>CM066735.1:86720448-88125448 GCA_033961575.1 Aselliscus stoliczkanus | reverse complement strand
TGTCAATATATAAGTAATACATTGATTATCAGTGTCTACAATAATTACAATAAATGTCAAACATTTTCTGTAAATAACCAAAGGGTAAATTTTTGGCTTTATAAGCCATGAAGTCTCAGTTGAAACTACTGAACTCTTATGTTGTAGTGCAAAAACAGCGATAGACAATAGGTAGGCAAATGGTAGTACTTGTGTTTTAAAAAGACTTTCTTTATAAAAACAGGTGGATTTGGCCCACAGACTATAGTTTTCCAACCCCAGGAGTAGGACACTATAAGAACTTTATTATTTAATAGCAAAGTGGAATAAACTGTACTTACAAAGACAAAATAAATTTGTTTTTGGAAAAACTGGAATATAAACAACTGTAAAAAAAATGCATACACATATACTTAGATAGTATTTCCATGCAGAAAAGTGAACTATAACTCTTTACTAAAATTTTTAGAGGCAGTGCTGGTGAGAAGAGGCAGGAAGATGGTCTGTTAACTTTGTAAATTAACAGAATGTATAATTAGCCAGGGCCTGATATTCTTCAAATTGTCAGGTTATTCATAATTACCTTCAAAAGACTGTAGCACCTCAGATGATTTTTTTTTCCTCATTATGGGAAGAGCCATGAGATGAGAACCTTGAGTACGTGAAATGGAACCATAGCCCCCTTTAGTTTTCAGAGGAAGCAGGGCAATAAGAAAACCACCCAGGAGCTGAGGGAAACATATGCTTTCAAAATGGTATCCATCCTATTAGAAGGACTCTTAGCCTTTTGATCCGTGATGGAAGATCATTTCAGGATTAAGACTGTTCACTTCTAAGTGTATAGCTAAACAGCTTTCTAATCCCTAATATGTACAAGATTCTTTCACTCAGAGGAACAAAAAGTCATAACAATTAGCCCACAAGGAAGCAGCCAAACCTAGGAAGCTGTTGTAGATCCCGTGACAATGTCTAACTCACTGGTCTTCACCACTTGTAAAACCAAATGTGCCCACATGAGAATCCATTTCTCTAGCAAATAAGACATGTTTAAATATGAGCTTGGTCTCAGGCAGATGGTCCTCCAAGTTTGATCTTGGTTGATAACTTTAGAAGACATAGGTTTCGGCTTGGTTAGAATTAATTGTTAGAGTGTACTCTGGGTAAAAATATTCAGTATTTGAAAAAGAAATTCAGTTTGAATCAGGGATCGGCAAGCTGATGTCATGTTTTCTTTTTTGCTTTTGGGGTGGGGGTGGGGATGGCTTTCCTTTGGGGTTTGGTCTAAGATTCATTGATTAAGCTCTTTACCAGCTTCTTCTTTCTCCCCCTTTCTAGAAGTATTCCCTCCTCCAAAGCAGTAGATGTTTAAACAATACTTGCTAATTAACCACAAAGAAACATTTCTCAACTTAATATTGCACAAACACATTTTTAGCTTGAGAATTAGACTTTGCTTTAGAAGAGATGAAGTCTCCCCAAGGAGGTCTCTTAGATTTAAATTTTCCTTCAACTATGGGCTTATGTGAAGTATGTAACAGTTTCCCTGTCTGTGGCATTCTGTGAAAATTGTTAATCAGTGTGCTTTTGTCAAGGGCCATCTACAAACAGGAATTGGCATAAACACATGTTCTGATTTGACTGGGATAATCTCACTTTTTGCCCGCTATCCCGACAAAATTATAAGTAGACTCCCTTTTCAATCTCAGAAATGTCCACACTGGACAACAAATTATATGGTCATGCTAACAGGAGCTGACATCTACAGACCTTAGCTAAATACTCTACTAAAGCGCATTGATGCAAATTATTTCATTAAACCCTCACACCATCCCTCAGAGAGGATACCATCATTGTTTTCAATTTATAGATGAGGAAACTAAGCATAAGAGAGCTGAAGTTACATGAAAAGTAAATAGCAAAACCTAGATCTTAACCCATCAGAAGGACTCTGAAAGTCGGAATGCTTAACCACAATGTTCCATGTATTCGTTCGAAATTGCAGTTAGAGCAAAGTCCAGGGAATTGTCCTCTCTGCTTGGGAAAAACTGTGTTTGGAAGAAGGTAAGGGACAAATATAGAAAGAAAGGTGGAAGCTTCATAAAGATAACACTTTTATAAGCAATGTTAGTTTCCAATCTTTTCCTTAGTTGGCTTAATCTAACATATTGAGATTGAAATGTGCATTTCTAGAGGGGTGTGTACACATATTTATATGTCCAGAGATATAGGTGAAGATGAAATCATAAAGAAACTAAAAAGAGATGAGGTGACATTTGCCACTGAATGTATAATGATGGTTATATGCCCCAGTTTGCATTTGTTATAGATCAAATACTGTCTTTTCATTATTTTAGCATCTCTTCCCCCTTCACTCTCAAACATCCCCAGTTTGGGCAATAAACTGTATGGCAGCCCTATCCATAATAAAATATTTATATATTTTCATAAATTCATTCATAAATTTATTTATTTAGGCACTTTTAATGCTTCTTATCTTAACACATATTTAAAAATAGTTCATGGACTATAAAGATGTCAGCCTATAAACCAGAAACAATTAGGAGACTATATTCTAATAAAGCCTTATTATAACAGAGGTATAGGTAAAGCTATTTTTGGAAAGAGGAGGCATTATCAAAGATATAATTTTATCCTGGACATGAAACCTATGGCCAAAAGTTTCTATGACATTTGGTGTAATGGAGGGATGTTTTAGAAAGGGAGAGCTCTCTCAGCCTCCAGTGCCGAGAAGCAAGAGGAGAGAGAGGAGAAAAAAAAAAAAAAAAACCCAAAAAACAAAACAAAAAAACCATACATGAATTTTGCTCCCAGTTTCTCTGGTGAGATAAGGGGTCTCCTACTTTAGAGTTTCAGGATTGCCTGGGAGATGAGGCCGTTAAAGAAAGAACAATAGGGCTGGCCGAGTGGCGCAGTGGTTAAGCGCTGGCTTGGGAAGCCAGTGGCCCCGGTTCGGTCCCACATATGAGGGCCAGTGACACTGCCCTCAAAAAAAAAAAAAAAAAGGAAAGAAAGAAAGAAAGAACAAAATCCAGGGCCTTCCTCTTCTCTCCCTGACTCCAAAAGCGCCCCCTTTCTACCTCTTGAGACCAAAATCAAAGGGCTTCTCTTGGCGCTCTTTCTGTCTGTACCTGGTGCATAATTCCAGGCTTCCATCTGTCTTTGGGTCTAGAGCAGCAGATACAGTTGGAAGAAACATGGTAAACTCACCACTGGCTCAGCAGTGCTGTGAGTTCTGGTTTCTTTCCCCACTCTGCCTGCCTGCTACCATTAACTTTTCAGGCTGCGTGACTTGCAGCCAGGATTTTCAACTGCATTCATTTGAAAGAGATAGGATGGAGTACACTTCCTCCATCTTGACTGGGATTAGGCTCAGAAAAAAACATCTATTTACTGTGAGGTGACTGACTTTGTGACGAAAAGTGTCTAGCAAACTTCGTACCTGAAGTTTGAGCAAGTCACACCTGTCTTAGCTGTCACCCAAGAACTGGGAGAGAAGTGAATATAATTGTTTTAAACATGGATTTTTAACCTAGTAGTTAGTTACATATGGTTAAATCTTCAGAAAGAATAGTTATAGGTATTTCACCTTCAGTAATCAATTCTACAGAGCTGGCATGAAAAACAAAAAAAGTGAATCTGAAAACAATTGAAATGCTTAATTATTTGGCAGAATAGAGTACAGAAGAAAAAACTCAAGATTCTAACTCTAGCTCTCTGCCTCACTGAATCACCAAAATAAAGGGAGGTCTTCAGTTATGGCTGCAGTCTGAGGCAAGATGGGACCTTCATCATGCCTGGGTTATTGTTGGAGGGGTGATTCAAAAATAAAAGACCTAAGGTTCAGCTGGTCCCAAACTATGGAGAATTTTCTCCACTCAAAGTCCCCATTTGCCAAGGCAAATCTGGTAATTGGACACTTAATTACCCTATTTGCACACATAAATGAGGGGTGTGCCTGCAAGAAATCAGAGCCCACTCTTAAAACTTTGGCCCCAAGCAATGAAACCACATGCTTTTGTCAACAGCTAAACTGATTAGAATTGTGTTTATTTCTGCTCGTGTTCGTCCACATGTATTTTCACTGAAGCCTGATGTCTACTGAGTTAAAAGCTTAGTAAAAAAACCCTATGTAATGCAGACAACCTAGATAGTAATTGCCAACTATGTGCCAAGACTCCTTTCAGTTTATAGAGAATGCAAGTCCTGAATAAAAAGAAATATTCTTTGCAACCTCATATGCTTAGGCAGACTCGGCAGCCTTATAGTCATAATAAAGACAGAAGGGCCTTTTAAAAGAATACTTTAAACAAAATTTCCAGCATGGATTACTCTGTTCAGTAAGTGGTTCAGGCATTGAATTTTCCCATTTCCCTAGGGCAGGTAAAGGGGTGAAGTTTCTCTGAATATCTTCTAGCTAGACAGTACCCTGACAGTATCCTTAGGGGAAAAACATTCTTTGATTGGAAGCATGTACTATGAGTGAGTCCATCTGGGTTTCCTTTCCATGAATAGAAACACCATGGTTTGACTGTTTCTTGATCTTTGATTTTATATAGACCTGGGTTCTAGTCCCGGCTCTAACTCAAACTACTCATGTGCTATTGGCGACAGATTCAACTCCTTACAATTGTTGAATAACAATTCAAGAGAATTGGTGAGTGAAGAGAAAAGAGAGAGCTTGTCAGGAAGGGTCAAGCAGTACATCTGTGAGGTGGAGGCAGCCATGGGAAGCCACTCAGGAATCAGAGGCAAGGGAGGATGAACAGTCAAGGATGGTAACTGGATTGGGTGATTCAAAGGCCAGTAGTAACTTTATCTTTGTTTTGGTCAATACTCAATAAGTAGTTGTGGACTGCGTGACTTAAATATCAGTACCATTTACCCAGATGCTGTGTAAGGAGTTCAGAGTAACCAGAAAGAAGAAAATTGGACCCTGCCTACAGATTATTGAAGAGTGCTCCTTGCAGAGAAAAACTCACTATTAGGTGCGACAATATGGAACAAAAGAAAGGTGAAAGACTCCATGTGAGAATCAGGGGACAAGATTACTTTTGAGTTCTTACACAGCAATAGGTATTCCATAGAAGGGCTTCCCTCCCAGCCTGGGATCCAGGGGCTCAAACTGTGGAATGAGTAGCACTGGCTTGCCTCTACCACTGTGTAATCTCCTCAGGTCCATAGATGCCAACCAATGCAGAACTATGCACCAGAGGCTGCCCCCCTTAACAGTGAGAATCAGAGGACCCTGAAATCAGGCATGGATTTGGGCAGCCCAGAAATAAAATGCTTAACTTCATCACTCTTCTGGTCTGTCTGGATTATGGGACATCAGGGCACTCTTGCCTGGGCTCCATCTTCATTTATTGCTCATGTAAGATATATACATCTCAGAGAGATTATCTTCCTATCTACCTACCTACTTACCTACCTACCTATTCATCCATCCATCCTCAGCTATGAGGGAATTCTCATTTATATTCTCCTTACACACTTAAAACAGGAAACAAATATATCAATGCTTGGAAACATATGCTTCTGTGTGTTGTTTTATTTCCAAGGCTAATTTTCAAAAATATTCTTCTGCTAATGGGAAGAGTTATGTGTGAAAATGTCTAGGCTGTGAGAAGCAGCAGCAGTACAAACTCTGCCTGTCATGTTCATTAATATAACCAATCTCCTCATCACCCTCTGCCTCTCAATAAAAGGTGTTTTTCAATCTTCATCGCAATTTTTTCTTCTTTTTTGAGAAACTCAGATGCTATTCTGATGGGTTTGATCAAAGTGGTTCAAAGGAAGGGACTCTATTCATTGAACATAGAGGACATAACCAGTGTTTAAAGATGCATTATCAGTGGTTAATCAAACTCTGACCAAAGTTTAGAGGGTCAGGGACTAGAAGAAAGATTTTTCCATTGCTAAAAATCTGTGAACTTCAGCGGCGTCCTGTTGGTTTAGAAGCTTAAGAGAGGATAAAAAACTAATGTTTATGGTCTATTATTAGAGTCCAGGTTTACTGACCACATCATCTCTGTTAATTCTCTCTACCACCTTAAAGTAGTATTAACATTCATTTTATAGACCAGGAGGGTGTTGTTTAGAAAATTTTGGCCTAAGATCACCCAGTGAAGGAAAAGAATCAGATGAAATCTCCTATGACCTCAAAACACATCTAAGATATTGATGTTTTTCAAGCTGGCGATAAAGAAATCATTTCATGTATCATGACTGGAGTTTTTAAAATCAAAAATAAACGAGACTAGATTTTAAAAATATCCAAATATTGTTTCCTGAAGTTTGTGCTTTATGGGAAGTGTGTGTGTTCTGTGTCATGGTGAAAAATATATTTCTCCCTATGAGTTTTGGTCAAAAAGTTTGAAAACCATTGTAATTGCCCATGTTGGAGCTATGCAATAAGAAATAATTTGTCTTGTTAATTATAATTAGGACATCTATATAATTTATCATCCAAACCAGGACTCTGGGAGGAATGAAAGGAAGTTCTATTATTAATTACATACAGTTAGCAGATATAAATAGAAATTGTTCTGAGGGAAACAGTTGGGCATTGACCCAAGTTATAACCCAATCTCCAATTATCTCTTCCATTTAGTAACAAAATTACTGATACAAAGTAGAAAATATTAATACATTTAGGAGAGTATGTGACACATCTTATACTCAGGGAGGTACAGCAACTAAATCAGGCTGCAAATATGTTTGTGTTTTTTTCCCCCACCACAGTATTGAGCTCTAAATCATTGTACACTTGACCAAATAATATACCTTTTATTCAGAGATTGTAATGCTTGTTAGCACAATCTGTCATTATTAATGTTTGAATTATTGAAATACGATTATTGAAAAATTATTGAATTATGAAATGAAGAGCTATAATATAAAAAGACAGGTTTCTTGTGGCAGGAGCAGAGGGGGCATGCCAGTTTTGTTCCAGAACTCGCTTTATCAATACCCATTGCATTCTCACAGATAATAGCAAGATCTTTTGCAAAGCTAACTTCACCACTTCATCTTCACTGCACTTTACAAAATGTGTGTGGCATCAGTACTAGAAGGCTGAAACTCTAAAGTAAATAGCCACATGGAAAGGCATGGAGGAAGCAAGGAGCAAAATATTATAAGACATGTTCTGTCTGGGAAAACGGATGTTCTGTGTATGGACAGGTGCTCAGTGCCTTCTGGAGGACATGCAGTCCTCCAGCACACCTGGTTCCTCTGTTCACTTTTGATGCTGCATGAAAAGAGTGGAAAATGTCAGGATGTTAGGAGCATGACCTTTCTGCTACCACATCTCTTCTGGCTATTTTCTTGCTATTTATTCATTTTGTAGATATATTTGTGATTTATATGCTAAACACTGTGCTAAATCACTAGGGATAGAAAGCTGAATAAGAAATTATCTCTGTCCTCAAAGCTTGGAGGGAGAGAGGGACAAGAAGAAGGGGAGAGGAGGAGAGGGAGAGAGGGAGAAAGGGAGAGAGGGAGAGAACCAGATAAACAGCAGGCAATACAATATGACAAAAGCTAGAGTGAATGAACAGAATGCTCTAGAAATTCAGAGTACTGGAAAGACCTCTGCCTGGAGAGGTCAAGGAGGCAAGAGAGAGAGAAGGAGGGTACTCTAGCCACATGAAAAAGTATATACATGGCCTGGAGTCCTAAAAAAACATGACATATTAGGAGGCTGGTAGAGGTTTTATAAAGAAGCACTGGAAAATGTTTGGTATACAGATTCACACCAGACTGGGAGAGGTATTCAGTGTCATGATACAAAGCCTGAGTGTAATTACTCAGACAGCAGTCAGACCATTGATAATGTCAAGTGTAGGAAGAAAATAATCAGGACTTTTTTATTTTTAAGATTTTATTGGGCAACTGGGGGAGAGGAACAGCGTTGGGGAATTGGGGAAGGAGAACAGACAAGTTGTTGTCTTTTTGTTCTTCAGTCTAGTTGCCGAGGACATTGCTTCACTGGCCCATGTTGGTATCATCACTGTGCTCTTCCTGGATGAGGCAGATCAGTTGCCGGACTCTGGATGGTTGCTCATTGCGGCTATTGGCAACTGATGCTGGCTGCCAGCCACTCACTATAGCCTATGGCAGCCCACTGCAGCAAGGGCTGCAGCCTAACCATCGCCGGGGCTCACAGCCAAGCTCCAGGTGGAGCTGTTGTTAGCTGTAGAGGGCAGTGTCACTGGCCCTCATAAGTGGGATCTGAACCAGGGCCGCTGGCGTCCCATGCCAGCTCTTAACCAATGCGCCACTCGGCCGGCCCAATCAGGGCTTTTTAATATCAATAGAAAGATAACTTCACAGAAGCATGGTTAATAAGTTGTGATTGGATGTTTGTGGTACGATATCAGTCAAGAAACGAGGACTACAACAGGTGAAAGACAGCTGCATAGGCAGGAAGATTTGTTCCTCTCCCCTTGAATCTTTGACTGCTTTGACTTTTGGATTATCACTAAAGTGACACTATACACTACAAGCCTACCCATTAAGAGGACTGGCAAATTCTGCGTTGGTCTCTTGGAGCCCTAAGTTGCCTTGTAAGAAGACTAGCTACATTAAGTGGAAAAGTCACAACTACAAGGCATGTGTGCAATGCCATCCTGGGTCGGTGACTACCACTGAATGCCCAAAGGGAGTGAAAGAATGATCAGGTGGACTCTTGAGCAAATTCTTGATTCACAACATAATGAGATGTAATAAAATGGTTGGTGCTTAAGCCTCTAAGTTGGGATGGCTATCCAGCAGTATATTATCAGAACAAGGACTTAGATTACAATATTTTGATTGACAAAAAGAGCTTAGATTCAAAATATTTCCAAGACAGAATCAATAAAACTTGGAAACCAATTGAAAGTGTGACGTGGTGAAGTTAGATTTGAAAATAATTAACTAATACTTAATGGATACTGACTGATATGTGTCAAACACTGTACTAGCTAGCATAAGAGCCCCAATGATAAACATTTCCTACACTCTAGAACTTGAAATCTACTGGTGATTCTTATTCCCAAAGTCTAAAATTATTCATCTTTATTAGAGAGTAACAGCATAATGCCTAAAAAAACATGTCTTCCCTTCAAGTAGTTTTGCAAACAGAGCTATTTTTTTTTTTAAACCTAGGAGATAACTTGAATTCAGACCAACATGAATTTAGCAGGTGACCTCTAGTTCACTTGCAAACTTAAGGTTGTACCCCAACTAAAAACTCTGAACCTCCATGACAGGATATCAGAAGTCCTGGGAGAAATGACAAAGATTTTGAGACAGAATTACAGTGCTTGAATCATGGCAGTTGAAAGGATTGTATCAAAGAAGAATAAAGTCTAGTCCAACCTCTGGAAGAAGTGTACTTCTGGGCAGGGAACTCGGGAAGTTGAGGTGAGAGACAAGGGCTACCTGCCCATTTACAAATTATCCAATAGGTTACTCTAAAAACCCTGGAACACCACTGGGAGTGGGGATGGGGGCTGCCCTCAGTTCTATGAGAACAGAAACAGTGTCAGGGTGAATGCCATAAGTAAGAATTATAAGGTCAACAAAAAAAGAAGTCAAAATACACAGTGGGGTGCGTGTGTGTGTGTGTGTGTGTGTGTGTGTGTGTGTGTGTACACTGGGGGGTGCAAAAAAAATGTATACAAGTAGACACTTTGGTCAGTGTTGCTCAAGAAGTAACCAGGAGTGTCTGAACTCTGATGGTAACCACTTTGAGATCTCTTGTAATTGCAGAAGTCAATAGTGACTTGTATTCATCTTTTGTTATTGATACATATATTGAGTATTACAATTTGAATACAGTTTTCCTTTCTTAAAGTGTGTATACACTTTTTGGCACCCTGTGTGTGTGTGTGTGTGTGTGTGTGTGTGTGTGTGTGTATTTTACATCTATGTATGTCACAAACAACAATACATTGTTAAAATTATTAATTTATATAATTTTATATCTACTAAAGAAGCTGAGTAAAGAAAGGAGAGCAAATATATATTTATAGAATTTGTTACACTAACTTGCTTTTTAAATATTCCATATTATTTTCCCTTGTTTCTGTGGATCCAAATTACCAACTGGTGCCATTTATTTTTGTTGTGGTTCTTTTTCCCATACAGCTTGCTACCACCCTCCTCCTTTTCCATGTTATTGTCAAATATAACATTTCTATTACATACACAGTTTTATTGAATTCATTTTTTAATTTAGTTCAGAGACTAACAGTGAGAAAATATGCATTTATAATATCTTTTAAAATTATCTTTACTGTTTTGTTTTTTTTTCTTTAATGGATGTGAATTACTGTCTGGAATCATCACTTGATTTCAGCCAGAAAAATCTTCCTTTAGTTTCTTGTAAGACATGTTGTCAAGCAATAAATTGTATTAGTTTTTGTTTGTCTGGCAATGTTTTAATTTCATCTTCATTTTTGAAAGATAGTTTTGCTGGATGTAACAATTTTCATTGTTAGTTTTTTCTTTTAGCATTTTGAATATATCGTCCCTTTGCCTCTTGATTTCCACTTTTTGTTTTGTTTTTGATAAGTCAGCTGTTTATCTTATGTAAGTTCTGTTATGCAAGTTCTGTTATGCGTAATTATTTGATTTTCTCTTGCTACTTCCAAGATTTTCTCTTTGTCTTTATCTTTCAACATTTTTACTATTATGTGTCCTGGTATAAATCTATTCACACCTACTTTGTTGTTTGTGGAACTTCTTGGATGTGTATGTTAATCATTTGCAGCAAATTTGGGAAAGTTTCAGTTGTTATTTCTTTAAATATTTTTTCTGCTTTTTTTCTCTCTTCTTTGGCACTCCTATTGTGGATATGTTGATACTCTTAATGATATTGCACATTTCTCTGAGACATTGTTCATTTTTCTTCATTCCTTTTTTCTCTCAGTTCTTTAGATTTCATAACCTCTATCAATCTGTCTTCAAGTTCAGTAATTCTATTTTCCTCTGGTTCAAAACTACTATTGAACCCTTTTAGTGAATTTTTCATTTTGGTTATTATAATTTTTGATTCCAGAATTTCCAATTGGATCATTTTAAAAAGTAATTTCTATCTCTTTATTGATACTATCTATTTGATAAAACATTGTCATTATAGCTTCTTTTACTTCTTTAGGCATTCTTTCCTGTAGTTCTTTGAACACATTTATAATGATTCTTTGAAGTCTGTGTTAAATCTGAAATCTGAGCCCTCTCACAATCTGTTTTTGTTGGTTGCTGTTTTTCCTGCAGGGCTTACACTTTCCTGATTCTTTGCATGTCTTCTGATTTTGTTGTTGTTGAACACTGAAAATTTACTGTAGCAACTCTGGGTATTGATTCCCCTTCCCATTCTCCAGGGCTTCTTTTGTTATTGCTTGCTGTTTTGCTTTTTAAATGACTTGACTACACTATTTTAATAAGGTCTATTTCCCCTGCAATGTATAATCATTGTTGTCACTTCTCAGAGGGTGCAGTCTTGAAAATGTGCACAGTCAACCTGGAGTGACTAGTTTTGGCAGGGCTCACTTTGAATTTATCTTTTCCTGATCTTTCTAATAAGCTGTCAGCCTGTGGTATCACACCCAGCTGTTGGGCAACATTTATTGCTGACTGATTGGTCTATTGTTTGCATCAATGCTCTCGAGTATAAATTGATCCATAGTCTGATCCAATTAAATTCAAGCAGGAATAGTTTTTGAGGCTAGTGTTTGAGGTTTGTTCTGACTCCAGTAGGGATACCCTTAGCTGTCTCTTTTTCTGGTCCTCTCTAGTAAATTGGCTGGCCTATGGTTAAGCTTGATGTTCTCATGGAATTATCTGCCTCCTCTTAATTATTTATCACCAAACCTCCAATGTTTTTGGAGCCCTTTTAGGCTACAACTTCTCCCAAACTCTTTTTCATATATAAAGGGAGTTCCTTTGGAGAGCTTCAGAGGTCTCTATTCTAATAAATAAGTCTCTGTCAGGGAAAAATCTCTGAACCATTGCCCTGGGCACTGGGAAGGACCCATAGCCTCTGGTCTTCTCAGTTTGCCTTCCTGACTTAAAATCTTTATCCTACAACAACCTGAGGTGAGGGTAGTCAGGGCCTCAGAATTCTTGGCTTGCTACAACTGGGATAGAATTACTATCCTATAAATAGGGACAGCATAGAAGAAGTGAGACCCTGACCTCTGGGCTACAATCACCAAGAATGTAACCTCTAAAATTTAGAGTTGTAATAGATGAGAAAGGCTGGTAGCCTTCCTTTCCTGATGAGATGCTATATCTTTTAATAGAGAACTGAGCAGAGAAGGTGCTCTGCTTTCTTGGTCACACCTAGAGTTGAGCTTTCTTAAAACTGATCTTGGGTGAGAGAATTAGGAAAGGAGTAGGTCATACCTCAAGTTTCATAAAATCTTGCTTTTCTTACTTAGTTTTAGATTTTCTTGAATAAATATTTCTTCATTTGCTATATGAACTCAGTAAAATTTCCACACTTCAAATTATTATTTCTTTTTAAAATATAATATGTACCAGTTATGTTTATTTTTCTGATGAGTGGACCTACAGAAGCCTTCCCATTGCAATTCTAGAAGTGAAACTCACAATGGGAATTTTTACCTATAGTTTTGTGGAGAAAAGAGAAAGGAGCTATATCTCATAAAACACAACAAAATTTTCTTGAAAGTCTCTCAAAATATCTTTCTCTTTCTAAAAATGTCTCCATTCCTAGAGTCATCTGCTACAATTCTCTTTTCTATTCTTTCTCTGTGTCCTACTTTTCAATAGCCTTCTTTGCCATTTCCCTTTCATCTATGTGGCCTCTCCCCATCATCACTGCCCCCCACCCCAACATTAATCATCCTCTTTGGACTCTCTTATCATTCCTGCTTTATCTAAGTATGTAAAGCTTTCCCTTTGCCTCTCCTTTCATGACAGATCTAACATCCCACTTTGTAAAACAAAGACTTCTGTTTGGAATATAATCTGCTCAGTAGATTTATGAATAGGAAGAAGGTAAAGGCAATGGTAACATTCCTTCCTATCATGTTACTTTATATTTTAACTTGCAATCTTTACATTTTATAAATGCTATTTTTAACTAGCTCTGGTTGGTATGGTGTTATAACCAAGGAGATTGTTCATGCCTACAAAGTGCTGCAAAATGGTTTAGGCTTCCATTTTCCCTAATCTGTATAACAGATTCAAATTAATTAAAATGAATAAATATTTGTTGAGTGCTTTAAATCAAAAAGTAGTCCTTGATCAGCAGCAGAAGCGTTAGCTGGAAACTTGTTAGAAATTCAAAATCATAGGTCTCATTTCAGACCTAATGAAAAAAGATTTTCATTATTAAAACCTGAACTTTAACCTGTCCTTGAAGTGATTCTATTGCATACTAAAGTTTGAGAAGCATTGCTTTAATCTATGAAAAAAGAACCATGCTGGAAGCCAAGGAATCCAACGTTGAGTGTTACTCAATTCCTCCTCTAGAAACAGTCATGGTCTATCAGAGAAGAGAAGCATGTACATAAATAATTAAGCTATAGTGTGCAATATACAATATTAGGATTACACACAAGGTACTGAATTGTAGAGAGAACAGAAAGTTAACTTTTCCAGTAAGGAAATCGCTAAGCTGATTTTTTATCACTGACTAGGTTATACTTAGGACTTAGGCTAGTAAGTTGCCTTCCTGAGCCTTAATTTCCTTATCTGTAAGATGGAACTAATAATACCTATTCTGATGAGTTATGCTGATTAAATGAAACCATGGAAGTAAAAATATCTAGCATAGGATCCTTGGCTCAATATAGTAGTTTACCTTTAGTCCTTCTGATCCAAACCTTCTCCATATATAGGTTAATGAATATGTAATAAAATTTTGGAATGCTGAACCCCAAACTTTACAAAAATAATCATTTTCTCCCCAAATCTGGTTTTTGCCCAGGGGAGTTCCAGGATGGATTTTGTTCAACATTCACACATATCAGATTAGCAGTCAACTTTATCTGGCAAAACAAAACTTTAATTTAGTAGCCAATGCCATGTCCTACCTCAAGCACTTCCCCAAATCAGATCTCATCTTAAAAGGGAAAAAAGTATAACCCTAATCAACATTAAAAATTATTGAGTACCAATGATGTTCCAGGGCAAGAAAAATGCTGGAGTTAAGGGAATAGAAAAGACAAACATTGCTCTATTCTCATGAAGCTTAAAACCCAACAGAGCCGGCCGAGTGGCGTGGTGGTTAAGCGCTGGCTTGGGAAGCCAGTGGCCCTGGTTCAGTCCCACATATGAGGGCCAGTGACACTGCCCTCAAAAAAAACAAAACAAAACAAAACAAAACAAAACAAAACAAAAATACCCAACAGACACTGAGGGTCAGGCTGTTTTGGAAGTACAAAATTACACTGCTTAGGAAACTAAACTTTTACTCAAGAACAGAGTGTTTGTATGGTAATATCCTCATAGTTCTTAATTGACTCCTCCAGTTTTTCTAAGATTTGGAGATGAATAACACCCTAATTTCATCCAGGAGACTTTAAGTTAGTGGGTAGACAGGCACAAAACACACAAAACACACCAAGCAATGCCTGGCACAAAGGAAAATTTCAACGATGGAAACAAATGTTATTTACACTGCTTACTAAGTATAGAAAGGTGTTCGGCACTACAGTGGGGCCTCTGGGACAGGGATAAAACCACCTGCTTCAAGGCGACAGTTATTGTAACCCAGCAGGACAATTGCCGAGTCCCTTTTACATCTATTAGGTCATCTCCTAAGACATGGGTTCTGTCTATTCACATGGAGGAACTGAGCATCAAATGTGCCTTCCCTTCTTCCTCTAGCTTGCTTTGCTCTCCCCAACCAAGATAAATCCAACATCAATCACTTGGATGAAATGGAATTGGAGTGTTGTGACTCTTCCCCATTCGGAAGCTTGAGCATGGCTACTTCTGTATTCACCCCACAGTCCCCAATTCTCACTCCCTCTATTTCCACCCACCAATTTAGCTTAATTCTTCTTGTGTTAAAGTCACACCCCACCAAATGATCTGTTCCTTAAAGGTTCTCTCCCTTGTTGCATTTTTTGTTTTTCTTTTTTAATCTTCCAGGGCTCGTAGCAGAGTGACTTACATAGAACTGGTCCTCAAAATTATGGTTAACAAAAGAAAACACCATTTTAGCTGATGATATCTGATAAAGTTATTTTCAATATTGCTTAGTGTAAGCGTCTTGTGCTTTCTGATATTTCGTAACTAGTATCAACAATAGCCAGAGGAGCAATTCATTAGTTCTAATAATGTTTGTTGAGTTCAGGCTACATGATAAGTGTTGGGGACATATGAGTGAGCAAAAATATACTTGTCTGTCCTCATGGAGCTTAAGGTCTATTTGTTGTGCATTGTAAATGAGGACATTATAAATTGTAAATGGAGAGAAAAAGGAACCAGCTTGACATTTCCGGAGAACACACAGGTACAGCTGTGTATATGGCCAGAATCCATTCTAATCGTGCTTAGGCCACAATTTCTAGAAATTATTTTATATTATCACTTCTAATCAAGTACAAACCCTTTAATTCAAAATACCTACTGCAAAATAGATATTTAAAAAAAAACCCCGCTGATGTGGCCACCTGTAAATAGAGTGTTTTTGATTTTTTGGTTTATTTTATTTGATATAAGATGACTCCTCAGTTGAATGGTCAGTGTCAGCCCACTGCTGAACATAGATTGCAATATGAATACAGATTTACGTCTATTGCAAACATACCGATGCAGACCTGTGTGCTTCTGCCTGGTTCAAGAGAGCCTAACCCTGTTTCCCAAGCAAGGTGTATGCCTTGTAAAGTAGCCCCATGAAATACTTTTCAAAAAGGGCTCCCTGACCAAAACTGAAGAAAAGCTTCATACGTAAGAGAACACATGAAGGCCCTGTGAAGTCCTGCAATAAAAAATGTTTGATATGTAACTTAGGCCTTCCCATCTTCATTTCACCATAGAACCATTTTTTTCCAGACCATACATATTAATACACTGAAAAAATATATATGCGCTAGGGAAGATATTTTTTGACTACTCTGGTTTAACTAATTCAGATCTTACTCTGGTAGGTGTTTTCTTTCATTGTCCTCATAGGAACTCTATAAACGTATAGGGTAGTTGGAAATCCATTTCAATCAATTATGTCACCTGCTGAACTGACAATAAAAATTCTATTTTGTCTTTTAATAGAGAAAGCAATTAAGATGAGAGCAATAATAGTATCTCTTTACCATCAGACATAGCCAGAGAATGGTACTAGCTGGGTACATACAGGGACCTGGAGAGCATTTATCCCATAAGCTGACACAATTCATTGTTATACCTTCATTTCATATTTATTTTCCTTGTGATTTTCTTTGCTTTGGCAATCTTAGATACATTTCTAATTTTCCAAGATTGCCTGCGGTGAAGTCCTGTCCCCAGAGATTGTTTTTTATTAGTCTCTTAAGCAAGTTATACAATTCCAATCACCTCTCCCTGTCCACCCATCTGCTTGTTTTTGCTTTTCTTCCTCTCTGCTGGATTCGGTGTAGAAATCCTCTATGCCTCCTCTCTCCCCTCCCTGTCCACTGCCCTAAACTCTCCCCCACAGTTCTGTCTATCCTCTCTGTCAGAGGCCAGGGGCCCCTTCTGTTCAGATGGCTCTGGGCCCACCTGTACCGGCTCCATCTGTCAGCAAAGCAGCCCCAGCATCCCACAAACCTGGTGGAGGAAATTCTCCTCTGAAGAATTGACGTCACTAGGTGTTCTCCTGAGAGTTGTGCCCTGAAAAACTAGCTACGCTGAGGAAGAATAAAGGGCATTTCAGCGTGGAAGAGAAGCATTCATTCCGTTGACATTCATAAAATACTTCTCCCACACAAGACCACATGTCTGTCTTCCGTTTTGGACATTAAACATCAATGAAAAAGATAATATCTTCAGGCTAACTCGAAATTTAAAAATACTGATATTTTAATGCACAAGAAGATCAAGTGGATAAAATCTATTTTCTAAACCTGGCATGACCAACATGTTTGCATGACCAACATGTTTGCAAGATTTGTTTCCTCTGATTTTCCCAATTCAAGTAATGCAGCAATTTTTTTTTTTTTTTTTTTTTTTTTTTTTAGGAAATCATTCAGTTTTCATTCCTTGGCAATATTTGTAAAGAAGTCAAGGAATCATATCTCAGAGAAAGCATTTCCTTGAAAGAGAAATTTATTTCTAATGTATAAAATCCCTGGTCTTCTATAAAACAGAGTGGGGAAAAAAAGAAGAATTTCTATAGTTGAATAATACAGTAAGGCTCAGCTATTTTTCCCAGGCTGAAATTTGATTCACATTTAACCCAGATTTGGGTGTTGATTTAGAGGCTAAAGTGCCAAGAGGGCAACAGAATGGTCACAGCCAGCCACTGTAGAGAATATTTTGTGCCAGGGCTGAATAAGGTCTAAAAAATGTTGATGGCACCTGAAACTCATACATTAGAGCCCCTTGCTGTACAAGCCAGCCCCTTGGTTCTGAGGTCCCCTTGCCTGCTTCCTGTGTGTGAGTTAAGCACTGCAGCAGCCCTGTTTATCTGGCCCCTGCACAACATTGTCAAGACACATTTCCATTTTCCAAGTGACTGCTGCCACTGGGCCGCAGTCTGTGCTCATTTCTCGAGTAGCTAAACCCTTTGACACTGTGGTTTTTAATTAAAATTACATTAAAGTTAATCAACCAGAAAGAGGCTGCTGTAGAAGGCAGGTTTGATTGCAACCTGCAAAGGGCACAGAGGCTGCCAACTTGCTAAAGATGTGCCTGCAGATGCCAATCTGCCTGCACGAGCCCCACGGTTACAGAGCTGCTGATGAGGGGTCAGCTCTGCTCGCATTTTCCCTGGGACTGTCAAAAAAAAAAAAAAATTGCGATGGCAGTAGCATGGCATAAAGTTAAAATGCAGATGAGCTTCTCCAAAGTATGCCATCCATCCCTGCATTTCTGCCACTGCCCCAAACCACTGATGCGAAACTGTCACATCCCAACTGTTTCATCTTCAGACACAGTTAGGCTCAACCAGGAGTCATTAGGTTTGTCGTTTAGGGAGGCTATGGATACCCTTAGATGGTCCTGTCTTCTTCTACAGGCTGCTTTCTGACATATGGTGCTGTGTCTGGCTTTCTTTTGTTTTGAAGGGGACAGAGGAAATATTTGAATGCTTCAGGATTCCTTGTTCCTCCCTAGGTTCTTTCCAAAAGGGTGTCATTGGAAAATGGCTACAGGCAGCTCAGCGTTCTGAACCAAGAGACTTTCAAATAAAAACTGACATATAAGATTTATCAGTAATTTCTCATTTACTAAAGGTCACAATGGTGTTGAGTCTAAAATGTAAATTTTATTTCTGTTCCATTCTATGATTAATTTACTTAATATATCCAGGCATTAACAAAGTACCTGACACATAGTAAGAGACTGGTTAATTTTGGATAAATGAATGAATGAATGAATGAAGTAAAAAGTACATTATCTATCACAACTAATTCTATCTGTGTTTTTTCTAAAGCTACAAAACCACCACTAGCACAACAAGCCAGGAGTCACCCTGAGTGCCAACCCTGATCTATTAGTAATGACTGCCTAAATCATTGTGTTGAGGAAGATTCTGAAGGCGTATCCAAGTAACTGAGCAGAGAGAGACATCTCGGTCTAGGGCTCTGAATGTTAGCCTTATTCTGAGGTTTGGGGAGAAATATAAAGATTATATCAGACTTCTATGCTTGCTTGAAAGTTGACAAAGACGTCTCTCTTTATTTACAAGAGAAGAACGCAGTACGAAAAAGAAGAGTACCTAACTTTACTGAGTTTCAACCGCTTTAAAAACTGGCAAACATTTTTATTTTACATATCCCTGAGTGACTTCCTGAGTCCACTAGCTGATTGTAATTAAGCCACTGGTCCTGTAATTGTTATACGTGTCTATCCATATCCAGGTCACATACAGGGTTTGCCAAAATGCTCTCCTCAGTAGCAAGTTTCTTGAGTCAGGTGAGTCCCAGGGGAAATTCACACCCTAGCTGTGAACATTAATAACTGGCAAAATATCTCCCTATAAAACACTATATACAAAAACAGGATGTTTTCTTTTTATAAGTTAAATCTGTTTTCTACAATGAGACCTAAAGGAAAGTCTGCTGGGGAGAGGATGGGTTCTTCAAATATTTTTTTCTTCTCTAATAAAAGCATAATGCAATGGGTTCTTTTTTGCCTTTCTGACTTCCTATTTTCTTCCTGTGAATATAGCCATAATGGCTGGAGCTATGGCAGCTGTCCTGTGATCATGAGGCATAAGCCCCAAGACAAAACAAAACAAAATTCTGACAATGGTAAAACAGAGGGACTTTAAAGACATTTTTGGACTGCTGCTTCAAAACTAGAACCTTTAAATTCCTTGTTATGTGAAATAACTAAATGTTATAGGGCTTAAGCCACTATTAGTTGGGGAATCTTTTACTTGCAGTTAAAAACTTTCTAATTGATATAGTAGTCTTGTTTTCCAACACAGAGAGCAAAACCTCCCAATTTCATAGTCTACTTCATTTCTTTCACTTTAACATTTTAATCATGCTCCATTTTTGTGGTCACAATACATTAAAAACTTGTCTATTCTTTGCCGGAATCTCTAATGAAGAAACATATCAAAGGTTAGCTTTTCTTGTCTGGGCAGATTTTTGGAGTAATATCTTTGTGTAGGCTTCTGGAAGTTTTCCAAAAACCTTTCCCCAGTCAATAGTTATGTGTTTTCTCTTCTAGCTTTAAACCAAACAGAAGTTCTATTGTCCACTAGAATGCATTTTTCTCAAGAGAAGGTGAACAATTATTTGATGTCTCCATATAAATGCACCATCCAGACCATTCCTTGAATTTTGAGACATGGCAATGAAGAGGCTGAGGACATAGGCTGATTAGGAGGGCAGACTGAGATTCATGAAGGAAAAAAGAAAGATGAAGTTGAGGCTGTCATCAGCAACCTCTGCCAGCCCCATGACTGTTCCAGAAAAGGCCTTGCATCCTGCCACTACTCATGTATAGTGGCCATAAGAATCATCTGGAAAGCTGGCCAATTTTGAAACCTACACTGACAGATGGAATTTAAAAATATTCACCTACATGCTTTTCACAGGAGACATTTTGAGGAGATAAAGACAGAATAAATGAATGCAAAAAGATAGAGCAGACAAATACAAAGCATAAAAAGCAAAAATAGCTATATGAGACAAACTGTTAAATTAGGAATTCAATTGGAATGCTCAGATATGATAAATATACTATTCATCACCCCCCCCCCCAATGGTTGGAACAAGGGGCAATGTTTGCTTTGGGAAGAGCCCTTTCCATGCTTTGATCCTAGAGAAGGTTTGAAGCTGCAGTTAGCCAGTTGAAAAGAGGAGAAATGAAACAGGCAACTATTCTTTCTTCCCTAATGGCAGCTGGCCTATTTGCCACTGGTCTTAGTTGTTAATAGAGAAGTTGAGAAAACAGAAAAACTCCATTTTTGATGAAAATTGAAAGGAAGATTAAAATATTGATTGATACTGTAAAATAAAAACAATGCAACAAGACGAAGACCCACCATAACATGATACATAGAACCTGAAAACATTCTACTGTGTAAAACATAGTCGCATTACTGGAATGTTAATCATACGAGTAGGATGAGTCTGAACAGCTGACCTGTTTCAAAGTTCTGTGGGTTTGGGAGCCAGTTTCCAATTGTGCCACATCTGAATTTGTGTTCTTGCATAGCACTTTGTGGGATGTCACAGTTTGGATTCTCTAGAAATGCAGATGTTGAAGATAGAGTTTGGGGTAATGGATATTTATTAGAGTCATGATCAGTTAAAGAAAATGGGAGGAAATAGGATTGGAGAGAGAGAGAGAGAGAGAGAGAGAGAGAGAGAGAGAGAGAGAGAGAGAGAGAGAGAGAAAGAGAAATCCAGCTGGGAAGCAGGTCTGACAGAACCTCCCCAGTCTGAGGTGGCACACAGGCTGTCAGCACTGCCCTGTGTTGGGCTGGAATGTTTGGGTCCATGTATTGCTGTCATGATCAGCCACCAGATGCAGGATGCCCCAGTAAGGGTGTGACCTCTGTCAGGACAGCTCTCTGCAGCTGAGACCTATCCTCAAGCAGCAGCCAGCTGCAGGCAAACTGTAAATGTATGTACTGTTGACTGTTCTATATGACTGTGACTGTCTCTGATCTCCTTTCTTTATAGGGGTAGACAAGACAACCAAAATCAATGCCCACATATCATGTTTCTGAGACCCTTTACACCTGCTAGAGCAAAGATACCACATCCAACACGATGGCTGCAATCAGAGATCATAGTTGTACTAATAAGCAGATATAGAATCCTAAACCAAATGATACAAAAAAAAAAAGCACACATCACAGACAGAAAATTCATGAAAATTCATCATATGCTAGTCTATAAAGCAAGTCTCAAAATTTTTTGATACCAGGTCCCATACAGATCATTTTCTCTAATCAAAGTGCAAAAGAAGTAAAAACTAAGAAATCATTTTTTAATCTAAAAAACCAACATATTTGCAAGACAGAAAATACATTTCTGAGAAACTCTTAAATCAAAGAAGAACCATGGTGGAAATTAGACAAGCCATTATAGACAATTCTCAACCAATTCCTTCACATTAAAAATGAGGAGACCAAGACCCATAGCAGTTGAAGAGCTTGTTCATGGTCGCATTGCATGTTGGTAATAAATAAGGGAGCAATGGAGTGTGGAGAAGGGTACAAAGATTTAGGGTCCAGGCTATGGGGTCAGACTAGTTTCCACTCCTCCATCAGTGTGACCCAAGACATGTAAAATACCTCTCTGAACCTGTGTTTTTAGTTTAGATAATAATACCTTCTTTGGAGAGCTGTTTTGAGGATATTTGGGATAATGAATAAAGGAAGGAGGTGGGGTAGCAGGACTGTTGAGAAAGAGACCTATCTTAGCAGAAACTAGCAGCTCCCAGGAAGTATGGAACAGTTGGCAGTGATCTTGACAGAGCCAGGGTTTAAACCCAGATCCAAATGAGAGGTGCGGTGGGTGGAGACTGCGGTGCAGAAACCACGAGGAGCTCCTGGAATGAAGAGGACCAAGACATGCACAGGTGAGGTAGGGCCAGATGGCCAGGAGACTGGAGGGGGGCATGCGCCCAGGACACTCATGGGAACCAAGGAGACTGAGCAACAGAACAAAATCGAGCAGCCACAAATCTGGGGCACCGGCGCTAACCCTGCCTGGAGCTCTGAGGATGGGAGTGGGGCAACACTCTCCTCCTTGGCCTTCACATAAGTTTAACATGAAGCCTTCCTGGAAGATTGTAGGAAGAATTATTCCTAACTTTTAATATTTGTGGAAACGCAAACTTCTCTAGCCAAAGATATGACTCTTACAGAACACCAAGTATGGTGTGTTCAGTGCATTAAATTACTTATTTGTATGTTCAGGACACAACTATTTCTGGAATGCCTACAATGGGTGACACATAATGACAGACACATAACACTCACTACCTATTGCTTGATTAGCATCACCCTCCAAGAATCTTTGCAGCCAAACACACATAAGTAACAAGTAACATTAAGGGTTCTATTAGTCACCTATTGCCACAATAACACTGTATAACGAGCAACCACCAAACCTCAGTAGCATATATGAATAAACATTTATTTTGCTCACCAGTGTATGGGTTGGCTGGATGATTCTGACCCTGGAGGTCAGCTGATCTCGAATGAGCTTGGTCATGCATTTGTATTTAGATGGCAGGTGGGCAGGTCTAGGATGTCCTTGAGTGGGTGGACTCTGCTTACTACAGGTGGTCATTCATCCTCCAACAGGATGAGGGGTCTGAAAGAAAACAAAAGTCCACCAGACTCAGTCTCAGAACTCGCACAGTGTCCAGTTTTCTGTGCTCTGTTGACCAAAGGAAGTCACAAGTTCAGCCCAGCTTCAAGCGGGAAACAGAATCTACCTCTTGATGAAAACAGTTGCAAAGTCACAGAGCAAAGAGCAAAGACAGAGGGAGGAGTGGAGAATTTAAAACATGTTTTCAATCATTCTACCATGAGGCTAAATTGACTCTTTGGCAGATACTATGACTGGGATGGATGGAAAATTAAAATGAATGTGTGTCTTCTTAGAAGAGATAGTATTTCCTTAAAAGGCCACATGCGTTTTTCTTTTTAAAGGAATCCATACCTTCAAACAAGAATTGGATACAAAGACCAAGTTGATATACGACATGATAATTGATGAAAGAAATATAAAAGACAATTGCTGAGGTTACATGAGTTAGAACAAACCTAACTTTAGACTTGAAGATCCGAATCAAATCATTCAGCACAGGAAGATAACACTTCTGATACCCAACTTGTTTTGGTTTGGTCTAGAAGAAAATATTGACAGGCATATTAATCAATGTGAATGGCAACATATCTTAGGAACATATTCTCATTTTGACTAGATGGCCCCAACATTTAAAAAGTAGGAATCTTTTAAGGACTAGTCCCTCCAATTCTGCTTTTTGATGGGGTATCTGAATTATATAATTAAGGCTAGAATATTCAGTCTCATTCTTTTTCTGTATTGTATGTTTGGCATAAAGACAGAGAGCACTTATTACAGCATGAGAAAATGGAAGAAATCCTCACAAGTATAAAAAAGCATGAGAAATGTAATTTTAACTTCTAACTGAAAGCTATATTATAAACAAATCTTGAAAATGCCATCAACCACCTATGCAAGAACCAGGATTCCAATCAGAATTGCAGATGATCAACTTGTAGACTTAAAAAAGCAAATTTTAACCGACTCAATATTACATTTCAAGTTTCTGATAACCAAGACTTATGGTTTGAGGAACAAGTTAAAACATTTTTATTTTGAGAGAAGTAAAACAACACATCATGAAATTTTGCTTGCATTCTTGCACATCTGTTGAAACTTTGCCCCACTCCATGCTTGTAAGAAATAAAAGTTATGGACGGGAGGGGCAAGATGGCGGCTGTGAGGAGGGCTCCATGAAATCTCCCCTGGAAATATCCACAATTTGAACTTCTAATACGCTTCAAAGAGACATCTACTCATCACACAGAGCAACTAAGAGTTCCACACAAGGATTGCTGGAAGGTGGGCAGGCCGGGCGAGTAGGGGAAGAAGGCGGCGAGACGCGTGAGGTGCAGCCCGCACCCGCGGCTGCTGAGTCACGGTGAGTGTTGCCCGGCTCGCTCCCTGCGGCCCGCGGCCCACCTAGAGTTCAGCAAGAGCGCGTTGGTTTGCAGTCTGAGGCAGAAGCCTCAGGCCGGGCGAGTGCGGGAGGAGAGGAGACGACTGTGCAGAGGTACGAGCTGCACCCGCGGCCCGCCGGGTCCCCAGGAAGCAGGGTGCAGAGCCCCGCAGCGACAGGGCAAGATCAGTCCCTGCACCCTCCCGGTTCAGGGATCAGTCTCTGTGCCCACCGGGTTCCGCGGAGCGCAGAAGCCTGAAACCCGGGAGCAGGGGAAAACAGAGGACTCGCCCGCGGAGAAGCAGCGCGCACTGGGCGGAGACGCAGGTCCCGGAGAGACGGAGCGGGGATCGGAGCCGCGTGGAAAGGTGCGCGCAGTCCCCTGAACCCCGGCGGCAGTCCCTCCAGGAGCGCAGCAGGAGAACGGCGCGGGCGCGCGCCGGCTCCAAAGCAGAAGCCTTAAACCCGGGAGCAGGGGAAACACAGGACTCGCCCGCGGAGACGCAGCGCGCCGGCCGGAGTCACAGGTCCCGGAGAGACAGAGCGGGGATCGGAGCCACGCGGCACGGTGCGCGCAGTCCCCTAAATCCCGGCAGACCGTTTGGGAGAGCAGCAGGAGATCCGCGCGGGCGCGCCGGCTCCGAGGCAGAAGCCTGGAACCCGGGAGCAGGGGAAAAAGAGGACTCGCTCGGACAAGCAGCGCGCCGGGTGGAGACGCAGGTCCCCGAGAGACTCGGATCGGGGATCTTGGCCACACGGTAGGGTGCGCGCAATTCCCTAAATCCCGGCAGACCCTTTGGGAGAGCAGCAGGAACTCCGCTGGAGCATAAGAGGCAAAGGCCTTAGCTTGAAACAGTGTTGGAACTGTGGCTTTGTTTATTTTTGTTTTTAATTTTTTTTCCCTTTTTCTACTCTTGAACAGAAAGCAAAAAAAAAAAAAACCCAATAACTCACCCACTCCCACAAACTTTGTCCCCTGCCAAGACAGTCTTAAACTGACTCCTGAAGGGAGCAATAGGGGCAGACTAGGAAGATATCCTTACCTGCAGGGGGTTGAGAATTTCCACCCAGTAAAGGCAGCAGAGTGAGACTACCCACCCCGCCCCCACCTTTAGGCAAGGCTTGGGAGGCAGGGCAGGTTCATCTGCTGAGGCACTAATTAACAGATTCTTAGCAGCAAGCTTTTGGTAGTGAGGAATTCTTTAATTCTCCACGGCTGTCAACCCAAAGGGTGCCCAGAGACACTCATTGAGCCTTTGAGGGTGCAGCCTGCCTTGGGACAGGCAAAAGCAAAAAGGCAGTGACTTTGTAAAAACCACCAATCACACGTCACAACCACACTCAAGTACAGCAAAACTGCAGTGCCAGGATTACGCTAGGCATCAGGTGGCCTACTGTTCCCACAAGACGCACAGGAATTTTTGTACAGCAGACAAACTGAAGAGAGCTTGGTGGACTTTAGCCTAGACCAGCACGGGTATTTTTGGTTTGTTTGGTTTTATTCTGTTTTGTTTTCCCTCTATTGGCTGCTTATCTTGGTTGTTTTTGGTTTTTATTTCTATTTCATTCTAATCATATTGTAGTTTTTAATATAGGCATATATATATAGGTGTATATAGGTGAATATATGTCCATATATATGGGTGTGTAAACAAATATATATATATATTTTTTTTTTCCTTTTTTCTATTTCTTTTTCTTTCTTTTCTTTTTCTTTTTTCCCCACCCTCACTTTCTCTCTTATTTTATTCATTCTTCTCACTGCTATACTTTTCCTCTTTTCCTTTTTTCTGCAAATTTTATTTTTTAAATTTTTCTTACTTTTTTTATTATTATTTTAGTTTATTTTTATTTTTTATTTTTTAGGTATAGCTAATCGGTTTCTCGTGTTTATTCTATATTTTATTTTAGGATATTGTATTTTATTTTGTTTCCTCTTCTGTTATTATTGAGTATGTGGTTTTTGTTTTGTTTCTGTTTGTTTTCTTCATTAGTATGATTGATATTTCTGTACAAGTTGACTGTAGTTTGATGGTTGGTTGTTTTTACTTGTGCGAGCATTTGGTTTCCTTTGGTGGCTGCGGAGGTTGTTCTTGTTGATCTGTTATGCTCTAAAATCACTCTGCAGCAGTGGGTCCAAACAAACAGACACAAGAATCATCAAACCCGGAGGCCAACTTTAGATAAAACCAGAGCATTTCTGGGTTTGACATACAAGAGTCACACCCAAAAAGAAGTTACTACAGGTACTAAGACCCATAGGGTCCAAGTTTCATCAGAGGGGTCAATCCTCTCACAGCAGATCATAAACTGCAGAAGCTGCTGATCCTCACAGCTAATCAATCTGGGAGTCAATCCCACCTACTGACAAACCAAAAGTAATCAAAACTAAAACTTCAACAAGTGAGGACGCACGACACAAGGAACACCTCAGATACAAGCACAGGAGAATAGGGAGACTGAGTAATTCAAATATAAAGGACACACACCATATGAGTTTACCCAGAAAAGACTGAGAAATCTGGGGGATCTATCTGTTATATTGAAGCAAACACAAAGAGTAAGCCAGAATGGGGAGACAAAGAAACATAACACAAATAAAAGAACAGAAGAAACTTCCTGAATCAGTGGAAATAGAGGAAATAGAGGTAACCAAACTATCGGAGACAGAATTCAGAACACTGATTATTAGAATGTTCAAGGAAATTAATGAAAATATAAAGAAGGATAGAGAAATCATGAAAAGCAACCAGCTAGAACTTAAGAACACAATTACTGAATTAAATAACAAACTTGATGGAATCACTAGCAGACTGGATGAAGCAGAAAATCGAATCAGTGACTTAGAAGACAAAATAGCAGAGATCACCCATGCGGTACAACAAAAAGAAAAAAGAATGAAAAACATGGAAAATAGTTTAAGAGAGCTGGGGGACAACATCAGACGCAATAACCTAAGGGTCATTGGAGTACCAGAAGGAGAAGAGAGGGAGCAAGGGATTGAGAATATATTTGAAGTAATAATGTCTGAAAACTTCCCTAACCTGGCAAAGGACATTGAAATACAAGCCGAGGAAGTGCAGAGAGTTCCAAACAGGATGATTCTAAACAGGCCCACTCCAAGACACATTATAGTGAAAATGGCAAGGGTTAAGGACAAAGACAGAATCCTTAAAGCAGCAAGGGAAAGGCAGCAAGTTACTTACAAGGGTACCCCCATAAGATTATCAGCTGACTTTTCTACAGAAACTTTGCAGGCCAGAAGAGAGTGGCAGGAGGTTTTCAAAGTGATGAAAAATAAAGGCCTACAACCAAGATTGCTGTATCCAGCAAGGTTATCATTTAAAATCGAAGGCGAGATAAGGAGCTTTGCAGAAAAAAATAAGTTAAGGGAATTCATTACCACCAAGCCAGCTTTGCAGGAAATGCTAAAAGGGCTTCTTTAAGTAGAAGAGAAAAACAACCTATGAAAGACTACGAACACAAATAAGAAAATGGCAATAAATACACACATATCAATAATCACATTAAATGTAAATGGATTAAATGCTCCAATAAAAAGACATAGGGTGGCTGAATGGATAAGAAAGCAAGACCCCAGTATATGCTGTATACAAGAGACTCACCTCAGATCCAAAGACTCATACAGGCTGAAAGTAAAGGGATGGAGTAAAATATTTCATGCAAATGGTACTGAGAAAAAGCTGGAGTAGCGATACTTATATCAGATAAAATGGACTTTAAATTGAAGAATATAACAAAGGACAAAGAAGGACACTTCATAGTAATGAAGGGATCGATCCAACAAGAGGACATAACTCTAGTAAACATCTATGCACCTAACATAGGAGCCCCTAAATATATAAAACAGATATTGTCAGACATAAAGACAGAGATCAACAGTAACACTATCATAGTAGGGGACTTCAACACCCCGCTGTCACTAATGGACAGATCCTCCAGACAGAAAATCAATGTGGAAACAGCGACCTTAAATGACACATTAGACCAGCTGGATTTAACAGACATTTTCAGAGCATTTCATCCCAAAGCTACAGAATATACGTTCTTTTCAAGTGCACATGGAACATTTTCTAAGATAGACCACATGTTAGGTCACAAAACAAGTCTCAATAAATTTAAGAAGATTGAAATCATTTCAACTGTATTCTCTGACCACAATGCTATGAAACTAGAAATCAATTATAAGAAGAAATCCGGGAAGCTGACAAATAAATGGAGGCTAAACAATATGCTATTAAATAGTGAGTGGGTCACAAATGAGATCAAGGAGGAAATCAAAAGATACCTCGAGACAAACGAAAATGAAAACACCACGACCCAAAATCTCTGGGATGCTGCGAAAGCAGTCCTAAGAGGGAAGTTTATAGCAGTGCAGGCCTACCTAAAGAAGGAAGAAAAATCTCAAATCAACAGGTTATCCTTACACCTAAGGGAACTGGAAAAAGAACAGCAAAAGAGGCCCAAGGGGAGTACAAGAAAGGAGATAATAAAGACCAGAGCAGAAATAAACAATATAGAGAACAGAAAAACAATTCAATAGATCAATGAAACCAAGAGCTGGTTTCTTGAGACGATAAACAAAATTGACAAACCTCTAGCCAGGCTCATCAAAAAAAAAAAGAGAGAGGACTCAAATTAGCAAAATCAGGAATGAAAGAGGGGAAATGACTACAGACATCACAGAAATACAAAAAATTCTAAGAAATTACTATGAGCAACTATATGCCAACAAATTTGACAATCTGGATGAAATGGATAATTTTCTAGAAGCATACAACCTTCCAAAGCTAACGCAAGAAGAAACAGAAAATCTAAATACCCTGATTACTACCAAGGAAATTGAATCAGTAATTGACAAGCTCCCAAAAAACAAAAGCCCTGGACCAGACGGCTTCACAAGTGAATTTTATCAAACATTCAAAAAAGAACTATCACCTATTCTTCTCAAACTATTCCAAAGAATCCAGAAGGAGGGAAGGCTCCCAAACTCTTTTTATGAAGCCTCTATCACCCTGATTCCAAAACCAGATAAAGACATCACAAAAAAGGAAAACTACAGGCCAATCTCCCTGATGAATATAGATGCAAAAATTCTCAATAAAATATTAGCAAACAGAATTCAGCAATATATTAAGAAGATCATACATCATGATCAAGTGGGATTCATCCCTAGTGCGCAAGGCTGGTTCAACATCCGTAAATCAATTAATGTGATACACCACATCAACAAAATGAAGGATAAAGATCACATGGTCATTTCAATAGATGCAGAAAAAGCATTTGACAAAATCCAACAGCCATTTATGTTAAAAACCCTTAGCAAAGTGGGAATACAGGGATCATATCTCAACATAATAAAAGCCATATATGATAAACCTACAGCTAACATCATACTCAATGGGGAAAAGCTAAAACCATTCCCCTTAAGATCAGGAACAAGACAAGGCTGTCCACTTTCTCCTCTTTTATTCAACATAGTGCTGGAAGTTCTAGCCACAGCAATCAGACAACAAAAAGAAATTAAAGGCATCCAAATTGGCAATGAAGAAGTAAAATTGTCATTATATGCAGATGACATGATACTGTATATAGAGAACCCCAAAGACTCCATCAAAAAACTATTGGAACTGATAGACGAATTCAGTAAAGTAGCAGGATATAAAATCAATGTTCAGAAATCGGTGGCATTTGCATATACCAATAATAAACTAATGGAAAGAGAAATTAAGAAAACTGTCCCATTTACAATTGCGTCAAGAACTATAAAATACCTAGGAATAAATTTAACCAAAGAAGTGAAAGATCTGTACTCAGAAAATTATAAGACACTGAAGAAAGAAATCATAGAAGATACAAATAAATGGAAACACCTACCATGCTCATGGATAGGAAGAATTAATATAGTTAAAATGTCCATACTGCCTAAAGCAATATATAGATTCAATGCAATTCCTATCAAACTACCAAGGGCATTTTTCACAGAAATAGAAAATATAATCCTAAAGTTTATATGGAATCATAAAAGACCCAGAATAGCCTCGGCAATTCTGAGGAATAAAAACAAAGTCGGGGGGATCACGCTACCAGACATCAAAACCTACTACAAGGCCACAGTAATCAAGACAGTTTGGTATTGGCATAAAAACAGGCACATCGATCAGTGGAACAGAACAGAGAGCCCAGAAATAAATCCAAGCATTTACGGACAGTTAATCTATGACAAGGGAAGCAAGAATTTACACTGGAGTAAAGATAGTCTATTCAATAAATGGTGCTGGGAAAATTGGACTGACACATGCAAAAAAATGAAATTGGATCATCTCCTTACGCCTTATACAAGAACAAATTCAAAATGGATTAAAGACTTAAATGTAAGACCTGAAACCATAAAAATCCTAAATGAAAATATAGGGAGTACATTTGCAGACATTACCCCGAGCAATATTTTTACTGATACATCCCTACGGGCAAGAGAAGTAAAAGAAAAAATGAACATATGGGATTATATCAGACTTAAAAGTTTTTTCACAACAAAGGAAACCATTAATAAAACAAAAAGGAAGCCTACTGAATGGGAGAATATATTTGCCAACAATATATCTGATAAGGGGTTAATATCCAAAATTTATAAAACACTCATGAAACTCAACACCAAAAAACAAACAACCCAATTAAAAAATGGGCAGAAGATATGAAGAGACATTTCTCTAAAGAGGACATACAGATGGCCAAGAGGCATATGAAAAAAAGTTCAACCTCACTGGTTATTAGGGAAATGCAAATAAAAACCACCATGAGATACCACCTCACTCCAGTCAGAATGGCTATCATCAACAAATCAACAAACAACAAGTGCTGGCGGGGTTGTGGGGAAAAGGGGACCCTGCTGCACTGTTGGTGGGACTGCAGATTGGTGCAGCCACTATGGAAGTCAGTATGGAGGTATCTCAAAGAACTGGAAATAGAGCTACCTTTTGACCCAGCAATTCCACTCCTAGGTATTTATCCTGAAAAAACCAAGACACTTATTCAAAAAAGTTATGCACCCCGATGTTCATAGCAGCACAATTTACAATAGCTAAGACTTGGAAACAACCAAAATGCCCGTCAGTAGATGACTGGATTAAGAAACTGTGGTATATTTATACAATGGAGTATTACTCCGCTATAAAGAAGAATGAAATCGTGCCATTTGCAATGATATGGATGGACCTAGAGACTATAATGTTGAGTGAAATAAGTCAGTCAGAGAAGGACAAATACCATATGATCTCACTCATATGTGGAATATGAAAAACTGTATGAATGAGCAAAGTAAACAGAAACTGTCTCATAGATATAGAGGAAAAGTCAGGGTTGCTAATTTGGAGAGGAATGGGGATGAGGGAGAAGGGGAAGGGATTAGACAGCAAAAATAGGCAACTACAATATTGCTACTGGGATAGGAAAAACAGTTTGGGGAATATAATTAATAATGTTGTAAATATTCTGTGGAATGTCAGATGATCATAGGTCTTGTTAGGGAGACCATTTCATGGATGGAGTAGAGGTTTGATCACTGCACTGTTTTACTAAAGTGGAGGTGGTATACCTACTGTAATTGAATATATATAGATAGTCACGGGATGTGGATTATACTGTGGAAGAGAGTCAGAGGAAGAGTAATAGATATATATGATACGGGGGGGTGTGGGGGGTGTATTGGGGGTGGGGGTTTTGTCACTTTGAGGGGTAAAATGTATAACTATTGCACTGTGTTGTACACCTGAAACTAATTAAAAATAAAAAAAAAAAAAAAAAAAAAGAAATAAAAGTTATGGAATGAAAGTAATAAAACAAGAAATGCTTATACAACTCTTTTCAAAAACAACAGTAAACTATATTGTTGACAGAATCAGCAACTAACTTAAAACGTCTGTTTATACTGGTGTTAATAAACCTGGCATATTTTCAATTTAGATTGACACTATTCAAACTGATACTTCTCAGTAATAAAATATGTCACAAAATCTGGATGAAAACACTGACAATCTAAATGAAGCTTTTATTGCTTGAAAATATTGGAGGCTATTACAAATGTCTCATGATCAAATTATATGTTTTTACATAAAAATATTCTACTTAAGGAGCAAAGATGAAAAAATGAGTTACGTACTATTACCTCCTGGCTAGAGAAAAATCACCAACACATAATTATCCATTATATTACAGTTTCAAATAAATAAGCAAATTTACTTCTTTAAGGAAGGGTATGCATACTGTCTGGATTTTAAAATTGAATGATTGATATATTGTTATTTTCTCTCCTTTAGCAAATGTTTATTGATTATGTGTCAGGTATTTTGTTAGGGGTTGGAAAGTTCGGAACAAGACAGACCAAGAGCCATTGTCATGTAATTTACATCCCAGTGGTTTTGGTATCCGAATTTCATGAGTCTTATTAAAAATGACTGGAACACCATAGTGACACAATAATTTTTGAAAAGCTTTGATGACCTAAAATAAAAATGTTGATAAAGGTTCAAGTATTTCTAGAGAGTTATGTCAGAGGAAACCATATGTCAGTTAGCACCTCCTCGCCCCTCCAAAATGAGACGAGAATTTCTTCCACTCCACCAATTCCTTTGTTTTCAGAAGTACAAAGTACTACCTATGGTTTCCAAGATGGGGTGAGGAGACGATGGCTTATATTATCAGGGTCAGCACAACTCTCAGGTCCCTAGTTCTAGAAATGCCTTTTGTTCCACTCATTCCAACTCCACAATAATCATGCACATCATTTCTGAAAGCTCTCCCTGTTTTTCGCTGTTCTCAAGGCACCCTGAACCTACTTTCTATTGAACACACCAAGGCAATTTCTTTCCCAAGGACCTTCACATCTGATCTTCCCTCCACCTGGAACACTGTTCTTCCAGATACCTGCACAAATTGTGCCTTCACTTCATTCAGATCACTGCTGACTACCCTGCTAACATACCACACACCCCTCTCACTCCCTACCTCAATACCCTGCTTCGTTGTTCTTCACAATATTTGACAGTAGCCCATATGCTGCATATTTATTAATCCGTTTATTGTCTCTCTCTCTCAAACTGCACTGTGCCACGTGAGATCATGGACTCAGGTATATTCACTGCTGTATCTTCAAAGTCTAGAATCTGTCATGAACATAAAAGGTGCTCAACTACAATTTGTTGAATAAGTGGATGGATAAGTGGAAGGATAAGTGAATACATGAAAAAAAAAGGTGAACGTGAGTTTAACAGACTTTACTGATGAATTCTGGGCTAAGATGAGAGAAAGGGCTCAAACTATAGCAATACAAGTAAGCTAAAGGGAAATATAAGCTTCCATGGTCTCAAAAAACGTCCTATGCCACCCACTTCCCTTTCCTTTTAAGGTGCAGCACAACCACCCTTGTTTCACACAGATGAGTCCTGCCCTTCTCAGACGTTCTAGCATCCGCTCACACTCACTCTCTGAGGATCACCTACTGTCCCTGGCACTTCTTGATGTATTTTCCCAAAGGCAGATCTTCCCTTTTGAGGAAATTACTTAGTATCTACTATTCGCAAGGTAAGAATCTTGATCTCATTGCATTAGTAACCAAAAGCAGTATGAAATAAAAAAATCTGAGTTAAGTATTATCCCAGATAGAAACTGTGTGGTTAACAGATTTAAGTCAAAGAGTATGCTAACTTCAACAAGTAGGGAGCTTTTCAACCATATTTACAGCTTGAAATTTTCTGGGGAAGAAAGACACTTAGATCAGTCTGAGAGAGTGGAAACAGTAATAAGATACTGATTGCACCAGGGGATGAGACTGCCGGGAAGGGTAGCACAACAGAGGTCTTGGTGCTGATGGAACAGTTATGTGTCTTGATTGTGGTGGTGGCTGCATGAATTAATACATAAGATAAAAATACACAGAAACACACACACCCACAAATAGTTGCTAGTGAATGCATGAAAAAAGCAGAGAAGGTTGAATACTATTCAGTTTTACATTGTGTTCTAACAGTTTTTTGGTTTTAATGCTACATGATTATGGAAGGAATTGCCACTGAGGGAAGCTGGGTAAAGAATACCAGGCCCTTTTGCACTGTTTTTGAAACTTCCTGTGACTCCATAATTGTTTAAAAATAAAAATCATGAAACAAAATACAATCAGAGTACCTGCAGAAAAGTTTCAAGATCTACTACAGGCCTAGATCATGACTCTAAAGATAAATATCTGAACCTTCAAGAAATTTACAAATTTATTGGAAAAATAGTTTAATTTCATTGGAGATTACCAGCACAACTTTTTTGAGTTTACCCATGTCAGGACAGGGGAAACTTTTTCCTTACCTCTTTAGTTCTTCTGGTTTGCCAAACAATTCAAATGACACTTAACGGGAGAAAATCAATTTTTAATATGAGCACACAGGGAATTAACATAAGCATGAAAATTCCAAAGACAGTGAGGCAAACCAAGGTATATACTTGTATGTCATTTGGACTAAGAAGGGGGAGGTAAGCAATTCACAAGTAGATGAAAAAGAGCAAACATTTGGCAAACAAATTCTTGCAGGGTCACCCAGAAATAAGGGGACAAAGGAGAATCTAGTGGAACAGATTTTTGCTTGGACCTTCCCTGTGTGCCATATATGCTAAGATGAATATGCTAAGGTTACCTTCCTGAAGCAGGTTTTTCTATCTGAATCTCTTTAGGCAGGAAATGGGGAGGTTAAAACAACTCTTCCTGAGTTTGTGGGGCTTCAATTGTTTTTAGCTCTGAAATAATCTGCATGCCACTGTGGCACATTCCAGAGACACTAGCTTCTCATCCCCACATCCATGAGTTAATAAAAATGTAGATTGACGAATCATATAATTCACTGCTTTGTGGTATATAAAACAGAAAACAACAAAGAAACAAGACAAACAAGTGAAGAAATAAAATCCATAGACACAGACAATAGTTTAATGGTTACCAGAAAGAGGGTAAAGGGTGAGGAGGGTGGAAGATGAGGAGAAAGGGATCACATATATGGTGATGGAAAAAGGACTGACTTTGGGTGGTGAACAAGCAATGTGATATATAGAGGATGTATACAGAATTGTACACCTGAAACCTATGTAACTTTACCAACCATTGTCATCCCAATAAACTTTAATTTAAAAAAAAAAAACGGAAAAAAATGTAGATTGAAAATTACAAAATGCATGACACATTCAGATTTTTAAAAATAAAGTACCATGATTAATACCGTTTAATATCCAAAATATCAACACACACATCCCCTCTTTTAAATTGCCAGTTTTCCTTCAATGGTGATAAGAGTTATGATGGTCTCTGTAATGACACAGCTGTGTTGTAAAAGGACTTCTTGCAATTCAGATACTGCTTCTGAGAAACAGTAGTTATCATGGGGTAGTCGGATCTCCAGGAACTTCCAGACTCAGCTGTTTAACCTACTCAGTGTGGAATAACTTTGACTACTTAGCTATGTTATGAATGTCAACACACAGTGATTGTAATAACGGGTCTCCCAATGTGCTACATGAACCAGGCATCGCAAGGCACTGTAGCATGAAATGAGTCCCCTGGGAAGAGGAACAAATTTCATCCTTTCTTTCCCTAGACTGTTCCCAAAGCTAAAGGCCACTTGTCACGAAATCTGCTGTAGTGTAATCCTGGTACAGGAGGCAGGGCGGAGTGCTGGGCTGGGTGGAGGCTGTCCCCATCAATCCAGAAGGACTGGGAAGCCAATGCTGTGTCCTGCCCACTGGACACTCTAGTGTCGCTCTGCTTTTGGAGGCCGAGTGGTCAGACTTTGGAGGGTCATTATATTCAAGGGCTGATGTAAATGAACAAGTTGTAGTGACATATGCCCTGATGTAATAATGTGCTTCATCATTATATTCAATGGCAAAATTCCTTGGCCCTATGTGCCCTTAGGGGTGAGAGAGAATTGGAAGAAATGAGAAAAAAAACCAACTAGTGAAATCTGAATACTGTCTATAGTTAAGAGTTCCTTAACAACGTCAATTTCATGGTTTAGACAATATACTATAGTTACATAAGATGTTATAATTAGGTGAAGGATACATGAGAACTAGATGCAAATTCTAGTGAGTCAAACTATTTCAAAATTAAATATATTATATATATATAATATATATAATATAAAAAATATATATATAATATATATATAGTCAAGGAATCCTATATGTACTTAATTATCTTTAAGAGTACATGATATATACTCTTACACCTGAAAAAAAAAAGAAATAATAATAATAATAATAATAATAATAAAAAGAGTACAGGATTCTGATCACTTTAAGGTGGTTTCACTAGCTTTCTATTGCAAAGCTACTGTTTTTCCTTTTGTAATTAATAAGTTTTATAGGGAGATGCTTTGAGACGATGTAAGTATTCTGTTTGTCATGAGACTTTTACTCACTAGCTTAGTATCCATTGAAAATTCTTGTCTGGATCAATTATTACCAGGATGTTTGCAAAAGTGATCATTTTCAAACTAACATCACGTGTCTTATGTGATGCGTTAAAAGGGACAAAATGTCACATATGTGGTGTTCCTACCAAAAATGCGTAACTTGAATCTAATCATGAAAAAAAACATCACACAAGCCAAAATTGAAGACATTCTATATGAGAAATGGCATGTGATCTTAAAAGTGTCAATGTCATGAAAGAAAAAGAAAGGCTAAGGAACCATAATAGATCAAAGGAGTCCTAAAAGACATGACAATTAAATGTGTATATATATATATATCAGAAAGCAGTGAAATTGAAAATACAGGGCAGCTCTTTGTACCCACAAATTAATTTACCAAAAAAGTTTTATATATTACCCTTAGTTACAGGTATGTAGTAGCTCTAAAGCAGATTTTATAATATAATAGTAATAACCTTTATCATTTACTGACCTCTTATCATGTGCCAAACACTATGCTAAATGCTTTATACATGTCAATTTATTTAATCCCCATAAAAACCTTCCCATAGGGTGATTTAACCATTCAAAAACCTACTAGTCATTTTTATTTTACCAGTGAGGAAATCAAGATTCAGACAAGTTCATTTTCCAAAGCCATGTAGCCAATAAGTGATGGGGTAGGAACAATCTCCTTGGCTTCAAAGTCTATGTGCTTCATGACACAAATGACAATGTTTTCTTGATGCCTTCCCTATGGCATAAAGAAAGTACATTTGTTTTTTTTACTATGGGGGATATATAGATTTAGTCAGATAGGTACTAGCCAATCTTTGTTTCCCCAAATACTCCTGAGTAAGAGAAACAGAAATGTCTCCTTTAAAGAAGTTGACCACAGGTGGTTCCTTTCTCATAGGTTCCTTTTGCTGGTGTTCTATGAATATGATACACTGACCACAGCTCGTTGGACCATGAGTCATGCTGTAATATAGAATACCATCTCTGCTGTTGAGGCTGCTGACAGTCTTTCATTTGGTTGAGGCTAATGTGTATCAAATTGGGATCCTGAGCTCACCCTAAGGGAGTCCAGCTGCCGATGAGACCCAACTGCAGTGCTCAATATTAGACAGTGACTAAGTAACCCAATCAAACCTTCCTTTGAGAAATTTTGAATGCAAGACACACAGGTTAAAACAAATGTGCTAGAGGGAATCAGAGATAGAGAAAAGCTAAGTCCCCTAAAGAACGATGACATAGTCTTCAGTCAAGAGATCAATGACCACAAGCTGCTAATGGAAAGCAAAGAGAGATGGAGCTCTAGAGATGCTCCTGAATCATGAATTGTGATGATTGATGCTCCAGGTTCCCAAAGGCCTGATTTTGTCACTATCTCTATTGTCCCTTACTTACTATACATCCTCATCTATTTTGTTTTTATAAGTAGGGGTTTCTCTGCAATTGGAGAGTACATATACAGATAAGTATTTTTGCAGTTAAACAATACAAACCAAAAAGAGAACAGACTTCTAATACAGTATTTAAGAATGCTTTGTCATATTTAAAAATAGCAATAAATGTCCATAATCATATAATCATATAACCTTTTTTAATGCAGAGCAACAGTTTAACTTCATTTTAATAATCTCAAACTTAAAAGAAAATTTGCAAGAGCAGTACAAAGAGTTCCTGTGAACACTTCATCTAGATTTACTCATTGTTAACATTTTGCCACACTTGTCTTATCATTCTTCATTTAATTAAATATATGCATACTATTTTTTCTGAACCATTTAATAGGAAGTTGTCTACACCACCCCTTATTACTCCTTAATATTCATTATGCATTTCGTAAGAAATGATATTCTACTCACATAACCACATGCAGTTAGCATATTTATGAAATTTAACATTGATACAATATCATCATCTACACTCACTATTCCAGTTTCACCAATTGTCCTAATAATGTCCTTTATAGAACTTTGTCTGATTTAGTATCCAATCTAAAATTACACTGCATTTAATTGTCATGTCTTTTAGGACTCCTTTGATCTATTATGATTCCTTAGCCTTTCTTTTTCTTTCATGACATTGACACTTTTAAGATTACACGCCATTTCCTATGTAGAATGTCCTCAATTTTGGCTTGTTTGATATTTTTTTCATGATTAGATTCAAGCTGTGCATTTTTGGTAGGAACACCACATATGTGATCTTTTGTCCTTTTTAATGCATCATATGAGACACGTGATGTTAGTTTGAAAATGATCACTTTTGCAAACATCCTGGTAATAATTGATCCAGACAAGAATTATCAATAGATACTAAGCTAGTGAGTAAAAGTCTCATGATTAACAGAATACTTACATAGTGTCAAAGCGTCTCCCTATAAAATTTATTAATTACAAAAGGAAAAACAGTAGCTTTGCAATAAAAAGCTAGTGAAACCACCTTAAAGTGATCAGAATCATGTACTCTTTTTATTATTATTATTATTATTATTAGTTTCAGGTGTAAGAGTATCATGCACTCATAAAGATAACTAAGTACATAGGGTTCCTTGACTATGTTTGTTTTATTTGCTAGGCCTACATGGAAAACTACATATAAAAATGAAAACTAATAAGAAGAGGTAGTGAGATAAAATGCACCAGCAAAGAAATAGCACCTTCCTTTCACTTAAATCCTAAGTAAATGGATCTTATAAGGTGAGATATTTCTACATTGAGTTTCTGGACTAACTCAAAAATCAGTACCTAAAAGCCTGCCTAATAGACTTATCAACAAGAAAGAGCATGAATCTGACTCCTGCATTATTCATGTGAAATAAATAGCCACAGTGGAGGGGGAGAGGAGCAGAGAGAACCCTAAAATGTGACAATCAGAAATTGTTGGGTTTCTGAACAAGTATCCGAAGGAGGAAAAGGATAACAAAGACAGACAGAAGAGACTTGTAAGTAATGGCCATAGCTGCAAAACCTAAAGACTTGAAAAGAACATAGAAAGAGCTCCTGGTCATATTTCATTTGTATCCATAATAACAGAAACAGCATATGACTGCTCAACAAATATTTATTAAGTCCTTTAAGACAATGGGATGGTCTTAGGAATTAGTAAAAACCCTGTCTCCTAGATTTTACACTGCAGTAGGGAGAGTAGACTGGTGGCATTAAAAAAAAAAATGTTTTGTTATAAGCTCTGTGATGAGAAAAAGTAGAGTGTTCAAGATGATAAGTTATTCAAGAAGTCCTCAGAAAGCTGATAATGGTTAATCTGGCCTATTGGAAAGTTCATAGCAGTTGGATGTGACTAAATAATTATTCTTCTCCTGACACTTCTTGAGCAATCATTATGAGCCATTGTCCTAATCAATTAACATGTATTGACACATGCAATTTCTTACAGCAACCTAGGAAGTAGATACTATTATTATCTGTTTTGCAGATGAAAGTGCTATGGGAGTAAGGTGGGGTAAAATGAGTGCTGTACCTAAAACTTGAATCGGGAACCAAATTACGGAAAGATATATGCTCCATGCTAAGAAATTTGAAATGTACCCTGTAGCTTGTGAGGTATTATATTATAGATGTCCCAATACAGACATAGCATGTTTTAGTTTGCATTTTGGAAGTTTATTCTGGTAGTTGGGTGAATGGTGGATTTGAGTTGGACAACACTGGAAAGAGAAGAGCCAACAAAAAGAGAGCAGCCAATGAGGAGACAATCACAAAAAGTCTAGCAAGCTAAGAAGAGGACGTGAACTACAGAAGAATAGGACTGGAAAGGATGGTTTGATCCCGGAGTTGTCTCAATGAAATTGGTGAGTGACTGAATATGGGGACCAGGTCAGGCAATGGAGGAACTCGTGATGGCTCCCAGTGTCTGGCATAATCTAACAGGTAGTTTTTAGCTTAGCTACCTGAGGCCAAAGTCAATGGTTCAATGCCCGTATGTGGCTGTTAGCTTGGATTCATCTGTAATCACAGACCACATCACTAACCAGACTTCAGTTAAATGGGACACTCGGTGAGAATTTAGATGCTTCTGGACAAATCACTGCCTCTAATAAGGAGGGAAACCCAACACACATATTAAAAATGGGCGTGGATTTGCCAGGTCAATAGAATCATCCTATTACAGAAGTACAGCATACGTAAGAAACTTCAAGAAAAGGTTAGGAGACAATTCTCCATGGGTCCCAGGTTTCTGCATGTCATGTGAGCCAGGCAGTCTATGCCTCCCCTGCCGCCTTTTTTTTTTTTCCAGAATGTCTTTTCAAAGATGCTTATATAGTGACAGTCCTTGGAAGATAGAGATGTCTTGTTCCAGTGCAAAGGGTAGTTTTGCCTACAGCTTTGGAAGCTAGTGTCTTCCTTCAGAGTAAAGGCCTGATATGCTTCTTGGCCATTATAAAAAATTAGGGTTCTCTAAGCTCAAGATTGCTCTCCTGTATGACGTACTGCATACATCTAGGCCCATCTGTGCTGCCCCTGTGAGACTTGGGGATGAGGATAGCTGATAAAAATATGCTCATACACAGTTGCTTGTAGTGCCCCGCTTAATAAAGTCCTCTCTCTGACCCAAGAGTCTCATATCTTCTGTCAGCATCCATGAAATTTTGACAGGCTGATCAGCCTACATAGGATAAACTCACAGACATTTTACAGATCTTGATAGACAGTTACTTGAAATTCCTAATTGATGTGCTCAATACCAAAGAATGATCAAATTGAGCTGTTTTTCAATTTAACTAATTGCAAAACCTTTTTTTTTTTAATCTCTAAAATCATGTCCCCATTCCCAGCCCAGACAGAATCTTGCCTAAGATTTAAATAAACTCGCTTTCTTGGTGATTGACTTGAATTTCCATAATTTTTGAATAGAAATGTTAATGATGAGCAAGTTTGACCTGCAGAAATTCTCACAGAAAAACAGGAAATGATAGCAATGCTCAGATGTCGATTTCAATATTCACTCAGGGCGACTTTTTTTCTTTTCTAAAGGAACAAACCCCTCAGGGACAGGGGATGGGTGGGGATATAAGAATGACTAAAAAAGTACAAAAATAGCTTACTTTGAGATTAAATGCACATTGGCTATCTGAAATGAAATTCCTCTGAATTTCAGCTAATATAAATAGCTACTAAGCACCGAGACTTGTTCTTGACTTTCTTAATGATATTATAGGTGTACCACAGTAGGGGTGACTGATGCTGAAAAGAATGTTTGAAATTTTCATGCGTTGATTCTGTAAAAACTGTCATTTAAAAAGTCTGTCTTTTATGAAATAAACTAAAATTTATTTTTGAAGCCAACTGAATTTGGGGAAAAATACGCAAATGCACTTTTAGTTGTATACATGAGAGACACGTTTGTGAAACCCAGAGATTTGAGAAGGGCAGATCCACTGACTTACGTTTTCTGAGAAATAATGGTGAAACCTTACCTTCCTAGAGGACAGAGTGCATCTCTGTAGATTGAATTTTTTAACTAATTAAATTTATTTTTTGGAAGACTTTAGGTTTACAGAAAAATTGAGTAGAAAGTACAGAGTTCCCATATACCCCCTTACCCCTTCACAGTTTCCCATATTAGTAATATCTTGCATTAGTGTGGTACACTTGTTAGAATTGATGAGCCAACATTTATATGTTATTATTACCCAAAGTCCACAGTTTACATTAGGTTCAGGCTTCCTGTTATACATTCTATGGGTTTTGCCAATGTATTATGACGTTTCTACCATCACAGTATCATGGAGGAGAGTTTCATTGCCCCCCAAATCCACAGTGCTCTGCCTATTCATCCCTCCCTTCCTCTCCCCAAACTCCTAGCAACCACTGATCTTTTTACCATCTGCCTATTTTTGTTTTTTCCAGGATGTCATATAAGCGGTACCATATAATATGTAGCTTTTTCAGATTGGCTTCTTTCACCTTGCAATCTCCATTTAAGTTTCCTCTATATCTTTTAATTTTTTTAGGAGCTAATTTTATCACTTAATAATTTTCCGTAGTCTAGATGTACCAGTTCACCTACTGAAGGGCATCTCAGTTGCTTCTAAATTTTGGCAATTATGAATAAAGCTGATGGTTTGTATGTGGTATAAGTTTTCAACTCATTTGAATAAATACCAAGGAGCACAATTGCTGGATCATGCAGTAAGAGTATGTTTAGTTTTGTAAGAAACTGCCATACTATCTTCTAAAGTGACTGTACTACTTTGCATTCCCACCAGATAGATTCTTTTTAAAATTTGGTATTGATTTAGACTGTCTTTTATCTGTGTTTTATTGCTTTTCATGTATGTGTGTGTGTGTGTGTGTGTGTGTGTGTGTGTGTGTGTGTTCAAATAGTTGTTTCCAAAGGGTTAGGAGCAGGGACTCCAGGACAGCTGAAAACGGTATTGTTGGTAGGCAGAATAATGACCTCCCAACGTGTCTGCACCATAGTCTGTGAATATGCTAGATTACATGGTTAAGAGGAATTAAGGTTACTAATCAGTTGACTGTAAACTAAGGAGATTATTCTAAATTATCCAGGTGGGCTCAGTGTAACCATAGGAGTCCTTAAATGTAGAAGAATGAAGCAGAAGAGACAGAGTAACAGTGATGCAGTGTGAGAAAGACTGCTGGCTTTGAAGAAGAAATAAGGCCAAAAGGAATGTTGGCCTCTTATAGAAGCTGGAAAAGGCAAAGGGACTGATTACCCTCTAGAACCTGCCAACAACTTGATTTTCGCCCAAGGAGATTTATTATGGACTTCTGACCTCCAGAACTATAAGATGATTAATTTGTGCTGTTTTAAGCCCAAATTGTGGTAATTTTTTTCAACGATTATAGGAAACTACTGGAGATATGTAGTCTCATTATCTCAAACTGAAGGAAAGATTTTGAAAAGGGACTAGATAGGACAGTTCATGGTCCACATGTAATTGCAAGATGGAGTTACTCAGATTTGAAGATATATGTGTACACAAAACTTGTACACAAACGTTCATAGAAGCCTATTATCCTTAATAGGCAAAGAGTAGAAACAATCCAATGCCCATTAACTAATGAACAAATTGTGGTGTATCCATCCATACAAAAGAATAGTATTCATCCATAAAAAGGAATGAAGTACTGGGCCGGCCGAGTGGCGTGGTGGTTAAGCGCTGGCTTGGGGAGCCGGCGGCCCCGGTTCGGGTCCCACATATGAGGGCCAGTGACACTGCCCTCAAAAAAAAAAAAAAAAAAAAGGAATGAAGTACTGATACATGCTACAACATGGGTGAATCTTAAATACATTATGCTGAAGTTACCAGTCACCATCTAGTGTTACCAGTTACCATCTAGTGTTGATTTCATTTATATAAAAATCTCCAGAATAAGCAAATCCATAGAGACAGAAACCAGATTAGTTGTTGCCAGGTGATGAGGGCAGGGAGGCAGAAATGGGGAGTAATTGCTAATGGGCACAGAATTTCTTTGGGGGTGGTAAAAATGGTCTAAAATTAGATAGGCAAGGGTTGCAAACTCTGTGAATATACTAAAAAACCACTACATTTATGTTAAAAGTGTGAATTTTTTTATATGTGAAGTATATCCAATTATATCTTAATAAAGCTGTTATTAATAAAAAGATGAAATGATCCATGATCAGTTAATAAGTTCTGAAGTGCATTTTGGAGGAAAAAATGAACAGTGAAATTTCCCACTTTTAATTATTTGGGAGGCAAGTTTTCGACTGTGGTGAAAGGAAAACTGTTTTCTTTCTGTGGACTTCAGGTTGTTGAGAACTTAGATGCTGGGTGTCTCAATCAAGATAGATTAAGTTATGCCACAGAAAAACAAAACCAAAATTAAAAAACAACAACAAAATATAGTGATTTTAACAGAGATGCATTCATTGCTCATCCTTTAAGTTACTGCAGGTCAACAAGGGGCACTGCTCCATGTATCCTTCCTCTGGAACCCAGGTAGATGGTGCATTCACCATACCAAAATTTCTTGATTTCACGGTAGAGGAAATTGAGCTCTCAAGGTCTTGTATTAACAATTAAATACTCTAGCCTAGAAGTGACACGAGTTATAGTAGTCCCTTCTTATCCATGGGAATATGTTCCAAGACCCCCAGTGGATATCCGAATCTACGGAGAGTACTGACCCCTACGTATACTGTTTTTTCCTATATATGCATACATATGATAAAGTTTAATTAATAAATTAGGCACAGTAAGAGATTAACGGCAATAACTAACAACAAAATAGAACCATTATAACAATATGCTGTCATAGAACTTATGTGAATGTGGTTTCTCTCTCAAGGTGTACTTGTACTCACTTTTCACTTAAAGGAAGAACTTCCTGGCTTCTCTTCGGCATGTCCGAATTGCTGGCATCAGTACACTTGCATTTTAGGGTCATTATTAAGTAAAATAAGGGTGACTTGAACACAAGCGCTGCAACACGGTGGCAGGTGATCTGACTAAGGGGCCGGAGTTTAGACAGCTTGGAGGTTCACCTCTCGCGAGGTACCGCATGAGATTTCATCACGCTACTGAGAACAGCTGGAGGTTTCACCATGCTAGCCCCAACGGGGCGCAGTGTACAACTTATGGATTGTTTATTTTTGGAAATTTTCATTTCATTTTCTGTTCAGACCTCAGTTGACCTCAGGTACCTGAAACCACAGAAAGTGAAACTGCGGATAAGGGAGAATCCCTTTATTTACTCATGGGTCACATTTACTCATAGGTCACATTCCTGCCCAGCCAAAAGAGGTCAGGTAATGCAATACTACCATTGTCCAGAAGATTACAAATTGGGAATGTTTGGTGAATAGCACCAAAGACTAATGTAATAGGCTGAATAATGATCCCCAGAGATAATCAGTTTCAGTTCTTATAGGTCTCTGGAACCTATAGATGTTACCTTTTTAGAAAAGGGCCTCTGCAGATGTGATTAAGTTAAGGTCCTTGAGACTGGGAAATTATCCTGTATTATCCAGGTAGGCCCTAAATGATGTAATATAAATTCATATAAGAGAGGCTGTGATACTGTGATTTTTAATAAATATTTATTTGGTCTTTGTCCTTGTTCCTGGCAGAGCTCTTAAAGCCCTTGGAATTTCCTGTGAGAAGAGCAATAAATATGTTTTGTTGTTATATTAATGAGGTCTCTTTGGAAAGCCTCTAGGTTACTTAAGGATGGGAATTGGTTGCCAGAGGAACCAACCTGGTGGTTATAGGGGTAGGGATGACAGTTCCACACTTCTCAGGGGGGGAGAGGGGCTATAGACTGAGTTCAGTCACCAATAGTAAATAAGTTATATCAATCATGCCATTGTAATGAGGCTTCCAGAAAGCCCCAAAAGTTTGGAGAACTTTTGGGTTGGTGAACATATGGAGGTGCTAGTTGAGGGAATAGAAGCTGGTAGTAGCCCCTCCTCACATACCTTGCCCTATGGTATCTCTTCCATCTGGCTGTTCCTAAGTCATATCCTTTTATAGTAAATGGGTGATCTAGTAAATAAAATGTTTCTTTCAGTTCTGTGAGCCACTCAATCAAATTAATCAAACCCAAGGAAGGGTTGGTCAGAAGCATAGGTGATAACCTGAACTTGCAGTTGGCATCTGAAGGAGGGGTGGGGGGAGGGGATGGCAGTCGTACAAGATTGATTGAGCTCTTCACCTGTGGGATCTGATGCTATCCCTAGGTAGACAGTGTCAGAATTGAGTTGTAGTCAGAGAATTGCTTAGTGGTGCTTAGAAAATTGCTTAGAAAAAAACAAAACATTGGAATTGGTGTCAAAATCGTAGAGGCTGAGGGAGATTTGACACAGAAGAGGAGGAAGTGATGTAATCATGGAGGCAGAGATTGGAGTGATGCAGCCACACGTCAAGGAGTGCAGATAGCCAACAGAAGTTGGAAGAGGCAAGAAGCAATTCTCCAGAGCCTCCACAGGGAGTGAGGCCCTGCTGATGCCTTGATTTCTGCCCAAGGATACTGTTGGACTTCTGACCTCCAGAACTGTGAGGGAATACATTTCTGTTGTTTTAAACCACCAGTTTGTAGTAATTTGTTACAGCAGCCATGGGGAATTTAATATAATTCCCATACTGGGTATGGTAAATGTGTCTCAGTTACTCTTTTCTAAAGTAGACCATTTTGCATTTACTTGTAAATCTGTTCATTGTCTGTCTCTTTCTACAAGAATGGAGGTAAGGCTTTGTTTTATGCACTGCTATATCCCTAGAGCGTAGAATAAAGTTTAACACAGATTGCGTGCTGAGGAGTGAATGAATAAATGAAAAGTAGTTTTAAAATAGAGAATTTTGTTGTATAATATGAAAAGAAACTCAGGTAATTTGCCATGAGTCTGCCTCAGTAGCTCAGTAGCTCAAGTAGCTTCCGCTGCGCCATCCTGAGGGTGCTGGCTATAGTCCTAAAGGTCGTTGCTTAAAGGTTACAAAATAACTGCTGTCATTCTAAAACATAATATTCTCTCGCAACTACTTGCACTCACTCCCTCAGTGTAAATATGGTGAGAAACTATTAATACTGAGTACCAGGCATCATTGTAAAGATGGGAACATAACCGTAAACAAAACAGATGCAATCCCTATTTTCAGGGAACTTTGTTCTAATGTTGAAAGATTAAAAGAAAAGGGGTGGGGGAAGTTTTTCTCATCCCCTGTTTCTTTCAATCAGAGAGAAATCTTTCTCAGGAATCACCAGAATTCTTCTTAGGTCTCCTGGGTCAGATTATGTCACAGGACTAATCCTACCTGCAAGGGAGATGAGGAAAGCTAGTCTCCAGGATGCACAGCCTCTGTCATGACAATAGGGTTTTGCTCTAAGGAAGAAGAGGGACAGGGAATGGCTGCTGGAAAGGCAACCAAGGGTTTGCCATAAATAATGCTGAGCATAGGCAGTCTGTCTGCTTTGTTATAGAGCATTAAGTTTGGGAATTATTGCCCCCTAGCTAGAATTTAATATTTATCTTTGAGGTTTTTATTTCGTATGTTTCTATCACTTCTTTCAACAGCCTTGCACATACAACAGCTCCAACATTCTCACAAACATGCTTTAGAAATTTACTAAGAGATGCTGGGTTGCTTTCAGGATAGAGAGGTGGCATTTAATTTTCTCACCTGGAAAGTACTACGATTCCATGTGAGACTGCTTCTCGTCGTATTACGCATTGGTCCACCAGCAACCTTTAGGCCAAAGCTGTGAATATATATCTTCTGTCAGCCTTCTTGGTGTGTACTTCAGGACCATGCCTGAGCTTGCAACTTCTTTTGTCCAGGAAAATTGTTAAGACTAGCTCCATTCTCCTTTTTGGCCTTTCCATGGGCAATAAAGCAGCAGTTCCATCACTGTGGTCCACACGGCAAATGAGAAGTGATGGTTCGAGTAAAATGTCCTGTCCGGAAAGGAAGAGAAAGAGGCAGCGCTTCTGACAGAGCTGTTCACACTTTGCCTGCACAGCTGGGAGACATTAGCTGGATTCCCCAGGCTGGTTTGCTTTCTGGCACTGTAAGTGAAAAGTCCTGAGAGCCTCCAAGGTAAGCCAGATTTCTATCATCCACGTTTAGCAGCTAAATCACCAAAAGTCACTTTCAAATATTCATGCTAGAGCTGCATCTTCACCCAAGGTCAAGAGTTCAGTAGAAGTTAACAAAAAGGGAATTGTGGGCAGTAGGCAGGAAAAGAAAGAAAATGTTGATAGATCATCTCTGTTCAAAAGGTGCTTTCTTTTTGAGAGAGTTGGTGCTCAGGAAAGTAGATAAAAGAGAGTTCTGCAATAAATAGTGTGGAATATATAGTTGAAGGATAGACAAATAATATTTCTATGTATGTTGACTTCCACTCCAGCCACAGTGCTTGAATGGGAAAGGAGGTTATGAAGGCCAGAGAAGCTATGAAAATTATATTAAGCATTTGAAATTTATTAAGCAAATCACCCACATTTTAGGATGCTTTCTTCACTAAATCTGTATTCAGCAGTCTGGACTGCTACTCTCAAAGGCTGTCAACTGATTTTATACAAAAGTTATAGATAAAATCTGTTTCAAACAAGCCTGTTTAATAGCAAAATATCTAGTCTCATCGTGGCTTTGGTCAAAGTTACCTTGAATCAGATGCCCACAATACTTTTTAATGAATATTTTTAAAATCTTGTGTTATTTGGATAGAAGAGGTACAGAAAAACCAGAACAAAACCTCAGAATAGAACAGGCTGGATTCTAGCCCCGCCTCAGGACTAGTGAGCAGTGAGATTCTGAGCATGTCATTCACCCATGAGACTTAGTTCTGTCCTCTTCATTTTAATGGGAATTGAGTTATAAAAAAATTCTCTGTTTCTAAATATGAAGCGATCATTAACAGCCTTTGATTCCATAAGCAGGAGCTGCTTCTGGACCTTTCATTTATGCTCCACCTTATTCCAGAAGTAATCCCAGTTTATAGGATTGGGTCAGTTTATAGGATTTTGATGTATATCTCAGATTTGAAATGTTTTCTCTGAATCTATATAACAATATCAGAATGGATTTTGAAAGTGCCGATTCTACTTGAAGAATGGCTTAAAACAGGTTTGTGTCTAGACCTATTCATTTAAAACCTATACCTAGATAATTTAATCCTGCTAATTTAAATGATCTATAATATATATTCCCTCTTGTCCCAACATACATAAAAATTTTCAAAAGACGACCATCCTTCCCTGTAATCTCTCTTTTATATTATAAGAGTGGCCTCAACAAGTAATGAAATCTGCTAGCAAATTGCCAATTTGAATAAAAGGAAAAAAGTCTATCTCAAAGAGATCATACTCTTAGCATTTAGGTCTATGGTGTCTCTATTTTCTAGAACTGAGGAATCATGAGGGCAGGACTAGAAAAAACTAGAAGGCAAGTGGGTATGGCTCCAGCCTTGTCCCACCACCTAAAGACGAGCGTTTTTGTTGGGGGAGGTTTTATTTATTGAACTTCTACATAAATTTCATTTAAAGAAAAGGATTTCTTGATTAAAAACGAAAGCAAGTTTGGTCTATGAGAAAAGAGGCAAACTAGCAGCCATTAGAGCAGATCTTGCCCATGGAATTTTTTGGCCTGCAATATATCATTAAAATTTTAAATATATGCTGCCAATACTGAAAAACAAGTCATTTTACATAATAATCTGGATTTCTGGGTCTCTTGGCAATTGAGGAGGATTTAAAACATTGGGGTCACATTCCCACAGACCATGGTCAGCTGGAGCTAGATACTGGCTGCCCCCCTTTAGAAAGTCACACACTTTGCAATTCATTCTGTTCCCACTACTTTCTATTTCTCTTATCCACATAGATGTAATCACAGATGCATATCATTTGCCTCATACCTGAGGGCATTTTGAGTGGTGACTCCTGATCTATAAGTTTAAAACCCATGATATTGTGATATAATAAGAAATATATATTTGATTTTCATCCCCATTTCCTGGCACTTAGTTTCTATAACCCTTGTAACTTTCTAAGTAGTAGAAGTCATAGGGGCATGTTTTGTGATAATATTTAGTTTTCTTCCCAGTTCCTGAAATAGCTCCAGATGGAGTGAATGGTTATCCTATTCATAACAAACTCCTTTCAATCACACCTGAGTTTGTGTTTAATGGGGGTGATTTTTGGAAAGCCCCCAGATAACTACATGATAGGGGCTAGTTGCTAAGGGAAATAACCTTGTGAGTAGAGGGTTATAACTTTTGGCCTGACCTCCCCCTCACCTCCTGAGAAGGGAGAAGGGGCTGGAAGTTGAGTTAATCACTAATGACCAATAATTTAATCAATCATGTCTATGTAATAAAGTCTCCATAGAAACCACACAGGATGGTGTTCAGAGAGTTTCTGGGAGGGTGAACACGTGTAGATGCTGGGAGGGTGGTATACCCAAAGAGGGCATGGAAGCTCCACGTTGCTTTCCCCATACCTTGCCTGATGTATCTCTTCCATTTGGCTGTTCCTAAGTTGTATCTTTTTATAATAAACCAGTAATCTTGTAAATAAAGTATTTTCCTGAGTTCTGTCAGCTACTCTGGCAAATGTTCAAACTTGAAGAGGAGGTCATAGGAACTTCCAGTTTATAGCCGACCATTCCAAAACACAGATGACAATCTGGACTGGTGATTGGCATCTGAAGAGCCGGCAATCTTGTGAGATTGAGTCGTTAGTCTGTGGGATCTGACACTATCTCCAGGAGATGGAGTGAGTTGAATTGTAGGACACCCAGCTGGCATCTAAGGATTACTTGGTGTGGGAAGAAAATCCACACATTTGTTGACCAGAAGTGTTCTGAGAGTATAGAGAAGGAATAAACAGAAGATTGTTTCCTTACAACACTAAACAACATACATCTCAAGACAATCACATGCTGCCATGTCACCTGAGATGTGCTCCTACTCAAAACTAAGCTTTCTAAGTTAGCCATATTGAGTTCTTAAAGGACAGAACTCAGTAGCTTCAACAAAGGTCTTGTTTCAGCATTTGGACAGATTCGTGGCATTTTGTGGGGAGGAGCTGGTTCTATCTGGGGATAACTTCAGGTAGAACCAGGAGAGCATCAGTTTTCTTATTACTTATCTAAGGATGATTGATTGCAAATCTGCTTTCAAACAACAGCCTAGAGTTCTTCCACCCTTATTCCCTCTAGTGATCTCACTCAGAATCACAGCTGAGATGAGACATATGGGAAGGTTGTCTTAAAAAACAAACAAACAGCTTTTCAACTTATTTTTTACCATAACCTGCAATAAGAAATGTATTAAGCCACACATACATGCAAACTCACTCACACACACACACACACACACACACACACACACACAAGTTCTATTATAGCACTTGCCCTTAGTAAATACAAATATTCTATTTTCTATTCAGATCTGCTGATTCATTTTTTTGTTTCATTTTTAAACTGCTGTCCATGACCTACTACATTGATTTCACAACCTTAATAGGTTATAATCTGCAATTTTAAAACCATGGATTTAAGAGCTAATGTTGTTAAATTATCTCCTAGATTTTAAAAGTTCTCTCTCCATGCCAGTTAGGTGTAATAAGAAAATGACATGTTTATATTATATTATTTTAGCTCTTTATAGACCTGATTCATTGACTCTTGAATTAATATTTAACCTTGGCCTTTCATCAAAGGCTGAGATAAAGTCTTGCCATATGCATGTAGGGTGTCCTTTGCAGGGCAATGTTTTTTACATGGTCCTCTTGGAGTTCAAGATAAAGTTTGGTCCTGACTAGTATACAGTATTTTACTAACTAATTATTATGGAATAATATCTTTTGTCCTCTATGCTTCCATGACTGTTAGGAAACGTAAAACTTTAGTACATATCTGTTGTAGCTTTTCTGAACCTGGATCTTCTAGTTTATTTCTTCCTTCATCTCTCCAAGTTCATTGTCTTTGCCTTCATCAGTTCTCATATAAATTACAACAATAACTACTAACCTCTCTGCCTGCTTTCTCTCATTCTCATCCTTACTCCACACCGCTGTGAAATGATTTTTCCAAAAACACCAATGTAAAGATCAAAAATACAAAAATGATCATTTCTGTGTCTCAAATCTTTCCATGATCCCCTTCAAAATCACTCCCAAGTGCTTTGGCTGGTATACAAATGTTTTTCTAGGTAAATATGCTTATATAATATGAAAACGTGTAGTACTCCAAAAACATTGATAGAAAAGAGAAAAAAATCTAAAGGGCTGTTAAAGCACATGTGGCTCTAGATTGTTGATTGTATGATTACATATGACTTTTCATATGGAAGCATAAAAATGTGATGCTTATGTATCTAGGAATTTTCTGACTTATTTAACAAAAGATACATCTAGATATGGATCTTAAATTGAGAGCACATAGGCCAGGCATGGCTTCTCATGGACAGCATTTAAAAATTTCTGTCTTTACATGGACATGTGCTAACTTGTGCACAACTCCCAACTATCCTACACACAAGATAACACTCTACCTGGCCCATCGCATCCATTTCAGTTACCTGCAAGGCCCCTAATTGGCTTTAAAATTTATAATTTATTTTTATTTATTTTTATTTTTTTTATTTTTTAGCTGAGCCATCCTACCACCTGTTGGCAGCTTGGCAGCTCAGCTCGGGCTCGACATCGAACTGCTGATGCTCAGAGCTCAGCTCGCACTCTTGAGCAAGCTCTTAACCAACTGAGTCACTCGGTGGGCCCAGCTTTAGAATTTATAATTCTTGATAGAATGTTAAAAAGTCCAGATGAGGTGATCAAATGGGGTCCTTATCATAATCTATGTTGTCCCCCAAATACTGGTTTTGCTTCTGCTTACCATACCCTTTCCGGGTTGGATTCTAAAAGTGCCTGAAATTCCAGAGAGAAAAGAACTATCTTCCTATCAGTATAAATAAAATAAATAAATAAATAAATAAATAAATAAATAAATAAACAAACAAACCTTAGATAAAGTATTGCGAATGACATCCTGTATTGGGAATGACATCCCTGATTGGGTGGCATTTAAGCTGAGATTTAAAGGATGAGGAGGAGTGAGATATATGAAGCTCCAGAAAAAGAATGTTCTAAGAGAAGTAAAAACAAGTGCAAAGGACCTGAGGCAGGAAAGAGCTTGGTGCGTTAGGCCAGTGTGGCTGAGACTTCGTAAAATGGATTGAGAACTGCTATGATGTAGAAAACATTTCCAAGGTTTGGATCATAAAGCACCCCGTAGACCATAGTAAAGAGTATGGATTTTTATTGAACTTGCAATAAGAACCCTTTAAGAGTTTTGTGTAGGAGAGTGATGTGATATGATTCCAGTTTTTTTTTATTTTTAGCTGAGCCACCCTGCCACCTGTTGGCAGCTCAATGGCAACTCAGCTTGGGCTGGCATCGAACCACCCTTGCTCAGAGCTCAGCTCGCACTCTTGAGCGAGCTCTTAACCAACTGAGTCATTTGGCCGGCCCAATATGATTCCAGTTTTGACTGTTGTGTAAAGAATGAATTGTAGGGGAACTAATAAAGGCAGGTGGGAGAATGGCTAGGAGGCTACTGCAGGACACAAGATGATAGGTGATGGTGGCTTGGACCAAGTGTCAGTAGTGGAGTTGGAAAAAGTGATTGGACTTAACATATGCTTTGGAGAATAAATTGACAGGTTTCTGATTGGCTGTTTGTGAAGTCACTCTAAATGAAATACTCAAGGATGACTCCAGGTTTCAGGTGTTATTAACTGAAAGAACGTTGGTACCACTTACCATGGGAAGACTGGGGAAGAATGAGCTTGTATGGTGATGAGTGGGAGAAGGGAGTGTCATGACTCATTCTGAACAATTCAGTTAGAAATCTATTAGCTAATCCACATAGATGGGATTCAGAGAAGCTCTAGGCTGGAGACACAGATTTCATTGACTAAAAATGGACTTCAAGCCTTAGAGATTGTAAACAGAAAAGAGAAGGAGGAATCCAAGCCAAGATCAGTGATACTCCAGCAATAGCAGTTGGAGTAAAGCGGGAAGAGTCAGGAGAAAAAAAAACAAAAACAAGCAAACAAACAAAAACCTGAGGGGTTGCAGCTGGAAAGGAAAAAGGAAGAAACATCATAAGGAGACATCACCAAAGCCATCTAGGTAGTTGTTTAATGTTGCAGATATGACAAGTAGGGTACAGATAGAAAAACACAGGGTTCTGAAAACTGTAGGTCACTGGTGACATGAACAGAATGGTTTTGGTGAATGATGGAATGAAAGCCAAATGGAAAGAGGTTGAAGAGAAAATGGGAGGAGAAAAAAATAGTGATGGCGAGTGCAGGGATTAAGTGAGCTTCTCAATAAGCAGCTTTGCATATCTGCTTTGAGCACCTCAGATTGCTTAAATGATTATAAAAATATAAATGGGGGGAATATGGTTTCACTGTTTATCTCACTGTTAGCATCCCTTTCAATATGAAGCAGTCAGCCTTTCCCTTAGTTCAGTTACTTCCAATGCTTTTCATCCAGCTATTCTTTTCAAAAAGCAGTTTTACGACTTGGCTGTGATCATTCTGCTTGTCAGTGTACTTCAGGGCCTGAGGTTATCTCAAGATGGTGTGTTGGAATCTGTACAAGTTTCATTTATTTAAAACTTGGACCCGGTAAAAGAGTCTCTTGAGATATAACACCTCCCTCCCCTGCAGGCTTGGGGAGGGGAAACCAATCATACATGGCAAATATCATTTACACCATTCTAACACATTCATCGCACTCTTACCAAATCCTAATGAGGGGAAAGAGAATGCACATGCAATACGGAAGTTCATAAAATGAGAAATATACAATCATTTTAAGAATATATAATCCAATAAGGAAGTTTTGGGATAGCTACTGACCCAATGCTCATTTTAAACTTAAGAGCTATCAGTATTTAGAATTTCAAGATCTAAAAATAAAATGAATTCTGTACCTCGGAACAGGGAAAAAAATGCTATTATTTCATACCCTTCCATATCTAAGCAACTGTTCTCTTTTCTGATAATAATGAATGAATCGCATCTCTTTGCAATTGTAGAGTTGTAATGGTTAGATTTTTACTATCTTCATTTTAGAAATTCTGGATCCAGTCAGAACATTGCAATTTAGCCCAACCACCAATTAAGTCTATTTTCAGCTAAGAGAAGAATCTTGTATCTTGAGTCACTGGTTGCTGTACTGTAGAATCATAGAGGCTTCGACTAGAAGGACTCCTAGACTTATCTAGTACAAATTCCCACCTAAAGAACAGGAATCACCCCAATTCTGCTTGAAAATTGTACTGATGGTGCACTCACTCCCTCACAGAGCCAATATCAGTTTGAAGAAGGTCTAACAGAAAGTTATTATGATTTCAATTCTGTTCTCATCAGATATATCACAACACTCAAATATTTAAAAGAAACTAAAGCTTCTCCATTAAAATGTTTTCTCTTCAAGGCAAATAATGGTAACAAATAATTGTTACCATTTTAAAAATATTTCCGTGTGCCTGTGAAAATTATTTTGCAGGTTTTATCCCATTTGATATATTTACAGTTCTATTCTGAGGTGGTTGTGGTTAACACTGCCAGCTCCATCTCTCTTGTCTGCCCTCCTGCCATAGAAGATAGCCAAACAAATGCTTTCTTTCCTAACTCCTCTTGCAGATAGGAATAGCCATAGAATTCAGTTTTGACCAAGGAGATAGATGATAGTGAAAAGTCTGGGGAATTCTGGGAAAGAATTTTTCTTCCTTTTAAAGGGAAAAGAGTATGTTTGGAGGATTTTTTTTCTCTTTCATTCCCCTGCCTACTCACTGCTTTCAGTTTTGGACTTGAACTTGAGAGAATGAGATGTCTAGGGCCACTGCTGCAGTTTTCAACAATGGAGGGAAAAGAAAGACGTCACAGAGAACCTAAAACCCTCATATCATGGAGTCACTGAACTATCCTCAAACCACACACCTCTAGACTTCTTGACAAGTAAACAGGTAATGTCTTTATGGATTGAGCCAAGGTTAACTGGCTTTTCAGTTACCTGAATCCACCACTACCCTGAATGATATAAAGAAAGTAGGGTTAGCCTCTTTTCACATATGAGGAAACAGACTAGGAAAATTAAATAAAATCACAAGGTTTCAAAGAGGTCAAAGGGCAGAACCATACACCAAACTCACATAGCCTCAAAACAAAAATATAATATCCAGTTTCTTGAATCAATTTTCACATGTTTTTCAGATCCTGCATTGTGCTGAACAGCCTCATGCTGTCATAATTTGTTTTCTCAGTATCTCTCCTTTGAGAGTCTTAGAGCCAAGTGCTGTCACTCCATAATTTGATTAGTGTAGAGGGTGAAAGAACATTAACTATCTTGTTCTGAACATCTATTGGAAAACAGGCTAGTATTCCATGAGCTTTCTACTCAGTCTCATCAACCTCATATTGATTCATGCTTAGATTTATTATAACCTCCCTCTGACCTTTGTCTGACCTTTAATATCTAGACAGTGAAAATAACTTTAGAGAATTGAAAGGAGTTGTTGAAGAAACATCTCCTTTAGTCATTTGTCTTCATACATACATATGGGATGATGTATAATTCTTTTTTTCCTAGCTTTATGGAGATATAATTGACATACAACATTACATAAGTTTAAGGTGATGATTTGAGGCATGCGTATATTATAAAATCATTGTCACAATAAGGTTAGTTAACAACTTCACCACCTCACATAATTACCATCTCTTTTTTGTGATGAGAACATTTAAGATCTCCACTTTTAGAAACTGAGTGTATAATATGGCACTGATTAAAGTCACCATGTTTTAAGAAATTATTCATCTTAAAGTTGGAATTGTATACCTCTAACCAACATCTCCCTACTTCTACCACCTCTTCGCTCCTAGCAACCACTATTCTGCTATTTCTGAGTTCAGATCTTTTAGATTCCACATATAACTAAGAACATAGGCATTTGTGTTTCTCTGTCTGACTTTATCACTTAGTATAATGTTGCCACAAAAGGTAGAATTTCCTTCTTTCTTATGGCTAAATAATATTTCTGTTATATCAATGTCAATATCAATATAGATAGTAACATAAGTAAGATATAAGATATCTTATCTTATAATAAGATGAGATATAAGATATAAGTAAGATATAAGGTATATATATATATATATCTTATAAATAAGATATAAGATATCCATATCATATATATAGATAGTAAGATGTAAAATAAGGAGGTATCTTATAGTAAAAAATAAATAAGATATAAGATATCTCTCTCTTTCTCTCTCTCTCTGTATATATATATTTCCATTATCTATTCATCTTCCCAAACAAATTAGAATTTCTCACATATTTAAAGACATTCAGGTATAAGGATTCCAAGGTTTCAGTTCACTGTTTGAAATTATCATTAACTGTATCAATTAAATGTAAACTGCACAAATGCAGGGTTTTTTTGTTCCTATGCTGTATCCTCAGCATCTTAATGCAGGTCAGGCACAAGTTTGGTATTCAGTAAATATTGGTTGAATATGAATGAAATAGTAAGGAATTCTTCCTTCTATTCAATTTAAGTTATTAAGTTTATTTCCCTGTATTCTTTACAGAGTTGGAGACTCCAAAAGGAATAGCCTACGGTACAGATCTCCATACATTTAATTAACTCTCTTTTTATTTTATTTTATTTTATTTTATTTTATTTTATTTATTTATTTATTTATTTATTTATTTATTTATTTATTTATTTATTTATTGAGGAAAGTGTCACTGGCCCTCATATGTGGGACCTGAACCGGGGCCACTGGCTTCCCAAGCCATCGCTTAACCACCACGCCACTCGGCCGGCCCCATATTATTTAAAGTGTGTTCTTAACCGGTAAAGATGATGTCAAATAATTAAAATGACAATAATGGTTTGTTTGAGAACATACTCAGAAATATTTTATTGTTCTGAGTTTAATCGAGCATTATAACATTTGCGGGTTCCTCTTCATGAGTGATATTTACAACTTGTTTTGCCAGGGGAAGGAAAAATATGTTATTATTGACCTAGCTAAAGAAGAACCTAGAGCTTGAAGCTACACATATAAAGTCTTAAGCTAATAGAACACAGGTAACTATGGAAACAAAATGATACCCCATCGTTGTTACAACATCACTGACATCGCTTATCTTTAACACATTGTATGAGTTAACCAACTAAGAAAAGACAATTATTACATGTTTTGCAGTTGGTGTTAAACTTCCATTGTGACATAGGTGAAGAGGTTTATCACAAGACCCGTTACCTCCTTTCCCTCTGACAGGCAGTCACTCTAATGAACTATTTGCCAGACATTATTTATTAAACTCTGTCTGACATCTGATCTAGGCTGCCAGGGTTCTGAGGAAAGAGTCCATGCCACCCCCAAGAATACAAAACCCAAATCAGGCATTGCCACAAAAGTGAAAAAATTTCAAATGAGTCAGGAAAGCAATAACATTCTATTAAATTTTAGCATACGTTATTAAAGAAAAATAAAAGGTGGGGAAAGCATTGGTAGCAGTACTGTGAGTTTACTCCTAATCTTCTCCCAAACAGAACCAACTTCCAGGGAAAGCATGCACATTTGCTGCATCCAACTCCCACATGTTCTCAGTGGGGGTGGAAATTGATGTGATTTCTTTGGAGGACAATTGGGCCAAATTCTTCTAAGTTAAAAACATATATTCCCTTTGAGCAATTTTATTTTTAGTAGTCTGTATAACATATAAGCCACATGTTTTCAAAATTGTATATGCACTATTTATAAGAACGAAAGATTGGAAAAAGCATAAATATCTATCAACAGAGGACTGGTTAAATAAATTATGATACTTTCACACAGTAGAATGCCTAAAAACTGTATTGAAATGAAACAATTTCCAAAACATATTAAGTGAGCAAGTAAAATCTGTAACTTTCTGCCCCTCCCTTGTATATGCACTAAATTTCTCTGGAAGGAGACATACACACAGATGACTGGAGCTGCTTCTAGAGAGGGACTTGAAGGACTAGGAACCGGAGAGGAAGGAAAAATTACATTTCACTACACAAGAGTTTAGGTATTTTACATGTCTGTGCATTGCTAGTTTTAAAATTAATTTAAAATTGTATGTATTGCTATATTCACAGTATCTGTGACTTTTATTATCAATGGAAATCACATATTTTGTGTCTTATTAGAGTTTCAGCTATCTGGAAATTGAGAAGCTCCACACCATTAGAAATTATAGTCATTATTAAATCAAACACTAATAAGTAAGCATATATGTATCTATCAAAAACTGGATTTTAATAACATTTTAACTCTATTTCAATATGAATATTTTCCTTTGTAATGCTACACCTTTTATTTCTTTAGAAGTATTTTCTGAGATGAGGTCAAAAGAAACCCTAGAGAGATGCAGCATCTCCTGAAAAAATGGGTACCTAACATAAGATTTCTCCCTTCCCCAGAAAGCTCTGAGTAAACTAAATACCTAGAGGAAACCTTAGAACTGAAAGGACAGAAGGATGGGGAGCAGGGTAGTGGGTAGCCTACAGGGCAGCCATGAGAAAAACATATTACCTTCTACTCTTGCTTCTCACCCATATTGCCTGAGAACACTCATTGTAGGCTTAATGGCCATTTTGAGATCAACATTCAGAAAAGAATTTCAGGTGGGTGGTTTGGTCGTGACAACAAGGCATCGAAAAAAATGCGAGAGTCTGGACAAACTCTGAGCTAAGGCATTCACTCGCCCATGTTCTCCTCCAAACCCCAGAACTGGTGGATTACAATCCTAGACGCATCAGTAGTCAATTGTGATGCTGGAAATGCTGTGCCCTGGGGCTCAACCCTCCCCTCTGCCTAAGCTCACCAGAAGGGGCGCTAACCAGGACTGGGCCTAGGTACTCATACGATGCCAGCTGGTGTTGCCAAAACCCTCAGGGGAACAAGTCCTCACACTTAAAGAGTGCTGTCATGATAGAAAACAGACACGCTGAGCATATAAAGCAGATTTGTAGGACCAGTGGATCCATAATTTAATGTGAGCATAATATCCATAAAGAGATTAAAGAAGGGATTTAGTAATGTTACATAGAATACTATAGTGTTAAAATCACAGTGGGTAGCAAAAAGCATGCCCACTGCCAAGAGAGACAAGTTGGTCAGCAATTTGCTGTAAGTCAAACTAAAATATTAATAAAGTTACTAATATTTGTAAGGTTCTTACAAGGGCCCAGAATAATAAAAACTAATCAACCATCCAAACAGTAACAACAACAAAAGAGTCATAATTACTATCAATCATGCAGGGCCTCCTAGACTAGGACTGAATCAAAGCTTTAAGATGGAGAAAAATAAGGTTTGGTACAGGGGGAAATGAAGACATTCAAGGCAGACAGACAATGTGGACGAAAGCACAAAAGTGAGACTGAAAAAAACCCAGACTTGGAAAAAGCAAGTAGGTTCATCACCTGACTTGAACTGACCAAGTATTACGAAGCGTGAGGTGGGAAGAGAAAATGGATGTAGCTTCCTGAATAAAAGAGTTAAGTAGTTTAAATTTTACATCTTAGGCAAAAGCAAGCCACCAGAGATGGCTTGAGGAGATAATTGACAGATTTCCATTGTACTACTTAGATTTGGAGAGGAATGCTTAAAATCACACTCTCAGACTTCCTTTTTAAACCTGTCCTCATTAATAACTTAACAGGAATTTCAAGATTTCCGGATAACATTTTTGGATATTTGTTGTCCTTCTTTGTAAATCTCAGTTTCCAGAAAAGTCATCCTGAAAAAGAGTGTTCTTAAAATTTTTATATAACCACATGACATACTAAAATGTCATGGTCAAGATGTTAGGCTTAGTTAGCATTAACACCATTTTCTAACAAACTGAACATGAAAAATTATCCTTTGTCAGTCAACTAGGATATTTTCTGTGCTTGCTGAATGGTTTCAGGAGTTCTTATTGTGAATTCTGAGGGTAAGATTAGAAGTGGTACATTTGTATTTAAAACCACACGGTTGCATTGTATCAAGAATAGCTATGTATTTTATGTTTTCAAATCCTCACATGAAAAAGAGTCTATACACTTATTCATTATGTATTTCATTTACTCCATGTCATTACCTGTAGACATACACCTTATATTTGGATATTACCCAGATTTAGGTCTACAAATTTCAGTTACTTGGTTGTTTAGTTCTCCTAATTGGGAGTTTGATAAGTATTAGATATTAAATAACTTGAGATTATTTTCTTACGACCAAATTTGTTTTGTTTTTAATTTTTTTATCATATAGTACATAGCAAATAATTTTAGATATCCAAGAAGGTTGAAAGGCTTCTAACAAAAACACAGCAGTCTCTTCATGACTGTCTTTCCCCAGCTCCTCACTCCTATGCCCAGGGTAAATCATTTTCAGCTTTTTGGCATTTACACCAATATTTAAAAATAATATACACAACTTTTCCTCCCAGTTCTGTCTAGGAAGCAAATAGAGTCACCTTTGACAAGATCAGTGTCATTCTAATTCTCGTTCTTTGTAATGTGATCCTTCTTCCTTAGGATCTTGTTTGTCCCTAATGTTCTGATGTTTCACAATCATATGTCCTACTATGGGTTCCTTTTCATACATTGCATTGGTGCTCATATTTTTCAGTTTGGAGATATATTCTTATATTCCTTCTTCACCATTTTTTCTATTCTTCCCACCCCCTCCACCCACACCCTGGAACTTCAAATTTTCTTTTCTCCTATGGACATCTTTATCTTTGTGTTCAACTTTTGGGGAGAATTCCTCACCTTTATCTTCCAAAGCTTCCACTGAATTAATCATACCTATTCAATTTTCCTTTTAGGTTTCCCTTCCTTTTCCCTTAATGGTATCCTGTTCTTATTTTATTTGTGTAATATTTCCCTTATCTCTTTAATGTTTTCTTCTTATATTTTTCTTCCCCCCTACCCCCCGATTTCTAGTTTGCCCTCTTTGCTTATTTAAGTCTCTTTCTTTCTTATTGGAGAATATCCTTGAATGCCTGGTTATCATTAGCTGTTCTTTTATGTTTAAGAGTGGGGCACCAAGAAATTGCCTACAGATGCCAGGCATCTGTGCAAGGATGGGTTTGTGTGCTGGTGGCTGCACTGCACGCCACTAGAGACCCACTTGCTTTTTACCTGTGGGGCATCTATGTCATCATCAGTATATCTTCCCTCCTGAGTCGTTTGCTTTCTCCACAGAAGGAGATTCTAGTCTCCTGTTCCAGAGATAAGGTGATGACAGGGAGGATAAAGAACCTGGCTGTTGATGTTGTAGAAATAGATGAGGAAAGAAGCCAAATGGGTTCTTCCCATTCAGGATGTTGGTATTCACTTGATAACACTGTTGTCAGTATGCCACCCTTTTCTACTGCCTGTCCTCTGTACCTCTTGTCCCCAGTCCAGAACCTCTAGTTTGATGAATCTAGAATAAATATCCAGTTTTCTACTAGAGTAAAATATAGGAACCACTCTGACCATGTGGGATAGAAGTGAAGAGTAGAGGTCCCCTGCTTTTAGAAGCTGCCTCTAATTCCTAAGCCTTTCTCAGATTCTATAGGGCACATCTGCTTGCTTCCAGTTATCACCCTTCACCTGCATGCACACACACTCAATCTCTTATATATGGCCTTCCTTTTTTTCCACTGATGATTTCTCCTTCTTTTTCTGTATTCATATTTTATTTGAATTAAATATCTCCTGGTTTCATTGGCAGTGGAATTTGTTTTTTGTTGTTGTTGTTTTTCTTGTTCCTCTTATTGTTTAAAGATGACCTTTGAAGGGAAGAGGTCAAATCTATATCGTTATTAGGCACCCTTGAAGTAAACATCTCCTGGGAAGTGATGGAAGAATAGATCATTTTTGTGACTGATGCAGACTTCATAGGTTTAAGATCAGCACTGTGCAATAAAAATTTTTGAGATGACTAGAATTTTCTGAGCTATTCAATATGGTGACTGTTAACCACATGTGGATATTGAACACTAAAGTGTGGCTGAGGAACTGATTTTTTTATTTAGTTTTAATTAATTTAAACTTTTAATACCTACATGAGGCTAATGGCTGCTATATCAGACAGTGCAATTTAAGAGAGTAAATAAGTTGAAAAGCAAACCAAGACAGGGGGCAGATCAATGGCCATTTCCATCTGGCTACAGATAGTCTTTTATTATTCATAAATATTATAATAAATGCAATTCCCAAAGTACTATACTGTACTAGAATATTATGGAGACTGGCTTATGCTGGAAGTCCTATATGTCAGCTATTATTTATATGGGGTGCTCCAACAGTATGTCTAATTATTTTAAGGAGATTTCAGGAGAAAAACTACCAGAATTGGTTGACTACCGATGTCTCCCACCCCACCAAAGTATGTGTGAACACTTCCCATGGTATGAATGTATTCTATATGTACTAATTAAATTTAGATGAACTTTATTAAAATAAATTTTTAGTTTGAAACTAATTAATATTAAGTCCTTTTATAGCAATTATTCAAGAATCCTTTGTCCTCCGAGGCCCCTCTACATTCACTATCATAAGAGCATATTATTTTCATACAAAAGATTATTGTTTGTTCTATTTGCTATAGCCTAGTGGCATATACCTAGATCACCCTAGTCATTAAGATACTAAATCATTGGGAAATAGAATTAAGAAAAGGAAAAGGAATCAGAGTGATCACTTTATATAAATATCTAATCACTATGTTGTACACTTGAAACTAATATAATGTGTATATTAACTGAAATTTTTTTTTTATTTTTTAAAAAAAAGAAAAAAATAACACCGCTCTATTTTAACCTCAAACACATTATTTCTGTAGATTCCAATTCTCAAATCAGTGAGTAGGGTTCAGAGTAATTAAAGTCTGTAGCCTATATGCTGAATAACTCATGATAGTTCCTGTCTCAAAAACTGAACTCCAAGGAAACACAGGTAAAGCCTGAAAAGCACATTATATTCTATCAGATTTCTCCATGGAATAAAGAGTGAAAGAGTGATCAGTGGTGAGGAGGTCATTCCAGAGACTTGCTTCCCCTTTGTAAATTATTGGCCTGAGGAACCCAGACTTGCTATTTGTTGAGGAATGAATTCATTCAAATACTGTTAAAGCTAGGATTTCCATCAAATTGATAACTCAACATCTAGAGGCACATGAAATACTGCTCTTTTATTTGTAACAGGAAAAACTGATCCTCTGGTAAGATCATATCCATGATCTTAGCTACATCCGCTCTTCTTCAGTAGAAATTTCTAATCACAGTTTTGTTTACAATGATCATTTTGATACAAAGGTAAACAGAAATACCAAAAATCCTTTTTGCATCATCAGTGTCTGGTAATGAATGTTTTGATATGAGTCTATGTAATGTTTGTGTGAAAGTTGGAAAGCTGAATACTCGTTAGTTTTTGCAATTGAGAAATGTTACCTAATACTTGCTTTTTTTAACTACCATTTTATCGTGGAGAAGAATAATTGGTTGGTCTAAATAAATACTAATGTTTAAATCCCAGTAAAATATAGCCTAAGCCTGGGTCCCTTTGCAGTGTGTGCGATGTGCAATCAAACACATTTGTGAATCCAGTCTTCTTCCTGTACTGAAGGATACTAATGACTTTAATAAGGGTGAAATATTGTGCTTAAAGCAAACTGATTAACCTTGACAACAAAAGTGTAAACAAGAGTTTAATGAATATTAATTTTTCTTCTTTTCTGCATTAGCTATAGCTGTTGACTGATTAACTCTGACACCTACATGGTCTTATTAACAAGCATATTTGTAAGACATTTTTCATTGTTTGTAATATCAAAAATATTTCTGAACTTTGGTAAGTTGTTAATAGAGAGTTGTCATTTCTTAGAAATTTACAAGATTAACTTTAAAACAATCATGTCCATGATACTCCCATACTGTAGAATGCGGATATATTGGAATGGATGCAAATAGTCCCAGTAGCTTACAATGAAATTTCAGAGGCTAAACCAAAATGTGATGATTCCATTATTAGATTTACACGTGAGCTGGATTACTGATCAGCAGCACTGATGCAAGGGCGGGTTGATGTAGCCAGAGCTACTACATTGAACTAAGTGCCACTTTCTATTGTGCCCTTGCCATCTGTATAATGACATCAAAGGAGACAAGGCAGGAGCAGATGGCACCAATGGCATACAAGAGCAAAAGTCACACCCACAGCATGCTGCTGAGTAATGAAAGTGAGGTGATGCACAAGAAGAGAGCAGAAGGAAATTAAGAAAGGGCCATAGTGGTGCCTCCTACCATCATTCCAAGAGCAGCACACCCCACCCATTCCTACGTCCTTTTTAGGGGAAATTCTCTTCCACTCTCCACCAGCATGTGCTTCTAGCAGCGGCTGTCATGTTTTTCCAGGATCCCGATTTCCTGGCCATAGTTGATTATGTCAGGAAGCCAGCACCTGACCCAAACTGGACCCGTTTCCCCCAGAATTCGAACTAAGTAAAAAGAGATATTCTTTCTCCAATGGTGGTGAGAAAATACCAGGTGAAAACCTGTGAGCTGTCAGTAGTGGTATTTCCAGCCATGAGGAGAAAACTAGTCTTCAGTTAGAATAACAGATAACACCAACTTGAAGTGAAAAGCAAAGACAGAAGGTGTTGGAGGTTGGAAGTCAGAAGATAAAAATCTCCGAAATGAAAGAGAAATGAAACTCAGGCATACCTGGTTCTATCACTCACCACGTATGCAAGTAAAGATATAAACTTTTCCTGGCCATGGTAGAAATATGTAAAAACTCTAGTCTCCAACTTTGGCAGCATCAGTCAAGACTGGCCAGAGCAGTGCCTAGATGATTTGCCTCCCCCCACACCTCCCATCTAAACCTTCAAAGGAGCTGGGCTATTTCACAGTTAGCCCTTTTTTTCACAATAAGGGAAATTATTTAGCTTTGTGCCCCACAATTCCTGCCATAATTTCATTCCATTCAGGAAGCTTATTCAAGATACCTGAATTGTTTCCTTCTCTTAATCCTCCTACATTGAGCAGCAGTAAAACACAGCCTAAGTTTATCCTTATTGCACCACTATAACAGTTGGATTCTTTGTTGTGTATGTAATGTAGGTTATCTCTGCAGAGGGAATTGGAGTTGGGGAGAGGAGGAGTAGGCAAGAGAAATATTCAATGAATTTGTATTGATTAAATTATGTCATAGTGATGGTATTGTAATAATAAGTACCAGGTTCTTTTCTAAATACTTTACATATCTTAATTTGTTTTGTTCTGACAAGAACCCTAGGAGGTAAGCACTAAAATGATCACTATTTTATAGATGAGGAAAGTGAAGCATGGGCAGCTTAACTTACTCAGCATCAGGGACCTAAACACTGGCAGATCCTAGATGCTAACCAGGTAATCTTGGGTCTGTCCTCTTAACCAATATACCCTACTATGTCTAATAGGAAGAAGGTGTCATTCATGTGTTAATTGTTTTATTAAAACTAAGCTAATAGAGACAAAATTTTTTAAATAAATCTGGAAAAAATATACACAAGTGTTAACCATGAAAGTCAACTTTTAAATATTGGGGATTATTTATTTTTATTGTTATTATTAATTTTTTCCAAATGCACATGCTTTCTTTTGTAATTAAAAATGTCACCAAGTTTTAAGGTGGCATAGTTCAAACACCTTGTGGGACTCCCCATACTGCCACAAGGGAACGTTCTGTAAAGCATGAAGCAGCTCTCTTTCCAATTGGTAATTGGGTGGCTCTCTTCTATGGTGACTGCCAACAGCAGTTAGAGTTTTGCAGAGATGTTGCACATGTGTTTCCCCCATCCCCTGCCCAGGCACAGCATGCTGTTTGAGAAGGTGTATGAACATGGGTGTAATAAGGTTAATTTGCAACTAATATAAGAAAGATACTACAAAGTGTGGGCCATGAGAATTTTCTCATGATACAGTAACTAAAACATTGGTAATTTCTGTCTAGGAACAGTCAAGCCTAAGCCAATATGAAATGGCAGCATGATACTGTCAAAAGAACATGAGATTGGGGCAGCAAACTGAGGTTTGGGAAGAAGAGGTAGTTTATCCCATTAGAAAAGGTTTTTATCCAACTGCTCCTTAAATGGTATGACCTTGGACAAACCATTTCATCTCTTTGGCCTTTAGTTTTCTTGTAAATAGATGCCAGTTTTAAAATTATAGTATTTCATGATTATATGCTAATATAGTTGGTCATGTCTATAGAACTCACTTTTACACTTTTGATTAAAAGTGAAATTTCCTAATCATTCACAAACTGAAGTTTCCCATCTTTTGGACAGATGTATAACACTCCCTCAGGGAAACAGGCCGCTATAGCTATTTAAATGTGTTCCTTTATCTAAATGAATGTCAAGTATATATATCCAGAAAGGCAGGGCTGTCTGATTGGAGTAACCCATGAGACATGAGAGTTTCAGGCTTGATATCAATGGCACAATAGATGTCCGCTTTCAGCTCACATGGTGAAAGCAGCATTTAATACTGATAGCTTCAAGTCAATGCTTTCTGACATGGATTTTAGCAGAAAAGAAAACAGATAAGTATAAAATTAATTTCTGCCTGAAGATAATTCATTTGGGAATGACATTTTGACCTATATCTAAAAAACTTTGTTTACCCCTTTAAACAAAATATTGTAAGTAAAAGAAATCAGTTCTCAAAACTCATGCGAGGACCGGCCGAGTTGCGCAGTGGTTAAGCGCTGGCCTTGGAAGCCAGCGGCCCCAGTTCGGTCCCACATATGAGCGCCAGTGACACTGCCCTCAAAAAAAAAAAAGAAAGTTTATAAAAAAATAAAAAATTAAAAAAAAACTCATGTGAAGTAAAAATGGGCAAAACGGAACTTTTGGGGGCACTAATAAAGCTCTATTTCTTGATCATGGTGGTGGTTCCATGGGTGTATACATTTGTCAAAATATTGAACCATATGGTTAAATTGGATATGTTTTATTACATGCACATTATACCTCAACAGAGCTGAAGTTTTCAAAAAGCTCATGGAGACATATAGTATACTCAAAAGAATTTCTCCTCACTTTTTTGAGTGAAAGATAATAAAAATATTCCAAAATGTTTAATTTAAAACATATGTACCTTCAAACTCAGACATCCCATCTAGACAAGTTATCATTGTATTGATACAATGGATGAAAACTAAAATTGATCTTCAAGGATGTAGCTTATAATAGCAAACAAAAGTGGGGGATGGCAGGTTGGTGAACCAATTAAGAGCCTGGATTCTGAAGCCAGGATATTCAGTTCAAATCCTAGCTCTGTTGTTTAATAGCTGGAGATCTCAAGCAAATTTATTAACTTCTCTTGCCTTAGTTTCTTCATTTCTAAAATAAGGTTAATAATAGTACTTTACTCAGGGAGTTGTTATGAAGATTAAATAAGCTAGCAGTTGGAAAGTGCTTAAGAACAGTGCCTGACAAGTAGTAAATACTGAGTATCTAATCATTAAGTGAGCCAAGTGTTTTCCTTCATGTTTTACTAGAGCTCTAGCCTAACAGTAATTCATTCTAATGTAATTTTTTCTCCTAGGTCTATGTTAACATAATTTTATACATGATCTAAATAGATCTGAATTTTAATGAACAAAATAACAAATTATTTTTATAATTTTTTTAAGATTTGTAGAACTTTGTTCTATAACCTTCTAAGCACTGTCCTCTTCCAAATAGTATGTAAACTATGCTATCTCTTTTAAAAAAGAAGGAATATAAAATTACCTGTGTGGGCCGGCCGAGTGTGGTGCATTGGTTAAGCGCTGGTTTTGGGATGCCAGCGGCCCCGGTTCGGATCCCACATGAGGGCCAGTGACACTGCCCTCTACAGCTAACAACAGCTCCACCTGAAGCTGGGCTGTGCGAGCCCCAGTGATGGTGTGGGCTGCAGCCCCTGCTGCAGTGGGCTGCCATAGGCTACAGTGAGTGGCCCGCAGCCAGCGTGAGTGGCTGGCAGCCAAGAGTGAACTGCCAATAGCCGCGGTGAGCGACATCCAGAGGCCAGCGACCGATCTGCCTCATCCGGGAAGAGCACAATGACGATACCAACAGTGAAGCAACATCCTCCGCAACTAAACTGAAGAACAAAAAGACAGCAACTTGTCTGTTCTCCTTCCCCGATTCCCCAACGCTGTTCCCCTCCGCCAATTTCCCAATAAAATCTTTAAAAAAAATAAATAAATAAATAAAATAAAATTACCTGTGATCTTTCAAAAAGGGAACAATAAACCAAAAATAAATATAAATGGCTATCTATAAAGGGAAGGAAGGCACAAGATTAAGATCAAAGAGATGGAAACTATAATTCTCTGAATGCAATTAGTTTTACAGTTTTGTCTTTGGGTCTATGTAAATGTTTTATGTAATTGAAACCAAATTAACCTAAATGTGATGGTTAATTTTACGTCTACTTGACTGTGCTAAGGGATGCCAGGATAGCAAATATTATTTTTGGGTGGGCCTGTGAAGGTATTTGTGGAAGAGATTAACATTCGAATTGGTGGACTGAGTAAGGCAGGTTCTCCCCAATGCAGGTGGGCATTGGCCAATCCCTTGAGAGCCTGAATAGAACAGAAAGGTAGAGGAAGGGTGAATTTGCCTGCTTAGTTTGAGATATCCACCTTCTTCTGCCCTCAGACACTGGTGCCCCTGGTTCACAGGTGTTCAGACTCAGGTCAGGATTTTCACCATCAATCCCTCAATTCTCAGGCCTTTGGACTTGGCCTGAATTATACCACAAGTGTTCCTAGTTCTACAACTTGTATCTAGAGGATCATGGGACTTGTCAGCCTCAATTCTATGAGCCAATTCTTGTAATCAATCTCCCCTTATATACATCCTCATGGTTCTGTTTCTCTGGAGAGCCCAGCTAGTATCCCAAAAATTTAAAAATCTCTAAAAAATTAAAAATAAATTGAAACAGGGCCAGCCAAATGGCGCGTTGGTTAAGAGCTGGTTTTGGGATGCCAGTGGCCCCAGTTCGGATCCCACATATGAGGGCCAGTGACACTGCCCTCTACAGCTAACAACAGCTCCACCTGGAGCTGGGCTGTGTGAGCCCCGGCAACTGTGTAGGCTGCAGCCCCTGCTGCAGTGGGCTGCCATAGTCTACAGTGAGTGGCCGGCAGCCAGCGTGAGCGGCTGGCAGCCAGCGTGAGCTGCCAATAGCCGCGGTGAGCAACCATCCAGAGGCTGGTGACCGATCTGCCTCACCCGGGAAGAGCGCAATGACAATACCAACATGGGCCAGTGAAACAACATCCTCCGCAACTAGACTGAAGAACAAAAGGACAGCAACTTGTCTCTTCCCTTTCCCTGATTCCCCAATGCTGTTCCCCTCCCCCAATTCCCCAATAAAATCTTAAAAAAAAAAAAAAAAAAAAAAGAAACAAATGAACATAGCTGGGGGCTTAACCACACAGACAAAAATTATTTCCATGACTTTAATTTTACATATATATATGTAAATATCTTTATTATATATATATATACACACATACATTACATATTATGTATTTAATTATATAGCATTAGTGGGATAGATCCTAAAGACAAAAGGAACTACAAAGAAATCAAGCTATGTTTAATAATCTTATTGTTAGTACTAATATTGGAATGATTATTTTGAAACTGTATATTGTTAGTATCAAGCAAAGAAATAATTACATTAATTGTCATTAGAAACCAAGATTTTCAGCATATGAGAAAAGCGATACAACTACACAATAAAATAAGTTAAATAAATATTATAAATTTATTAGTATAAACTCATGATGTCTTTTTTCTTGAAAAAAATTCCTGCTTCTGTCTTTTGAAAAGACCTGGAAACAATGACTGACACTGTGGCAATAAGCACCCTTTGTGCCCAGACAGTGGTTTCTAAAAACCATTTCCCATTAAAAAGAAACAGGACTTGTTAAAGTGGCTAATTCCAGACAATACAAAATGAGCCTCTTATCATGAGCTTCAGAATGCATGAGCCTCAGAAAGCAATGAAACAATCAAAGATTCTGAGGGAAAGTCAAAAGGATGGAGGATCCAACTTTGGGCGAAGATGGAATAACTTGTGCATTTAGAAATATTATTTCAATATACTGAAACACATTTTTTAAAAAAATCCATGATATCCTAATTATAGGTCAGATTTTTACAAACTTCACCAAGCATTTCTCATTTTCTTTTATAAACTGTTCCTTTAAGTAACTAATGGAGAACTTTATAATAGTTGTATCAGGTTGACAACACATGAACCCATTCATTTCTCTAACATCACCGGAAAAAGAAACAACCGCACATTAAATGCCTTCTTATATGCTGCAATAGAACTCAGGACCAACCATAAAATATTGCAAGAAAATAAAATCAAATCTGATCAAGCCTCTAGTGCAATTATCAGTTTACGAGAAACCCAGGGACTTAAGTAACATGTTACACACAAATAAAAAGTAAATCCAGAAAGTGGAAAACTCTACATGACAAATTTCTTTAATAAATAGCAAGCAACTATAAAAAGTGGGAGAATTAAATGAGTTTTAGACATAGATCAGCCTATGCCATGTGTGTCTCTTGTTGCATCTTCATTTGAGCAACGACAAAGCAAAACAACTATCAAATACAAATATAAGACAACTGGAGAAATATGAACCATGACTAGACAGTTAATGATACTGACAAATTATTGTTATTTTTATTTTGGGCATTATAATGATAATGTGTCTGTTTAAAATGCTTTTTTAAAGATACATTTTGAGGTATCTATAGGTAAAGTAGTAGTATGCTTGAAATTTGATTTAAAATAATTCAAGTTAGAAATCAAGGGCAAACAAAATAGGTAGGGTTGTAAATGAAATAAGTTAAGCTATGTGATGGTAATTATAGAAACTCAGTGATGCTTTCACTCAGTTTATTATACTAGTATACTATTATACATGGGTTTATTATACTAATCTCTCTACTTTTGCCTATGTTTGAAAAAATCTCCATAATAAAAAGGTACCACCTTCTCCTGATTCCTAATCTTGTTTTTTGGATCCTTTGTTATTTGTACACCATTCCTGGTGTAGGGTGGATGTTTATAATTAAATTGTGGGATGAGGTTTCTCATCAAATCAAAGCAAGATATGTGAGTGGGGTGGTGGGTAGAAAGCCACAGGTATATTACACCTAAAAATCTCCTCACTTTCAAGTCATAACATATTGTTATATAATTACATGTCCTCACTTTTGTTTGACTTCAAATGAAGCTGCATTTCTTCAATTCATTGCCACTGGATAATAGTTTGCGATGAATGTCAAACATAATTAAAACAGAGCAGAGCACAAGGAAAGATATTGTCAGCAGCCCGTGAATACAATGCTGTTCTCCATCCAGTAAAACAGGGTGCCACAGGCAGCTGAACAGATGCTACATTTAACTCAAAGGGTTTTATAGAGGAGGGAAGCAATTTCACAACACAGTATAACCCCGTTCGTTTCATCTCCTGGCCCTTTATGACTCTTGGACTGTTCACAGAATCTCTCTTACCTGTTTTCCCTGGCTCGTCTTTCCCTCTCTAATTCATATTTTCCTAAAACTTCCCCAGCTCAGACCCTGCTCTTGGCTGCTCAGGTCCCCTGCAGTCTGTTCAAATCAATCCATTCCTTATCCTGGAATTCAAAGCCTTCCACCATCTGGCTCAAACCTTTGTTTCTGGCCCTAGCTCCAGCTACTCTCTTTGCTGAATTCCATGCTCCAGGCAAATTGGCTATTTATTGTTTCCTGAACACAACCAAACTCCTCATTTAGAATTGCCACCTAGTTACACCTAATGCTTCCACCCTTTACTCCCCAACACCACCACTAGTTTGTCTGAAAGATCATTAGAAATTTAAGAAAAAAAAAAAGTAAACCTCCCAACGCTTAATTTGTCACTCCCTATCCAGGGTCTGCCATTAGCCTTTCAAAGTCATATATAGATACATATTCAACATTCTTCTTCAAATTCCAAAGCCATCTGTCAGGTTCCTCCCACTGACATCACTTTCCTTATATCCTTTTACTCCTCCCAGTTCCTTCTTTCTAGGTGAACTCCCGTTTCATCCTGTACTTGCTAGATCCATACATTCTACACCCTTTGTAAAAATTACTTGTTAACTGTACATGTCCCCAACTAAAACACAAATTCTCTATGGCAGGGACCACATTTGTCTTTTTCACATTGTATCCCACGGTCTAGAGTGAAGAGACAAAACAAATATTTTTCAGTGAAATGTAGGAAATCTCTCAGACCTTCATTTATATGTAATATTAATTACCCAATATTAGTTATCCAACATTAATTTTGTTCTCTTCTTATGTCAGTGCATCCTCTGTTCCAGGTCAGGAACAATCTTTTTTTCTCCTTTCCTCATTAAAAATTATTTCTTAAATCCAAATTTTCCTTATATAAATTATTTTCAGAGTATGCATGAACTCTCACAATCCTAAAATATCCCTATAGAGTATCTGCTTTTCTTTACGTATCCATATCAAAGCTCTAAAATAGGAAAATTGTGAAATAAATAAATAAATGTTTGGGGGAAAGTTTAATCATAGAAAATAATATATGTATAAAAATAGGTATTGACAGAAGGCAGCCCACAGATCAAATCTAGCCTGTAGACTATTTTTGTAAAGTTTTATTGGAACACAGCCACTCATTCATTTACATATTGTTTATGGCTGCTTTCACACTGCAAAGACAGAGTTGAGACAAAGACCATGTGGTCCACAAAGCCTAAAATATTTACTATCTGTTCCTTTACGGAAAAAGTTTGCTGGGCCCTGGAATAAGATTGTTTCTTAGAGGGTGATGCAGGAAGGATTTGTGATTTGTAAGCCCGCCATACCCCCACTACCGGAAGGAAGACACCTCTAGTGAACATTTTGCAATGCCAGGTGAACCTCCAGATAAGAAAAAAAGATTAAGGTGTAGTGTCACAAGGTAATGATGCATACCTATTACTAGCAAAGCAACTGTAATAACAGAGAAGCTCTGATGGCCATTTGAGTGAACTCAGGAAACAAGTATCCAAAGGAAATAGTTTCAAACCCAAAGCATAGCTAGGTGTGCTGCACCTGAATGAGTAATCAGAGAGTTTGTTTTTGATGTTAAACAGTGGGATTTTGGTGATATGGTGATTGACAGCTGAGAGCCACAATTGAAGTATGAGACCCAGGGATATTAGGAAGTGATGAGCAGAGAATAAAAGTGTGAAGAAGGCACACAGTTGGGTGTTTTTGGGCAAATTAGTTCACCAACAACTTTAGGCCTCCAAGGACTCCACCTGTGAGATGGTATATAATAATATGTAAAAGCTTAAATAAGAAACTGTAAGTAAGTGTTTGGCATAATCCAATAAACATACCCTTAGCTAGGCTGAATGGAACACTATAATCTATCATGAAGGGTTTTGTCATAATCATAGATATTGGCAGAGTAAGCTCTCCACTATTAACTGTGATAATTCTTACAATAAAAATACATAAAAATGGTCATATAGGGTTGCTTTTCTTCAACTAGTCATAGAATCAAAAGTATTGCATTTTTTTTCTTATATGTGGCAGTTGGTTACCCAGAGTTATCTCACAGGATCACAAGTTGACTTTTTTTTTGGCCCTAATTTCCATGATAGATTTTCTGTGAAACTATACTAGTGTTTCTGATTTGCCATTATTTTTCTGGCTCCTCAATGACCTGGTATTACTATCAGATTCTCCCTTGATCCCCAAAGTCACATAAGGAAATACTTGCCCTGTGGAATTAGAAAAACAGGTAGCATTATCTGCTCTGCAGTCTTTCCTACTCTTCCTTTAAGGTAATTTCTGATCTGGTCTGTTTGACAGTGACTTTCCTAGAAGACCAAGAACTTGTACTTATATGGCATTCTTCTTTGCCCTTTTGTAGGGAGCATGTGTTCATTTGGTCGTTAAACCTTACTATGTCCCAGATATTCTTCTAGAGGTCGAATGCACAATAGTGAACTTTAGTACTTAACGTAATATTAGCTGCTGTAATGAATAAAACTCCAAATCTCACTGGTTTAAACCAATGATGGTGTATTTCCAGCTTCTGTAAAGTCCAATATATGGGAGGAGGCAGGGGGCAGTCTATTCCACATAGTACATCAGGAGCCACAGTGATGAAGGCTTTTATGCATAGCTTTCAAAGAGATACTAAATTAGTAAGTGAAGGATAAGAGGACATGGGGGATGGTCCAGGGATTTTATGAGCCAGGCCGGGAAGGGCTATCCCTCACTTCCATCACATTCCACTGGCCAGAGCTCAGTTCTGTGGTCCCACCTCAGTGCAGGGATGCTGAGGGGTGGTGTCTATGTCTAGAAACCTCTTTCTTATAACAATTCTATGCTATTAAAGGGAAGCATAAACTTTTGCCAAAGAGTTGACCATTCTGCTGTACCTCCCTATCAAGGTGAGACATCATTAGCCATTACATGCATAATTATTTGAGCAAGATCTGAGCTTTGGAAAAGCAAACTTGTCAAAGGGAACATAGAAGTTCACATTTTCTGTCACAAAAGTGCTCACTGGAAAATTCTAGTAAGCTGTATCACACTCTTTGAATGTAACCTATAGCTGCTTTCATGCCAAAAGTAGAAAAGAACAGATATGTACAAAATAAAGTTCAATACAGGTGTATTTCTTCTCTTTCAGTGCAATTTTATTTTACCACTTTTAGATCATTTAATTGTTTTCTCAAAAATTTCCCTTCTTGAAGTTGCTACCCTAATCTCCGAGGAGGATAAATAAATAAATAAATAATCTGTTGGAAACTTGCTCGAGAAACATCTGTCATGGTGTTTAATTATACGTTAACAGCAACCATAAAAACATGCATTAATGACTTTTTCAATCTTGAATAGTTTATCGTGAAATTGTGTGGGTCTGTTGTATTATAAAGTTTTTGCCAGGGAAAAAAAAACAAACAAGTTTCCAACTATCACAGGAACTCTGGGCCCTAATTAAACAATCAGATTCGACAAAGTGAGTATTAATGTAAGATCGCATACCTCGGGGCATTGAGCAACTGAAATCTGTTCTTTGAAAGTCAATTACAATTTGTGGTGTCACCGTATCACTGGAAAATGTCCTCAATTATATCCAAAAGTATCTCCAGAGTTAAATTGAGAGCCCAAGTTTTAGTCTGTCTACTCTGGGTCACTCAGTCCGAAAGGCATTTACTTGTAGGCCCATGCATAACTTTATTGTGTAATAGTTTCATCTGTTTTTAACTAAAATTGTAAGTGTGTAACTATTTCTTGGATGTCCCCTTTTATGTCACATTATACCAGGTTCTATTACTTGTCAGCAGCTAAAATGATAAAAGACAAAAAGATATGATATTTGGAAAAGAACATCACTTATTGAAGGACACTGTGTTGATAGGAACAATAGACTCTCCCGTCCCTTGAGGGCCTTTTGGAAATTTGTGGGGGCGTATTTGGCCCAGTTATTGGAAGGCATGACTCACTTAGTGGGCAGTGGCCAGGGAAGCTCAACATCACAAGATGCGCAGAAGAGTCCCACACAGTGAAGACCTAGCCAGCAGTGCATAGCTTTAACATCATGCCAACATTCTTGAAGATGAAATGCCTTCATTATCTGAGGCCAGAACCTAACCCTGTTTTATGTGTTAACACAAAGTAAATATTTTGCATAATTTTTAGATTCACCGACATTTCCTGAAAAGTAAGTAGTATATCATGTAAACCCACAGAAGATTGTCCTTTGTTTTGTTCAGAATTTTACCAAGACATGATCACCATTTTGAAAACTCGTGTTCCTAACTACCATGCTGGTTATGATATTTGAACCAGCAGTACCAAACGGTAAGCCTTATAGCCCTCCTATTTGTGTGGACTCTAATTATAAGTAAACATGGGACCATGTTTTATGTTTTCTCACGGAGTCAGGCCTGAACTGCCATAATTGTTACATTAATATACTACTGTCTTTTAATCCCTCTTTTTCCTAGGTAAGGGTGTTTTTTTAAAATTATTATTATCTTTAAAAATTCATGAATATCAGAAGACTCACAAAATCTTTGTGGCATTGATTTGAGAGGACTGAGAACCACTCTTTAGCACAGTGTAGGTTTTCAGGATTGCAATGAGATCCTAATTATAATGCCAGCTACCACATATTGACTGCTTACTATGCACTAAGCAGCGTGCTAATCACTTTACAAATATCTTCTCGACTGAGTCTTACAATACACCTATCAGGTAAGTACTATTTTCATCTCTATTTTACAAGTGAGCATACAGAGATTAATGGGTTTGGCCAATACAGTTAGAAAATAATAGAGCATCATTTGAATCCAAGTCTGCCTGAGCTCAAAGCTAGGGTGCTTGATTACCCCGTTAAGCCACCAATCTAGAAAAGGTTTCTGCATTGGCTGAGGGAACAACCAAAAGCAAGTAATAGCTTGTATGTCTGAACTATCGTTGCTCCCAATACAGCAAAACCAGCCTCTAAATTTCAGGCGAGGAAAGAGGCTACCTAAAATAGTGCTTCTAGAATTTTAATGTGCGTACTCATCTGGGGACCTTATCAAAATGCAGATCTGAGTCAGTAGGTTGCTGCTGGCCCACTGACAACTTTTGATGAAGCAAAAACCTAAAAATAAGTTTTGAATAGCAATATGTCTGAGGTGTAGAAAATTGTTGATTTCTTTACAAATGAAGCAATAGAAAACATGTAAATAGAAAAAAATATATTTTCAACGTTTCCATAAACGAAAGCCTGCTACGATGTAATACAAAAACTTAAGAATATACTAGAACAAATAAGAGAAGTTAGTGAATATAGCATAGAACTTGGTATGTACAATTAGAAACCTCACCAAAACTCCAAAAAAATATAAAAAGCTCCGGAAATGAGTAGACATTTTATGTGGAAAAATATAAATAATCAAATATTAAACTTAGACAATAAACAATTGCCTTTATAAGAAAGTTGTCAAATGGTTCAACTGATTAAATATAAAGATATTAAATAATATTTTTAAAATTATATTAAAACAAGTAATTAGCCGCAATTTTGCTCCTAGTGTACTAGCTGAAATATTTACATTTTCTTCTAAAGCTAGTTAGATTGTGGGGGGAAAAATATGTATATTGATACATTTCCGGTTACAATATAAATAAATGTGATCATTTTGGAGACCAATACAGTTCCCTTTTATTAAACACCATGAAAATGTTCATGCTCTATAGACAAATATCCCTCCTATGCTAGGCTCTTTGTAGTACCAAAAGGGTTTATCCTGAGAAAACAATTCACAAAAGAAGAAGTTTTAGAGTTTTCGTTGTTTAGGGCTTAAGTTTAACAAATGTTTATGGAGTGTCTTCTTGGTCTGTATAAGAGATATCGTTGTAGGTACATTAGGGAGTGAAAAAGGTGAAGATCTCTGCCTGGTAGCAAGTACACCAGACAATAATAAATGCCTTAAGGATATCTTATAGTATATTAGGATGTTATCAGTGCTATAGAAAAAAGAAGAAGCCGTGGAGGAGGGAAAGGAAAGTCAGCTATAAGAGTAGGAGGAGGCAGGCAGGGGTCTTCCTGCCACGTGGAGGCATTGTAGGGCACAGGGGCAGCAAAAATAGTTATAATACGGAGAAAATAAAAGCAACCTGTAATGCTCAAGAGCAGAAGAGTTTTAAGTCTTTGAAGTTAATAAACTCCGTGGAAGAATATAGTCTTAATTTATAATAAAATATAAAAGACAGAATATCATTTCTGTATTAAAATCATGGCGCATGAAAAAGATAAAACGAAATTGATTATAATCTTTGACTATCACCATATTAAAGTGAGAGATGATTCCTGAGAAAAAAGAGAAAGTAAACTTTCACATACTCATCATACATATAGCATATGTATATTTACCTGACCAAGTGGCAAAATTAAAAAGGAAAGAAAGGACAGGCCGAGTGGCGCGGTGGTTAAGCCAGTGGCCCTGGTTCGGGTCCCACAGATGAGGGCCAGTGACACTGCCCTCAAAAAAAAAACAAAAAAAAAAAAAAAGGAAAGAAAACATCTTTAGATCAATGAAGGAAGTCCTCAAACTAGTACAGCACTATATATACAGGAGCATAATATCAACGTTACCATGACATACGTTCCTATATTCTTCGTCATATAAAAGAAAGGTCAGATATACAAGAAAATTAAATCTTGCTTAAGGTCATAAAAGTTCCTTTCTTCTGGAACTCCTTTTTTTACCCTTATAGTTTATACACATAAATAATTTAAGGTTTCTTCAAACTCTAAAAATCTACGATTCTTTGGTATTTTTGTAATTGACGGAGGCTCAAACCTCTGACCTCTATTTTTTGGGCAGCCACAGCAAGGCTCAAACGTATCAGGAAAGACAGAAAGAAGAGCTAGGTAGAATTAACAAACTTCAAAAATATCTGCTTCTTCTTCCATATTAAAAGTAAAAATGCAACCGAAGTCAACAAGGTCAATATCTCCTCTGTTCAGCTTTTCTCCATGAACAACTTCATATACTCATGAAAAACCTTTGACCCCCTCCAGGAAGCCAGCGGCATTGATAATTATGTCTCAAAAAAACAACTCTTTATATGGTATCCACTCTATAATGGATTCAGTGACATGAATAAAACATCTTAATTTTCAAGTATTTCTTTTTAAATTAATTTTGAAAGAAAAAGTATCTTGTAAAGAAAGGAGACTTATTTTTTTTTAAAGCATGTAGCTCTTGCATAGAAGGATATAGTTTCCATGGCCTGTCTTGTTAAAAATGTTCTAGTACCCATCTGATGCACACTTATTTATGGATTTTAGACTAAAAGCTCTTTTTTTGCCAGTTTTCTTCACAAGCACTTATCTCGACATCCTCATTAGGTGATTTTTCTCTTTTCTTTTTTGTTGCGGCCTAGTCATGGCCTTGGTACTCTCTTTTGTTCCATGCTGCAAAAGGAATGGTTTTAAAGGCTCCCTCTCCACCAGTCCCACTTTTTTTTTTTTTCCCTTTGTAATTAGCCTTATTTGAGGATCAGAAAAGCAAAAGACTGGAAAGAAATACAAAAACTGTTGAACAAAAGATATGATGTTCTTTACCCCAACCATATGCTGTATAGCTCAGTACAACCTGGGTCAGATGACTCGCATATATGCCTTCAAAATGAAAAGAAAAAGCAGAAGAAAAAGCACTGACTTATACAGCAGCTGCATTGGTATAAACAGACTGGCAGTAAATGTCTCAATGAAAGGAGAATAATACATTTTACCTTCATTGCAAAAGTAATTTAATTCTCTTTAAAATCAAAGAACATCATGAAACTCCGTAGCTGATAACAGTGCTTGCAGATAGCCACTTGAAATATCTTAATATTAATTTGTTTTAATTGGAACAAGAGAAACACTTTTCTTTTTTTCAAACTTTAACCATGCCTTGTCATTCAAGCCACATGCCAAATGGAATTGTTCAGCTATTTCCTTTAAAATGGGTTCATTAAAAAGGTTTTAATGCAGTGATGACTAATGAAATATTTTTCTGTCCTCTTTTTTCTTAGCTCATTAATTAAAACATATATCCAAGTAAAGGGCAATGGATTTATGCTATTCTTATCTCTAGAAATAAAACTATAGCTTTCAAAATATTAAAGTTCATAAATATCAACTGTCTATTGTGCCTGGAAAAGTGTTACTCCTCAAAAAAATAAAAAGTTTTTTGTACCAATAAAATTCTATGAGAATGACAATCAGGGGAATCTTTAATGGGGACAAATGTTACAAAGTATGAAGACTGAGGGTTTCAAAGATATAATTTTTAAGAAACCATTGTTAGTCTTCCTCCCCACTCCACTCCATCAAGTAAACATTTTAAGTTTATCAGAAAATGTGCTTTGTTTTTTGTTTGTTTGTTAGTCTTCCATTTTGTTTGGGCAAATATTAATGACCCAGCAGGAAACAGAGCCTACTCTAACTGGGTAGTTTAAAAAGAGTTCAGTAAATGGACTCTATGTAAAGGAGTGAAAGGGGGTTAGCAAACCCAACAAGGCGTGGTGTTGGTAGCCACTACCATCCCTAGGCTTGAAGTGGCAAAACGAAGGAACTACTATCAAACTCTACAGAGGCAGCTATGTGAAACCAACTATGGCTTTCTGAAGAGATTCGTAGCCAAACCACAATGACCTAGCAAAGAAAAGTTAGAGGAACAAACACCCAGCCCTTCTCTTCCTGTTCTCTGATTTTCTGCAGATGCCTCCATGAGCTAAACCCAGCTGGAAACCAAAGGGCGTGGGAAGCTGTTGATGCCATCCTACAGATCAGCCTCTCAAGGCACATGCAAGCAGGTACACAGGAAATCCAGAGAGACAATTGGAAGCTGTCCATTTTTTTAAAGTCCCACATAAGAAACTCTTGCTTTCCCCGCTTTTTACTACAGATACAACATCTATTCCCCTTAAGCTTTCTTTGCCTTTCATGTAAAATCAACTTAATGGAACTCTTTTAAGAAACAATTCTAAATAACAAGCTTGCTCTTCTTAATTATGTTAATGAAACTCAGAGCTGGAAATACCTGGAAAAATATTAATTACACCCTTTTCACCTCCCACTGGGTGGAAAGTAATTAATGGACATGGTCATTTCATTCACCAAATATTTATTGAGTACTTACCATATGAAAGGCATCATCTAAGAACCATGGAGTGCCCAAAGGTAAATCAAATATGGATCCCATCATTAGCATGCTTCTTTGGATTCTCTGCATCCTCTTCTGCTTTCTTCTGTTGCTCATACTGAGTCACAAGATGGGGCATGTCACCCAGACTTGCCAATCAACACGTTTCTTCTATCTGGCTAGTATAATGGGTTTGGGACAGAAAAACTATCTAAAATAAACCAATAAGAGCCTTATTTGGGACTTCTTTGTCATATTTATCAAGAAAGAGGTGCTCTTTCAGAAGGAATTGTTCAGTGGAAAGAATGTGAAAAAGAAAAAAAAAAAAAGGCCTATTAGAGGATGAAACCAAATTGAGATAAACAGAGCTGAGAGAGAGAAAGAGACTGAACCCCTGAAACCAGCCATGCCTGAAGCCCATTTGACTTCTCAATGTTCTAAGACAATTGATTACCTGATTAAGCCGTGGTTTTATCTCATGTAAAGAGATGAGTCTTGACTAATACAATATACTAAAGTTTATATGTAACAGGGAAGATATGGGTATGAGTAAAACATGAAATATAAAGTTAGAAAAGGTATTTAAAAAATAAATAAATATACAGAGTTCAGATATAGTTACAGAAGTAATCTGAACAATCAAGGAAATTTAGATGCCGTTTGAACTGGGCCCCAAGTCATAAACAAATATGGACATGTTAATCTATGGGGTGAGTATATAAACAGAGATGGCAAATGTGTTATCTGTGTGTTTCTATTTCACAAAGAAAGAGAAGTAAATAATACAGTGAGGAACATGTTATAATTTATTATTAGTGAAGATACAAACATTTAAAAACATATCTGACTCCAAGACCATCCAGTAAATAACAGTGTTTAGCTTTTGATAGTAAGACTATGACTCATTTGTCTTCTTTGTACTTTTTCTATTTTCCAAACTGCATTTTGGTAATAAGGAGAAAAATACAATTTTTAAACAATAGTGAGAAATGCCAAAATCTATCAAAAAAGGGAAGGAGGATGACTAGTAATGTCAAGTTTTGAAAATAGTAATACTGAAGTTTATTTAGTTTTGAATTATTTGAAGACTAAAGATACATTTATTGGTCAACAGCTGTTTTTAAAAGCATGCCCACAAGTCCAAGGGTAGAATTAGCTCAGGCCACTGCAGTTCTAGGCTGGTTTCATACTACCACATGTTTTTACAGGTTGACCATGGTCAATGTATGTGTCAGAGAACTTGTTATAACACTTCTCTGTAGCTCTAGGAAGCTAGATTTTAGTACACTGTTTTATCAAAGAGAGTCCAAAACTCAAGCAATATAATTTCATGGACCTAACAAAACCATCGAGACCTGAAAAATTCAAGCAGATTATATGTGATGGTGCTGTATCAAAAACTAGGAAGAATTTGAGCCTTTCCTATACATAAGGGAGACATTGATTTTATTTGTGTAAAACTTAACACTGCTAACTGTGAAATACCAGCCTCCATTCATTTTAGATAACAAAGTAACATCAAAATGTTTTACAAAATGATTTAAGCTATTATAATGACTATCCCTGGTTTAGATTCAGGAGAAGTTGAAAATCTTCTCTTTTCTGTCACTCCTGGAAAATACAGAAAAGGCCTCCACTATCACTCAGATGTTTTAGGTACTGTTATTTTACAATTATCCTAAACAGGTTATAATCAGAATTTGGATAACAAATTTTCGGCATCCTTCCTCCCCAACCAGCTTTAATCTTCTTAACAAATTTATTTTTTACTGAATTTTTTTCCTTTATTTATATGTGCTATTCATTAGCTTTTATATAGCTGAGAAGTATGGAAGAAAGGAAGAGAAGGAATTGGAGTCCTCAGAATATAAAATTTAAGATTATTTTATGTGGCATGACAAAAATACTCTCTCAAGTTAACCCTTACATTTACTATTGATTTCAGATATTGTTTTGCTATTAGTGTATCCCCTTACAGTGGTTCCAAAATGAATATAATTTCCTTATAGTCCTTTTTACAAAATTTCTAAGCATGCATAAATAAATTAGCTAGGTATATATGAATCTAATCTTTTTTAAAAAAAGATGTTTTTTTTTTTTTTAGTTACAGTTGATATTCAATATTATTTTATACCAGTTTCAGGTGCACAGCATAGTGATTAGACATTAATATAATTTATGTAGTGATCCCCCTGACTAGTCTAGTGCCCATCTGGCACTATACATAGTTGTTGCAATATTGACTATATTCTTGATGCTGTACTTTACATCCCCGTGAGTATTCTGCAACTACCAATTTGCATTTCTTAATCCCTTTACCCTTTTCACCTAGCCCACCAACACCCCAGCCCTCTGGCAACCATTACTTTGTGTACTATGAGTCTGTTTCTGTTTTGTTTGACTGTTTATTTTGTTCTTTAGATTCTACATATAGGTGAAATCATATGGTATTTGTCTTTGTCAGTCTTATTTCACTTGGCATAATACCCTGTATGTCCATCCATGTTGTCACAAAAAGTAGGATTTCGTTCCTTTTATGTCCAAGTAATATTCCGTTTTATGTATATACCACTTCTTTATCCAATCATCTACTGATGGGCACTTAGGTTGCTTCCCTATCTTGGCTATTGTAAATAATGCTGCAGTGAATATAGGAGTACATACATCTTTCGAATTAGTGTTTTGGATTTCTTCAGATAAACACCCAGAAGTGGAATTTCTGGGTCTTAAGGTAGTTCTAGTTTTAATTTTTTGAGGACCTCCAAACTGTTTTCATAGTGCCTGCACCAATTTGCAATCCTACTAAGAGTGCATGAGGAATGAACCTAATCTTTAATGACTAAACTTTATTCATTTTAAATTTTGGAGTGGGCAAAGAGTTAGTTAAATTCACTATACTATTAAGAAAAACACATAACTTTAAGAATCATGTTACTGTATAAATAGAAAAAAAAAAATCAATGGAAAAAGTAGTGTTCAGAAACAAACCCAGGTCGCATTTAGAAAATTAATGGCATTTTAAGTGAGCAGGCAAAGGGCAAATTATTCAATAACTACTTTTGGGACAATTGGCTATCTACTTAGAAAAAAATAATATTGTATTCTTACTTTACACTGTACACAAAAACAAATTCAAGGTAAATAAATATTTAAATCTATTTTTAAAACTGTAAATGTTATAGAAGACAAAATAGTAAGATAGTTTTATAATCTTACTATGGGGGAGATAATTATAAAGTTTGCCAAGAAATGTAGATTGTGAAGGAAAATTTGTAACACCTGACTACAAAATTTCATTATCTTTGTAAATTTAAAGATGCCATAAACAAAGGGATATAGTTTGAATCAATATATTTGAAGAAAATATTTTGAATCCTTAGCTAAGACAAAAGACTAATATCCTTAATACATAAATGATTCTTATAAATTAATACTGAAAAACCGAAACAATCCAACTAAATAAAAATGGCCCCAGAAGAAATAAAAGTAGGTGTTAAATTCATATAAAGATGAGAAATAGGCAATGTCATTCACTGTTGGTAAAAGTGTAAATGGACACAGCCTTTAAGAGAGGGTATCATGACAGTATCAATATGTTAAATCCACATATCCTATGACCCAGCAGGAGGAATCTATCCTATAGAAATATTGGCATGAGTCTGCAAACATATCTATATAAGAATGATTATTTAATCTTGTTTAAAATAGCAAAAAACAAACAAAAAAAACACATCCGTATGGATTTCTGTAATTATTAAAAGGACACGAGAAAAATAAATTATAGTGTATCTATGTGTTTCAGTCACCTATTACTGTATAACAAACCACTCCAAACCTTATTACTTAACATAACGTTTATTATTTCTCCCAGTTCTGTGGGGTGGAAATATAGACAGTTCTTGTGATTTATTATATGTGGTATTGATTGTAGTAAATCCCATGCTACAGCAGCAGGTGGTGGGTCCAGGCTGGAAATTTCAATAGGCTTGACTCATGTTTGGTGCTCAGTGTTCCTCACATGGCCTCTCTCTCCACATGGCTAGCTTGGGCCTCCACATAGCATGATGGTCTCATGGCAGTCAGACTTCTTACATGGCAGGTGGTTTTCAAGAGACAGCATTCGAAAAGGACAAGCCCCACTGTGGATCACCTCTCAAGTTTCTGCTGCCATTGGTCAAAGCAAGTCACATGGTCAAGTTCACTGTCAGTGTGAGAAGGACCTGCACAAAGGTATGGGTACCAGAAGCAGTGGTCCTTTAGGGACCACCAATGTAATGGTCTTCTTAATATGCAACAGAAAATGACACAGCTATTTTTTTTAAAAAAGAATGGGTCATTTTTATATTTCTTGATAGACAGAAAACTGTCCAGGATGTATTTTTAAGAGAAAAAAAGCAAGTTAACAGTATACTTAATCTGATCACATTTGTTTTTATAAAAAAAATTAAAAAAACAGCAGGTATATATTATACATATGATACATATGTATGTATGTGTACATATATGTGTATATGGATATACACACACATGTACACACATAGATAAGAAGAGTGACAGAGAGACAGAGAGAGTGATCTAAAAGGATATACTCTAATACACTCCAAACTGTTATCAGTGGTAATTACTGTGAATTAGAATTGGAATGGAAAAGGCTATTTGTTTTGTTTTGTTTTTAATTGTTGTGTGGTTTGGACCATAATTTTATTTTCTCTCTTGGATTCTTTAAAATTGTTACCACTAGTGTGTGCTACTTCTGTAGTGTTGTTTTTTTTTAAAGAAAAAGTATTCAGAAATCTCCTTAAATTCATTGTACAGACCTATAAACAGTTTCAATAAACCACATGTTGGTTGTGGTTTGCTGAAACAGTGTGCTGAGAACGGGTGACAGATAAGACAAATAGTACAGGGACAGGAATTATGGCAGGGCAATTTATTGTAATGACTTTTTAAACAGCTTTAAAGTATGAAGAGTTACTTTCATAACTTCTTTCTCCTTTGAATGTGACTTATCCTAGGCAAAAATCTAAGTGTGATTTTGGTAGTAATTAAAATTTAATCTGTTTTGCCATAGAAAACAATCTACCACATGAATTTTTAATTTCTCTGCTTTTGTTGACTTGGTAGGGACCAGAATGGAATAATAATAATTATGATGATGATGTAATGATGATAATGATATAGTGCGTAGTACATGTCAGCCTGTATTGGGCATTTCACATGCAAACCAACCCTATAAATTGTCTACTATTATAATCTGCCCTTGAGATTGAGGAAACTAACATTTACCCTATGTCACATGACAAGCATTGTGGGAGCTGAAATTTGACCTCATGCAGCCCAAGTCCAGAGGTCCCATCATACTGCTTCTCCATGGGAATAATGGTAGATGGTCTCTGAGTACATGCAAACACCCTTAAAGAATTAGAAGCCCTTGGTAAAAATTAGAAAGAGTGGTAACTAAAAGTTTTCAATACTTAAAGCCCACTTCCCATTATCGCTTGGGTTACAGCTAGATGAGGTTAAGCATACATTTATGCCCATGATCTTGATTTTGGCATCACACTAACTCAGTCAAGGCATCTGCCTTGCTTCTAGAACCACATAGCAGTCTCGCTGTGCCATAAGAATTCTCTGTGCCAGGCAGAATCTGATCTCCCAATATTCTAATGCTGAAATTAGAGAGCTCAAACAACAGCTGATTGCACACCATGAGATCCACTAAAATCTGACAGCAGGTGTGTTCACCAGTTTTGACCACAATGACGGCAATAAGGAGACTTTCTGTTAAAGGGACCAGAGAGCAGATATCTGGCATCAGGCACTGGAAAAAAAGCAAGACAATTTAAACAAGTACCACATGTGGTGACTCATTAGATGTTGAGAGCTAATAAGAGGCTGAAGGGTTTTAGCTTAGCACTGGTGCTGTGGACAGCAGGATATCCTAACATCTAGAAAATGAGAATGAATCAGAAGGTGGTGATAAATCCTGTGCGGATGCCTGGTGTGTGGAACTGTTATATTTTTAGGATAAAGGCAACGATGTAAAAATCCAAGAAAGGGCCAGAGTGAAGCAAATATGTTGAAAGATCTGCACGTCTGTACATTCACTCATTCACTAAGCAAGTGTGTTGTGATTGGTAACATCCTAAATTTCAGAATACAGAAGTCAACAAGAAAGACACAGCTCTTTCCTAATGGAGCTTATACTCTAATAGAAAAGAAGCAATTAACCAGGTAAAGATTATAAAGTGTGATGCATGTTGGGATGCCAGACATATAGGGTACTATGAAGGCCATTATCTGGAGAAGTGAAGAAGTTACAGTTGAGGTGCAGGCCCGGGACAAGAAGGACTAATTCACAGAGGGAAAGAGGTCTCTTAAGTAGGGACATGAGCATGTATGAGGGGTAAGAAGGTCAGGAGCTGGGGCTCACTAGTGAGGATGGAGAGGTTGACAGGGGCCACTGTTTATGCTCTACACAAAAGTATCTCTGTTCTTACTGACATGAAAGTTATTTTAATAGCCACCTTTCTTTAAACACCAGCCAGCTAACAGATATTTATATCTTGAGAAATTGCTATGTGCCATGCAGCGAACAAGATAAAGTTTCTGTCCTCAAGGAGCCTATCAGCGGAGGGATTCAGACCAGAAACCTGTAAAGGAATGAATACAAATAAATGCCTACCAACTGTTAGGAAGAAGATGAAGTAAAGGGCCAAGGGAGCAAATGAGCGAAAAGGAAGGGGACACTATTACTATGGTGGTCAAATAGGAAACATTTGAATTGAGGTCTGAACAATGAGAAAGGAGGAGGCATGGGGTGGCTGGGGAAAGCATTCCAAGCAGAAGGCACAGCAGACACATCGAGATGGAAACAAGCAGGTGGGTGTTAGTTCAAGGTGGCCAAAGAGAGGGGCTAAAGGGAGGTTTAAGGGAGACGATATTGGAGAGGTGAGTAGAGCACAGATCAGGTAGACTCTTAAAGGAAGAGTCCCCAAACAACCAGTTTGGCCCAAGGTATCCCCAGTTACCACTTTTCAGCCTATTGGGTTGTCGGAAAAGTCATGACATATTTTGTCTATGTTTTTCAAAGGTCACTTATTTATATAAAGAACAAAGATCAATCAATGATATATTGCCCATTTTGTTCGATCACCTTTTGCCATCTTTCAGTTAGTTTCTTAATTCCTCATTCATAGAAGGACCTGTCTTTATTTGCGAAAAACTGAACAAGGTGCTGATTTACAGCCTCATCTGAAGTGAACGTTATACCATGCAAGGAATTTTAAAGAGAGCGAAACAAGTGGAAGTCTGATGGCGCAAGGTCAGGTGAGTATGGTGGGTGTGACAACACATCCCATCCAAGCTCCATAATTTTTGCCGGGCGATCAAACTTGTGTGTGGTCTCGCGTTGTCATGATGGAACACAACCACTTTACAATTAACAAGCTCTGGACGTTTCTAGATGATAGATTCGTTCAAACTGTCCAATTGCTGACAGTACACATTCAAATTGATTGTTTGGTTCCTCCGTAGGAGCTCGAAAAACACGATACCTTTAAAATCCCACCACACTGAGAGCATAACCTTCCTCTGATGAATGTCTGCTTTGGATGTCGTTTGAGGCGAATCATCACGTCGGGACCAAGACCGTTTACACACCACATTATAGTAAACAATACAATTCTCATCACTAGTTATTAATTGCTTCAAAAAAGGATTGTTTTCCTCACATTTAATGAGCATATTGCAGATGTTTATACAAGCCGTCAAATGAACTTCTTTGAGTTCATGCAGAACCCAAATATCGAGCTTGCTTACATATCCCAGCTTCTTCAGGTGGTCATGAAAGCTTGAATGATGGATGCTCAATGTTTTTGCAATCTGTCGTGTCATGTAACATGGGTTTGACTTAATCAATGCCTTTATTTTAGTGTCATGAATCCAGTGGGCCTCCCTGACTGAGGAGCATCCCTGAGATCAAAATCACCAGCACGGAATTTCATGAACCATCGTTGGCACTGACGGTCTTGTAGAGCATTGCCACCATAAACTGTATGCAACTTTTCACAAACTTTTCACAACTTTTGACGTGTGTTCTTCCCTTAATGGAAGTAAAATAGTAAAATATGGCAAAAATGCAGAGTTTTGTTTTCCATCTTTAACTTGTTGTAAAATCTCCAAAATTCAAATCACTCTTTTTTTTTTTAGAATGAAGCTAGCACTGTCAGCTGTGAAATGACATAGCAATAACATAGATGTGAATGACTCTAGTACTTCCAAAAATGAACTAGTGCCACCTGTCGCAAACATGCGTAATGACTTTTCTGACAACCCAATAGCTTAACTATTAATAATGCCCCTCTTCACTCTGTAAAGCTTACAGAGTTTGGCAAGGAGCTTAGATTTTGCCATTTGAAGTAGTGCCATTGGGACCTTCTAAGCAAGGGAAGGACACGATCTGATTCATGCCTTAGAAAAGTTGCTCTGGCTGCAATTTAACCTTTTGCCAGTAGGAAGAATAGGGATGAGAGCCCAACCAGGAGGCCTCAGACTTCCATTGATTCTGTTTAAGGCCCTGATACCCACAGAACTTCTTGGGTTTCTCACAGTACTCTAGAATCTTGGAGTTTGGAAACAATCTTGCAGTTTACTTTGTTTCTACTCCTATGGCATACAAGAATGCCTTCTAAAATAGTTGATATTTATAACTGGCCTTAATAAAACTGAAACAAAAGTCAGCTTTTAAAGAGAAGACTACCATTGAATAAAGAGGCAGGAGACTTAGACTAAAAAGAACACAGTTTTTGGCACAAGACAGAGCCATATATGAATCCTGACCATTTATGAGCTTTGTGACCTTTAGGCAAATTATTTAACCTCTCTGAGGCTTTGATTTGCCATCCCTAAAATAGAAATAATGACCACATGGCTACCTTTAAAGTATTAATAATAAGGTATGTAAAACACTTCCTGGTGCATAGTATTACAATATTATTAAAAAATTAAATGATAAAGATTCTTCAATGCCATTTCAAAATGCCAATTGTACCTGACAAAGCAATTTTCAAACTGTTGTCAACATCACTTTCTTTGGTTCACTTTGAACCTCTGCTGAAAAAAAAAAAAAAAATTCTTTCCCCAGAGTTTGCATATATTGGTACACACATGAAATTTTGCAAACATTGATTGGATGAGGATTCTGCGGCAATTTTTGCAAAATTTTTGTGGGCTCCTTTTAAAACAGAAACTGAGCTGGCAACCACAGAACTGTAATTTCATGTCAGCACACCCTCAATATCCCAACTTTCTTGGCAAGGTGACTTAACTCTTTTCCCCTCCAGGAGCTCATACCCTTTCTCTACCTCTAGTCTAACTGGCCTTACCACGCAAATGGATAGGTTATAAGCGACTATCAAACACACAAAAGGAAAGAAGTATATGGTTCCATAATAAGGAAAGAAGAAAATTATCAAAGGTCTCTAGCGTTCACTGCAGCAATATTTTCCTGTTGTGATTTTGTTCTAAAAAATCGGGACAAGCTTGACTGTTCCTGAAATATACGCTCACATTGTTTTTGTCACTTGCAACTAGGATAAGGTGACCCAAATCTTTGTGATTTATCATTGGTGCTAAGAGACCAGGACCACAAACACTCATCCACATCTAAAGGGACTACCTTTCTCAGAAATCTTGAGTAGTATGTAAGTAGAGTAGCTCTAAAAGGAATTCATCATAAAGATATCGCGGATTCTGTGTTAGTTTTCTAGAGCTGCCATAAACAAGTGTTAAAATGAGTGTTTTAAACAACAAAAGTTTATCTCACAGTACTGGAGGCCACAAGTGAAAGATTAAGGTATTGGCAAGGTTTGTTCCTTCTGAGGTTTGTGAAAGAGTATTTGTTCCATGCCTCTCTCCTAGCTTCTTATAGTTTGTTGACAACCTGTAATATTCCTTAGCTTACAGATGCATCTCCCAATCTTTGTCTTCATGACCACATGGCATTCTCACTGTGTGCATATGTGTCTCTGTACATAGCATGTTTTTATAAGGACACCAATCATATTGGAGTAGGAGCCTACCCTACTGCAGAATGGCTTCATATTACTTTAAGAAATCACATCTACAATGACCCTTTTTTCAAATAAGGTCACATTCTGAGGTACTAGGGTTTGGACTTCTAGATATGAATTTTGGGGAGACATGATTTAACCCATAACAATACTGAAATGATTGATTTTTATTTTACATTAGTTTATGTCCTACAAAGATTTTATTTGAACTTTTCCAGTTTAAAAAAATGTGATCAGGGACTTCTTAAATTTAATAAAGAATATCCACCAGGGCCAGCTGAGTGGCGCACTGGTTAGGAGTTGGCTTGGGATGCCAGCTCTGAGCAGCAGGTCCCCAGTTTGGATCCCACATGAGGGCCAGTGATGCTGCGCCCTCTACAACTAAGATGGTGAATGACAGCTCCACCTGGAGCTGGGCTACCGTGTGTCACAGGCAATGAAGTAGGCTGCACTGGAGCTGGCCAGCAGCTGGAGTGTGCTTTCGTGAGCTGCTGTGAGCCACTATGAGCAGCCGTCCAATGGCAAGTGGGCGACTGCCTCACCCAGGAAGAGTGCAATGATCACAATACCAACGTGGGCCAGTGAAGCAACATTCTCCACACTTAGATTGAAGAACAAAAAGGACAGCAACTTGTCTGTTCTCCTTCCCCAATTCCCCAACACTGTTCCCCTCCCCCAATTCACCAATAAAATCTTTAAAAAAAAAAATCCACCAAAAAAAAATCTATAGCTAATATCATACTTAATGGTGAAAAATTCAACTATTTCCCACTAAGATCAGGTACAAGTCAGGAATGTCCCCTCTCACCCCCTCCTTTTCAACATTGTACTGGAAGTTCTAGCTGATGCAGTAAAACAATAAAACAAAATAAAAGGTATACATATTGAGAAATAAGAAATAAAACTTTGTTCACAGATGACATGATCATCTATGTAGAAAATCCAAATGAATCATCATCAAAAGCAACAAAAAAAAAACTCTTGGAACTCAGTGATTATAGCAAGGCTGAAGAATACAATTTTAATATGCAGTAGTCAATCACTTTTCTGTATACCAGCAATGAACAAGTGGAATTTGACATTTAAAACACAATACCATTTACATTTGCACTCCCCAAAATGAATTGCTTAGGTATAAATCTAACAAAATATGTACAGTACCTATATGAGGAGAAATATACAATTCTGATGAATGAAATCAAAAGAGAGCTAAATAAATGGAGAGATATTCCATGTTCATGGATAAGAAGATTTAATATTGTCAAGATGTCAGTTCTTGACAACTTAATCTACAGATTTAGTGCAATCCCACTTAAAATCCCAGCCACGTATTTTGTGGATATTGACAATCTGGTTCTAAAGTTTATATGGACAGCCAAAAGACCCAGAATAGCCAACATGATATTGAAGGAAAACAAAGCTGGAAGACAGACCCTACCCAACTATAAGACTGACTATAAAACCATATAATCAAGACAGTATGCTATTGATGAAAGAATAGACAAATATATCAATGAAGCAGAGTAGAGAACCCAGTAATAGAATCATGATAAAGTCAACTGATCTTTAACAAAGGAGCAAAGGCAATACAATGGAGTAAAAATAATCTTTTCAACAAATTATTCTGGAACAACTGGACATCCACATGCAAAAAAAGTGTATGTAGACATAGACCTTACACACTTCACAAAAAATTTACTCAAAACAGATCATAGACCTAAATGTATATGGGAAATCTCTGTACCTTTCCCTAAATTTTGCTGTGAACCTCAAAATTCTCTAAACCAATAGTCTTAATTTTTAAAAATGTGAATCTTTTTAAAAGATTTAGAGCTAAAGTCATTCCTTTAAAAAAGCTATTGCCTTTGAAAATATTATGCCTTGTTAAAAAATATACAGCATTTTCAAAAGAAGTTAAAAATGGAGGAGAGGCTGATGCAGACCTCCACACAGGCTCACCCCTGCCACCACTTGTTCTCAGAGTTGACATTTGAGTCTCAAGGGTAATCAAGAACAGGGAATTCATTCCGAAAATCTCTACTGCTCAGTTGGAACAAGTGTTTGTGTTTACAAGGCACATGGGATGATGAAGATTACACTTACTTCAGATTAGCTTGGGGCCACCATTTTTATTCTAAAAGTCTGAAGATGAAATTGCAAATTTAAACAGCTCACGTTAGTAGCAAAGGCTCAGTGCTCAAATCCTATAGGATTTGTTCTACTAAAAGAACGTGACTTGTTTAGAGGGATTTCTATGCATATGCATGGAGCATAGGCTACTATGGAAGTGCTGGAGAGTTCACACCACTGGGAGGAACCCTCAACCAATGGCAGATGGGAACTTTTAGATGAATGCTCCAGCAGCCTCACAACTTGGTTGGGATAACTCTGAGAAATGTCTACACTGTCTACACTGACTCCCAGCTTTCTCCAGCTGGATTAATCTTCAGTCACCTATTCTTATAACTTGATTTATAATACACCCTTCATTCACTACCTTCCCTCACTTCCCTACTTCCCCAGTGTTTCAGGGTTCACCTCTTAAATAAACTATTTACACATTGTTTTAGGATCTGCTTCTAATGTAACCCAAACTGAGACCAGTCTCTTTCCAATAATTATGTCCTTCTTTCTTCCTTATTAAGACAGCTTCAATTTCCCTGAGGTTCATACCTGACCCTCCAATCCCCCTCAGTGTCATAGGCTTAAGGGACTCTGACCTACCCCTGCCAAGGAAAGGGGTTCTGATTGGCCTAGATCGATTGTGATGTTCCTGTTCTATCATGAGCAGTTGGCTCAGTTATGACCAATTTGACATGAAGGAAAGTCAGCTAGGGGACTTTGGAGAAATAGGAAGATCCCATTTATTTTGAGCCCCTCGATTTTGCCATGTATAGATGAGATGCTGGTGCAGCCATCTTATAACAATGAGAGGTGATATTGGGAGGACAGAGTCAACACAGAGGAGGGCAAAGACATGAGATCCCCTAAGGAGCAGAGTCAGGGCTGTAATTATACTATATCTGGAGCTGTGCTGACTGTAATTCTTGTTATATGAAATAATTCTTACTGTTTAAAGCAGTTGAGTTAGTGATTTTTGTTACCCCAGGAAGAACACAGCTAATTAATATATGTTTCTGACTAGAGGGGGAAAAGCCCACAACACTTAGAATGTCAAGAGGCTGGATATGGCCACTGAAGCAGAAATCAAGAGCTCAAAAGGGTCACATAGACATCAAGACAAATAATTCAGGGTCAGGGGAAGGGGATATGGAATTATGTTCACCAAGTAATAATGGGAAATAAAGCTAGAATGTAAACCAGAAAAGTAGGGCACCAAGAGTGGATAATCTGTTAGCTTGTCTTCTTTCTTTCCATCCTTCCTTCAATTGTCATTTATTGAGCACATACTCTATTCCAGGCAATTCTAGGGGTTAGGCATTCAGTGGTAAACAGGGCTGACATGGCATAGCCCTTGGGAAGCTTGCATGCAGGAGAATCATTGACAAGTTAGAGCCTAGGAGTGTATTTTGGAGTGAGAAGAAGGAAGGTGGACACATGTTGGACCCAGACGAAACTCTGTTGAGACAGCCAATGCTATTTCTGCATCTCTCTCCCACAACATATGGGTATGTCCACTCTAGACCTCAAAGGAGCCAAGAGTTGGGGAGCCAGGACCCCAGACAACACTATCAGTGACTAAACTACCCCCACGCCTGCCAAAAGAAAACTCTTGAGGAGGCCTCTATGAAAACCTGTGTATTGGCAAATATTTGGCAAAATGGCCCTCTCAAGAGAAAAGTCACTTTATCAAAAATATGCCATGAAATGGAGACTGGTACTTGTTAAATGCTTTTTTCCTCAGGTAAACAATTACCTAAGTTAGGGATATCATGTAAAATAAACTGAAAAGCTGCTTGGAAATCTGTGTGGATAAGTCCAAACTCAGTAAAGAAAAAGAAAACACTGCCATATTACCATAAGCACAGAAAGGACAATAGCAACTCAGACATCCATTTTATAGCCCTAATTACAGAAAAACTTGAAAGAAGGGAAGTCTTGATTCCTCTCTATCCCTATGGGAAAAATGATTCTTTAAATTAGGAGAATAGAACCAAAATGTAAAACTCTACTTGTTTCTTTTCTTGGGATCACATTTATACCATATAAACTGTGAATCTTAAAGACAGCAAAAAACAATTCCTGAGTGCTGAGACACAAATCAACACAAACATTTCTTAAATGTGTAGTATTACTTATACAATTTAAATGTAGATTATGCTTTATTATTTATGAGCCTCCAAAATTTACTCAAAATGTTTTAGTGAATGTTTATCATTTGTACATTAAATCTGGTAACACCTTTTGTTTTTTTTGCACTGACTTACAGGTGGCTGAATTATCTGTTGATATTCTGCTTTCTATATGCTCTGCTTTATTTTTAAACATATCAAAATACCCACACTTACATACTTATGCTCTCTTTTCAAGGTATGGCTGATAATTATGTTATAAAAATCTATGATTATTGTTAAAATATTTTGGGTTTGTACATGTTATAGAAGCATAAAGACTATTTTTGGTTTACTTATCTATTCTTTCATTCAATAAATATATGTGGAATACCTGTTATATGCTAGATGATAGAACACTGGGCTAACAGCTAGATTTTATCGCTATAAATCTGTTAGTAGAACCTATTGCATCTTCAGAAAAGTCATGACATATTTTGTCTATGTTTTTCAAACATCATTTATTTATATAAAGAACAAAGGTCAATCAATAATACATTGCCCATTTTGTTCGATAACCTTTTGCCATCTTGCAGTGAGCTTCATAATTCCTCATTCATAGAAGTACCTGTCTTTCTTTGAGAAAAACTGTTGCGTAATGTGGGTTTGACTCAATCAATGCCTTTATTTTGTCATCATCAACCTCTGTGAGTCTCCCTGACTGAGGAGTGTCATTGAGATCAAAATCACATGCACGGGGCTGGCCGAGTGGCGCGGTGGTTAAGCCCTGGCTTGGGAAGCCAGCGGCCCCGGTTCGGGTCCCATATGTGAGGGCCAGTGACACTGCCCTCAAAAAAAAAAAAAATCACGAGCATGTAATTTTGTGAACCATGGTTGGCACTGACGTTATTGTAGAGCACTGTCACCATAAACTTTATTCAACTTTTCACAAGCTTGATGTGCATTCTTCCCTTTATGGAAGTAAAACAGTAAAATATGGCAAAAATGCACAGCTTGGTTTTCCATCTTCAACTTGTTGTAAAATTGCCAAAACTCAACCAAATCGCTCAATTTCTTCTTAGAATGAAGCTAGAACTGTGAGCTGTCAAATGACATAGCAGTAACACAGGTGTGAATGATTCTAGTACTTCCAAAAATGAACTAGTGCCATCTGTTACAAACATGCAACATGACTTTTCCAAAGACCCAATACTTTTCCACTATTATCTTATCATGTGGCCAGTTAACCAAAAGTTATTAGCAGCAAGGAATAAATACTAAATCAATACAATATGGCAAAAGAGAATAAAAAACTAAAAACTTTGGTGAGACATGCGTTTTGGTTGAGACCAAGTCTTTTAAGGCAAAAGCAGAGTTGCAGCAAGGCCAGATTCAGATATATGAGATTCATAGAATGGAAGATATAAAATAAAAATGATCAAGAAAGCATATGAAGACCATAGGAAATTCGGATAGACCAATAACCACAGAAGCTTACAAATAGCAAAGAAGGCATTCTTTAATCAGTGCCTGCTTGGTATGAGCAAATTCTCTCTGACAAGGAGCTGGGTGGAAAACCCTGAGCCCCCTCTTTTGGTTCCAATTGGTGTCTGAGTGGTACATCTAGTAGTACCTATTTTCAACTATCTGAGATTTTATCACTTCATGACACAAAGCCATTCTCTCTACAATATCTGATTTATGTTTTCTCCTATCAAGGTATACTTGCTTTCCAATTCTACATGCAGTAACAAGTACGATTTCCTTTCTTCTGCCTCATCAACCTATAGTGCAGACTCTTTGGTTCATGACATAACAGTCATTTATGCTACCTGCACATCCCTGTCTTCTATGATGCAAAGATCAGAATGTCACATCATCAAAATAAACACATCAGAAAAAGAGAAGACTTGATGACAGCAAGTTACAAACTCAGATGAGCCCCCATTAAGGGGCAAAGCATAATGGGAGAGGTAGGAAAGTTGGCAGGCTAATACTCAGAGAGCACTGGAATCTCAAAGAGCAAACTTATCAGAGGTACAGATTTAGAATTTCTACTTCATTATTTTATTAGCACTAATCAGGCTCTGGAAACTGATTTAAGTACCTCAAAACAGAAAGAACTATAGTATATATCAGTAGGTGAAAGTTATTTGTGGTCAAAATTCTTATGTCAGCTTTCGCAATCTCAAGCCCATCAGGAGTTTTCTTGGGGACCACGGACAAAAAAAAAAAAAAAAAAAGGCAAAGAATCTTGAAGGGTCTTTCACTCAGGCAGTAGCAAAGCCAGGTGACCTGATTTTATTCCACATCGTCTAAGTGCTTTTGCTAGCCAGGTGGAGCTGTGAGGCTCTGAATGAGACTTCATGTCCAAGAGTTACAGTTCTAAGACCCAGGAACAAGCACTGGGATGGAGCAGAGTTGACTGAGGACCTACGTGTATGAATCAAGTAGAGAGAAAAGGATGGGGGTTATTCAAGACCCAAGAATCAGAAGGAAAGTCATGACTGAGGCAAAGGGACTGTTAAGCTTCAAGTAGTTAAGGAGGTGGAGTCCAGAGAGTCTCAAGATGCTGATTTAGAGTCAGAGACCTTTTTCTGGGGCAGTTATGGGCCTCACCAATAAATGGAGAGAGATCTATCAAAGGTGCCAAGTGGTTCAGATTCATGAGAATTCCATTGACTTGAAACTTGTGTGCTCCTGAAATCTACTGGCTAAAAATCTACAGATTTACCTCCTGTTTTTTCTGAACTCTTGAAAATTGCCACCTTTCTCTATGCAAACTGTGAGTCTGATTAAACATTAATGGCAAGACTGAATTACCAAAAACGAGGCCTGACAAGTTATTTGATTACTCTTACTATGCAATCCCACAGAGAGGAAGAAATAGATGGTGAAATTATTTGGTAGTATGTAAATTATATTAATTGTAGAAAACAAAATAAGCTGTACTTTCTTTGTCCATTAATTCATTTATTCCAGAAATATTTGTTGAAAGCTTACGTTATATCAGACATTGTTCTAGGTGCTGTAGATACAGCAGTAAATGAAACAAAACTCTTGACCTCTTGGAACTTACATTCTACAAGGAGACAGACATTAAAAGAGAAAAATAAGCAAAATATGGAAACTGATTGATACATGTATGTGGAGAAAAATAAAAATCACACAAGGAAGGACAGGGTGTGCTGGATTGAGAAGAGTGATACATTTTAAATCATTTGTCCAGGGAGCCCTCCCTGAGAAGAGGACATCTGAGTAGAGACCTGCAAGGAGGTAAAGGAGGAGCCATGAGAAACTTATGGGGAGAGTCTTCCTGGCAAACCAAAGAGGTACAGCAGCTCAAAGGTGGGAGCACATCTGTTATGGTCAAAGGAGACCGAGAGGCGAGGTCAGAGTGGCTGAACGGTGGCAAGAGTAATTGGGTTAAGATCAGTAAAAGGAAGATGCAAATCAGCGGGACATCTAGGTCATTGAAAGAACAGTGACTTTTACTCTAAGTGACAGGAAGTCATTGGAAGGTGTTGAGCGAAGGTGTGACATGACTTGACACGCATTTAAGTAGATCACTGGCTACTGGGTTGTGGATAGAATATAGGGGGCCTTCGGAAAGCAAGGGAATCTTAGGAATGGAAGGCAATAATTTAGGCAATAGGCAATGTTGGTTTGAACCTGGATAATAGCATAAAGGTGAGGAAATTTCAAGATTGAGCAGCAGAGTTTGCTGATGGACTGGTTGGGGTTGGGGAGGTGGGTATTGCCAAGGATGTCTTCAATTTTTTAAGCTTGAGAAACTTTAAAGCTAGAGTTGCCTTCAATTGAACTGGGAAAGATTGTAAAAGGGCAAGTTTGAGGAGATATTGGTCAGAGCTAAGTTTAGGAGATACTAAGTTTGAAATGTTTATTAGACATCCACATGGACATGATGAATGTGCAGTTTTACATATAAGAATGGAGCAGAGTTTCTCAACTTCTCACTATTAACAATTTAGGGTGTATTATTCTTTGTTGTGTGTAGCTGTCTTGTGCACTGTTAGATGTTCAGTAGCATCCCTGGCCTCTACCACTAAATGTAGTTAGCACCTGTGACAACCAAAAATGTCTCCAGCCATTGCTAAATATCCCCCAGGGTACAGGTGGGGGAATAATTGTCCTGACATAAGAATCACTGGACTAGAATGGAGTTATGAAAAGTAGTCTGAGCTGAAGATATAAATTTGGGAGTCAGCATTAAGATGGTATTTCAAGTCATTAGACCAATGGATGTTACCAAAGACTGGATGGAAAAGAGAAAGATCCAAGGGCTGCAATTGGATTTGAAAGTCAGAGAGATAAGAAGGAACACGCAAAGTTTCAACAAAAGAAACATACAAGGAACACACAGTCAGGTGGGAGGAAAACCAAGAGAATGTGATGTCCAAGTGGAAAAAAAAATTTATCAAAAAAGAGAAAGTATACAATTATTTCAAACACTGTCAATAAATCAAGTAAAGTTAGGGCTGAAAAATGACCATGGTGTTTATCATGGAAGTGACTGATGACCTTGACATTATCTATTGGTAGAGTGACTGAGGCAAAAGTATCTTTCTAATTGATTCCAGAAAAAAAGGAAGGAAAATAATTATAGATATTGAGTACAAAATGTGTTTTCAATGAGCTCTCTGTAAAGAAAAAGACAAAACCCAGGCATCAGAGAGGGAGAAGTGAAATCACAATGGGAAAAAAAAATGGCAGAGCATGTTTATATAATGATGCAAAAACTAATCAAGCTCAGGAAAATGTTGATGATGCTAAAGAGAGGAGAAAATTATTCAAGTGATACCCTTGCTAGGGTGGACAAGAGACAACTGATCATGACATTTGCTTCACGATATGTACATTTTGTAGATGCCAAGAATGTTAAGTTGGAGATAGAAACTGCAGATGCCCATATACTCTTGGCACTTTCTGTCTTGTACATGCTTAGAGCTTCTACCTCAAGCATCACATGAGGGCTTCTTTTGACTGGAAGAACAGGTTTGGTCCAAAGATGTTGGTCTCTCCTCCACCAAACAGCCTTAAGCCAGATGGGAGTTAGAGTATACTCGTAAGTACTCTAGGTTCTTCACCCTTCATGAGAGGGTGGCTCTAAGGAGGTTTCTACGCCATCCCCTAGAGTCTCCATGGAATTGGACCCCGGTTGCCCATATCAGTAATCTGCTTATTAGCTCCCCCTGGACCAGCTGATTTCCCCTCCCTATCTCATTTTCTCCTCCCCCACACTGCTATTGCTTTCTGGATCACCATCCAAATAAGCTATTTATACTCAAATCCTTGCCCCAGTGTTTGTTCTGGGGAAACCCAACCCAAGACAGTGTAAATTCAAACAATTTTGACTAAACCCTACTTGCTAGTTAGTAGCACAGTACTTCTTAGAGGGTGCATAGAAAAGTTGTCATTCCAAACTAACTACAAACAATGTCTATCTATGCCTGAACAGGTTTCAACCCAGAATGTAATGCAATGGAGTATTTATCTTGACTGACATGACCCCATATCTGTGCTGGAGTGTCATTCTCTGTCACATCAGTGTGACAGCACTAAGTGTTTAGCTTGAATAAGTAGTTCCCTGTCCTTTGATAATACATCACAGATCCAGGGTCCTGTTCCCTACAATTTTCAGCTCCATCAAGGGAAGCCTAAGACATCTCAGAATTCCCAGAGATTTTCAAACTGTGCTTCGTTTGCTTTATTATGCACTCCATCTGTCTTGTCCATTTGAACTGGATTCACCAGGGAATACAATTAGATAGCCACTTAATTTGTGTTTTTTTTCCTTTTTAACACTCTCTAGCTTGCCATTTCTTTTTTAGTCTCAATTATTATGTTGCTTTCTCATCCAATACCCACCCTGCCTCTCTCATTTTCCATTTAAAATCCCACAGAGATAAGTAACTATAATATAGATTTTCTCCTTTCTTAACATTGTATAATTTCCTTTTACATAGTTGGAGAATAATTGCTAATATTTATGCAGTGCTTCGTATGTGCCAGACACTGTTATAAATGCTTTCCGTGAGTTATTTTTCGCATCAACAGTGTGTTCCAAGTACTATTATTAACTCCATTTTAAAAGATTGAATTATTATCAATTTTAATTGGTACACTTTGAATTTCACAGCTCCTTAGAGCTAGAAACAACCTTGAAAGCTCATGTAGGTGATCTTGATAAATAGAGACACTTTCAAGTGCTCCTAGGATAATTATAGATCCAAAACTTTGAAATAGTTTACAGACCCTGTGGGCATAATTATATCCCATCCCTACCCCCAAATTCATATGTTGAAGCCCTAACTGCTAATGTGATGGTATTTGAAGGTTGTGGGGGGTGTGGAAGCTTTGGAAGGTAGTTAGGTTTAGGTGATTTCATGAGGGTGGGGCCATCATAATGGGATTAGTGCCTTTATCAGAAGAGACCAGAGAAGTTTCTCTTGCTCTCTTTCCATCATATGTGATCATCTCCAAGCAAGGAGGAGAGGCCTCAACAAAAACCAAATTGGCTGTCACCTTGATCTTAGATCCCCTCCCCTATTGTCCAGGACTGTGAGAAATGTATGTCCGTTGTTTCAGCCACCCAGTTGGTGGTATTTTTGTTATGATAGCTTGAGATGACTAAGGCAACAGGTTTCCACAGGATGCATTCTTGGTCTCTCTCTCCAGGCCAATCTCACATCATTTTCCTCCACTTAGCTCTAACAAGCTGGTCACAGTGGCTGCATTCTGTTTTTTTTTAACGAGACAAGCTCCCTCTGTTTCTGGGCTTTGATAAATGCTATTCCCTTTGTCTTTTACTCTGTGGTAGACAAAATAATCATCCCTAAAGATGTCTATGTCCTAATCCCCCAAACCCATGAATATGTTACTTTATATGATAAAGAGAAGGAAAGAAGGAAAGAAGCTCTGCTGACCCATTTTAGACTTCTGAACTTCAAAATGGTAAGATAATAAATTGTGTTCATTTATGCCACTGTTTGTGGTAATTTGTTACAGCGGCAATAAGAAACTCATACTCTCTTTCCACCTACTTCACTTTTCATTTGAACCCTTATTGATCCTTCAGATATTCAAATATCACTTCCTCCGGGAAGGAAACATCACTTCCCTTGCCACTTTTACCACAAACTCATTAAAGAAATGCCCCTGTTACATTTTCACAGCTCCCATATTTTTCCTTTGTGGCACTTAATGCTGTTAGATTAACTGATTAATATCTGTATAACTCCCACCCTCCCCTCCCCACATTACAACTTCCATGAGGACAAAGTCTATGCTGAGGTGTTTTTTTTTTCTCATCTACAATCGAGTCTGGGAAATGTAAGGGTCATGGGGAATATTTGATGAGTACCACTGTATTGTCTGCAATGGCTATAAATATTGTTTTTGGTGATGGTTCATTACTTATAAGCTATAAGTAATATGAGATGTTGCTCCCCAAATAAGTTTTAATGCACTTAAAAGTTCCAGATTTTCAAAGAAACAGTACAGTGACTCATTTTGTAATGAGTCTTTTGTGAATAATCACTTCAAATATGTCTCTTTTAAATAAAGACAGATGTGTTTATGTTGGCTTTTCTTAAACTGGTATAATCATCGATGTGCTAGATTAGCTCCCACCAGCTCAAGAAACTCATTTTGCACATCTGTTCCCAACTCCCAAGTCCTGTTAGGTGACATCATAGTGGTAGCTTGAATCTGGCCACGGTGAAATTATCTACACCACAGAAATAATAAAAGGCTACAAATCAGGACTTTTCTCATTTTTTCAGAGAGCCAGTTTTTTTTTTTTTTTTACTAGGACTCCACTGTATATATTGGCAGTTTAAATGGTTGTTCACTCCTAGAAATCAGATTGTAACATACTATTAAAATGATCCTTATAAATTTTTAGAACCAATTTTTGTGTGTGTGCCCCATGTATCTGTGCACACTCCCATGTGCACATACTCATCGCTGGCAATGCTGTACAGTGAAAGGCTCCATAGGAAAGGTCAGGAAACCAAGAGCCTAGCCTCGATCCTGCCACTAATCCTTCGTGACTCATTGGCCAAATCGCTGAAGGTCTCTCAGGCACAGTTTTCCAAATGTAAAATTAGAAAATGGCAGCTGCTAAGCTCCCAGATCCTTCCTGTTCTAATTTTTAGGATACAAATTCCCAGCGGGGTCAAGTCATGATCGTTATACTCCGCATTAGATTGACGCTACCTAAAAACACCTAATTGTTTCAAGGCAAAATATTGTAATTGATGTCTAGATGATTCTGTTAGGATTTATGTTTGCTGTATAAGAAGTATGCGGGTTTAGCACAAAAATGTGTATGAAAGAATGACACTCTCTTATTGTAAAGCATGTGAAAGATTCACATTGCCAGAAATTCACGTTGTAAGCTTTGTCATCTTGAGAACTAATCTATTACAACTACAGAGTTTTCTTTCTTTTTAGATCATGTTTTTATAGTAACTTTTGTTCCAATTATCTATTGCTGCATAACAAACCACCCCCAAACTCAGTGACTTAAAACATCAACTGCAGTAGTTTACAACATTTTATAATTTGGTGGGTCAGGAATTTAGGCCCATGGGATCAAATAGGGTTACTAGGTGGTATTTAGCTCTCTTAGCTAAGCTCATCTGAAGGAGACAAGATGTCTATTTACATCGTGGTGCCTTGGCAGGGACGGCTGGAGATCTAGGCTCACCTTGGCCCCTGACTTATTCTCCAGGGAGGTAGTCAGACTGCTACATGGTAACTCAAGGTTCACAGAAACCAAAGCTGAAGCTTACAGTCCTCTAAGAGGGTAGGCCCAAATTTTTAATACTGCCAGAGCTCCTTGAAAACTCTTTGTAATCCCTCTCTTGCCCCAAATACACCCCTGCCACCCACCACCACCAGCAAGGGGAACCAAATCTTTCCTAAACTCCCACTATACTTTGCCTTGCCTCTCTATACAAACCTTGCAATATTAGCTCAGCCTTGGTATATAACAGTTGTACAAAAATATGTTCATTGTATCAATACACTAAAAAAAATGTCCAGCCAGCCGAGTGGAGCATTGGTTAAGAGCTGGTTTGGGGGTGCCAGCAGCCCCGGTTCGGATCCCACATATGAGGGCCAGTGACACTGCCTTCTACAGCTAACAACAGCTCCACCTGGAGCTGGGCTGTGTGAGCCCCCGTGACGGTGTAGGCTGCAGCCCCTGCTGCAGTGGGCTGCCATAGGCTGCCATAGGCTACAGTGAGTGGCCGGCTGCCAGTGTCAGTGACTGGCAGCCAGCGTCAGCTGCCAATAGCCGCGGTGAGCGACATCCAGAGGCCGGCGACCCATCTGCCTCATCCGGGAAGAGTGCAATGATGATACCAACATGGGCCAGTGAGGCAACGTCCTCCGCAACTAGACTGAAGAACAAAAAGACAGCAACTTGTCTGTTCACCTTCCCCGATTCCCCAACGCTGTTCCCCTCCCCCAAATTCCCCAATAAAATATTTAAAAAAAAAAAGTTGTCTGTCTACAAAATTGTCTAAAAACACGTAATTTATATGTTTAACCTCTTCATTTATTTTTCAAGATGAAATCTCTTCCCTGATGGATCTTCAAAGATATTTGTATATAAATGACATGTAGTTATATATGATATATATGTCATATGTCATATATATACACATGAAAGGATTCATTACGAGATAGTGGCTTCACGTGATTATGGGGGCTGAGAAGTTTCAGAATCTGTCATCTGCAAGCTAGAGGCCCAGGAAGACTGTGGTGTTCAAAGGCCGGAGAGACAGAGATATGGCAGTGTAGATTCCAGTTCAGGTCTGAGAACCAGAAGCATCAAGGTCAAGAGATCAATTTCCTAGCTCAACAGGCAAGGTGAGTTAATTCAAGCTTCTTCTACCTTTTTGTGCAGTTCAGGCTCTCAGTGGATTGGCTGATACCCACTCACATTGGAGAGGGCCATTTACTGTGCACAGTTGACCAATTTACACAGTTCACTAATCTCTTCCAGAAACACCTTCACAGATTCACCTAGAAATAATGTTTAACCAGTTACCTGGACATCCCATGGCCCAGTCAAATTGACACATAAAACTAACCATCACAGCTACTGACTCTGGTACGTTGTTTAACTGCTAGTGAAGAAAATTTAGTAGAACTTGCCCATGATCTTGTCAATAAATTTGACAGTATCAAAGTTTAAATAAATCATAAAACATACATAAATAGAACATGGATCAGTATCCCAATTGTACAAAGAATTCCTATAAATCAATGGAAAAAAATAAACCACATTAGAGAAAAATGGACAAGGGATGTAAACAAGCCATTCACAGAAATAAAAATACAAATGACTAAGAAAAGATGTTAAACCTTATTAGAAATCAGGGAGTTACAAATTACAATTAATTGAATAGCATTCTTCACCTATCAAATTGATAAAAATTTAAAAACTTGATGACATCAAGTGTTAGAAATAAATCAAGAAATGGAGTGAAACTGAAATTGATACAGATAGTTCGGAGTCCAATTCCATGGTATTCATTGAAACAGAAAACACATACCCTCTGTTACCCATTATTTCCAGTCTCACTAACTTCCTTTGTTCTTGTGCAAAATGAAGCATTTGGATGTTGTCAAAATTATTGATAAAGTCACATATTTTAATATAATGTAATTTAATAAACTATCCATAAGCTACAAATTCTGGTAGGAAGGTATCATTTTTAATGTAGTGATAAATTGACATAATTTGTACAATTATATAAGGAATTACATTTAATGTTATAAGGGTTATATAACATTATTTTTAAGCATAAAAAAAAAACCAGAAACAACCTAAATAACCATCAATAATGGTGGAGCTAGACAAAACGCACTATAGTCTCAGTTAAAAGAATGGGGTTGAGGGCCTGCCAAGTGGCACGGTGGTTAAGAGCTTGCTTGGGACACCAGCGACCCTGGTTCGGGTCCCACATATGAGGGCCAGTGACATTGCCCTCAAGAAAAAAAGAAGAAGGGGGTTGATTTATGTGTATTAACATGGACTGGCCTCCAGAATGAGTTATTAATTAAAAAATCCCACAAACTTAAAAAAAAATACATGGTAGAGCATTATATACAGTGGAAAACTGTTTAAGTTAAACCAATATACACATAATAGTACTATAAATTGCTATGATTTTGTAAATAATGACGTGTAAATGCAAAGAATGAAGTCTGGAAGGACATTTTCAGAGCTGCTAACAGTGGTGACCTATAGAGATATTGAAGGTGAGAGCAGAAACTGAAGCAGGGATTAAAAGGCACCAAAGCCCCATCTGTAGTATTTTAATTTCAATCAAGACAATACTTGTAGAAAAGTAAAAATAATTTTTAAAATTAATCAGAAATTTTTACTTCTAAATTATTGAAAAGATAGATTATTCTTAGTAATAAGATGAAATATCCACATTAAATTATTAAGTGAGCAAAATAAATTTTAGGTCATTATGGATAGTATAAACTTCATTTCGGTAAAGAGAGATGGAAAGGCTGTTATGTAACTACATGTTGTATTTAAGAGGGAAATACATGGAAATGGAAAGATCCCTACAAATTGTTAGTGATGGTTAGTGTGCGCAGGAACAGAGTTAAAGTAAGAGCAGAGAGGGCAGGGAGAGACTTTTATCTTTTTAAAAATATGCTTCTGTACCTTTATAGCAAGCATGTGCTATTCTTATAATTAAAAATATCTAACTAAATAGTTAATCCAGGAGTGGCCTACATGGCTAGTTAGGAAACATCCTGAATTTCACACCTAAACCATAGACTATTTCCCGGTCTTGCTTTTGTTTAAAAGATGGAAGCATTTGTATCTCAGAGAATGACTTGAAGATCATGCATTCAATCAACAGACAACTGCCTCCTGGGTTCACACGTGCACTCAATGAAGGAGAAAGGAATATGCAATTATTCTTGTCTAAGCATTAGGGAGAATGCCCTAAAAGGGACACATTGCATTTCATTATCATTATTTGTTTGTAACTCTTCAGGCAAAGGGTATAAGAGCTAAATAACTTGAACGAAATCTTAGACAAGAATTTGATCCAGACCAAATTATAAAGCAAGTACTAGAAGAAACTGTGCTAATTGTACAACCACTTTTTTAAAAAAATTAACACAGGCACAAAGGGATATGTGTATAAACTGGCACTGTTACTGTCCCACCCCTTGTGCCCCCAAAAAAGAAAAGACAAAGACTTATAAAAAGCATTTATTTTGATGGTATCAAACATGGTAGGAAGAGCCTCTTCCTTTAGTAGTTTCCTGTTTGTCAGCTTTCTCTCTAGGTGTCAGGTTTAAATTTGGAACATGCACTAAGCAGTGAGTTTATTTCAGGTAAAGGAAGAAAAAAAAAGGGAAGAAACAAAAATTCAGATTACCCATCTGAAAACAAAATAGAACTTAATATATAAAGCAATGATATTTTTTCTAGTTATAAATTCTATTGTGCTAAAAATGAAGTGAATTTGCATTATGCCAATAAGTGCCATAAATAAATATAGCTTTAATTGCTTATGAATTGTTATACTGTGATTTGAATCATGATTTGGAAAATGCTGACATTGAAAGATTATAAAACAAAAGTGATGATGAAAAGTGAATAGATTCCAAAATCAGGATAAATCAAAAGTGAAATATCAAGAGCAAAATTAATGCAAAACCTCCAAAGAGAATAGTAAGACAGGAAAGCATATTCTAACAGAAAACAAGAAATACAATAGCACTGATTGAAACATGTGATTGGTGTAAGGATTCATTGATACTAAAATGAAGTTCCTTCTTAGCTAATAGACAGAGAAAAGGAAGAGAGAAAAACCCTATCAGAACCTCCTAATGATTGAACTGAAGATTAGTAAAACACTGAGAGAATTCTCTTGGTGCATCTATCTGCCTGCCTAACCAGTCGGGAGGATAGCCACACCCAGATCTTTCATTATAATGCCTATCTATCTATCATCTATCTATCTATCTATCTATCCATCCATCTATCAGGTATATATTTATTTATTTTTAATTGTGATGTAATTGACAGCAAAAATTCACAAATCTTAATTGTATAGTACAATTAATTTTTACACATGTATCCATCCATGTGTATCATCCAGATCAAGATTTAAAATATTCCATCACCTTAGAAGATTTTCTTATGACGTTTTCCAGTCAATTTCTTATCCCCTGGAGGTAGCCAGCCACTCCTGCAACCCTTGTCATAATAGCTTGTTTTTTGCATGTTCTTCATCTTAATATCTGTGCAATCATACAGTATGTAGTCTTTTGTGTCTGGCTTCTTTTATTGTTGAATGACATTTGCATTATTTCCATATTGAGATCACAATGAATGAAGCTATAATGAGCATTCTTTAAAAGTCTTTCAGTGTATATACGTATGTGTTCATCTGAGTATAGGTCATCGAGTACAGTCCCTGCTGATCATCAGACCTATGAATTAAAGAGAAAGGCTTCTCAAACTAAAAAGGTGAGACACAAATTCAATGGCCATAGTAAATAGCCCCATCCAAAAAAGGAAGGAACAAAAGAAGGTACATAGCCATCATAGATCCACAGAAACTCTGAAATCCGTGCGGGCATATGCCATAAATCTCTTCAGTAGGCCCAATTCTGTACCCTGTGAATGGATTATTCTTGGCTCTTAGCTTTGACTTATGGGCTGTTGGCTCCTCCCTCTAAATCTAAGTGGGACCATGGTGATAAATGATGGCCATTCTTATTCATCAAATAGAGAGTCCACTAGCATTTTGGGAATTTAGATTAGGGAAGATAAACTAAATGTAAATTGGGCAGCCCATTTGCAGTATTGCAAAATAGTACGCTACTAGTAGACTGGTTAGAAATATTGGGATACAATGCCACTTTGTCCAACAAACCAACGTTATTTGCTTTTCATCTCATTTTTCTGCTACCAAAAATCCTAATGGCTTGGCATTCACTTGCCTGGTATCATACCATACCCAAACCAAGAAAGAAGAAGCAATTTGGGCTATGTATTTATAAGAACCAGGTGTGTTGCTCAGAGGTTTGCAAGCCTATCTAAGTGTCCACAAAGAACCATCCTTGGGAGAATGTATTTACTCACATGTCTAAAGAAAGAAGGCATATGAGGTGGAAGAGATATATTCTGAATGAGAGACGTAAATTTTTGTTCATTTTTAGTGCTTGGGTTTTATACTAAAGAAGACTATTAGGATATTAATGATCAATTGTACCACTTTAATGTAAGACCAAAGCTAATACTGATCTAAGACTGGGAAATTTGTACCTTTCTTGATGGATTAAAATTTCAGCATGTCTTTACTTCAAAAGAGAATGAGGTTACAGATAAACTTCTCCTCACAGTCCCTCTTTTCAGTCATGATGCCCTGTACATCAAAGTTAGCAACTCATTGAGATAGGAAAAAAATCAAGTGCCCAAACAAGTGGTGAGCCAGATTCTAAATTAACAGATCTCACTATTAGGGTCAAAGAGCAGCAGCAAAATCGAAAGTCAGCTGGAGAGTTTATTACTATTATAATTATAATAATAGTTATCATTATTATTTTGAGTTACTAAAGGGCTTAGACAACTCAAAGCATGGAGTTAACCATTTAGAGGACAAGTCTAATATGTTGGCTTTCCTACTGAAGTTACAGATATTATTAAAACCTGATAAAGTGTTTCTGTTCCCTTTTCTAATTCCATGAAAGACTAATTCATTTGTAAAATGCCTCTACTTATTCACTCACCATTTATAACTGAAGACATACAACAATACACTCAGAAAACAAATCTTGTTATTCATGGGAGATCAATTGTTTTATGAAATAAAATTGAAAGTGTAAATATGGTTAACATTTAAAGGCATGTCAATTGAAAGTACTCCTTGAACTCGTTTGACCAAGTATTTTTTCCCCCATTTTTTGAAATCACACCTGTGTTAAGACATGTACTCTCTTCCTCTATCTGGTAAGCACAAGGTGTGGAAACTTGTGCAATAGATAATTAATCTCTATTGCTATCTATAGTTTCATAGTTAACACTGTCTTAGCAGAAGTGTGAAAACACATTCACACCTTTGAAAATGGATGATTAACTAATCAAATGACAATATGAATGTTAGACAGAATTACAGAAATGACTGCAAGGCAAAGCTATTTATGATTATAACATGCTATTTAATTCTTAAGGGTGGATTGTTCAGTGTAATCTATGCTCCCCAAACATCTAAGCAGATTCTCAACTTTTTAATTGCATGACTCCTCAAAAAAGAACGAAGAAAATTCCAGATTCTCCCCTAATTAAGTATTTTTAAATGCAAGAGGTTAAGAAGAAAAAGAGAGGAATAGTTTAAGACCATTGGCAGGGAGGGAGGAGCCATGAAAGGAGAATCACATTTAGGTGAATAGTCAGTTATTTTTTTTTTTCCTCTGGACTTTGTCATTTCCATTAAGATGCAGATTATCTGGATAGATGATTGAATATCCAGTCTATCACAGCAAATTCTCTTTTGATAGTCTGATATATAAAATTCCAAATTGGGAGACAAGTCTCGTCTTCGTTATTTTGTTAATTGTCTAAGTTTACGTGTGTGTTCTATTTAAAAAAAAATGATAATTGGGAAAAGGCAGTGACACTGTTGAGGGTATAAAGGTCTAATAACTAGAGCTTCAAAAACAATATTCCATGTACATTGTATTAAAAGTCTTTAGGTAAAATATTTATCCATAGTTTTATTTTAAAGCCAAAGTGTATGTTCATGGCACATATCACTTATGACCTTATGGGGTGGTATTTTAAAGACGTTTTAACTCCCTTGTGATACCTTGAATCTGGCTCCATATATGACCCATTATCAACCCTAAATTAGCCCAGTGCTCTAAACTCCATAGACATCCTTGTTTATTGAATTAATGCTCAATAGTAAGTGATAGAAGAAGTTATTAAAAAGCTGTACTTTCATGGAAAAACTTCATTTAAATTATAAAAACGTGATATTAGGCACATACTTCTATGTAACATAGAAAAAAATTATGTTAATTAACACTAGTTAATCAGCAGCAAGTAAATGTGCTATCAACTCTTCAACATGTAGTCACTACTGTTCTACTTTGAATGTATGTATGAATACAGATATGTGCGTGTGTGTATAAAATACATAGATGTTTCTCTATACACACATCTATATGCCCAATGTATGTATTTATACCTAGTTTCCCATCCATGTTGATTTCCATCTCCATTTCTTTACTAAAACCACTCTGGTCTTTCCAATTTTTCTTTACCTTGTCTTTTCAATGACATTTGACACCGCTGAATATGCCTTTCTTTTCGAAACATTACCTTCTTTTGGTTACCATGTCATCTCATGCACCTAATTTTCCTCCTACATCTTTTCTTGGGAGATCTCGTTTACTGCTGTTATTCAATTTCTATGCATATATGTGTATTCTTATACCTGCCAAGTTTAATCCTCTAGTCCAAATCTGTCTTCTCACCTTTACTCCCATATACATACGAGGTCTGACAATTAAGTTTGAGAACTTGTTGCAATGATGTTGCTAACCGTTTTTTTGATATCAGAGGAATTATTCATTATGAAATTGTACCAACTGGGCAAATAGTTAACCAAGTTTACTATTTGGAAGTGCTGAAAAGGCTGAGTGAAAAAGTTAGATGACCTGAACTTTTCGCCAAAAATTCATGGCTCTTGCCCCACGGCAATACACCAGCTCACATGGCACTGTCTGTGAGGGAGGTTTTAGCCAGTAAACAAATAACTGTGTTGGAACACCCTCCCTACTCACCTGATCTGGCCCCCAATGACTTCTTTCTTTACCCAAAGATAAAGGAAGCATTGAAAGGAGGATATTTTGATGACATTCAGGACATCAAGGGTAATATGACAACAGCGCTGATAGCCATTCCAGGAAAAGAGTTCCAAAATTGCCTCGAAGGGTGGATTAGGCACTGGCATTGGTGCATAGCTTCCCAACGTGAGTACTTTGAAGGTAACTGTAGTGATATTCAGCAATGAGGTATGTAGCACTTTTTCTAGGATGAGATTGCAAACTTAATTGTCTAGCCTCATTTATAGATAGTATAATAATATTATGTCATGGTGAAAACAAACACAGAGTTAGAGCAGAAAATTCACATTTGAAATAGTGGATTTAATCATAATAACCTGATGCTAATTTTAACTTCAGGGCATTAGATTAATGTAATTTGCAAAAATTAATAACAAACAAAAGAGAAAATATTGCTATATATTAATGATTGCTATTCGCACATTATTTAGAGTAGAATCCACAACGTATTTCATTTAAGTTATTCTCATAATAAGTGCTCTGGAGGAATGAATAGATTACTAGAGGTGCTGATAAGAGACAGCAGAAGACTTAGTCCAAGCAAAGTTAATATATGTGTTTACAGTATTCAATGATCCCTTATAAAAAATGATGAAATTGTTTCTCCACAACCTGAGTAAAAATATAAACATGAACTTAATTTTGTCATATGTTCCTTTTAATGAAGTTGTAAAATCTGTTGAAAATAAATCAGTTACCTTCCACTTTTTTCTCCTTGAAATCATGCAAATTGTGGAGCTGAAACCCAGTGAGTTCTCTCATTGGTGTTAGCAAGCTATTTCTTCTTACTAAAAAGGAAAATGTCCAGAAGGCACGTTTTGTTATAGATTCTTATTTCCTAACATCCATTTTGCATTTGGGAATGTTTCCATTCTAAGATGGGTAGATAAAGTAGGGAACTTTGTCTTGAGTTGCCTGGATGAAATAAAGTGCCACCCTCATCAATGTTTTTAACCAAAATGTTCTTTCTTTGCTCTCACCAGACTCTCCTCAGGAGGATTGCATTCTTAGATGATAATTCAGGAATGAAAGGGACAAAATTGTTAAATATAAGTTATTACCCCTACATGAACACTCTGCAATATATCTGATTTCAAAACACTCTAACACCCCACTTCTGATACCACATCGTGCCCTTAATAAAAAATATATATATATATATATATATTTTTTTAATATATATATTAAGATTTTTTTAAGTTAGAGAAATGGGGAAGGGGAACAGCGTTGGGGAACCAGAGAAGGGAAACAGACAGGTTGCTGTCCTTTTTGTTCTTCAGTCTAGTTGTGGAGGACGTTGCTTCACTGTTCCATGTTGGTATCATCATTGCACTCTACTTGGGTGAGGCAGATCGGTTGCCAGCCTCTGGATGGCCGCTCACAGCAGCTCTTGGCAACTCACGCTGGCTGCCAGCCACTCACTGTAGCCTATGGCAGCCCACTGCAGTAGGGACTGCAGCTATGCTGTCCCCAGGGACTCACAGCAGCCTAGCTCCAGGTGGAGCTGTTGTTCCCCATATTAGCTGTAGAGGGCAGTGTCACTGGTCCTCATATGTGGGATCTGAACTGGAGCCGCTGATGTCCCAAGCCAGCTCTTAACCAACGCACCACTCGGCAGGCCCTAAAAATATTTTTTAAACAAGCGGAAATCTCAAATCTACAAATGTATGTATCATGTCTTGATAAGAGGTCTTCACCAATATTAATATTTTGAATTGTCCATTTATTTGCTGCTCACCAGAGCAAGATTAAACATCGGTGAGTAATATGTCTCTTTTTTTGTAAAGAGGGAGAAGGATAATTGCGAATAGGGTAAGAGAGGAAAAAAAAGAAACTGCATGAAGTCTTCACCACAAGGGTGTGCATTCTCAAGTGGATCAGCTTTAGAAAAGAGTCCAAAAGTGAGTTGAGGACTTTAAACTTGATTATTTAAAACTATTCATGCCTGTGACCTCTTGAGCTCGTTTCACGTCTTTTGTTGAAAAACATAATCTAATATCACTTCACTGTTTCACCTTTAGATGGCCTCTCCTTGTTCTCAGGATCAAGGCCAACCCTGCTAATGTCACCGTTAAGGTGATGGAGCTGTGACTGCAACCTTGCTCCTTACCCTTACACTTAAGCACCCACTAGACTGGGCTTCCTTAAGTTCTTCAAGCCTACCAGGATTTCTTTCCTTCAAAATTGTTGCATGTTTTTTTCAACCTCATGTTTTTCTCTCCCTCTCCTGTACTTTAGCCTGAATTACTCTTATATGGAGCTCACATTTTAAATGTCAGTTCCTCTCAAGAGCCTTTCTGGACTGCCCACCTCCATTCCCTTCCAACCCAGGCTAGATTTAGCATCCCTCCTTAAGCACATATGGTCCCGTCCTCATAAGGCCCCACCTATCTCTCAGCTTTATTATGATAATTAATAGCTTACTTGTAGCCATAAGCATCATGAGGGCCATGAACACTGTTTTGTTCACTACTGTATCATCCACACCTTTGTCAATGCCTAGCCTATAATTCAATTCAAGCCTATAATTCAAGAGATCTGAGAGAATTTACACATTCAAATAAATTCTGCCCTTCAAAGTGGTTACTTTAGCCAACTATCAGATTATTTATTTCATTGCTGAACACAATTAGGAATTTCTCAGCACAAAACATTATACAAACCAGTTACAATGATCCCAGGAATGCCAGTCAGGCTAGATTTTATTATGGGTTCATTTTCCATTGGTAAGTCATTTGATATCAACCTACCCCTCTACTTCAAAGCTCTGTAGCTTCTTACCACTAGTTTTAGTTTAATAAATACCATCACCAAACTCATCTATGGGCCATGAACAGAGACTGAGATACCTCGCTTTTACAATGAGATACTTTACAGGCAATATAGTTCTCCATTTATAAATTAGTAAGGTGTCTTATTTTTCTTTCCAGTTTTCTTTTTTTATCATTTGAATTTGAGCCCTTAACTATTTTATCAAAATGATGAGAAAAGTTGGTCAATCTTCATAAGTTCTTGGTTTATTATTTAGTAGTTCTGGTAAAAAGTTTGATGCTAGAAATGAGAAGGTGGGCAGTAAAATGAAATTGAAGGTTTTAGAGTACTGTGGACTTCATGAAAATTAAGTTTCATTATTCTCATTTAAAACAACTGTAATTATTAATGTCATATCTATAATAAAACTAGAAAACTATCTTGGAATTCTCTAATGACTTTCACCAATATATGACATTAGTGTGTTGCTATATTTTTTTAAAAGTCCCACATGTTCAATAAATGATTAAATTCATCTTTTAAAACTTGTAGATAAAACAATTAGAATTAAAAGCGCAGAACGTGTTAAAGAGAAAGAGAAAAACAGGTGTATCAGGGCGCTGGGATGAGTTAATTTATAAGGCTATTAAAATACTGCACGTTTCCTGGCAGCTCACATATGGTGGGAAATTCATTGGGAAACTCAACTCTGAGTCTAATAAGAGAACACCTACAGATTTGTTCTTTTCAATATAACTTTTTCCATTCCCATCAAGTCATAGATAAAATATAACACAAATTTTATACAGATTTCAATATATTTTGTATCTTCTGACTCATTGCAACATTACTAATTTATAGAGATTCAGGTGAACAGAAAGTTTGGGTGATAGGACTGATTATACCTTGTAATTCTGGTAGACACTGCCAAAGAAACAAATGCAAGAAGTTGATTTGCTTTTTAATCAACATGTTAGAATCATAATATACAATCATTTATAGTTATCAGTGAGCAAACATTTGTTAGTAGAATAAATTAAAGTAAAAACATTTTTGAAAATAGCCTGCAATAAATATGACCTTTTGTGACCTTTCCCAACTACTGAATCTGGTGATAGGTACAGAGGTACCTACTATATTTTCTATTTAAAATAGCTAATAATAAATAAATTTTAAATTTCTAAAGTTATAAAAAATACAAACATTGGGGGCTCTATTTCTCATTGTGACTTTTGTATGAATAAAGAAAAAAAAGGAAGTTTGCCAGTTCTCAAGGTTTAGATTATATGGGAAATGAAGAACTTAAATTCAAAGAAGACTGAGTGTTCAGCACAAGCTGAGTTCTGAGAATACTAATGGAAATAAGGATGACAGAAGGCAAGTCTTTTCTAGGGTGCTGTGTTTGAAGTGTCAATATGACATCAAAATTATTCGGTAGAGATCTGAACATGCAAACCTAAAACTTGAGAAATCAGAACTTGAGTGATATTTGGAAACCCTCCACATAAAATGCCAGACTTGCAGTCCGAGAATGGATCAATTTTCTAAGAGAAAGGCCACAGAAAAGGCCAGAGCTCTCAAGACTGAACATAATGGAAAAGTCAAGGAGTTAAAAATGGAAGGGTGAGTCAGAAAGCAAGCAAAAAAAAAAAAGGACTTCATGGACTTCATGGGAGAAATAGATGAGTACAGTTTCAATCTGATCCAAAGGAAAAAACAAAAAGTCTTTCAGAAAGGATCAATGGGAGCCAAGGGAACAGGCAACAGAGTTGGACGCCCCAGAGAGGATGAAATGAGACCTGAGGAGAAGTCTCAATGCATCTAGCTTCTGAATGGTTTCATAGAAGCCATGTTAATACTACTTGTCTCATCTCTTGACAATAAACCTTCTCTTAGTGAAGGCTTAGTGGAAAACACATGTCCCCAAAAGTGCAAAATGTGTCTAACTCCTCTGCAATAGCTTGTCTAGAATACCAGGTGTGGCCTATTGGGCACTTCAGTGCTTCAACATTCTTGTCAGGACCACCACAAGTGGCAATTCACTCTACTGACAAGAAATTATGGTCATTTGTGGTCATTCCTGTTTCCTAAGAATAAGCTCATGGATGCCTAAGGTATTTCTAGAATTCATAGATTGCAAAAGTACTATTATAAGACATCCAACATTTATTGACCACCAATAGTATGCCATGCATTGGCTAACATTTCCATAATTGTTTCCTTATTTAATATTGAGAACACTGCAAATTGGACATTTTTGAGGAGAATAGTTTTGGAGTGGCATCTCAGAATTGTTTTATTCCTCTTGTACTGAAAAGAAATATCTCTATAACTTCGAAGACTGAGAAAACGGTCCACTCTTGGACCAAGAGATCAAAGAATTGAAATTAGAAAAGCATTTCAGCACTACAGAAAAATATTTTTCAGACCATATGTCACCTATTTTTTCTGGTTTGTTACCAATAATTATTTGATATTACAAATTTCAGGGAATATCATCTAATAGAGAGAAAATCAAGAAATACCATAATTTCTGAGTGTAAGGAATTTTTCACTAAGTCAATTTATTTAGGCCAAATACAGTTAAAACTTTTAATTTGAAACTTGACATAGTGACTTAGATATCATCTCTTGTTTCTGGTTTATAGATGTTGACAGTTTCTTCATTTTTGTTTTTAACCTATTTAGCTTATGGGGGAAATACATGATCATTTATATTTAAACACAACCTACAAAGTAAAAATAATCTACAAATTTGAGAAGGTGTATTTCACCCTGAAAGTAAACAAGGTATATGATTTTTCATGGTAATAATTTTTATAATTGGGATATTATATACTTCCAGTCTAATTAATGAAGAGTTGGGTTATTCCTGTTTTCTGAAAATCCAGCCTATGTTGCCCTCTTGATGGTAAATTGAAGAAGTTGTCATTAGCAATATTTCACAGGTGGGTTGTGATTGGAATTTTTTTTTCGTTTCCAGCCCTGAGTCCCCCCTTTATGATTTCAGAGTGTAATAATACATAGTTTGAAGCAGAAGTATGTATTAGATGATGTCAAATCCTTTGTCTCATGTAAGCCCTAAGTCAAAGGATGAATTGAGGAATGGTTAAATAATGAATCAAGGTTGCTGGAAAAGTGTTGATGAGTGAGCACAGGGTAAAAGGAAAGGTAAGGAGGGAGGTTTAATCAGGATTCTCTCTCCAGATTATAGTATCTGCAGCTGGATGGGCCATTACGTTAGTGGTTATAGCCAGTTTCAGAGCAAATCAGATCAAGCAAAATGGCTGTGCTATTCTGGTAGGAAGTAGAAGCTAGGGAAGCCAGTGAGCAGAGAGCTAGATAATCTAGTCTGAACTTCATGAAGCAAATGTGAAAGCCACAGGGAATGCTGGAGGGTGCCAGATAAGAGCGTGGACCAAGTCTGGCTGGAGTGAAAATCAGCTACATAGACATGTTGAATATAAGAGCTAATGGATAAGGGAAGGTATGCGAAGGAGTTGAAATGCTTACTGGTAGGGTCTCAGATCCTAAGGGAATGAAATGCCAGAGTTATCATATCCTACAAATGGTTTAAACCTTTTATGAATAATTAAATTGAGATAACTTTAAAGTCAATATAAAATCAATATATACTAAACCACTATTGTTCCCAGACACTGTGTGAATCATCTGAAATACAAAAGGAGTAGGACATGGGTCCTGTAAGGCCAAATCCCATAGTCCAGTGAAGGAGAAAGGCATGAAAACAATCAAAAGAAAGCATTAATATAAAACAGGGATGTGAATACACTGTGGAATCATCATCACAATACTGAGAGAGTAAGGGAAGACTGCACAAAACAGGGATTTGTGGCCTGGGTAGGAAATAGACTTTGCCAGGGTATAAAGGCACAGATTAGGACAGTATGTAAGTGTTCAAGTTATAATGAAAATATTGCGTAGATTGAAAGATATATTGGGAAGTGGGGGGTTACAGAATGATGATAGGAGAGAGATAAGCAAACAAAAGTAGGATAGATGCCAGAGCTGTGATTAGCTTTACCTGTATGGCAGTGATTCTCAAGGTATGGTCCCAGGACCAGTTCCATTCACATCTGGGAATGAGTTAGAAATGCAAATTCTCAGGCATCACCTAGAATGAGAAATTCTGGGGCAAGAGGTGGGCCCAGCAATCTGTGCTTTACTGAGCCTGCAGGAGATTCTGATGCACAATGAAGTTTTGGAACCACTGCTGCTGGGAAAGGTGAGACTGTAAGGAATAGCTAAGCAAGGGAGGGACAATTTCTTCTTAGGATGAAAACTAGTCCAAGAATGGAGGATGGACTGGACTACTGGATGAAGAACATGGCTATTGGAAGAAAGAGAGGCTGAAAGTTAAATATCCCTAATGAGAAGATATGGGTCAGCATTTGACATGGTGATTAAGAAAGCAATTTGGAGTTGCTAATTAGGAGATGACCAAATAGCCCCAATGTTGAAATGCTACCATTTATTCTCAAAGTTTCTCATATCTTTCATTTCAACATTTTTCTATTTTTCTCTTATTTCTAACACAATTGGGCATGAATGGCAGCATTACTTTAATAACAGGAGTACAGAAGGCCCTGGAGAGCCCTATAGAATGCATACTGCCTAGGGTAGACTCCTGTAAATCTTTGTGTCTTTATAATAAACCCTGGAAATCTTTCTGTTATGGGCTGAATTGTGTTCCACACCCCAAGTTCTTATGTTGAAGCCCTAACCCCCAATATGACTGCATTTGGAAATAGGGCCCTCATAGAGGTAATATAGATGAAATGAGGTCATAGTGTAAAGCTTTAATCTGATAGGACTGGTGTCCTTATAAGAAGAGGAAAAGACACTAGATAACTCTGTCTCTCTGTCTCTCTGTCTCTCTGTCTCTCTGTCTCTCTGTGTCTCTGTGTCTCTGTCTCTGTCTCTCTCTGTCTCTGTCTCTGTCTCTCTCTGTCTTTGTCTCTCTCTCTCTCTCTCTCTCTCTCTCTCTCTCTCTCTCTCTCTCTCTCTCTCTCTCTCTTCCTTTCTCTCAGTGTGCACAGAAAAGAGGCCATATGAGGACAATGCAAGAAGACGTCTCTACAGCCAGGAAGAGAAACCCACACCAATGGCATCTTGATCTCAGACTTCCAGCTTCCTGAACCGTGAGAATATAAATTTCTTTTGTCTAAGCTACCCAGTCTTTGGTATTATTTTGTTTTGGCAGCCTGAGCTGACTAAGATACTGTTATAGTGGAAAGAGCATGGCCTCTGGAACCAAATGGCTGTGGGTTTAAATACCAGCTCTGCCATTTATTAGCCATATCTTTGTGCCTTGCTCTCCTCATTGTAAAATATTGATAATGAGGATCATATTGCCTCTTCCAGTCATTTATGTATTCAGCAATTATTTATCGAGTGCTTTGTATGTGTAAGGCACTCAACAAAAAATTGCTATGATCTGAGGCTGCAATAGTGATTAAACACAAACATGACCCTTATCCTCCTAGAGCTTATGATATAGAGAGGGACAGACAATAATAAGTCTCAAAAGTTCATGTTAATTTGTAATTACCATTAGTGCTCCAGCTCCAGCTAAAGAGATGCTCTCATTCAAGGAGCATGCCGCTTCCTAGTGTAGCTTTCTGTCAACGATTGGCTGATGCAGGAGTATAAAGCTTAGCCCCCTCACTTTGATTCAGGACAATTCTGAAGGGCCATCCCAGCTTCAGAGCTCCTAGCGGAGTTAGCTAAGTTGTTGTTATGGCTGCACCACAGCTAACTTCTCCGTCTGCCTAACCCTGTTTCTGTCCCTTCTTTTCCAAAAGAATTCACCACCAAAGCACTCCTTAATAAATTTCCTGTGTGTTTATCTCCACCTCAAAGTCTGCTTCCCAGGGACCCATGCTGTAATAGGAATGTTTATAAGGAACACTTATAGACATGCTCTGCCATCAAGGATGGGAAGTCAAGATTCTTTAGCTGAACATAGGGAGTCAGAAACAGGCTCCCTATAGCCCATCCCTCATCTGTCTACTCACAAATTAGGAACCAGTGGACACAGAAGGAGGATGGCCAGGGCAGGTAAGACTGTTTATTGTCCTGACACTGACCCATCACAGATCTTGTCTTGAACCTTCAATAAGCCCAATGGTGAAATGTGTTAAGACATGGCCTGAAACTGGAAGAGATGAAAACATCATATGCACCTTCACTTTACCTATCCAGAGCTTAAGAGTCAGTTGGACATACAAGAGTATGAGACAGTTACAGAAATGGGCAGGGAATTGGACAAGATACATAGCCTAGAAATGGATCCAAGATAAAAGAACTGAAAAGTAAAAAGTAGGTTATTCAGTAAATACTTCTGGGAATACAGTGTTGGAAAAATTGGTTAATTATTTGGAAAAAAAAAAAGTTAGATATTCAGTTCCCACAATAATAAAATGAAATAAAGAGCAAGTCAAAAAAATAGATGTTAAATAGTGATCTGTTTTTAAAAAACAGAAAATAGAAGAAATATAGAGGATAGAATGGGTTATCTTTCACTAAGAATTCAATAATGGAATAAATAATAAAGAAAAATACTCCATATATGTATAAGTCTGTCAAATTATTATTAATAAAAGTAAAAGAGGGCCGGCCAAGTGGCACATTGGTTAAGAGCTGGCTTGGGACGCCAGCAGCCCTGGCTCAGATCCCACATTTGAGGGCCAGTGACACTGCCCTCTACAGCTAAGATGGTGAACAACAGTTCCACCTGAAGCTGGGCTGCTGTGAGTCGCCGGCGATGGCATAACTGCAGCCCCTGCTGCAGTGGACTGCCATAGGCTACAGTGAGTGGCCGGCAGCCAGCGTGAGCTGCCAATAGTCGCGGTGAGCGACCATCCAGAGGCCGGCGACCCATCGGCCTCATCCGGGAAGAGCGCAGTGATAACACCAACATGGGCCAGTGAAGCTACGTCCTCCGCAACTAGACTGAAGAACAAAAGGACAGCAACGTGTCTGTTCCCCTTCCCCAATAAAATCTTTAAAAAAAAAAAAAAGTAGAAGAAAAATATAATTACAATAAATGTCACAATCAGGATAGAAAATGCTTTCATATAGAAAGGTAATATATAAATCAGTAAGAAAAATATTCTAATTCAAAATGGGAAAGAATATGGTAGAGAATTCATAGGACAATAAAAAGCCTATTAAGCAGACAAAATATTTATCAATAATAAAATATGTATCACAAAATAATACAAATCAGTAAGTTGTGACCATATACCTGTTTGTATTAATTTAGTGAATATATTTTAAATGACTTTGCCTATTGTTGACAATTTATCTACAGAAACTAGCCTAATAATTCCACTGCTTATGTATCAACCTTCAGAAATCAGCTAGAGATGAAAGTTTTATTTTTAGAATATTTCAGTGTTAAATTTAAAAGAAAAATTAGAAACAACTTTAAAATTCAACAATAAATAAACAGTGAAATAAAGTTCAGTATCTAGACACAGCTCATTACAAGAAAAGAACAGGCAAATAGTGGACTGATGTGATCCTGGAGACAAAAGTAAGCTTGCTTTTGTTTTTTGTTATTTTGTTTTTGTTTTTGGCCTGGAATTTTAATGTATTCCCAATGGCATGTTTCATAGTTAGAGAGAACTTGATAGTTATGGAGAAGGCGACAGACATTTACACAGCTCCAGAGGAGTTAAGAACATAAATTGGATCAGTGTTCCCATTCAGTTCAGTTGCTTGTATGATCTTTTTCTATGGGGAATGAGGGAACCATGGCAATCCTTTGTATTAATTACTCATAGGACAATGACTTTGAGTAGCAAGGAGCAGGAACCAACTTAAATCAGTTTAAACAAAATATGGGAAACAATGAGCAAATGCTCTTTTAGTCTAGATTGAGTGCAAGTGGATTATTTTGTAATGTAATCCCATGGAGCAGGAGTGGGACAGGGAAGGGTGAAACAGGGGAGGAGGGAAAGGTAATACATGAACATTTTGCTGAGTTTTCCACTTCTCAGGCAACTGGTGCTGGAGACAGTAGGAATTTGGAGGGATCATATAAAATGTGCTTCAGGACTGTCTTCTCAGGGAATAAAAAGTGGGACACATTTATCCACTGGATTCTATTCACTGTTGATCATGGTGGCCCACAGGCATTATTTAAGGTTCCTGCACTTCCGGGTTGTATGTGTATGCCAGCAGAGAGGGCTCCTGTGGATGTTTTGTGTGACAGTGTTAGGAAAGCAAGTTAGAGTTACAAGGTGCTGCCAGAGTCACCTGCATGATGATGCTTGAAACCTACAAAAAACTACTGGCCACCTATAAGAGTTGGGGCTGAGAAGATTTGGAGCAGTGTACAAGGCATGTCCTGTATATAAGACTTTGGTGATCCAAAGAAGAGCGAAGACCCAGAAAGGCAGGAATAGAGCTGAGCCTCAGAGCAACTACAACTGGAGGTTCAAACTCCATCTAGATTTTCTTAGTCTTGAATCTCTGTTTCTGTTTGGTCGGGCATCGCTTTTTCTTTTCCTTAGAGATAGCTTTCTTGACATGGCATAAAACTTGTCTCTTAATGGCTTTCACACTTTGCGTTTTACAATTTCAGCACCAGGTAACAAACTGGTATACTTAGACCCACATCTTTCCTAGGGCAATGCTTCATTGGCCTATTTTAGGTCAGGCATCCATTCTTGGGCAAGTGAGTGTGGTTAAAGAGAGGTGTCATATAAGAACATGAGGACACTGGTAAAAGCATATAATAAAGTAGGGGAGGAGCAGTTTCCTAAAGAAGAATAAGATGCCAATCAGATAACACCAGAAACGTGTATCTCATGTTCTACATAAGTGGGTGCCTGGGCCAGAAAACAACTCTTAAAGTATGTAGAGCCTGGATCTACCTTTAGGCAATGATCAGAAAGGACAAAATAGAGCCTGAATTAAAGCAGAAATTAGTGACAGGGAGGAAGATAGAAATGATGATGCTAAGGAGAAATAATCAGTGGACCATGGGACCCATATTAGTTTCACATGGTGCCCTTACATCCTCCATTAACAGGAACCTATGTAACAAACATTTACGTTGCCAGATGCCAAGTCCTGTGACAGGTCTTAGGGCTGCAATAGTGCATAAGACAAAGTCTTTCCTCTCAAAGAGCTGAATCCTGTGACTTAGCAACAGAAATACCTCTTTTCTATAGGAAAACTTCTGTCGATGCCTTGAGATTCCCTGGCTTCATGCCATAGAATCTAGTTAATAAAATACATTGTTAATAGTATAAGCACTCATCTTTACAGAAGGCCAAAGTCTGAGTTTCTGGAAGCTCTTCTTTCGAACTTATTGCTTTATGTGTGATTGATAAAAGATATCAGAATCAATGAAATGGGATTATTTTGTCCAGGCATAGCCCTAGTGAGAAGGCACTGACACTCAATAGCAATTCTCAGCATCCAATTCCCCCTCTTCCTCTTGGGTTTTGTCTATATGGCTACAAATAATAGAGGTCAATATAGCTCAACCATGTTCGTGGTTCATGATGGCATCATGGTCACCCTATTCTGTACAGTAAAATGCTGTCAATTAGGACTCTGTAGTTTTCTAAGGCTTACTTCAAATATAAGCATTCATATAATGTCTTCTGTAATTCAAAATGATTTTCCAATCCTTTAGGTAACCACATTATCTTCTATCATGTTGGACAGTATTTGATCATATGTTTGTTTCTCTCCCTCTAGACTCTCATTTCCTTCAAGGGAGGGACTTCATCTTATGTATCTTTGTTTCCCCAGGACTCAGCACAGTGCATAGCACATAGTAGGTTCTCCAACTTGAGGGAGTTGTGGATACTGAATTCAGAAAGTTTGCTGTCTGTCAGATTCACAGTGCAGAGACATTTGGTGTAAATCACTGAAGTTTTTTCTGACTTTTTCTCCTCTAATTAAGCAAAAGATCCTTGTGATGTTTTCAGTGCAGCTGGCCATCTAACTAGAATTTCGCTGATATTTCAGACTCGGTGCACAACAAAATGCACTGATTTTTTTGTTTAAGTTTTTCAGCTCCTGTGACACAAGCTCTACAAAGGATTACAACATCTGCACAAGACTCAGGTAAGAGAACTCTAATGTAAGTCATGTCACAGTAGTATCATTATCATTACTATTATTGCATTTTTTTTAGGAATAAGAATCGCTGACCCCAGAGAAAATTGTAGTCTGTCTGAAAGGAGGCCACCCAGAAAACAATACACAGTAAAACCAAAACATAAAATATAGAAAGCCTTCTGCAGAGGTGAGAGGGGATTTTTTTTCACACTTTTTTTCTCACCTGATAAGTGATAGGTCACACTGTTAAATCTCCTTTGTTCATTTGAAAGGTGTTTCTCGCATGATCCTGATTTAAACATATTGTTACCTACATTTCAGTCCTGAAGGCAGAGTAGCTCTGAACTACTACATTAAAAAAAAAAAAAAAATCACACACACACACAAAAACCTAAATATAGTGTAGTGATAGTTCAAAAGAAGAGTTTTCTAAAATCAAAAGATGTTCATCACACTAACAATAGCTAGAATTTGCAAATGTCTTTCTATTTGCCAGAAACCACTCTCAGTGTTTGTCAATCTCAGTCATTCACACAGGGTTGGTGTTATTGAGGAAACTGAGGCTGAGGAGGAGAAATGATTTACCAAATGTAAGTTAGAAGTAGGAAAGCAGATGTATAGATACATAGAAAAACTTGAGTGAGTGTCATAGCTATAGAGTTGAGCAAAAGAAATGAGATATGAAAGACTATATGTTGTATGATTACATTCATATAAAGTTCAAAAACAGGCAAAACTCATCAATTCTCATAGAAGTCAGGAGAGTAGTTACTTTTGTTAGGTAGAGTTTGACTAGTACAGGGGATCAAGGAATGTTCTGGTTGACTAAAAATGTTCTGTATCTTGACATGGGTGGTAGTTCAAAAATATATACACATGTGGGGCCAGCTGAGTGGTGCGGTAGTTAAGCGCTAGCTTGGGAAGCCAGCAGCCCCGGTTTGGGCCCACATGTGAGGGCCAGTGACACTGCCCTCAAAAAAAAAAAATACACACACACACACACACACACACACACACACACACATGTAAAACCTCATGGAGCTGCACAAAGATTTATGTCCTTTTCTGTATGTAAGTTATATCTCAATAAAAAACGTTAAAAAGTTAAAGGCGGGGGAGAGGAATTAGAATTTATTTCTGTTTAGTTCCACTATTTCTGCAATGTCTCACACAGAATTTTGCCTGTTTTCTGGGATAGTGCACAGAAATGTCTCCATAGATTCTTTAATATACTATGGCAGGTAAGTTCATATAGTGGAAATTGCAGCGAACAGGAGGCTGATTATGAAAAGATGGTGTAGTAAACTGGGACTAGTTTATAAAAAGCTTTGTGAACCTTGTTAAGAAGAAGGGTTTGGATTTTATTTATAGGGAACCACTGAGGGATTTTATATGAGAAATTTTATAATCATATTTGCTGTTGTGGGTGAAATTGATTAGAAAGAATGATGGGAGGAGAAAAAAGGTGGGAAAAGAATAAGTTAGGAGGCTGTTATAATCATCTCTGCAAAAGCAGATAGATCTTGGACCAAGACTTTTGACAGTGTGGGTGAAATAAAGATGTGTTAAGGAAGAACTGAGTGGATGTTGTGATCATTGGATGTGGGCAATGGGGGACAGACAGGAGCTGACTGAAGTGGCCCGGTGGACTGATCATAGTGATGCAGACCCTATTTAATCACCAGGAAAACAGGGACAAAGTATATTGCTCTGGAGAGAGGCTAATATCAGGCAGGTTGTCAGGGCTCTAGCCAAGTGATTTGAGAGTCAAAGAAAGTTTCTAGTCCTTGTAAAAAAAAAAGAAAAAAAAAGAAAAACAAGAAAGTATACCACCACTGCCACCTCCACCACTACCACCAAAAAACTAGACTCTTATAGTCTGAACTGTGCCTCAGAAAATTCATATATCGAAGTCCTAAGCCTTGTACCTGAGAATGTGGCTATTTGGAGATAGGGTCTTTAAAGAGGTAATTAAGTTAAAATGAGGTAATGAGGATGGGCTCTAATCCAATATGACTTGTCTCCTTATTAAAAACAAAACAAGGGCCGGCTGAGTGGCACAGTGGTTAAGCACTGGTTTGGGAAGCCAGCGGCCCTGGTTCGGGTCCCACATATGAGGGCCAGTGACACTGACCTCAAAAAACAACAACACAAAAAAAACAAAAAAGGAAGTTAGAACACAGACACACTCAGAGAGGAGACCATGTGAAGAGACAGGGAGAAAATGGCTAACTGCAAGCCAAGGAGAGAGCACCTCAGAAGAAACCTAATCTACAGACACTTTGATCTTGGACTTCTATCCTCCAATTGTGAGAAGATAAATTTCTGTTGTATAAGCCACCAGTCTGTGGTACTTTGTTATGGCAGCCCTAGCAAGCTAATGTAAGTGTCCACCTGGACCTCAGGGCTTTCAAATTGGAGAGGAATCTGGATATGGGTGTCTGGAGACTACATCATGCAGCTCAGAAAGCAGACAGGGCCACCAGGGCCCCCTGAATAGTGATCTCCTAGCCAGGAACCAGTTCCAAACTCCATCTACTGGTCAGGATGGGGTTTCTTGTGTTCTTCCAAATTTAATTCTCATAGGCTCAGTGATAGGACAGAGCAGAGCTACAGGTGGAAAATCTTTAGTTCTGATGCTGGGCAGAGTTAGAAGTAAGCAGGGGTTTATTTATTTTTTTTTTTGAGGGCAGTGTCACTGGCCCTCATATGTGGGATCCGAACCAGGGCCGCTGGCGTCCCAAGCCAGCGCTTAACCACTGCGCCACTCGGCCGGCCCAAGCAGGGGATTATTGACCACCTCATTTTGTAAAAATAACCAACAGGATATTAACATAGAGTAAAAAGAAATGCTAGATGTAGTCAGAATTGACTTGATAAACAATTAAGACATTTGTACTTGCACATTCCTTGGATACTAGACTAAGAAATATTAATGTCTAGTCTGCATACTAAATACCTTACTTGGGCTTCACTTATGTCTTCTACTATGGATTGATTACCATCCTTGTTCCCTTGTGTTACTGCAACTTCCTCCTACCTGGTCTGTCTCAGTATTACTCCCCAGTAATGAGAATCAAGCGCAGATCATTTGAAACAAGAATGAATACATTGCCATGATTTTTTCATTTGTCTGTATACATTTGCCAAGGAATAGAATCACCTAGAAATTCTACCTGACTCCTTGTTCTACACTCCAAAGTTTAATCGTATAGATTCTTCCTTTGCAATTACTCTCACATTCAGTCTTTCTTTTTACATTTCTACATGTCCTAGTTCAGGTTCTTTGGAGATCCACCCTGACCTACTACTATAGCCCACTTACTGTTCTGCTTACCTCCTGGCTCTCTCCTCACCCCTTACATCTATCCTGCAGAAAATCTTTAGAAAACATCACTTTGACCACAATGCCATTTTTCTACTTGTTCACCTTCAACACCTACTGACTGCCTATAGCAACAAATTTCAACACTCCTCAGCCTAATGTTTAAAGCTTTGGGATTCTGGCCTCTTTTAACATATTTCAGCCTTATTTTCATCTCCCCTACCTTCCCAAATTTTCTAACACATTAAAGTGGTTTCAGGCATTGCCCCCTGCATGTCTGCCATGCAGCCCTGTGCTTTCCACTCCCACCCCAATACTACTGCTCATATGCTTGCATTCCTTACATTACCCCCCGCCTTCTGTGCCCCTCCTATCCTTCAATAACATCTCAAATTCTACATGCTTTTGTTCTTGTTTTTCTTCTAGCGTGACATGCCTTCTTCCCTGCCTACCCAGGCTACCTATCTTTCCAGGCCAACCGTAATTTCCACCTCGCTGTTGAAATCTTGCCTAACCACCCTGGCATTTAATCCTCTGTGAAAGGCTACTGGGAGGCCTTGAGGTGACAGATATTGTTCAAGCCCTAGGGGTCATGGTTGGATAATACATAGTTCCTAATTTCCAGGACACTGTGCTCTCCTTCCACTTTATGTGTCTATTGTAGTTTTTGCCCAAAGACTTGTCTATTAATAACGTGACAGCTTAAGAAATTTCTTCTGTTTTGAATTGCTGCTTAAATTTCTATGATTGCACCTTTTAAAAAGATGACTTATGTTTCCCAGTTAGTTGGTAAAGACTTTGCCCCCAAATGATCTAATTTAGTATGAGAGAGGAGAGGGATACACTAGTATGGACCAGGCATTGAGGTATAATTTTTGCTAGTGCTTCTCATAGTGTGACATGTCTAGCGGTCCATTTTATGGGACACACAAAACCCAAGATTTTACAGATATTTACTGCTTAGAATAAGGCTAACGTGGAACTTGTCCATCTAAGTTTTTTTTAAAAAATGAGTTGATTTAAATAAAACATAAGTGATACTCAGTTATGGCTCTAGGCATTGTCCTTCAATTACTGAAACAGTGTTGAATGTTATCACATTTATTTCTCACCACTTTGGAAAATTAAAAACTAAAGTCCAGTGAAATGCTGGAACTTATTCAAGTCAGAAAGCTAATAGGTTGTGATAACACGTTTAGGTTCAGAGACCTAGGTACTTGGACTAAAGCTCTCAGAATTTCCCCCTTTACCATGATCCTCTTTTGCATACAGGAAGATTTAGTTTAATTACTCAAGTGTGTGTCTGACTTGTGCTTTTTTTTTTCTTTAAACCCCAGCTCATGTCCTCAAAAAGACTGACTTTTAAAATTAAATCCTTCACCTCTAGAAAAATAAAAGGGGTACCAGAATGAATTTGGTGTGTTTATAAGCACATTTATAAAACATACAAGGAAAAGGACCTGATTTCCTGCCTGGCTGAGTGAAACATTAATTCTACACTTTGGCACCTCCACCTACAGCTGTAATAAGGGCCGTTATGCCCAAATAGGCCCTTAAACGGAAGACGTGCTGAGCAGAGACCCACTTTCCCAGCCCGGCTCAACTGCGTCAGCTTTCCTGCCAACTGACCAGGCGGAAGCAGCAGCAGGGGAGGAGGGACTGCAGGTAGGTGGGGAGGGGATCATTTTGAAAGCCCTAAATCCCTCTCAGGATGAAGCAGCTGCTCCTTGTTTTTCTAACATCTGTCCCATCTGTCCCTGGCTGCACGGCATCCTTTGGAAGTTCGAGCTAGCTAACGTGAATATGACAAGGAAGAATTTCTGAAGGCTGGTTGGTGAGTGGAAATGAGCATAATTGCCACCCAGAAAGTTTCTTCTATTGAGAAGAGGGCAGTTGGGGTTCTTAAGGAGGATGGTTATCACCTTCATTTTCCTCACAAAACATCCGGCTTTCATTGACAGAGTCGGGGGTTTGTAACATCCCCCAAATTGGACTATATGCTCTGAGGATATTATTTCACATAACAGAAGTAGCTAATATTTTTTGACAATGAATTTTTAAGATTTTATTTTATTTTTCAATTACAGTTGACATGCAATATTATTTTCTATTAGTTTCAGGTGTATAGCATAGCGATTAGACATTTATATAATTTATGAAGTGATTTCTGCCCACCTGGCCACCATACCTATTTATTACAATTTTATTGACTCTGTTCCCTATGCTGTACTTGACATCCCCGTGATTATTTTGCAATTACCCACTTTTAATTTTAAGCTCCAGAGAAGCCACAGGCTGCTGATTTGGGAGAGACATAACGATGCTGCACACACTCTACCACCTTCATGGTGGAACACACTGTTCATGTTTCACATGTGTGGCATTTATCACATTTAACAGTGTGTTGCTTATATATGACTCCTCTGCCAACACGGTGTTTCTGGAGACTAAGGACCTTATTTTCATTCACTTATTTCCCCCTAGCACTCAAAACCAGGGCTGGAACCTGGCAAGCATGAAACAGTCATTTCTAAATGAATGAACCAAGAAAAAGTAATGGAGATGATTCATTTGGTTCTCCGAAATTGGGTGTGGAGTGAAGGGCTTGGACTTCGAGCCGCTCAGTGCGGGGTGGGGAGGAGAGCAGTCCCACAGGCCCACAGCTTCTACGTGTGTCATCCCAGTTCAGGCTGGGCCAGCGGGCGCCCTGAGCTCCGCCCAACGCGCGTCTGCGCAGGTCTTCGGAGACGGCCCCGCCCCCAAGGAGTGCTCAGCCACGCCCCCTTCCCGGGCCTTCCCACCGCCAAGTCCGGTCCCCTCCGTATAGGATTAGGGGCGGGGCCACGGTCGCGCAGGCGCTGTGGGCGGCGGAAGTAGCGACCAGGAAAGAGGGAAAGGGGCTCTGCTGCGCTTGGCAGAGGGCGCCGCGCTCCTCCTCCTCTGCCTTCGGCGGGACGCTGTGGGCGTCCGCACGTGCCGCCCAGCGCAGGCTCCTCCCTGCCCCGCCCCCTGCCCGGGAGCGGCCCGGCGGCTGCCTGCCTCTGACGCCGCGATGGCGCTCGACCCGGCGGCAGGTACGCGGGCGGGAAGCGGGGGTTGCAGAAGAGGCGCCGCTCGTGCCTCCAACCGCAGGCCTGCGGGCCGGGAAAGGCGCCGAGCTCTGAAGCCGCGCTACTCCCGCGCCGGGCCTCTCCCGCCTCGCCGGCTGCCTGAGAGCGCATGGCCAGCGCCAGCGTCTTCCCTGCGGCCATAAGCTGTCTTCCAGCGCCGTGGGCTGAGGGTTAGGGGAAAGGCATTGGGGTTCTTGTCCAAACTCTCGTCCGTGTGGGGCTCACACACCTTTTCCTCCGTAACGGGACAGGTGTCTTCATCGTCACCTTTTTCGTTTTCTCCCCTTTGGGGCACAGAGTCCTTTAACTATCAGCAGGCCAACTTTAAAACCCATACAAAGGATCCATCACTGTAGCAAGTACTCAGTGTCTTCGGAAAGGATCCCCCCCAAATCTTCATTAACTTCAGTGCTTCCACCTACCTCCATGTACAGCCATCGTTTGTTCCCCTCGAATTCCCGTTGGCAGGGAAGCTCACCTGAGGTGTCCTTGCTTTAGGATATTTGTGTAAGGGCATAGTGAAGAGAACGTCATTTTTGGAGGGCATGGTAGGTGGTCTCGTCCGTTCTTTTCATTCTATGGATATGAACCCTCAAAACGTTAGGAGGAGACATGGCTTCAGATCTTTGGAGATGCAGAAATGCAGAAGTCACTTTGGTGGCCCTTGAGAGAGACAAATATGTGGAACTGACAAATAATTTATTGAACACTTTATTAAAAAGCTAAGGATTCTCAATTACCCCACAATGGCATGTGGTCAAGTAGATACTCTGTTCTTCATTTTACAGAGTAGGAATCTGAGGCTAAGAGAGGATAAGTGAAGTTGAAGCATAATAGGATTTCCAGAACACACAATGACCGTACTAATATTGGGCCAAGCGATTGGATCAGGTTTTACAAAACAGTTGACAATTGATCTGAGCTTTGAAGGATAGAATTTCTAGTTAAGTTGGAGAAGACGTGGCAGAATGAACACATGTATAGACCGTATAAAGTGCACTGATGTTTGGGTGCAGGGTGAATACCTTGGCTTGGTCGGTGGGATAGGAGGGTTGTCAGTAGGCTGGAAAGTAGATTGAAGCCTGTATAATTCCAGTATTTCTGAGCAGGAAGTGACATTCAAAGTAATCTCATACAAATGAGAAAAAAAGACTCAGGTTAAAGGCTTTTATAAATCTATGTTCTTAAATTCAGACAGAAAAGGAAATTTAGAAGGAAATCTTCATACTTGTTGTCTCCACTTTCTTACTGTCCAGAGACTTTTAACTCTCTGGAATCTTGCGATATGGTGTGCCCACGGCCACACAGCTAATTGCTGATTGAGCCCAGTATGGATGGAACTCAGATAATTTCCTTTCCAGTCCATCGCTACAGGTATAGACCCTGCCACCATTTAAGTATTTATTGATTAAACAACTACTTGCTGAGTGCCCATTATACGAGGTCTGACAATTAAGTCCGCGAACTCACCCTAGAAAAAGTGTTATGTAGATACCTCATTGCTGAATAGCACTATGGTCACCTTTGAAGCACTCCCCTTGGGAAGCTATGCACCCATGCCAGTGCCTAGTTCACTCTTCAAAGCAATCTTGGAACTCTTTTTCTGGAATGGCCATCAGAGCTGTTGTCATATTACCCTTGATGTCCTGAATATCATCAAAATGTCTTCCTTTCAATATTTCCTGTATCTTCAGGTAAAGAAAAGTCATTGGGGGCCAGATCACATGAGTAGGGAGGGTGTTCCAATACAGTTATTTGTTTCCTGGCTAAAAACTCCCTCACAGACAGTGCCGTGTGAGCTGGTGCATTGTGATGCAAGAGCCATGAATTGTTGGTGAGAAGTTCAGGTCATCTTAACTTTTTCACGCAGCCTTTTCAGCACTTCCAAACAGTCAGCTTGGTTAACTGTTTGTCTAGTTGGTCACAAATTCTTTTTTTTTTTTTTTGAGGGCAGTATTACTGGCCCTCATATGTGGGACCCGAACCGGAGCCACTGGCTTTCCAAGCCAGCACTTATCCACCACACCACTCGGCCGGCCCTAGTTGGTACAAATTCTTAATGAATAATCCGTCTGATATCAAAAAAGGTTAGCAACATTGTTGCAGCTAGTTTGCGAACGTAATTGTCAAACCTCATATGTCATGTATTGTTCTAGGCCCTAGGAGAGGACAAACGAGATCCCTGCTCCCCAGATAGAGCTTATACCTAGTGGCGGAAGAAAGACCAACACCCACCTCCCCACTCCCCATAGATACACACTTTTACCGAGTGTGATAAACACTATGAAGTAGATAAACAGCATCCTGTGGTAGATGGTGGAGAGAGGACTATTTTAGATAGAGCAGTCAATGATGAGAACTCGACGAGGAAGTGTCATTTGAATTGGAATCTGAAGGACACCAGGAAACAGTTATGTGATGAGGTAGGGAAAGAGTATGCCAAGCAGTTGATGTCGCAAATGTTGAAGATATTTGACGGAATGAGAGCTAGAGTGTGGAGATCCATGAGGAAAGATGGTGGGAAAGTAGGCTGGAGGTAGGTAGGTAAATGCTTGAAGGAAGGCTATGATAAAGAAAGCATTTGGACTTTTTTGGATGTTTTCAGAAGCTTTTGGAGGTTTTTAAAGAGGCATAATGTAACTTTAAAATTAGAACAGTTTGTGTCTTTACTGCCCTGGCTGCTATGGTGACATGCAGTGTAGAGGGACCCTGAATGGAAAACTGGGAGACAGACTAAGGGGTGGTAGAAACTGACAGGACCTGCTGTTGCATTGAGTAAAGGTAGTGAGGGAAAGGAAGGTAGGAAGGATAATTCCTAGTCTTTTTATTGGGTTGTTGGAAAAGTCATGACGTATTTTTTTCTATGTTTTTCGTTGCAAAAATGCGTCATGACGTTTCTGACAACCCAATACTTTTAAGCAGCTGGGTGGATGGTAATGGTCAAATCTAACAACATGATCATTGGAAAGTGTGACAAAAGCAGGGATGGAAACAAGGTTGGAATGGAAAACGAAAGTGGAGTCAGGAAGTAGGAAGATTTTTAGAAACAATTCCTTATCTATTTTAATTCCAGAATACAAATGTATTGAAACCACTTTTTTTTTTTATTAATTTTATTTTTGTTTGGTTCGTAAGTTGAGGCATAGGTTCACATTTTGGTATTTCTCTTGGTTTTTACCGTCCACAATGGTATATGCCCATACTGGGTAGATAGTTTTGCCAAATGAGGTTTATATAGCAAAATTTGTTTTCTCATTTGTTTATATTACATTTTTTGAAGTCTCTATACATAAAGTTTGATCTTCATTTGGCAGTAACTTTTAAGTAACTGTAAGGTCCATTTTTCTCAAGAAACTCTGAACCTAACAGTGAACTGCAGGTTACATATGTGTAGTTTTATTGAACCTATTTTTCTTTTTGTTAACGTAAAGGTAATAACAGCACTCTTTGTAAGTTTATCAGCCATAATTAGGTCATTATTTTCTCTTACTATTTGATTGCAGAGAGAAAAAGCTGGAGAGAGTCCAAAATACCCAGGAAAAGTGGCTAGGAGAGAGATTAAATATTTAAAAAAATATTAGTGCCTAGGTTGTGTTCCTGGATATTCAGATTTCATTTGCCCAAGTCTCAGACATTTAAAAATATTCCATAGACGATATAATATGCAGAGTAGAGGAGAACCACTGTTCTGAAATCTTCCAGTTATATTGACTAGTCTTTCAACTTTGTTTGAAAGCCTACTCTTTTTCCTATTTTCAGAGGAACTTCCTTACATCTTTAGCCATAAATGGGACCTGTGGCTATATAGTAATGATTGAGAAATATACAGTGTAGCTCCTCCAATAATAGGACTTTAACATAGCGAGTCTTATTCCGAGTTATAGCTTCCTTACCAATTTATAACTCTTTTTATAAATATTGTACATTTTAAAAACCCAGTCAAACATAGGTGATTGAAAAATTTTAAAGGATGGTTTATTTTGAATGTATAACCCATGATCATCTATAGAAACAATGTTAAAAGTGGTGCTTCTTAAAGTAGAATTTTCAAAAGGGTAAAATTATCTATTACTCATGCAAATACAAAATGAGTACTTGTTGAAAATTTTCTTCAACTTGTTAATTAGGGAACCAGTAAAACGTAAAAACCAATTCAAAAAGTGTTTGAGAACCTAGCTACATAAATAGTTTTATACGTTGCTGACTTAGATATATCTGGTGAATTTACAATAGAGCCATAAACTGATCTTTGGAGCTGTCTTTTCTACTGGTCAGAAATTATTTCTGTCTCTATTTGACAAAATTCTAGAAGTTAAACTACCCCTAACAAGCTGTAAAATAGCCCAGTAATGGAAAGTCAAGCCCAGTGCTTATGAAAGTACACCCAGTTAGGGGTTTGCTATCTCCAGATTCTAGATACATTTTCTGACATGATTATATTCCTAGATGACAACTCACAGGAATCGAGGCCTGATCATTTTGATTTCTGACTTTCTCTGATAACTAGAAGAGATTGCATTCTCCCTTCTTTTTTCCCTCTATCTTTCCTTCTTTTAGCAGAGTAGGAAGTTTCCCTCCCCCTTGTCAAGTAATGAGGATTTGTTGTCTACTTTTGCACAGCAGGGCAATGGTAGCATGAGAAGTTTCCTTAAATCTCCTTGTGTGAGTATGTCTGAGCGTGTGTGTCCTCGTCCCTGTCCCTTTCCTTTCATTGAGGTTTTCTTCCAGAAATTTAGGGGAGGAAGATGGGACAGTGATAGGCCTTGGGGGTGTGGAAAGTGGGGTCAGGAATTTCATAATATTGCATGAGTAGATGTTTAAAGTATATGTATCTTGGGAGGATGTCCTATGATATAGCTCTTGGAACATCTGGGCTGCAGGAGTTATTTTCATGGTTTTTTTGTGGGATGTAGATATATTAGTTTTAAAGGAGCTAGCACTTAGTACTAGCTCTTATATTTTTTACTTTTTTGTACTGGAAATTTTTACTTTTTAAGTTAGACTGGAAATTTTTTACTTTTTTAAGTTAGACATCTAAACATATTTGAAGAATCTGTTTTTTTTTTCCCTGAACACTGTGTGATTAATATGTAAAAGATTATGTAGTTGACTAGAGAAATTTTTTTTTTTTTTTTAAAGATTTTATTGGGGAATTGGAGGAGGGAACAGCGTTGGGGAATCGGGGAAGGGGAACAGACAAGTTGCTGTCCTTTTGTTCTTCAGTCTAGTCATGGAGGACATCGCTTCACTTGCACATGTTGGTATTATTGCGCTCCTCCTGGCTGAGGGAGTCACTCGCCGACCATTGGACGGCCACTCACGGAGGCTCACGAAAGCACACGCCAGCTGCCGGCCAGCCCTAGTGTAGCTTAAGCTGTTGCTGGTGACAGCATCCCAGCTCCAGGTCGAGCTGTTGTTCACCATCTTAGCTATAGAGGGCGCAGCATCACTGGCCCTCATGTGGGATCCAAACTGGGGCCCTGCTGCTCAGAGCTGGCGTCCCAAGCCAACTCTTAACCAATACGCTATTCTGCCGGCCCTTGACTAGAGAAAGTTTGATTTTTTTTTCATTTCTTCTGTATCTACAGGATCTCTTAGACATGAATTGTATTGGTAGTTCAGGGATAAAAATCTGTTTAACTTTTACATTTTATACATTTCTAAACTCAAAGTATGCTCGCACCAGAAAATACATTGTTTTTGTTTCACTAGGTTACTTGAACAGTCATCTAAATGGGTGGTTCTGTGAGATCTGAGAAACACTGGCTTGAGCAAAGATCCTGAGAAAGAGCAGAGTTGAGAGCAAAGAGGAGTGTGTGTGCTGTGGCAGTGGAGGTGTTTGAGGTGTGAATCATGAAGTGTCCTATAAACCATTTCAAGGAGCTTGAAAGCTATCCTGACAGTGATGGGCAGACAGTGCCAGTTTTTAGGTGAGGGAGTGACATGTAGAACTTGCCTCATTTTTGTGTTTACCTGACTTGATTAGATCGAGGTTATGCGTTCTCAGCCAAATCCTGCACAAGTGGTGATGTGTCTTTCTCAGGGTGCCATGTGTGGAGGCACGAGTTGTGTTTCTGTCACTTCTGGGTGGTATTAATTTTTAAATTTTTTTATTTTTTATTTTTATTGTTTTATTTTATTTAATTTTTTTTAGCTGAGCCATCCTGCCACCTTTTGGCAGCTCAGCAGCAGCTCAGCTCGGGCTGGGCATCGAATTGTTGTTGCTCAGAGTTCAGCTCACACTCTTGAGCGAGCTTAACCAACTGAGCCACTTGGTACTAATTATTTATTTATTTATTTTTAAATTTTATTGAATTTTATTTATTTATTTTTTTTAAACTTTATTGGGGGACAGTGTGTTTTTCGAGGACCCATCAGCTCCAAGTCAAGTCGTTGTTTTCAATCTAGTTGTGAAGGATGTAGCTCACTGGCCCGTCAGGGGATCGAACCTGTAATCTTGGTGTTAACGAGCCTCTATCCACCTGAGCTAACTGGCCACCATAGGTGACATTAATTTTGATCATGCAGTCAAGGTCTTGTCCCGTTTTTTTGCTGTATTTTTTCTCTCTAGCAATTAATAAGTAATCTGTTGGGGAGACTATTTAAGATCATGTCACTGTCCATTCCTCATCAAAAATTCCCCTCTGATTTAGTATCCATTGATTTTTGCCTTATTCAGTCTTTCCTATAATGGTTGCAAAATAATGATTTTGTACCTCCAGCATTCTCTTCCATGTTTTTTAGATGGTTGTTGATGTTTTGCTGTAAGCAAGATATCTTACATCTTGTTTATTTATTTATAGATTTATGATTGGCGTGGACTCATGAATTCCTATTTTTTCAATGGTTTATAATTTGTTATTGCATGTCATTATTTTGGTGCTCACATTTTCCCAGATTTGACCAGTGAGAGTTCCTTCAAACTAGCTTCTAGGTCCTTGTCAAGTGCTCCCATCATTTTGGGGAGTATTTCCTTTTTTCTCATGCAAGGTGTCCCTGGTTCATCTTGTACCCACCCTGGCTCATCCATGGAATTAATTAGTCCTTTCTCTGACTAGCTCTGGTTCCATTTATTTGGGGACGGTATTAGAGAACAAGAGCTGGGCTTTTGGCCGGGGTACCACTTGGGTATTTCACATGCAACTGATTTATTAGATGGGGTGCTCCTCGGAAAAAACCTGTGCGGGAGTGAGGGGCACAGCAGAGGGAAGGGGAGGATGCTGAGTAGGGATGTATTTTTCAGGGAATGCCTGTTTCAGTCAAATCAGTTCTGGTGCACAACAAAATACAAGGTTTTTCCTGCTTTGGAGGCAGGGAGCGGGGTTTGTGCCACCTGTCAGTCACCGCCCACTGCAGGAGTTGGGAGATGGGGAGGCAGCAAGGACACTGCACGGTGCTCCATGCCCAAGGGCGGTCCTGAGCAGATTGCAGTCTGAATGCTTCAACATTCTCCCCTACAGGAGGCACCGACCTTCTCTGTCCTAAAACTAATTTATATGAATCTATTAGGAACCTTAGTTTGGGTAGTAGGAGTTCAGATAGTGATAAGTCAGGAGGGAAGGGGTAATTGCACAGATGTATGCACACACGCAGGTGTGTGAGCTGCATCCAGATGTAACACATTGTGGGGTTTGATAAAACAGTTTGAGTAACATTGGCCTAAGATATACTTAACATATGCCAGACTGTGCTTTGGTTGTTTTTTTGTTTTTGTTTTTGTTTTCCTGTAGGTCGTTTGACATGATAATCCTACTTTGTGGAATTTTCCCTCTCTTCCCCATCTCCACATCTGTCCAATTCTTCTTCATTTTTCACACCTTACTTTAAAATCAGCCTCATAGGAGGTTTTCCGTGATTGCCACCACCCCTAATCTTTCAAACAAATTTAAAAAATAGTAATAATAATTGCAATTAAAGGCAAAAGACACGCCAAAATATCAAATAACCCCACTATAGAATTTCTTTCATTCTATTGTAGATCTAGAATTTTTCCTTGAGAAATAAAGTGAAACCTACAGATGTGCTGTGTCTATATCTATCAAATAATTTGAGAGATGAAGAAAAACATGATGTGGAAAATGGGAATATCCCATGTGTGTAGTAAACAGGCAGTATTTTTCACAAGAATTCACCTCTTTAAATTTATTAGAGACTGGGTGATTAGAAAGGATAGGCCAGTTAAATACACCTATGAGTAGACAGTAAGACATTGCCCACCAATCCCAGGAAGCCCTGTGCTGTTATAGAAATAGCACTGAATTCAATTTGAGGCATAGTAGGACTGATTTCTTGTTTCAGACTCTGCCATTAACCTCAGTCCCTTGGAGTATTCTAAATGGTGTAATCTAAGGTTTGAGAATGAGGGGTAGAGAGAGTGAGATATACCCAATAATTTATTTATAAATAAATATATCAGATGATTAACTGCTAAGGCTGCTTTAATCCTTAAACTTTTATGATTGTTAAATACTTATAATTGGTTTCAAGGGGTTCTTGACTCAGCACATGAAGGTCACCACAGGAAAAAGTAACTTTAAGCCTATGTTGCATTTACTGGATTAGTATTGTTATTTTTGTATAGGGGTGTTAATAGCATATTTGTTAAAATGTCTAGGTTTATAGATGTTTAACATGAGAGAAGTACTACCTTATACTTGTTATAAGTGACGAAACTACCCTGATAAGAACATTGATTCCATTTCCCCCACCATCCCCAATTATATTTTTACATTTTTAAGTAAGGAGATTGAAGGGAAAAAAAAAAATTCAAGAATGTGACATTTACTATCCCTCACTGTATTTTTGCTTCAGATCTGTTATTGGGAGGATTTTAAAGATCAAAGGATATGTTCAATAACTAACCATGATTAATTGAAATAAATAGTGTTTCAGATGTTTATGCTGTAGAATAAGGACTTGTCTGTCTTATTCTTCATTGTATATACAATCCCTAGCATAGAGATAGAGATTGGTGCATAGTTGGTGCCTAATAAATATTTGTTAACAGAATGAATATCTAATTATTAAATAGTGAAATTCTTTAAATATATGTGTCACTTTTTTTTTTTTTTTAAAGATTTTGGGGAATTGGGGGAGGGAAACAGCGTTGGGGAATCAGGGAAGGGGAATAGACAAGTTGCAGTCTTTTTTGTTCCTCAGTCTAGTTGTGGAGGACTTTGCTTCACTGGCCCATGTTGGTATCTTCATTGTGCTCTTCCCGGATGAGGCAGATGGGTCGCCTGCCTCTGGATGGTTGCTCACCGTGGCTATTGGCAGCTCACGCTGGCTGCCGGCCACTCACTGTAGCCTATGGCAGCCCCACTGCAGCAGGGGCTGCAGCCTACACAGTCGCCAGGGCTCGCATAGCCCAGCTCCATGTGGAGCCGTTGTTAGCTGTAGAGGGCAGTGTCACTGGCCCTCATATGTGGGATCCGAACTGGGGCCGCTGGCATCCCAAAACCAGCTCTTAACCAATGCGCCACTCAGCCGGCCCAATATGTGTGTCATTTATTAAACAGTTTTATTTGAATATTTACCTTATGCTAGAAGTTAGAGGGAATTATAGAGATGAATTAGCCATGGTCTCTCACCTCATTAAACTCAAGTTTCATGCAGCGATTCTGTCTAGCTGCATATTAGAATTATTTGGGGAGTATTGAAATATACCAATGCCTGAATTTTACCCCAGCATTTCTGATTTAACTGGTCTGTGGTGGGATGTGGGCATCAGAATTTTATAAAGCCCTCTCGGTGTTGGTTAGATGCAGCCAGAATTGAGACCTTCTGGTACCAGGATCTATCTTAGTCTTTTTGGGCTGCCATAACAACATACCATGGACCGGGTGGCTTAAACAACATACGTTTCTTTTGCACAGTTTGGGAGGCTGGTAAGTCCAAGATCAAGATGCTGACTGATTCTGTTGCTGGATCTTCCCCTTGTAAGGCCACCTATTTGATTAGGGTCCTAATATATATGACCTCATTTAACTTGAACCTCCTAAAAGCCCTATCTGCAAATACAGTCATATTGGGGTTTAGGGCTTCATCATGAATTTTGGGGGTGGGGCTGGGGGACACAGTTCAGTTCATAGCAACCACTGATGTCAGGAGAAGATTGCACAGATAGTGGGATTGCGATGTGTCTTAAGTCCAGACGTGGTTAGAGACAAAACACTAGGTGCACTCAAAATCCTGGGGGATGCAGAAATCACTTTCAGGTGATGGGTTCAGGGAGAACTTTGGGATGGAACAAATATTGAGTCTGGTTTTAAATAAGCATACTTTGAGAAGAAAATAAGAGGTAGAAGATGGTTGAGCTGGAGTTTGACTTGACTAGTTATTTGCTGGGTCATGTTGCAAGATTGCTTTGATCTTTCTGAACCTTAGCTTTTTCATAAAAGCTGATGCCTGTGATGATGTTTGTGATAACAGTTCCTTCTACCACCCCTCCTTTCTGCACATATTTATTGTGCTGCTTCTGTGTGCTATACAAATGTAATCTGACTTGTTTTTTTTGTTTGTTTTTGTTTTAGTTAAGGAGGATATAACCACTGGGATGGCAGGATGAAGATTTAAATTGTAGAAATTTTTAGTTGAAATTGCAATGCTGGTGGGACTTGGAAATTACCAATAGATGCTTGAAAATGTGGGCAGAACAAATTTGGAGATGGAGGCAACACTGAGAATTCAGCATAATAAATACCATCTTTAAAGACAGAGCCTTGTGGCATTGCCACTAAAGGGAGAGGAGCAGATCTTTACTTTGGAACATTTATACGTTTTTTTCCAGTGATATTACTATTGTCCAGAATATTTTTGAGACTCCTTTAAAATTGTTCCTTCAGCATCTATAGTACATTTATCTTAATATCCTCCTTTTGGCAAATTTTTATTCAGAAGGTGAACTTGAATTTCAGCCCAGGTTAGACAAAGGCAGTCTGGTGAAGGTGGTAATGATCACCCTGGGAAATGCTACCCCCACAAAAAAGTTATATTGTGGAGCTGGTTTTCGTGTGAATTAAACTGGTTCTGAAGGCCATGCCAAGAAAGATACTGTGAGTGAGTTGAGCAAAAGTCGACTCACTTGAAATAAGTGAGTAACTTCTCAGTGTAAAAATAATTTCCCTATTCCGTTATCAAAGTGATACATGTTTTTTTGTACAAACTTAGTGAAATATTGTAATAGGAAGAAGAAGATCCAAGTAGAGATAGGGTGGCCGAAGGCACTGAGAAAAGTTCACAGGTTTGTGAATAGCCTACCATGTTCTAGATGTACATCGGAGAGAAAATATTAATAATCAGTTAGGCGTGTATTGCTGAGAAGGCACAGGCATGCCGTCATTTATTCCTTTCTCAGGTGTCTATCCATTTCTCTCTCCCATAACACTGCTGATTTTCTATTAGGTATCAATGGAAAACTGCTTATAAAAAAGATGATCTTGAAGTTTTACCAAATAAGTAAGTGTGAAACCTTTTCATTTAAGAAATTAGGGCCACAATGGAGATTGCAGCACATTTCTAAAATTGTCTTGTCTTATTGCATAAGTTGATTTCCTGCTTTGATGTTCTTTTAGATTTGTTGTCCTTTTCTGGCCTCATCTTGGTTAGAGTCATGTGGGTGGAAGAGGAAGTTTTCACACCTAACAATCTGCAAAATCTGAGGTCCAAGAAATAAGTGCTTTTGGGAAATGGGTACATTAGTGTGAAGTAGGTGGTTCTTAACAGTGAAAGCTGATAGGACAGAGAAGTTCAAGTGAAGCATACTATTATGGGATTTAGGTGGTATTTGAGCCAGAAGCTAAGCAGAAATAGGCATATCTACCTTAATGATGTGCTTTCGGTATTTTGTAAGAGTTTGAGCTTCTTAAAAAATTAGATTGTTATCGATTAACTTAATAGTTGATGTTTACTCTCTGAAGGTATTTTTCAGCCAATTGACAAATCACTCCTCTTGTTGTTTTTTGTTTTGTTTTTTAATATTTTTCTCCATGGTATTACTCAGAGAATCAGAATTCCATTTCACTTTACTTTCTGATCAAAAAATGAGAACTATGCAGTTGGGAATTTTGCTTGTTCAAAATGATGCTTGTGAAACAAGCAGTCCTGGCATCGAAGGGTTGTTTCCATGCTTTGTAACTGTGGAAGCTCACAACACCTTGTCTGCAGAAATCTCCATAAATAGGCCGCCATCTCAGGTGTGCGGTAGTGTCGCAGGGGAAGATGTGGGAACTGCATTATATGACCTTGACATTGCCATTGTATCAGAGGCTTGGGTTATTTCGTCTCTGTGAGCATCCACTTCTTCGTCTGCAAAATAGAATCAAAATACTTACCAGATAGGGCCGATAAGAAGACTTGAGGGCATTCACTGTCCTCATCTTGACGTTTCATAAACAGAGGCAGGGCAGGGGTGTGCCATCTCCAACTGCTGCTTTTCTTTTGTTTTTGTCATGTCAGTTCAAGTATGACTTGAAGGGAAGAAAGGGAAAGGAACCCTGATCACTATTTTTCTTTTCCCAGCCTAGGTACCTCTGCCTGCCCCTCTTCTCTTCCTCCTTAGACACTATGGGTATAGCAAGAAGGTACGAGCAAGCTGGTGAGAACATGACCACCTGCTCAGGAGCATCCTGTCTCCGTGAGGAGAGCTGGTGTCTACCTCACTTCCCGGTGTGAAGCACGTACTGTGAAGGTGGTGACTGAGAACTCTGGTCTTGTACTGTGCACAGGATACCACCTGCCTGGGACCCTTCATCTGGAAACTCTTGGTAGCTAGTAAAGAAGAGGGACCCTCTGGTAGCTAGTAAAGAAGAGGGACCCTAAAGATAGAAACCGTTGCTAATAAGAACACTGTTGCAAATTCACTACAATCATATTTCTTGTTTTTCCTCCAGGGTACACGGTAGCATGGAAATAAATGTCTACAGGGGTGAATAAGTGAAACTAGGAAGTTCAAATTTTAAAAAGGGGCATTATCTAAATAAGAATCAAATTAGTTAAAATTTTTTCATTACTGAAAAGGCATCTGTTGCCCTTCAGGGGTCACTTCTTTCCAATGAAAGGTCCTGTAACATCCTGATTTGCTTTGCTGTTAATCTTTGCGGAGTCATAGCAGGCGCTGTTGTCGGTAGCCGTATAATTTAGTGCTGCCATATTGCATGAGCACGTGAGCCCCAAAGCAGAATCTGAGCTAACAAATTCAGCTAGTGAAAAAGGTGAAAATTGACTTTCAGGTGATGATAGAATGTCGAGAAGTTAGAGCTTTGGAAATTTTTCTTGGTGGGATTATCCTGATTCTTCATCTCAGTATAAATTCATTTGACTATAGAGTAGCAAACTCAAAATTTGATTTTTTTTTTCTGGCAGGATCTTGTACAAATATATAACATATGCATCACATTGACACAAAGGGAATAGAATCATTCTGTAATTTTATGAATAAAAGTGCCATATCTACAATATTTGTAGTGTTGAAGATAACTCTGAAATATGTATAAAATCATAATTAATTAATTGATAGCTGATATTTAGTGGTTGGTATGCTACCAAATGGGAAAGTCTTTAGCAGAGTTTATTTATGTATGTTTAGGTCTGTTATTTCTGATTTAACATTTCAGAGTGTGGAAAATCTAACTCAATATTAATGTGACTCTGGAATTGTTTCTTTGCCTTAGGAGATTTTAGAAGAATGGTCAGAAGTAGGTCTTGCATACCTTTTAAAAAATGTGTTTACAGAGGAATATTATAACCTCAAATACATAATGTAGGTAAATATCTCATAATTTACTTATGGAAAAATGGTTCAGTACTATAGAGCTATGTCTGTATCTAGGGAACGGATCCAAAAAACTAGTGCTTTAGTTACCTAAGGCCACTGCAAGATTTATAGAGCAAAGAGTGGATTCATGAGGACACACTGTATAGATTAAAATTATATAAATGAAAGGAAGAGGTAACATTTTGAAGTTGATTTTATAAAATAGTATATCACAGTATTTCTGCTAATCTGTTCAGTCATTATACTGTTACTTACTAATGCTTAATGATGATTTATGCTACTGACAAGCAGAAAAGAAGTCTGGAGAAAGTCCCAGTTTTATTCTTTTCTCTTAAAGTAGACATCAGCTTTCCACTCCACAGGATGTCTCGCGGACATTTCAAATTCAACATGTCCACAACTGAATTCCTCCCTCACCTGGTGTTTCATCTGTATTCCCATCTCACTGAGTGGTCACATCGAGTCACTCTGAGCCCCCCTTGAATCATCACTTTCCCCTAATCCCCTCAGGCCCCACCTGTCTTGTAGGGTTTCTCTCCCATTCTGTCTTTGTTTTTTTTTTTTTTTTTTTTGAGGGTAGTGTCACTGGCCCTCATGTGGGATCCGAACCGGGGCCGCTGGCTTCCCAAGCCAGCGCTTAACCACCGCACCACTCGGTTGGCCCCCATTCTGTCTTTTTGTCTCTACCCTTACTTCCCAGTTCTTTCTATAAGCTCAGTATTCTTTTTTTCATCTTACAACAGCTTTGGCAAAGCTAAGGAGTAAAAGAAGGCATAAATGAATAGTATTGGCTTGAGTTCAGCAAACCATGGCCCGAGAAAAATCTATTAAGGCCTGTCAGCTACAAATGGTTAGTAACATTTTTAAAGAGTCGTTACACACACAAAAAGGAATATATGTGATGTATATAGTCTGTAAAGCTTAAAATATGTACACTCTGGTCCTTAAGAGAAAAAACTTTGTTGATCCCTGGCATAGGCAATGAAAATTGGGATACAACTATAGGTGTGGTAAAGAGAAAAAAATCATGTGAACATCTCCATCTATGTCTGTCCATCTCTTTCACACATACATGTGTGCACACGTACATTCTCTAAAATCCAGTCCCTGATAGATGGTACATCAGGTTCTACCACAAAAACAAGTGGGATATATACATACATACTTGACAATTACGTTCACGAACTTGTTGCAATGATATTGCTAACCTTTTTTGATATCAGAGGGATTATTCATTATGAATTTGTAACAACTGGACAAATAGTTAACCAAGTTTACTATTTGGAAGTGCTGAAAAGCCTGTGTGGAAAAGTTAGACACCTGAACTTTTTGCCAGCAATTCATGGCTCTTGCCTCACAACAATACATCAGCTCAGACAGCACTGTCTGTGAGGGAGTTTTTAGCCAGTAAACAAATAACTGTATTGGAACACCTTCCCTGCTTACCTGATCTGCCCCCAGTGACTTCTTTCTTTACTCAAATATAAAGGAAATATTGAAAAGAAGATATTTTGATGACATTCAGGACATCCGGGGTAATATGACGACAGCTCTGATGGCTATTCCAGAAAAAGAGTTGCAAAATTGCTTTGAAGGGTGGACTAGGCACTGGCATCGGTGCATAGCTTCCCAAGGGGAGTACTTTGAAGGTGACCGTAGTGATATTCAGCAGTGAGGTAGGTAGCACTTATTCTTAAGAGGAGTTTGTGAACTGAGTTGTCCTTCCTTATATGTGATTGTAGGAATTAGTCAAGTCTGAAATGTGTAGGGCAGGGCAGCTGTCAGGAAGGGCAACCTTGGAACTCTTGGCCTTGAGCTGAAGCTGCAGTCTGCAGGTGGAATTCTACAGGGAAATATCAGTTCTCCCTTATGACTTTTCAACTAATTGAATCAGGCCCAGCTGGATTATCTAGGATAATCTTCTTAAACATTGTAGATTTAACATCTACAAAATACCTTCACAGCCACGCCTGGTTTAGTGTTTGAATAAATGGGGACTATAGCCTAGCCAAGTTGACCCATAAAACTGACCACCTGAAGTGGTTTCTACCAAACATTCAGGAGCTAATAAAAATCTTTATTTTACACAGAGTGTTTCAGAGAATACAAAGGAAATATCCCTAATTTATTGTTTAAATAGTGTCAACTTGGATAACCAAACATCACAAAAATAAGAAAGTCATAGGCAAATTTCAATAGGAAGATAACCACGATAATTCTGAGCACAATTTGAGTACCCAACACAGAGGTGCTGCTAGTTACTACTCACCATTTTTCTAAAGGACATAGCCAGTAAGAATTAAAAAAGAAAAATGCAATCCTTATGGTCGTCTGTATAGGAACTGGAAGAGAATCTACTGGCAAATTGTTAGAATTAATAGAGTTAAGGAAGATCGTGTGTAAGGACAATATAAAAAATTCAGTTGAAACTGTACACCAGCAATAAATAATTACATGTTATTTATGAAAGCTCCTTTACCAACAAATAAATCTAATGAAAGATGAGTAGTATTTTTAAGGAGAAACTTATAAAGCTTCTTTGTTTACTTGATTATCTAATTGTTAGTGACGTGTTAAAATCACCCATTTTGAGTGCTGGTATATGTCATGTTGTAGAGCTAATATGATCATGGAGGTAAAATATACGAGATGCCCCTCAGAGAGCGCCCTTCTCTACTCCCATAGATAATCAGTGTTCTAATTTTTTATTACGCAGATTAGTTCTGCATGTTCTTGAATCATGCAGTATGTACTCTTCTGCCTGGCTGCTTTTTCTCAACACAATTTTTGAGATTCGCCCATGTTGAGTGTATCAGTATTTCGTTCTTTTGTGTTACTAAGTAGTGTTCAATTTCACATGTAGGTTGTTTCCAATTTTTAAACAGACTTATACAGATTTTTTTCTAGACATATACAGAGGGTGCCAAAAAATTTATACACATTTTAAGAAAGGAAAAAAAACTATTAAAAGTGTACTACTCAATACATACTGATAACAAAAGATGAATACAAGTCATATGTATACATTTTTTGGCACCCCCTGTATTTTCATTTATCTTGGGTAAATGAATACTTAGGAGTGGAAAATAGGTTGGGTGTATATTTAACTTTATAACCTAACAAGCGGTTTTCCAAAGGAGTTTATCATTTCACACTCACACCAGCAATATATGAAAGTTCCAGTTTCTCCACATTCTTCCTAAAATTTGGTGTTCTCAGGGCTTTTAATTTTAGTCATTCTGATGGGTGTGAATGACATCATGGGTTTCATTTGCATTTTCTTAATGACTAATGATTTTGAGCACCTTTTCATGTTCATAATTACAGTTTGTATATCTTCTTTTTGAAGTGTCCTTTTAAGCCTTTTGCCCCTATTTTTATTTGATTGTATTTTTTTTTGTTGATATGCAGTTCTTTATATATTATAGATTCAAGTCCTTTGTCGTCATAGCTATTATCTATATATCCATACATATATCGTGAACACTTTCTTCTGGTCTGGTTTGCCTTTTATTTCCCTTAATGGTGTCTTTTGACAAATAGCAGATTTTATATTTGATGGTATCAGTTCATCGTTTTTTTCTTTTCTATTTAGTGCCTGTGTTTTCTCTTTAAGAAATCTTTGTCTACTCCAAGGAATTGAAAGGTGTTTGTTTGTTTCATAGTTTTTGCATTTGCCCCGTGACAAATTCATTTTTGCGGCTTCTGTGAAGTTGGGGGTCTGGTCAAAGGGTTCAGGCTGATTTTTTTTTTTTTTTTTTCATATTTAGCCAAGTCTTTTTTGAAAATACTTTTACTTTTTTTTAATTTTTATTGATTAACTTTGGTGCATTTGTCAAAAATCAATTAGCTGTATATATGCAAAAGTACTTCTTGGTTCTATTTTGTTGTTAATCAGTTTGCTTATCCTAATTATCCTGATACTCCACCACCCTGATTTCTGTGGCCTTGTAGTCAGACTCGAAATCATGTAGTACAAGTCATTCAGATTTGTTCTATTTAAATGTTGTTTTGGGGGTTCTAGGTCCTTTGCCCTTCCTTCTGCACTTTTAAACTTTCTTTATTGTAGCTTTACTTTGAAATAGTTAAATGTGTCAAGCTGCAAATTAGTTCAATTTCCATGTACCTTTTCCCCAGCTTTCCTGAATGAAACTATCTTGCATAACCATAGTATTTGTCTTTAATAAGTGTGAGATCACCCTTTAAAGGGGCAAAAATTGGTATTGGGGGAGAAAATAATCTTACTATTTTAATATACCAAGCACTGTTGTACATGCAGTTCATAGGCAGACGGATGTGTATCTGTGATATTAACATTTTAGAGGGGGGCGTTAGGAAGTAATGTCTAGAATGGCTCCGTTGGGAGCAAAAAGGTAAAAAGATTGGAACACACTGCTACAATTCAGTGGAACTAAGGAAACCAGGAATTGACATTAGTATAATAGCATTCACTCAGGTACATATCTTAGTTGAATTTCACTATGTTATGCATGTGTGTGTGTGTGTGTGTATGTGTAGCTAGTGACATTTTATCACCTGTGAAGTTTCCAGTAACGAGCATCATACCCAGCGTACAGAGCTGTTGCATCACTACAGAGAAAATCCTCATGTTACTCCTTAATGGGTCACACGGCTCCCTCAACGCTAACTACAGGTGACCCGTGATTTGTTTTCCATCACTCTAATGTTGCCACTTGAAGAACATTATGTAAGTGGAATCATCGATAAGTGACCCTTTGGGACTGTCTTCTTTTCATTCAACACGATGCCCTTGAGGTCCATGCAGGGTGCTGCTGTGTTGCATATCACAGTGCGTTCTGCTTTATTGCTGAGGAATATGCCATTGTCTGGGTGAACCATTGGTTATCCATTCAGCAGTTGAAGGACTTTGGGATTATCTCTGTTTTTTAACTATTAAAAATAAGGCTGCAATGAACATTTGTGTGCAGGTTTGTGAACATAAAGTTTTCATGTCCCTAGGATAAATCCTGAGGAATTGTGTGTGATGGGTCATATGGTAAGTCAGGTGGTAAATTCTTTTACATTTATTGAGACTTGTTTCATAGCCCAGGCTGTGGTGGATCTTGGTAAATATTCTGCTTTATTGAGTCGAGTATTCTATAAATGTTAGATGGAGTTAGTTCATGGTGGTGTTGAATACTTTACAGTGTCAGCATGTAAATTTAAATGTCTGTTTTTCTAATATGCGCTCTGTATTTCACATTTGTATATCATGGGTTCATTTTTTATTTTGTCAGAATATATTCTGTATACTTCTTGTGGCAGATTTTATTTCACAAAGGTCCCAACATTATCTTCCATTCCTCATGCTCTTCTGTAATGGGGCCTTGCCACAAAAACTAGAGTCGTAGTTCCCTCCCACTTGAGTATCGGCTGTTTTAGTGATTTGAAGTTAATGTCAGGTAGCAGGAATGGCTCCATGACAGGGTCGGAACAGGCCATACTGCTTTTACCTGGTTTCTTGGAATGCCCCGTCTCCAGACATTCCTTCTCAGATTGCTCCCATCTCATAACCCACCTGCTATATTGCGAGAAGCCATACCAAACCGAGAGGCATGCTTAGGCTCCCTGGTTTATGGCCGTCACTGAGCCGGCCCTTCAGCCATTCCAGCCCAGATGTCAGGTAAGTGAAGAAAGCAGTCATCTTGGAAGTGAACCCTCCAGCCCCCACTTTTGCAGATATTGACGTCAACACCAGTCATTGGAATCTACCCAGATGAGGTCAGACACTGTGAAGAACAGAAGAGTCAAAGCTACTTTACCTTTCTTAATTCCTGATCTTTAGGATTCCTTTAAAATGTTCATTGTTTTACGTCACTAAGTTTGATTAGTGGCTGTCACGCAATAGGGATCAGTTCTTTTTCAGTTGAGTTTGAAAGAGGTAAACTTTTCAGTCCCTACATATCTGAAAATATCTTTAATCTCACTCTTAATTGGTTGTACATGTCTTGGGTACAAAGTAATTCTCTCTCAGAACTTTGAAGTAATTTATTCGTTGTCTTCTTGCATCCATGTCTTGCCAGTGAAACAGGATGTAAATCTGAGTTTCATTCCTTTGTATGGATAATGGTTTTTTTCCCTTTGAAGCTTTTAGGATTTTTGAGCTTCAGACATTTCATCGAAGTGCATGTAGGGAATCTGTGATCCATTTCTGTCCAAGGACTCTTATCTTTTTTTTTTTTTTTTACTTCAGTATGTTTCTTATATGTATTCTAAAGTCTTATTTTCCTTGCCCTTAGCACTCCTAGGAGTTGGTTACTGCTTGATTAATTACAGCTGGTTTCTCTCTCCTTACTGTGCCGTCCTTATCAAATTACGGTGGTTCTTGGCTGTTTTGTTGCTTTTGTTTGCTTTTTGAGATTCCCTGTTACCTTCTCTACAGACACTGGATCACCTCAAAGCTTCCTGCATCCAGAAGTTGTTGGGGATCCTGTAGTACCAGGAAATTAGGGGTTCCTGGTCTTCCTAGGTGTGTTATTAGATACCAGAGAACTTCCTGATCATCTTCTGGGGATACCTGTTATTTACTTATTTTACCTATAGTTTCAAGGCAGCAGAAAAGGTGACCTACTTGACTCCTCCTCATGTATTTCAACCAGTGATACTTTAGTTTCCTCCAGGGAAGTCTCTTGTTCCCCTTTTTTGCTGCTTCAGAGCATGGAGGAACACCCACTTTTGATACCGGTTTTTTCCTGGAGAGAATCTCTGTGGGGGACATGACTGACTACCCCCTGTAATCTGATCTCACCTGCCTTTTGTCATTCAGAGGTTCCTGATCATTTTGGTTTCCTGAGGACACTGACCCCTTTGTTTTTCAGAGTTCTCTAGGAATTTCAGGAGCCCTCTGGACTCTGGAGCAGGCGCCCCATCCACAATTGTAGTCTAATTGTAATGGTTGTGTTTCAGTTGCACCGAAATTTCACAAGCTTTGTTTTTATAGACACAAAGTTTTCACTTTTCTTCTGCCAGTTCCGTTTATCTTAGGCTACTCTTATTATTAAATAAACTGTTTAGGTGTCTCTTAATCTTGGATCTCAGTATCAATAAAAATCATCTATTTTTGGATCTTAGTATCAATAAAACTCCTCTTGTGGATTATATTAATAAGAGAAATTATAATTTTTAGTCTGTGACTTAATTTTGACAAGATTACATGGAATATGTTATCAAGTCAGAATAGTACACTAGTTTACAGAAATTTTTGGAAAGATGTTGCCTATGTCCCTCACATTTTTTTGGTTGTATATAAAAATAATTTAGAATGGTCTTCAGTGACTAAAATAATCACCATTTTATGAGGTTATAAAAGTCAATGTTTTAATATATTTGCATAGCTTTTATTTAAGTACACCAGATTGCTTATTTTTCCCCTAAATTGGTGATTTACTTGAGACTTTCCTATGTTAAAGAAAGATCTTTTTATTTTCAGAGCAGCATCTCAGACATGTTGAAAAAGATGTTTTGATCCCTAAAATAATGAGAGAAAAGGCCCGAGAGAGATGTTCTGAACAAGTTCAAGGTAAGATTCAAATATTCATAAAAAGATCAAATACATTTTTTATAATATGATCTGAATTTAATCTTTAGCCTTCGAGTCAAGTAGTCAGTGAATTAATATGTATGAATGGCTTCTCACCCTTTCACTGAGATACCAGTATTTCAGCTTTCAGAACTTCTAGGTGGCATTCATTTACAATTTAAAAATATTTTCTCCAGTTATTACTAAAAATACATTTTTCCCCAGCAGTGTAGTTACGTATAGAGAAAAACCTGGTATGAGTACTTTGGAGAAACAAGTTATTGTGATGACTTTTTTAGGGAAAGAAAAAACATCAGATCATCAGATATAATGTGTACCTGTTTCCCATCTATCAACATGTTCATATAAATATATGTTCTAAGATGATTTTCTTTGGTGTCATTGTCTATTACTGAACTGTTAATGGAATTTTTAGCAGTACTTAGAGTGAGTCTGATGTTTTCTTAATGTTTTATGTTTTTAAGTGGAAGATATTTATGTAAATGCATGCATTAAGCACCCCATATATGCATATTTTCTTTGGAAAATGTCTTCAAATGTTTTTTATAGAATACTCCTGTATTCTATAGCTCTAGAGACGTATTGTTGATTCAAATGTAACATTATAGTGAAAAATGTGAATAAAGCAATGGGAGGTGAAAAATGACACCATAAATGATGCGTAACTAGAAAAGCGCATGGCAGCATTACTGTAGAAATGTCTTTTTTTTTTAAAGCCTACCTCTTGGAATGGCCGTCTAGAAGGGGCAGTAGTAACATTTCGCTGACGTAGACTGTTTTCCTGGCTCCTCTTCTTCACTTTCCCCTGTAATCTTCTTTGGGGACCAGAGTACTTCTTAGTGAGAGTGACGGGCTGCAGCTCCACACGGTGTGTTTCTCTCCAGGGGAGTTAGGCTGTGTCAACTGTAGTTTGGGGACCGTGTCCGTAACATTGGATGCTGGGACCATTTCTGTTCCTCTGGTGCTGTCTCCTTAGAGGGTGACCTTTGTGATTGATGGATGGAGGCAGTAAAAACAAGATGAGTAGTCCTTCAGAACTGCCCTTGTGTGATGATCATTTCTATTTCTTAAATTAAATGACTTTTCATATTCCAGTTTTAAATCTGTCCGTAAATTAGATGTAAATTAAATCCATACATAAATTTATTAATAAATTGCCAATAATTATTAGTATCTTTTGAAGATATTACTCATGCTTTCACTCTGAATTAGTTGTTTAATCAGAGCACTTTCCTCCCACCCTCTCTCCCCAGGTGTCAGGAGAAATTAACCCATTGGCACCTGCAGTCAGGGTTCAGTGCACATCTGGCATTGGCAGGTGTCATGCTGATAGTCTCAAGAGATAACCCTCCACCTGTTTCCTAGAACTTTAACATGTAGATATATCCTGATCCAGGTGGGGGAGGATAAAACTTTAAAATGGATAATAAAGTTGTAGGGTTAACATTTCACTACTAGGAAAATTTACTTATTACTGATACTTTGGCCTCAAGTTTTAAATATGAATTGTATTTATGCTGTTTTGTAATACATTATTCTGATATCTAGAATGAAAGAAAGCTAGCTAATTCAATTATATATTGAGTTTTTAACTCATGTAATTCACATGAAAATGCAAAATGATTGTATGGCTTTGGGTTTCAGAACTGTCTTTGCTTACGGTTAGATGGTGAAACTTTTATTTTGGTTTTTGAAATGAGAGAAATAGAGTAAAATTTTAAAATACTTGTTTGTGTTTCACAAGTATAATACTACTTTGAACAGAAAAGAAAATGTTTAATTCCTGTTTTTTCTTTTTTATCAAAAGTTAAGTTGTTTAGGATGTTGACATGGTTGTTTCTCTTTTATTAACATCCCTAAAATCTTCTGAAGGCTGAAGTATCTTAAGATTTGAGATCCATTTGGATTATTTCAGTGCATTTGTAATTTTTAGAACATGTTATTATGATTGATTTTCAAACATTTGAATTTTTATAGATAATCATATATTGATTGTTTTATGGTCCAAAACAATGTTTTCAAATCTAAAATTGATTATTTGATAAAGGCATAATCCTTAGTATTCTCCCTGTTTAACTATGTGAATTAGGTAAAAAACATATTGCTGCTGCTCAGGCAGCAGAGTACATCAAGTCCATTGAAACTGAACACTAAGATGCAATTTAGAAATAGGATACCTCCATTGTCGTTTATTTACTATTTATAGCCTTTGCATTATTAATTACAGAATTTTACATAAAAGTCCTCTGCATGCTAATTGTATAGTGCTTGAATAAAGATATAGGAATTTTAATAAGTGATCTGACTTTCTGCTAAGTGCCTGAAACATGATTATATGGGAAAGCTTTTCTGTTTGATTTTTTTTTTTTTTCCAATGTCATTTCAACCCAGTTGATCATAAGAATTGGGTCAGACTGCAAGCAACTTAGGTTTGTGAAGGGAATGGAACAGCTTTTCTGGGGACAAAGAGAAATGAAATCACTTTCAATGAAAGAAAGATGCCTCATTATGCTCACCAACAGTGGTTATTGACAGCTACACTTCCTATTAACAAGGCGCATTTAACTAAGAGTTTGGCTGTTGGATCTTTGGACTTGATCTAATTTGCTAGCATTAATTAGTTTCTTTTGAGCACAGACACTTGGTGCTCACAGCTATAGATTTGGAGGGCTAATTAGGATAGAAAATTGAACAGAATGGGGTAAGGCATTAACCTTCAACCATTACCAGCTGGGACACTGATAAAGACCAGGGAGCCCAAATGCTCCCTATTGATGCGAAGAGTACCCTAATGAATATCAATTTCAGCCAGGTTGTTATATTCTTACTAGTTCCCTCTTCATTATAAATTTTAACCAGCGTCCATGGTACCTTCTTTATTGTCTATGTGTACCCTATTGGTTTTACTGTACACTGATTTTGTCTGAGTTGCACATTTCATGTTATGTTTTAAACATAATTACAATTTGCCTTAAGTAGGAGATAACATTTAGAATGTTTCACTATTTTATACCCCCATACTAAAATGTAACTTTTATCTACAATTATTTGGTTCTAATTCTACAGTGCTTTTTATCTTTTTATAAAGTCACAGTAACCTTGCCATTTCAAGACAGTGAAACAAACTGAAATAAGAAAAATCTTAGCTTTTGGATGACAATAAAACAGTTTGTATTAAACTGGTGTCAAATTTCCACTGTGTTATATACCTGAAGCTGATGTTGAATAATATTGAATGCCAAATATATATATATATATATATATATATATATATATATATATATTCACAGCATATGGAGCACAGCATAGGGAATAGAGTCAATAGAATTGTAACAGCTATATACAATGTCAGAGGGGTAGTAGATTGGGGGGATTATCACTTTGTGAGGGGGATATATGTCTAACCATTACATTGCTATGTACACCTGAAACTAATAAATAGATAAAATGGTGTCAAACTTGAAAATCTTTGTCTTCATAAAAGTTGTATACTTTTTTGTTTCTTTTTGGAGAGAAAAATAGGGGCCATCACTTTTCTTTTGAAATTTTGATTTGATGAGTAAAGGGGGTTTGACCTACAAACTGGATACTGAATTGAGAAGCCTGATCTTAATACTGTATAAATTTTGGCAGGATTATAAACTCAGTAAAGCATACATCAAAATAAAAGCTACTGAACAACTCATTTAAATAGAAAATGTAAATTTATAATATTCTTTTTTGGCAGGGATATTATTACCAGTGTATAGAGACACTAAAATAAATGACTAAAGTATACTGGTAGACATTAACACAATGAACACTGAGCACATTGGGAATAGAATGGAAAGAAAATTTTAGAATGGCCAGTCTCTCTCTTATTCCCTCCTTTCCCTGCCTTCTGAAAGCCAAAACCGAAATCCTCTTCCACCAAGTGTGATGATGGAATCATTGCCTTTTCTTGAATCTGGGAGTTATCAGCTTGTTTTAGGAAATTGGAAATTGGTTTTAGGAAGTTGCTTTCCACTTGTGACTTTTTCCATGTGTTTGACTCTTTGCTAACTTAATGATTTATATTTTCTATGTTAGTAATATTTAAAAAATATTTTTGTCATATACATCAGTAAAGTATGCATTCTAGTATTATAAATTTTTCTTCTGGAAATAGAGCCTCCATAAGAAGAAGAGTCACTGAATTGCTGTGTTTTGTGCTAATTCGTCATTATATTTCTTTGCCTTTTTGAATTGCATAGTTGGCATTTAATATCCAGTCTCTATGTTGAATAATGAAGTTTGCTTTAAAAATAATAAGAATTTTTTTTTTTTTTCTTTTACTATGACACATCAAGACCAAAAAGTACTTTGTCATCAGGGATGGCCTGGAACTTTCTTTAACCTAGCTATATTGTCCTACTCACTAACTCCTTTCATCCTTGGTGCCTTCTTTTACCCTGTTTTAATGTTTCTTTAGTATTGTTTTCTTCTGTTGCAGTCTTTTTTGATCTTTTGGCCAATAGGTGGGAGTTTAGTTCTTTGGAATTATATAAATTACAAGGAAGCGTGGACTGTTTGTTTCTTTGAAACATTGTAGAGCTGTAGTTAAATAACATGGAAGCTTAATAAAATGCCTGCCCTCTTCTATCAGTCACATACAACTTAAGTACGTTGTTACATTTTGTTAAATTCCAAAGATATGTGAATAGACAAAATGAAAACCAACTAACAAGTTTAGGATAGTCTTTAGGAGGTTTGCAGGCAGAGAACTATTCAAACATCTGTCAAACAAATTGGAAAGTATAATGATTAAAGTATTCAGTCTTCTACCCAACTGTGTTTTTTGTTTTTTTTGAAGGTTAAAGATCAAAGTTTATTTGATTGTAATGAAATTAGTTGACTCCCATTAAATGGCTCTCCTTTTTTTAGAGTGAGTTTAATATTTATTAAAGAAAACAATCAAATTTTGATGTGCCTTTTCAGATATACTTATTTTATAATATAAACTGTACCCAGCCCATAATTAGATTCTTTTGTCCAAGAGGTTTGTTACTTATTTTGACTGGAAATCGGGATGCATTTTTTCATATGATATTTGAATTTGACAGAACTCTTCATGTCCTCTGCCGTGTCCAGCAAAGCGTCTTGCAAATAGGTGCCCAATAAGTGCCTGATTGACTCAGCTTCATTCTAAGTCCCTTGCAGGTAGAATCATGTATTCCTGCATTCTGCATATATTTATGTCTTTGACAGAGAGGTGAGATTTAAATGATTTAAAGATTTAAATAAATGTTACTGAATTGAATTGTAGAAAGCACTCTAGATGGAAATGTATATGCAAAGGTTTGGTGGTAGTGAGTAAACAGACTGGCCGATCTTGAAGCTGGAACTGTAGGTGGCCTTGTTCATCAGATGGGGTGTATGATGAGAGTGTTTTAGAGAGATGGATCTGTTGCCCATCTCTTGGAAGTTACCCAATTGTGTTTTTGAACCTGCCCCAAACTTTTCATTTGTTTGAACTGTGCCATTACCACATATGTTTTTGCCATTTAACCAGTTTGCCAATGTTTGCTAATACTGAAGTGGAGATGTAACCTATCTTTTGACTGGTTTGGATGTATTAGAAGGACAATAGATAAAATCAGTAATATAATGAATATTTGTTATGCGTAAGTATGTTTTGTACTCTTAAGAAATATAGAGACATAATTCTTCCACTTTGGAACTAAACTGGACTGTGTTGGGGGTCCCCAAGACCAGTCCTGGGTTTGGTGATTTACTCAGAGGACTCATAGGACTCAGCATGTAGTCATATTTGTGGATGAGATTTATTCCAGCAAAAGGATACTAGTAGAACCAGCAAAGGGAAAGGTGCTTGGGATGAAGTCCAGAGGATACCACGTGCAGGTTTCCAAGCGTTCTTTTCCCGTAGAATTACTCAGGATGTGTCTAATTCCTCCTGCCTCGAATTGTGATGACACATGTGAAATGTCTATCAGGGAAATTCATTAGAAACTCAGTCCCTAGAGTTTTTACTGGGAGTTGGTCACATGGGTAGCCTCTGCTTAGCATGTACCAAAATTTTGGACTCCTGGAAGGAAAGCAGATGTTCAGCATAAACCATATGGTTTGCACAACAGTTTTTAGGCATAGTGAGCCACTTTTATCAATTAGGGTGGGTGGGAACCCTCCCAAAATCCAACTTCTCGGACACCAGGGCCAGCCTTGCAAGCAGGCCTCTCTGAGGATAGCAGTGTCAGGCCTGCCACGTTTGCTCTGCTCTGCACATGGACACTGTAAAAGCTAGGAAAAGTTCATGAGCCTGTCTGGCCTGATGTCATACCAACGGCATCATGAGCAGTAGACCTCTGTCAATCACAAATACAGCTGAATTGTTTTTAAAACAACCGAACAAAGTATATATATACTGGTCATTGCTCATTGATTTAGTGGTTCTCAGTTACATTTGTTGACTTCTACCTCTGTTGTAGGACTTAATGGCTTATTATGATTTTCTCATTTGTGAATAGCCGGGCAATTTTGTAATAAAATTATAATTGGACATAAATAAGCTCAGATAAAATGGCTAGTTGTCTTCTCACTGAGAAAGATGCATGCAGCATGTCTTAGGTTTAGGAGTAAGTTAAGTTTTCAGATGTGAGCCTTTAAATGACTAAAGTAGCAGGGAATTTTGTCAGTGCAAATGAATTTAATATTTTAACAGCTAATCTAATGCAGCTGATCGTTGAAGGTGTATAAGTGTGAGAAGTCTACATTTGAACACAAAGGCAAAGAATCACATGGCTTAAAAGTTAGAAATATTGTTAAAATGAATAAAAATTATTAACATGAGTTACAACTGTTCTGCGAGTACTTCGTTAACTAGTGTTTATTATTTTCCTAGTTTTCAGAGACACCATCTTTCAGACTTAAATTCTTTCATCTGATGAGAAATTAATCCAAAATTAAATATGATCTAAACAGTATCACCCCCTTATATATAAAATCTGGGTACAAAATCACACTGTAGTTAGGCTACCCAATGACCCTCCAACATTTGATAATACTATTTGCATATATTTTAGTGTTAATTATTATATCGCTAAAAATATATTTAAAAGGCAAAACAGGGTTTTCAGTTTCCCTTTAGCGCTTGAATGGAACTTTAGTGTTATACGTAACATAGATATTCAAAAATTTTTAGTGATACTTCCTGTATGCCAGTCACCATTGTATGAACAGTGAGTGAATAAAACTCACAAAAATCTTTACCATTATAGCCCGTCCATGTCAATGAAGGAGGGAGATAAATGTTATAAGTTATTATAAGCAAATAATAGTAATCTGGAGTAAAGCTGGGTAAGTGTGGTGGGGAATGCTGGTGTTAGAATGGGGGTGCAGTTTTTGATAGGTGGTCAATATTGGTCTTACTGAGAAAGTGACATTTGAACAGAATTTTCGAAGAAGGTAAAAGAGTGATAGACGCAGTTATCTCTAGGAAGAATGATGTGAAAGAAGGAATGGCACGTGGAAAGACTGAAGCGTGGGTTGAAGCTGGCCTATTTGAGGAAAACAAAAAAAGTCACTGGTTCGGGTGGGATGAATAAGGAGGATGGTGGAAATGAGGCATTGAGCAGAGTGATTGGGTAGAATCATTTATGGTTTTGTGGTCTTGTAGGTACAGAGAGAAATGGAACGGTATCAATGGTTTAGAGCAGTGGGGTGAGACTGGATCTGATTTACAATGTAAAGGCATCACTCACGGCTATGCTGTGAATAGATGGAATGGGGCAAGGGCAGAATCAGGGACACCAGTGTAAGGATGTGGGGTGGTAATGCAAGTGACTGATAATAGTAGACCAGAAGGGTGGTGACAATGGAGATGAGAATGGGCACATCCAGGATAGGTTTTGAAGACAGAGGCAAGAGAGAAAAGAGATGGCTCCCTATTATTTATCCTGGACAAGTAAAGGTACGGAGTTATAGTTAGCAGAGAGATGGGGAAGACTGTATGGAGAAATTTTATTATTTTAGTTTTTGATTATTGAAAATGCAGGAGTTGTTTTGGATATGTTAACTTTGAGGTGTCTAGTAGACAAGTTTGAATCCATTGTATTAGATAGTAGTCAAAACTAATCACTCTTTTAAAGGGAAACAAAAGAGTAGAATGTCCAATTGTAGTGGTTCTGGTATTTTTCTAATACTTTTGTGTAAATAGTGCAAGCTTTCTTAGTGTTCATTAGGTACGAATTTTCAGCTTGGACAGTGATAGATTACAAACTGACATTTTTATTTCTTGGTTTTCCTTTTACGATTCCACATAGACCAGCTCCCTTCTAGAACAAATCATATCTGGTTTGTTGATTCAACAAACTATGCTTCAGTACTACTCTGCAATTTATGGTGCTTGGTACAGTGGGGAATACAAGGACATGCCTCCTACCACAAAGAAATGAAGGTACCTATTCAATAGCATATGACCGGTTATTAGACCAGATCTGATATTAGAATCCAGGTGTCTTAATTCCCAGTCTGGTGCTCTTTCCATTTTAGCATAGCGTTTGACTGTGTTAGAGATAGCAAATGCAGTTCATCTGTCCGACTTTAATCAGTTGGAAGTGACGGCCTAGCACACTGTGAATAGGGCCCATCAGAAAGAGTGTCATTAGATAAATGTGTCTCTCATGAGTGGTAGGTTTGGTAGGTGATGGTACGTTTCGCCTTGCACTGGTTCTTTCTGGCCTGTGGGCCAGTGTATTTCTAGTTGCTACTTTTTAGTTGCTGGATGGCACTTGCTATGTGTTCTTTATCCCAGACTTCACTAAGATGGAAAAGTTACTTTCCTCCTATAGTTCAAGCAAGTTTACATTTTTATTTCATTTTCTGGGAACACTTGCGATATTGCTTCCTGTAGCACTCTTTTTGGGGGCTGTAGCCCTACATAATGCAAACTACGTACCATTTACTCATTAAAAATGTAGTCATACCCACATAGTATAATAACTAGACTTATGTGTTGAACTAAAATGTTTTCTTAATTTTTATAATTTATAATTAACAATGTCTACTCTTTGATGTTTAGTTTCTACTGAAATTGGAACTCTTTTCTTGATTTTCATTACCTTATATCTTCTTATGAGAACTATAATTCAATAAAATACTGTGTGGCAATTAAAAGTTAATTTTAGGAAGGATCATTAACAAACCTGAACATGTTCATATGCTGTTTTTAGAAAGCCAGATCTAAAATTGTATACTTGGTATATATTCCTAATGATAACAAAATGATAGATATATGTAGGAAAAACATACATTCAAAATTTAATTCATTATGTTTGTTAGATTTCTCCATGTTTTCCATGTAATAGTCCGTCGTTTTCATTGTCATATAATACCATTTTATGAATGTGCTATAATTGAATGACCCATTCTACTAGATGGTTATTTAGGTCATTTCCAGATTTTATGCAAATAATGTCCCTATAAACATTTTCGTTTATGTCCTTTGGTACCCATATTCCATGTGGGATTTCTGGGTCATACGATATATGTAATTTCAACTTTAGTAGATAATGTTAAATAGACTTTCAAATGACTGGAAGTATACTCCAGTTTTAATAACAACCATAAAGGAATATGGGAGGAAGAAGGATTATAGGTGATTTTTATATATTTAAAAAAATATTCTCCATAAAATCATAAAAAATAAAACTATAAAGAATCAAATGTCGGGCCAGCCGAGTGGCACATTAGTTAAGAGCTGGCTTGGGACACCAGTGGCCCGGGTTTGGATCCCGCATATGAGGGCCAGTGACACTGCCCTCTACAGCTAACAACAGCTCCACCTGGAGCTGGGCTGCTGTGAGTCCCCGGGATGGCATAGCTGTAGCCCCTGCTGCAGCAGGCTGCCATAGGCTACAGTGAATGGCCTGCAGCCAGCGTGAGTGGCTGGCAGCCAATAGCCGTGGTGAGCGACCATCTAGAGGCTGGCGAGCAATCTGCCTCATCCGGGAAGAGCGCAATGACGATACCAACATGGACCAGTAAAGCAACGTCCCCCGCAACTAGACTGAAGAACAAAAGGACAGCAACTTGTCTGTTCCCCTTCCCCGATTACCCAATGCTGTTTCCCTTCCCCAGATCGCCCCCCCAAAAAAATCAAATGTCATTTCATAATACAAAAATGATAGATGTAGAAAAAGTAAATTTTTCTGCATGTCATGTACTGTAAACATAATAGAAAGATCACAAACTAGGAAAAAATGTTTCTAACATGTTACAAAAGTTTGATATCTTTAGTGTATAAAGACACTATCAGCAAGGAATTAATATCTAATTTAAAAAATGAGCAAAGAACAGAAAATTCCTTTTTACATATCAAAAATGAAGAATATTTTCTTCAGATGGAAATCAGAGGGAAATCAGACACTGAAGGAATAGTAGTGGGCGAGTCTCTGCCCTGTAGAGTGGCTGAGACTGACCAAAATGAAGACAGAAACGCATTGGCCTTGGTGGTTTGAAGAGCCAAGCACAGGTTTGGTGTAATTGCAGGCCCTGCAAAGTCTGTATTTCTGTGGGGTGGGGTGAGGGTAAGGGGAAGAGCGTAATCAAATGCTATGCATAAACTCTGCCCCTATCTCTGGCTCAGTTCTAAACTACATATGGTGCAAATTCCAATTAGCTCGGTTAAGGCTAAAAGAACTGAACCAAAATTCGAGCTGCTACGTTTAGGGGAGACGGGGTTCTGCAGTTTGAGTTCAGAGAAGAAAACTGCTTAAATGAAAAAGAAAGAACGAAAGTTTTTCAGAGCAACAGAACAGAATCCAAACTTTACATATCATTCACAGTATGTGATACAATCCCAAATTATTCATTGTGCACAGAAATAGGAAAATATGACCCATTCTCAACAGAAATCAAGGGAGGCTAACTTTAAGATAATTAAGACATTGGCATTAGCACACAAGGATTTTAAATCAGCTGTTGTAATTGCTGTAGAATATAAAGGAAAATATTGCAATGAGCAAAAAGATAAGAAATCTTAACAGATTTCAAAACGATAAAAGAAATACCAAAATTGAAATTCATAGAACTGAAAAAAATAAATATCTGACATAAAAACTTAAGGATAAAAGTTGACAGAAAGAATCATGAACCTAAGGATAGATCAATAGAAATATCCAATCTAAGGAACAGAGAAAAAAAAAGATGAAAAATGATAAAGAGATTCTCAGGGACCTGTAGGAAAATATACGGATAACCTTTATGTAATTGGAATTGCATACCTGCCAGAATGGCTACAATGAAAACACTGCCAGAATCCTCTAAACACAAGTTGGCCAATGACCAAGCACCTCTGCCCACGCGAAATGACACGTATCTGTTCAATAATACTTATATTAGCTTATTCATAGTAGCCAAAAGAAGAGACTAGCTCAGAGATCTCTTAGAAAGGACAGACTGGATACTCACACAGTGAAATACTGGTCAGCAATAAACTGGAATATGAATCTCAAAACTATTCTGAGTGAAATGTCAATTTAAAAGAAATATGAAAGAGTACATTTTAAAATATTGTGAGGAACAGGCAACATTTATATGGTGTTCTAGAATAGGCTAAACTAACCCAAACAATGCTTGCTCCATTGAGGTGGGAATGGGACAGATAAATTGATTGAAAAGGAACATTAAAGGAACTTTCTGGAGGGATTTTAATGTTCTGTATTGTGTTGATTTATGTTGCACAGGTGTACCCTTTTGTTTCTTTTGAGGGCTGTGTTTCAGATTTGTTTATACCATTGTATATAAATGTCATCTAATAAGAAAAATGTAATAAACAGAGCACTCTAATCATGTGCCTGATGAAGGATTTGTGGGTAAGAAAATGTATATAATGGGGCCGGCCGAGTGGCTCAGTTGGTTAAGAGTTGGATTAGAGCGCGTGCTCTGAGCAATGGGGCCGCTGTTTCGATTCCCACATGGGCCAGTGAATGCTGCGCCCTAACTGAGCTGTCACTGAGCTGCCAACAGGTGGCAGGATGGCTCAGCTGGTGTAACAAGATTGCCTGTTTAATGGTGGGCTACGCCCACCCGCATCTAAAGATTGAACTCAACTGGGCACCTTGAGCTGAGCTGCTGCCCGGATTGCTCAGAGGACGGAGAGTGTGCTCTTAACAAGGCTGCTGGGTTCAACTCCTGCATGGGATGGTGGCTATGCCCACCAGCAAATAAGACTGAACACAGCACCTTGAGCTTAGAGGCCACGAGCTGCAGATGGGAAGACAGATGGCAACTGCCGCCCTTCACAACGAAGATTGAAGAACAACAACTTGGCTGGTCCCCTTACTCAGTTTCCCAAAATTGTTCCCCTTCTCCAATTCCCCAATAAAATCTTTTTTAAAAAAAAGAAAATATATATAATGTATAATGTTGTCAAGGTTTTGAAGAAGCAGGTATTTCCACTACTGGTTAGGAAAATGGCTCAGCATAAGGTCATGAAAGAGGTTTGTGAGTATTTAAAACAATTAACAATGGGCTGGCCCAGTGGCAACATTGGTTAGTGCTGGCTTGGGACGCCAGCGCCCCCGTTCAGATCCCACATGAGGTCCAGTGACACTGCCCTCTACAGCTAAGATGGTGAACAACAGCTCCATCTGAAGCTGGACTGCTATGAGTGCCTAGGAGGGCTTAGCTGCAGCCCCTCCTGCAGTGGGCTGCCATAGGCTACAGTCAGTGGCCGGCAGCCAGCGTGAGCGGCTGGCAGCTGGTGTGAGCGGCCATCCAGAGGCCGGTGACCGATCTGCCTCACCCGAGAAGAGCGCAATGATGATACCAACATGGGCCAGTGAAGTAATGTCCTCCACAGCTAGACTGAAGAACAAAAAGACAGCAACTTGTCTGTTCCCCAACTCTATTCCCCTCCCCCAATTCCCCAATAAAATCTTTAAAAAATTAACAAAAGTTCATAAATGTGCTACTCCTTGACCTAGCAATTCTATTAGGAAATTATCAGAGAAGTGCAATAAAAGATGCATTAGTATGTTCAGCACGGTATTGCATATAATATGGAATATTGCCAAAAACTTAGAAGTCATGAGTGATTGGTTATAAAAATTATGGTATAGGTAATGATACACACACACTTGCGATTATAATAAATGTGTTATTGCTATGAGAGACTAGTCATACTATGTTATTTCCACTGGGGTTGGCAGTCTACAGCTTGACAGTCAGATCTTGCCCGCTGCCTGTCTCTGTTGGGAGACAGTCATGCCCTTTACTTAGGTATTTAACCTGTGGCCTTTTTCATGCTGCAGTAGTAGACTTGAGAGTTGCAACAGGGACCATATAGCTCCCAAAGCCTAAAATATTTACTATATGGCTCTTGGCAGAAAAGAATTTCCTGACCCCTGGTTTAATTAAATTAAAACTTAAAAATACAGGAAGGGCTTACCAAAATTCACGAATTCCAAAAATTTTTTATGAGCACTTACCATGTCCCAAGCACCGCACATACACTATTCTGTGTACATGCATGTGACTGGAAAAGATTCCGTCCTTGTTCTGATGTAGGGGAGATCGTTATTAAATAATATTTAAATGAAAATTATGATTAATACAGAAAAATTTCTGAAGAATTGTTAACAGAAGTTATTCCTTAGTGTTGGGAATATAGGCCATTTTTAAACATTGGTGTTTTTTTCTAAGTTTTCTAGGATTTTTTTTTTTTTTTTTTTGGTCAGTTAGTTTTCATTGAATATAGGTAAAAAAAAGACTGAGTAGATAACCAGACATTTGTTTCTTCAGAAATTTGTAAGACTTTGTTATTATAATATTGCTCTTTCTGTACGGAATTCATTCTAATGGTGTGCTTATTAACTATTTTCGGAGTGCCTGTCACATGTTCAACATTGTGCAAAGTGTCACAGAGGCCAAGTAGAAGCATGAGACTATGGCCCGTTTGATGAGAGGCAAGCCACGCATACCTAAAGTAGAATGACACCCTATAAAACAGTGTACAGTAAAATACCTATATGTTAGTTCAGAAAAAAGAAAAGCCGGTGAGTTCTGATTTAGTCAGGTGAGACTTAATGAAAAACATGGGCTACGAACTGAACCTGGCAGTGCGGCTGAGGACTGGGGTGAGTACAGGGAAGCTGGAAACACATTTCAGACTCAGGATTGAAGACACAGGGTGAGAGCGGGCGTGGTTTGTCTACACAGCAGTAAGGACACTGACCTTATTTATGAGACCTTGGGTGCATTTGGGGGATGATGACAAATAAAGACTGGGAGTCCAGCTTGATTTTGGAGTGCCTTAAAAACCTTAAGGAGAAGTTTAGATTTGTTTTCTAGCAAGAAATCTGAAGCGTCTGAAGTCCCTCCTTTCTCCCTCCCTCCTGTCTTCCCAGGAAAAGACTTTCTACAAATGGAAGTGAAGGAAGAGGGATTCTGCAGCAGAACAGAAGACAGGTTGACTTCTTTCCTTCTGAATGTTGGCTTTCGGCCCTTTTTTTAAAAAGACTAGAAGCCATTGTTCCTGAAAGTGACCTGCAGTGTGTGTTTGCAGGAGCTAAGGGAACCCCCATCCTAAAGGGCTGTAACATAACAGTACCCTGGCACTTATGCAAAGCGTCAGGCCCTGTGTGAGGGTGAGTGCTAACTGCAGCGCAGTATTTCTACGTGTTTTTTTCATTCTTTTTCATTCTTACAGGTATTATTCATTATCTTCTCCAGAGAAATTGATTAGTCAGATTCGTCAGATTTTTAAATCTAACATTTTTTATTTGAAGTTCTCTAAGTTACAGAAAAACCCCTTTGGTCTAAGAATGGCTAACCAGCTAAACAGCAGTTTGTTCTTTCAATTTCATAGCAGTTGACTTTTTGTTTTTAAAGATTTTTTTAATTGGGGAACTGGGGAAGGGGAACAGCGTTGGGGAACCAGGGAAGGGGAACAGACAAGTTGCTGTCCTTTTGTTCTTCAGTCTAGTTGCGGAGAATGTTGCTTCACTGGCCCATGTTGGTATCGTCATTGCGCTCTTCCCTGATGAGGCAGATTGGTCACTCGCCTCTGGATGGTTGCTCACAGCGATTATTGGCAGTAAACACCGGCTGCCGGCCGCTCACTATAGCCCATGGCAGCCCACTGCATCAGGGGCTGCAGCCTACACTGTCGCCGAGGCTCGCAGCCCAGCTCCAGTTGTAGAGGGCAGTGTCACTGGCCCTCATATGTGGGATCCGAACCGGGGCTGCTGGCATCCCAAGCCAGCTCTTAACCAATGTGCCACTCTGCTGGCCTGGCAGTTGACCTTTACATACGTAATCTGTATGTTCCCATTGGCACAGTATTTTTTCCCCCGTAATCAATACCAGTAGCTTTACTTGGCATTCTAATAGAATGCCCTTGGATTCTTCACCAAAATGTTAAAACTGGTTCGAATGATGAACAATCTCAAAACACAGCACACATTTAACTGTGAATCCATGTTATTAGACCTCTTCTCTTACTTTAAATGTCTCTACCAGCAAAGCTTGAGAACATCTTATTGGATTTGACTTATTAGGACATATTATCTGTCTACAAGATTTCCAGGGCATCACACACAAATTCAGCTTCCTCTTGACTTTTTGAACTTGGACATGTGTGTATTACAAAGTATTTCTGTAGTTCAACCCCATAGTTACACCTCCGTGGTCAGTGACATTGCCAAAGAATCAAGCCTTGGATAGAATTCATGTTGGGCAAAATCCTTAAGTCCCATTTTTTCCAATGTCCTTTATGTAAGAGACTAGATAATTGATTAGCCTTAGGTCAAATCATTATATGGGGTTATATCAAATACAGTATTAGAACCCAGTTCTCTCTGCAAAACATATTGTCTCACTCTTTTAGTTGTCTTTCTAAGCCTTTTGGATCCTTGAGCTCAGGGGATTTCATTTCCATTCTGACTGACTTTCCAGACAGACAGTAGCCCTTTATTGTGGTGGAAGATGCCTTTATTGGATCAGTAGGAGCGATTCTATTCCGACTCTGTACAGATTAACACAGTTACAGCTCTTGCTTACTTTTCCCATTACCTATACAAACTGAACTAAACTATCCTAAAAGAATCAATCAAGACTATATTTGGAAATTTGATACTCACTTTAAAGGGAGCTAGATGCTGACTGAATTCTAGATTGTGTCAGTACAGGGTACAAATTCCAATTTGAGATATGTTGCATCCTATTCTTTGCCTACTATAAATCCCACATGTTTAATTTATGCCAAGCTCATAAAATATAAACTTGTGAAAAACTGAATTTCTGATCATATTGAAGGTTTTTGACTAACCATATACTTTTTGATGTACTTATTTGAAAAATAGGAACTGTTTGTCTTTCTCTTATTTTAATACGGTGATCTGTGTGTTCACCTTATTACATATGGTTGATTTATTTTGTTTTGGTTTTGTTTTGAGGGCAGTGTCACTGGCCCTCATATGTTGGACCGAACCGGGACTGCTGGCTTCTCAACCCAGCGCTTAACCACCGTGCCACTCGGCCGGCCCTCATATAGTTGATTTATTAAGGGACTCTATCTTCATAGCATCCCATGATTTCCAGGGTGGACCTGTTCACTCAGTGTCTCAGTGGTAAAGGCTTTGTGCAGTTTCTTCTGTGTTACCTTTTTCTTCCACATCTTCCCTGGTTAAATCTATTCAGATGAGATGCAAATCATCATATTTTTATGGTAGAACCTCTATTTTGCCATTTCGCTTGCAGTGCATTTGATTTTCATCTCTCACACATAGGCTGGATCAGAAGTCCTTAACCGTTGCTTTACATCAGAATTATCTTGGAATGTTTTTTAAAATACCAATGCAAAAGCTCCTCTCCACAAAGAAAGGTGTTTTTTGTTTTTTCCTTTGGAAAAAAAGAAAAGGTGATTTGAATATGCATTCAAGATTTGAGAAACAAGGAGCGAGCCAAAGGTACAGAATTGCCCCTTAAAACAACACACAGTAACAGGCCATGTGGATTTTACTCCTGTCCTCAGCTAATTTTATATGTCCTTTTTTGTTGAATTACAGTTGACAATACTGTATTATATTGGTTTCAGGTGTACAGCATAGTGATTTGATATTTATAATGCTTATGAAGTGATCACCCCTGTAAGTCTAGTACCCATCTGCTACTGTGCAAAGCTACTATGATGTTATTGACTCCATTCCTTAGACTGTATATTACATCCCCATGACTTACTTATTTTATACTTTGAAGTTTCTGCTGCTTAATAATTTTGTGTATTTTAAAGTTACATACAGTAAAACCTTGGATTGTGAGTAACGTGGTTTGTGAGTGTTTCACAAGATGAGCAAATGTTGCTAATACATTTTAACGTGGTAAACGAGCAATGTCTTACAATATGAGTAGTTTGTTTCTGAAACGAATTATGCTCGCAAACCAAGGTATTACTGTACTTAACTACCTAGAGCACTCTTTTTCATTTGCTCTACATTTTTCGGTGGTTTTTTTATTGTTGCTGTTCTTAGTTTTTATATGTGTGTTTGCTATTTTTTGAACTTTTATTTCCCTTATTTTCATCTTGGAAGTTGAGCCCCAGGTTATCTATGCTAGCCTTCAAGTTCCTTTCCAATGGGCAAAAGAGTCTTAACCAACTTTTAGGAAATCACGAACCCAAGTATGCTCTTGTAGTCTTGACCCCCCCTTTTATTCTACAAATTATATGACTGCTCATTCCCTGCTTTCCTGTTCTGAAAATTACTAACCTCATGGCACACGCCCTCCTCAGTTGCTTTTCTCTTTTCTGTGTACCGTCATTACTAAATTCTTTGGTTTGTCAGATTCCTATATAGATTCTAATTAAATGAGCAGATTGGTATGTGATCGTTTTAGATCCCTGAGTCCACAGGATGTAATGGAATAATTAGGTTACAAATATAGTGAAGAAGATTATTGTGACATGGTGAAAAAGCCTTTAACCAGCATGTATGTGCATCTTCTGCCCTCACCAAGCTGGTGGTTATGGTGCTGAGCACAGTAGATAAAGAGCCGCTGGTGTCATGCTATGCTGGGAAGAAAGACCTTGTGGTGACACGTTTACATTGAAACACTGTTTACAGATTGAGTTAAAATTATACATATATAGAGTATATATACAAATAAGAGTTGATATTTTAAAAATCTTTTGTGTGTTTTTTTTTAAGATTTTATTTGGGAATTGGGGAAGGGGAACAGCCAAGTTGTTGTCCTTCAGTCTTAGTTGGTGGGGGTCGGGGCGGTGCAGCTAGCACAGCTCCAAGTCCAGTTGCCATCCAGCCACCCGTTGGCAGCTTGCGGCAGCTCAACTCAGGGTGCTGTGTTCAATCTTAGTTTGGGGTGGGTGTAGTCCCCCCCCATCCCGTGTGGGAGTCGAACCAGCAACCTTGTTGTTAGGAGCACATGCTCTCACCAGCTGAGCCATCCTGCCACCTGTTGGCAGCTCAGCAGCAGCTCAGCTTGGGCACAGCTCACTGGCCTATGTGGGAATTGAACTGGTGACCCTGTTGCTCAGAGCTTGTGCTTTTAACCAACTGAGCCACTCTGCTGGCCCCTTTACAAATCTTATTTAGATTAAAAGAAAACCACGTAATTTATCAAGCTGTCTATTATTATAATCGTGTATGTCATCCAAGTAAATTCTCAGCTCATTCTGTTATGTTACTCTGGTGGTACATACATATTAGACTTATATATGCCTAGTTTCTGAGTTTCACTAAGAAAAGGCTGAGTTGTATAGGTTAGTGGCCTTGCTAGCTAGTATTCTTTCACATTGATACAGTAACTCTTTTTTTCCTATGTCATTGTTTTGAGTGGGCCTAATTGAATATCAGTACTTCTATTCCTGATTTAGAGTAAGCTTAGATGGACAGTTAGGAAACCTCGTCATATTTTTGACCTTGAGGAACAATGGTTTTTCCTATAGTAGGTTATATTGGGTAGTTTGTATAGGGTTAATTGTTACTGAGATTGGATTCTTCACCTTCTTTTCCTACACATGTTAACATGCCATTTAATGAATGTAAAGTTATGTAAAACATTTATATTAAATAGACTTGTTATGTATGTCTTTCCTATCTGCTACATGGTTCCTGCTGAGAGTGTTAATATTTAAATATTCGTTTATTATGTGTGTTATTCAGGAATAAGAATATACCATATTCTTGATCTTTGAATTATCATTGTTAAAGAATACATTCCATAATTATATTTTCGTTGGTGGAATTTCAGGTTTTTTCCTTTCCATTTCTCTTTTGTTTTGAAGGTAAAGTTCCAAGGTATAAGGAAATAGTTCATGGTATCTATAAACTGATTAGGAACTGAAGTATATTATGAAGTAAAAATTGAAGCTCAGTTGCCCTCTAGGGGTTCAGTTTTAACACAGCACTTGTAGATGTAATTTCATGAGATCTTTTTGAGGAGGGGTAGATCTGCTAATAGAGGAGCTCTATTTTTCATTTCCTGTTTAAGTGTGACTTGTCAACAGCGAGCTGATTTTGACTGTTTATTGCAAAAAGGAACATCCCACTTTTGTAACCTACAGACAAGTTCATTAAACATCCTTTTTGGGTTTTGGTGGGCAGTTTAAAGTCAGACCACCTGTGTCTGAATAACCCAACCCTCAATATATTTTGAAGAATTATTTGGTGTCCAATCCACACATTCTTTCCTAACACTCCTTTGTCTCCTTAGTGTCATTTCTGTATTACTTTTAGGTCAGCTCCCTCCCCTTTTCCACCAAAAGTCAATACGGGCCTCAGTGACGTGGTTTAATCATGAAAATGAATGCTTTCAGAATGATCAAGAAATTTTCTTCTTTTAGTTTCAGCACCTTTGATTGGCATCTTGGTATGGATTGGTGAGAATATTTCTCCTGGTTTGAAACACATTGGCTTTTGGCTCCCTAGTTGAAATGGTATCCAGCTTTTGCACTACTTGCGGGCCAGGTGATTCTTCTTTGGAATATGTGTCCGAAGTGTTCTACTTTGTAATTGTCGAATTGGGACTCTTACTGTTTGGTAAGAGGGAACAATGTCTTCCTATTGTATTATTGAAAATGTTAACTAAACTTGGTAAATACGGAGTTTATTTTGTGTGCAGATATTTAAATTACTGAGCACATTTCAATATCAAACATGAAAATTCACATGCTTATCGATTTATTTTTTAAAAATTTGTGTGATTTACCTATGTATATTTTAATAGTCTGATATTTCTGTTGTAGGATATTAAAAACTTTATTTCTTTTAATATATAATTTTTTTCACCTCTGTAGTTATGTTGAGCTTTTCCATTATTTTTTCTCATGGTTATGGAAAAACCTCTATTAAAATCATCAGAACCTATTTTTAATTGTCTTATTTTTAAAGTTCAGGTTTTCTCTATTAATTTTTTTGATATCTGAAAACCCCTAATGGATTTCGATATAAATTAAAACATTAAATTGACTGTGATATAGATTTGTGCTGCCCTGTGTAGTAGTCACTAGTCACGTTAGCTACTTAGTATTTCCTAGTAGCACTAGCCATATTTCAAATGCTTGCTAGTCACATGTTGCCTGTGGCTGTCATTGGATAATGCAGATATTGCTCATTTCCATCATTGCAGAGAGTTCTATTGGAGAGCTCTGGTAATAGAGACAGGAATCACCTTTTTAAGTGTATTTTAAAAACATTTTAATACAGGTAGTTCCCTCTGTAAAATGAATTATATGAAAACATTATATGTCTTTATATTTTCTTCTCTCTTATCCAAAGAATATTTTTGGAAATACCTAATTGAAACTGGTCACATATGAAGTAGTTTTACCTATTTATCTTAAACATTTTTTTTTTTTTTTTGAGGGCAGTGTCACTGGCCCTCACATGTGGGATCTGAACCGGGGTCGGGCCGCTGGCTTCCCAAGCCAGCACTCAACCACAGCGCCACTCGGCAGGCCCTTACCTATTTATCTTAAAAATCAGCGTATATTTCTGATTACGAGCTAAGTGTTATCAAATGTTTTAATAAAAATTATGTAGTATTTTTGAAATATGTAAATAATCTACTTTATCTCCATCTTGTGGTTGAAATACATGGAAATCCTGTTCTTAGGAATATAACTAAATCATATTGACATATCTTGTTCCTTCCTATTACTATAAATGTAACATTAAGTGTTTATTTATTGTTTTGGTTGATCAATTAGTTTATTATTGCCTTTACAGAAAAATCTTCACAGAAAATTGTGGTTTGGTTTACTTGCTCTCAGCAGCTCGTTCCTGAGCTCTCAGGATGCTTGTTTCTTCTGAGCTACCCCATCTTCTGGGCAGGAGACATTTTGGGCCATTTCTACCTCTTCTTTTTAATTTCTTTCTCTGGTTTCTTCTCATAGACTGGATTCTCTCATATAGCAACATGAGCTTTCTTACACATCTCCTCCATGTCTGGAGTTACCTTTTTCTTTGTATTGGGAGAATTGTGTCTTATAAGCATCGTCATCTTCTTCCATTAGGTAACGCGTGTAATTGGCAACATTCTGACCCATGATGTGTTTTCTATATATTTCTGCATTGAATTCCTCACTTTCTGAGTTATAACCAGGGAATCATTTGGTTCTGTGAGGGAGAGACAAGCCTCCATCCACAGCTCCCTTCAGGGCCTCCACAACTTCATTTGCAGTAGTAGTTCTAGCAAGCCCTGCATCCAAATAGCAGGTGAAGGCTCCAGGTTCACCACGCGTGCTTTCCATGGTGTATTCATCTCCCATCATGCAGCATAATTTGTCAGGCCAACCTTCACACCGCCATACTTTGGGAGTTCATAAGCAATCCGACGTGATATCACTCTGTCTTCTTGTATTTGGGTGTGTTGTACTTATTTTTATCCTGGATTACCAAGCATTTCCAGGCATGGTAATCAGTATTGCTCTCTCACCATCTTCTAAATTGCCCTTGATATCTCTTAAGGGAGGCCTTATTCTTGACAATTTTCACAAACCCCACCCCGCAGAACAGAGACCTGCAGGCCCAACACAGTGTTTATTAACAAAGTTTTAGGTCTTACTGAAAGAGCCAATTAAAAATCATATTCAATTTTGTAAGCTCTATTAAGGGGGAAATCCTGAGCTGTAACTGGCCTTCTGAATATGTTGGAATATTAAAACAAGGAATATAAACATGTTAATCATGGTTGAGAAGAAAAATAAGCAAGCTTTAGCTGCTTACTTGCAAATGTAGTTTTGTGGTAAAGAGGATTATGATGAATATGTTTCTATGATAAATCTATGACGTTTCATAAATTGTTTCTTACTGACTGGTTTTTTTAAAATGATTTTCATTTTTATAGTTTCTAGTTTTTGAAGGTGCTCACAATTCTTTCATGGATGATTGTAATTGTAAAATTAGTTTTGAAATAAATGAGCATTAAAGCACTTTGTAAAATGTAGCATTCTATGTAAATGCATAAAAATTATCTTTTAAAATACTTAATATAAAATATCAAAGGTTTAAGAACATTTTAAATCAGAATTTTTTTTTTTTTAAGATTTTATTGGGGAATCGGGGAAGGGGAACAGACGAGTTACTGTCCTTTTGTTCTTCAGCCTAGTTGTGGAGGATGTTGCTTCACTGGCCCATGTTGATATCATCATTGCACTCTTCCTGGTGAGGCAGTCATCCGCCGGCAATTGGATGGCTGCTCACAGCAGCTCACGGAAGCTCATGAAAGCCCCACTGCAGCCTATGCCATTGCCGGTGACTCATGGCAGCCCAGCTCCAGGTGAGCTGTTGTTCACCGTCTTAGGTCTACAGGGCACAGCGTCACTGGCCCTCATGTGGGATCCGACCCCGGGCCCTGCTGCTCAGAGCTGGCGTCCCAAGCCAACTCTTGACCAGCATGCCTCTCGGCCAGCCCTTAAATCAGATTTTTGTATCACTCCTTCATTTTCGTTTTTAAAATTTTTGAAAATGAAAAATTTTTTAATTTTTTACAACTAAATATATATATATGTATATATATTTATATAAAAATATTTTTAATTTTATATCATTTTAGGGCTTTTTTTGAGTTAAGACTAACACAATTTATGAAGCAATATTAATTTAGAGTTAAGTTTTTATATTGAAAAGTCTGAATGCTCCTCAAGTAATCTAAAAGAACATTTTAGTTAAATTCCAAGAGTTTAGAAAGAATTGTGCAACAAGTAGAGTTTTTAGTTAGATTAGATTTGGATAGCTTTTTTTTTTTTTAACTCAGTTTATCTTATTAGTAAATGTTGGAAAAGAAATAGCCTTTAAATTGGTAGCATCTAAATTACACTTTATTTAGAAAATATCCCAAGTGGGAGTTCAAACATAAAAGCTGAATATCTCACAAGATATTTGTGGGCAGTGAGCAGAGTAGCCCGATTGTATAAGACTAGTTGTGGTTTAGGGTCATGTTTTGGTGGTCCTTGGTAGCCAAGCAAAGAAGTCTCGGGTTGATATCATATAAAGCGGGATTCGTTTCTTTGTAACGAAGATTTTTATTTAGGGGAAATTCTGTGATCTTAGAAATGTAGCATTTGATGGCGCCTTTGAGGCTAACTAATCCCAATCCAGGCAACACCATGTGAGCCCTCTTCCCCAATTCAGGCTTTCATTATTTATTTCTCCCAGCAATTTTTGTTATGTTTTTAGAAAACATCATTCTTTTAATAAAAATTATAAATACTCAGTTTATATAATGTAAGGAACATATTTTTCCTATTCTAATTTTGGACAGTATTTATTGTTTCCCTGCTTTGAAAGTGTTATTCGTCTTCCCCCATATCCTGTCTTTAGGGTCTCAGTTTTTCTAAATTCTATTGTTACATTGTCAAAATTTATAATACTTATATTCTTTCCATAACCATAATGTCAGGGCTTACCATATCGTCTTTCCTTATTTCTTGGTTTCTGTCCATTGTTTGATTGGCTAAATTTCATTGTCAAATTGTTTATTTAAGAAGAAAGAGTCTTTGGGTTCTAAACTCCAGATATCTTTCATGTTTGGAATGACTGTTGCCTTACACATATATGACATAGAGGGTGGGTATAAAATTGTCAGGCCATATTTTCTTTCCCTCAGAACTTCATACATATTGCATTAGTCATTTATGACATTTAATGTTGCCTGGAAAGTCTGAAACTAGCCTGATTTTTATCCCCTCCCCACCTTACAACCATCCCTGCCATGGGTGATTTGATTTTTCTGCTTGGGGACTGGAAGAATTCTTTATCCTTGAATTTAATTTTGGGTGTTGATTGTTCTGATTTTTTTTCTGGAATATATTGTGTCCTCTTGCTTTGTAGATTCAATTCTTCATATCGGAAAGCTTTTCTTAAATGGTCATTTAAAATACTTTTTTTCTTTTTTGAATTCTCTACTTCAAAGATACCAATCATCCTTGGAATTTTGAAATGGGATTAACACTTGATGTCATTTGCTACATGACAAATGACCGCAAAACATGGTGGCCAAAAACAGCACCCATTTTTTATCTCACCGTTTCCGTGGTCAGGAATCCAGCGTACCTGGGACCTCTGCGTCAGTCTCGCACGAGGCTGTGATTAAGGTGTCAGCCCAGGGTCTGTAGTCTCCTCTGAAGCCTCGCCCGGGGAAGGACCTGCTTCCAGGCTCACTCCGTGCTTGTTGGCAGCACTTCCCCCATGGGATGTGTCCTGACAGTCTCAGGTCTTTGCTGACGGTTGGCCAGGGTTTACCCTCCGTTCCTTGCTTCATGGACCTCTCGCACATGGCAGCCTTCTTCATCAAAGCACAGAAACTGGAAAGGTAATAAAGAACATCTGTTAACAAGACAGAAGTCATGGTCTTTTGAAACCTAATCATGGCAGTGATATCCCATCCACACTGCCATATGTGTGAATTAGAAGGAAATTGCTAGGTTTAGCTGACCTTCCCGGGGAGTGGTTTACCCAAGGGCGTGAACTGGGAAGTGGCTGGGATTGTTCGAGGCCATCCTAGAAGTTGCCTACCGCAGTAGTTGCTTGTCATACCTTGATTTTCTCTGTATGTGCATTAACCTTTAAAGATTTTTCCTCTGTGTTTACTGTGATTATCTCAAGTTATTCTTATAAAATCTCTTATTTGAATTTTAGCTTTGTCTATCCTATTTCTCACAAATATGTAAGGTATTTACTTAGCACTGTTTTGGATTTGTTTTGGTCTTCAATTTATATTTTTATCTCCTCTTTCATCTCACTCTATTTTGTCAGCTATTCCTTGAAGTCTAGCTTTCTTGAATTTGTGTTTTCATTTAGTTGTTATATAGTGTGACATTTGAGATGAATCTTCTTTTCCTTAGGGTGTGTTTGCAGAGTTGCCCTGCTGTTTCTCTGAAAAATTGTGGATGAATTATCTTTAACACTCCTGCCATCTTTCTCTGATATATTAGTTCTCCCTTGTGGGCAACTGTGTGAGGGCTGAGGGGCTCTTGTATTTTCCTGAATTCTAGAAGTTGGGGGAAAAGGAGCACACGGGCCATTGCAGTGTTTTGTTAAATAGCCTTTGGGGATGTTTCCTTTTTTCCTGGGGGGTTACCTTTGGGTTATCCTCTATTAAGTTTGGAGCCCTGAAAAATGGCATACCCTGGTGGCTTTTCTGCCCCTGCTGAGCTCATCTGAAGTTGGATCGAGGCTTTATTTTTTTAATCTAAGGGGTTTTGTTTTGTTTTTGACTTTTTTCTAGGATTTTTATTTATGCGCTCCGTCTGCTTCTTTCAAGAATGAGGAGTGCTATTTGTGGGAATTCTTAGGAGTTTTAAACTCATTTTCTTTCCCAGGACGAGGAAACGTCTGAGCCTTGCCAGAATCTTTTCTTTCTTTCCTGACTATTACTTTTTGAAGTTTGTGGTATGAGATTATCCCTCTTTCTTTTCTTGTAATATGGCAGCTGCCCAATTTTATTTCAATTTTAAACTCCTTTTGTTTATCTTATTGAGGAAAGGTTTATGAGCTTGCACTGTCCTGCAGTTTTTACTCAGTATTATCCTCAGTATCTGTTGCTGGAATTTTTTTATTTTATTTTATTTTATTTTTAAAGATTTTTATTGGGGAATTGGGGGAGGGAACAGACAAGTTGCTGTCCTTTCGTTCTTCATTCTAGTTGTGGAGGACGTTGCTTCACTGGCCCATGTTGTTATTATCATTGCGCTCTTCTCAGGTGAGGCATATTGGTCGCCGGCCTCTGGACGGCCGCTCGTGGTGACTCTTGGCATCTCATGCTGGCTGACAGCCGCTCACGCTGGCTGCCGGCCACTCACTGTAGCCTATGGCAGCCCACTGCAGCAGGGGCTGCAGCCTACACCATCGCCTGGACTCACAGCAGCCCAGCTCCAAGTGGAGCTGTTGTTCACCATCTTAGCTGTAGAGGGCAGTGTCACTGGCCCTCATATGTGGGATCTGAACCGGGGCTTCTGGTGTCCCAAGCCAGCTCTTAACCAATGCGCCACTCGACTGGCCCTTGAATTGTTTTATTAGCATATAGACTAACTTTCCCTTCCAGAAATTTCTTTTCCTTCCTCTTCCTTAACTTTTCCCTAAATATTGTTGCTAGGTAAAGCTTTCTGAAGTGTGCAGTTGAGTTCATGTTGTTCCCCATTGCCTATAACACCAAGTCTAAACTCGTACACTTAAAGTCTTCCAGGATTTTACTTAAGCTTACTACGAGGTCTGACAATTAAGTTCTCAAACTTGTTGCAATGGTGTTGTTAACCTTTTTTTGATATCAGAGAGATTATTCATTATGAATTTGTACCAACTGGACAAACAGTTAACCAAGTTTACTATTTGAAAGTGCTGAACAGGCTGTGTGAAAAAGTTAGACGACCTGAACTTTTCTCCAACAATTCATGGTTCTTGCATCACAACAATGCACCAGTTCACACAGCACTGTCTAATAGTCAGTTTTTAGCCAGCAAACAAATAACTGTTTTGGAACACCCTCCCTACTCACCTGATCTAGCCTAAAATGACTTCTTTCTTTACTTGAAGACAAATGAAATATTGAAAGGGAGACATTTTGATCACATTCAGGACATCAAGGATAATATGACAACAGCTCTGATGGCCATTTGAGAAAAAGAGTTCTCAAATTGCTTTGAAGGGTAGACTAGGCTCTGGCATCGGTGCATAGCTTCCCAAGGGGAGTACTTCAAAGGTGACCATAGTGATATTCAGCAGTGAGGTATGTAGCACTTTTTCTAGGATGAGTTTGCTAACTTAATTGTCAGATCTCTATACTAATCAGTCTCATTCCCTTTCTTAAACGTCATTTCTGGCTAAATTCAAATATTTTATATTTTCCCTACATACCCTGGGTAGATTTCCAAAATGTGGTGAATACATAATGTGATGTGGATATACATTATGGTTTTTAGACCTCTCAACCTCTTTCCTGTAGGAACTTGCTCATTTGTTAAGATACCTCTAACTATGTGGTCCCCAGAGAAGAACACAAATATGTCATGAACTCCTTGTCACTGTGATGGGAACACTGATGTTAAGATTGGTTTAGGTGTTCCGTCATGTGTCATATCCATTGGATCACATTGAGTTTATCTGTCACTGTTGTAAAATTTACAAGTGTTTTTTTTCTTTCTTTTAAACCTAAATGCAGGGATTTGCATTTATCTCTGGGAAATTTCACCTTTAATTTTTTTTTTTTTCCTTTTTCCCCTGGTTGTCCTTATTGTTGAGATTATTTTGAACCAGGTCAACCCTGTTTTATACCTGTATATGCTAATCATGCCTTTAGTGATTTCCTATAAATCTGTAATAGAAACAGGAATTTTGTGGGAAAGTAAATGTAGTAGTTCCACTATTTTTGCATCTTTTTAATCTCATCCAGTTTTGTTTTCTTCCTCCTGTATCTGGTGACAGGAGAGTTAAAAATGGCGATCTGATCTGTGTATGGGCTGAGGCTGGATAGGGTAGGCGATATGAGGGAAAGGGGAAGCTTTTCCTTTGATTAAGCTGTTAATCCAAGCAGAGATGTCAGTGAGAATGGGAAGCATCAGAGGAGACTTGGTGACTGAAGAAATGACCACTGAAGAGAAGCATGATGATGTCCAAAGTTTGATTTCAAATGATTTGCAAGAAGCAGTGAACCTGGACATATTTCAGGTAAATGGTTGTGAAATATTCAAGAATATATCCAATTTTAACAAAAATTTGCTTTGAGGTTTCTAATAGAAGGCATTACACCTTTTAACAGTATTCTCGAACTCGAAAATTCATTAGTTCTATAAAATCTGTGTTAATATTCTTCTTAAGATTTTTTGTATCTTGGATGTATGATTAAATTTGAACTGTATGGATTTCAAATAAGGGAAGAGAATAATTATTTTTTGAGGAAACCCTTTTAATTGGGTAAAATAAATGGGAAGTCAGTGATTTTTTTTTTTTAAAGACCTTCAAAGTATTAATGCCCAGCTAGTATGTAGAAAGTGCTGCCCCAGAATATGTTCATTAGTAATACCTGTCAGGCCGGTCGAGTGGCATGTTGGTTTGGAGCTGGCTTGGGACACTGGTTCTGAGCAGTGGGCCCCAGTTTGGATCCCACATATGAGGGCCAGTGACACTGCCCTCTACAGCTAAGATGGAGAACAACAGCTCCACCTGGAGCTAGGCTGCTGTGAATCCCTGGGGATGGCATAGCTGCAGCCCCTGCTGCAGTGGGCTTCGCTAGGCTACAGTGAGTGGCCGGCAGCCAGCGTGAGCGGCTGGCAGCTGGTGTGAGCGGCCATCCAGAGGCCGGTGACCGATCTGCCTCACCCGAGAAGAGCGCAATGATGATACCAACATGGACCAGTGAAGCATTGTCCTCCACAACTAGACTGAAGAACAAAAAGGACAGCAATTTGTCTGTTCCCCTTCCCTGGTTCCTCAATGCTGTTCCCCTCCCCCAAATCCCCAATAAAAAAAATCTTAAAAAAAAAATACCTGTGAGTGCCAGGTGTGGGACAATTACATAAATGAATTGCATCAAAAAGAGTATAAAACTGGCATTGCAATTGTGAGAGCCTTACTCAATTGTTATGTATGCAAAACAGAGACATGCTTTTCCCTCCATTAATATGCAGATATTTCCATATTTATTTTCTTACACAATAGCTTTCTAAAGTTGCAGATTATGTAGTTAAATAACAAAATTTGAGGATAGTATTTCTTTTGTCAAATAAATTCCTCTCTTCTACGCTATAGGACACATAAACTTTTATTCACGTTCAGATTCCAAATGAATTTGGGAGCATTTTTCATAAATTTTACAAAGTAAATAAGATAAAGAACTTGTATAGTTACGTGGACATTAGTGAACACCAGAAGTTAACTATTAAACTACTTGTATTTCATAAATAAAAAGAAATAAAACTCTTTAACTGAAAGTTAAAAAGCTAATGGAAACTAAGTTAAAGTCAACATAAAACAATAACACAAAGCCTACATTTGCTCATGCTGTTTGAGTCACTGAATTAAAAACAATGTTTTAACATGGGATTCTTTAGTCTTTTTTCCCCATCTTCTCTTTAGGAAAATGTTTGTGTTCATTGACTTACATAAAATAGAGGACTTGGATTCTTAGCACATGCCAACAGGGTAAGTTCTAGATTTGTCATTCCAAAACATCAGTCAAAGCTCACGTTTCCTATTACTCAGGGAATTAGATTAGAATTGAGGCTTGGGTTAATTCACTAAACTTATTTCTTTTTTCTTTTGTTACCCAGGTAGAAGTTGAAGAGGTGCTTAGTTTATGGTACTGAGTTTTTAGAAAAACAAAACAAAAGAATCCATAGACTCTATTTTAATCTGAGCTCATTTTTGCTTTAAGATTTTAAATCAAATTTTAAGAATTTGTCTTTTGTCTTTATTTCCATTTTAGTGACATCTGAAAATTAAGCCCTGTCTGATTCCCACAAGAGTGACTTAATTGGCATTGGTAGTGATGCCTTCTCTTTGGTGGTGGGTGGAGTGGCCACCTTTATTGTGTTTAAGAATCCTGTTTTGGAAATTTAGTTGTATCTACAGTTATGCTTACTTCAAGTCCATTTTCCTTATACATATTTTTTGGTCAGCCATGTGTAGTATTAGAAACTAAAGTATTTGTATTATGCTATCATTGGGTATATAAATGATGTTATAGATTTCCTTCAGTTCAAGTTTTTTCCCCAAATTCTCCTCAGAGGGACCCACTTTGACAACCCTAAATAAAATGTAACCCACTATCTCCACTCTCCCATAATCCTTCTTACCTCTCTCTCCTTTTTCCTATAACCTACCACATTCTAACATACTATACAATGTGATGTTTCTTGTCTATCTTTTCCTTTTGAGTAATCTTCATAAGTACCGCGATCCTGGTTTGTTTTCCTCATTTTCCCCAAATACCTAGAACAGGACCGGATATGTAGAAATGCTCAATAAATATTTAACAAAAGAATGGGTCACAAATATATTATTTCAGTTGTTTTCCTACCGTTGCTGAGGATAAGAAATTGGCATGAAAATTCTTTTCATCTGGCCTGTGGTAAGAAATATTTTAAAGTACAACCCAGTGTACACATACATATGCGTTTTTGTGTGTATGTATGCATTTATATAGATGAAATGCACAGTATACTTTGATATTTTCTATTCTCTTTCATTTTTAAAAATGCTGTTTGCAGTCTAAATTTTCATGGGCCACTAAAGAGTTGCAGACTGCAGTTTGCATTAGGCAATAAATAAACAACTAACTTTTTTTAATGTAAATAGCATCTGGCTTTCCCTTTGTCTTATGTGTCTGGAAGTGTTTTAATTTCAGATTGATATTTGAGAGTACATGCAACATTTATTTTTTCAACTTTCTATATCTATTGGCTGCTGTTTTGAGAAACTGGTTCTTTCAAAAGCTGTATCAATTTTTTTTTTTTTTTTGAGGGCAGTGTCACTGGCCCTCATATGTGGGACCTGAACCCGGGCCGCTGGCTTCCCAAGCCAGCGCTTAACCACCACGCCACTCGGCCGGCCCTGGATCAATTTTTTAATAAAAATGGACTTAATTTGTAATATGCAGTTTCTCATGAATGTATTTGTCTTTTTAAGTTTGGATTCATTTTTTTTTTCTTTGAAGGAGGAAGAGCTCCTTCTTAATATATAGAAGCAAGTAATTAGGAGACAGAAATGGAACAGCAGTGGAGTTAAAAGGTAGCCATAAGATTCATTTTGAGATCTGAATAAAATCCAGGACTAAGTGACTTGGGAACAGATTGTTAGAAATCTGAGTTCATCTCTCCCTCCCTCCTTCCCCCCAGCTGTTATAAGACTTAACAGGCCAGGAATTATGCATATATTCAATTAACTAGAAGGTGATAGTTCTCTCCCATGAAAAAAAATATAATGTTAAGACTCTTTAAACAGTGGGTTGATTACTATTGTAATCATATAGTATTTTACACTAATAACAGAAAGAAAATAACTTCTTTCTGTTTGACATAAAAAATATAATTCTCTAGTTTTAAAGTTTGTACATTTTGAGAAAGCTCTTTTTAGCGTAATGTCAGCAAAGCAGCTGCTATTTGAATTTACTTTGTAAAACACTGAATTATTCATTTCCATAAACAAAACTTCCTTACTAATTATTTAGCATTAATTTATTTCTCTTTATTTCAGTCAACCTTGTTGACATTCTATTTTAAAATTAATAATACTCGAACCTAACAAATAAGACTCTTTGGCAGCCACATTTTCTACTTCTGTTCTTATGACAGAAAAATTTCAGATCCTTTTTTATTTTATATTTCAAATATTTCTTATTATTTTTAATGAAACATGGTAGTAAAATGTAGAACAAAAGTAAAAAGTAAAATTCTTATTTACCAGTGTCTGGTAAGAAGCTTCTTAAGACACCAAGCTCCATATTTTTAACCTGTTAGATTTTGCCATAATGCTTTGTGCATGAGTATATTTAATAAACAGCCATTATTTTGTATTCTGGCAATGTAAAATTATTAGAAATCTTTCAAATGATTGTTCATTTCATCATTTGTACTCACAGGTTGATTAGACTGTTTGCGGGGTGGGGGGGGCGGGTGGCGGCGGGAAGTAAAGATGGTTGTTTTACATTTCTTGGAATTCTTCCATCCATCTTTGCAAATGTGGGCGGAGTCCTTTAAGTTTCGTGCTGCCTTTCTAGTAGTAGCCTGTGGCGAGTCCTTCCACCTTCAGTCTCTTATTAGTCATTGCACTTGTCCTCCTTGAGCAACCAGTCTTTAACTGCCATGTGCTATTTGTCATCTTTCCATAATTGCTGTTTTATTTTCTATTGTATGATGTTAAGTGTGTCATTTCTTTGATGCTCCATTGGAGACTTCTTGAGGACAGCCGACAAACTATTTGTTAGCCTACTAAATATCTACTAATTTAATAAAGGAAGAAAAGAAACCCCTTTATTTTATAAATAGCATCCCTTCAAATGAAACACTCTTCTTACCTCCAGTGCTTCTTGGAACATACACTGAGGGACGGTTACAAACTGCTACATAAAACATTCAGTGTGGGCTTGAAGGAATCCTAAACTGTTAGTTAAGGGCCCATTCTGATTCCTGTTGTTGGCTCCTGAGAGGAAGTAAATGCAACATCCATCATGGCTGACATTGCCTCACAGGATGAAGCATGGAAAGGAGGAGGCCTGTGAAATTAGAGATTGGGGAGTTCGAGATGGGGCCTTCTCCTCTGAACTCCTCTGCTTCTACAGCTGTGATGCTGCTTAGAAGAGTTATCAGACTTCTGCTTTAGTAGTTGTCAAGGGAGTGATAGCTGTTTTTGAAGGAATAGCCACATGTGCATAATGATTCTGAAGTTGAAGTATTCAAGAAACCCTTTCAACCTGAAGTCACAGACCATCTACCTTCAGCTGGGGAGCCATTATGCTGACGGATTTTGTGTTTTCCCTCTGTGCAGTCTTAAACAACAAAGTTAGCTAAACTATGTAAAATTGTGAGATTTTACATAAAACAAAAATTGTGGCTTTATAAAAATATAAATCCTCACATCTGGTAATGCTGTCCATTCCTGCAAGGCAAACAATGACCTGGAATAAATTAACAGCTGTACCTTTAAACATGGAGCCTGTGCACTGATTTGTTCGTTTTTGTGCTTGTACTGTTGTTTATTTATATATGTATACACACACACATATAATGTATATATTAGACAAATATGTATTATATATACATAGACATAATACATTGTATAAAATGTATGTAGTATACACAATATAATACATATTATATATGTAATACATATTATATATTTATACATACTATGTAATATATACATATACAATATATAATAATGTATTTATTAGAGAAATATTTCTCTGATATGCTTTAGTCACAAGTAAGAAAATCAAACTGAGATACTGTTCAAGAGAAACAGGATGGAGTCTTTCATGAAAAGAAGGAATATCCCTTTGTATCTAACATGCAAATGGCCCACCCTCCAAATTTTCTAGGCAGCCCAGCCTCAGATTCTGCAAGTCTTTGGAAAGAGTCCTATCGTAACATTAACTTTCATGACCTTGGTTATGGCCAGTAACTAACTTCTACGGCTGTTTCTCATAGAGTATCAATTTTGGAAGTCTGTATTTTCAGGTTAATTTGCATAATTTTTGGTTCCTCATATTTTTTTTCTATAAAGTGATACATCTGAAACACCAGAAAAGATACATCTAAGGTAACTAACACCTATAAATTATTTAGTACATAGTAGTAACCTACTTTGGTGAGGTTGAAAAATAATATATAAAGAATATGTATTTCATATGTTTTATATGTAAATTATATCTTTAAAGTGTTTTGTATATTGTATATACACAATGTATATAATAAACATATATAATGCAAAATGTTTGGCACACACTAGGACTTTCTAATTGTTATTTTCAATATTAATAAATAATACACAGCTGTGATTTTGATTTCTGAAATATATTGATTGAAATTTGAAACAGTTCTGTCATTGTCATCTGAATTATTGAATATGCTAACAAGCAAAACAATACTTACTATTCAATTAATCCAACAAATAATTTAGCTTTATTCTTCTCCACCTCAAATTTAAAGGTAATTAAGGCACAAAAGAGAAGGAAAATCTATATCATGTTCTCTTGAGTAGTAAGAGTTACAAATATGTAAGCATTTTGCTATTTTAGGATTCACTAATTTTTACCCTGCTCAGCAAGGATGGGTCAGTGTGTCCTGCTTTTTCTGGAAAAGTCATATAAGAAATAGTTTTGTTGTTTTAAAAATGTGTGTGCCTTTTGGAGGTGACGGTGGTAGAAAGGGTATGATTTAAAAAGAACCATTCCTTTGCCTACCTTATAAATGTCTGTGCCTGAAATAAGACTCATCTCTGAGAATAATCAATGTTTAATAAAATTGTATCTCTAACTGGTTGAGCTGATAAACAGTAAGGTTTGTTTTAAAGAAGTCAAGTTTATTTTATGTCAATTTTCTATTTGCCCTGTAGAAGATATATTTAATTACTTCATTCCATCTCTGTGTTCAAATTAATCAGAATCTGCTACATATTGGTGCTCAAATTAGAATAATTCTTTAATCAACTGTGTTATCCATGCCATGGTAGACTGGAATAGAAAAGCTACTCTTGGCGTATGGAAGATGTGTGCATTTTATTTTCTATTGTAATTTAAAAGTAAAATCAGAAATATTGATTTCTACTTGACTGGAGAGATGATTTAGTTTGAATATCAGTCTGATCTTAATCAGGTGAGAATTAATTGAGTTGGAGATATTAGATATTCAGTGATGTTAACTGAACCATGATCAATCTAGAGAGAAGCCTTCTTTTGTACTATGTTGGAATTATCAAATAGCTCGTGCACTCCTATGTAAAATAATCTTTTCATGTTCATCCTTCTACCTTCTTGTCTCATTATGTGCACCACTAAATTCATTCTCGGTACAGACTAATCTGTAAAGTAGCAAGCTAATAAATCACAATTTAATAGAAAGTTAAAAGCATAATAATTTAGTCATAAAATGCTATTATTGTCAGAATTTTATAATGATATATTTTGTAGTCCCTGATTTTAAAACCAAGTGATTAAAACCTCTGCTTTTCAAGTATACCTAGAACTTAAAATAAAATAAAATAAAATAAAAAACACATAGGTTTTGTTTTGTTTTGTTTTGTTTTATGTTCAACATTACAAGAATAAAGTGAGCAATACAGAATTATTTTAATGTTTATTTCCAGAAATAAAAAATAGAGTCTGTAGCATTATATTGGTCTGAAATGTGGCATGGGCTTTTCATTTATTTTAAAAGTGTGATAGCAATATCATAAGTGTTGTGAAAATATAAATGGTGAGATAACACCTCCATAGGACTTGGCTCTTAAGTAGTAAAATTGTAAAGTCTTTAAATAAACTGCAGCCAGAACTGAAAGGATCGATTTGCCTTGTTAACTAGGGATACTACACGTATTAAATGTCTAATTAAATTTAGCATAACATGTCTTTTATTCTCTCTTTTTTTCTCTTTAAAACTGAGAATTTGGACCTGTTTATTATCAAAGTAATATTATCAGACTTCTTCTGTTTTGGCAGTTGGTGTGATCATGTTAAATGAAAAGAAAGCCAGTAGTGTGACTTCCGATGGTGTCATTTCACCTTGAAACAGTGCATTTCACCTGACCTGGGGGAGAAGTAGGATCTCTGTAGCTGTGTATTTTGCAAAACGGAATGTCCATATTTGTATTTGAGGAACATTATCATTTAATGAAATTAAGCCATACATGCATAAATACCCAAATAAAAAACTGAAAGCAACAAAGGAACAAGACAAACAAAAACTCATAGACACAGACAATAATTTCGTGGTTATCAGAGGGTAAGCGGGGGAGGGATGGTGGTAGAGGAGGGTAAAAGGGATCAAATATATGGTGATGGAAGGAGAACTGACTCGGGTGTGAACTCACAATATGACATATAGATGATGTATTACAGAATTGTACACCTGAAACCTATGTAACTTTGCTAACAGTTGTCACCCCAATAAGCTTTAATTAAAAAAAAAAAGTCTCTAGAGCTTGATGAGTGGGGTGTTTTTTAGTGAGATATGTGTGTGTGGGGGGGTCCCCCCCAGTTGTTGCTAAGCAGCAATTCAGGGAAAAGGGCTTGTTCTAGAAAAAAAATCAAGAGATGACTTTTTCATTCTGTTCCTCAAAGCCAAACCTCCTCTCATCTGGACTCCTCTCCCCTGTCCGTCCCCCAAAGCTATTACTTTCTTTAAATTTTAAAAAACTTACAATTTGTAAAATTGACACACGTACAGACTACCAAAATACAGTCAAGCAGGTTTCATCAAAACAAACAAACAAAAAGAAATTTTAAAAAGCAGGTTTCTTCCTCTGAGACAACCAGTCATCTGTTCCTTATATTCTTCACAGCTATTTGTGCTTGTGTGTGTGTGTGTGTGTGTGCGTGTGCATGTGCATTCTATAATATACACAGAAATGGTAACATACTCTCCTGTACTCTCCTACACCTTGCTATTTTTAATCTTGAAGCCTTGAAGATCATTCTCTTGTCAATGTACTCTTTTTTTTTTAGTGGCTACATAGTATTCCGTGGTATAGAATTTCTACTTTGGTATAGAGTTTCACGCTCTTGGCGTGACTGTTAAATTAAAAAGAAAGCTGATGAGTGGCTTTCAGTGGTGTCAAAGGCTACGTTTTACTTACATAACAACACTCATTGCTTCAGCTAAGAGAAGACAAGATGAGGAATGGCTAGAGGTGTGTCGTTCTCTTATTGATTCTCTACAAATGACTTTTGGTATATGTTTATGTATTTATTTTTCATAAGGAAGATATAGCCACAGTTATTTTTATATTTGAATTGTTTACTGTGTTTTGGATGTGAAAAACTTAACATCTTTATGGATGCTGTTTTTTTATTTTTTTTTAAGGGAGATGCCTGTTTCAAATTCTTTTTGGGGCACAGCAAAGTGTTCAGTACATAAATAAATTGGCAAAGCAGCAGATTATGAGGAGGGTGACCAGCTTTCCTCAGTAGTCTGGGAACCACATCTAACAAGGAGAAAGGAGCAGCATTTACACTGGCTCTGAACCAGGGGAAGGAAACAATAGGGATGTCATTTGCTGTAGTGTTTGATGAGGAGGAAGCATTAGACTTAGTCGAGTTTTTTTCAGGCCATAAGTTCCCCAGAGAGAGAGAGAGAGAGAGAGAGAGAGAGAGAGAGAGAGAGAGAGAGAGAGATGCAAGTGCGCGCGCACTCGAGCAAACTGGTCTGACTACCTTGTAAATGAGTTTTCTCTCACTACAAGTGTTTAAACAGTGAGATACATTCAGGAAGGACTTTCTGAATTGAGTCAGAGTTTAGATTGAGCTCTAAGGTTCTTCCCACTCTAACCATTTCCATCCCAGAAGTCCCAAACAAGGCAGCTGGTTCTTCCCTGGACCCTCCCTGAGTGATTCTTAATGGTCGTGTTGGCTCACACTCATCCCCAGAACAGGCTATAAATCACTTGCAAGATGAAAAAGTACAGCAGGTTAGCTTATTGCTTGCGTTATTTGCGTTCATAAAAGCATGCATCCTACTTTTGTGTGATCCTACTTGTTAGGGGATGGGAGGGCGCATCACCCACCAGGCGATGGCAAGGCAGCCCAGAATGCTCCCTGTTCAGACGTGCCAGTTTCTGAATAGGCCGTGTAACTTTGGAGGCTGTGGGGGGCGCAAAGAGGGATTGTAGCAAAAATGTATGGTATAAACCAGACTCATTCACTTACTTTTCTCTTGCTTTGTCACTTTCTAAATCCTCTGCCTAGTTACTATTAATAATACTCACAGATTCTACTATTTGGGGAGACTTCAGGCATCTTTTACATGTGGTCTTTTATACAAGGTGGGTTGATTTGTTGCTTTCCTTGGCTACACTCGCCTGTGCTAATTTCCACCTTTCAAATCTGGTAGCATTAAAATTTAGCATTTCATCATATACTGCTTGGAGAAGCCACTTTATCATGTGTAAAATCCTTATTTTTAAATATTTAAATATATTTTATAGGAATTCTGGAAAACAGGCGGAAACCAGGGAGTGAAGTATTTGATGTTATTTTATTTCAGAATGCTAAGTGGCATAAAATCACCAATAAGCTGTAGCTGATTTTTTCCTGTGGTGGTGATAGGATGAGTAGAGTAGAACCGTCCCCGCCCACTTCCCAGGTCTCCTTTGTGACTCCTGTGACATTAATTGGCCTGAGTTAAGTCTATTCTGTGGGCATGGAAATTTCTGCTAAATGTGGAAATGTTTCCTGTGTTCTCATAGTGGAAGAGAGTAAGTGGTAATTGAAAGTAGTTACAAATATTTTTCCGGAATTAAAAAGGCTGGTTCTAGGCCAGTCTGTGCCACCCTGTGTGATCCTGGAAATGTACATAAAACTCAGCTTCCTCATCTGTCAAATGATGATAATAATAGTGCTTATCTGATAGTGTTTTTTTGCAGAATTCACGTGAGCTAATACAGTACTCAGTACAGTCCTTGGTACTATGTAATAAATACTGAGTATATTTTAGTTGCCATTATCAGTTTGTTCTGATTGCTGTTAATATTAACACCTTTGAATACCTTGCAAAAAAATTACAGTTACATGGCAAAATGGAAAAACAAGAAAAACAAACAAAAAGTCCACCGGAAATTAGACAGATTTTTCTAATGGAGAAATGAGTTAAGAACCGTTTAGATCCTGCTCACCATGAATGTATCACTGCCCTTTGGTTTCCGTAAGTAGAAATCATCTCTGTTCCAAACGCTGCCTACTGAGTGCTCCTTCTCGGAGTCACATTTTATTTCCATGAAGCTTATATTTTAGTAAATAGTGATAATGAATCTGTGTACCCTCCTCACACTTTTTAATTTCTTTGAACCTCAAAATTTTATGTATTGTTTTTGGATAAATTCTGAATACAACTCTGGTTAAACTCAAGAAATGATAAAAACTGTCAAAAATTTAGATCTGTGTCAAAGAAATTAGATGACAGCGTATGCCATGGGAGACATTGTTTAATAGCACTGTATTTATAAATATAAAGATGAGTTAAATCTACTCAAGCTTACAAGAAATTCAGAATTATAAGTTTGGCACTCATTCATTGAATTTGTTGATTTATTTCATTGAATTTTTTGATTTATTTATTCAGCTATTTGTTGAATACCAGCTAAGCAGGTGAAGTTTATGAAATGATTGTATGTAGTTTTTATGTCCTTAAATATTTTAGTTTGATTAGGTATTTTCATAGGCTTGAAAATAATAAATGGAAAGAAATATATGCCCAAAGGGAAGATAAGGAAGATTACTGAGCCTAAAATGATCATAAATTTCAAATCATGAAGCAGTAGCCAACTAACTCATCACTAGCTGCCAAACTGGAAATATCTAGAGCTGCGTTGTCTAGTAGGGTAGCCACTAAATATATGTGGCTATTTAATTTAATTAAAGTTAATTGAAATGAAAAAATTCAATTCCTCAGTTGCATTAGCCACATTTCAAGTGCTCAGTAGTCACATGTGACTGGTGGCTACACTGTTGGAAAGTGCAGAGAACTTTTCCATCTTTGCAGAAAGCTTTGTTGAACAATAGAAATATAATGTGAGCCATAGTGATAATTTCTAATTTATAGTAGCTGCATTTTTTAAAATGTGAAATTAATTTGAAAAGGTAAAATTAATTTCAGTATTACATTTCATTTAGTCTACTATATTCAAAATACTATCTTTTCGACTTGTAGTCAGTATAAAATTAATAATGAGGTATTTTGCATTACTTTTTTCATCTTGAGCTTTCAAAATGCAGTATGTTCAGTACTTCCAACATACCACAATTCAGACTAGCGTATTTCAAGGCTCAGTCGGCACATGAGACTAGTGGCTACCGTATTGCACAGTGCAATAGGGCTACAAACCCAAGCTGATCAAGTGAAGACACAACTATTTGGTATTATTATGGAATTACTTCTGTGTCTGCCACTATATCACAAATACATTGGAGTTAAGAACCATATTTTGTATTTAATGCACACTCAAGTAGAGAAATAACTATCCTATCGAGTTGAAAAGAGAAGCTATGTTTAATGCATCAGCAATAAAGAGCAAGGATTTTTTGTTTGTTCTAATCCCCTCCCTGGCATATGAATCAAAGATGTTTCTAGACAGCATTATGACTTAAAATCTTAACATTAAAAATTAATAGGTGACTTTCATTACTGATTTTAGAAGATGCCTCAGCAGCATTTGACAATAATGACGCTACTTCCTTAACTCACATATCATAATCATAAAAAGTAGTCACTGATAGATGCCTTCTATTTATTTTTTACAGTTTAACATCATGTTAAAAGAAATTTACAGAAAAACAGAGGAATAGTGACTTAATTTTTTTTTAATAAGAATTGAACATAGCAAGCCCGAATTTTTATTCTATCTTTCCTTGTTTTGAAGGTTTTATACTTGAACTGGTCAGCGTCCTTTGAATGCAACTGTCATTCATGAACCAGAAGCCTATCTATCTTGTCAATACTGGCTTCAGATTTCAGATCCATCTCTAGGAGGTTCTAGTTTACCACTGATCCTGGTTCTGCCTGTATGTGCATCCTGAAAGTGCAATAGTTTTGAAGACACTGATGGCTACTAATTTTGTTGAAAAGGATGGCCACCGTTTTTTGCTTTGTAATTTCAAACATTTTCATTTTTAGACTAATACCATAAATACAGTTTTCTAATCATCTTTATTGATATAATGCCATATATCCTTGAGTACAATGGGATAGTACAGACTCTTGTTACATAATACTGCAAGAAAAGTCCCTCCTGTTGAATGACTTAATGGGATGAGAAGACTCCATTTCTTTTTTTGTCCTTCAGAGTATATTATTTACTCGTCAGTTCCTGACTTTGAGAAAGTTCATCTAGGATATTGTCATCTGAAGATTTATAGTCTGATTATGCTTATACAATAAATTTCACCATCATCCCTAGAGTCTAGAGTGCTGTTAATCGGTTTATTTGCATTCATCTCCTGATTCATCTAATAATTGTGGAACATCTTTTTGTCAAATTTCGTTTTCTACTATAGGCAGTGTATTAGTATACTATTGCTGCTGTGACAAATTATACAAATTTAGCAGCTTAAAACAACACACATTTATTGTATTGCTGTTCTGTTGTTCATAAGTGTGACATAAGTCTCACTGGGTTAAAATCAAGATGTTGGCAGAGCTGCATTCCTTTCTGGAGGCTCTGCAGGGAAGGCTGTTTCTTGGCCTTTTTCAGTGTCTAGAGGCCTGTCTTAGCTCAAGCAGCTACAGCAAAAATACCGTCAACGAGATGGCTAATAAATGACAGAAGTACAGCTCTGGAGGCCAGAAGCTGTAGATCAGAGTGCCAGCATGGTTGGGTTCTGGTGAGAAACCCCTTTGGGGTGGCCCTCTGCTGAGTTCTTGTCTTCTCACCTGGTGGAGAGTGGAGAGAGGAAGCAAGCACTCCTGACTGGTATGAGGGCACTGATCCCATTAATGAGCGCTGCACCGTCATACCCGCCTCTAATCCTGATTTCCTCCCAAAGGCCTCTCTCCTAATGCCGTCCCATGGCACAAAGCAGGAGGCAGTGGGGTCTAGGGGACTCAGATATTCAGTTCATAACAAGGCAACCCATTTTTGGTAGGTGGTCCCCTTTTTCCATCTTTAAATCCAGCGAGATAACTGACCCTGCTTCTATCATCATCACATCTCTTTTTCTTTTTTCTTCTGCCTCCCTTTTCTACTTTTAAGCTTTCTTGTGGTTACACTGGGCCCGCCCGGATAGTCCAGGATAATCTCCCTGTTTTAAGGTCAGGCTGATCAGCAATCTTAATTCCCCTTTGCCATGTAGCCTAAGATAGTCACAGGTTCTGGGATTGGGACTTGAACATCTTTGGGGGCTATTATCCTAAGTAACACAGTTGGAAAGTGTTATAGGATGGAAACCCTCTGTCTTGTTCAGCATGGGAACCCCAGAATTCAGTGCAGTGCTAGCTAGGTACATAGCAAATAATTTGAAAACGTTTGTTGAATGAATAAATGATATTCTATGAGCCTATAAGTGCTGAAGGAATATATAAAAAATTGAAATTTTAATTTGTTGAATCAATTAATACTTTTGAAGCCTGGATTAACTCATTGGACAGTATCTGTTCCATAGGAAATATGAGTGTTAGCTGTTATTATTGTTGCTATGGTGAAGGCAGGAATGTAAGTGATTTTTTTTCTTTTAATTATACTTTGGTAATACATGAAAAAAATGAAACATTTACAATTGCATTTCTTCTTTAACATCAAGGTGACAGTATGATTTGGTGATTTTTCCCTCTGCAATATTTTGATTTAATTTTGGAAATAGAAACATTTTTAAGGTGTGAGTGCAGTGAAGAAGCCACTGTTTCAATGTACATGTCTTATAAAGGATGCTATTGTTTCTACATGTTATGCTTTTTGTGGTTTTTTCCCCCACTTGAATGATGAATGTTGGCAAATACTCACAAATACACTTTTTTTCCCAACTCACCTGAACTTGTCCTAATTAACTTCTCACCCAATCTGGAATTCTTTATAATATTTGGCTTTATCTCTAGGCTCAATTGGACTGAGTTCATTCCAGAAGTCAGACTCCTGCGATCGCTCACTCCGAGCTTGCAAAGAGATCGAGTTACCTTACTAAATTTTATAAACGAATGTACATAGAGTCAGAACTGTTCAGAAAGTCCTTCCCATGAACTTCATGAAATACCATTCATGCTGTCGGTTATGCAGAATAATGTGCTTCATGGCCTTGTGCCTTGGTTTCCTTCAGCCGAGCAGTCATTAGAAGGATGAGGACAAACTACTGTCTTCATTGTCTCTGCCTCCGGCCAGGCCTGCATCACTGTATCTGAACCTGGTGAGCTCTCAGAGCTGAGCTTGACCCCTTGTCTTCAGGCACTTTTTACTTCGCAGCTTCCAGAAGGGACACTGATTGCTGAGAGCAGCATAGCACTTAGGCGTTGTCTCCAGGGAACGGACCTCAGACTGTTCGCTCTAGAGGTCTTCACTTAAAAGATAGCTTTTCCTGAGAAATACTAGTTTCAGACTTAAATTTATTTCACAGATTTAAAACTGCAGACACCTTTGTCGGAAGGAAAATCTTACAACAGCGGGCACTTCCCTAGACCCTCCCCAAATGGTTTCATTTTCAGTTTTATATTTTTAAAAACTTATGATTGAATAACTGGTCAAAAGATGTTTTATACATTGCTTAAAGTACATCTCTGTTTTTTTGTTCTTATCCAGTCCTATAAAAGCAAACAGTTTTATGCTTAAGATTTCCAGTTGACAATATATTATGAATTTAGGGTGATTTTAAAAATCTGCCATACTATGTCATTAATAAGCAGTACCTCTGAACTGTTTTTCATTTAGATGAAATTGAAACTACAGATTTAAAGGTAAAACTGGTAATCACAGAGCTACTATACATAGCTTATATGTAAAAATTGGAAATTATATTTATATCCAAATATATTGGTGCTTTTTGTAAAGTTGGAAAAATAGGGACTTTATAAATACTGATTAAAGAAATAAAAGTACTGGAAAGTTAGAAATAAGTGCTACGTCTAAAGGTGGTTGTGTAAAAGTTTATAAGTTTAGGATTTAAAAAAAACAGAAATTAGTGGAGAATATAAAGAGTGGTTCTAGTCAGAGACATGAAACATTAGGAATTATTTCTTTTAATTTGGTATGTTTTTAAAGTGTCATCGCTCATGAAATGTTTTAGTTCTAACTGGATGACTGCATTTGCAAAATAATACGTTGCTTGAAACTTACTAAATGAAAAGGGTAAATGATCAAGTGCCCAGTATTTCTATTTCCATGCATAGTTGTACTGTAAATACTTATCCGTGGTTTAATTAAGATACCTTAATATTGGGGGTTATTTAAATATTAAAATATATTTAAAAGTTCCATAAATTCACTGAGTTAAAAACAATTCCAAACCATTTATTTCTCTTACTGCTTTTATACAGAGGCTCCCCAAAAGGATTTTTCTTATATAATAACTTGAAATTATATAGATTACTTGTACTTAATTACAATGATTATTTTGCCCATTACCTTAAAGTTAGGAGAAGATGGTATCTCTTTCTGGTTTTCCTTGATATACTTGACTTAAATTTTATTATTCCTAAAGAATATTTTTATCAATAGTTTATTTTGTGGTATTAAGTGGTTTCTTTCAGAAAAATGAGGGTTTACAAAAGAAAGATAGACTCGCATGTCCTTGATATTTTAAAGAAAAAATGTCTTGAATGATATCTTGAAGCACATTTCTTTAAATTTTGCAATAACTTAATCTCTCAACTGTCACTGTTTATTGATACTCATTTGCATTACCTTAAGATATATGTAAGTGAATGAACTTTTATTTTCATAGTCTAATTAAAATTAAATTACTTAATTTACAGGTGTACATGCTCTTCAACATTTAACATAAGTAACATTGAAAGAAGCAATTTAAGTTGGATTTGTTTCAGAGCTAACAATTAGAAATCAGTTGGCAGCACACTGCCAGCACCATTGTTATGTGAATGTATGCTAATGTGGTATGAAAGAAAGGTCCTCAGTAAAATCTTGTTGCTAAACAGAAACCTTACAAACAGCATGAGGCTTGAGGCCATTCACAGTTATTCCTGAAGAGATTTGGACAAGTGTGAAAATATATAGACTGTGCCTTCCTTTATTGTGATCAGGACACATACACGCTACCTCGCATCCGATCCTACTAAAGACATTTCTATTTCTATTAGGCAAGCCTAATCTTAAAGTGATACAATGCCTAAGCATTCTATTGAAATTACATTTCAAATGTAAAAATATTGGGTTTGTTAAGTTCAGAAAGTGACTTTTGATAATAGCCACTGTGTTTGCGTTTTCCAGAAAAGGGAGATATATTTCATTAGGCAAATTCATGGTGCTCATGACCTTTCTTCTAGACGTTATCTGAGTGAACTGGTCCGGTGTAGGCCTGTGAGGTTAGGTAAGGGTACGGGGGTACCGGGAATCAGCCCGGTTCATCACCACTGCTGTCAGTGGCCTTCAAGAAGCCCTTAGCCGGATGTAGTCATTTCTGGATTAACTTTATGTACATATTCCCTTTGAGTATGGCTAATGTCTTAATTTTTATTTGGGATCATCATCTTTGCTTCTAGAAAGGTAGATTTTAATATGCCATAAGTAGAATACTTAACATGTAGGAATGCTAACAGATTCCAGATTGAAAGTCTTTGATAGCCAGTTACCACCCCTCAGGATCTCTTGGTAATGAGATGATTATAAGTCTGCTTTGCCTTTTTGAGTTGTAGGGAGTCCTTAGTCCAAGGGCACAAAAGAAATTCGCCTGGGGCCTGCCGAGTGGCGCGGTGGTTAAGTGCTGGTTAGGGAAGCCAGCGGCTCTGGTTCAGTCCCACATATGAGGGCCAGTGACACTGCCCTCAAAAAAAAAAAAAAAAATTCGCCTGGTCTGATTTGGCCCAGGTGTCTAACTCATCTCTATGGAGAAGAACAAGAATAGGTTCAGGGAACAGAGAGCAAATGGTAGGACTGTTGAGACTAGTGAATGGGGGCTAAAGGCAGCTAACCCGTGTGTCCCTGGAGTGGAGGGTTACATGTCGCTTATAATGGAAAGTGATCACACATGTTATTTGAATTAAAGTCATGTCCTGCATCTATTGTTTTTTCTCCTATTCTGCCACTTACCCTTTAAAGTATGCTGCGATACTGCAGGTAGACTCAGGTAGCTATGTTGCAGGAACCTTGTCCCAGTAAAGCCCCTCTCATGAGCTTTTTATGCATTTTAACAAATCTCAGTCATTTCCATTTTGCTTGTGCTTTAAACATATTTTTGTTGCATAGTATGTGTCTTCCTGGAGACTACTGAAATGACTGCTTGCTTCAAAATAATTGTGAATTATATTCCTTAGTAACTGGAAGGATAACATTACTCAAGAAAAGAGGTAAATCGTGATAGTTTTGTATTAAAGGAGTTACGAAAGATATTCAGAAAAGGTTAATTTTTTTGCCTACTGTTTCTTTGTGAGGATACTATCATAATTTAAGATCTGATGTGGAAATGGTGCGTTACTTACAGCAGATGGAAGGTGGCAAAGCCTGGAACTAGAGCAGCCAGTGGTCAGGGTAGAAACAGGGTAGTTCAGGACAGTAGCTGTGAAAGGTAAGGGAGCAAAGCATAAGGGAGGCGCGAGGGACCCCAAACAAACATAAGCTGAATCAGCAAGTGGCCTGGCTGTTGGTGGATTATAGCTCCAGGTTTTTCTGGGTTGCTGGCCCTGAGAAGGCAGGAACCAGAGGGGCCAGGCAGTTTAAAAGGCAGACTACCAGAACGGAAGTTTTACAGAAAGCCATTTGGATTTCCTGGAGCATCTAAGAGTTGACTTGGGAATGGAGTGGGAGCCCTGTTATCAGAAGTTAAGGCACCTTGGTGGCGAGATTGACTTAAAAAAGGGGGTGCTTTGGTGCCATCAGGAGGAATGCAGAGACTGGACACCAAATGCTCCTGCCTGGAAACTGCTCCCCTTTTGTTCTTCTCACTCATTTCTTCTAGAATATACTCTCTTTCTCTATTAGTAATTGTACTTATTCTCTACATCCCATCTGTCTCCATGAAGCTTCCTGGCTCTATCTCAAAGGTCCTCTCTCCCTCTTTTCAAATCTCATTCTTTATCTCTACAAAGTAAATAACACTCATTCTGCCTTTTCTGCATATACATGTCTTTCGTGGGGCATATGCTATGCGCCAAGCATGATCTAGATAATAGATGTTAAAAATGAATATTTTAGACCTGTCAGAAATTGTATTGATGTAATTACAAGTCATTTTTTATCTTTTCTAATTTTTTATTTCAGATTTTACCAAATGTTGCAAGGACTCTGGGATCCTTATGGTAGTAAAATGCCAGAAAGAAAATTCTGCATTGAAAGAATGCCTAACAGCTTAGTAAGTAGTTACCTGTGTTTGTGCTTCTCCATGTATGTGTGTGTAAAATACATAGTAGGTAAGAGTGTGTTATTTAACTCATTCAGTGTAATGTATTCTGTGCTTCCCCCACCAAATCCGTCATATAATTGGCGATATGTCTGAAATTTCAATTTGTTCAAGATTAGTCTAAAAAAAGCAACATAACATGTTCATGAAGGATCTTTTCAAATTATATGGCTCAGCATTGTATCTCATTAAAAATAGGAGGTCAGCAAACAAATATATGTTTTTTCATGTGATTTAACCAATTCCTTTTTATGAACAGGTTAATCTATAGAATATACCAGGGGTGCCAAAAAAATGTATACACATGACTTGTATTCATCTTTTGTTATTGGCGAATATTGAGTATTACAATTTTAATAGTTCTTTTCCTTTCTTGAAATATGTGTATACGTTTTTTTGGCACCCTCTGTACTATCATTAGGTTTATATTTATATCTTCTCATGAAAAGGAATTAGACTATCTCTTAGACCTTTGCCAGCCTTGTGATTTTTGTGTTTTTTTTTTGACTCAGTATAATTTAACTCCTAGGAAACCTGCAGTAAATCAAAAGAAGGACAGAAAGGTAAATCTAGATTTTAAAGTTAGTTAAATTTTTAAATAATTCTTAAATACCGTGTTCACTGATACTTTGTTATAGTTCCTTGAATCTTAAAGTAAAAATATACGAAGTTCTTTGAGTGTAGCTGCTTTCTGTTGTATCTCCCCACCTGTTTACTGCGCACATTACTGACAGGCAGTATGCAGAATACTTTCATAAATGCTGTTAGTTGGCGGTTGTCACTGAGATCTCAGTTTGGTCAGCCCTTCCTTCCTTCTGTGCTCTGCTGCCGTCCTAGCCTGGGAGGCATGTGTGTCAGCGTGGTTTGATTCCTCTCAGGGAATTAGATAAGAAGGAGTGATTATCTGAATCTTATATATTTGTTTTCTCGTTTTGATAATAATGTACACATAAACTTAGAGACTTTTTTTTAGAATGCTATAGTTGGGAGACTTTAGAGAATATTTAAACTAACCTGTCCATGAGGAAGGAGATGAGAAAACACACTCTGAGTCCACATGTTGTTTTTTCAAGTTGATAAATAACAGTAATTCTGACAACAGCCCTTATTTATGGGCCACGAGCTGTGCTAGGCGGTTCACCGTATAGGAGGAAGGAAGGGTTCATTCTGTGACTTGCCGTTTTTCCAGTTTTAGTCCCTAGTGCTTCCAAGAGATGCTTTAATGAATCAAGGAGCCTCTTAAACTTCTGTGACTGAATTTGTTAAATTCCCTTTAATATATTAAGGATTTTTACACCTCAGTCATCATAGTAACTTAAGTTATTCTTATTTGAGATACTGTCCCTCCCTCTCGACAGGGCAGGACTAGAGCAGAGTTGACAGGAGCATGGGCTGTGCAAAAGGTATGAAGGGCAGCCTCAGCTTAACTCGGGATGAGCCAGTGTCGTCAGCCACGTGACCTTGGGCAGGGCCCTCCCTATAAGATGCGATGATTATTCCTCATGGGGTGATTGTGAGGTCCTGTATGTAAACACATCACCACAGTGCTGTCACATAGTAGGTATTCGATAAATGTTAGCACTTTTTTGATTGCATTTGTTATTTGTTAGCTTTTGTTGTCTTAAGTAGTAATCATTTGAATACCCTTCCACCTCTCACTCCTAGAAATAGGAGAGAATACCAGTTTCTAGTCCATTCTGTGGGAGGGGCCAAGAAGGGAGGGAGGGTCTACTTCTGTGTTTGGAGGAGAGAGAGGCAGTGAAGGAAACAGAGGGAAGTGGCATTTGCTGAAAGGAAACCGAGTTAGGAAGGAAGCACTTTGTTTGACCTTAAGTCTCAGCATACCCGTACTCCAAGAAATGATGTTTTTTCATCTCTGAATAAGAAAGTGCCCTGCCTTATTTACTCTTGATGTTCTGTAACATGAATGTACCCACCATGCGGTCTCTTCTCTTCAGAGCGACGTCTTCAAACAGTAGTGATTTGTGTGCCTTTGTTTCTACTTGCCTCATCTTCATTCATTCCACAAGCTGCACTGTCTTCTGTCCTCACTCCACTGAAACGCGCGCTCTTCCTAAGGATCCTGCAGGGTTCTGGGAGCCAGACCCAGTGTCGCTTCGGGCCCTTCTTTCTCTTGACCTGTCGCCCTCCAGCAGTGCCCTCAAGTTCTCTTTTATCTGGCTTCTCTTAAAACGCTCTTTTCTGTTTCCCCAACCTCTCTTCCTGCTTCTCAGCCTTCCGTAACCTGGTCCTTAAAGTTGGTTCTCTGGTTCGCTCCCCATTCTCGTCTGAGAAAGCTCTGTTTGCACCCCTGGGTTCAGTTACTTCCTAGCGGTCATGACATGCTCCTGCTTGTTTTCTTCAGGCCCCAACCTGAGCTCAGCTCCTTTTACTCTGCCCACGTCCTGTTTCTTTGTGAATTAGACCATCGTTTGGAATCTTCTTCCTAACTCTAGTTGATTGTTGTCTGTTGACAGCGTTTCCTAAATCTTCCTCAGATTCATTTCATCCTTTTCAGCACAACTGAGCCTCCTTTGGTGTAGGCCCTCGCACTTTCTTTTCTGGATTATTATAAGTATTTTTTGGAAACCCTGCCTTTAACCTCTTTGCCCCCTTTTAACCTATCTGCCATATACTGCCAGATTCTTCTAAGATAAAAACTGATGATACAGTAGCTCTGCTAATAGTGCCCCACTGTCTTCAGGATAGATTTTAACTTCTTAGTACGGCAATCAACGGACCCTCCCGATTTGGTTCTTGCCCATTCCAGGCTTCATGTCGGGCCTTTCGCCTGTGTGCAGTCAGCTGTAGCGGCACCAGGTTACTTGGCAGTTCTTGGTGCATCCCCTGTGTGCCTTCTTACAGGGACTCCTGTTGGTTCTTCAAAGTGCATCTCAGGTATTTTCCCTGACATGCCTTTTCTGATGTCCACGTTTCCACGGTGCACTGGGCTGTCCCTCTACCAGCACTTGGCCTACTTAACTGTACCGCAGTCTTCACTTGTCCGCTAACACCAGGGGCCCTCTGAAGGTAGGCACTGTGCTTCTCATTGCTCTGCCCTGGGATAGTGCTGCTCCAAGCAGAACCATTCGGTCTTTTAATTTTTTCCTTTTCTTTAGCTAGTTTGGTAGTCTAATGTTTACGATGAATTTGTGACCGTTACTAAAAATCTACTTCTAAAGATTATACCTGATGGACTGGATGTCTGAATGTTATTAAAGTAAGCCTATGTTAACCACTTGCAAAGTGATTCGCTTCAAGATTTCCATTTCTTCCTTGTAGCTATAATGATCCTGCCTTTTATGAGGAATGCAAAATGGAATACCTGAAGGAAAGGGAAGAATTCAGAAAAACTGGAGTTCCTACCAAGAAAAGACTACAAAAGCTTCCAACAAGCATGTAGGCACATATTCAAATGATACTCAGTGATTCTTTTCATGGACATCACAATTACCTAAAAATAATGGACTCAAGTAAATTTCTTTGCTTTCTCCTAAATTATGGAAATATTAATTTTATCTGAAATAAAGATTTTTCAAAAAAATTTAAAGTTTATTAAATGGGATAGAAGTAAATAGTGAAGTGGGACATAGTTTGCCTGGTCATTATGGATTTTTCATAAATTTTTCCACAGCTATAGTTCTATAACAGTGATACTGATTTTTCGGTTTCTGTATGGATCTTATATTACTCTCTATCCATCTATAGACTAATAGCTAATCATGGGTCCAGAAGTAACTAAGGAAAGCTGGAATGGACATCCTTCAGGGGCTTAATAACTAGGCACCACAGAAGGATGGTTATGAATCCTTCCTGGTTCTCCACTTATTGGCTGTGCAACTGCGGAAATAAATCTTAGTTACTGTGAGGATTAACTGAGTATTGTAGGTAAACAGAGTATGCTGGGCAGTACCTCGGACATAGTAAATGCTCTTTAATGATTATTGTTACTAGTACTGAAGGCTTATTTGCAAGTATGAGGTCTGACAACTGTTTGCAAACTTGTTGCAACAATGTTGCTAACCTTTTTGTGATATCAGAGGGATTTATTCATTATAAATTTGTACCTACTGGACAAACAATTAACCAAATTTACTATTTAGAAGTGCTGAAAAGGCTGCACGAAAAAGTTAACATGACCTGAACTTTTCGCCAACAATTTTGGCTCTTGCATCATGAAAATGCACCAGCTCACATGGCTCTGTCTGTGAGGGAGTTTTTAGCCAGCAAACAAATAACTGTATTGGAACACCCTCCCTACTCACCTGATATGGCCCCCAGTGACTTCTTTCTTTACCTGAAGAGAAAGGAAATATTGAAAGGGAGACATTTTGATGACATTCAGGACATCAAAGGTAATACGACGACAGCCCTGATGGCCATTCCAGAAAAACAGTTCCAAAATTGCTTTGAAGGGTGGACTAGGCACTGGCATCGGTGTATAGCTTCCCAGGTGGACACTTCGAAGGTGACCATGGTGATACTCAGCAATGAGGTATGTAGCACTTTTTCTAGGATGAGTTCGCAAACTTAATTGTCCAACCTCATATAGATCATAGAGAAGTCCTTAAAAACGAATTAATTTTACTTAACATCTTTGATGAAAAATTTCCTAAAATATATTTTTTCGTGTCTTGACCTGTTAATTTGGTTACTAAAAATCTTTTTTAAAAAGTCTTTTTTATAAGCGTGAATGACCATTTTGTAATATAATAATGGTTTCAGGAGCTAATGTAAAAAATCCCCGTCCCAGTGCAATAATTTGGTCCCAGGTTGAGCTTTCATATTAAAAGTTGCTCTTTTTTGGGCCGGCCGAGTGGCGCAGTGGTTAAAAGCTGGCTTGGGATGCCAGCGGCCCCAGTTCGGGTCCCACATATGACACTGCCCTAAAGAAAAAAAAAAAAAGTTGCTCTTCCCCCCCCCCCCCATAAGCTGTTAACTCTAACTCTTCTCCAGAGTCATTCTGATCACTTTCTAGGTAAGTCAATTATGTATATGTTTACATAGTTCTCATTAAAATCACAAATAGAAATTACTACCTACTAGGACAGTGTTTAACTTGGGCCCCAATCCATCAAATACATCTGAGAAACTTTTCTAAAGGACTTAGTTAACACAAATAGCAAACAGGACTTTAAGAACCAGTGGCATATTCAAGTTCCATACTTTTCTGAGTGAGCCACTCAAACAACTATTTACTCTTATTTGAAACCCAAAGAAACCACATTGTTCCAAGCTACAGATCAAAACGTGGACGATTACCAAAGCAGTCAAAAGCAAAGCAAACAGAAACTTAGAGGCCACATAACATGGGGAAAGCCTATATACCTGTTAGCCTTTTGGTATTGGTGCATTTCCTACACCACAGGACCTCAAATTTTGTTTTGTTTTTTTAAAGATTTTATTGGGGAATTGGGGGAGGAGAACAGCATTGGGGAACTGGGGAAGGGGAACAAAAGTTGCTGTCTTTTTTGTTGTTGTTCTTCAGTCTAGTTGCGGAGGACTTTGCTTCACTGGCCCATGTTGGTATCGTCATTGTGCTCTTCGCGGACGAGGCAGATCGGTCGCCGGCCTCTGGATGGTCGCTCACCGCAGCTATTGGCAGCTCACGCTGGCTGCCGGCCGCTCACACTGGCTGCCGGCCACTCACTGTAGCCTATGGCAGCCCACTGCAGCAGGGGCTGCAGCCTTCACCATTGCCGGGGCTCGCACAGCCCAGCTCCAGGTGGAGCTGTTGTTAGCTGTGGAGGGCACTGTCACTGGCCTGCATATGTGGGATCCGAACCGGGGCTGCTGGCATCCCCAAACCAGCTCTTAACAAGTGTGCCACACGGCCAGCCCTCAAATTTTGTTTTTAATGACTCAAATGGAAAGGGAAAACATTTACTCTAAAAAGCAAGTGAAATATACAGTCTGTGGCTATTTTATAATTTTGATTAGAAACAGAGGGGCCAACTTCCATTTCATGTGAAAAATTCATTTATGTAGATGTCACTTTCCCCATAGGTGCTAGACATATTATATAGTACATGTTCATCCTTTATTATGTCAAAAACTATTCATCATAGCTTTCAGAATTTCCTTGCCTATCCACACTCAACTGTCTTCAGCTGGTACATCTGCCTGTTGTGTTGCTCATTCATGCCTCTGGTATTATTTTGTTAAGTGATAATCCATCGATTTTCTACCCAATAAGATCTACCTTCTCCAAGTAGCTTTTCTAGGTAAGATCAAATTGTTTTCACATGATTCCGTTCTTTAGTTTTTAAGTGTGAGTTTCTCCCTATTTTGGTTTCCTAATGTTTCACACAGGTATGTCCCTGCTCTAATGAATTTAAGTCCTATTTTTCAGAACCTGTTTCCTTTTAAAGATGTAAATTTTAATTTAGCTAATAGGGTATTAAGAGGAAGGAATAAGTGGCTTTTTTCGTTGTTGGCTATGTTCTCTTCATTTTAAGTTATGGATGTGCTGAATTGGATTATCATTATAAAAATCTAAAGATTAAAGAAATTTTCAAGGAAATCCCTTTGGAGCAAGTATTATAAGCTACAGATGGGCCATTCTCATTTCTCTTTCAGTCTTACGTAGAACAGAGATGATCATATAAAGTGTGCATTTAAAAATTTATGCCTGGGTAAAAACAATTTCTGGTTAATCTTTCTTAAAGTCTTACACATCATTTATTTAGCACTTTAAACTGCCAAAAATATCAACCACTGACTTTCTAGCCTGTTTGATAATTGCCCCATTGTTAAGATGAAAAAGCATTTTCTCCACTCAAAAGAAGTTAGTTTAACATGACAAATATCTATTATATGTATCAAATTAACAACTAACAATTAGTACTTGACCTTGGAATATATAGGTAAGGAGAAAATTTTCATATCTACTTCAATTTCAAACAAAAATAATTTATTTTCATTAAACAATTTCTTGGCATTGTTCAAAACATAAATCAAGCCATTCTTTCATATGACCTATTTTCTTTACAAAGTAAAATTTCCAATCTTGATTTTAAAAAAGGCAAACCAGTAAGCTACATTATAGATACAGTATACAACCTATGCAGCCACATGAGAAATAGTTTGTTGCTTTGATATTACACAGGTAGTTGCTTCCTTAGGCTGAAGTCTGGAGTCTCATATTTGTTTTATGCATATTGTGTTTGTTCTAATACTTGGCAGGAGATTCTACTCCCTTGAGTCAGCTGTGTTCATTGGTCAGAATAAATTCCAGCATATGACACCAATTCCATTAATCACAGACAAGCTTGAATAAGAGAGTAAGATAATAGAAAGACAAAAATATCTGGTGAACAGTGAACACTGTTTATGTATGTATGCTATTCATTAATATAAAAGAGATCTGCGGTATTCTTTTGAGTTCAAGATATTTGAAACTGTCTATCAAAAAGGATAAAGGCCTCCTACATGAAACACTTTATCTTAGGCAAAGGATGTATGAATCAAGTAACACATTATATTACTAATGTTCTTAATACTGTAACCCTGAAAGAATTTAGATAAGTTTCCATGTGAAGCCATCCTTGTTATTTGCTTCCTGCTTATAAATGAATGGCCACTGAGAATTAAAAGTTTGGGGACATTTCATGATTGTACTTTATCAGTACAGCACAGAATTTGGTTTCCAGAATTAAAATTCCCAATTCAGTTAATTAAAATTCACTCCATGAGTAAAATGTTACGTTTCAAAACAAAGTCTAACAATTTATAAGCTGCTCTATGTAACAAGCAGGTATAGACCCTTTGAAGAAAATGACTTTATCCAGTTACACACACATTTAGATTTTCATTATGGACCACCGAAGGGACAGATAAGACTAAAACCTTTGTGATGCTCTTTCTACTTCTAATTGGATGATGTATAGGATTTTAATAGTTTATTCACAGACTACACAGATTTTCAACCTATTTTATCACTTTTCAATTAGGACTTGAGGGATGTAATGGGACAAAGTTGGCTTCAATGATCAGGTTACTTCAAGTCTTAAAATTCAAATTGCAACTGTAAATTCTATCAACAACATTGTGATTTAAAAATTTTAAATCATAAACTCTGAAATACAATAGCATATAGAGATGGAATAACCTACACACTATTATATTTTTCCTATCTTTAAGAACTAGGTCAACAAAAATATAACCTATTCACATTGCCACATGCTCCTTTATGCAACTTAAAGCAACTTCTGTGATTTTTCTCTGATATTAATGGCCTCCTCTACTTTTAATGAATAAGCTATCTAGGCATTTCACATGCTTTGTAAACCATGTCTAAAAACTTTCAATTCTATTCTTTATGTGAGAGGCAGAAATTTACCATTATAATCAAAGGTAGAATTGTCTTTTTGAAACACCGTAAGTTTATTAATAACATATATCTGATTGTTAGCCAGAATATGAGGCTGGATGGTTGCTCTTTCATACTGGAAATCAACTACATAATATGGTACAGTATGTGCAAATGTGTATGCTGAAGAAGTCTGCAAAAGTTTAATCAAAACACTTTCAGTTTGTTAAATATTGGGTTGTTGGAAAAGTCATGACGTATTTTTTCTTTTTCATTGCAAAAATGCATCATGACTTTTCCGATAACCCTACAGTTTCTCAAGAGAATCATTGTGGGAAGTGCAGCAACCTCATGACCAAATCATGAATGTCTTCAGAATTAGTTCTTATAAAGGCAGTTTTGATTATGTTGATCCAGGTAATGCAGTGGTGGCAGGTTGGGTAAAGGCAAAGTTTTATTTTTTGTTTCCCCAAATGCTGTCTCACTTGATTTAGGAGGGCTTGGGAATACCCAAGAAGTATCTTCTGGAGAATTTCTGCCATAACAGTTGTGTTCCTGAAAGTTTGGACCATCATGAGGAAGGGGTCGCTTGTTATCAGTCCACGATTGGAGAACTGCTTTCTCTTGTAGAACCTTTGTATCTCCTGGGGAAGGGGCAGATGTGTTATGACACAGAGTTTTGCCATCTGGTGACAGTGGGGGATGTCTTGTGTATGTTGCAGTAAAATTTGTCAAGTGCAGTTTTGTGGTGTCTTTCCCAGGGTCTTCCATGCATCCTACTGGGGTGCACGCTAAAAAGAAAACACAGGTCCAATGTAAGTTGTTATGGCATCTATGTTAATAAAATACATAACACTTCATTAACTTGGCTGCATTTATAACTGGCAATAAAATTAACATTTCCAAGTTAGTATGATCAGTGGGGCACTGTGACTTGTAGATGACAAAAGATCTGAGTTCTAATCCTGGATCAGCACTTCACTGCCATTGTGACTTCAGGTAAGTCTGCAGGTGTTACTTCTCTCACCTGCAAATGGACACAACATAGTAATCCTTTCCCGACTGTATCATTGATCTATTAAAGATGGGGAATTTAATATTTTAAAAAGTTGGAAACCAATAAAGTTAAAACACAAGATCCTGTTCTTGACTCTAAACGTAGCTAGAGAAGGTTTGCAGGCTATTTACTTCAGTGGAGATGTTTTTTTTTTTGAGGGCAGTGTCACTGGCCCTCATATGTGGGACTCAAACCTGGGCCGCTGGCTTCCCAAGCCAGCGCTTAACCTCCGCGCCACTTGGCCGGCCCCAGTGGAGACTGTTTTTAAGGGTTAGTAGCTTCTTTGTTAAATGTAATATTTTATTCCTTTACTTATATTCAAATTTTTTTTCAACAGGTAGTCCAAAAGTGAATTTTTTTCAGAAATAATTGTATTGAATTGGTGAGACCCAAATAATACATATTCAAAGGCTTTTATTAGTTTAAATGAAAGCTATAAAATAATCCTGTTTCTTATAAAACACATATAATGGTGAATGTAAATTCTGATATGGTCAAAGTCTAGGTCAAGTAAAAACAAAAACAGCGAAATAAACAAATGTCTAGTGCACAGGTAACGGCGTGGAAGACAGAACGCGCTGAAGCTGTTCCGCTAGAGCCGTGAACACGGTGGTGGTGTTGGAGCCCCTCCTCTCCTTCCAGGGCAGCCAGGGCAGAAGGAAATGTACCTTACATCCAAGAGGGATGCCGACCGCAAGCAAAGCTTGAATTGCTATATAGTTTTAGGAGAAATTGAGCCACATTATAAAAGAAGTCTTTTTTCTTGGGAGGAGGGAGAGGAGTTGGGAGAATTGGAAGTAACGGTGCTCAGCTTCTGGACAAGTGCTCTGTAGGTCAGGAGAAAAGATGCTCTCGTCTCCTCTGCTCCTCAGAGCACTGAGTTTTGTGGTGAGGAGTGGTGGCCTCGAGCCTCCCATTGTCATAGGAAATGTGCTAGAAAACTTATGGTTCAAAGCACTAAAAGATTTATCAATCACCAGCTCAGAAGGGACACAAGAGGAGCCATTTCTAAATGTGGAAAGAACATTTCTCCTTTATTATTTGGGAGTTACATTTATTATAAAAAGAGAGCCATACTGAAAACTCACTGCCAAAATTACTGTGGTTCCCTTTTAAGAGAAGTCTTATTTCTACCATCAACTTATAGTTGCCATATGTAACCCTGGCTACTGGAAAACTCAATGACAAAATGAACCATAAATTAAGTTAGCGCCTGCCAGAACACCACATTATCTTGCCTGATTCATCAGTAACTAACTCTCTGGAAACTGAAATTCTGAATTTAGTTTTCCTTCCCAACGTGCAGCGTTTTTCCCCACCAGTGTACACTCCTGAGGAGAACTATTAATAAAATACAATTCTCTTGTGGCCTCTTTAGGGACAATCTGAGGTGCAAATAACAATTCTGAACTGGATGATGATTATTTTTTATAAAAAGTCACATCTCATTACTTTAAAAAGTAAATTTTGGGCCGGCCAAGTGGCGTGGTGAACAGCTGGCTTGGGATGCCAGCAACCCCAGTTTGGATCCCACATGTGAGGGCCAGTGACACTGCCCTCAAACAAACAAACAAATAAATAAATAAATAAATAAATATTAGGGCATTTAAATTTAGGTGACACAGCTTTTCAGAAATACAACTATTATGTAATATGGGGTAAAATGCACTGATTTTTCTCTGAGGCATATAAATAGCTTTGGCAAAGTAACCACTACTAGTAAACACAAAACTCAGCAAGTTTAGTCAACTAAGCAGTCACATATGAAAGACAAAGCAATGAAAATTTTTGTTTGGTTCAAAGGGATAAGAGAACACCTAATCTTTCTTCTAAACAGCCTATCCTTTATGGAAAGAAAAATTAAGTTAAAAAAAAAAAATGAAAACAACCAAATAATGAATCAAAGCGGCTTTTTTCAAAACAATTTAAAGAGCTAGGTCTTTGGTGTATTCTGTAATGAAAAATAGCTTTTGGTGTCTTGGTTTTTTTTTTTGTTTTTGTTTTTTTAAATATATAAAGTAGTTGTGGTAAAAGGTCAACTAGAGCAAACTTAACACCTCAGTCTTATACACATAAGCAACACTTGGCTGAGAAAAAAGCCACAAGGGGAAAAGAATACAGTACTGAAGAAAAAACACATCAGCAACACCTTTATGTGTGAACTTGACCAGTATGAGACTGAAGCCAAAGCAGAGAATGGGGAGGCTGTAAACATAGTATGTATACTCTGACTTATCAAACTCAATTGATGAGATTTTGATAAGATAGGATAGCTAGTTGCTCTTCAAGTACTTTGGCTGGAATCAGTGGTTTCCGGCAAACACTGACTCACCTTTCTTGATTGTAGTTGGGTTTTTCAGTTTTCTTAGTAGTTCAACTTGTACTTGAGTCACCAGATGTAAATTGGACATTTCTCTCTTCAGTTCCCAGTAGGCATTCTGCATATTATCACTGAAATACAGGGTTTTTAAAACAATTTAATGGTTATTATTCTCTTTCTGGACAGAGGAGAATAAAATAGAAATATCTTCATTTCTGCTTGAATTAGTTTTGAGATGTTGTAAATTAAGACTTCCTCATTAAATATTTGAAAGATATTTAGGGCATAACAAGTGAAAAGACCTTATTCATAATAATGGACCTAATTTCTAGCAATTACCTGAACTATACTAAACAAAAGGGTATTCTGGTAAGCATAAATATTCTACCCAATGAGTTTTTCATAGCTCTCATCTAGAATTGAAATTTTATTGTAGCCTATAGTGCAGTGGTGATGATGTATTTAATAGTAAGGACTAAAGTGCTATTCGCTCATGTATGGGTTTTATATTTGTATTTACTTTATTATGATTATTCTGTTTTGACATTGTGAACTGAAATGCTATATTAATTGCCAAATATATATCCAAGCCCCGTTAAAATAAAATTTAGGGTGCACGCATTCCATTCTTTTATGTTTGACTGGGCTGTCTCATATAGTTGGTTCTAAACCAATGTGACATGACAGCACAAGACATGAAGAGCCAGATGATTTCCTGGTAAGTGAAAAGAAGCTAGAGAGAGAGGAGTATATGAATCAGAACAAACAAACAAACAAAACTCCACAAATGCCTCTCATTTTTATAATTAAAAGTATTTCACCTCAATTATCTGAGAGATTATAAGTTAGTTATTTTAAACCTAATTTTTATGTTTCTTTTTCCATTAACCATTCTTATTTGGATATTCATGATTTTTCTTCTTTTTTAGTTTGACTGCTAAATAAACTGAAATCTTCAGCATATATTCTTTCTTTGTTGTACTAGAGTACATAAAAAAGTCACATCTCGTTACTTTTAAAACTAAATTTTAGGGCATTCAAATTTACATTACACAACTTTTCGGAAATACAACTATTATGTAATGAAGGGTAAAATGCACTGATTTAAATGTTAAGAACAATCGATCTCATGGTATTCAAACAACCATTATTGCCTCTTAAAGACACTAGTGTAATTTTAGTAATAATGAAATCAAATTAGACAAACAAACATGTCATTTAATGCTTCGATTTTTGTCTAGCTATAAGCAAAAACCTTTAAACAAACTTCTAAAGGATAACACTCTTGATATATAAATCTAATATCCTATTCTAATGACAGAAGCAACAAATATATTAAAACACAGAATTCTTTTGAATTATGTAAGGTTACATACATTTTTCTCAAAATATCCAATTCATCCTAGACTATAATTCTTTTAATAGAAACAGCAAAATAAACTTTATACTGCTTTTGAGAAAAATCTATTTGTTTTATTTAGTCTGTTGTAACTACTTGTTAGCCAGTAGTCTATTAAAAATCACAGGGCTTTTTGCAGGTTTTTGATAGGTGTGAAATAATTACTTCACAAAAATTAGTTAACCACCTCTCCTTCACCTGTAAACATCTAAAATGCGTGCTACAATGAATGTTTTGCATAGGAACCTGTCTTAAGTGTGAAGAGAGCTGTTGGTTCCTTAGTGCAGTTCTGGGCATTTAGTTTGCTTTTCAAAGAGTTATTCACATTACATAGCAGTGAGTGTTTATGCACATGCTAATTCATACAGACAGTCATGATATGAGTAATACAGCTTTATCATTGGCATAAGACGGTAAATCAGTACCTGACTTGGAGAAAAGAAAAGCAAATACCCAAGGTACTGTCTGGATACTGGCATATCAAATACATTTAATCAATTAAAATAGCTCATCATGTAAAATAAAATAGACACAATTATAATAGAGGTGTTAAATCAGTGTCTGATATACACTGTCCAATTCAATTTAATGAAGACTGCTTATAAATTAAGTTAAACTAAAAACTAGGTCACCAAGTTTAGCATGACGTCTTTTACTTTTGCCATAGATGTCACCTGAATTGAAAACTACAGATGCAAAAATCTAAAATTATTACTAAGTATAAGTTCTCCCTCTCGTGGATAGCAAAGTAATAGCAGTTACTTTATACTTCACAATTAATATTAAAGTGTTATGGTCTTCAAAGTGTGATAAAATTTTATTTTTAATTCTATTTAAATATTTAAACCACTACTTGAGATTGGAAAAGGCACGCTGTTACCCACAATTCCAACTAACTTTAATTACTAGGTATATTTGAGATGTATAAACTGCACCCTGCTCCCTCTCAACTGGAAGTGTGAACTTAATTAAGTTTTGCTTTAAATGCCATAGAAGCAAAATCCTAGTAGTGTATATGGTTGTCTGTAAAGAACTTATAAAATTACTTGAACATGAAGATGCAGCACTTAAAGCACCCCAAATGAAAACCCTAAAAAAACAAAAAAGCAACGTTGTTTATGCATTTATTATGTGCTAGACACCTCACCCACATTCTCACACCAACTTGGCAAACTGGGTAACCTCATTTTGTATGAGGAAACAAGTTCAAGAGAACTTACTGCACTTGAATATGGTGTTGTTCAAAGCCATCTTTTTGTGATCCAGTCTAATAATGGACTGCTTTTTTGGGGGTAACATTTTTCATATCACATCATCACCACCATCATCATCATGCATTTACCGAATTTACAAAATTAATTGAACATTGAGATGCAACACTTAATACACTGTCAACACCACCTTTTTAGCCCCAGTATAAAATTTCATACCTCGGAAACCTTAAATGTAACGAAACCTGTTTATTCACATCTCAAGAAGGGGGTACATGTCCTACATTCATGTCCTACATTCATGACACTATACATTCAGGTCATTCTGAAATGAATATTCATTGTATATGAAAAATATATTTAACTGAGTTTTTACTTCAGCCATACATACTTTTATTTAGCTTTTAAAAATTTACTGAACTATTACATCCCCAGAGGAACTAAAATGAAATTATGGTATAGTCTTAGCGAAGAGCTAGAAACTTAGAAATGTATATTTTGATAACTGTGATTCCCCCAAACAAATGTCTTTCATGCATTTTTCACTGTAAAGCACAGCAAGCAATCATTTTACACTACAACCCAATAAAAACAAGCTATGAGAAACCATACTTACCCCTTACTTTGTATATTACCCTCTGGTATGTTCTATAGGCATACCAGTTTTACTGCGCTTTACTTTATTTCGTTTTGCATATACTGCGTTTCTACACTGAAGGTAAGACCCTCCACCACCAGCAAAAAGATTATGACTTGCCGAAGGCTCAGATGATGATTAACATTTTTTTGCAATAAAGTTTTAAAATTAAAGTATGTACCTTGTTTTGTTAGACAAATGCTATCACACATGTAACAGACTACAGTATAGTGTAAACATTTTTATATGTGGAGAAACCAAAAAAAACCCTGTGTATCACTTTATTATGATCTTTACTTTATTATGATGGTCTGGAACTGAACCCACATTATCTCTAAGGTATGCCTGTATTCCACTTTATTCCTTATTTTTAAAATGCTTCTCTTGCATTTTAACTCACAAAATTTCATGATCACTAAGGGAACACAGTACAGTTTAAATAACACTAACCTAATCCATATTTTCTAAACCACAGATTTACATTTTAAACACAATATAAGTTTACCCTTACTTAGATCTAATTTAAGTACAGAGGGCAAAAATCTAAAGCTAACACCAAATCAGTCCATTGGCAGGACATTGGTCAAATTTCTGATAGCAGGGCTCCTGCTGTTAAATGATGCTGTATACAGTGAGTACCATATAAAAGGCCTCCAGTAATTAAAAAGGTTTACTCTGTGTTAGGAAACAGTATATTTCCTTATTTGCCTGGCAGTGTAATGGAAGAAATAATAAAAAAAAAAAAAAGGAGTGTTCCAAAACGGAGTTTTACAAATAATTGAAAAATAATCCTTACCAAAAACCTAAACTTTTAGTAAATAGTTTTATGGAAACATTCCTATGTACTCTTCCCTTAATATAGTAAACTTAATTTATCATCTGAATGGTTCCACTTAAAAGTGGAAAGATTAATAAAACACAGGACTATAAACTAGAAATAGATGTAAATGATAAGGTGAAGGATAAACAAGATAATACACTGTTAGGAATGAGGCTAACATAAAAATGCATAATATAAAGTTTACCAAGGGTAAGCCACAAATTTGGTTTTTACTTTTCTAGTTGCTTACCATAGGGGGAAACCGAATCAGTTTTGCAATCAATATTGCTTACATAAGATAAATGCAAAACAATTTGCAAAAAACCACAAGTGTACTTGAGTACTAGGGAGCCAGATAATTTTGACAAAGAAGACAACTTCAAGCAATAATTTACATGGACATTGTACGAGGCACATTGTTTAAAAAAGAGGGGGGTGACTTCTTTGTTACCAATGTAGAAGAAAATTGAAGTCATAATTAAAAGTACCGTTATTAGAATGGCAGAGTTAAATAGTTGCAACACAGACTGTATGGCCCACAAGCCTGGTCTTTTATAGAAAACGTCTGTTTATCTCTGAATCTACAAGAGTGGATGCATGGTGTTTCTTCAAATTGATCATTTGTCTCAATTAGGTTTTGATAGGAAAAGGTCTGACTTCCCATTATTTAGATCAGTAAACTTTGGAAGTCAAATGATTAAACAATGAAGTGAAGTCAGTATTTTTCATTGAATGGAGGTACCCACTGAGAGAGGAGATGCTAACATAGCAGAAACAAAAATTATCAGGTAATTTAAAACACACTACTTAGGTTACTTAAATCAAAATGAATGATATATGTATGAGATAAATAGGGTTGAAGTAGCATGCATGAACTCATAGCTACTTTTGTTCTTACCCCAAGAGGATAGTTCTCTTAAAATTCAAGTTATACCAAAGACTAAGGCTGTCCAAGTTGATCCTTAAGCCAAAGTGATATTACTGTACATAGAAATGCATAATTCTTCATGTAATAAAAGGATTTATTATAGAATATTTCTACACACCTAACTACCTAAAGTCCTATCTAAAACACTAGTGAATGTTCAAAAATTCTGTTTAAGGTATCACAATGTGCACCTTTCTACTACTCCAGCTCAAGCCTATTGTTAAACAAGTTAATTTTTTTTTTACATATTGTGATCAGAGATTACATGCAGTACCCAAATTGTATCTATTTGTTTTAAAGATTAAATCATAATGAAAATCTAGGTACCTCTCCAAAGTGGCCTATGGAAGAATATATTATTTTTGAATGTAGAAGAATGTGCATACCTTGAAATGCTTAGACTTCGAAGATCTTTGCTCTTCAGATTGTCTTCCTGAGATGGATCCTGTCATTTGTTTAAAAAAACAGTATAAAAATTGTAATTATTACATTCTATTTATTCTGAGTACTTTGTATTATATTACCAGAGACATGTTTCAGATGTATAAAGTACATCTATAATTGTACAGGGTAAAACTATTACATTTTATGTTCAATTTTAATGAATTACCTCCAAAATGATACAGGATATTTCTAAATCACTTCCAATTGTTTAAAATGATTAATGCTTTAATTTAAAAAAAAATAAAAAGTGCTCTCATGTTAAAGAACTTAGAATCTTACAAAACGTACTTCTGAAGACATCAATCTGAAGTCTATTCAAAAAAGTGTAACATAATAACTTAAGATTTATTCAAGGTACAGCTGAATGAATTCCATGAGAAATGGAAGTTTATTGTTAATATCACTTTTTGATATTATTACAAAAAAGTTCCTAATTTAACAGGTTGCTATTTTAAAAGATCAGCATAAATTTCCTCCTTCCACATAGATAAGGAAACGATTTGGCAAGGGCTTCATAAAGTCCTTATATACTTTTAAGTTTTAGTAGTGTAGGATATAGATATGACAGGAAGAACCTATAAAAGATATTAAAAAGTAGACTTAGTATGTTTAAGATAACTCTGCTCTGTAACACACTTGTTTACAGTGCATTCTCATTTAACCGTTTGTAACAAATAAAAATGACTATCACAGGCACTAATTCATTTGGCAGAAGTGGCCAATGTAAACTAAGAGAATGGAATTTAATTTTACTATTATTTACATAACTACATATGTTTTAAAATGGAATATTAAAAAGCTGCATAAGGGCTTGAGTACTCTGAACTTATGCGAGTAAAATATTAAAATATTTTCTATTATAGGAGTTAAAAAACTTTTAGATCTCTGATTGTTCAGAAAATATCCACTAAATACTATAACAATTAAGCTGCATGTTAGGGAGCCCTATAGAGAGGGGAAAGAGAACTGGCACACCAGTCAAGGGATGTTTGACCATCAACAAAGCACATGATCCTGGACATAATTCTTTCCTGTTCTCCATAGGAAGTGAAAGAATCAGATCAAGGCCACTTTTAGTTTGTTTGTATCACTGACTAAAAATATACACTTAAAATAGTGTATACTTAAACATATATTACAATGGGAACCTTTATCATTCTTAAAGCTAATGATATTTTTCTAAAAATCTGAATTTGGGTTGTGAAAGTATTTTTCCAGTTACCGCCTAGCAATTCAGAAAAAGGAATTGTTTCTAATATTCAAAGACCCAGTTCCTGGCCTGTCATCAGTTTGCCATGTTCTAAACTCAGTAACAGATCTGTTTCCTAACAGGTGCCATGTGACTTGTGAGTTTCACATAAACAGGTCCAGTGCTACAAACTCTTAGTAAACAATGCTTAAGTTAAATAGGTTCCTATACTATAGGTCTCCTCAGAACCTTCAGTACATTACAGCACTGAGCTAGTATTAGCTACCTTAGACATCTACACCAACTCCATTTTACTGATCCAGTGGTTCCTACACTTTTTTGGTGGTGGTGTCTGTTTTTCTCAAAAGATCAACTGTTCTAGATACAAAGGGCTGAAAAATTGGGGGATACAGAAAGTCTAAAAGGCTCATAGTGAAACTGACCCTGGAATCTTGACATCATTAATCTAAACACTAATCAACTGAGTTCAGTAAGTACTTAAAAAATCTAAACCAAAAAACACTATTATGTCCACGTAGGATGCTATTTCACTCTTCAGAAAGTTATGTTTCACAGAAAGTATCATAGTAAAAAAATTTGTAAATCTGCTACAGTAAATATAAGCAAGATTATTAATGTGAACATAATCTCTTTCCTTGGCTTGCTTTTTGATTCCCCTACTGACACTGATCAGCAAACACCTTTGAAACAAGACTAACAGCACACATCCCACAACATCAAGATTTCAACTTGGAATCTTTGATGAATTAAGCATTTCCATTCTTCCTTTTCCTGGTTCATTTCCTTATATTAGTTGTGAGCAGTTTTTAAGTCACCCCCATCCCCCAAAATAACTTCCTATAAAGGCGGGAGCCATGTAGTAATTTTTTTTCTTTTTTAATACTCTCCCCATCTCACTTTCAACTCTTAGATTCTTAGTCTCTTGGATTCAATTTCGTCAGCAGTTAAAGTGATTTTGTAAGATCTCTTCTACTTTCAAAAGTTTGTTTCTGTGATTTATGATAGATGAATTAAACTAAAGGCAAATTTATCCCCTAGCACCATCTAGTGGAAAAGAGTAACTAATAAGAAATGAACTGTGACTCACACACACACACACCCCTCCCCAAAAGCACTGCTTTACTGGATTACCCTAATTATGGTTTTTTTTTGAGAAAACATTCATGTACTGAATGCCCTAGGCACTATGCTAACTGCTTTATGTATTGTCTAATTTAACCTTCATGAAAAAATAGGTATTTAGTGTCTATAAGGAAACAAGTTCAGAACAGTTAAATGACTTTTTTAATGTTATATAGTTAATAAGGAATATCACAATTATGAGCCACGTGTTTATGATTTCATGGTACTGTTTCCTACTCTATAAGGAAGTATCCATTATAAAACCTGTCAAATTATTTCAAGTAGAATATATAAAGAGGGTGCCAAAAATATATATATACATATTTTAAGGAAAAAACTATTAAAATTGTACTACTTCATATATACTGATAACAAAAGATGAATACAAGTCATATGTTACATTGTTTGTGGCATCCCAGGTATATACTAAGAGTTATAATTCAGAGTTTCAAGGTGCAGATCTTTACTTATAAGCACATCTTTTCAAAAAAAGCCTCTCAAGGACTATTGGCAACTGGGCTTGTGGGAAAGGATGCTGTAAGCCTTTGAAGGAGTTGTGGTACTTGGTCACAGTTTCAAAGATGGGTAAATCAACTTCAGATGTCAAGTAGGAAGAAAGCATTTTGGCTCTAATGGGAGTTGATAATTTCTGTAGTGTTTTCCATTTGGAGCGTGGGGACTCTTATTGTCAGTTCAAAGGAATGCATTTAGTCAAGTCCAAAGCAAAATGCTGTATTATTCTTTTTTTTTTTTTTTTTTTTTTTTTTTTAGCTGAGCCATCCTGCCACTTGTGGGCAGCTCAGCGGCAGCTCAGCTCAGACTGGGAATCAAACCGGCAACCCTGTTGCTCAGAGCTCACACTCTTGAGCGAGCTCTTGACCAACTGAGCCACTCACCCAGCCCCTGCATTATTTGTAATGCCTGGGTCATTCTTAACCAGTGGTCACCTTCAATAAAGACTACATTATTGAAATGTAGAGAGCTGTCATCTCCACGTAAGGACACTTGGGATTCAGAAGCATAGTCCTGGCTGGCAGTCAGGAAATGTTAAAAGTAGTTCCTTTCAGTTAGTGACATCCCAGAGGAATCTGGGTAGGTGACATAGTTCCTCAATAATGTTGGAATGCTCTGATGGACAAAATGGTTGAGCTGAGAAATAATTATCTAACTGGTGACCTTAGTTTGAAATACATGACTGTATGTAATGATTTGAGACTACTAATGATTTGATTTCAGACTACTAAGCTTTTCAATTGCTTATAATAACTATTTTAAACTGTATCTGATGCACTGCTATCACACACTGCTCCTTCACTATCATTTCTTTTTTTATCCCCAGCATTGTCTGTCATGACATCTGAAAACAGGTATTCAAGCTTGTTAGAACCCAGTGTAATGTATTAGTAAACAGACTTGGTGAGGACCTGATGGGCAACTTGTGTTTTAGTGGATGACTTTAAGCTACCCACACTTCAGCTCAGCAGAGTGTTTTGTTTTTACTTTGTGCCTCTGCCCCAAATTCTTGAATTCTCAGCTATTTGCTGAAAATTAAACTTGTCCCAAGAGTATCAGACTTCTGAAAATTAGTGGACTGTAAAGTCTTTTTTAAGAACTCTAAAAATCAAGTTCTCTTTTGTGGTATAAATTAGTCAAATTATTAAGGTAAATAAAATGGGAAACTTAAAACCTGAGTTCTCTTTACAGAGAAAAAATGATCTGAGGAAACTGAAAGAAAGGGAATTTGAAAACACAGCTTTAATAAATTAATAAATAGTAAGCTTTTCAAAAATTAGCTGCTTTTAAACAACAAAATTATTTAATTCTGGGATTATGCTAAACAGATATCAAATTTTAGCAAAATGGGGACGATAAAGTGAATTTTTCAGGGAATGTAACTCTAGTTACAATTTATGTTAATTATGATTTAATACTTTATTATATATCATATATATCATGATATACACAGAATACTGAATTTCTCAATTTAATAATTCGGCAGTACCGTTTGTTTGGCTTTTTGTAGCTCGACTTTGAGATCGTTACACTCTTTCCTCATTAGTTCCAGTTCTTGTTCCAAACCATGGATCTTCAGGTCACAGCTCAACTTTTCCACCTCCCAATTTGATGAAGGTGGATTTAAATTCCTTATCACTACAAAATAGATGGACATTAAAACTGTTATTTCTGCCTTCTATATTGGCTGCAATTCCAAAAAGGTTATACTAGTAAAATTAAAATAACAGAAAAACTAGTAGAAAAATGCATAATTAATAGTCTTTAAGAAATGGTAATTACTTTCAAAGATCTATGCTAATGAGAATAAGAAATCTAGCAATCTTGTTTTAGAATGTATTAATCACCCCATTCCTGATTTTCTGTTTAGGTTGAAGTACAAATTTGTCAGTATGGAACATTAAAATACATAACACTAATCAAGCACATGGTAAAATTGTAGAAAGATCAATAACCTATTTATGTAAGTCAAGGTTAAGGCAGTGATAAAAATTAATCCAGTGAGTAAACAGGCTCACACAGCTAATCACTCCATCTAGTCCCTTCAGAGAGAATATAAGATTTGACCATCAAGCCTAGAACATTACATCAAAACAATTTTATTCATGAACTTTCCACTGTAGACAATCAATGCAACTGGATACTGACTAACCCTTGACTTAGTTCCATAGTCTATCTACCTGGAAAATGCCCCACGTAGCTACTATAAGAGATCTCATCTCAATCTCCTATCAAAAGGTCTCTCAAAGAGGCCTACTTTTCAGCTTGTCTCATCGGAATGTTCATGCCAACAGGCTAATACTCATAGTCCCCAGGCCTAACTTTTCACTCCAGCAACTCCTCTGTATATTTCAATACCCTTCAGAAATTAAAAAAAAAAAAAAAGTAATTGTAACTACTCTGTGACAGTGTGTCTAACAGTAGGCAGTTCAGTAGGAAGGGAAAACCAGGACATACCAGTAGGCAAGAGGTTTAGATGGGGATGGAGTTCTACCCTTTTCTTCATCTACTTCATTACAAGCTAGCCCTGAATAAAAACCACCAAAATTTTCCTAGGAAAAGTGCAATTTATATCTAAGGAAAAGTGAAAAGGAGTTGATACTTTGTAAAAGCAGAACAGAGAAATTAATAGAAGCCTAAAAATATAAGTTAAGGCCTTAGCATACAGATATAGAAAACTTATCATGGATATAACACATGAATGAAAAAATGTATTAATCCAGTTAGAATATTTATAACAAGTAAGTGGCCTACCCTGCTGAGTTTCCACTTCTGTCCTTAGCTGGAGGAGTTCTACTTCTTTAGACTGTAATTGTTCATTCAATACTTTCAAAGATTCAGAGTTATCTTTATTCTAGTTAAGTAGGAAAAATGCAAAATTAACTTTCAATAAAATCTACAGGTTAGTATTATAATTGATTTTCATGTAGATGTTAAAAAAAACTGATTCTAGCCTTTTAAAAACAATGTGGGAAAATGAACTGCGTTTTTCAATAATCTCTTTTTTTCTTTTTCTGACTTAGACCACATTATTCACTGGCTTTTTTTTTTTTTAAACACAAATTCTACCATGTCATGATTTTTCAAAATGAGTTAGTTTAGTAGTGTTGGATGTATTTAAGTCCTAAATATCATTAAGTATTCATTTTGTATAGAAGTTGCAAGTATTACTATTAAACATTTCTATTTTTGCCTTTAGTATCTATGTTTTCAACTTTTTATTTAATAAATGTAAATATTTATTTCTAACCTCTTGATTGAGAAAACTCATTTACAACATATAATCATTCTTTTCTTATTATATTTTTCAATTACATTCAATATTAGTTTCAGGTACAGCACAGTGGTAAAACATTTATATAATTTACGAAGTGATTCCCTGATAAGTCTAGTACCTACCTGGCACCTTACATAGTTATTACACTATTACTGACTATATTCCCTGTGTTGTGACTATTTTCTAAGTGTCAATTTGTACTTCTTAATCCCTTCCTCTTTTTCATGCAGCCCCCCAACCTCGCTTCAATCTGGCAACCATTAGTTTGTTCTCTGTAGATATCACTCTTTTCAAACCAACTTACCATTTTATCCAATTTGTTCTTCAAATTATCTCTATCAATGCAAACTTCTCGATATGCATGATAGGCTTTATTTACTTGTTCTCGTCCCACAGAACTTGTTTCTTCATCTAATCGAACTCCTATAAGCTGATGGTGTAAAATTAGAAGAGAAAGCTTAAGAGGGTATTCCAATATAGGTCAGTCTTCTGATGGCTCCACGTCTTACTTTAATTACTGTAATGAAGGTATAACGCCTGGACTATAATTAATTGAACATGTTACTTTCAGACAATTAAGCTTTATTAAGATAGCAAAAAAGTATAGACTATTTTTAAGTCTTTTATTTTATGCTTTTACTTAGTTATTTTTTAGACTTTGTAGTATCTGTTTTGTAACATATTAATTCATCATACTAAAACTAGCACATCATTCTTTTATAGAGCGTAGGTGTTTTCCAAGTACTTAATTTCCATCATCAGTAAAAGTATCAAGTTAAGGTACATTTGACTTTTTAAAGAATAGATTAGGTAGGTTAGTTCATTACATCCTGTTAATATTCCAGAACAGGAATTAATAGGATTGTTGGTCACAAAGTACAGAAATATTTCCAATGTTAACCATACCAAATCACATTTTTCTTCTGAATTTTAAAATACACACAGCTATGAGCTCAAAATGTTACCTTTTCTCACTCCATCCCTGTATGTCACAAATTTATTTAATCACCATTAAATTCATATGAATATAGAGAAATTATGATTATTTTTACAACTGACTCCCCTTTTTTTTATTCCTCCAAATGAGTTAAACTCTACCAAGCTCCATCCTCAAATTTTCATAACAAGATAATTCATTTCCTCGGCTTCTAAGAATCCATTTCCTTCTCCCTTTGTAGAAGATGTTGTTTGTTAAATATGAATATATAGATCTGTTCTGAAGAAACAAAGTTAAAACTTTAAAACTCAAAAATAAATGGATAAATGAGCAAGATTTTCCCAATATACAAAGCCAAGCAGATCTGATGATTTATAAATGAATCAACTACCTTGCTTATATAGTCTACAACATTTAAGAATGTCAAGTTTCTTCATGAAAAATGTAAATAGAAGAGATTAAGTTATCAGTTAAAAAGCATTATTCTTATTATGTGTATTCTGATGCAAAAGAGAATGCTGAGGGTAAAGAAGATGCAAGTCCTGGTGAAGACATTATTAACCATATTAGAAAAATGTTCCTGGAGCTTCTTCCTTGACACTTAATTTCCTTTACTGGCTACAATTTTTGCACAGATTTGAAAATCATGAAAATACATACATACAATTATGAAGGTAAGGCAATCTGAAAAGAGGAGGTCAGAAAAATATTTGGCATATATTCCTTCAAAGTTGCTAAATCCTATTCTGAAAATAGTCACCCAGTACATGACATGTAAAACACAGTAAGATAGGTACAATGCCAAGGGATTGAGATTTGCAATGAGTTATTCTTGGAAATTTAGTACAACCATGGAAGACAGGACAAGAAAATATTTAGAATTTCAAGTATTTTGAATTATTTAAATCATCAAGCAACATGTAATAATTACCTTTTCTTCCAAAAATCTTACTCTTTTCTTTAGGAATGAGTTCTCTTTCTCTGAATCCTTAAGTCGTTTTTTGATGTCTTCATATGCAGTGACCAGGGCAAAATGTGAAGCAACAGACTCATCTCCTGAATATATTGAGGTTGGAGTCACTGTATCTCTCCTGTGGGCTTTTTCATGATTCAGAATGCAGATGTCATCTTCTACCAGTGTATCCATGACAGCTATTTAAAAGGATAAAAATATAAAATACAAATGTCTCATTGAATAAATGAAGGGAAGAGACATATTAAGAATAATGTGAATATTGAGGCAATGTTTAAAAACCCGTTTCTTTTAGAGGAAGTGTACTATATGGTTAAGAGCATAGACTCTGGAACCAGACTGCAAGCTCTACGACTTTATGTCTGTATGACGCTGGGCAAGTTGCTTAACCTCTTTGCCTTGGTTTCCTTATTCATAAAATATAAGAAATAACTATGTCATGGAGTTCTTAAGATTAAGTGAGTTGATATCTATAAGGCATTAAAACCATAATCCAAGCTATTAGTAAGTTTTATAAAAAGTTGTGAAACACCATTTTCAATCGAAGGATTAAAAATTTTAAACTCTTTATACCCATACATTTCTTCTTCATCAATATTTCCACTCTTAGATATAGGTAACAAGTTTTATAGCTTTCCATTTATAAATTTTCAAAAACTCAAGTATATCATTATAAGATGTTACTGTATAATTCATTACAACATATTATTATAGATGTTTTAATGCATACTCCACTATATTCTTTCCATATCAGTGATTATATTTGTTGTACATAAACAGTGGAAGACAAAGGAATTAACATTTCAGTGTCCACTATGTCCCAGGTACTACATACTTTCAATATTATCATTTAAATTCATCCCCACAATGAAGTGTAGGCATCACCTATATTTGATTGGGATTGAAAGGGAAACTGGCTCAAGTTAAAGTTAGTTGACTGTTAGCTCTTGAGGGCAGAGGTTATATCTGTTTTGCTCATCATTTTGTGGAAGATGCACAATAAACATTGGTTATTGAATGAAGAGTGGATAGAGTAGGATTCAAATCAAACTCTGAGTTCAAAACCTAAGAGAAGCCAGTTACTTTGTTAATCAGTGAAAAATATACGTGCTCTGGACATCTACTTTTGTTGTTAGGTTCAGCATTCCTTCCTCATCTGAGAGTTATGTTCCTGAAAAACACTATGGAAGGAGAAAATAGTGGCTGAAACCTTTTAAGACCTCATGGGAAAGACAAGTAAGAGGAAGGACAGGTCATAAAATTTAAATATTTTTTTAAAGTAAAACACCAAATATAGTATTCTAAATGAAGACTATCTTATCAGTGGAATTTCATGTATCTTAGAGTAGTAATTAAAAATTCCTGAAAATTGTGTTTACCATCCCTTGCTTGAAATAACATTTGATTGCTTACTAGTGTCAGTCACTGTTCTAAGAGTATTATGGATGAGAAACTGAGATAAAAGGAATTCAAGTAATTTTCCATAGTAACATAGTAAATGGATAGTTGACAGGTAAACACAGGTGATTAAACTATGGAATCCATATTTCACTATGCCTGCTTTTCTCCAAAATTTCTGATCTTCCATCCTGTATCAATCAATGAATGCTTATAAAGTTTATTTTGCTTTATTTCAGACAACATGAATACTAAGGGAAGGTGTTGTGTTTTTCTGAATCTGGTCTTCTATCACTATATTTTTTGCTTTTCTGATTTTATAACTGAAAACTTCTAATTGTTTCAATTCAAGTCAGACTTTGGAGTGTCTAGAGATTTGTTTATATTTAGGTTTATGGGAAAGGCAGGCAAAAATAAATGTATAGTACAAGTCTGAGTAGGTGAAACCTGCCATTCAGTCAACATTCACCAACACCAATTTAAAAATTTCTAACCACATAGGACAACTCCTACTCTTTAGCAAGAAACTTTCCCAGTTTACCAATAAAGTCCAAAAACAAGAAAGGACTAAGCTACCTACAATATACCCCCAAAGAGGCAGATTCTCATAATCGTAATTATAATTAATTCCTGCTGCTTCTGGTCCCAGTTGTACTTTCTCCTAATGATGGAAAAAGAGTTTAACTCTTTTTTCTCTAAAAGGGTTTCCTTTTTCCTCTCTGGATTCACCATTATTCCAAAAATAGCAAACACTCAGATTATGCTGCTGCTGGTTGAAATCCTCATGTTTCCTTTCTAAAAGGAAAGTATGGGTTATTCTCATATTGCAAATTGCAAGTATGTATATGAGGTCTGACAATTAAGCTTGAGAACTTGTTGCAACCATGTCACTAATGTTTTTTGATATCAGAGGGATTATTCATTAGGAATCTGTACAAACATTTAACCAAGTTTACTATTTGGAAGTGCTGAAGAGGCTGCGTGGAAAAGTTAGACAACCTGAACTTTCTGCCTACAATTCATGGGTCTTGCATCATGACAATATACCAGCTCACAGGGCACTGTCTGTGAGGGAGTTTTTAGCCAGTAAACAACTGTATTGGAACACTCCCTACTCACCTGATCTGCCCCCCAATGACTTCTTTCTTTACCCAAAGATAAAGGAAATATTGAAAGGAAGACACTTTGGTGACATTCAGGACATCAAGGGTAACGCGACAACAGCTGTGATGGCCATTCCAGAAAAAGAGTTCCAAAATTGCTTTGAAGGGTGGCCTAGGCGCTGGCGTCAGTGCATAGCTTCCCAAGGAGAGGACTTCAAAGCTGACCATAGTGATATTCAACAGAGAGGTATGTAGCACTTTTTCTAGGATAAGTTCCTGAACTTAATCATCGGAGCTCGTATGTATCTCCATATAAGACTCACACACACGTAATATCTTAAAGGCAGAACAAATAAGAATAGATAGCTAGCTGAGTGGTAGGATGCAGTCTACTTTAAGAAAAGGTAAAATTGTGCCTGTCTTTTACATCTGATTTTTAATATCCAACTAAATGGGCAGGATTTAGTCCAGTTGAATCATTTTTTTCCCCTAAAGATAGCTGCAAAAGAAGAAATTAGCATAAACTGTGCTACACAGTCAAAACAGATGTCCCACAGTTTGTGTACTTTAAGGTAAGTAATATATTTGAAACAATGCAGAATGCTTATGGGGATTAAGGGATGGAGAGGAAGAGTGGTTTTTAAAGATACAACAAAATATCAAATGACTCTTAACCCTGTATTCTTTAGGTGAAGAAGGTGGTTATTTTCATTGTACTGATTGTACTTAAACCTTAGGTTTGTTAACTTCCAGCAGGGGAAACAAGTTCAAAGGCCTGAAAGACTGGGAGTGAGGATGAGAAAGGGAATGGTAAGAGATAAAACTGGGAAAACAGAATGGAGACAAACTGAGATGGTCCTTTATGATAGGGAGACAACTACAGAATTCAGTCCTGCTATGGAATTGCAGACAGACCTGGACATAATTCAAAAAAGGGTGAAGAATACTTACATAACATTTGTAAAATATATTCATAACCAAATGAATTACTTTGTATTGTGCTAAGTGTTTTATAAATATTATCCCATTTAATTGTCTTGACTACCCTATAAGGTAGAACATTTTACTATACTCATTTCACAGTGAGAAAACTGGGACCTGGAAAGGTTATGAAGCTTCGCCAAGACCAGATAACTAGTAAACACAAGCACTTGGATTTCAGAACCTATTAGTGCTGTTCCCTCCCCAATGACTCTTTTACACACTTAAATTCATCAAGAACACAAAACTAGGAACCCCACGTTAGGTTTTTTCGTACCTTAGATGGGAGGGGGTATACTGATATAACGATGTCATATTTTATACAGTAGAATAACTCATCATTTTTAAGACAAAATGAGTAATCAGGCTGGCTTACATATTTATTTCTGTTGCCTATTTATAAATCACCATAAAGTTGCATATGATGGTTTCTCTCTAAATATAAGAAAACATTATTTGCATAAAACACCTTTTTCAAGTTTTATATACCTTTTTCCTATATATACTCATATTTATTCTATATACCATAAACATGACTTGGAATGCACTGGATAGCACCATGAAAATTGCTTATCTGTTCTAAACATTAAAGGATACGAATCAACAGCCAGATGAAGAGATACATAGGCGAGGCCCCGAAAAAAATCAGCTTCTGTCCTGGATTTTGGGGCCAGCACAATGGCACAGGGAAGTGTTCTGGTTCACCAACCTGGAAGCTCTCCGAACCTGCTACTGTTTGGGCTTTTATGGAGGCTTCATTACGTAGACATAAGTGATTAAATCATTGGCAACTGATTCAACCTCCTGCCCCTCCCCACTCCCCGAAAGTTCCCACCCTTTAATCACACCACTGCTTCCCCTGGCAATCAGCCGCCATTCGTAGGTGCTGTCCAAAAGTCACCTTATTAACATAAACCAAGTCCTGGTGGAAAGGGGCTTGTTCTAAATAACAAGTATCTTCTGACACCAGACTGGTCTTTTTTCTAGGAAAAAATATTATTTTGTCATATTTCATTATCCTAATATCTACCATTCATGGATCACTTAACCATATGCCAGGCACTAGTGATTCCACATGTATTTTTCTACTTCTTAGGTAGGTACTATTATCCTAATTTATAAACAAAGTCTTAGAAAATTGAATACCTCACTCATAGTTACATAAGTAATCAGTGGCAAAGCTGGGATGTGAACCCAGATACGCCGTCTTCCAAATTTGTGCTCTTCATACAACATTTCTGAGAGGCAACGTAACAGCCATTCTAATTCTCTCCAAAGGCATGTGGACAAGGCAGAGCTCGGTGGTAGAACCCTGGCCCGAGATTCAGGAACCCAGATTCTAGTACATAATATGACACTGTGATTATTGATTAGTTTACCTCTCTAGATCTAAATTTTCCCGCCAATAAAATGATAGGGCTGAACGACATCACTAAGATGCCACATTTCTGAATTGTGAAGACAAAATTTTAATCTTAACATGGAATGGCAACCTAAAGAGGTAAAAGAGAATTCACATTTTTGCCAGGAACTGAGTAAAAGGTATATCTCGTGCTTCAAGTCCCCAGCAAACGTGGCGAGAAAGGTATTACCCCCACCACAGATGGGAAAACGGAGGCCGAAAGAGGTGAGGTAAGTTTGCCTATAATCACGCTGGCGAGGGGACGGAGGCAGGGTTTAAATCAAGGCCTACTGGGTGCCCTCTTTCCTCTGCTCTACATTGCCTCCTGACCTGGTTCTTAGAATTCCCGTCATCTTGCTCCCTCTGAAAAGCTAGAATATGCCTGCACCCACTTCATAAGATCCGCCAAGGTACTGTGGAGCAATAATTAAGTTCTTAATTAAGTGGAGGCAAACAGATCAACAGTTATTCCTTTTTCTCTATTTTTAATGAACTAATTATGGCCTAACTAGTTTATAAAGAAGGGATCATCAAGCGCCTTTTTCCAAGATACTCTCACTCAATCTACGGACCTCAGCACTCAAATGCCCTATAATTCAGTGAGTGCCCAAAAATGTACTTAGCACCAGAAATCAGTTTGTACGGCCAGGGAATCATAAGATTCTTTCAGGGTTACTATAGTTTGAAGAGCAGTCTAGTACTTTTCGTTCCTTTCATAAAGTAATGCATCTCAATGCAAGTGAGCTCTTACATACACTTAACTTACTAGTATTAGCAATATACTGTCTAGTAGTGATAAAACAAGATATTAATTAGTCCAGAATATTCGTACCACAAGAAAGGAAAAAAAGGTTACATCGACATGTTATTTCATGGAATATGAAAAATTTTACCACCTTTTATTTAAAAATCGTGACACCATTCTGTGTTTGTAATTAATAATATTTACCAAGTGTTTATGGGCTGTTAGGCAATATGCCTTGCCTTTTGTCCTTTGTATCGCAGGTGGAACAACTAAGACAAACACTAAAGCAGGGAGATCAGAGAGGAGCATCAGCCAGTGAACTCCAGAGCCAGCAAAACGCGGGCACTAGGCTTGGGCGCCTTGGAAAGAAAGCCTTACTCCCATTTCAGCGAGAGGGAAAATTAAGAGATTCAATCTCTTCTTTAGCGTCAAACAGTACGTAGAAAAATCAGCACTTGGATTCTGAGTTAATGATGGTCTGACTTAATCCGGGGCGTTTCCCATCTTACATGATACTGTTTTTAATATGGAAACCTTAACATTTATATATATATATATATATATATACATACACAACTTCCTATTTTAAACGCAGTATCATGTAAAAATTTTGTAATTGCGCTGCAAAGGATATGCAAAATGACAAATTCAGAAATGCTGTAGTGAGGGATCACAAGTGGTTGGGAAATGAGCTATGGTTACGTTTAGAGACCTGGAATTTTAATTATGCCATGAGCTCTTCATCAATCTAATTTAAAATTACAACAATAAAAAAGAAAGCCTCTTCCACGTTTAAGAGGCAGGGGTCCTTTTCAGCCCTAGTAAGTCGCTGTCTTATCTTAGCTTCTCGCGTCTGACAACACCTCCTGGAGCAATGTACGTTTTCATTAGTGTCAGTTTTCGTTGACACAATATTTTAGCTCCTTTTCGAGTCTCTGAGTTCCTTCCTTGTTGGTAAGAACGGGGTCGGCCTGACAGGTCATAACCACTCAGCAAACGATGGAAAACCGCACTAAATACTAAACCTACAGGATAGGCAGAGACGCGCCGAACGCCGGCTGTCACCGTCCGCAGTGCACAAGGGCCCCGCGCACGGCTGTCCCGGCCACTCGTCCCTCCCGCGTTTCAGGCAGAAATAAAGGAGAGAACCCCGAAGGCGCCCCGGTACATCGGGGCACGGGGAAAATAAAAAACGAGAAGCGAAGGACCAAGGATGACCGGGAACAGCTACGGGGCGCAGGAGCGACAAGGCTAAGGGACGCCCGGGGCTCGGCGCGGGCGAAGGCCGCGTCTCCCCGGCTCCTGGCGCTGCTCGCGCCCCCAGCCCGGCCGGCGCGAGCCACTCACCCCGCGGACCGCTGACGTGGGGCCGCCGAGTTTCGATTCCCGAGCGTCCGCAAACGGACCGACAACACACCGGGTCGCTAGGGGTCACGACGGGCTTCCGGTTTCCTCGAAGCCACCGCCGCTTCCCCAGCTAAGGCAGCCGCTCCCCGTGCACCGCGGAGGGACTCCCATGGTCTTTAGCCTCGGCTAACGCCGAGATGGGCGCGGCCTTGCGGCTCGGCGGGGGCCGCGGAGGTCCTGGAAGGCGCGGCAGGCCGACAGGCGAGCGGCCCAGTCGCGCCGGGAGAAGGCCCGTTACCCAGCACCACGCGCGCGCGCGAGCCAGGCCCGCCGGCGCTGGGCCCCTCAGCGCCCGTTCCGGCCCGCGGCCGCCTGGCGGACCGCGAAGGGGAAATGCTGTCGGGGGGGTGGGGGGGGACTGGAAGGGAGGACGAGCAGCGGACAGCCGGAAAGGGGACTACCGTGGTCCGTAGGCGCGGCGACCAGGACGCGCCCCCAAACCGGAAGTCAGGCCGGAGGGAGCGGGGAGGGAGCGGACGCTTTGAGCAGGACGGGGTAGAAAGCGGGCGCGGCGTACTACGTGTCCCATGAGTCTCCGCGGCGGGGCGGGGCGGGGCCGCGGCGACGCCAAGAGGCGGAGGCGGGATCCGAGGTGGGTAAGCGCGTGGTCAGCGGCTGCGACGATTGGGTTGCTGATCTCTCCCCGCGCTGTTGCCTAGCGCGTCATTTTAACTCGGCGTTGATTTGCGGGCCCCCGAGCGTGTGCGGTGCGTGTTTGCCCCGCTTGGTAGCGCCCTTACGGGCGTGCGGTGCTGTCGCCTCGCTGGGGCGAGGAACTGGGAAGCATGGAACGAGGCGCGCGGGCGAGAGCGGTGCGCGGTCGGGAGCCGCTTCGGACTCCGGCGATCCTTGGAAACAAACTGGGCCCAGGGCTCACGGTCCCGTAGTCAATCGGCACACTGCTGTTTTTTTAAAAGTGAAATTTGTTGCATTTGCAGCAAAGCTTCGGGATTCCGGTATTGCACCCGGCTGCCCTAGAATTGCCGCCTCTTGTGTTTTTCTGGATGACTTGCTCGAGCTGTGGAGGGACGAGTGGTTGAATTCCACACCATCTTTGGGGGTCGCAGCCGGGTGGGATCCGTCAAGCGCTAGGGCTATTTCTAGTTAAACGAATAAACCAGAACACGTAATTACAGGCAGTGTACCCTCATGAACCGTCAATTGACAGTGACACCCCTCTCCAACCGCTTCCGTCGTGTTGTGTCACCTGGAGGGCTGAAATATTGGCTAAGTTGGTGTTCTGTTGGAAGATGGTTTTGTATCGCGTTTGAATTCATCAGCCGAACTGTCAGCTCATCAAAGAAGGGATTTCAGCGCTAGGGTTTATTTTAAATTCTGTTTTTATTGTTGTTAAACCTCTCTGTTCGGTTTAGATACAATGAAAATTCCTACAGCTGTTAGGAACACAGACCACAACTTGATATTGTAGAAGTACTTAGAAAATCGACACTAATGTAACCATTTAGAAAGATCCATTCGTTTCAACTTATTGAGCCTGGGGCATGGAAGAGAGCGTTGTTTCCAATATTTGGACAAGAATCGTTGTTTGCCTCCGCTATACGCTTTACAGATTTAAAGGTAAATGTAGTCGATTCCTCCCAGTTAATTCCTGAAGTTCAGCCATAGCTGCTTAGGAAGCGGGGAATTAAAAGCAAACCACCACGCGGTCTGTTTTGGCTGGTAGAATTTTGAAGAATGTTAAAATCGGTTGAGGCTCCCCAAATCATCAGAAATAAAATAATTTATTTTCTAAGTTGTAGATACTGAAATGTTTTCTATTTCCGAACCTCCATTAACAATTTAGAATAATTCGAGACTTGTTGAAAAAGAAGGAAGATTCATTTTTACCTTTTCTGTCTGCGTAAATAAGGAGAAAATGACCCAGCCCAGTATTATTTTTATTTTAAATTTTTTTTTGAGGTAAGTGTCACTGGCCCTCATATGTGGGACCTGAACCGGGGCCCACTGGCTTCCCAAGCCAGCGCTTAACCACCGCGCCACTCGGCTGTCCCCCCAGCCCATTATTTTAAAGTTTATCTGTTGAGCCTATTTTTGTTTTAAAATACACTGTGTAATTAGGAAACATTCAGTCTTATTAACAAAATTGTTTGCTTGTCCAGAATGCATGTTCCTATCAATTTAGTCAAGTAAAACGTCTTAAATTTTTTTTGGGGGGAGAGGGTAGTGGTATCCCTGCTAGGTTATGACAAAATATATTCCGGATATTTATTACATTAAGCTGCAAATGGTCACCTCTCCACTTATGTGCGTTTACTTTAATTAATTTTAGTAAATTATTAAAGAATACTTGTCACACAGTTTCATTATATGGGTATATTAAAGTTTTATAATTTTGCTGCAAAGGAGAAGGCCCCTGATAATTAAAAGATACAATCTTGGTAGTGACATATGGGAAAAGAAAATGATTAGGTAATCATCATTAACCTAGATAAAAGAAATAAAAGAATTTTGGGGTCACTAGACTCTTAATATAGTCAGTTGCTTAGCTGAGTGAATGGTTTCCCAGAGCAAGTCTTAATTTCATTAAAGTTGATTGTAATATTGCTTAGGCATTTTTTGCAGGACATGAAAAAGAGCAAGTTGTGCATTACAATCATTCAAAAAATTTTGACCCAGGCCAAGTTTGGGACAATTTTAAGAAACTATTTATTACATTTGTATAATTATAATCACAGTCTGAAATTTTCAAAACAATTCACCCCCTTAAAAATATATACTTGTTACAGAATGACCATTTTAATTGAATAATACACTCTTGACACAAGGTACTGTTTTGGGTGTCCTGTTTACAGGTTGTAAATAAAAAATAGAGAGATATTACAAGAGATTGTGCCCTTCTGGTTCCCACCTCCGTCCATCCCTTCACCAAAGTCATGATGTTTGCCGTCAGGGACAGGGCTCCTGAAGGCTATGATGGTGGCTTCAGCTGGGTCCCCTTTTCTCAGGTAGGTTGGATTTCAAAGCAATATCTGAATAAAGACTATGGGCCTTGGCACAGCTGCTGACTGGCTCAACCTGCTTTTCTTATTTTTAGGTAATCATGCATTTTTGGAGCTGCTTCATGTCTTATTTTTGTTTAATTAGGCAACATGTAAAAAAAATGATAAAAGTGATTTGTTTTTTTAATGGGAGCCATGTATTTCTCAGCTGTGGTGAATATATACAGTTAGAGGAAACAGAACAATGCACCTTTTGAGGAAGAATTTTAAAGCGAATTTCTGGCCAGGGATCATGTTTTCCGTTTCTTTGTCCTGTATGCTGTGAGCATTGTCTCTGTGATAGACCCTGACTAGGTATGGCTCTTCAGTGTCAGCAGAACAGACTTAACATGGCAAAATCTTGAAGGTGAAATAGCAGCGTCTTTTCATACGAATATCAGCTTCAGTGTCATTTCATTAGTATTGTTTTCAAAGCACTCTTCCTCTCTTCTGCCCCGCATATCACATGTCCAGGTTAAGAGCTTTAAGGTAAGGAAATAGTTTTAATGGCAGAGATAAAAGAGCAGATTCAAAAATACTACCAAAAAATGAACAACCTGGTATCTGGGCACAGTCTGTCTCTCCTCTTTCCTCCCACATTTCATCACACCTCCCTTCCCCTCCAGAACACACATACACAGAAGGGTGTGAACTACTTAATCCAAGTTCATGACTTCTGTTACAGTGTGTGTGTATCCTGAGGCAGCAGTCTTCAGACTGGGCAGCACATGTCCCCAGCCCTTAACCTTGGAAGGTACATGAAGGCTTTCCAGGTAAATATGCAATGGACAGTTTAAGGACATTTATTCTCAGATTGTCAACTTAACATGTTTTTGTTAAAATTGATCTGCCTCAGCGTGTGCCTGAATCAGACAATTGTTCTCTTTCCTCTGGTAATTGTTCCTCTTTCACTCTATAAATAAGGCAATACATAATTCTTGTTTAAGAAGTGAATGATTCTGCTGACTGGGTGGCTAAATTTTTTGCAACACGGGAAATTTCCAGTGGCTTTCAAAAATATTGCAGAACTCAACTGAGTTATCAACTGATCATGAAGAAATCATTTTTGATGATATACCCCTATGTGATTTTTGGTACATAGCTTAGTAGTTGAAAAGAACAATTACCAGTATAACCAGAAATGCTTTCCCAACTATTTGGAATGAAAAAATATATAAGAATAGAATTAACCTGAACTCTATTTCTTTCTAACAATAATATTCATCCTGGATACATGACCTAAATGGCAGTGGGGAGGTGGTAAAGGCCCTATCCATTTCTTTATGAGATGCATTTCCAATAAAAGGTGGCTTTTGATATTTTTAAATGATTATACTTTGTAATATGTTTGTTAATTGATCAGTAAGGTTCTTAATGATAACACTAAGAAAACTTTTTAACACTTATGTTCTCAGGAACTTTAAAATATACTTTTTGTTGCAGGGGAATGTGATAGGCTGATAATTAACAATATTTTCAATCGCTGAAGTATATTGGAATAAACTTATGTGGTAAAGTAAGATAAAACCAAATTCTAGAAGAGGAATGATACCAAGTTCCTAACTAAAAAGCAGAGAGCTTGTTCATGTACTTTTTGAATGGGTAGATGATAGTGGATATCACATTGCTATGGCATTTACATTTCATTTATAAAAGAGAGATATACACACTACTGTCTCTAACAGCTTGCCTTGTCATGAGCATACAATCTGTGCTTCATAATAACTTTTTGACTTGACATGCTTTGTAGTCAGTTAGTAGGAATTAGCTTCTGACAGAGCTTTCATTAAAAAGAAAAAAAAAACCCATGAAAGTCATAACTGTATGCACAGTAATTAGATGCATTGATTTTCTTTTGGAAACATGTAGGTGAAGAAAAAAATCGGTAGCCATAGAGAGCCTTTGATCTGAAGCGTAGGGAGAAGAAATTTGAGAAGAGCAACAGAGAATCCAGGATGGGGTTGATAGATTGTACAGAGAAAGAAGATCCAGTAGAAGAAATCCTATACTTCTTATTAAATGAAGAACAACTCTCCTCTGAGGCCTGACAGTTATACCTTTACTATTTGGGATATAAAATAATTATTCATTATTTAACAATATTTATTTAGCAATTACCATGTGCCAGACATTGTTTTATGCATTGCAATGAAACAGGCAAATGGCTTTTTAATGTATAAGGAAGTAAAATCTATTTCAGAGAAATCAGTCACATTTCACAAAGACCTATGAGAAGTTTTAGCAACATGACAAGAAATTCCCTCCCGTTAATTTTTTGGTGACATTTTTTTTATGTGCCTATGAAAAAAAAATTAACTTTCCTATTTAAAATAAGAAGAAATAATTTTGAGTCTTTTACATGTATATTGTAGAAACCATGAAGACAAAATTAGCTCTTTAGAAGAAAGACATTTTATAAATCTACGAAATAAACAATAATGAAAAGATGACACTAAACTTCAGTAAGATCTATGGAAAGAAATTAAACTAGATTTTTCAAATACATCATGTAGCAAGAGAGGGAAAATTTGCAAACCCATTGCACAACTCACGATGTAGTCAAATTGATTTTTAAAAGTCCAAAACGAAATTTTTTTTTTTAATTTGCTGATAGTATTTTCTTAATCTTTTTTTCCTTGACAATCATTTTATATCAAACCTTTTAGATTTTAATAATCTCCTCCTTTTTACGTCATAGCCCATCTGTTCACCCTGGTTTAGTGGATTCTACCCCTTAGATATCTTTCCAATCCTATTTCATAATCCCTATAGTATCACAATTTCTTATCTATACTATTATAATAGTTTCCTCTAATTCTTTTTTTCCTTTTTTGGGCATTCAACTTATCATTTATAGGGATATCTAAATGATCTTTTAAAAATGTAAATCTAACCATTGCATTTCTCCTCTTAAGCTCCTGAAATGACTCCTTAGCATGTTTTAAAAGGCCATTCTTAATCTAGCCAAGCCTATTTTTCTACCAGCACTTATAAAACTGCTAACTCAGACACTAAAATTAGATATCTTTACTCATTTATAAAGTTTTCATTCAGTTGATACTCATTATTTAATAATATTTACATATTTAGATTATTATTGATACTTTTTACAAATATAAAAATTCTCAGAGTTGGGGGACCCCTCCCCTTCAAATTCTCCATCCGTTTGAGAATTATGGCTCTACTTCTCACTTATTTGTCCTAAAATGACATCATATTTAGAAGAGAATCCTTTATCTTCAGATAATAGATACTATCAGAATACATTGAGTCATGACTCTTTTTGGAATGTGTGCTAGAAAGGTATTATCACTATTTCCACACCAGGTGTTTCCTAGTGGAAGTCAAAGCTGTTTGTTCCATTTGTGCCTGGATTATAAAAGTTTTTTTTCCAGAGGTCATCTTAAACTAGCAACATCTAAAACTAAAGCAACAACAAATATCTTTAAAATTTTATAAATGACTTTCATCTTTACAAAAAATTGAGAGGTTTATTCACTTTTTTTCATACGAGAAATAATATAGAACAATAAGGAAATTATCAACTATAAGCTATAGCACATATTTATATGATGTGTTTATGAAACATCCCTTTAGTTGAGTTAGTGAAAGTGTATTTTTCCCCTCTATAACCTAGATTATGTCAGTTCTAAGTTTCCTTTTTGCTGAAAAGTAATACAGTTTTTTAAATATTGATTTGAATGTATTATTGTTGACTAACATTATTGGGCCTTCTACTGATGTTTTAATAAACATTTTTAGGAAAAATAGAATTAATGGGAATTCATTGTATTCACACAATAGAGTATGATGTATTTAAACCTGAAAATATGAGTTTTATATTGAATATACATACACTATTTAAACAAAGATTGTTATTGCAAAATAAAAACTAACTGTGCTGATTATAAGAAATCTGTGGAAAATAACAAAGGATAAAAAAATATTGATCATGAATAAACTAAACTAAAGTAGAAAGTAGCCTGATATATTAGCAGAAAATATAGAACACTTACAGAAAAAGTATTCTACCAGAAGATAAAAAAAAAAGATTATGTATGCGTCTAATAAAACAGCTTCAGAATATATGAACTAAAGCTAGACAAAACTAAGAGACAAACCCATAATAATGCAATATTTTTTAATATACCTCCTTCACTAACTGATAGAATAAAAACAGAAAAAATACATTAAGGAAATACATGATTTGGATTAAAATTATTGACCATACCCATTAGGATGACTATTATCAAAAACAAAATGGAAAATGTCCATTTTAAATTAATATGGAATTACAGAGATCCTGAATAGCCATAACAATCTTGAAAAAGAAGACAAAGCTGAAGTAAAGCTGGAGGCTTCACATTTGCTGATCTCAAAACACATTACAAAGCTACAGAATCAAAACAGTATTGTACTGGCACAGAGACATACATACAGACGAATGGGATAGAATAAAGGGCCCTAACAAGTCTTCACATATCATTATGTTGACGTAATGATTGTCAACAAAAGTGCCAAGACCACTCAATGGGGAAATTGACAATCTTGTCAACAAATGGTGTTGGGAAAACAATATCCAACTTACCTCACCATGTACAAAAATTAAGTCAGTGAATCAAAGACCTAAATGTAAGGGCTGAATCTACAATGCTCTTAGAAGAAAAATAGGGAGAAAGCTTCATGACATGGGATTTGGCAATGATTTCTTGAATATGACACCAAAAGCACAGGCAACAAAAGGAAAAAAAAATAGGTAACTAAAGGACTGTAAACCAATTACTAATAAAATAGAAAAAAAATATTAACTAGTGACTCAATATTGGGACAATATTGTGATCTTTACTTTGAATTTCGTTAGAACTGTTTAAATACATAACTGAGTAAAGAATATAAAATTTCAGCTTCAAATTATGCTAATGTTTAAATAGTGTAGACATTTAATGACATGGGAAAATGTTCACGGTATATTGTTAAGAAAGCAAATTGTCAAATTCTGTTCAAGATTACAGACATTTCTTCTATTAAAATTACAGTTAAAAAGAAAAACACACACACACACCAAAAAAGAAAGGGTTGGGGAATCATCAGTTGACAAAGGATTTCAACAAATATTCTGAGAGAAACTAGGTATGAATGTGTTGTCAAATAAAATGGAGCCCAGGAAACGTGAGCACAGAATATGCTGGAGAGGTGTCCACCGTGGAGATGGGACTGAATCTTCCCAGAAAGATCATGGCGAGGCTCTGAAGGCTCTAAATGAAGGATGGAGGATGAATATGAGATTTTTTGAGGTCATTTATGAAATTAACGTGCCTCCTTGCTTTCCCAATCTCATCATTCAGAAGGAAAGTCAGGTAGTGCAGTGTTTCCTCCCAGGCTAAAAGAAGAGCAGACCCTCTCTAAAGAAATTAAAAAGAAAACTGGACAAAATCGGAAAGACCTTTAGTTTGTTTCTTTCCAGGGTAAGACTCTCAACTTACTCCTATTCTCGGTGTGTCATGTCTTTGCAAATGTAGATGTGGCATGTTAAAAAAGTGTGCTTTCAGTTTTCGATTATGCAATTTAAAATTACTTCCATTTTTCACATTCTCATTTTAAAACTTCGGTGATAGGTTCCTTTTCTTAAAATTTGTATAGTGATCTTGAAACAATAATTATTTAGTTACTAGAACCCAGACTAAGAAAGTCATCACTTTTTTTTATTAGAATTATGACATATTTCTGAAATGAAGAAAATAAATGACAATGTTTAAACCATTTTGAATAACAAGTTGAGAGTCTCTAATTAGATAGATTAGCTTGAGATTCTATTTTTGTATCTTTCATTTTAAAGGTTGACCACTGTCAACCTAATTAAAGATTGTTCTTCCACAACATTAGTGGAACAAAATTTTATCTTCAAATTAACCATTTGACTTCTATGCGAATATAGCTTAGATAAAGGTCAATTGAGAATGGGCACATGTATGAAGAAATAACTAAGCCTTTCTGAAATTAATATTCTCCTTTTTCAACCTACAGATATAATTCCAATCCATTTATAATACTGTTTCATTTGGCAGTCTGAAGAGCTTAATTTTAATTATCCATGTTGGATCATTTGTTTTATTCTTACAATCCTCAATATATGAATACACTGGGATACTCACAACCTTCATATATATATATATATATATATATATATATATATATATATATATGCTTAAAGCATATAGATGGATTACTAAGTTTTGAAGTTGACATTTAGAACAATTATCAGATTTCTAATTATTAATGTTTCCTTGAAAAATTCTAAAGCAAAAAAATATAATTGCCATAAAAGATACCAGCCTTTAAATATGCCAGTGAGATGTTTCTTTCCCTTCTACTTTGATTGCTGATTTTGGATAAAATCCATCTGTTATCTTCATTATTAAAACAACAACAACAAAGCTAATATTAAGCATCTTGGAGCATTTAAGCTAGAAGCTATCCAGCAATACCTACGTAAACTAGTCTCTAAATGATAAAGATAAATTACAATTTGCACAGATAATAGGTTCTTAATAAACTGTTGAATCATTATAGTCTAAGGTTGACATATAAGCAGTGTTAATTAGGTAAATGAATGAACAATCAATGTTAAACATATCAGAGAGATGATTAAGGATAAATGCATTTTAAAGTAAAGAAGCAAACTGTTAAGTTGAGCACTTGAGAAAAATCATAAAGGAAAGAAAATGCGCTCATTTTGCACTGGTTTCTGCATATTTTTATTTTCTTATCTAACTACAAATATAACTCACTTAAAAGCAGTTTATGGAAGCAATCAAACATTTATTATATGTCTTTAGTGTACCAGGTACTGAAATGGGTTTTTCATATGCCATTTCATTTAATCATTAAAGCCATCCCATGAATTAAGTATTATTACCATCAACATGTACACATGAGAAAATGTTCAGATCATTTAAATGACTTGCCTTCATTTAAAAATCGTAGGAAATTGAGTCAGAATTTAAATCCAGAGCAACAGATATTCAACAGATATGCATAGCCATCCTGATTGTTCCATATTTTGAGAGCGATTTTTTTTTTTTTTGAGGGCAGTGTCACTGGCCCTCATATGTGGGACCGAACCAGGGCCGCTGGCTTCCTAGGCCAGCGCTTAACCACCGCGCCACTCAGCCGGCCCCATATTTTGAATATCAACTCTGCCTAGGTCAGTCTAACTCTGAAGCTCCTATTTCCATTATTTCATAATATTATGAATATTCACTCAGTGCTTCCTTTTGGCAAGTATTTTTAAATGCTAGGGATACAGTAGTTGATAGATATGAACTTTTCCCTAAATGCTTTTTCCTTCCTGTAGAGAGCACTTCATTAAATAAACTATTATACAATGTGTTGAGTCGTGTGTAGAGGGAGTAGAGCCTGCTGGGGTACATAGTAGGGGCGTTGACTTCCACTTACCGTTTTTCAGATTGACTTAGACATCACCTCCCAGAAGTACCTGACACCCCCTACCTCTGGTCTCAGGTGTGCCTTAGATGCTTCCATAGCATTTTCTTTTTGTCTCATGATAGTACTCACCATTACTTGAGGAGAGGGGTCTTGTCTTTGCCTTAGCGTTATGTCTGGCTTATAGCAGACCCACAAGAAGTACTTGGAACAAAGAAAATAGAATCAAAGTCTGAAACTGCCGCACATAAATGTGAACAGCTTTAGGTAAGCTTTTAGTGTAGGTATTGGCATAAGAAGTGATGGAGATGTTCTTGTAATGTAGGAGGAAAGTTTATCTTTTGAGAATGAGGAAGATGGTCTGAGATTTATTAAGGTTTAGAATGATCACTGTAAGGATGCAACAGGAAAGAGAATACATAAAAAGGATAGCTTTAAAGATGTTTATGGGCTCATCTGAGTTTGGAATCTATGAATTTGTTGTGGTACCAAGAGGCATGACTAAGTAATATCCTGCAAGAATCAGCAGCTGCGATGCAAGAGATCAGAAACCAATCTTATATTTGTTAGGAATGCTTTTCGCCTCAAGTAATTGGAAAGACAACAAATAGTGGTTGAAACAAATAGGGGTTAATTTTCTCCCATATCCTGGGGGAGCAGATATATAGAATGAGGGTAAGATTCCTAAATTGAAAAACAAACAAAAAAAACAATGCTTATGTTATTATGAGTTCTTTCCTGAATATCAATAAGAACTTTTTATATTAAAATTGATCATTGAAATACAGTTTAGAAGGAAAATATCTGTGCTATTTCCAAAACATTTTCTGTTTTATGCTGAATGTTATTAACACCAGATACTAACACTAAAACATCATTAATAAAGGAACCCAGCACATAAAAAGAAATGACTGTACACTTTAAGTGGGTGCATTTTATGATATGTGAATCAGATCTCAATAAAACTGTAAAAGGAAAAGAAATCAAGAGAAAAATAGAAACTCCCCCCTACTGTCCCCCAATGTAGCAAAACATAAAGAATAGAAAAATTTGACCATTTGTAGCACAAGTTAATATATCTTAGAAAGTGACTTTCTGGTTTTCAAGGGGTCGGGGTAGAGGGAAAGGTAAATTGTAATGGATGAAGGCCTAATCTGCCAAAATTATTAAGTAAGTCAAGTTTCTTTTTTTGTACCACACTCCCTCTCTTCAACCACCTGTACAATTTATGTCATAACTTGCTCTGACACCACAGTGCTTTCCAGGTTGCTCTTTTCTTCGCATTTCTCTCCTCACCATTCTCAGGGAATAAAAAAGCCCAAAAGAAAACTACTCAAAGGGTTACCTAAAGTTGTTTTCTCCATTTCCTTACTTCATAATTCCACTTCCGTATGCTCCAATCAGGATTCCGTCCCCACCACTAACCTAGCCTTGCTCTCAGATCACCAGTGACTTCTGTGTTTCAATCCAAGGGCAACTTCTTTCTCCTTGTTATGGCAATTCATTTATGAGCAACATCTAAATAACACAATCAACCACTCTGTCTTTCTGGAAACACAAATGTCACCAACTTCGATCCAGTTACTTAGGCTGAAAATTTAGTAGTCAGCCTTGATCCTCACCTTTCCCTTATCCTTTCTATGCAGTCCATCGGTGCGTCGTACCCAGAGTTCCTCTAAAACATGTACAGAATCAGCCCAGCTTTCTTCAGAGCCCTATGCCTACCCAAGGCCAAAACATCATCTCTTTCCTCAAATGTGTTCTTTACACTGTAACATAATATATATTTTAAAATATATACTATGTTGAACTATACCGTATATTAAAAAAATACAAAATTATAGACAGACAGCTCACAAATTATCTCAAAGTAGACACGTGTAACCCCATTCAGTGTTTGGATGAATCTCTTCCCCTCACTCCTGACCTGTCACAGTTGTCAGGGCCTAGAAGACCACCGCCAGCCCCACAGAAGCCACCCCATGGCCCCTCTCAGTCACTATATACCTTTGACCCCAAACCGACTACTGTCCTGATTCAACACGACAAATTAGTTCCATTTCTTATAAAACTTTATAAAAATGGAATCATATAATGTGATTTTTTTTTATATCTGGTTTCTTTCATTCAATGTTTCTGAGATTCACTCAAGTTGTGTGTAGCAGGAGTTTGTTCATTTTTATTACTATATAATATTTCACCCTTGACTCTACCACATTTCACTTTCGTGTTCTACAGAAAAAATTGTAGATATTTGAGTTGTTTACGGTTTTGGCCATGAATGTTCTTGTACATATTTATTAGGATATAGATATAGATATAGGTTTTAGATATGGATATTTATGTCTTATATACCTAGAAGTGACCATGTTCAAATTTAGTAGAAAATGAAAAGCAAATTTGCCAATGGTCATACCAATTGGCAACCTAACCAGCTGTGTATGAGAATTCCAGTTTGTTTATATCCTTGCCATCACATGGCATTGTCAGTCTTTTTAACATTGGCTTTGCTGGTAGGGGTATAGTGGGATCTCATTGTAGCTTTCATTTGGGCATTTCCTTTACAGGAAGGATTTAAATTTCAGGAGCTTTTCATATTTATTGGCCATTAGGATTGCCTCTTTTGTGAAGTATCTGTTCAAGTCTCTTGGTAATTTTTTATTTAAATTTAATTCTCTGATTTTTTTTTTTTTTCTTATCGGTAGTAGATCTAGACAAGAAATCTTCCCTGTGCTTTATTAGCCGCCACACTGGCCTTGTTTTTGTCCTTCACATAGGCCAAAGTTTTCCTTTAGGTGTTTAAGGGCTATGTTTTCAATTTTCAAGTGTGAGCTCAAATATCTTCTTTGCATATAAACTTTTTTTGGCCATATCCTCACCTTGCCCAACATACACATCTTCCTATCATACCATCTTGTTTATTATCTTACAAGTCAATAATAAAGACCACATAACCTAATTTAAGAATTGGCAAAGGACTTTTCTGCTTTGAGGAATAGACATTTCTCCAAAGAAAATCTATGAATGGCCAAAAAACACATGGAGAGAGATTCAGCATCATTAGCATAATATCCGAATCTCCAGCAGTTTCAATCATAGCCCGTAAAAAGCGAGATAAACCTTAAGCCAGCCTAATTATTTTCACCACAGATCTCTTTCAGACCATGAAAAACACAATCTCTAACAACCAGTTATCTTTGAAGGATGGATTAAAATAAATTTTTAGCCTGCAACTCCCCAAGAGAGCACCTTCATTTAGTGAAATCATATAATGCTGCCTCAATCTGGCTTCTCTAATCTTGAGCCCTGATCTTCCCACCTAGAAATCGTTTTCTTTATGCCTTAAAGCAATTCTCAGATAAACATAACTTGTGAAAGGTTGGTACCCAGTCCCTGAATGATTATAGGGAAGATTAATTTGTCACTTTATTGTAGGGCAATGATTTAATCCGAGGTAGAGTTGAATATTTTCCCATTGGCCTAAATTCCCATCTGGTAGTCCTTTAGATGTAGCTCAGATCTCAGGCTTTCTTGTTCCCATGCCAATAGGCCAGCTCAGTGTCACATTAAAAAATAAAAATCTTATTTTTAAAGGCATTGGATATAATTTGAGTCCTTATGAAGTCTTTGGAAGAGGTGGCAGAGAAGGAAGTCCATTTAATACTAAGTAAACTTCTAAATTATCTGTCCTCCTCAAAGCTTCAAACTGTGCAAGAATTGTTTGCCTCTTTTCCTCAAAACTCATTTGAAAAATTGACCTGTCACTTCCATACTTCATTCTGTCTTTCTCCTATACTCTCCCAAATCTAGTCTTATAATATCTTCTTGTTTTTTCTTCTATAAAGAACATTAATTTCTCCCTGTCTGCATTTTTACCTATCGGCCAACTAAGTCCCTAGGAGCAAAGAAAACCTCTTAGAAATATGAACTGAGGAGAGAAAGATGAAGCTGTATTTTTAACTTTTATGTCCCTATCCTGTAGGCCTGTGTCCCACCAAGTGTATAGAATGCATTCAGATGCTAAGCATTTTTCATTCTTGTAAGGCCCATTTACCTCATCCACAACCATGGGTGCTGCCCCTTCCTTGGGTCCTTGAAGTTTGGCTGTGTGCTGTTTCCTTGTTAAAAACAAAACCCAAAAATTCTTATGGAGAACTGCAAGAGACAATCTTCCGCAATAAGAGAGTTGAGGAGGGAGGACTGGATGTGGGGTAGGAGGATGGCCTGGTGTACCCTCCACATCTCAGGAATGTTACTGAGTGTGTCAACGGCTGCTTTTGGAAGATGGTTTCTTGGAAGAAAAGATGTTTAGTTTTACAAGCCAAAGATGTACTGAAGGATAGAGGGTTACTGTATTTGTAGAGCCAGGTTCTCTAATTCTCAAGTTTACTGACAGTGAATGATGAAAGGATTTGAAGGATGAGAACCCTTCGGAAGATATTTGTGGTGGCTGAGTACTACTTGTGAAAAGATTGAAAAGCTGCTGGCTGGATAAAAAAATAAAACAGAAACCTGGACTTATGTGGTGGATACAAGAGGAAGCCCCAGTTTAAACTATATTGAAACCAAGAAAGTGAAAACTTGATCTGGACACAGGATAAAGAAGCAGCCAGATTAGTAAACGGCAGCAAGAATTCCATTCGCAGGATTCTGTTGCCGATGGTACCCAGTATTTCCCCAGCCCAATCTCCTTGTTGCAGTCACCAGTCAGTTGATGGCTCTGATCCAGAGATGGCTTCTGGTTCCAAAAAAACAACTGTCTTTTTCTTTTTCATCTCATGTATTGGAAAAGGCAGAAAATATGTTGTGGATTTCTCTATAAAAGGCATTTTGGGGAGATCCTCCTCGACACACATTTGTTTAGGCCTCGCTGCAGCAATAAGAAAGCAGCATCTGAGAGGCGGAAGGAGCAGAGGCCAGAGCATCTACCCATTTCCGCCAACGAGGTGGAGACTGAGGCTCATGTAGAAGGGGAACAAAAAGCTATTTAAATTTTGGAAAGATACAAGTGGCTCTATTAATTTGCTAGGGCTGCGACAACAGAGTACTACAGATGAAGTGGCTTAAACAACAGAAATTTATTTTCTCACAGTTCTGGAGGCTCGAAGTCAAATCATGTTGTCCTCAGGGTTGGTTCCTTCTGAGATCCTAGAGGTAAGTTTCTCTCGGCTTATAGATGGTTTTCTTTCCCCCATGTCTTCACATCGTCTTCCCTATCAGGCTTCTGTGTCCAAATGTCCTCTTCTGATGACACCAGTCAGATTGGACTGGGACCCACCCTAATGACTTCATTTTAATTTAATTACCTCTTTAAAGACCCTATCTCCAAACACTGTTAAGTTCTGAGGTGCTGGGGTTTAGGACTTCAACATACTTTTCTTTTTTCTTTTTCTTTTCTTTTTTTTTTTTTTTTTGATTGGGGAGGGGTACAATTCAGCCCATAATAATGGCTTTCCTGTTTTTGATTTTTGCTATTCTGCCAACAAGCAATTTCTAGAATGGTTTTGAATTGGTGCATCTTTCCTCCATTTCCACAAACTCTGAAGCCAATATTGTTTCTAGCTTACTAAAACAGAAAAAAGTGCCCATACGGTCTAATATACAAGTATTTCATAGGAAGGCCGAATGCTACTAAAAAGTTGTTCTTAAGTCTTTAAATCCCCTTCTAATGATTGAAATTAGGGGAATTTCAGGAGACAGAAATAAGATTCATTGTATGATAAACCATATGTAGTTTTATCCTTCTATGTTGAGAAGTAGTGCTTGAGGCATTTTTCAAAGATGACTAGCTATACTTGTTTTCCCTAATAATAATAAATTTATAATAACTCAATCACATAGTCTGATCACTGGAAGTATTTGTTAACAGTTTTGAATTAAGGTTTTGCCAAAGGTCTAATCACTTGAACCTTTACTACTGAAATATTAAATCAGGAAAGACTAAGTTTTCTAGTGTAAATACCTTGGAAGAAAAAGTAATTCATAAATATACAAAGAGGTAACTTGATTGTCTGACAGTATTGCATACTGTGTTACTTCTTCCTATGTAAATATTTCATAAGGTATTTAATTTATATGAGACTTCTAAAGCAGAACCAAAGCTCCTCTTTGGGAAAACTCACATCCTTAAGATAAGAGATCCTGTATGAATAGTACCAAAGAGTTACCACAGAGTAGCTAATATACTCTCTTAAAATGTTACAATATCTGAAAAATAAAATATTTTTCAATTTTTCAAGATGGCCCAAAATGAAGGTTAATCCTTGTTGGAGTACATTCCTTAGAGGGTTTACCATGCATGTAAATAGTTGACTGTTGTTTGTATTATATGACTGATGATTTCACTGAAAATCTGCACAATTCAGTTCTAGCTCTGGATTCAGTTGACCTTTGTGAAGTATTTTCTTGTGTAGAGTGGGCATTTGGTTTGTTATAACCTATTAGGATTTATTTTTTCATTTCACATTAAAGAAAATTCTCCTAGAAGAAAAAAAATGTGTATTAATGCTGAGCAGATTGGTTTGGGGATAGCTTCTTTTAGTCAGCCTTTTGAAACATTGAGATGTTAGGTGATTAATGAATCCTGAATGTGAACTCCTTAATTCCAAAATCTCTATTAAAAGCCTCTCTCATCTGAGACAAACCAAAGTACTCTCATTGCCACTTTTCTAAAATTCAGGAAAAAAAACCATCACCAGTAGAGATTTTTTATAATAAGGAAAGAACATTTTGCCTACCTTATAAAAATGTGACTCAGTGCTTGTTTTTAAAACTGTATTTAAAAAAAAAATTGGATATTATAACAATATACAGTAAACCATTTTTATGGAGATCCTATAATTTTGTAGCTGTTAGTCTAAAATTAAAATTCTACATTTCTTCCTTTTGGAAAAACCTACATACTCCATGCCACCATATACACACCCATAGCCTTTGAGATGTAAGAGTTTTAGCCATTATCATCTCTCTCCTGAATCATGTTTGCATTTTATTTTGTATACTTGGGCTAGTATTGGTGGTAGAATATACTATCATAATGGATTATCTCTATATCTGTATTTATTTTTCACTAGACCTACCTCACTTTGATCATGGAATATATCATACATAATCATACAATTTGTATTAATGTATTTGAAATCACAAATTTGTTTTGTACATTTTATGTTAGATACTGATAATCAGACTTTTACTAGTATATTAAATATATTTGGTCTTATTTAAAAAAAGAAACAACCCAAAAACCAGAAAAGCAACGTTGTGGCTTCCCTGCTTTCCTGAAACTCCTAATGACATTCACTTTTTACTTTATGTATTCTAAATATTAATCCATATGTCTGTATATTGAAAATATTTCATCCTTATCTCTTTCTTGCTTTTAAAGGTTTATTTACACAGAAGATTTAATCTGAACATGTTCAAATTCATCATTCTTTCGTGTTTTACATCCAAGTACATTTCTACTTCAGTGTTATATATATTAGTTTATACTTTTTTACATTAGTGTTTAGTCAGTCTGAAGTTTATTTTTATAAATGGTGCTAAATTGAGACTGAACTTTATTTTTTGTTGTAAAAATCATGAGTGAATATTGGATTTCTCATATGATTTGAGGGTGGCAAACCTTAGATTATATGGTTTTCCTTCTTTAATCTACATGCCATGTAGATTACATGCCCTGCCAACAGTGCAGGTGGCCCAGCAGCACACACATCAGCCCTGTTGGAGCAGCACTTGCTAGAGAAAGCTCACAGGGACAAGGAACAGTAGCTCAGTGTGCGCGTCTCCACTGCCCCATTCCACTCTGAATCAGAGCACAGCAATCTAATAAGGCCTGTGATGAACTTCAATAGAGGGACCTTAACTGAGCTACGGAGCTTTTAATGAATAATTAGAGAAACACCAGCTCGTCCCTTGGCATGGTCAGGGAATATAGTATAATAGGAATATGTAGCAGAACTTTGATTGCATTACAATTCTGAGAGCATGGCATTCAAGGTTGATGGGCAGTCACAGCCCAACTGAAATCCAAGACTTGTGGTTACAGCTAGCTTGAAGGTACTGCAAGTTAGCAATAGGATTGCAACTCTAGTAGGCCACATTGGTGTACATGATTGGGCTAGCACCAACCCCTTTGCTGGCATCATGGGCGATGGAAGTGGCACTGAGGTCCAATTACTGTGGTTGACCAGAATTGATGGCCCTAGGCAGTTTCCATGAAGCTTTGCGGGATGCCACAGTTTGGAGAGGCCATCTTGCAGGGAACCCGTCTTGGACGAATTAATTCTTACCTCATTGCCTATTTGGCCATGGTTAATTTTTCTCTTACTATTCTAACAGATCTGATTTACTTTACAGATCTGATCTGCTTTAGCTAGGCTTTCTAAAATCTACTTTGCTAAGTGAGGTTAACATAATCTTTTCTTATGCTCTTTTCTGGCTTTTAAAGTTCCCTTTGAGTTAAATATATACAAGAATACACTAGTAACTTAAATGTTTCTAAGGTTTTATAGTTATATTTCTAATGTGATTTATTTCTGAATTTTCTTTTTAAAGAACCAGCTTTTGGTTTTACTGATTGTTATGTACCAAATATTTATGTACACCCCTAAATTGATATGTTGAAGGCCCTAACCCCAGTGTCGCTGCATTTGGAGATGGGGCCCCTAAGGAAGTAATTAAGTTTAAATAAGGTCATAAAAGTGCAGCCCTAATCTATAGGATTAGTGTCCTTATAAGAGGAGACACCAGAAAGCTCTCATGCACACACAGGTGTGTTTACGTCTGCCCCCCTCTTTTTCTTGGAGCAGTCCCAGAGGAAAAGCCACATGAGACAGGACATAGTGAGAAGGTGACCATCAGCGGGCCAGAAAGAGAGCTCTCATCAGAAACCTCTTCGGCCAGACCTTAATCTTGGACTTCTAGTCTCCAAAACTCTGAGAAAATGAATTTGTTTCTGGTTGTTTAACCCAACAAGTCTATGATTTATTTTTTCCCCCTAGTTGCCCAAGCTGAATAATACATTGATCAACTCTGTCAGTTCTTTGCTTCTTCCCTAATTTATTCATTTCTCTTATACATAATTTTTAAAGTTTGGGGTACATTTTCTAAAAAAACACTTAGCTCAATCTTGGAGTTCATTAGTTTTGTTTTTGACTATTTTGAAGTTTTAAGTTTTGGTGGTCAGATTTTAAATTTCCATGATATTCTGTTGATTCTTGTCTTAAAAATGAATATCCTTTTTTATCTTTCTGAGGTTAGTAGATATTCTAAAATGCTGTCTATTTTATTAAGCCTGTGGGTAGGTCGTGAGATCTTCCTTTTGTTGGGTTTCTTTTCTCTCTCTCATTACTGTGATTGAGTGCCCAACTGTGTATTTTGAGGTTGTTTATAAATTCTCTGGTTTAGCTTTCTCCATATGAGGAGGAGGAGTGGTGAGACACCACACCTGGAGGGGCGAGCCAGCAGGAGAAAGCTCTGTTCTCCCTGGGTGCTGCTGGCCTTCCGAAGCTCCTCTTGCAGCCCGGCATCCCAGCATCCGCTCTCTCAGCTTTACCTGCTGACGGACATCTCTCTGTTGTGTACTTCTGGCCCAGAGAGGGATTACTATACTGTATGCTGTAGTATTTTAGCCAGTCATTCTTTTAGTTATCCCAGATCCTCCTATATTTATTATCTGACACGTGTAGGCTTAGCACCCTCTTGGACCAATTTCTGCCTTTCTAGGAGTTTTCTTCTGTGTATGTTTTGGGCTGTGGGTTCCTCCTCTTTGTTTTCATCTGTCTACTTTCATGGAAGGATTCCTCATAGTGTCTAAGACTAAGAGTATTGCTTTTTCTATTTTTTTAAATTATTATATCTGTTAGAATATATGGAGATATACTCTTCTATAATTTCCTGGTACTTAGAGTGGGATGAGAAGGCATGTGTTCAGTCTTCCATCTTGAACCAGCCTCTAAGAAAGCTACATTTAAAAAATTGTTTTATTTCGATATAATTCCTGACTTACAGAAGTTTCAGAATAAGAGAAAGAATTCCCAGGTACGCTACACCCCTATTTCCCAAATGTTAACATTTTATTACATTTGCTTTACTTCTTTGTGTGTGTGTGTATGTATACATACTGTACATATATACTGAACCATTTAAGAAAGAGTAAGTTGTAGTGATGTAATTGAAAATGACAGAATAGGGAACTCAAAAAAAAAATCTGTCTCTCCACTAAAGCAGTAATTAAACTGACAAAAACTGTTAGAATTAACTTTTTTGGAACTCTGGAATCTACCTGACAATACCCTGAAGAGTTCTTAATAAAGAAAGAAGCTGCTAAATTTCAGTAAGTTATCTAGAGTAATATGTGTGATGTTTTTATTTACCCTCTTTATTAGTCGGGGTTCTCCTGAGAAACAGAACCAACAAGATTATCTATCTATCTATCTATCTATCTATCTATCTATCTATCTATCTATCTGTTATCTATGTAGAAAAAGATATTTTAAGGAATTGACTCACATAATTGTGGAGGGTTGGTGAGTCCAAAATCGGACAGAGTAGACCAGCAGGCTGGAGACTAAGGGAAGAGCTGCATTTCAAGTTCAAAGGAAGTCAGCTGGCAAAATTTCTTCTTGCGTGGGGGAGGTCAGTCTTTCGTCTATTAAGGTCTTCAACTAATTAGGTGAGGCCCATCCACATTATAGAAAGTAATCTTCTTTACTCAAAGCCAATCAATTAAATGTTAATCTAATCCAAAAAGCAGCTGTACAGAAACAGCCAGAGTAATATTTGACTAATATCTATGCATTCTGGCCCAGCCAAGTTGACACATAAAATTACCCATCACACCCACTTACTGTCCTCCATTCCCCAGTTCACAGGCAGCCATGGGGAAGGCAGTTCACATTCCTGGTGCAGCTTGCTGGTGCTGTGGGGGTTGACCTCACAGAGCAAAGAATACAGTCTTTACCAAGATTAATTTGCAGACATAAGCCCTCTCTCCACTTGATACTTCAGTGTGTATTTCCAAAAACAAGGAATTATTTTTATTATGTGACTATAATGTAGGTGTCAAAATCAGCAACTTAACTGATATTAATAACTTAATATCTTACAAGTAAGACCCCCAGATATTAAATTACACACAACTTAAGTAATAGTATTTGATGAAATACTATGACCATATAGGTACATTTTAAAGGCCTTTGTTACATACTGCAAAATTTCCCTCCCAAAATTTCCCCCAATTCATAGTTATATCAATTGTGTATGAGAATGTCAAATAATTTTTTACCATTTTAAAATTGTAATTGTTATGTTGATTCAGACTTACAAGATTGACATGCAACTTATTCAGATTCATCCCAGTGAAACCCCTATCTCTTTTTGCTCCTGTAGACATTACCTCCCTTCTCTGTATTTTGGTTTTTCTTTTTCTTTATGGAATCTTCCTAAGAATAAGAAAAAAAAATCCCTCTCTGGGAGTACTGGGAAAACTCTCAAACTTGACTGTCCCTAGTGCAGAGGCGTTTTTATCCCTGTCACTGTTCTCTATTACATTACTTTTTTAAAATTTTTTATTTTTTTATTTTATTGTGGAGCAGCCATGGCCCTTGGTTACACATTGCTTTCTTGCTAAAATGGCATAGTTGACTCTTTTAAAGAAGGCACAGCTCACAGTGGCCCATGCGGGTATCAAGCTGGCAACCTTAATATTATCAGCACCACGTTCTAACCAACTGAGCTAACTGGTCACCCCTAAAATTGATTTTTTACAACATCTCTATAAAATAACAATATTGCAGATAAAATTATAAGAGGTCGAATGACTTTCCCAAAGTTATACAACTAGTAATTGGAAGATTCTGATTTCAGAGTATTAGTATTAGGCTTTCTGATTTCAGAGCTGATGACATCATATTGGACCTGTTAGGTGGGGAGGTCAGTGAAACAGCCTATTAACATTTGCAAAAGGGAATATATATCTGCTGTCTTTAATTGTCTGGAAGATTGTGATAAAAGCATCTTTCATGAGAGTTGCTGGAAGATATAGGACTGAAGGCTCTAGATGGGGATTGAAGGTGATGGAGAGTGCTGGATGTTAATGACTGACAAGAAATATACCTTTTAGACTAATACGACTGCCTACTTAAGGAAGATTACACATGAGCCGAAGACAGAATAAACACTGAAGCCCAGCTCATACTGCAAAGCAAATAAAGTTTAGCAAGTCTTCAGAGCTGACAAGACTTAATAACACAGATGTGATGAAAAGGTGGCTGTGAAATTTGGACTCTGTTACATGGCTGAAAGAACACGGAGGAGCTGAGAATCCAGCAGGGGGAGTAGAGGGTTTTTGGGGAAGAGCAGCCAGAATGGATAAATCATGAAACATTAAAGTAGGACAACATCTTAGAGCCCATCTAGTCCTAATCTCCTTACTTTACAGACATGAACACTAAGGCTCTCTTAAAATTACACAGCTAGAGGTTGCATAACCGAGATTAGAAACAACATTTTTCACTGCAAGTCCTTATCTTTTTCTACAGTATCTTGAATATTATGAAATTTTAATCCATAACATTAACTTATTAGTCAAGTTCTCTTTGAAAGTAGGCCAGTTCAGTATTTCAGTCTTACGATCATTGGTTACAAATCAGACATTATCTAGAAAATAAAGGTGTTAAAAATTGAAATTATAATGCTGAAATGCCCCAACTCTGAAGACTGATACAGATACTATCTCTTTTTTCAAACCCAGAAGAGTAGCATCATCTTGGGATAGCCTGTGGTTAAAATTGGATACACTTCCTATAACCACAATGTTGAAGAGCAAAAGAATAATGACAATTTTTTTGTTTGTTTCGGAGAACAATCATGTTTATCATTCACATACAAATAATAAAAATTTCCATTATAGCCATTTATCTTCATTCCTCTTCTGTATATATTTATTCACACTATCTCATTAAATTCTGTATTGTTCAGAACTCCTTGGATATGTTGTCATTTTACCATCTAGGATACATCAGTCACAAAATATATATACATTGTAATAAAAATTGATGCTTCACAAGAATTCATATTGGCTGTACTCCATCTTAAAGACCTGTTGAACAGTGAAACTATGTAATATTTCAGTTCAAGAAGAATTGATCTTATTTTCTATGTTTTTCAGACTCTGCTATAACATTCTAAAATTCCATTCATGAAATACAAAAATATTTGGAGAATTTGTATAAAATCCATATGGAATTTTCTTAGTTTCTTTCCTTTAGCTCACAAATTTCACTTTAATGCTACAAATGCCTATAATGATTGTACTGTATTAAGTTGTTTAGAACTGTTTAGTGGAATTCTACAGACCTTGGTGGTTTCTTTAATAAATTCAATTTAACTAGTAATGCTTTATAATGTATTGTTACAAATAACAAATTGCTCACTAATCCCTTCCCATCTGTTAGACTATTTAGTCAGTTCCAGATGCTCCACAGAAATATAGCAGAAATTGAGCAAAATTAGGGGAGTGATATGAAAAATTCCTGGTAAAGCAGTTTCTGGGCCTTGGGGGATCAGCACACAGAGAACAGTGTTTCTACCATCCACTCATTCATTGCTGGAGATACAAAAATAATGTCTCAGCCTTCAGAGAGCTTACAGGGTAGAGGTAGGAAGTAGGCCATCCATATACATCACCATAAAGTGAAGCAGAATGTCATGAATACCAGGAGCTAAGAGTACATGAAGGTCAAGCAGGGAAAAATTGTAGCTGACTAGGGATATCCAGAAAGACTTCATGAAAGAGATGGTATTTGAGGTGGTCTTGAAAACAGGCAATTTACGATGATGATAAAGAGAATAACATGTGCAAAGATATACAGAGAGAACATATTGGATATATTTGGGAAATTTCAAATGTAAGTTGATACAGTTTAAGAGACTAATAGAAGAAAGTATTGCTAACCATTTAATTAGCACCTGTTGTGTGCTGTGCTTCATACCCTACATATATTATTTTATTGAACTTTCAGATCACTATGAGGTAGGTGCTAGTATTTTTTCCACTTTCCAGATGGAAAGATATTAAATGATTTGCCCAAGGTCATACAGCTATTAAGTAGATGTTCTTAGATCTCAATCTAGGCCTGACTGGAAATAAAACCCATACTCTTGACCACTGCTCTGTAGAGTTATATTGTGGAGGTTTTAAATACAGAAATGGGGACCTCATTTCCCATTATTTTAGCAATGAGAAATTATATATATAATGTATATACACATATGTAGCAAGAAGATCAATGATCAGGAGGTTATGGAGTAACCAGTTATCAATGAGTTGAAAGAATTAATGTGGGGAGAGACAGAAAATAGACTGACTGGTTAGTAGAGACTGTTAGCAACAGTCGAATTAAAGTAATGAACTGAGCTGGGTTTGTATCAGTAGACTTGAAAAGGTGGGAACATACGCAGAAGCCTTTTTAATTTTTTAAGTTTTAGCCAAATAACTATTTAAATGGAGGAGTTAGGAAAGAGGCAGTTTCAAAGTTGACCTTGGGTGAAACCTGAGCCTAGGTAACAGAAACTGTTTGGAAGTAAACTCAGTTTGGCCCAGGTTCATGGTGCTTGCGGAACACACAGATGATAGTGTCAAAATTATGTGGAATGTCGGTGTGAAGGTGAGACCTGAAATGAAGGTGAGGAAGCTATTTGTATGGAAAAGAGTGTTGAAGCTGTTGGAGATCCCTGAGGAAAGAAATGTAGAAGTTTGAAGACAGAACCTTTGGGAAAGAGCTACATTTAGGGATGAGAAGGAGAAAGAAACTAGTCAAGGAATCAGTAGTCATGAGAGGTTTAAGAACAGTTCAGTTTTTGCACTAGGTCACTAGAAAATCTTTGGACTCCTTTAGAAGAAACATTTGGTAAAAGCCAGATAGCCAGGTATTTAAGAGTGAGTAGCTGCCTGGGATTTGTAGCAGCAGGTTTACATTCTTGTAATTATGTGACTCTAGACCTTTTCTTTAGAGGAAGAGAGCCATACTTCAAATTGCCTGTTTAATAGCAGACTCACAGGCATCTTAAACTCAAAACCAAAAAGAACACATTGTTCCTGTTCCCAAGCCTCAAACTTGCTCCATATTTTTGTCCCCTATATGGTTGCTGACTCCACTGTTCATTCATTTTCCCAAAATGGAAATCTAAGATTCATCTGCCACTTTCCTCCCTCCCTTATCGCCAGGAACCTTCTTCTCCCTTCTAAAACCAGCATACATTTGATTGATTATTGCTGTAGACCGAATGTTTATGTCCCCTCAAAATGTGATGCTATTAGGAAGTGGACCCTTTGAGAGATGATTATGTCATGAGGGCAGAACCCTAATAAAAAAGACATCAGAGAGGTACCTTGCCCCTTCCGCCAAATGAGGTTACCACGAAAAGGCAGCCGTCTGTGAGCCAGGAAGCAGGTTTTCACTGCACACCAAATCTGCTCTTGCCTCCATCTGAGACTACCGAGCCTCGAGGCATGTGAGCAACAAATTTCTGTTGTATATAAGTTACCTTGTCTATGGAATTTTATTATAGCAACCCAAAAGGACTAAGAGAGAAATTGCTATTGAGAAGTGGAGGTATTGCTGATTAATAGATACCTTAAAATATGAAAATAACTTTGGAAGTGGGTAATGAGAAGAGGCTGGAAGAGTTTGGAGACGTGTACTAGAAAAAGCCTGTAATACTGTGAGTGGACCATGAAGGTAAGGGCCCAGAAAGAAAAGATGAACGATCCAGAGAAAGCTTCAGTCTTCTTAGAAAACACCTGAGTGATTTTGAACGAAGTGTTGGTAGAAATATGGGCGGTAAAGGCTATTCTGATGAGGTCTCAGATGGGCATGAGGAAGATATTATTGGACAATGGAGGAAAGGTGATCTTTGTTATAAAGTGACAAAGAACTTGGCTGAATTGTGTTCATATCTGCTATTTTCATGGAAGGTAGAACTTGTGAGTAGTGGAACTGGATATTTGGCTGAGGAAATGAATCTAAACAGATTGTTGAAGGTACACCTTAGCTTCTCTTGACTGCTTATAGTAAAATTCAAAAAGAGAGAAAAGACTTAAATGTGGAATCATCCATCAGAAAAGAAGCAGAACTTAAATGATTTGGAAAATTCTCAGCCTATCCACATTGAAAAGAATGAACTGTTTCAGAAAAAACATGAAAGGTGTGGCCAAACAACCATCTCATAAAGAGATTAGTGAGCCATCCAAACTGAAGCCAGGCACTATCGCTCAAGACGCTGAAAGAAGATAATTCAGAGGTATCAGGGCTGTCACCCCATTACAGACCCAGAGTACAAAAACCTGGAGAGCCGAATGATTTCAAAGGAGGATCCACTGGCGCACACTGCCCTGCCTTGCCCCAAGGCTTCTGCTTTCTGCATTAATGGGGAACTCCTTGATTGCCCCAGGCGGGCCTCCAGCAGGGCCCAGTGGTGCAGGCTGCAGTAGTCACCCCTCCAGAGGGCACAGCAGCCTTTGCTGCCTTCCAGATGGTGCTTTCTCTGCCAGGACACAGTGCACAAGTCACCATAAGAGGGTGACTGCTGCCACCTAGATTTCCTGTTATAAAACACAAGCAGAGAACCCCTGCAGGGAAATGTCACCACAGACACCATGGCCCAGTTGGGGCTGTGGGGATGGGGCTGCCTTCATTATACCAGGCCAGTAGAACCACGCAGGGGAGCTGTAGGCACATGACTGCCTCCTGAGAGCTACAGTGTGGGCTGTGCCAAGCAAAGCCATGGGGGTGGGCTGCCCAAAGCCATGGGGGCAAAGCCACCTATAGCCTTGGGAGCCCAAACTTTCTCTACCTGGCAAAACTCTGGGAGTGGGACCCCCACCTCAGTAGGTCTGGAAGGTGGGGCCACAGCCCTGGTGTGAGTGGAGAGCAGAACATAGAGCCTAAGAAGGTTATTCTCCAGCCTTAAGGTTTTAGTCTTGCCTGGGTTCTGTCACTCCTTTCTTTCCTAGTTCTCTCTTGGGAAGGGAAATGTCTAATCCTATGCATTGTCCCACCATTGTATTTTGGAAACACACAACATGTTTGATTTCAAGAGGGAAGTTTATAATGATAGTTGTCAAAATTAAGGGAAAAGAAACATTTCAAACAACCTAATATTACCCCAGAAGAAACTAGAAAAAGAAGAAAATGGAAAAAGAGACTGAGTTTAGTAGATTGAGGAAGTAACAAAGATCAGAGCAGAAATAAATGAGAGACCAGAAAGATAATAAGAAAGGTCAATGAAACTAAGAGTTGGTTTTTTGAAAAGATAAACAAAATTGGCATTCACCACTTTCATTCAACATAATATTGGAAGGCCTAGCCAAAGCAATTAGGCAAGAAAAAGAAATAAAAGATCAATATCAAAAATGAAGAAGTAAAATTGTCTCTGTTTGCAGAATATGTGATCTAATATATAGAAAATGCTAAAGACACCACCAAAAATTTTTTAAAACTAATAAATTAATTCAGTGAAGTTGCTGGGTACAAAATCAACAAACAAAAACAGTTGCGTTTCTATACACCAACAAGGAACCATCTGAAAAAGAAATTAAGAAAACAGCTCCATTTACAGTTGCATCAAAAATAATGCTTAGGAATAAACTTAACCAAGGAGGTGAAAGATCTGTACACTGAAAACTATAAAATATTGCTGGAAGAAATTAAACACAAAAATAAATGGAAAGATATTCCAATCCATGAACATGTTCATGGATTGCATGGATTGGAATAATTAATGATCAAAATGTCCGTACCACACAAAGCAATCTATAGATTCAGTGTAATCTCTTATCAAAATTCCAATGGCTGTTCTTTTTTTCTTTTTTTTTACAGAAATTGCAAAAAAACAATCCTAAAATGTTTGTGGAATCATAAAAGTCCCTGAATAGTTAATGCAATCTTGAGCAAGGAGAGCAATCTTAGAGGCATCCTACTTCCTGATTTTAAACTATGTTACAAAATTATATTAATCAAAACAGTATGATGTTGGCATAAAAATAGACACAGATGAGTGGAACAAAATAGAGACCCTAGAAATAAACCCGCATATATATGGTCAACCAATTTTCTACAAAGACACCAAGACTACAAATGGGGAAAATACAGTTTCTTCAATAAATAGGATTGGAAAATTGGATATCCACATGAAAAATAATGAAATTGGATTCTTATCTTACACTATAGGCAAAACATCAACTCCAAATGGATTAAAGACTTAAATGTCAGACCCAAAACTGAATTTCTAGAAGAAAACACAGGGAAAAAGTTCCTTGAGATTGAACCTGACATCAGTAGCACTGGCAACAAAACCAAAAGTAGTCTAGTAGGACTACATCAAACTGAGCCATTTCTGCACAGCAAAGGAAACAATCAACAAAATGAAAAGGCAGCCTATGGAATGGAGAAAATATTTGTAAACTATATATTCGATAAGGCGTTAATATCCAAGATGTATAAGGATTTCTCAGAACAAATAGCAAAAACACAAATAATCAAATTGAAAAGTGGGCAGAGGTACTGAACAGACTGTTTTCCAAAGAAGACTTATACACAGCCATCAGGTACATGAAAAGATCCTTAACATCACTATTCATCTGGGAAATGTACATTAAAACCACAATTAGATATTATCTCATACTTGTTAGAGTGACTATTATCAAAAAGTTAAAAGATAATAAATAATGGTAAGGATATGGAGAAATTGGAAACTTGTACTCTGTTGGTGGGAATGCAAAATGATGCAGCTGCTATGGATGTTTCTAAAAAAAAATAGAAATACCATATGATCCGTTGATCCCACCTGTGAGTAATTATCCAAGAGAATTGAAATCAGGCTCTCAAAGACATACTAGTGGCACTATTCAAAATAGCCAAGATATGGGGGCCGGCTGAGTGGCATGGTGGTTAAGCGCTGTCTTGGGAAGCCAACAGCCCTGGTTCGGGTCCCACATATGAAGGCCAGTGACACTGCCCTCAAAAAAAAAAAAAAAAGCCAAGATATGGAAACAACCTAAGTATGTGTCGATGAATGAATGGATAAAGAAAACATACAATGGAATATTATTCAGCCTTAAATAAGAAGGAAATTCTGCAGTGTGTGACAACATAGATGAACCTGGAGACATTTTTCTAAGTGAAATAAGCCAGTCACAGAGGAAAAATACTGCATGGTTCTGTTTATGTGTGGTATCTAAAATCATCTAATTCATAGACTCAGAATGGAATGGTAGTTTCCAGGGACAAGGGGAAGGAAGAAATGGGGAGTTACTAAGGAGCAGACATAATGTTTTATTTAAGCGAAATGAATAAATTATAGAGATCTGAATATTCTCTCCTTTACTCTTGAATTCTTATTCTTTTATTTTCCTCTTTTTATTTTCCAGATTTAAATGCATTTATGGAAAAAGGAAAAATTGGCTAGTAAGATAATCACAGAATATTATAACACTGCAATGGCTTCTTCAGTGGGAAACAACATATATGTAAACAAAGTGTGGATTCAATGTGAGAATGAGAGTTGTTTGAAATGGAGATTGTTGACAAGTGAGGACACAGCCAAAATTGATCACAATGAGCCATGGTATTGCTTCATGAACACCGATTCAAGATATAATCAGTGCTCTATTTCTGAAGAAGACTTTCCTGAGGAATCTCAGCTTCATCAAAGTGGATTTAAGATTGTCTATTCACAGTTACCTCTTGGAAGCCTGGTTTTGGTGAAATTAAAGAATTGGCCAAGGTAAGTTCTTTGTTCTTGTTTTGTAATAAATTATTGAGGTATATATAGTCTTGCTCTGTTTATGAATTTTTAAAGTTTCTAAGAATCCATTTTGTTCTGTATAGCTTGTCTAATTTTTTGTTTATTGTTTTCTGATCTCATCATTATTCTTTCCCTGACTTCTTTGGGTTTATTTCTTCTTTTTTTTTTTTTTTTTTTTTTTTTTTTTAGAGGGCAGTGTCACTGGCCCTCATATGTGGGATCCGAATTGGGGCTGCTGGCGTCGCAAGCCAGCTCTTAACCACCATGCCACTCGGCCAGCCTCTAGTTAATTTGGAAACTTAGATAACTGATTCAAATCTTTTTTCCTCCTGATATAGGCAATTAAATCTATAAATTAATCTTTAAGTGCTGCTTTAGCTGTATCTCACAAATTTTAATATGTTGTGTTTTATTACCAGTTTGAAATATGTAATAATTTTCTTTGTGATTTTTTCTTTGAAATGAGTTATTAAAAGTATGTTTTTACATACATAAAACCCCTAAATAGTTGGGGATTTTAAAATGTCTGTTTTTTTATTGAGTTCTATTTCAAATCTATTGTAGTCAGTTTCATTGACTTTTATTTTATGGCCCAGAGTAGCCTATCATGCAAAGAATGTGTATTCTATAATTGTTGTCTAGAAGCCTAAAATATGTTTTTTTTAAATCTTTGTATATTTACTATTGTATAGCTAAATATTTCCCATTCTGAGTTTATTTTCCCAAGTGCCACTCGGCCGGCCCTACATTATTTTTTAGAATTTCTTTTAGCTCAGCTTGAAATCTCAGGTATAATTTTGATCACATTAAGAGTATGTATGTCTTGGGGTCGGCCGAGTGGTGCAGTGGTTAAGCGCTGGCTTGGGAAGCCAGCAGCCCCGGTTCGGGTCCCACATATGAAGGCCAGCAACACTGCCCTTAAAAAAAAAAAAAAAGAAAAGAGTATGTATGTCTCTCTGGCATATTTTCATTTTTAATAGAGATATTAGTCATTCTTATCATAATAATTTTATGTTAGATTCTACTACGATCCTTTCTTGTACACTTTTATGTGAAATGAATTCCTGTTTTTTGAGGAGAGAAAAGGAAGTCAAAATAGACTTTTTCAGTCTATTTTCTCTGTGTTGCTGAGATTGGATCATTTCTATTGTTCTGTCTTTAAGTTTGGTGATTCTTTTTCATATTTATTCTCCTGTTGAGACTACCTATTGAGCTTCTTATTTTGGTTATTATATTTTCAGTTCTAAAATTTCTATTTGGTTTTCTTTATCTCTTCTATTTTCTTGCTATACTCTCTCTTTATTTTCTTTCCCTTTGGATCTCAGTTAAATCTGTTGTAGCAGGTCGCTTTTGCTACTGCACTAGAGGGATATGAGGGTACCTCTTCTTACTGCCAGCTGGATGAAGAAGTCCAGTTTCACCACTCAGCCTCTGCTGATGCCTTGGGCAGGAGCGGCGCCTGTTACCGCTGGGCAGGGATAAGAGTTCAGGCTCTTCACTCACCACCCTGATTGGGAAGGGCTGGGGTTCCTTGTTATTGTTCCCCAGGTGACCTCCATGATACCATGGGCAGAGGGCCTTGGTAATACTGGAAGGTGATGAGAACTCCCAGCTTCCCTGTAGTCCTTTTCTGCCATCACGTGAGCAGGGAGGGATAGGGTGCGTCATTACTGTTGGATGATTGAAATTCAGGCTCACCTCTTGGCCTTTGCTGGTGGGGGTACAAATAGGGGGGCATATTGTTTTCCTCGGTGTTTGGCTGAGACAAAGCGGTTATTGTTTAAAAGTTTTCTATTTTGCTAAGCTGCCCCCTCCTGGTCCTTTGATTAGAAAGACAGGCTTGAAATGGGCTTTTTGTTTGTTTGCACCCATTGGTGTTTCTGGATTGTTGGCTTCTTCAGCACCCAGTCTAGGATATAGGAGGCATAAAGAGAGCTCAGCAAACTCACTGCCGTGCCTTCATTCCTCTGGTCCAAAGGCCCTTATCTGGTTAAGCTTCTCCTCTTCACCTTTTATCATCTACTTATGTTTATTTCATATACAATACTAAGGATGTTTAGGGGTAGTTAGTGGGAGGCATATACAAAATTGTCTACTTTGTCTTATCCAGAATTGGAATTTGTAGAATAGATTTTTCATTTTTAACTTTTCCACATATCCCCTCCCCTGCCCCACACAACCTCACCTGCCATCAGTATACCATATCAGTGTGGTTCATGTGTTATACTCTATGAACCAGAATTCACCCATCATTGTCAGCCAAGTCCAAAGTTTCCATTAGGGCTCACTCTTTGTGTTGTACATTCTGTGGGTTTTGACAAATGTACAATGACATATATATGAATACATTTTTGTATATATAGTGTATTCACCATTATGGTATCAAGCAGAATAGTTTCACTGGCCTAAGAATCCCCTGTGTTCCACATATTCATCCCTCCCTCTGACTACGCCCTAGCAACCATAGATTTTTTTCACTGTGTCCATAGTTTTGCCTTTTCCAGAATACCATATGTGTGGAATCTAGCTTTTTCAGGTTGCCTTCTTTCACTTGATAATATGCACTTAAGTTTCCTCTATGTATTTTCATGGAATAAAGGCTTGATAGCTCATGTCTTTTAATAACTGAATAATATTTCATTGTATATACCACAGTTTATATATCCATTTTACTACTGAAGGATATTTTGTTGCTTTGAAGTTTTGCCAATTCTGAATAAAGCTGTTAAACATATCTATATGCAGGTTTTTGTGTGGACACAAATTTTTTAACTCTTTTGGGTGAATAACAAGGAATTAGATTGCTTAGTTTTGTAAGAAATTGCCAAACCATCTTCCAAAGTGGCTGCACCATTTTGCCTTCTCACCAGAAATGAGTGAGAGTTCCTGTTGTTCCACAGACTCACTGGCATTTGGCGTTGTCAGTGTTCTAGATTTTGGGCACTCTAATAGGTGTATAGCAGTGTCTCATTTTTGTTTTAATTTGCATTTCCCTGATGAGCTATGATGTGGAGCATCTTTTCATATGCTTATTTGCCATCTGTTTATCTTTTTTGGTGAGGTGTCTGTTCAGATCTTTTGCCCATTTTTCTAAATCAAGTTGTTCATTTTCTTATTGTAGAGCTCAAGACGTCTCTGCATATTTTGGATAGCAATCTTTTATCAGATGTTTTTTCCCAGTCTGTGGCTTGTCTTTTCATTCTCTTGATAGTGCCTTTCCCAAAGCAGACATTTTTAATTTTAATAAAGCCCAACTTACCAATTTTTTCTTTCATGGATGGCGCCTTTGATGTTGTATCCCCGCTTTTATTTGTGCCATTTCTTCCCTTTATTCTTACTGATCCTGTCCCCTTCCATTTGGATTTTACTCCCAGCAGTTTCTGCACAGTGTGAGCTTTTTCTCTGAAAAGGAGCTTTGTTGTATAGTTTTAAGCATTCACAGGGCCTAGACTGCTCCCACACTTTCAGTTTTGTTACAGTCCCCTCACAGTTTTGACTGCTGTATTCAGTTTGACTTCCAAAGAGTACACTTCTTGTGGTTTTGAGGTTCTTATTTCACAAACACACCAGACCTCTGGTTGTCTTCTCCGTCCCACCCTGTTCTGTCTCTCACACGCAGATGCCAATAATATGTGAATCTGTAACTCTCAGTAGTCTGTACCTGCCTGTTTGGGTACTTAGTTTTGTTATAGACGGTGTATGCCAGGTTTCACCTTTGCTATTATAGTCGCTCTACCTGAATTTGTGGGGAAATCTAAAACTCTTTAACCCCATTCTAGAATCTAGGAGATTCTAAAACTCTTAACACCATTGCTGAAATCTTCCCAGAATCCCTTGCTGTTTTACAATGCATTCTCCCCCTTAACATTCTCAAAGCTGGGATATTCTGGCTCATGTTACTTTGTTTTCATTCATATTGAACTATTCTCCATGAAGAATATAAGGTGTTTGCTTTTATAGAGAGACTGTGATGGGCTTATTATTCTAACACACACACACACACACACACACACACACACACACACACACACACGAGACCTTCAAGTCATTACACCTAAATTTGTGTTCTTGCTCTATCATTTACTGTTAGGAGTTGAATTGTGTTTCTCCAAAAGTCACATGTGAAAGCTCTAACCTCAGAGTAGAACTGTGTTTGGAGTTGGGACCTTTAAGGGGGCGATTCAGGTAAAACAGGCCCTTAGGATGGGCCCTAATGCAGTGTCACTGGTGTTCTAAGAAGAAGAAGAAATTCGGACACACACAGAAGACTCCAGGAACAAAGACCATGTGAAGACACAGCAAGAAGGCAGCCGTCTGCAAGCCAAGAACAAGCCTGAGGAGAAACTACTCTGCTAGACACATTGATTTTGGACTTCGAGCCTCCCAAACTGGGGGAAAAATAAATTTCCGTTGTGTAGACCACCCAGTCTGTGGTATTTTCTTAGGGCAACCCTAGCAAACTGACACATCTAATATCTTTGCAAATGTGGAAATCACTCTGAGATTTGCACCTTTTGTTACTGAGGGATTTTTTAGAGACCAAATGTGAAATGCTGTGTGTGTGTGTGTGTGTGTGTGTGTGTGTGTGTGTGTGTGTAATGAACAGGAACTAAATAGTTCAGTAAGAACAAATATTTATTTATTTATTTTTTTGAGGGCAGTGTCACCGGCCCTCACATGTGGGACCCGAACCGGGGCCGCTGGCTTTCGAAGCCAGCGCCCAACCACTGCACCACTCGGCCGGCCCAGAACAAATATTTTAAAATGCATAACTATGAACTCTCACTTTATGAGGTTACTTTTGAAGGTGTTTGTAGTCCCATGTCATTTCTCATATTTTAAATTAATGTTTTCAAAACAGAGTTTGTGTTTTCTAATGGAATTTTTGAAGTTCAGTAACTTAATTCATGAAATGGATTTGTTTCTTGTCACTGTATCTGATACATTATGTTAGAAATTTGATTAGGAAATTCTTTTGCAGTTTTGTACTTCTAACTGAGGGTTAGGACTTGAAATACAAATGAAACATGTTTGACATCAGTCCCTAAATTATTTCTAAACTGTGATTAGGATCACCAAAATGCCTGCACAATATAGCTGTAACTACCTCCTTGCTTATTGGAAACATGATAACAATATTTTGAGATAGTAAAATATAAAGCTAGAATTGACTGACTAAACACTCAAACATCATTTCTTTTTTTTGTTTTCAGTTTTTTAATTAAAGTTTATTGGGGGTAACAATGGTTAGTAAAGTTACATCAGTTTCAAGTGTCCAATTCTGTAATATCAAACATCATTTCTTAATTAAATAACATCATAAATGTTGAAGTTGCCAGTGGAAAGGCTAGCTAGCGGGCTGCAGAGATGCTTAGCGGTGTAGCATTGTCTGGGTGAATTCTCCTTAGCCTTGGCCTTACACCCAACTTCGAAGGCTCAGAAACACAATCTTGTCAACATCTCAGAGTTGCTCGGCCTCAGAAGTGTTGATCCTCTCTAAGATAGCTAAAAAAGAGGCACTGATACGGAATCTAGAAATGCCTATTTGATCTTTATATAAAAAAGCAAGTAATTGTCAAGAGAATTGCACTTTCTTTGTCGATGGGCAAGTTCTATGAAACAAATCAAATTATAATAGTTATATTTCCCTCACATTGTGAGATAGACACACTTATATACTAATAAAAATACATATGTAGTCTCTTGCCTTTGGGTTGTCTCTCTGTGCTTGGAAGTGGGGATATCTATATATACTAAGAAGAGAAAAACTATCTCCATAGTGTTTAAATAGCCTTGGTTTTTAAAAATTGCAAATAGCATTGTATGCAGCTATAACAAGCATAGAAGTTAAAAGTAAGAAATAATAGTGCATATCTAATGTAGTAGAGGAAGATACATTGTCAAAGAGAAACTAGACTCCATTTAGGATACTACCTTGGGCATATTTACACAGAATACAAAGCCTTCTCATGAATCTGAAAATTAATTTACAGAAAAATTTATTTGCCTTCTAATGTACTGTATTAAAACAGTTTAGCAATAAAATATGACTTTGAGTTAACAAACCAATCCAGTGATACTTTTTAGATAGTAGCTTATAAATTTATAAATTGCGATTCATACAAGATGCTTTCAGTATTATAAAATATTGCCTGGTTACTTTTTATTTGCATTATTTTGCCTATGGATTAATATACCGTGTGTGTGTGTGTGTGTGTGTGTGTGTGTGTGTGACATTTTCTCTTTCCAGCAGCCCCTGCAGTTAGGCATAGCCCTGAGATTTCTTGGCAGATACAGCATCCAGTCAGTGATGATTCCAGCTCATTCATTTTGTTTCCCACAGATTAGGAATGAGTAAACTTTGCTGTCCTCTTGAACATCCAACCACAGTTTGAAAATAACAGTCATGTACTTCTCATTGGGTATAAATAAATCCATGCATAAGCTTCAACTTCTATTGATGTTAATGGCTATCATATTAAAAATCATTTTGGGCCAGCCGAGTGTCGCGGTGGTTAAGCGAAGCCAGTGGCCCCGGTTCGGTCCCACATATGAGGGCCAGTGACACTGCCCTCAAAAAATAAAAAAAATAAATAAAAAATCATTTCCACTGGATAAGAAATGTGTAGGGCATCAGTTTCTTCAGGATGTATTTGCACTTTCCTTCAAGTTACTTCTTGTCCTGTCCAAATGTCCTCTCCCCCACAAAGGGATTCTAATACCTGGTATCTGATTGACTGTTGTATTTGTACATATTTATCCCCCACCACCCACAGATTCTGAAGTTGATCATATACTTTCCTTGTAATCCTGATACCCTTCCATTGGGTTGCCTACTCTTATTCTCTCTCTCCACCTTTAAGCCCCCAGATAATGCTTCAGAATTTCTCCTCAATATGAGAGTGAAAACTCAGGAAGTACAAGGGCACATTTTGCTATCTCATCTTTGACAGGTTTGGAACTCAAATTGGGGTCAGAGCGAGGGCAAAAATGGACATCAACGTTTCTCAAACAGCGAGTCAGAGAAGATGATAGCTAGAGCAGCTGGAGGGAAGCAATCATGTTTTCTACGTCTTTGCCTCTGCTTAGCTTTCCCTACAGTTAGTACGTTCCACGTTAGCCGAGATGTGCAGACGAGGAGTCAGACAACTCCTTTGTACTACCTGAAGAAAATCAGCAGTGCCCCAGTCATTTTGACACTTCATCTTTAAATCAACCTGCAATATTTTCTATTAGATAACATGTTTTAAATAATGAACATAATCTTTTTCCTTTTATTGGTATCTATTGGGCTGTCGGAAAAGTCATGACCCATTTTTGCAGCGAAAAACATAGAAAAAATACGTCATGATTTTTCCGACAACCCAATATTTACTTTTAGGCATCATCTCAATTTTTATTTATATATTACAGAGTAATAATTTAAGTAGAATTCTCTTTGATCCAGTAGGTTTGGTGTAAAAAGTAGTTGTATCAGAATTTGTGTCAGAAATGAAGACACAAAATGAATTTGTGTCAGAAATGAGAGTCTTCATTTCTGTGTAAGATAATACACAGATAATATTATGTGTATTATCTTACACATAATAGCTGCAAAGTATTTCTTTCTTTCATGTCTTAAGTGTTAGAAATCCTGAGACTGTTTGACACTGAATGGAGTGGGTGCTACTTTTAATTTGATATTGCTTGCCAATAATCTTTTTAAAAATTACTGCAAAGGGGAAATCAGTAGTATTGAACATGAGCCCCTTAATATTTTACAAAACATTTAAACAAATATATTTCAACAATCAGTTTGGTTCTTTTAAAATAGCTGTTAATCAGGTCAAAGGACCCATTTGTTCCTGTATTTTTGATAAGTTGGTGTCTCCAGTGCAGCCGCCACTCATTCTTAGTTGTTCATCTGCCTATTGCAGTCTTCTTTTGAGTGGGTTCCTTCAGAAATGTAGATTTCCAACTTAGGTTTAAAAGATAAACTCCAGTCGAATTTCACTCTTAAGCGCAACCCAGTAAGAGTTGCCAAACAGCAGTTACATATTGTGACATGAACCTGATAATAACCTGAGCATTTTCTACATTTACGTCCTGAACCTCTGCTTGACTTTCCAGTTCTTCCAAACTATTAGGCATCTTTGGGTTCCAGATAGTATGACTCAATTTGCAATCCTCTAGCCCTTCTTCTTTCGTGATCTAGGGTTGCCAGGCAGCCTTCCACCCCTTTTTCCCTTAACTCAGAGAGTCCCAAGAGCCACAGGACTCTGCTCAGCATCCAGGGAGCAGCACTCCACAGTCCCTGGTAACTGGTACACGCAAGTCACCACCCCTGACAGCTCTACTTGGCACTTGTCAACTGCCTGGGATCAGATTTTTTACATCAGTAATACTAATCATGGACTATTTTCATTAGTTTACATTGTGTTATTGATTTGTGATCTGTAAAATCTTTTTAATAGTTGGCTTTGTCAGATACATATCTATATTTATGACTTCAGAATTTTAATATCAATTGATAATATCAATAATCTATAGTCCTCAAAGCCAAACAATTTATAGATTTTCTACTTTTGTGATTTCAGATTCTTTATAGAATGATTGTATGCTTCTTCTAGGCTTTGAAATTATCTATATAATTTATCTAGTTTTGAAATAATTACGTAAATGAGGCAAAAATGTTTGTGTCTCATTCTTTCTTTTCAGTTGTACCAGTTATCATACATATATGGCTGTATTATTTGCTGGGACTGCCATAACAAAGTGTCACAGACTGGGTGGATTAAAAGTAACAGAAATTTATTTTCTCCCAATTCTGGGGGCTAAAAGTCTGAGATCAAGGTTTTTTTTTTTTTTTTTTTTTAAGATTTTATTAGGGAATTGGGGGAGGGGAACAAGGTTGGAGAACCGGGGAAAGGGGACCAGCCAAGTTGTTGTTGTTCTTCAATCTTAGTTGTAGAGGGCGCCAGTCACCATCTGACTTCCTGTCGGCAGCTTGTGTCCTCTAAGCTCAAGGTGCTGTGTTCAATCTTAATTGCGGGTGGGCGTAGCCACAATCCCATGTGGGAGTCAAACCAGCAGCCTTAGCAGCCTTGTTGTTAAGAGCACACGCTCAATCCTCTGAGTCATCTGAGCAGCAGCTCAGCTCAAGGTACCAAGTTCAGTCTTAGTTGCGGGTGAGTGTAGCCACCATCCCATGCAGGAGTCGAACCCAGCAGCCTTGTTGTTAAGAGCGCACGCTCTATCCACTGAGCCAAACGGACGGCAGCTCAGTTCAAGGTGCTGAGTTCAGCCTTTAGTTGCAGGTGGGCATAGCCCACCATTGAACAGGCAATCTTGTTGTTACATCAGCTGAGCCATCCTGCCACCTGTTGGCAGCTCAGCAACAGCTCAGCTAGGGCGCAGCATTTACTGGCCCATGTGGGAATCAAACTGGCGGCCCTATTGCTCAGAGCACGTGCTCTAAGCCAACTCTTAACAAACTGAGCCACTCAGCCGGCCCTGGCAAGGTTGATTTATTGGGAGGCCCGCTCCTTGCCTTGTAGATGGGCCTCTCTCCTTGTGTCTTCATGTAGCCTTTCCCCTGTGCATGTCTCTGTCCTACTTTTCTCCTTTTGTAAGATGACCAGTCATATTGGATCGGCATCCACCTTTTAACTCAGTTACTTCCTTAAAGACCCTACCTCCAAATAGTCACATCCTGAGATACCACGGGGTTAGAATTTCTACATATGAATTGGGTGGCATAGGGAGATAACACAATTCAGCCCATAATGATGACACTTTACAATATTTTAATTTGCCAAGAAACAAAATGTGTAAAGCACATGTTTGTTTGAACGTTTTAACAGTACAGTGAGGACCCGAAGCCCTAGTCAGTGAGGCCTAGGTACCTGCCTGAAGCCTCTTGTCTGGTAGGAGGCAGAGCTAGAGTCTGGGTCTCCTGAATTGAACCTCACCATCTTTTCACTCTGCCGTGCTGCAGACTGGAGTACAACTTGCCAGTTGTACAGATGTTTGAATGTTTGGGTATATTAGATATGCATGATCTATAAAAGTCAGTCAGATTTCTGTTGTACATCACTTAGTCACAGCTCCCTGACCATATTGACTGCCTTCTCTCCCTGCTTTATTCTGTGAAGAGTAGGTCAGAGTCTAGCAAGATTGCTAACATAGTTCAAACTTAATTGCCAGATGGAAATGTGAAACATATCAAGGAATTTCTAGAGGCTCGTGTTGTGGAAAACACACCCTTAAAGATTTATTTTTAATGAAGGATCAATTTTATTTCCAGCATTGAGCATTGTTAGCAATTTTGTCACCTGCCAGTGGAGCTTATGGGAGAAAGGGGACAATATGGAACTGCTGAGCTGTATGTCTGCTTTGCCCACACTTGTTAGAATGTCCAGTGTTATCACAGCCTGAGCCACCAGCACTCTGTTGGCAGCCCTGGTTCAGGAATGGCCCACTCTCTCCTACCCTGTCAGAAGCCCTGTCAGTGGGTTAACATTTTAGTAATTAATCATTCTGATTGGTTAGCATTGCTTCAACCCTGCCATGAATCTGATGAATCTTTTTTCTCTTATCACTGTTGTTAACAGTATGTAAATGTCTCTTACCGACCCTGGAAATCACTCTTTTGTCTTATAATTCTTTTTCCTTATGTAGATCTTAACTATGTGACTATTTCAAAGCTTTCTGTATCTACAAACATACAGCTGATTACTTGTATTAAATGAATATCCTACTTTTAAAAGATACAAGTATGAATGTTTGTTTTATGGGTAAGTTATTAAAATTGAAAGAAGGAAGTTTGATGTATAATTGTGGCAGATGTATTGATATTTGCCTTTTTTAGAGCAGTAAAATAATAAGAAATATTTTCTTTTGAAAGTTGGCCAGGGATACTTTGCCCTGATCCTTTTAAAGGGCAATACGTGACCTATGACCTGGATGGAAATGTTGAACAGTATCACATAGAATTCCTGGGTGATCCCCACTCAAGATCATGGATGAATGCAACATTTGTTGGACATTATAGTATCACATTAAAGGTAGGTATAGTAACATCAAAACTTTGTTCTTCTTGCACTTGTTTTTAATTGTGGCCTTTTTGCCTCAGATTCTAAAAGATATATAATTATTTACTTTTATATTTATATAAACAAAATAGTATATACTGTTTATTTAAACTCAAATATTTGTATTTTTAAAAGTTTTTCAAAGGAAACATGGATATAAAAATAGCCGTGAAGTACTTTTAAATTTTATTTTTCTAATGGCAATATATTATAAATCAACTGAGAACTTTACATAATTGCCTTCTAAAATAATTTTAAGGTTATCATTTGGTAATTTTTTAATTCTCTTGAGAAGACTTGTAAGTTGTAGCCCTAGCTCACAGGGAAAATTAATTATGGAATGCAACCCGATTTTCAAATTTCAAACAGAATATTTCATTATACTGACTCCTTCAGTATCTCTTTGACTCTTTTTAAACTTTTAAGTCACACACTAAATTAATGAATAGACTGGACTCTGAGATTGATGAGAATAAGTAAACTGGACCTTTTCCCATGGGTTTGGTTTAATGATATAAATTAATTCAATAATCTGTCTATATTCTAATATTAAAACTTTTCATCTGCAAAGCATATTTTCATTAGAAATCTGATGTCAGAAATGTGTGTGCCTTTTAATCAGTTTGGATGGTTTCTATTTATAGTGGAAAGTATATATATATTCACACATATGTATAAGTGCATGTATATTTAAGGTGTGCCCTTTAATCTATAGTATAAGCAAATCTATGAGAATCTGAGGTACTTTAAAATAGGCTTTGACTCTATCTTTGGCATAAACAGTATCTTTGTTCTATTGAGGTTGAAAGCAGCCGGAAGGGAAGGCTGTTTTAGTAAAAATATTTAAGTGTGGAATTACATCATTTACATTCATTTCATGGTAGTTGTGAGCCAGTCATCTTAATGTGACACACCTGTGCTCTGACATTTTGAATGTGGTCTTACGCACATCTGCTGCCAACCGCGGGAGGTAGATGGAGGGTTTCCCTCCTCTGCCCCTCCCCTCTTCTAAAGGATGGGGAAACCTAACTTACCATGAAGTAGACCTTAGAATCTTAGATATTTGACAATGTGATAAAAAGTGGGATGTTCTTAAGAAATTATGTTTAAATATAAGTAAAAACCATCAAAGCGTATTTTAAAATTGAACTAGTATTATTCACAGGATTTGAGTCCTGTTGGAATTAATTTAAGTAGTCTGGTATCAGTGAGCATACCATTAATCCCTGGGATATGGAAAACATCTGATGCAAAACACAGCCAAATTTAAGAATCTACTGATAAATTCTTGCACAGACCAAGAATTTAGGGCTGCTTAAATTACGCTTTCCCCTAATGAAAGGATGAGAGCAGAAAAAAAATCGGTGTTTGTTTCCTCTGCTTCCTTCCCCCAGGTTCCCAACTAGCCAGGTGCTCAGAGGGGATAGCCCAGTGGGTGTCCACAGGCTGGGGGGCGGGGAAGGCCCTCTCCTCTACTGTCGTTCAGGGTACCTACCTGTAGGCTCTGTCCTTGTCCCTTACTCTTTTCTTCTCGTACGTGTCTTTTCCTTTACTTGTGCTTTTGGTACAGGGATGCCTGCGCCTGTGGATCCCTTTATTTAGGGCTGAACGTTTAGTTCCCTTTCACCTCAGTTCAGTTGGCACAGGCCAGACTACTCCATTGTGCTCTGATCCCACACTCTGGCTCTCTAACGACAACCCAGGAGGGGAGACTAGCAGACGATTGAACCCTCCCTGCCCCAATCTACTCAAGAAACAGAAAGCAAGGAGGTTGACTCAGGAAATACTGACAGCCAAGGTAGAAAAATGGTCAAAAATGGTACACATGAGAAAGTGGTTGAAAATGGATACTTCTAGTTTATGTTTTCCCCAGGAATAGATGAGTTTTTCCTGTCCTTGGAGATAGAGACAGTATTGATGCCAACCTACAGTTCTATTGCCTAGACTTCCAGGGATGGAATCCGTATGGTCTTCTTGGCACTGCAGCTCCTAAATCCTCAAATGCTGCCCTACACAGGTCCACATTGGTCCAGATATTAAATCCACAAATGCTGCTCTAATAAAAAATCACTTACACAAAAAATAATATATAGCAGACAATGTAGACTTCTTTAAAGATTTTTTTTTAGACAAGGTGGAGAGGGGCTGTACATTGCATAACTTGTCTGATTTCTTTTTCTAAAACTAGACCAAGAATGATAGGCATATGTCACTCTTACTGGCTTAAGCTGACTAAATCTTACTTCCTACGCATTATTTCAACATCCTTTCCTCTTAATTTGTATAAGCTTAATTTAACAAGTAACTAAATAGTATTTCATAATTTTCACTGAATACGGACTATGTATATTTAACAGAATATGTTAAAGTGGGAGATAAATTAGCTCTCCTAGAAAGACATTATATGCATTTATGAGAAAATGAAATGTTTTTAGTTTTAGATTATAAAAATATTAACTCTTCTCTTTTAGTTCATGTTTGTCTAATATTTTTGTTTTGTTTTTGTTTTCTTTTTCCATAATTAATTCCCCCTGTTGATATGTTTATGGGACAACTGACTTATTAATTTTATTGTTGAAAGCATGACTGTGTATTCATACAGATGGGGATTTTTTTTTCCAATAAATGAAACTACTCATAGATATATTGGGATATACTTTAGAAAAAAGTTAAAGGTAATATTTAGATTGCATATTTATAATTTATATTGGTTTATTCATAACACTTTATTTTTTAACTTACTATAACATCAGTGACTGTAAAGAAAGCTGATGTTACCCCCTTCTTTTTGAAGAAATTTTGATTCTCTTAAAAGTGTGTATTTAAAAATACATATTACTCTGTTAATTACTCAGAGAAAATAGACATGAACATGTGCTAGATGGCTGTTTTTTTAAAGTGCAGATGCATGGAAAGCTCCATGGGCACAAATGTTTCCTTTGTATTTAATAGGTGTATGTCTGCAGAACTCATCATTTGCAAGTTTATTTTTTGGCTCGATAGAATACTGCATGACTTAGTTTAGCATTTCTTAAGCCTAGATGTGCATTAGAGAGCTTTACAAAACAATAACAACAAAAACACGGCAGTGTCTGGGCTCCATCTTACTGGATCAATTAAATCAGAATCTCCTGGAGTCGGGCCAGCCTCCAGCATTTTTCAGTTCCTCAGATGCATCAAATATGCAGCCCAGAGAGAGAACTGCTGACTAAGTGTTCTCCACTTGAGGCATCAGAGTTTTATTGGTTTTATCTCCATTAGTATAGTAGTATAACTTTGGTTATGGCCTACTGTTTCCTGTTACTTTTCTTCTACTTCTTTCGTTAATCTTTCACTTTTTTTTTTGCCTGGAAGTTAGGCTTACCACCACAGGTTCACAAGTCTAACCCAATAGTTATCGATTTCATTGAACATAGCTTTAATGTCATTCGTGCCTTTTAACATTATACATAATTTATAGATTTTGCTGACAAAGCTGATGTATAATTTGAATTTAAATATTATAGCTTGTTTAAGTTGATCACCTATCTTATAAGTTATATAGAGTCATTATAGTTTTTCTTGGACATAAATAATGTATTCCAACCAGTGATTGCCAGGCCTACACTTTTCTGGTTCTTTGTATTACCAAGTAAAAGGAAATAGTTCACCCCTAATACTATGATGCTCCTATGATTTTTGGGTCCCTGATGCAAATGGATTTTTTTTTTAGTTATATATTTTAGTAGTCTGCTTACTGTGTAGTAAGGGTGTATGTAGGCTATACATGTAGATATGCAACCATTTCTTTGGGTATCAGATGTTGTTTGGGTATTTATCCATTGTGGTATGGAGTTGCTTGTATTTTCCAGGGAGATCAAAACGGAGCAATGCCATATTGCTAAATTTGAGCCCTGCAACTGCTAGAATTCTGCTTCCCAGCTGGGATAGTCATCAATACTGTTAAAAAATAAATAAAATGTCCAAACTCTTGTGGTGGGTGGGGCCAGTGAGCTGTGACTAAAAGTGACAAATGTCCCCTCTTTGAGCATGTACCTGCATGCAGTGCAACATCCTCTAGAGTTCTCTTTCTCTGGTACACCATGGTAGATAATGTTTAAAATACTGGTTTGCTACTTTCAGCCTTTATTCCTAAGTGACTACCCTTGGCAAAGACTTTTCTGCCCAACTGACCTTCTTCTTTCCCCCTCCTCCCCCCTCCCCCAACAAACAACAGATATGCAATGTGAAGAAGCTATAGGCATTGTGGTAAGCCCCAGGGATTATTCTAACGCATACACTAATGATAAGACAGAAGATGTCACAGTTCTTTGTAACCTGTATCTTTAGAAGGACCATTCCTGAAATACTCTTCCCAATATGGCCAAATGACAGAAATCACTGATACTCTAATTTCTCCAATCTGTAAATAGAAATAACATAACTTATCCTATAGTAATTTATCAAATAAGTTGATTTCTTCTCCATATGATGATAAACATCTGAGTAGAAATTGCCAGCTGACGATTGCTACATTGAATATAAATTTGGTCTAGTAAATATATCCCCCAACAAATGGCTCTGATGTCAACATACATTATGATGATTCTAATAACTAACCCACAAATAGCAATCATATATCAAGTCCCTACCATAGGCCAAGGATTGGGTAGATCCTTTTCCTATAATATTTAAAGCTGTACAGCAACCCCAAGAAGAAAGGCATCACTATTTGACATATGGAAGAAACTGAGATTAGGCTATATATATAGCCTGAATTCTATATATCAGCTGCTAAGTGCTGGGGCAGTGATTAGATTGAGATGTCTTAATTCTAAAGACCAAATACTTTTCTCTACCTATACCATGCCTGTTCACGTATGCATAAGCTGTGCTCTAATTTATTGTTGAGTTTTTTTCCCTACATTTTCACCTATGAAAAATGAGGAGGGCCGGCTTAGTGGCTCAGTTAGTTAAGAGCTCGCTCAAGAGTGCGAGCTGAGCTCTGAGCAACGGCGGTTTGATGCCAGCCCGAGCTGAGTTGCCATTGAGCTGCCAACAGGTGGCAGGATGGCTCAGCTAAAAAAAAAAAAAAAATGAGGAAAACTTCCACCTTTTAATTCTAATGTAGATGTTGAATGATGGCAGTCTCTGGTACACTCGCTCTTTATTTGCCACTTGATATTCCCCTTTAGAGGACTAGTGACCAAGCAGAAGTCTAGACTTTTACAAAACACATTTGCAGTAGTCATTTAACAAGTGCATCTGGATTAACATCTATTTGAGCAAGTGTTTTGCTTCTAATATTCATTAAGATCCAAATTCTGGGAATGTGGTCTGTAATAAGGATTAGCACGTTAGTTTACAGACTAGATCATCAGGCAGCATTTTGCTCTTACAGTAATGGAATGGAACTGAATACAAATCTATTGAACCAATTCACGGGGAAACCACATTTGCAAATATATATGCACTCTTGCACCATGTTCCTAACTGCCAAGCAATCTGTAGAGCTACCAAACTCTCAGTAAATCTTTATCATGTGAATTCCATATTTGATATAAAATTTACTGTAATTTTGGTATTAAGAGACAAAGACTTTTTGTTTGTTTGCTTGTTTTCTAAGCTTCCTTTAGTTTTTGGCCTAGAGAAAGGTTAAGAGAATTAGAACGTATTTCTGTAACTGTGATCTATTCGTGAATAAGCTGCCAAGGAAACTTTTGTAGGAATGTATATTAGGAAAAGAGTGAAGTTGTCATAGTGGTTAAAAAGCCAGGTTTTTTTTAATTCAAAGGTTGGCTGTGCGTTAGATCTCAGACAAGGCACGTACCCTTTGCAAATCACACATACCTCATCTTAAAATGGAGGTTATAATAGTATATGCTTCATAAAGTTGTTGTAGGGGTTAACTGAGATAATACATGTAAAGCATTTATAATAGCATAGTGCTTGTCATATAGTAGGCTCATAATAAACATTGGTTGATATTATTCACTGGAAATGCAGGTAAAATATACAGTTAAATTATTTATTTACTTTCCCTAGAAACATGTATCTATAAGAGGGAGTACCAAAAAAGACACCAAAAACAATAAAGTGGAGAATATTTTTTCTTTTGACTAAGATCATATGTGAAAATGGCATGATTATAGTGTTTTTTTTATCAACCAACGTTATGCTCCCAGAAATTGAGGGAAATAGAATGAATTCTTCATCTTATCCTTTGATTTTTCAGTACATGACTGAAAAAGGTCATTGCTGCCATACTTTTCTAGTTTGGGGTAAACAGAACTTTTGAAAGCAGGAGATAGGTTTGAGCCTTCTTAATCTCACTCCTTGGTGAAGAAATAATCCTCAATATAAGCAGGCCTCAAGAATACTTTGGATTTTTTTTGATAGAATTAGGAAAGAAAATAGGAGACACTATCTTTTATGTTCTTCCGATTGAATGAAACCAGTTTCTTTCCCTATCTTTATCCTGCTTTTTTTTGTTTGTTTGTTTTAGCTGAGCCATCCTGCCACCTGTTGGCAGCGCAGCAGCAGCTCAGCTCAGGCTGGGCATCGAGCTGCTGTTGTTCAGAGCTCAGCTCGCACTCTTGAGCGAGCTCTTAACCAACTGAGCCACATGGCTGGCCCCTATCTGCTTTTTTTGATTCATTCACATTTATATATGCTGACTTTGCTCCTTCAAATAAATTCTTCAGTTCACCTCTGTCATCTCCTGACTTTATCTCTTATGAATTTAGATAGCTGTGAACTTGTACTGAAAATTCCAAATCCAAATAAGATGATCACGTTTACTCAGTTTATAAAGGATGGACCAAGTGGCTACCTTTCACATCATCAAATACATGAAAAATGTATAAAGTATGAACTAGGTTTTTCATATTGACTCTTCAGTGGAATAGCAATAATCTTTTCTAAGAAATCCCAGTATATAGCTTTCTCAGCTGTGTAGAAGTGCTTATTTTCTGTTAAAGAAACCAGAGTCAGATTGTTGTTTTTAAGCCAAAATACAAGGCTCACTAAATTTCCTTCAGAGTTATATTCGTTATGAATAAGGAAGCCTGCCTTATAATGAGTCTCTTATACTGGGATTCTTTTTTTTTTTTTTAAGATTTTTATTGGGGAATTGGTGGAGGGGAACAGCGTTGGGGAATCGGGGAAGGGGAACAGACAAGTTGCTGTCTTTTTGTTCTTCAGTTTAGTTGCGGAGGATGTCGCTTCACTGTTGGTATCATCATTGCGCTCTTCCCGGATGAGGCAGATCGGTCGCTGGCCTCTGGATGTCGCTCACCGCGGCTTTTGGCAGATCATGCTTGGCTGCCAGCCGCTCACGCTGGCTGCGGGCCACTCACTGTAGCCTATGGCAGCCCACTGCAGCAGGGGCTGCAGCCCACACCATCACCGGGGCTCGCACAGCCCAGCTCCAGGTGGAGCTGTTGTTAGCTGTAGAGGGCAGTGTCACTGGCCCTCATGTGGGATCTGAACCGGGGCCGCTGGCATCCCCAAACCAGCGCTTAACCAATGCGCCACTCGGCCGGCCCTGGGATTCTTAAATAAGTAAATAGATGTAGAGTAACTTTTTGGTACATTCTTCCATTAGGGAATGGTGAAGTCCAAAACTCATAATCATATAACTGAAAGTCTACAATTGATATATTAACTTCTTTTTAATTTTCTTTCTTTTAATTTCCCTATCATTTTTGTTTTGTTTTGTTTTAAGTATCTTGTAGCCAAGGGTCAAGACCAGTCCATGACTCAGGCAAAACCCATTATCCCAAAACTCTAAACAATCCTGATTAAACTAACTTTGAAAATAAATTTCAGAATTACCACTTCCTTACCATTTTGGCTATCTCACAGGATTATGTACTGATTCTGTATCACATATTTAATTGTCCTCTTTGCCTAGATCTCCCACCTGCTCTATGATTCTATCATTAAAAAGAATCTGAGTACCTGTCTGTAATAAACTATTGTTTTGCCATGAACACAAATTACATCAAAAACAAGCAAATGTGGAGTAGAAAAGAGCAGCCAAGTATGCTAAATTTCTTTTAGATTCAGGTCTTGATATCCATTTGTACTGTTGCTTAAAATTTTTAAAACGAATCCTGACCTTTTTAGGCTCCGACCAATGATCGCATGCTTATTTTCATGGCTGAATTAAACCCATTATCCCAGTTCTATTTAATATCTCCAGCTATAGCAGGCAGCCTGGCCAGAGCAGTGGGAGATAGCAGCACTTTAGATAAGCACAGGCCTTAAAAATTATCTGTTGACAGAGTACTCATTTGCTTCCTGGTCTTTATTTCATCAGTATATTACTAATACTTCACTATCATTTTACATAGCAATGTTTATAACTGCTTTCTTGCTATAGATTTAATGAAATATTCAGTTATGCAAAATAAAGATTCTACAACTTGAAATTAGAATACATAAAATACTTTTTAAGTTGTACACAATAAATAAATATGATTTTAGTTTTTGATTCTTTAAAAAAAATTATAATAAACTATATATAACATAAAATTTACCATTTTAACCATATATTCAGTAGTGATTTAGGTTTTTAACTACTGATTAATAATCCTAGAAAAAAGAATTTCCCAAGCAATATAAACATGACCTAATACAGAAAATGCCAGATGGTAGTTTCCTATCATTTTCAACACAATTTATTTCTTATGATAATGGGCTATAAGTTTTCATAACACCATACTTGAAATTTGTGCAACAGAATTACCTTATAGTGAAATAACATTTTTCAGGCAAACCTCGTTTTATTGCGTTTTGCTTTATTACGCTTTGCAGATATTGTGTTTTTTAACAATTGAAGTCTGCCGGCGCCATTTTCCCAACAGCATTTGCTCACTTCATGTCTCTGTGTCACATTTTGGTAATTATTTAAATATTTCAACCATTATTATTATTATTGTGGTGGTGGTGGTGGTGGTGGTGGTGGTGATCTGTGATCAGTGATCTTTTTTTTTTTTTAAAGATTTTATTGGGGAATCGGGGAAGGGGAACAGACAAGTTGCTGTCTTTTTTTTGTTCTTCAGTCTAGTTGCGGAGGACGTTGCTTCACTGGTCCATGTTGGTATCGTCATTGCGCTCTTCCCGGATGAGGCAGATCAGTTGCCGGCCTCTGGATGTCGCTCACCGCGGCTATTGGCAGCTCACACCTGCTGCCAGCTGCTCACGCTGGCTGCTGGCCACTCACTGTAGCCCATGGCAGCCCACTGCAGCAGGGGCTGCAGCTATGCTGCCCCCGGGGACTCACAGCAGCCCAGCTCCAGGTGGAGCTGTTGTTCACCATCTTAGCTGTAGAGGGCAGTGTCGCTGGCCCTCATATGTGGGATCCAAACTGGGGCCGCTGGCATCCCAAGCCAGCTCAACCAACGCGCCACTCAGCCGGCCCCTGATCAGTGATCTTTGATGTTACTATTGTAATTGTTTTGGAGTACCATGAACCACACCCATATAAGACCGTGAACTTAACTGATAAATGTGTGTGTTCTGACTGCTCCATCAATCAACTTTCTATTACAGTCGTCTCTTTCCCTCTCCTCAGGCCTCCCAATTCCCTGAGACACAATATTGAAATTAGGCCAATTAATAATCCTGTAATGTCTTCTAAGTGTTCAAGTGAAAGGAAGAGTCACAAGTCTCTCACTTTTAAGTTAAATGGTAGAAATGATTAAGCTTAGTGAGGGAAACATGTTGAAAGCTGAGAAAGGCTGAAAGCTGGGCCTCCAGCACCAGTTAGCCAAGTTGTGAATGCAAAGGAAGAGTTCTTGAAGAAGATTAAAAGTGCTACTCCAGTGAACACACAGACGATAAGAAAGTGCTGCTTTATTGCTGATACGGAGAAAGTTTTAGAGGTCTGGGTAGAAGATGAAACCAGCCACAACATTCCCTTAAGCCAAAGCCTAATACAGAGCAAGGCCCTAAGTCTCTTCAATTCTGTGAAGGCTGAGAGGGGTGAGGATGCTGCAGGAGAAAAGTTTGAAGTAGCAGAGGTTGGTTCATGAGGTTTAAGGAGAGAAGGCATCTCCATGACATAAAAGTGCAAAGTGAAGCAGCAAGTACTGATGTAGAAGCTACAGCAAGTTATCCAGAAGTTCCAGCTAAGATCATTAATGAAGGCAGCTACACCAAACAACAGATTTTCAATGGAGACAAAGCAGCCTTGTACTGGAGGAAGATGCCATCTGGGACTTTCATAGCTACAGAGAAGTCAATGCCTGGATTCAAAGCTTCAATGGACAGGCTGACTTTCTTATTAGGGGCAAATGCAGCTGGTGACTTTTAACTTGAAGCCATTGCTCATTTACCATTCTGAAAAATCCCAGGGCCCTTAAGAATTATGCTAAATATGCTCTGTCTGTGTTATAAAAATAGAACAACAAAGCCTGAATGACAGCACATCTGTTTATAACATGGTGTACTGAATATTTTAAGCCTATGGTTGAGACCTGTTCCTCAGAGAAAATGATTCTTTTCAAACTATGACTGCTTACTGACAAAGCACCCCGTCACCCAAGAGCTCTGATGAGATGTACAAGGAAATTCATGTTGTCTTTATGCCTGCTAACACAGCATCCATCCTGCAGCCCCTGGATCAAGGACTGATTTCAACTTGCAAGTCTTATTATTTAAGAAATACATCTCACAAGGCTATCACTGCCACAGATAGATTCCTCTGCTGAATCTGGGCAAAGTAAATTGAAAACCCTCTGGAAAGGATTCACCATTCTGGATACCATTAAGAACATTTGTGATTCATGGGAAGAGGTCAAAATATCAACATTAACAGGGGTTTGGAAGAAATTGATTCACCCTCATGGATGGCTTTGAGGGCTCAAAACTTCAGTGGAGGAAGTAGCTGCAGATGTGGTAGAAATAGCAAGAGAACTAGAATTAGAAGTGGAGTCTGAGAATGGTTGCAATCTCATGATGAAACTTTAACAGATAAGGAGTTGCTTCTTATGGATGAGCAAAGAAAGTGGTTACCTTAGATAGAACCTACTCCTCGTGAAGATGCTGGGAAAATCGTTGAAATGACAACAAAGGATTTAGACTATTACATAAACTTAGCTGATAAAGCAGTGGCAAGGATTGAGAGGAATGACTCCAATTTTGAAAAAAAGTTCTGTGGGTAAAATACTATCAAACAGTATCACGTGCAACAGAGAAATCATTCAGGAAAGGAAGAGTCAATCGACAAACTTCACTGTTACCTTATTTTAAGAAATTGCTACAGTCACCGCAACCTTCAGCAGCCACCACCCTGATCAGTCAGCAGCCATGAACATTGATGCAGGGTCCTCCACCAGCAAAAACATTATGATTTGCTGAAGGCTCAGATCATGGTTAATACTTTATAGCAAAAAGTATTTTTAAATTAAGATATGTACATTTTTTTAGACATAATGCAATTACACACTTAATAGGCTACAGTACAGTGTAAGCATAACTCTTATATGCACTAGGAAAACAAAAAATTATGACTGCTTTATTGCAGTATTCACTTTATCATAGTGGTCTGTAACTGAACCTGCAATATTTCTGAGGTGTGCCTGTATGGCAATTGAGCCCATGAGTTCTGGAGTTACATTGCCTGTATGAATTCCAGCTTTATCACTAACTAGCTATATGAGCTTAGGTAAATTCTAAACTCAGTGCTTCAGTTTCCTCACCTGTAACATGAGGATAATAATAGTACCTGCCTCATAAGCTTGGGAGGTAGTTAAAATTAGGTGTTTGTAAGGTGCTTAAGACTTTATCTTACACTTATAAGCATTGACTTGGTAAATCAGTAAATTAAAAATAATAATAGAGTCTTTCATAGTAGAACTCCTGTGGAAATAGAATATGTACTCAGTCAACTCCTCCCAATTGGGAATGGAGTTCTTACCTCATTTTCTTGGCCTGCAGAGACCAAATGATAAATATTTATGTTCTCATCATTTGTGATATTGATAGCTAACATTTGAAAAATGCTTTACATTTTATAAAATACTTTTTACATATATTATCTCATGTGATCCTCATTCCTTGTTAAGAAAGTGGAGGCTCAGGTTAAATGAGTCTCCTGAGGTCACACTACAGAGGAACCGGGACTCAAGCCTGGGTCTCCTGATTACAAATATGTAATTCTCGTTGAAATTTCCATTGGGCCATCTGCTTCTAATCTTCATAAGCATCCTAAATTCATCATAAGCTATCATCTGTAAACAGAAAATCATGAACTCCTTCTTATTGATCTCCTGTTATTAATTCTGTCTACTTGATTAATTAACTTAACCTTTAACCAGAGCTTTTAAAAGTTGGACAAAGATATGAAAGCTCTATATTCACATTTAGTGCATTGATTCCTAGCTTAAGATTTAGAGCATCTTCATGATTGTTATTATTTATTTCACTCTTGTAACCTTAGCGGTAATTGTTTATTATTAATACACACATTGGTATCTGGATGCCAAGCGTTTTTTTTGTTGTTGTTGTTGTTGTTGTTTGTTTTTTATGTTATTGCTTATTCTACTATTGGTTCCCAAACTTGCTCATCATCAAGTTCTTCCACAGAACTCTTTAAAAATATATATTCCTTATTATTCAGCCATTAAAAATTAGGAAATTCTAGCATTTGTGACAGCATGGATTTAACTTAAGGGATTATGCTGAGTGAAGTCAGACAGAGAAAGACAAATACTGTATGAATCGTATGATCTCACTTATATGTGGAATCAAAAAACACCAAAACCAAAACAATCCCAAACCCAAAGAAAAAGAAGGTTAGGCTTGTGGCTACCAGAAGCAGAGGACAGGGGGAGGGGGAATTGGAGGAAAGTGGTCAAAAGGTACAAACTTTCAGTTATCAGAGAAGTAAGTTCCAGGAAGGTCATGTGCAACATGATGACTGTAGCTGACATTTGCTGTGTGACATATAGGACAGTTGTTAAGAGAGTTTATTCTAAGAGCTCTCATCACATGGAAAAAATTGGTTTTCTTTTTTTTTTTCCTTCTTTCTTTTCATTTTATTGTATCTATATGAGATGGTCGATGTTAGCTGAACCTATTATGGTAATCATTTTGCAATACATTTAAATTAAACTCTCATAGTCTATGCCTTAAACTTACACAGTAATGTATGTCAATTATTTCTCAATAAGACTGGAAATATATATGTTCCTGAACCTATGTAGTGGGGAGTGTTATGAGAACCTATTCAGTTCCTTAGTGAATCTCGGAAACCACTGTATAGCAGATTATTTCCCCATGAATACCTATATTCTCTGTTTACTGGAATTAGCTAAAGAAGATATTTATGAAAATGTGTATTGGTTTCACTGTGTTTAATTTGTGGAATAAATGAATGTGTTTATGAGTTTGTGGTTCTAAAGAGGCCAGGCAAATCTTCCATAAAACTATAATATTAGATTCTCTTTTCCCTTTAAATAGTTTCTCTTGGAGGATGACTGATTTTCTTCCTGCTATGACAAGTGGAGCCCTCTTACTTTTCTCTCTCCTTCTCTCAAAATTTGATTTCGGGCCCATCACCTTAAATGATGATACATTTGTTATATAAAAATTGATTTCTAAAGGATGTCAGTCCAGATAATAGACATTCCCTAAAATGTCAGACTGGGCTTCTTTAAAAAACAAACAAAGGGGGCCAGCTGAGTGGCGCGGTGGTTAAGCGCTGGCTTGGGAAGCCAGCGGCCCCGGTTCAGTCCCACATATGAGGGCCAGTCACACTGCCCTCAAAAAAAAAAAAAAAAAAAAAGAACAAACAAAAAGAACCCCAACAACAACCACAGCATAGAGGAGTTGTCTATTCCATCTTTATAGGAAAAGAGGTTAGATATTCAAAACACTCAGTTAATATATGTTAAAGCCTAGGTTAATAAAAAGTTTGTCTAGTAGCCTGTGATTTTTCTGATTTGTCCATTGGGGTTATTTTATCTTCCATGGCTTGGCTTCCTCCTTCTCCTCCCACCTCCAGCATTGTAGGGAGTACTCAACACCTGTATTGGTCATTTTTGTATAGAATTCAAATCCAAAATCCCAGTATTTCTGCCAAGTAATGGAATCACACTGTAAATATTTGACTCTCAAATGTCCTTCTTCTTTCTTCTCTACCTAATTTCTCTCTGGTAATCATTGCATTCTCAGTATTATTTTTCAGACTGATGTAAAGGATCAGACTATACAGAGCTAGAACTTTTTTTTTTTCTTTTTTTTGATCCAGTTAGCTGGTTCACACTTTCTGGTGGTGTGGGAGTGGGGGTGGAGAAGTTATTTTGATCTTAAAATCTTGCTGAATTAGAGTAAGCAAAATTCCTATTTATGTCTAAGGAAACTTAAACAGAATGAGAATTGATTATTGAAAATTATATGAAGCGATGTTAAATATAACAGATGAGAGGGGAGGCAGATCCTAGGAAGCCAGACAGTGTGTGGTACACATGGGTGTGATGTGACTATCTTCTCCTTTGCATCAAAGAGATGAGGATGCTCTTACAGTTTAGATTACTGGCTGCTGTTGTAGAAATCCAATTTAAGGAAGACAAGATATCCTTGTGATTAACTTTCTACTGAATTGCTTTAAGTGAAAACGATCTGCCCAACAGAGGAGAAGAGCGATGGCTTTGGCATGATAGTAAATAGAATGATGCATCAGGGCAATACATGGCTAGTCAGTGAGCTACACTGCAAATTTGAATGTCTAAGTAGCAGCAATTGATGTAAATCACCAGGCAGAGTACTTTATAATGGGCAGGAGTGTCAATCCTCATTTAGTGGAGATGCATTCCAAAGGAAAATTATTGTATATTTCTTTAGATTATGAAATCTATGGCTTATATCCCCATTTTTTAAAAGCCACATTATGTAAGAAATAACTTAAAGTAACGGTCAATATTTGAAGTCGTTTCAATGAATTTATGAAGCTCAATAAAGCAGGCTAAGTACTTATGATTCTGATTTTCCAGATTTTGAACATACGCTCAACATTGTGTCTCAAGATGAATTTTCTAAATTGTAAGTACTTATTTTGCGGTTAACTTTAATATTGATGTAATCAAAATTGGAATTGGTACTTTTGGATGGTAGATGATATCATTGTATTTACAGGACTGTAGTGAGGCTCTACCATCCCCCAAATTGTGCATATGAAGAAGCAGTTGACTGAATTACTTTCAATTTAAAATTAGGTACTATTTTTTACATAATTTGGACACTTTTTTCAAGAAAAAAATACTACTAATATAATAGGATAAATCAATGGCCCATAAAGTACTTCATAGGTCTGAATTCTGTCTAAAAAATGAAGTTCTGTATTATCTTTGAAGTAATATCACTATATGATAATGCCAGATAGTCATCATGTTTATAAATTTTTCTTCTATCTTTCTAAGGATAATCACATAATTCAGGATTAAGATTTTGCAGCCTTTCATTTTCATGACCAATTTTCTGACTAGGTTTTACCCATGCCACCCTGAAAAATAAGAGCCCAGATGGGTCTTTACTTAAGAAAGACCTATTATATGCAACTCTGCTAGGCTCAGAAGTGAACAAAATAGAGAAAATTTAAATGCCCTCATGCGACTTAAATTAGTGGGATAAGACATATAGCAAACAAACAAATAAATAAATAAAGATATGGTATGTTGTTGCTGAGTGCTATGGGGAAAAATTAAGAGCCATAGGTGGAGTGAAGGAGTAGGATGCCGAGGGGTGGAGAGGAAAGACTGCCACCTGCCTATTATTCTGTTGGGCTGTCGGAAAAGTCATGACGTATTTTTTCTGTTATTCATTGCAAAAATGTGTCATGACTTTTCCAACAATCCAATAATATTCAGAATCCCTTAGCTAGGAGAATCTTCCCTATAGTCAACCAAATGCCAGGGGGTGGTTAATAATAATTCTTTTTTTTTCCTTTTTTTCTTTTTTTTTTTTTTTGAGGGCAGTGTTACTGGCCCTCATATGTGGGACCCGAACCGGGGCCTCTGGCTTCCCAAACCAGCGCTTAACCACCATGCCACTCGGCCAGCCCATAATTCTTTTGTATTGTATTTTTCTCTCTCATTTATTCCAATAAGTAGTCAGGCCCCTAGTGTTCATATGTCTCGGGTGTTTTCTGCTGTGGGGATCAAAAGCAGAGCTTGCCTGTCTACTTGACTTGAGTTCCCTGAGGATGGGAAGGGCAAACTGGGAATGGAGAAGCCAGTGCCTCTAAAAAGGACAGGCAGGAACAGCAAGACAGTGAAGAGACTCTGCCAGACATGGAAGAGGACTTGTCTTTCAGTGCCTTGGGTAGAGGTGGTACCCGGAGAAGGATAGCAGCATGGTGTATCCAGAGAGAGTGCATCCAAGGAAACTGAACCCATCCTCTCAAGGTTCCCAGCCTCTGTAAAGATTCTTTAGACTGCCTGACTTCAAGGGACTTGAACAAAGATGTTATTCAAGTAGTTATTATAGATTGAAGAGGAATGACCTGTCCTTAGTTTTCAGGTACCATATATTTTTTTCCAATTTGTGTGAACCTAGGGAAAGTAAGAGGTGGCCCCCAAAATGACTGAGATCAATCATTCCTGTTGAATGAGGGCTGTTTCATTCAATTTTATTTAGCAAAAATAAGGTCATGTGACACTGCTTACACATTCAACTTTGAAGAGTAAAATTTATGCTGCTACAACTCCAAACTATTATATTTTAGAGAAGCAATCTTAAAATACAAAGCAACAAAATATAAATTTCTGCCACATTGCCGATTTCTCTCCACTGGCCTTACTGAGTGGACAAACATGTATGTGTTCTTTTCCTTGAATTTGCCACTCTATGTATGTGGTGATAGAAACAACCTTATTCAGTGAGTCAAAAGTTACTGAGAAGGGACGTTCAACTTCTTCCTCAACCACCAGGAAATGTAAAAGTGATACTGAGGGCTTCAGGCAGCCAGTAACATTTGATTGAAACAAGATCACATAGGACAGTTTACAAACTTTTCAGTTTTGGACACAGCCAGGAATTTTCTCAGACATAGGGTACTATCTTTCCCTGTCTATGCATTTGTTTAGTCTCAAATCTCCTTCTTACTCCAAATATTTACATGCTTATTCATCTATCAAGACTACATCTGGCAAGCATTATCTTAGGTATGGTCATAAATTCAGACAAATTTTTAGACTATATTTCATCCTTCTCTTTCTATGATGATTATTTTCCCCCCACCCCAAATTTAATAAAACTGGTTGAGAAAACGCACATTGCCAAAGTAATTCAAAAATTATAAAGGACATAGTACTCCTTTTGGGAAATCATACAATTGACTAGAATTTGAAGATACCCAGCCCTTCTTATCATCTCATCTGAAATCATTGATCTTAATCTGACTTTATAAGCTTTTAGCTCCTTAAAAGTTTGCTCAAGAGTTGCCTTGAAAAATTCCTTCTTAAACAAGTGCATTTAAAAACTTGTCTGTGTTTTATTTTGTTTTGGGATGGGAGATAAGACAATTCCGAAGTTTTAAAATTATTAGATATATTTAGGTTTTAGTGAAAGACATAGGTCTTTAAAACTACAAAATCTGAGCACAAAAATTATTTTCACATTGCAAACTGGAGTACAGGACTATTTGTAAGACTTCAAAGGAGGTGCCAAAACTGGCTTGGCACCCCTACCCCAATTTACATAAGAATATAAAAAGTTTGAGGTTGAATATACAGAAATTTCTTTGGATGGTGGTACTATACAGAGTTAACCAGTGTGAAAATATGGAATAAAAGTTCCCATTTACAATAGCAACAAAGCATATATAATACACTGGAGAAAGCTTAAGAAGCATGTGCAAGATTTGTATGAATAAAACTTACAATGCTACTAAGAAACAGAAAATAAAACCTAAGTAAATGAAAAGATTTACAACTCTTCTTGGTTTGGAAGATTTAATATGGCAAGATGCCAATTCTTCCAAAGTTATTTTTTTAACTGTAATGCAGCCTCAATTTTAAAAAGGATTAAAAACGCTAATTCTAAAATTTGTAGGAAAATTAAATATAGAAGAGGTAGTTAAGCTTATAAAATACAAAATTATAATAAAGTTCCATTAATTGAAGCAGCTTGGTATTAACAGCGATTTCACAGAATGATAGAACAATGTGGAGTTCAAAAATAGACTCAGGAGTACTGGGAAATATAGTTAGTGGTGAATAAATTGTATGGGTACAAATGGCTAACTACTTCAGAAATAAATGAAGTGGAAGCTATACCTTACACTTTACATTCAAATTAGTTCTAGAAAGGTTTACATGAACAAAAAAGAAAATGCAGATATACTAAAAGATTAAACTATAAACAGGAAATATTCAAAATACATATAGCAAAGGGCTACTTTTTTAATATCTAAAAAAATTTTATACATCAATGAGAAAAAGACCAATATAAATATTAACTCAAGTCCTGAACAGTCATTCCGTAGAAAAGAAACTATAAGTGGCTTTTAAAAATATGAAATATTGATGAATAAGTTCTGGGATCTAATGTACAGCGTGGTAACTATAGTTAACAGTATTGTGATATGTACTTGAAAGTGGCTAAGAGAATAGGTCTTACATGTTCTCACCACACACATATACAGAAAGGTTATTATATGACTTGATAAAGGTAACCTTATTATGGTAATCATTTCTCAATATATATGTGTGGCAAATCATTATGTTGTACTCCTTAAATTTACACAATGTTATGTATCAGTTGTATATCAATAAAGCTGGAAAAATATGAAAAACTGATTATTATTATGGAATTTAAGATGCAAAAATGATAATAAAAAGGAAATACCATTTTTCCCTTAAAAATATTCACAGAAATCTGAAAAATTGGTAACAGAAGTGTTCTCTAGGGTGGGAGGAAACATATTATATGTGGCATTGTAAACTGGCTACCTCGTTCAAGAGTGATTTCAGAATAGCTTCCAAAATTTAAAATATACATACATTAAATCTGGTAACTTAACATCTAGGAATATATCCTTCAGTACAGTTTTACATGGCCAAAATGACAACTTTTTTGATCTGTATTTAGTGAGGTAACATTGGTTAGTAAAATGATATAGGTTTCAAGTGTATATTTCTATATTACATCGTCTATATATTGCATTGTTCAAAAAGTTTTCACTGCAGCATTGTTTCAAATTGCATGATATTAGAAGCAATTTAAATGTCCATCACTACAGCATTTGCCAGATAAATACATAGTAAGTATCCTCTTGATTATCTCATTCAGTTTCTTGGCTTTAAATACTGTATGTGTTGATATGATTCCTAAATTTTATCTGCAGTTCAGTTCTCTTCCTGAATTCCCTTATTGAACTGCTACTCAGTATCTCCACTTGGATGTTATAAGACATCTCATATTCAACATATCTGAATTCTGTTTTTCTTTTTTCCATTTACAGTTGACACTCAATTTTATGTTAGTTTCAGATGTACAGCCTAATGGTTAAACATTTGTATAACTTACAAAGTGGTCCCTCAGATGAGTCTAGTACCCACCTGGCACCATTTATAGTTATTACAATATTATTGACAATGTATCTGAACTCTTGATCTTTCCCTCAAAGCTCACTTCCTTGACAGCTTTCGCCATCTCAGTAGATAGCAAATTCCAGCTTTTTCCTGCTTAGTCCAAAAGCCTTAGAGTCATCCTCTCTTTCTCCTACAACCAGTTTTCAGTTGGTCAGGAAATTCTTTTTGTTCCACCTTCAAATTATATCCAGAATCCTACCACTTTTCACTACAGTGGACGCCACTACCTTGGCCTATACAACCATCATTTCTTGCATGGATTATTGCAATAGCCCGTCGTTCTGCATTTGTATTTGCCTCTGTATAGTCTATTCTCATCAAAGCAGTTAACCAGAATAATTGTTTTAAAACATTGAATCAAATCAAATGGTATTTTGCCCAGAACTCTGTAATGGCTCCCATTTACTCATAGTAAAAGCCAGAGTCCCTACAATGTCCTGGCAAGACATCCAGGATCTGGTCCCTCCTAATTTTCTGACACCACCCCCTACTACTCTCCCTCTTCCTCATTCAACTGCAGCCATCTTGGCTTCTTTGATGCTTCTTGAATATACTTGCATTCTCCTCTCTTACAGCATCTTTCTTTGCCTGGAATGTTCTTTCCTTGGATATCTGCATGGCTAACTCCCTGACCTTGTCAGGTCTTTGCTCAAATGTCACCTTTTCAATGAGATTTACCCTGACCACTTTGTTGCCTTACATTTTCTTTATTACACAGTACTTACATATATAACTTCTTATAACATGCTGTAGCCTTTATTTATTTGTTTTGCTTATTGTAGTCTGTTTCACTGGCTACAATGTAAACTTTGTTTTCTTCAATGATAGACCTTGAGGGTCTAGAATATGTTGAATGAATAAATAAATGAAGCAATCTTGCCAGACAAATTGAAAAACTCAAAGTATATGCAACTGTAGCATTTTTAAAAAATAGATATATTTATATAAATGATGTAAATGCTTGTAGATGCATGCAATATCGCTGGAAGACTGAAAGAAACTGGTAATAATGGGTGTCTTTGGGGGAAACAGTACAAGGGATGGATAGGGAGGCACATTCTATACCTTTAGAATGTGCACCTATCACTTTTTCAATTTAAAAAAAACACAAAAACTAGTTTAAAAATGCAATGCACAGCTGAGCCTAATTCTGGAATTCAAAATTGTTTGTAAGTCCTTAACTTTTGAAGTTTCTTGGAAGATGTTTAATGGTATTACCACTAGGTGGCACATACTTACTGATAAATTCTTAGACACAGACACAGGTTTTTAAAAAAGTTCTTCAATCTATATAATTTTATTAACCGATGTCACCCCAATAAATTTAATTAAGAATAAGCTCTTCAGTTTCCCAACTCACCAAAGTTTATTTTAGCTATAGATCACATTGGTTTTTCTAAAGAAATTTCCTTAACTTCAATTGTTTAGTGCTGTATCAGCTTTTATGCCATTTTTCACTATGCATTTTTACTTAACATCATTGTAGCTTTTGAGTTGCAGACATGTCTTAAATCTGCAAATGGTAGCTTAGATATCCTTATATTAATGTACATTTTCTAATGTTCGTTGAATTGTATCTGCCTGTCTTTTCATCTTTTTTCATATTAAATAATAAAATTTAAACATTCTGTGTACAAAAGTAGATTTTTGTTTGATTATATTGTTTTGCTGCTTCTTTGCCACATAAATCAGTGTCCAGGACCACATGCGATTTAAAAACCACCTTCTGAATTCTTATGTAATATGCAGAGAGACACAGATAGGTATTGTAGAGAATACAAAAATGAATTATTATTTATTGCCTCCTGCTTCAAGGACCTTTCATTTTATGGGTAGGGACAGTTGTGAATGTAAATAACTAAGAAGCAAGTCAGAATGTAATAAATAATTAAATGAAAATATTAAGTGTAATGGGAACCATATTGTTAATATTAATTTGGGGACTCAAGAATGAGGTGGAACTTGAGAAGAGCTTTAAATATGTAGTTTCATTCTCTGAGTGAATTGAATATAAATGTTACATAGATTTACATTTCTGTGTAAAGGGTATATTATCTTATATATCTGAGATAAAGATAAGATCATTATATGCAACTGGTAAGTGTGGATTAATAGAATAAACACCTCTGTTTTTTATAAAAACCTTTTTTGAGCAAGTTCTAAAATGACATTGGAAAATTATTGGTCCAGATATTATAGTTCATTTTTAACCTAGAGATTCTTTGATTATATTTTTCTTTTCAAAATATATTTTTCCAAACACTAAATAAACATATAGTGAAAGTGCTGTATTCAAGCAAAATAACATTTATTGAGTGCTTCCTATTCCAGAAAGTTGCCATGTATTATTTAATTTAATACTCATAAGACCTTTTGATGTTTGCACTGCCATCCACATTTTACAGATGAAGAAATTGAGTCACGGAAAGTTTAAGAAATCTGTATGAATATGTCAATTGTCTGCCATAACACCAAGACTAGATGTGAATTTAATTTTCTTATAATAAGAAACTTGGTTTTTCAGTTTCTACTACTTCAGTATCATTGCTATGTTACTTAAAAAGGAATCAACATTATTCCAATAAAATGTATTAATATTGAGTACTTTGTTACATTGGTAGTCTTAACTTTTTAAACTAAGTGGGATGTAAATCATATTAAACTATTATCTTAGTGAATTAAGAATTTGACCCTTTGGCTATTAACATGCAAAATTTACACAACTTTGCTGTATTGTAAAATAATAATATAATAATAATCAGATACCAAAGTCTAAGTAATATATTGTAGAATACTTAGATTTAGTTCCAGCTCAACAGGTAAATCAAGTGGATATTAAAACAAAATTATATATTTAAGATGAATCTTATTATTTTTCTGTGTTTCTTTAGCCAGGAATATGTAAGAATAAAAAGAAGTGGCATAAAAGTGCACTAGAAGAAGCACACCTTCTTTATGGATTTTCTCCTGAGCAAAGACTGGAAATATGCCGCCTATCAAAACAGGGTATATGACTTTTTAATTTTTTGCCGCCCCACAATAAGGATTTTTTTAGATGCATGCTTTCCAAGTCGTGTTTGCATATTTAAAAATCCCTCTCTTTCTCTTCATGTCTTTGTCCACCGAAAAATTTTTGTATGGATTAGTCATATATGTTTTACTCTCTAAAACTGTTTTCAATAACTACATATCCTATCTATTTAAATGCAGGGGTTTTAATTAGTATTTCTGTCCTTTTCTTTGCTTTTAGATTATTTATGTAGGTCCTCTTGTGTATTTCAAAATTAGAAGTCATGGTTTTAAAATATATTCCTGGGGTGAAACTTTCACTTGGATATGCTCTATTATTTCAGAACAAAGTACAGTAAAACCTTGAATTGCGAGTAACATAGTTTGGAGTGTTCTGCAAGACAAGCAAACATGTCTAAAACATTTTAACTTCTCAAACAAGCAATGTCTTGCAATACAACTAGTTTGTTTCTGGAACAAATTATGTTCGCAAACCAAGGTATTACTGTATTTTTTTTTAATTAAAGTTTATTGGGGTGACAATTGTTAGTAAAGTTGTATAGGTTTCAGGTGTACAATTCTGTAATACATCATCTATAGATCACATTGTGTATTCACCACCCAAAGTCAGAACAGAGTATTTTTCAAAATGTTTTATTTTTAAATAAATTCAAGGCAGAGATAAATGATAATCTTCAATTTGCTCTTTAGGTGAAAAAATACAATGTTTCAGGTCATCTTCCAAGAAAGTTCTCTTAGACATTATGGTTATGGATAACTTTTTAAATGAATTCATCATAAGGATTATAGTAGATATCACATATTAAACTTAAAAAGAAATGATTATCATGTAAAAATATTGATTTTTCAATAAACTTGTATATATTTTTTAATTTTTCTGGTTAGTAATCATAATAATTTACTATTTCTCAAGGCCTCTTTCATTTTATCACCTTAAATTCTAAAACGGGTTACTTTCGGGTGGACCTGGCCTTTGTTGCTAACTGAATTTTAAAGTAGCAGTAATATGTTTTCTCCTTTGGAAAAGCTTAATATATATTTTTAAAAACTTATTGGTGAAAACATTTTATTTGACAAAAAGTTTAAATATTAACCTAACTACCTAAGTTTATATTTTAAAGCAAATAAGTAGGTTTGAAAAAAGTGGAAAAAGAATGACATTGAAAACTACTCTGGTTTACTCTGAGATCAAGAAAAGAGACATTTATTACCACAAATGCGATTTTGTTCCTTGTGCTTGAATATATAATGTCTCCATCATGTGCAGTAAAGATTGAACTCACTCTGTTGTCACAATTACAGTTTTATGCTTTTCATGGACTATACATTTCTCTGTGTAACCAAAATAAACTTTGATATATTCAGTTATTTTAAACATTGATACTTTGAAGTAATATAGTCATTTATATTTTAAAGTTACAGCACAGCCATTTCACACTGGCAGTAGACCCACTCTCTCAGTGAGTTGTGGAACTATGTCTTTGCTGTTGTTGTGTATGCCAGGAATTTATGTCTGGGTCCTGTAACATGCTGGCTTGTCCAGAGAGTCTGGAGAGTGGTTATTTCTCATTGGTTTTGCAGCAACAGATCACTTTCTCATGGGAAGTCTGCTGATTTTTGCATGCCGAATTTGATGTAATCCAGCCTGATTATTGAGAGCCTTGTGCCTAAAGACTTTCATTTTCTCTGAGGTAGCCAAGATGGAGGGGCGTGGACAGACATTCACAAGTTCAGTCTTCGCCATAACGCGTCACTCACTTCACATTCACTGTTCACTATCTCCAAAGAGACAATGTAATCCTTGTGTCTGCTGAGCTCCTGGGGTGATTTCTAGTACATGTTCAGCTATTTACTGTGTTCAAAGTAGTTTTGAGAAATGATTAGCCGTAATTCAGATATTTTACAAAAGGTGAGTAGCTTAGAGGCAAGCCATTTATTTCATCCCAGAAACTTGGAGGATTTCTTCATTCCCAAATTCTTCCAACCCAGAAATACTGTAGTTACTACTAAGTTTTTTGGCCTCAAGTCTTCCTACTCTGCAAAAATGGGCACACTATTACGTTTGAGGCAAGTCTTTCATTGAAATCCATACAGTCAGTAAGTGATATGTAAATATAGACCCAGTCCTACTGTGACAAATTTCAAAGTCCCGTCCACATGATTTGGTTGTCCTGTTTTTTGTTGTATTAACTATTACTCCAAATTTGTGATTCTTCTGCTGGAGGTAGAAAGCTTTTTCTTATGTAGGAACATTCATTGCAGTTGTATTTTTATAATACAGCTTTAGGATTTTGTATCATTTGTAGGGTTAACATTTTCTTACATGCTCTACATTTTAGAGTGGATGTCCCTACCCTGCCTTTTTTTTTCTTGTCAGAATTATTATTATTTTTTTAAAATAGGGTTTATATTTTAGAGTAGTTTCAGGTTCACAGCAGAATTAAGCACAAAGTACAGAGTTCCCATATGCTCCCTGCCCCTTCACATACAACCTCCATCACTGTCAACATCCCACACCCAGCGGTACATTTGTCACAATCTATGAACCAACACTGACACACCATTATCCCCCAAAGTCCACACTTTACCTTAGGGTTCACTCTTTGTGTTGTACATTCTGTGGGTTTGGATAAATGTAGAATGACATGTATGCACCATTACAGTATCATACAGAATCGTCCCACCAGTGTAAAAATCCCCAGTGTTCCACTATGCGTTCCTCCCCTTTCCACCCCTTGAGCAACACCTGGCCACCCTGACCTTCTTACTGTCTATAGTTTTGTCTTTTCCAGAATGTCATATATTTGGACTCATACAGGATGTAGCCTTTTCAGATGGCCTCTTTCACTTAGTAATATGCATTTAAATTTCCCCCATGTCTTTGTAGCTTTTTCTTTTTTTTTTAGCGCTCAATCATGTTCCACGGTTTCATGTACCACAGTGTGTTTATCCATTCACTAACTGAAAGATATCTTGGCTGTTTCCAAGTTTTGACAGTTATGAGTAAAGTTACTATGAACATCTGTGTATAGGCTTTTGTGTGAACATCAGTTTTCAACTCCTTTAGGTAAATATCAAGAAACACAACTGCTGACTCATATGGTAAGAGTACTTTTAGTTTTATAAGAAACTGCCAAACCACCTTCCGAAGTGGCTGTGCCATTTTGCTTTCTCACCAGCAATGAATGGTATTTACTATTGCTCCACATCCTCGCCTGCATTTGATGGTGTTAGTGCTCTGGATTTTGGTCTTTCTAATAGGTGCAAGTGGTATCTCGTTATTTCAATTTGCAATTCTGTAATGATATATGATGAATATCCTTTCATGTGCTTGTTGCCATCTGTAAATCTTGGGTAAGGTGTCTGTTCATGGCCCATTTTGTAATCGAGTTGTTTCTTTTCTTATTGTTGAGTTCTAAGAGTTCTTTATATATCAGTCCTTTTTCAGATATGTATTTTGCAAATATTTTTCCCCACTCTTAGGATTATTGTCTCATTCTCCTGGAACTGTCCTTGCAGAGCAGAAGTTTTTAATTTTAATGAATCCAGCTTATCAGTTATTTCTTTCATAGGCCTTGCCTATGGTGTTGTATCTAAAAAGTCATAAGCCTACTCCAGGTCTTCTAGATTTTCTCCCATATTACGCTCCAGGAGTTTTTTAGTTATGCATTTTTAATTTAGATGTATAATCCATTTTGAGTTTCTTTTTGTATAACTCAAAAGGTCTAAGATCTGTGTCTAGATTCATTTTTTTGGCATGTGGATATCTATTTGTTCCAACACCATTTGTTGAAAATACCTTTTACCATTATATTGTCTTTGCTTCTTTGTCAAAGATCAGATGACCAAATTTATATGAGTTTATTTCTGGGCTCTTTAATCTATTTCATTGGTCTATTTTTTATTCTTTTGCTAATATTCACTGTCTTGATTATTATAGCTTTATAGTAAATCTTACGGTCGGTCAGTCCTCAAGCTTTGTTATTTTCATCCTTGCACTAACTATTCTGGGTCTTTGACTCTCTATATAAACTTTAGAATCAGCCTGTTGGTATCCACAAAATAACTAACTTGCTGGAATTTTGATTGTGATTTCTTTGAAGCTATAGATCAAGTAGGGAAGAACTGACATCTTGACGGTATTGAGGCTTCCTATCTATGAACATGGAATATATCTATGTTTATGTAATTCTTTTTTCATCATAATTTTTAGTATTCCTCATACAGATCTTGTCCATATTTCATTAGATTTATGCCTAACTATTTCATTTTAGGGGATGCTAATAAATGATAATATGTTTTTTTTTTTTTAAAGATTTTATTGGGGAATTCGTGGAAGAGAACAGTGTTGGGGATTGGGTAAGGGGAACAGCCAAGTTGTCCTTCAGTCTTAGTTGTGGAGGGCACAGCTAGCTAGCTCAGCTCCAAGTCCAGCCGTGCTGCTCAACTCAAGGTGACTCTGTTCAATCTTAGTTGCAGGTGGGCGTAGCCACCATCCCATGTGTGAGTCAAACTGGCAGCCTTGTTGTTAAGCACGAGTGCTCTATCCCCTAAGCACCCCGGGCAGCAGCTCAGCTCAAGGTGCTGGGTTCAGTCTTTAGTTGAAGGTGAGCATAGCCCACCATCTTGAACAGGCAACCTTGTTGTTAGGAGCACGTGCTCTCACCAGCTGAGCCATCCTGCCACCTGTTGGCAGCTCAGCAGCAGCTCAGCTCGGACACAGCTCACTGGCCCATGTGGGAATTGAACCGGTGATCCTGTTGCTCAGAGCCACTCGGTCAGCCCCGATAATATGTTTTTTAATTTCAATTTCCACTTGTTCATTGTTGGTAAATAGAAAGTGACTGACTTTTGTGTATTAACCTTGTATCCTGCAACCTTGCTATAATCGCTTATCTGTTCCAGGAGTGTGTGCATGTGTGTGTGCATGTGTGTGTGTGTGTGTGTGTGTGTGTGTATATATATATATATATATATATATATATAGTGTATGTACACACACACACACACACGCACACACACACACACACACATACACTACTTTTGGATTTTCTACATAGATGATCATGTCATATGTGAAAAAGTCATTTTTTTTTCTTTCTTCCCAATCTGTAACTTTGTTCTTTTCTTGTCTTATTGTGTTAGCTAGGAGTTCCAGTACAATATTGAAAAGAATAGTGAGGGAGCACATTGTTGACTTGTTCCTGATCTTAGTGGGAAAGCTTTAAGTTTCTCGCCATTATGTATTATGTTAACTATGGGTTTTTTGTAGATTCTTCTTATCAAGTTGAGGAAATTTCACTCTGTTCCTACTTTGTTGAGAGTTTTTATCATTAATGGGTGTTTGTTATGTACTTTATCTGCATCTATTGATATGATCATGTGACTCTTCTTCTTTAGCCTGTTGATATCAGGTATTATATTAATTGATTTTGAATGTTGAAGCAGTCTTGTATATCTGGGATAAATCCCACTTGGGTGTGGTGCATAATTCTTTTTATATATTATTGGACTTGATTTGCTAATATTTTGTTGAGAATTTTTGCATCCATGTTCATGAGAGATATTCTTCTATAGTTATCCTGTAATGTCTTTATTTGGTTTTGATATTAGGATAATACTGGTCTCATTGAATGAGATAGGAAGTGTTCCTTCTGCCTCTATTTCTGGAAGAGTTTGTAGAGAATTGGTATAATTTTTTTCCTTAAATGTTTGGTAGAATTTACCAGTGAAACCATGTGGGCATGATGCTTTTTGATTGTATTGGTTCAATTTTTTAAAATGATATTGGCCTCTTCAGGTTGCCTATTTCTTCTTGTGTGACTTTTGGCAGATTGTATCTTTCAAGGAGTTAGTCCATTTCATCTAGGTTATCAACTTCGTGGGAATAAAGTTATTCATAGCATTCCTTTATTATTCTTTTAGTGTTCACAGGATCTATAGTGGTTTCCTTGCTGTCATTTTTAATATTAGTAATATATGTTGTTGTTTTTTTTTTCTTTCTGCTTAGTTAGTTTATTTAGAGGCTTATTGATTTTACTGATTGTTTCAAAGAAACAACTGGTTTTCTTTATTTTCTCCATTATTGATTTCTTGTTTTTAATTTCATTGGTTTCTGCTCTAATTTGTATTTATTTTCTTGTGTTTACTTTAGATTCAACTTGCTTTTCTTTTTCTAGTTTTCTAAAGTGGAAGCTTAGATTATTGATTTTAGATCTTTGTTCTTTTATAATATTTGTACTCAATGCTATAAATTCCCCACTTAGCACTGCTTTCAATGCAGTTCACAAATTTTTGTAAGCTGTATTTTCATTTTCATTCAATTCAAAATATTTTTAAATTTCTTTTCATATTTCTTTTTTGACTCATGTTATTGAGAATTATGCTGTTTATTTACTGTTTTGGTATTTTACAGTTATATTTCTGTTTTTGATTTTTAGTTTAATTCCATTGTTATCTGAGCAAACTATCTTATGTATCTATTATTTTATATGAGGTCTGCTAATTAAGTTTGTGAACTTGTTGCAACAATGTTGCTAGCCTTTTTTGTTATCAGAGGGATCATTCTTTATGAATCTGTACCAACTGGACAAACAGATACCCAAGTTTACTATTTGGAAGTACTGAAAAGGCTGCATGAAAAGTTAAGCAACCTGAACTTTTCGCCAACAATTCATGGTTCTTGCATCACGATGATGCACCAGCTCACATGGCACTGTCTGTGAGGGAGTTTTTAGCTGGTAAACAAATAACTGTATTGGAACACCTGCCTACTTACTGATCTGGCCCCCAGTTACTTCTTTCTTTACCCAAAGATAAAGGAAATATTGAAAGGAGGACATTTTGATGACATTCAAGATATCAAGGGTAATATGATGACAGCTCTGATGGCCATTCCAGAAAAAAGAGTTCCAAACTAGCTTTGATGGGTAAACTAGGCTCTGCATAGGCTTCCCAAGGGAAGTACTTCGAAGGTGACTGTAGTGATATTCAGCACTGAAGCATGTAGCACTTTTTCTAGGATGATTTCATGAACTTAATTGTCAGGCCTGATAGGTATGTTTTATGTCCCACAGTGTAGTCTGTCTTGGTGAATGTTCTAAGTCAGCCTGAGAAGAATGTGTGTTCTGCTGGTGTTGAATGAAGCCGTCTATAGATGTCGATTATATCCAGTTGATTGATGGTATTGAGTTCAGCTGTGTCCTTAATGATTTTCTGCTTGCTGAACCTGTCCATTTCTGATAGAGGAGTGTTGAAGTCTCCAATTATAATAGCGAATTCATCTATTTTTCCTTAAGTTCGATCAATTTTGCCTCACATATTTTGACATTCTGCTGCTAGACACATTCATTTTAATGATCATTATGTCTTCTTGGAGTATTGACCACTTTATCATATGTAATTCTCCTCTTTATTCCTTGATAACTTTCCTTTCTCTGAAGTCTGGCTGTGTCTGGAATGACTTCCGCTTTCTTTTGATTAGTGTTAACATAGTGTATTTTTCTCTGTCCCTTTACTTTACTATATAAGGTTAAAAAATTAACCTTATTTTTTTGTAGACAACATATAATTGGGTCCTGTTTGTTGACTCACTCTGACATTCTCTGTGTTCTAATTGGTATATTTAGACCATTGTTATTTAAAGTGATTATTGATATAGCTAGAGTAATAACAACCATATTTGTTACTGTTTTCTGGTTGTTTCCCTTGTTCTTTGCTTCTGTTTTTTCTTCCAGTCTTTATTGGTTTGTTGTGGTTTTAATTGAACATTTTGTATAATTGTATTACCTCTCCTTTCTTAGCATATCAATTATTTTTTCTTTTTAACTTTTTAAACTGGTGTTCCTAGAATTTGAAATATTCATTTACAATTATCCAGGCTCCCTTTCAAATAACACCACATTACTTCATGAGCAATGCATGTCCCTTATAATAACTAAATTTTCCTAATTCCTCCTTCTGCCCCTTGTATCATTGTTATTGTTCCTTTCACTTACACACACACAAATACATTGTTGCTATTATTTTGAACAAACTTTACTGTTGGATGCTTTAAGAATTTGAAAAATAAAAGTTTTTATTTTACTTTCATTAGTCGTTCTCTAACTTCTTCCTTTCTTTATGCAGATATGAGTTTCTGATCCATATCATGTTCTCTCTTTTACAATAACATTTCTTGGAAGGTAGGTCTACTAGCAGCAAATTCCCTCTATTTTTCTTTGTCTGACCAAGTGTATATTCCTTTACTTTTGATGGATAATTCCACAGGGTACAGAATTCTAATTTGATGACTTTTTCCTCTCAGTAGTTTAAATATTTCACTGCATTCTCCCTTTTGAGGAGAATTTGGATGAAATTCTTATCTTTGCTTCTTTATAGATAAGGCGGTTTTCCTCCTCTGGCTTCTTTCAAGGTTTTTCTTTATCTTTGATTTTCTGTAGTTTAAATATGATATGCCTTGGTATAATGTTTACTGGCATTTATCCTGTTTGGTATTCTCTGAGCTTCCTGCATCTATGATTTGATGCCTGACATTAATTTGGAGGAAGTTCTCAGTTATTATTGCTTCAAATAGTTCATCTGTTCTGTCCTGTTTTCTTTTCCTTTGGTATTCATATGTTACACTTCTGTAGTTGTCCCACAGATCTTGGATATTCTGGTTTTTTGTTTTTTTTTTTCCAGTCTTTTTTCTCTTTGCTTTTCAGTTTTAGAAACTTCTATTAATATATCCTTAATCTCAGAGATTCTTTCCTCAGCTGTGTCCAGTCTGCTGATAAGCCCATCAAAGGCATTCTTCATTTCTGTATCAATGCGTTTGATTTCTGGCATTTCTTTTTTATTATATCTTAGAATTTCCATCTCTCTGCTTACATTACCCATCTGTTCTTGCATGTTGTCTACTTTTAACATTAGAGTCCTTAGTGATTAATCATAAATGTTTTAAATTCACAATTTTATAATCCCAACATCTCTGACATACCTGCATCTGCTTTTTTTTTTTTTTTTTTAGAGGGCAGTGTCACTGGCCCTCATATGTGGGACCGAATCCGGGCTGCTGGCTTCCCAAGCCAGTGCTTAACCACCGCGCCACTCGGCCGGCCCTAGACGTTAATTTTGTTTTGTTTTTTTGAGGGCAGTGTCACTGGCCCTCCTATGTGGGACCGAACCGGGGCTGCTGGCTTCCCAAGCCAGCGCTTAACCACTGCGCCACTCGCCCAGCCCAACCTGCATCTGCTTTTGATACTTGCTCTGTCACTTCAAACTTGTTTTGCTTTTCAGTATGCTTTGTAATTTTGGGTGGAAACTTGAATATGATGTACTGGATAAAAGGAACTGTAATAAATAGGCCGTTAGTAGTATAGAGGTAAGCTGTGCAGTGGGAGTCCTGTGATTAGGTGTCAGTCCTGGGTGTCGTTTTCTTTCTCTGTCTCTCTCTTTAATCCCCTTAAGGAGTAGAGGATAGCTAAAGGGAGCTGGAGTTGTGTATCTCCTTTCTTCCATAGGGCAGACTAGAGCAGCCTGGATTTGGGTATTTTCCTTCCCCTTGATTGCTTAGGCTTCGAAAAAGCCACAATAGGTTATGCGCAAGTAAAATAGTTTCTCTTGAGTGCGGGCCTCCTTCAGCAGAACTGAATGCCCTGGCATATTTCAAAATGGTTCTTTTACTCCTCTCATTGCCTGAAGTGCAAGGGGATTTTTCTCCAGTCTTCACTGTGGCAGGCTGGTAGAGCTCCTGGAGGTAAACTCACAAAAGTACATCTCCCTCCCTGTAACTGGGTCTCCCCAGACTTTTTAATCTCTCAGGCTTGTTCACACTGAGGCTCCAGAAATTCCTAAATGAAACGATGTTTTCCTGCTCTGGCACTCTTTCTTATGAAGGTTTCTTTTCTGGTAAGCTGTGATTCTTTTTGTTCTCCTGTTGTCCTTCCAAATTTTGGGACAGGCATCTGCTCTGTGACCTCACTTCTCTGAAGGATCTAAGAAGAGTTACTGATTTTCAGTTTGTTCAGCTTTTTATTAGTTAATTAGGACACAGTGGTGACTTCTAAGCTCCTTACATGCCAGACTGGAAACTGGACTGTCCTGTCTTTTTAAGAAAATGCCCTCAGCTGTCACATTTAAAGAAGCACATAATGACAGTTTTTCTGAGTCCATGAATGGACAAGCTTTAAAAAAAGTATTTAAAGAAGAGAAACCATTGATTTATGATAATACTTGTACTCCCCTCTAATATGGTTGTAAATAAAAATTTTTAATGTCTGTTATGGGTCATGAAGCATAACCACCTCTACTCATTTGGAACGTTTTTATTTTCTACCCACAGCGTCTTTTTTGCACTTCAGAAATATGATGTGGATATAGCCCAGAAGAGGAGTAAAAGCCCTTTTTTTAATAACCCAAATCTACATTTCCTGTTAACTGCTTTTCGCTTTTCACTCTGTATGTGAGGGTCCTTACATGTGGAGATTTCTGAAGGGAGGAAATTAAACCTTTCTCAGCATGGAAAATTCAGCTCTTAGAAAGTGGCTGATGTTGCTGGAGCTGAACATGGGCCTACTGCTATTAATAATCACTAGTAATTGTAATGTTTTAAAATATTACACCAGCATTTTCCTTTAGCTTTTGAAAATCAGGTTTTTGATACCTCTTAAAACACTCCTCTATTGTACTAGGAGATGGTTCTACAACTTTTGAACATAAAATGTTCTTTGCACAACAGTTTGGACATTTCTGTTCCCAATTAATCTCCCTACTGAAAATTTTACATAAGAATGACATATATTCTGAGGAGAAACATAACAAATTTCTACTGTATTTCCATTGACTCTTAGCATACCATCAGGGTTCATTAAATCTAATTTTAGATTTTGAGTTTCTTTTGTATGCAGTTTTAACTATTTGTGAAGATTAACAGTTCATCATGATTTATATTGTTATTAGAGATCTTTAAAAAAACAAGGAGAAAAAATTCTTTTTGATACGAAACTTATTCTGTCTTGTAATTACTATAAGGTTCTACTGGGCCCTTTCATAAATCTAAAATATATTGTGATTATATTGGGATTTCAGTGGTTTTATTTTTTTCCTATATCTTGAAATATTTTGTTATTTTATCATTACTAATTAGTTATTCCCAATATGTTAAAAAGACTAAAATAATTATTTGTTTAAAAGGAAGAATGATGGAATCACTTAAAAATATGATACAACAGTGAATTATATATCGTTGCTAAACTATTTTCCATGGTGTTGCAAGGGTTAAGACTCCATGTCTCTCTCTCTCTCTCTCTCTCTCTCTCTCTCTCTCTCTCTCACACACACACACACACACACACACACACACACACACACAGACTAAAATGTCTTTATTAGTAAAATGGAAGAGAACATTGTTGATTATTATTTGCCACTTATTGTTTTAGGACCTTTATTCACATAGATTATATTATTTAAATCTCACAATATACTAAAAAGGTAATAATTATTACTACTGATTCATCAATAATGAAACTGAAATTCTGAGAACATACAGTGCTTTATATCTTATATAATGCAATATAGTAACTTATACCCTGTAACTATTCTATATGTTTTAATTAATAGTGTACATTGATTCATTCAGGTAAAATGTATATTTCAGATCCATATAAGATTTTGAATAAAATATATGTACATTTATTAATTATAAATTATATTGAGCACCTACTTCGTATAAAACATGGTCCCTACCTTTGAGGTACCCTGTGGTCTTGCAGAGTACTTAGACATATGTATAGGTAACCGCAATACAGAGAAGAAAATTCTTTGACCTAAGATGACTGGTGATTTATAGAAGAGATGGGCTCTTCTAGCTGGAGGAATCATCTGTGATGATGGGTGGTCTTGTACATTCTCAAAGTGGAGGGTATTCCAGATGAAGGGATTATTTCAAGCATAGAGCTGAACCTAAGAAAGAGGGTAGTTTACATGTGGCCAGCTAATTGTAGGTGTAAATATAATAATCCACTCCTCTGGATTTTTATGTTTTATGCAGATTTATTTTGTTTAACTGAAAAGTTTGCTTTTAGATGGCAAATATTTACTTACTCTTTTTTTTTTTAAACTTTTATTTATTTATTCTTTTTGAGGGCAGTGTCACTGGCCCTCATATGTGGGACCCGAACTGGGGCCGCTGGCTTCCCAAGCCAGCACTTAACCACCACGCCACTCGGCCGGCCCATACAGCATTTTTTTTTTTTTTTTAAGCTGAGCCATCCTGCCACCTGTTGGCAGCTCACTGGCAACTCAGCTCAGGCTGGCATTGAACCGCCATTGCTCAGAGTTCAGCTCACACTCTTGAGCGAGCTCTTAACCAACTGAGCCATTCGGCCGGCCCTACTTACTCTTATATTTGTGAATATTTATTTTTTGTTTGTTGGTTTTACATATTCAGTGTGACTTTTAGTCCTATATTGATAAATTAAATTTCTATATATTTTTCTTTAATGCTAATTGTAGATCTAAAACTTTATTATTAATGTCCAAAGCTTTTTCTGGTTTTCATTACCACAAAATTAAGGTTTAAAAAATGTATTTATGAATAAATATTTACATATACCCTATTAAGCTATGGAATTCCAGATTAAGAATTTTTTTTTAAATACACAGGATATACCAGTAATTTTTACTAATAACATACATGCGCACACATCCACATATGATTTTGCACATGTCAAAGTAACATCTTGAAATATTTTTCTGTATTCTGTTGGGTTACTAATTATTCTGGGTTTAGAAGCAGTAGAATAAGAAAAGGTACTGATAGTTCTCATTCTTGCTGAGTCTTTCTTTGAGGCACTGTTGGCAGCTCAAGGGTCCCAAATGGAGACAGCAGACATCTCGGAATGCTTGGGGACTTGTAGTCAGATGAGTCTGGCCCGATGCCATGACCTCAGTCAGGGTATTTAACTTATCTTAGCCTCAACTTACTCAGCTGTGAAGTGTGGATTAAACAAAGTAATGTCTACATAAAGTATCTCCTGACTGACACGTAGTAGGTGTGCAAGTAGAGGTAGATGGGATTTGTTTATTTTTATTTGCATATATTTTTATTTGACTTTTATTGTTCATTTTTAATTGTGGTAAAATATACATAGCATAAATTTACCATCTTAGTCATGTTTAGTGTGCAGCTCAGTGGTATTAAGTACATTCACATTGTTGTACAACCATCACCGCCATCCATCTCCAGAACTTTTCATCTTTTAAAATTGAAACCCTGTGCCTATTAAACCTCCCCATTCTCACCTCCCCACAGGCCCTGGTAACCATCAGTCTATATTCTGTCTCTGTGAATTTGACTACTTTAGATACCTCCTATTAGTGGAATCATACAGTATTTCTCCTTTTGTGGCTGATTTCTTTCAGTTAGCATAATATCTTCAAGGTTTACCTATGTTGTAGCACATGTCAGAACTTCTTCCTTCCTAAGGCTGAGTGATATTTCATTGTATGTATATGCTACATTTTTTAAAATTAAATTTATTGGGGTGACCGTGGTTAGTAAAATTACATAGGTTTTCAGTGTGCATCTCTATATTACGTCATCTGTATATGTTTTGTTGTGTTGTATGAATTCTTTATATATTTTGGATATTCACCCCTTGTTGGAGGCATTGTTTGCATTCATCCACCTCTGGACACTTAGGTTGTTTGCACCTGTTGCCTATCGTGAATAATACTGCTGTGAAATTGGTGTACAGATGTCTTTTCAAGACCCTACTTTCAGTTCTTTTAGGGATATACCAGAAGTGAAATAGCTGGATCTAATGGCAATTTTAATTTTAATATTTTTAGTAACCTCCATACTATTTTCCACAGCAGGTGCACAATTTTACATTCCCACTGACAGCGCACAAGGGTTTCAATTTCTCTATATCTTCACCAACACTTGTTATTTTTCTGTTGTTGTTGTTCGTTTTATAGTAGCCATCCTAATTGGTGTGAGAAGGTATCTTCCTGTGGTACATTATCGTTTTTTGTTATGTATCTTAAAGTATTTTTTATAATTTTTGTGATATTCGTATGCAGACTCCATCCTGTATTTGTTGCTTAATTATACATACTCTCACACACATGTGATTTGAAAAGATAGTTTGCTTTCTAGGTATGAGGTTTTATGGATATGCATAACATAGACTCGAATCAACTTGGTTTCTCTCATAAGCTTTAATCCCTTGTTGAGGACAGCTGAGTTTCTCTCAGGTGAGTCACATGGCCTCAATCCTAAAGGCTCTGCAATTAATTTTATAGAGAGTATTGGTTCAGACAGGCTCATTTCATTTGGCACGTGAAATGGCAAATGATAACTGTTTTTTCAAACTGAGCTCTCAGTTGTTCACGTGGTAAAATAAAATTCAAATTACTGTTTTTTCCATTTTGACTTGCAGAAATGGTACACCATGTCACTTACAGAGAATGTGCCTATTTTAATGAGCCTTAGCAAATATTGGTCACTTTTGCGGCATACTTCTTTGCACTGATAATGGAAAGAAGTGAAATGATCCCGTTTGTACGGCTTTCAGCTGCCATCTCTATAGATTCAGACCAAGAGTGGAACAAAGTGGATTTTAGTATGATGCCCGATGTAGAAAATAAAATTAAGTGACTTCAATGTATAGTTTATTTTTTGCTGAAGTTTTTTTTTTTTTTAATAACTTTTTATTTTTTAATTACACTTGACATACAATATTATATTAGTTTCAGGTGTACAACATAGTGATTAGACATTTATATAACTTACAAAGCGATCATCCCAATAAGTCTAGTACCCATCTGATAGATACTATACATAGTTATTTTAGTATTATTAACTATATTCCCTATACTGTACTTTGCATCCCTGTGACTGTTTTTATAACTGGCAAATTGCAAGTCTTAATCCTTTCCCCTTTTCACCTATCCCCCCAACCCTCCTCCCATCTGGCAACCATCAAAATGTTTTCTGTATCTATAAGTTTGTTTTGTTTGTTCATTTGTTTTTAGATTCCCCATATTAAGTGAAATTATATGGTATTTGTTTTTCACAGTCTGACTTATTTCACTTAGTATAATACCCTCTAGGTCCATCCATGTTGTTACAGGTAGCAAGATTTCATTCTTTTTTATGGCTGAGTAACATTCCATTGTATAATGGACCACCTCTTCTTTATCCATTTGTCTATTGATGGACCCTTAGATTGTTTCTATACTTTGGCTATGTAAAGAATGATGCAGTGAACATAGACATGTGTAGTTTCTTTGAATTAGTGTTTTGGGTTTCTTCGTATAAATACCAAGAAGTAAAATTGCTGGATTCTTCTTTGTCTTTTGTTATAGCCTTTATTTTAAAGTCTGTTTAGCCTGAATTAAGTATTGTTACCCCAGCTTTTATTTTTTATTTTTCAATTCCATTTGCTTGAAATACATCTTTTTCCATCCCTTTACTTTCAGTCTTTATATGTCTTTCCATCTGAAACGGGTCTCCTGTAAACAACATATATATATATAGTTTTCTTATCCATTCAGTCACCCTATGTCTTTTGATTGGAACATTTAACCCATTTACATTTAAAGTAATTTTTGCTAGGTATGTAGTTATTTTCATTTAATTATTTCTATTTTTGATATTTTCTTCTTCTTCTTCTTCTTCTTCAAGAAATCTCGTTGACATTTCTTGTAATACTGATTTGGTGGTGATGAACTATTTTAGTTTTTAGTTTTTTTCTTGTCTTGATAGCTCTTTAACTGTCCTTTGATTCTAATTTATAGCCTTTCTGAGTAGAGCAATCTTGGTTGTAGGTCCTTGCTTTTCATCACTTTGAATATTTTCTGCAAATCCATTGTGTCCTCTAAAGTTTCTGTTAAGAAATCAGCTGACAGTCTTATAACAGCTTACCTACCTTCCTTGTAGGTAGAACTGCTTTTCTCTTGCTGCTTTTAAGATTCTCTCTTAGTCTTCAACCTTTAGCATTTTAACTATGATGTATCTTATTGTGGGCTTCCTTGGATACATCCTGTTTGGTACTTTCCTCACTTACTAGACTTGTATGTCTATTTCCATCACCATGTTAGGGAAGTTTTCCGTCACTAATTCTTCAAATAGGTTTTTAATTCCTTGCTCCCTCTTCTCTGTTCAGTACCTCTATCATGCAAATGTTAGCATCCTTGATGTTGTCCCAGGGGCCTTTAAACTACCCTCATTTTTTTTTATTCTTTTTTTTTTTTTTTTTTTGCACTTCTGATTGGGTTTTTTCCATGGCCTTGACTTCCAAATTGTTGATTTGATCCTCTGCCTCATCTAATGTACTTTGTTTCTCTCTAATACATTCTTTATTTCATTTATTGTATACTTTATTTCTGACTGGTTCTTTTTTTTATGTTTTCTATCTCCATTTTTATGTTTTCTCTTTGTTAAAATTCTCACTGATTTCATCTACTCTTCCCCTGAGTTCATTGAGCATCTTTACAACCAGTGTTTTGAACTCTGCCTCTGTTAGATTGCTTGTCTCTGTTTTGTTTAGTTCTTTTTCTGGAGTTTTCTTCTTTTTTTTTTTTTTTTTTCATTTGGAACATGCTTCTTTGTCTCCTCATTTTGGCTGCCTTCCTCTGTTTGTTTCTATGTATTAGGTAGATCTGCTATGTTTCCTGGCCATGATAAAGTGGTCTTATGTAATAGGTGTCCTGTGAAGTTCAGTGGCACAGTCTCCCTGGTCACTTGAGTCAGGTGCTCCAGGTGTGTCCCTTGTGTGAGTTCTGTGTGTCCCCCCTTTGTAATTGAGCCTTGATTGCTGTTGCCACATCAATGGGAGAGAGTGACCTTCAGGCTGATTGGCTGTGAGGAATGGCTATGTTTACAGTGGAGGAGCTGTGTGCAGGGGCCAACTCCATGGAGCAGGGTTCACTTTATTGAGGTCCTGGCACCTGTCTAGTCTGCCCTTTGGGTCTGTCATTTGTGAAGGTGGTTGGGTGGTGCTCTGAAGCTGGCCACAGGGTATATTGGTTCTAGGGCCTGTTTGGATGGGCTCTGGTGCAGGCCAAGTTCAGCCACTGCCTGAGCCCAACCCAAAGTGATCTTCTGATGGTTGCTACTTGTTCTGGGCTTAGAGGTGCCTGGAAGAGGCTAAGCTCCAAACCAAGGCTGGTTGCCACTATTGCTGGACTTGAGGCCACTTAGTAAGAGGTATGGTGCATCCTGAGGTCAGATGCTGCTTGTTTGGAGTTTGAGAATTTTTGAGAGATTTTATGAAAATACATAGCTCAACCCGAGACAGGTTGTTTGTATGGAAAAACCATCAGAAGCAGCTTGGGTGGGCCCTTGAGTTGGGTAGTGTGGCTTCACAGGAAACTACCAGAGCAGGACAAAGGGTGTTAGCCAGGTTTATGGAGACTCAGATATGGGGCCTGCCTGCATCTGCATGCTGGATTGGGGGAAGGCTCAACAAAGGAACAGTGATTTCTGCCAGCACTTCTTTCTGACAGAAAGCGGCCCCTCCTGCCCTCAAACTGATGCCAGACAATTCAGTTCTTCCCTGTATGTCCTTGCTGCTTTTCGAGCTGCTGCCCCAGCAATGGAGCTCAGAGCTAAGTGAGTCCATCAGTAAGTTAGTACATGCATGGGCCCTTTAAGAGGAATGTCAGGGACTCCAGCAGTTCTCTGTCTCATTTAGCCGCAGCCTATGCTGGTTTTCACAGGCAGAAGTTGTGGGGACTTCTTTTCTTGGATCTAGAACCCTGGGCCAGGGAGCCTTGGGTGGAGCTGGGAACCCACACGCCGCAAGGGGACCTCTGCAGCCGAGATACCCTACCGATTTTTTAACCTCCACGTGTAGATTTGGGACCAACCTGCCCTGCATCTCTACCCCTCCTACCAGTCTCCACGTGGCGTCTTCGGTATATCATTAGTTGTAGGACTTATGTTCAGCTAGGCTTCATGCGGTTCTCAATGATGGTTGTTCTGTAGTTCTAATTTTGATATGGTTGTGGGAGGAGGCAAGTACAACTATTACCTAGATGTAGAGGTAGCTGGGATTTAATTCCAGATCCTATGCGCTCCAGAGCACACAAGCTGACCCGAACCTAGACATAATATATACTTGATGCTAGATGACATCCAACCAACCAGTCAGATTTAAGGGAGGAGGTTTGTTAAGTAAGTATACAAATCCCTGATATTATTATTATTACTTTTGTATTACTTTGTTCTGGTTAACTCTGGTAAGGTGTGTTTGTTAGCATGTTAATGAAAAGAACGACTGAAAACACATGTCACAGTAATGAAAAAGCAGAATATTTTGATTGCGTAAGTTTGCATTTATTTGAACAGGAGTGTAGGCACTTTTTTTTGAAGCAGCCATACTTTATTATCTTACAGATAAATCCAAAGCAGAAGGCAAAGTTGCTGTGGTGGCCAAGAACAGGGTAAGATTATGTTTTATGTTATAAAGTATACAGACTTCAAATTTCATTTGATTAATACTATTTTCAAATGAAAGTTAATGAATATTTAAAAGCAAAATAACATATAATCAATTTTTCCCTTATAAATGTTCATTGAGTATATGTTTGCTTTTTTAGGCTGACATTAGAAATTTAATATTTATGGTTACTTATATCAGTATTACAGAATTATGGAAAATTAAAACCTTGAAGTTAAGTAGAGAACAGCATCAGCTTTTTGAATGAATCTGAACCTAGAATCCTTTTAATGAGAATTTATAAAATCAGTAGCATTTTAAAATGATTTTTAAAATTTAACACATCACTCTGTATATTATATACAGAGAGATGTTTAACTCTACTTACTGTCAAAACTGTGACTAGGATAGGATTAACCTTGACATTCTCCTCAAGTGACAATATTCTTAACAGAATACCAGTGAAAAAGAGTCAATGCTTAAATTCTTCTGGATAAATAATATATTTAGTGCCATAAGAAAAAGAATTGTGATTGAAAGAAAAGCCTATACCTGTGGTTTTCCAGTCTTGGGTGGTGGGGTTGGTGCATGGTGGACCCAAGAAAGGTTGAATGTAAACTAGGGGAACAGAATATGGTGTTGGGATGAACCTACAGATGAATAGACAATGAGGTGAGCATCATTTTTGTATTTTGAATATGTGTATTTAATGAGCCCTTTTAAAATCAGATTTTGTTTTATCCTTTTTCTTTTTGGCTTGTGAAAAGAATCTGCGATTCTCACTGGCTAAATAATGTTGATGTACCTTTACAGAGAGGAATTCAATATCACAGAAGACAACGTTGCTCTTTAGAAAAGAAAGGAACTAAGGCTTCTGTGTGTGGAATATGTGATGCAGTGCAAGATTGTTGGTGTGGATGGAATTGTTTATTCCAGTCTCTGCTATAGGATATTTAGAATCAAAATATAAAGACCAGAATAACTAACATCACTGTATTGCTTTATTTTTACCAGTGATTCACAACAAAAGCAGTACTGTCCCTAGGACAGTGCTATGCAGAGTGTGGCCCATGGGCCAGAGCTCATCTGTGAACTCTTTACTTTTGGTCTGCAATGAGACAGGAGCAAAAAAAATGAGAGTAGCCATTTAGAAACTTGGATAGTAATTTGACAGAGTAGTTTTTTTGTTGAATATAATAATAAAATGGAACTTGTATTTTGTATGTCTTTGTTTGTCATTTTTTCCTAGTGACTTTTTTAAAAATTTTTTTATGTAATTGTATTTATACAAGTATATTTTATAGTTCATGAAATATTAGAGTAGGAAGGGACTTAAAGCAATCTATTGAACATTGGAGGGGAAAACTGGTCCTTTATCACAGGTAAGTTTGAGAGACATTGTCCTCTGGGATGTTTTAGGAATTTGTGGGAATGTTTTGGGTTATAGTAATTTAAGGGAATACAAGGAATTTTTTTTAGGGAATATAAAGACTTTTTTTTTTTTCCTCTGGTGAGGGGGCAAAGGTTAAGGACACTAGATATCTCGCAATGCATGAAACAAACTGTATAAGAAGAACTGCCCAACAATTGTCATGACTTTTGAATACACTGCTGGGCTCAACAAACTACAAGTATAGTTGTATAGTGACATAATAAAAAATAATATGGAAACATGTTAGACAAAAAGCCAAGGAATTTAGAAGACTTATTATAGAGAGGGAAGCTGAAATTGAATAAACATACTGTTCTCAAAAGTTTTGAATAATTTACTTATTCTGTACTCAACATGTTGTAATATTTTCATATATATATGGCTGTAAATGGTGGAGGTGCAGTACTGAGAGCTGTAACCACAAGCCCTCTGCCCCTCTCACAGTTCCTGTCCTTCAGGTGTGAGTATTATAGGTGCACCCACCTGACCATCTCTACTCAGTGATATGGTCTGAATGAAAGAGACCCTGAGTAAGTCACACTAATCTCTGAGTCGCATTTGATTATTTTTTATTTTTAAAAAGAAGAGGAAGATCTAGATTGCTTTAAGTGCCTTCCTACTCTAATATTTCATGAACTATAAAATATTTATAACAGCTCAATAAGTACTGTATTTTGCCGTGTATAATGCGCCTCCATGTATAATGTGCACCCACATTTTTGGCCCAAACTTTCAGGGGAAAAAAAATATTTTATTTTAATTCAAATTTTTATTTGTTTACATTTAGGTACTTGTTTAGTGTATTTTAAAGGAATTTTAGCATTTATTTTTTTAACAGATTATGGTACAAGAAATTTTATGTAACAAATAATTACAAAACACATGAACAGATACAAGGTACAAGAAATTTTATGTACTGGTAACAAATTTACAATATTTACGCTTCATAGAGGGCCAAGAACTCTTTGTCATTGCAAGTTCATCATAAGTTCAACAAAACCGATTGTCCTATTCCAGGGTATTATTTTGCATACAGATATTGTTACTGATTTCTAGAGTTACACTTTTAACACATAAGCATAAATAAAAGAATTTAAAACATTTATGTAGATACAGAATTGGTACTACCCATGTATAATGTGCATCCTTATTTTTCCCTCACAAATTTGGCCAAAAAAGTGCACATTATATACGGCAAAATACGGTACTTTCAGACTGTCAAAAAGACTTCTGCAGACCAGAGTAAACATGTGAGCCAATTAGCCTAGGGAAAAAAAAAAAAAGAAAAACAGGAGTGTGCCAGGAAGGCAGGTGGAGTAACTGATGGTGTTCCCTGTTATAGATTCTGAAAAATGTTTGAAAATACGTTATATGTATATATGAAACAGCAAACTGGTGGAAAGAATACAAACTCATGAATGAGCCAAATCTGCCTTCAAGAGCTAACTCTGCTCCATAGTTGTTATGTGGCTGTAGGCAAGTTAACACTCTGCACCTCATTGAATTAATCTCTGCATTGGGAACAATAATAATTACATTGTATGATTGTTATAAAGGTTAATATGAAAACCAATTATAGTAGCATATAGCTCCTATATTTTAGTAGGTTCTTGTGTAATAAATGCCAGTACTTTTCTCCTTAACTTCTCCTTAGAAGGAGACAGGAAGTAAGGATTTACGAACATTTAAAATTCTCAGACTTGCAGTAGCATCATAGCTGTATTAGATAGTTAAGATTAGATAAAGGTCTTTTTTTCTTTTTTATGTAAGTCCCACATTTTAATCATAATTTATTTTTTAAAAGTGATACAATAGCATTGTATTTAGAGGATAGAATTTTTAAAATCATCCAAAATCCATCACATTAATTAAACCAATTTTTATTAATTTGATGCATAATTTACTTTATTTCCTTATGCATATGTTTAAATATATATGTTTACATATGACATGTATAAGTATATATACATGTTTACATATAACATGTATAAGTATATATATATATATTAATATAAATGGAATGAATTTAAACTTCTTTTTCACTTAATATTTTGTTGACATCTTCTCAAATCAAAGATCTGCCAAATCTTTAGTGGTTGCATAGCGTTTCATTTTATGAAAATGTCTTAATTTATTGAATCAACTTCTGAATATTGAGGTTGATTCAATTTGCAAAACTACAAATAAAAAAGTAACAACATCATTTTACACAAATCTCTGTAAATGCGTAAGTATTTCTGTAGGAAAAATTACTAGAAGGAGGCTTGCCAGTTCAAAGAATACGCACATTGTAAATTTTGCCAATTTGCTGAACATCCCCCACCAAAAATATCTTCCAACATTATTGTGCCAATCACAGTGCCATCATTAGTTGAAGGGAATGTCTAGACTGCCTTACCTTGACAATTCTAGCCATTTAACAGTCTTTTTTCTTTCAAAGTTAATACTTTGTCAGTATGTTGCAAACATAGTTCTTTTGCTGTACTTATATAGTACAACTTTTCTCCTTTTGGGGCTTCAGAGCTTTTTGTGACGTACTTTAAAAGACTGCTCTTTCATTAAAACAAAAATATGTTATGATTCACTTAATCTTCTCCTATTGCTACCAGTAAATACTTTGATGAAAAAACTAAAGCAAAATATATAAAAAGACAAGTTGGTGATAGAGCCTGGATTCTGTCTATTCATTTTCCTTTAGTTTTTTCAAAGTAGAATTTTACATATTTCTAATTAAGGCTATCTTATGTATTTGTTGCTGATGAGAAAAGGACCTCTTTTTCATTGTTTCTATTTCTTTTCTTTTTTTTTTTGGCTTATATGTAGAAATTATATGCATATCTAGGGGTATGATTTTTTCTAACACTTTAGTTTTATTAATGCCAAGAGATTAACTTTATACTTTGAAAGACAAAATTAATGACTACTTTTTTGCTTTATACATTTATGTATGAGGAATTTAGGCTATTGTATTTTCAGATAAAAAAATATTTTCCCCTAAATTATTGCAAAATGTCATAATTAGCAGGGCATTTTTTACCATTAGCCCAATAGCAGGATAAGTTGCTTACATTTTATGACTAGATGTCTTGGATATTTGTGTTAATTAGTAAGCTTGCTTACTAATGTAGAATTCACTTACTGTAATTCACTTGATTTGCTTAGCTCCATATGCATCTTTCCCCAAAGATAAATATTATAATAGATCCCTACTACTGGCTTCTATCCCCAGGCAGAGAGAAATCTCAGAAAAGCATAATAAACCGAGGAACCCCTTGGGAAAGGTCTCAGTTAAGCATCAAAACTCATTTAATTTTCTTTTGGATTCTACTTTGTGGACATTATTGTATTCACCTTCCCTTAGTCCAGTGATCCCCAAACTTGAATCATCCAGGCATTCCATCACCATTTTGCCATTTTTTATACTGTTAGTTATTATAGTTGTCTTTCATTTGACTTACCTTTTTCTTAATTTCATTACTTTTTTGAGGTCAAATTTACACATGTGAAATGTACAGATCTTAAGCATGGAGTTTGATGAGTTTTTCTTAAAAGTATATACCCATGTAACAACCATCCCCTGTCAAAATAAAGACTATTTTCATCACCCCTAAAATTTCCTAATCTAAATTTTAAGGTGCATTGTTTTGATGTGCATGTGCGTTTTTCAAATACATATAAATAAACACATATTAATATTAAAATTGTGCATTTATCACTTTAAATCAATAAGTGGAAACCTTAAACTAGAAAATTCTTTTCATGCTAATTTCAATTACCCTGTGCTTAAAATCAGCAGAGGGAAACTGTACCACTACAAGGTAGGGTTCTGAAACAACCTTCCAGGGGAATAATTTTAACAAGATACTCATTAGTAAATTAATAACTAAACATGCTTGATTAGGCAGCAAGATTTACCTTGTTATCTTGAATTATAATCTATAGGATACCTATTAATATGAACTATTAAAATTAGACAAAATGGATTAATCTCTGGTACCCAAGGACATTTATATACCATTTGTGAGAGCAAGCAAATATCACTTAATTCAGAGTCCCTATTTTCTGGTGTGGACGGCTGTACTTGCTGTTCAAATAAGTCTACTTTGGGACTTGTAAATTTGCTTAACCCTCTTTTTTGGATTTGACTTTTAGTCCATGGGTTTAACTTTAGCCAAACTGACCTTATTTTTCTCAGGTAGGCATTAGGAGGAGTTGGGGAGTAGAAGGGAAATATGCATCAGGGTGAGTATAGCAGAGTTGAAAACACGTTGTTTGTCTTCCCTGGAGATAAAACAGCGATGTTCTAATGTGAGGGCCATACTCTTCTCCAAGTTCTCTGGGCTTGTAGTGGGAGAGGTCGTGGCCAGCAGCTGGCTGTAAAGTGCAGCTTTTCCACTCACAGGGCTGCTGGACTGCCTGTTGTTGAGGTGCTGCAGCTCTGAGGGGTGCTATAGAAAGTGGAAGTGCAGAGAGGGGTATTGGTGCCTCCTTCTTAAACCAGAGATTTGTCCCAGTGCGGTGACTTATCTGAGAAAGTTCAATGTTTGGTTACGCAGATCTGATGCTTGGTATCATTTTTGTATGTCACCACTTATAATAACAGAAATATTGTATTAATTTGTTTCTCTACACATAATGCCCATTTAAAAATTCACTCAAGGTATTATTAGTTATCTTGAAATCTGAGTTTAGTAATACCTAAAATCTGGTGTCACAGAATCAAGAAATTAAAAACCTTTCAATCATAACTTTTCACATTTCTATTTTATATTTTAACTTTGAACCAGAAGACAATAAAGAGAATTATACAAAATGTGGTTGCTCTTTTGTTAAGAAACAGAAACACCTTCAAATTGAGTCCCAGTTATCACATACACAAATTTCTAGGTGTTGCCCTTTGTTATTTGGAATTAACGGTTGTGTTTTGCAGCTTTTTTCAACTTTGCTAATTATATTCATTACAAGTATAATCCTTTCTCTCTGACCCAGAGACATCATATAAGTCATGTTTATACATCAAGCTGCACACAAAATGAACCTGGATTTCTTTTCAAGTTTAGACTATTTCTCGTTCACCATCACCTTCCTCATCCCATTACATTGAAACCTAAAACAGGGGGCAGCTGAGTGGCTCAGTTGGTTAAGAGCTCACTCAAGAGTGGGAGCTCTGAGCAACAGGGTTGCAGGTTTGATTCCCGGCCCAAGCTGAGCTGCCGTTGCCAACAGGTGGCAGGATGGCTCAGCTAAAATAATAATAATAATAAAAAAGAAACTCTAAAACAATATTACTAATCAATAGAAAGTGGTTATTGATACAACATAGGATAGGAATTTGAATAGTGAGTTTGTATTTCATAGATTGTAGTTATTTCACTAGATATTAAGTGATATTTCTATGCCTACTAGTAATAACTACCATTTTCCTACTAGCAAAGAGAAAGTCTAAAATATGAAGTCTGTGAAAATTAGTACAATATCTTTATAACTTATGAGAATTCATCTGTAATTTCAGATTTATAAATTTGCCTTCTGCCCACAACTCTTCCAACTTTCTATTTATTGGGTTGTCGGAAAAGTCATGGCATATTTTTTCTATGTTTTTCGTTAGAAAAATGCATCATGACTTTTCCGACAACCCAATATATTACACAAGACAAACCTATTTCCTTTCTTTGATGGTCTATAAATTATTACTTTTTAATTCTTTAAAATTGTAACGACTTTGAGGTGCTATTTATCTTTCATTTTGCTTATGTATTTAATACCTTCACTTTGTTCCAAAAATAATTTGCTGTACCATGAAATATGTATATTAGGTACACATCTGAAATCCATACTCCCCTATGTATTGGAGACACAGTCACCTAGATCAAAGTGAGGTGTATCTTCCACATCCTTCCATGAATCTAGGTGCAAGAATAGCCTCCATTTCAACTTCTGGAATCATCAGAGAGTTGATGTAAAGACTTGGATCCAGATAACATTTTTAAAATTATATATATATATATATATATATATAATTTTAAAATAAATACATATATATACATATATATGTATATATATTTCTCATTCACCATCATATATATATATATTTTTTTTTTTTGATTGTGCTATTGTGTAGAGTCTATTTCTATGTAGGAGAGAGATCATCTTCTTTTGCACAATGCTGATGATAAGTGCTCAGAACTTTTGACAATGATTCATGGGTTGAAGAATCAAGCCAGTTATCCTTCCTACTCCAGTTGATGGAGAGAAAAATGGTAAAACAGATAATGAAGCTCTCAACATTACTCCCTTTGTCCAGGAAAAAAAAAAGTGTAATATAGGTAATATAGGTAGTATAGGCATTGAATGTTCTGTGTGCATCCAATTTTAAAAATATAATTAAAATATTTAGATTCTAGAAAAGTCTCCCTTAGAAATGTTATATTCTCCCAGCATTTGTCTTGCTAAAATCCCTGGTGACTTCAGGCAAAACTATACACAAATAGGAATTGTTTTCAATAGGCTTGGATTAGAGGTCAAATAATTTAATAATTTAATTTATTGGCTCCATTCAATCAGATAAACAACTGTTGCATAATTTCTTCTTTTTATGGGGATCTTTCCTCCCAGGACACCCTGTTTGGGTTAGCCTTTAGTGTTCTTAAGCAATTTATAGATACTAGTGGAATCTGTGCTGTAAAACAGCAACAACAACAATAACAACAAACCTTCTGAATATCTATGTTTTTTTCCCTGGTTTAGATATTCAAAGACCATTATAAAAAATTAAGTTGCTAGGCTTTAAAAATTATCAGTAAAGTACATAATCATAGAGCTTCTTGAAGTGTCCTGTGATTCCTGTCCTCAGCCAGGATTGGGCATTGTTAATAGAAGGCCCTTAATGCCTTCTGTTTAAGGTGGTCTAGAGGCCAACTTCTATTTTTAGGAAAAATACTCTTCTGTGTCTCAGCTCATTGCTTGAATACACAGTCCAGTGTTTTCTCTGGTAAGTCCCTCAAAGCAGAGAAATCCAGTGCTTTGGTGTGAACTTACACATGGCTGGAGAAATAGGGCAGGAACAGCAAGGTATTTATAAATTATATTGCCAGGAACTGATCTCTGATATTGTCCAAATCTCACAGGAATATTGAACTCTAATAAAGATTGGTTTGACTGGAGCATGTGGTCATTGACTGACATTTATGCATATTTGTATATGTTGAAATCATGTTTAAAATAAGGCTAGAAAATGATTATTTCAGCCTCTCCCTCTTTTCAAAGAAGTGTTAAAAACAATCATTATCTAGGCCTGAAAACATAACTTTATTATTTGCGCTCTCCAGATACTCAGCTTAAGTAATGACTATCATTTACAATGCTCTATGAAATGAGTATCCATCCCTATTCCAAGCAGATTTTCCAAAGGGAAATGAGAATATTACCTTTTCCTTCTGTATGGTAACTTTTGACAAGGAGTGTGTGTACATTATTCCAGGCACAAATACCCTTTTGGAAATTCTATTAAAGTAGGCAGGTCTTTAGTGATTATTGACAGACAATTACTCTCAAAAGAAGGTTACAAAATATGTTTCTGTCTTCTCTGAACATAAAATGCTGAATCAAAATTTTACACCTTCAGATTTAACACAGCTAACAAACTTCTTGCTTAAAAAAAATTTATCTAGATGAATAGTGACTTAAGGAAATGGGCAATGTGAAGTCAGTTTATGCAGATTATATGAATTTGACATAAACACAGTTCTAATGGATTTTCTGTTCTTCACAATTAAAGACAATTCTATTATTTGCCCCTGTAGTCATCAATTCTAATTATATATATAGTATTTTTTCCAGTAAATGTCATATACTCTCCATACATATACCTCTGTTTTTTACATTCAACAAGAAAAAATTAATGCTTGCTTTGGTTTCTTTAAAATCAGTGACACTTATGAATCCTCTTATATGTGTGAATGGGTGTGGGCTAGATTAGTGCCTGGAAAACTTGTTTGCTTAAGAGTCACCTGAAGAGCTTATTTAAATAGAGATTTCTGGTTCCCACTCCCAGAATTTCTGATTCAGTAGACCTTGGGTGGGCATGAGAACTTACATTTCTCACAAACTCTCAGGTGTTGTTGATTCTACCCCATTGTAGCTTACGTTGAATAGCATTGGGCTAGACAACATAGGAGAATCAGTTATTTAACACAGGAAGAAATATAGAAGGGATGGAATAGGTAAAAATTATAGTGTCTTTTGTAGTGTGTTGAATTGTAGCCGCCAAAAGATACGTCCACCAGGGACCTCAGAGTGTAACCTAATTTGGAATAAGACAAGGATGTCTACTTTCTTCATTTTTTAAAAGACTTTATTGGGGAACCGGGGAAGGGGAACAGCACTGGGGAATGGTGGAAGGGGAACAGACAAGTTGCTGTCTTTTTGTTCTTCAGTCTAGTTACGGAGGACGTTGCTTCATTGGCCTATGTTGGCATCGTCATTGCACTCTTCTCGGGTGAGGCAGATCGGTCGCCTGCCTCTGGATGTCGCTCACCACGACTATTGGTAGCTTGCGCTGGCTGCCAGCTGCTCATGCTGGCTGCGGGCCACTCACTGTAGCCTATGGCAGCCCACTGCAGCAGGGGCTGCAGCCTACACCATCACTGGGGCTCGCACAGCCCAGCTCCAGGTGGAGCTGTTGTTAGCTGTAGAGGACAGTGTCACTGGCCCTCATATGTGGGATCTGAACCGGGGGGCTGGCATCCCAAAACCAGCTCTTAACCAATGCGCCACTTGGCCGGCCCTACTTTCTTCATTTTTATTCAACACAGTATTGGAAGTCTAGCCACAGCAATCAGACAAGAAAAAGAAATAAAAGATATCCAAATTGTAAATGAAGAATACACAATGGAATAAAGACAGTCTATTCAATAAATGATGTTGGGAAAACTAGAAAGTTAAATGTAAAAAAATAATAATAATAAAACTAAAAATGAAATGACACCAATTTTTTACACCATATACAAGAATCAACTTAAAATGTATTGAAGACTTAAATGTGGGATCCGAAACCATGAAATCCCTAGAAGAAAACATAGGAGGTAAATTCTCTGACATTGCTCTTAGTAATATTTTTTGTCTGCATCTCCTTGGGCAAGAGAAACAAAAGAAAAAATAAACAACTGCCACTCTATCAAACTAAAAAGTTTTTGCAGAGCAAAAGAAACCATGAACAAAATGAAAAAAAAAGGGGTAAGATATTTGTCAATGATACATCCAATAAGGCATTAATATCCAAAATATATAAAGAACTGATACAATTCACCACCAAAATAACCAAACAATCCAATAAAAAGTGGGCAGAGGACCAGAGGACATACAGATGGCCAATAGACAGACGTATGAAAAGATGCTCAATGTCACTAAGCATCAGAGAAATGCAAATAAAAACCACAATGAGATATCATCTCACACCTGTCAGAATGGCTATCATCAATAAATCAACAAACAACAAGTGTTAGCGAGGAAGTGGAGAAAAGGGGACCCTGCTGCACTGTTGGTAGGATTGTAAATTGCAGCCACTATGGAAAAGAGTTTGGAGGTTCCTCAAAAAATTAAAAATAGAATTGCCTTATGACCCAGAATTCCACTTCTGGGTGTTTATCCAAAAAAATTAAAAAATAACAATTCAAAAACATATGCACCCCTGTGTTTACTGCATTATTTACAATAGCCAAGATATGGAAGCAACCTAAGTGTCCATCAATAGACAATTAAATTTAAGAATTGTGGTACATAGATACAATGGAATATTACGTGGCCATAAAAATCAATGAAATCTTACCATTTGTGACAACATGGATGGTATTGTGAAATAAGTCAGTCGGAGAAAGACAAATACCATATGATTTCACTTATATGTGGAATCTAAAAACAAAATAAACAAAGCAAACAGACTCAGATACAGAGAACAAACTGATAGTTACCGGGGGGAGGGGTCTTGAGGGCTGGGTGAAAAGGGGAAGGGATTAAGAAGTACAAATTGGCAGTCACAAAATAGTCACGGGGATGTAAAATACACTATGGGGAATATAGTCCATAATACTGTCATACCTATGTATGGCGCCAGGTGGGTACTGGACATAGTGGAGGAATCGCTTCGTAAGGTATATAAATGTCTCACCACTATGCTGTACACCTGAAACTAATATAATATAGAACATCAACTGTAATGTTTTGTTTTGTTTTAAAGTATGTGACCTTATTCTTTGTAGGAATCAGGATCTCTGTAAATGTAATTAAAGTAAAGTAAGGATTTTGAGATGTGATCATCCTGAATTAGGTGGGTCCTAAGTACAATGATGAATGTTTTATGAGAGACAGACTTCTGTCCTACAGAACTGTAATATAATAACTTTCTTATGCTTCTCCAAATTCCTGGTTATTTGTTAAGTTAGCCTTGGGAAACTAATATACTACCAAAGTCCAACCCTACCCAAAGTGCCAAGTTCCTATCATATGCTCTAATGAAAAAAGGGTAGAATTCTGGCACTGGCCCAGGGGACTAGCACGACAGGTTAAACCATGACTATCAACTAATTGCCAAGCACTATTGGATATTTCTTGGCATGTTGTTTAACTTAATTTTCCCCCCAGATGCTTTGAGATACTTAACTGTTTTTTTTTTATTATTATTATTATTTAAATTGGGGAACAGCGTTGGGGAATTGGGGAAGGGGAACAGACAAGTTGCTGTCTTTTTGTTCGTCAGTCTAATTGCAGAGGACATTGCTTCACTGGCCCATGTGGTATCATCATTATGCTCTTCCCAGATGAGGCAGACGGTCGCTGGCCTCTGGATGGTCTCTCACTGTGGCTGTTGGCAGCTCACGCTGGCTGCCAGCTGCTCATGCTGGCTGCTGGCCGCTCACGCTGGCTGCCGGCCACTCACTGTAGCCTATGGCAGTCCACTGCAGCAGGGGCTGCAGCTATGCCATCCCGGGGACTCACAGCAGCCCAGCTCCCGGTGGAGCTGTTGTTCACCATCTTAGCTGTAGAGGGCAGTGTCACTGGACCTCATGTGGTATCTGAACTGGGGCTGCTGATGTCCCAAGCCAGGTCTTAACTAATGTGCCACTTGGCCGGCCCGAGATACTTAACTTTTTTAGCATTATTTAATAAAAGAAGACCCTAAAATACAGAACGGTCATTTAGTCAGAATATTTATTAAGTGTCTACTTTATACCAGGCTTTTGCTAGATGTTAGAATGGTCAGTAACTTACCAAAAGTGGTACAGCTAGTAAGTGTCAAGAGCTCTCACTCAAATCATGATCCTGTCATCCCAAATTTGGCTCTTTTCTCTACCACATTCTATTTCATCAAAGGCTTGGAGCAGGAAAGCACCAGGAATTTGGCAAATGCTGACTAGTTTATTTTGGCTGATAGAGAATATTTAACAAAGTAGGAGAGGAACTTATTATCTCCAATACAGATCTTCCTGATTTATGGTACTGTTTAATAGTATTTATTTTTATTAATACCAATAAAGTAGTTTATACTTTGCTCCCTTAATCTTATTTCCTCTTATTGTAACCCTTTCACTTTGTATGTAGACATGCAGATAATTTAAGCTGCTCTTTAATAATTATAGCTCCACATTGACTTTGGAGATGTAGATCTATGATGTAGATAATATTTATTTTCTATATGTTTTTTAAGCCAGATATACATCTACTATATATGTGTGTGTGTGTGTGTGTGTGTATATATATATATATATATATATATATATATATATATATATATATCTACTATATATGTGTGTGTGTGTGTGTGTGTGTGTCTATATATATATATATATATATATACACACACAGCAATCCTGGAAAAAATTATTCGAATATTACCTTGTGGTTGAAAATCATACCCTTTGTCTCATACAAAAAAACAACCCTTTGTCTTTAGCATCCTAATAATATGAATTCTTTGAGTGTTTCATACAAACTTCTCTTGAATGATTATTAAGGTATTTAAGCTTTTCAATAATGCTCTGAGAATTATTAAATTCAACATTCATCTCATTATAGTTTATGCTTTTGAACATACAATGTGAATGTCACTCTGGTAGCTGCTAAACATTCAGTAAATTAAAAAAATATTGTTCCTACCCTTGCAGTTTAGATGCTTGATTTAAAAATCAGTAAAAAGTAAGATCAATGAAACTGTGCATGAATTAGACAAAATGGGCCAAGAAAATCTCACTTTAGCAAGTTGAAAAGATAAGAAATAAAAGAAGCTCACAAACATATTGAGGTGAAAGTTTCACTGAGGACCTGTCTTGGAAGCAGAAGGTAAATTGCACGAATTTGTCAAATGCCTAACTCACCAATTACAGGACAAAATGGTCAGTAACATTGACACCATTTTTTCCTCATGCTCGTATTTGTCTTGAATTTTGTCTTTCTCCCAACATTTATTCATTAATTTACTCCAGAGACATTTCATGTGTATCTACAGCATGCAAAGCATGGCATAGACACAAAGTGTATTATTACCCAGTGAGAAGATAAGTGTTGCATACAGATAACTAAAATGTGAGACAATAAACCTGATCTAAATGACATAAATTGTAACTCTTATCATCAGAAAGTTCATGAGAGAATATGAATTCTTCTGGATCTGTGAATTGATTACAAATTCTATTCAGCTATCTGTTAGGTTTTGATTTCTTATTTTATTGCATTTTAGTCAGTGAATGTGGTCTGTAAAATAGAGATTATTTTAATATTTTTTGATACTTTTTGGTGATGCAATAGGTGATCAAATTTATAAATCTTTCAGGCTAAAAAACAATATGCATTCTTTAATTATTCAATGTCGGGTTCCATATGTGTTTATCAGTTAAAATTTGTTTTATTCAACTCTTCTATTTCTTCACTCATTTGTGTTTGTTTTATAATTTTTTATGAGAAGTAAAAGAAAATACCCTCATTTTAACTCTGTCAATTCATCAGTTTCTATTTTTAATTATCTGTTTTTGCTTTGTATATTTTAAGGCTAAGATTTTACATATATACAGCTTTGGGACTCTCGTACTTTCTGGGTATTGTTTCTTTTAGCATTAAGAAATAGCCCTTTTTTCTCTGATTATGATTTTTGCCTTAACACCTGTTTTTTTAACATAATATTGCTATATTGGATTCCCTTTGTTAATAATTATAGATATATTCTATTGCCTTACTTTCAACTTTTCCATGTTGCTAAGTTTTTCTTTAATTATACCTTTCTTGAGATGTAATTTATTTACTCTTTTAAAGTGTACAATTCAGTGGATTTTAGTATATTTATAGTTACTCAGCCAATACCACTACCTAAATTTAGAACAAAATTTCATCACCCCAAAAGGAAACCACACACCCATTAGCAGTCACTGCTCATTTCTCACCTGCCCCCAGTCCCTGGCAACCACTCATTTACTTTTGTCTTTATGGATTTGCCTTTTCTGGACATTTCAGATAAATGGAATCATACATGTGGTCTTTTTTATCTGACTTTTCTTACTTTTCACTTAGCATGATGGTTTCAACATTCATCCATTTTGTAGTGTGTGTCAGTACGTCATTATTTTTAAAGGCTGACTTATATTCCATTGTGTAGCTAGACCACATATTATGTATCCACTGATGGATTATTTGGGTCATTTCTACTTTGGGGCTATTAAGAATATTCTTTTATGAACATTCATGTACAATTTCTGCATGGGCATATGTTTTCATTTCTCTTGGAGAGGAGTAGAATTGCTGATTCATAGGGTAGCTCTACATTTAACATTTTGAGGAACTGTCAAACGGTATCTCACCATTTCACATTCCCACCAGCAACGTCTGAGGGTTCTGATTTCTCCATTCTTCATCTTGTCTTTGTGTAGACATAAAACCCGAGTCCCAAGCACTTTTGCCCCTATACTGGTACAAATTCCTTGTAGGCATTCACCATGTCTGTCCCCAGCTATAGAAGCACACATTCCACATGTTTCTGGCATCTGAATATTTTTTTTTCTTTCTTTAAAGGCCATATATGTATTAGAACTTAAAAGTTTGTTTTGCTTAGCATTTTTATATATTTGCGAAGTTGAGAAAGGGGGAGTAAATGTATGGGCATCCATACTGTATCAGTCCACCATTCCTAAAAGTTGAGCAGATTAATGCAATTTCAGTGACTATGATGACAGGTGTTTGTGGCTATGGTCCAGAGTTTTCCTTCTGGGCTAAATTACTCGGACCATATAGGATTCACTGTTTTACTGAGCTCATCTGGTCCTATAGGAACTAACTCATCTTTTTGTTATTATTATCTTACAGATGCAAATTTCCAAAAATAATACTGAAAAGGAAAGGCCCAAATTTAGAAAACGGAAGAGGTATGTTTTTTTAAATTAAAAAGTATTATGATAAAATTGAAATATAAAAGTGTGCGCGCGCGTGTGTGTGTGTGTGTGTGTGTGTGTGTGTGTGTCTTACATGAAATTACAATGATTCTTGATTCTGTTTCTCTAGGGAAACATCGTATTTAAAAAATTGTAAATTAAATAATAAGCAGTAGTCTTAGAAGTATGGAGAAAGTTTTATGTTTATATAAATATGTTGAACCAGAACTTTCAAAGATTTATATCATGTAAGCAATAGATGAAAAGCAGGTTTTTAGTTTAAGATAGGTAATGCAAACCAGAAACAGGACTTTTCTATAAACTGAAAAGCCACTGTTGACAAGTTTTAGTGTTTATCATTGAACCAGTTTATTTATTTTTAATGAATGGTAATCAGTGCTGTGTTAAAAGGAGTCCTACTCAAAGACAAAGACTGATCTTAATACTACAGTTCTTCTCTTCTTCTTTCTCCATTATTCAGAAGATGAATAATGAAATTTTTAAAAAGGACCTTCACTGTCTTATCTAAGTTACACTTCCCAGTTACCCCATCAAATAGGTGGGGGGGGTGTATCATAATTACCTCTATTTAAAAGATGAAGAATTGTGACTTAGAGTGGTTAAATGGCTTTCTCAGGATCTCATGGTTAGAGAGATATACTAGAACAAATGTTTCCTGACTAAATATACCTCAAAGTGTTGTGGAAAAGCATGGATTTTGCAGTTAAAATTTAGTTCTGTTACACTTAACTATTTACTTTATGTTGTCATTTTTTAAAGTTTCTCAGAGCCTCAGTTTCTTTATAAAATAGAAGTAACAATTACTTAGTAGGGTTATGGGGGGAGGATTACATGAAAAAAAAAAACCTATGTAAGGTGCTTGGTGTAGATCATTAATGTTTCTCACCTACTGAGAGCTCTATTAAATATTATTCCCCCTTGGTTTTTCACTGTATCAAGCTGCCTTACAGAATAAAAACAACTAAGAAAAAGAACGTCAAGATTAAGGAATATACATTCATAATTTATTATTACCAATGCATCTACATGGATGGTCATTTAAATATATACGATTGATCTTTTGAAACTCAATCTGTCCAATTGTTTTTCTAGGAAAGCTATTTTAAAATGCTCTTTGGAAAACGTTTGTTCAGATGATGCCTTATTACAGGAAAACATGGGTATGTGAAGGCTTATCCTGCTTTTCGTTCTTTTACCTATATTTAATTCTATCAAATATAGTTGTAGTCCTTTGAAGAAAAAGATTTTGTACATATACACGTATCTGAGAAACATTAGTGGGTCATTTTTGGTATTGATTTACATACTAAGGCTTTTCAATTCTCTTTATGTTTCTATTTCCTTGAGTTAAATTTTCTCTGGCTTTGTCGTGTCTTCAGTTTAAAAAAAATAAAGCACCAGCAGTTGTGGGAAGAAATACCAGCATCAATGCATTTCAATCCAGACTTCTCCATTCCAAATTTATTGGGGTCCTAGGGATGCCAGAGGGAGAGCAGGAAGAAAAGCAGCAGCCTGGGGCTTCCAGCTGAATTAATTGCCATTGGTATTAGAACACAGTAGGGTGAGTGCGGAATGCAGGGAGAAAGTTTTAGTTTTCAAAAGTGCTTCACTCTTTCTACATTCTCATTAGTCTCGAAAAGCAGGCAAATGCTTATTTGCAAGATGGAACTTTTGAAGCCAGGCAAAGAGGTTTTTAAAGCACATTAAACCCCAAGAAGTTATTCGTGCCATACTCCCTCTCTCTTGTAGCCACCCCCAGATCATATGGCCCTGCATTTCAATTGGCTAAATAGCCATTTATTTATAGTCTCATTAAAAGAAAGGAAAACAGGCAGAGGAAGGATGGGATAGCTATTTTTTTTTTAAATTCTTTTGTTCCTCTCCTAAACTACTACAAAAGTCTGTTGTTTCTATTTCTTCTTATATTTATTCAGCTGTTGCCTTCCTGCTAATTAAGGTGCCTTTTCTTGACTCTTTTGCCTCACAAGATCAGTTCAAATATTCCCATAGAAAGGCAAACGTCAGCTTGCTCCTGGACGGAGTTCCCACTGGGAGACCCTGGCACAGCAGCCGAGGGCTCCAATGCTGCAGTCCTTCACCCCTGCCATGTGTGAGGAAGGCTGCAGAAGAAACCCACTGCAGCCTGGAAATGACTCTTCCATGTAAATGAGTGAATACATCCCAGTAGTTTTCTATGGAAAAGGAAGCTTTATCAGGAGTCTCACACTGTATGGCTCTAAAAGTGTCAATAGTTAACTGCTAAAATAGTTAACCCAATCTGTGTTTTACTCCTCTAACCCATTTTGAACACCTAAGGAGCCGAAGCATCTACTCCACCATGTTTTCTGCAAGAGCTGACTACTTCCTTAAAGAGTGGTTCTTGATCAATAATTTAACCCTCCTCAACTATTTTACCCCCTACCATGTGTCTATGGATTCCTAGACCCAAGCCTCCGATACCTCTTGTTTCTTCTTAGGGTAGGATCAGCCCTAGATCAAATAATATGGGACAATGATACTGTCTTCCTGGGTCTCTGAAAGCCTTACTTTTGGGCCTTTTTGCCTCATACTCCCCATGCTAAAAGCTCCTATCGTCTCCTGCCCCAGATTTGCTGGCCCTTTATAGGTTTATGTGCTTCTGTTTGCTCCTCTTAGAGATCAGGAGGAGAGCTTATCACATGCAGCTATTTACTTTCCAAGTATCAGTTTCTTTGTCTGTAATCAAGAGATTCACTGGAAGCCTGCTTATCCAATAGGGAGAGGGCCATTTCTGGACATGAATAGAAGTTGAGGAATCATTAAATAATGCAAACTATATGCTCATGGCTATATAAAGATTTAATCTAAGAAATAACTATTGGTGGAGCATTTTTTGAAAATTGCTAGCAGGAATATCATGTATTATATTCTCCCTATAACTTTTTTTGTATTCTCCCTATAACTCATTTTTTCCAATGTTTAGGGACAAGAAAATCATCTATGATGATGAAATAATAATAGCAATAATCATAGTAATAATAACCAATAATGGCCTCACTGTTTTTAAGTAGTTCCTATGTATTAGTTAATTTAACCCTCACAAGATCTGTATGAGGTAGATAAAATAGATATTGTATCTCCCATTTTATTGCTGGGTAAACAGAGGCTCTTAAGAAGTTATATGATTTGGCTAAGATCACATAACTGCTGACTTCAATGCAAGTGCACAGCTACCTCTTTGGTTGCTTTGAGTACCAGTACGCTTAAAGCTAAATTCATGGTATTTTGGTATAGCACTGGTGGTTCTAAACATTTTTAAAATGGAATTATTGCCATTAGTATCCCCTTTAATGAATTGATTTTGGTTTCTTTTAGTTGTTGAAAGTTTTTGTCATTTGTTTCAGTATATGACTGTTTTCTGTTGGTAAATAGCTAATTTCTTCTGGGGGAGTAGACTCTATAAAAGTTTGATTAAATAAAATATTGACAGGCTGGCTGAGTGGCGCTGTGGTGAAGCGCTGGCTTGGAAAGCCGGCCGCCCCGGTTCGGTCCCACATGTGAGGGCCAGTGACACTGCCCTCAAAAAAAAAGAAAGAAAAGAAAATATTGACGTATGATCCAGGACAATCTAATAATATATTACCGTTCATTATTTAAGTTAACAAAGGATGTATTCATGCATTCATGGGACATGTAAGCATGGGAGAGAATGGTTAATGGAGGAAAGGCTGGATCATGGGGTGAGCCCTAGAGGAAGCATGAGGGCCCTTGGGGCCTGGGTCTGGGAGGTAGAAGGGGTGACAGGGAGAAAAGTGGTGGCTCACTACTCAGGGCAAACTGTGCTCACCTCCTCTTGGTTTGCAATTACCTTTAGCCTCTAGGCCAAAAGGTGTGGTTGGCCTTCATTCCCCTATCCTACAAAGCACCATGCATACTATTCATTTGTGTCTCCATAAATGGTGCTCTCTTTGTATTTCAGCCTGTATTTTACTCATCTCTACATTTAAATTTAAGCACACAGAGGAGTGTTTGTAGTTACTTAAAAACAAAACCAAACCAAGTACCTTTTCATCTTGCTCCCTTCTCCCTTCTATATGAATGTCTTCAAGACTTCCAATTGAAAGGGCCCCGCAAATTTTAAGATGGTATTTTTTTAGTGCCAGCTTTGGGATAACCCAAACAGTAACCTCTTTACGTAAGGGTGGAAACAGCTTCTTTAAACATTTAATGGAGAAGTAAAAATTAAAGGAAACCCCATAAATAAACATTTGAATGCTTTTAAAATAGTGACTGATAATTGAGCCAACTAGGAAGTTATTTCTTGTCAGTAATGGAAAAACAACACTGATTTATTTTACAGAAATTCATTTTTAAAAGCCAGATATGGACTTCAGCATGAGGTTTTTTTTTTTTTTTTTTCACTTTCTCTGAGTGATGGAACAGCTATAATGCTACCACTTTACTCTCAACAACAAATGCAGAGAAGTCAGGGAAACCACAGGATAATCAGTATTGATAGAAGATGATTGGTCCTGCAATCAGCAAAGGCATTCATTCTGTCTCTATCTTTGGAAGATATCATTGACCAATTTTGATAATCTAGTTGGTAGATTACAGTAACAGCTATTTCTTGAGAATTATTTTTGAACACTATCAGTTTATAATAGAGGCACACCTATTTAGAAAAGCAAAACTCCCATCGCTCTGAAAGCAGAATTTGACATCAGTCAAGTTGGTGTTATGAACCCTGGTTGATTTATGAAGTCATCCATTACTTTGTCTACCCTTTGATCAAAAGGCAGTGTACATATTTTTCCAGATCGCTTGAAAACAGCAAGCCTCCAATGCCATTCAGCAATGACATTCATTATCATAAATTGATTGTATTTTAGCGTAGCTTTAGAAATATAAAGATGTTTGCATGCCATTTTTCTTTTACAGCACAGCTCAAAATCCATCTTCTCAACAGTGCATTAAATGTCAGTATCAATACCCATAGACTCAGAATGTAAAGTAGGAAAACAAAACATCCATGAGTGGGACAGGGGAATCAGTAAGAAGATAACCATAAATCGTTGTCTGTTAAGTAATAGGTCAGTGAGGAAGAACTCTATCAGAAAGAGAGGTTGATTTTATTAATAAGTGCTTCAGCAAAAATGTACATTCCTCTAGAAATTATAATTCTGTAGACATAGGGGGTTGCATTTGTATTTTTAGATAAACTTTCCAGGTGATTCTTATGCCCATCAAATTTTAAATACCGTTGTTCTAGAATGCCATAGTTCATATTCTGTGTTCTTAAGCTTTAGCAATTACCATAGAACACAGATCTATGAGGATGTAGCTAACATGTCAGTTACAGTTTTTGTTTGTTTTGGTTTTGAACATGGGAACTGGCTCTAAAGTGTGGAATGGCTTATCAAAAGCAGCTTTCAAACTGTTTTGAAAGTTTTCCATACAGAAAACCTAAGACTGGCTGGGAGGAGACGAGGGCCAGGAAGGCTCATTGGTCTATGCCTATTTTCTTGAGTTCCCGGCTCTTAGTAGGAACACAATAAATATTTGTTGATTGAATATAAAAGTCCCTGGGACATGTAATAAATATTGACAGAAAAATTATTTCTGTAGGCAAAACTGTAATTTGAAAAGTGTAAACTAAAAATTGTTTTTCTAGTACTGTTTGGACAACCAAGAAAGGAAAACTTTAATAACTTCCTATGACTTTATTTAACATTATTTAATAAACAATGTTTTAGCAGAATTTTAAAATTTCCTTCTTATGGGTAATAGGTAAGAGAAAATTAACAACAAAGATGATAATAAAGTATGGGTTCGTCAGAACTACAGGAGAGGAAACCATGTATAATTTTTTTACATTAATCTCTTTTATCTTACAACATGCTTAGTTTACAAGTGTGTGTGTGTGTGCGTGTGTGTGTGCGTGCTTGCAAATGCACGCGCGCCTGCGTGTATGGATGTATACATATATATAATGCATTCTTCCTAAACATTATTAATCATAAAAAATTTAAGTATGTTCAACAATTAGATTAAAAATGAATGTTATTGCTGAGACCCCCTTGCCTCTGTAGTCAATGATAGTATTTTAGCTCCAAGGCCTGTGTCCTGCTTGGTATATTGTCACGTTCTGTGAACTTTCAGCTGCTCTATCTAGTGTGATTTTTGGTGCCCTGCCAATGAACAGTAGATAATAGGAGGTATGGCAGATTTTTGTAACCAGAGTGGAAGGTGATGGGATGTGTATCCATGGCCTTTCCCTTTGAATCATGTTGCCTTTGGAAGGACTTCTCAAATGTTCCATCTGTCTATTGTAAAGGACATCAGGCCACACATGGCCTCCTTTCCTTGATCTTTATTTCAATAAGACTGTATCAAATGAAAATATTTCTTTTATTTAAATCAGGAATTCAGTTGCACGTCATTAATCAGTAATTGAGTCTATAGTTATAACAAGCATTTATTTTTTTGGTGTGTGATATTATTTTATCTCAACGAGTTAAGTGAGTTACCAGATTTTTTGCTTATATATTTATGTCACAGTAGCACACACGAACATGCACACACACACACACACACACACACACACAACTTTTATAAGTGTGTTTTTTTTTAAATATCAGATTAGGCAATTCAGATGTGTTGCTAGTTGGATTAGGTATAGACTAGCCTGTGTTTAGCCTAGCCATTTAATTACATAGCTTCCTCATTTAAACAGTAGTTTTAATGGTTTGTTACAGGGATTGGCAAATTGTGGTCCACAGTCCTACCGGTTTTTGATAAATAAAGTTTTATCACAACATAGCCCCTCTCATTTGCTTATATACATGTCTATGGTTTGCACTACAACAGAAGAATTGACTACTTTTGACAGAGACCTTTGGCTTACAAAGCCTGAAATATTTACTCTCTGACCCTTCACAGAAAAAATTTGTCTACCCCTGGTCTATAAATAACATAATTTAATGTCCTTGGTTCCTGATTTAAAACAAACCAAAACAAAACAAACTTCTAATGAGCTTTTTGTTGTTGTTGTTGTTGTTTTTGAGGACAGTGTCACTGGCCCTCATATGTGGGACCCGAACCGGGGCTGCTGGCTTCCCAAGCCAGCGCTTAACCACCGCGCCACTTGGCCGGCCCCTCTAGTGAGCTTTTGTTGTTTCAGATGCTTTATGCGTTACACATAGCAAGAATGTCATCTACATTTTTAAGGAACAATTGTAAAATATTCACCTGAAAATCCATAATAATTTTGCATCAAGCAGAGGCCATATGTGAAAATTATATAAATTATTTATTTTTTATCTTGTAACATTTAGAAAGTTTCCTCTTTGGGGTTGTTTAAGATTATAAATTAGATTAAATTAATTAAGCTGTAGCATTTTTTTACTATGTTAATGATGTTTCTTTAGTTGTCTCAGAGTCAGAAATTTTGCTAAAAGAGCTGGAGCAAATGCTTCAACAAGCTCTAGAACCCACAGCAACACCTGATGAGTCCATAGAGGAACGCGGAGAAGAAGTAAATATAAGAGAAAAGGTAGTATGAATAGTTATTATGAGGCCTCAATAGCAATTTCAAATTCTTTAAACTGCAGAAATTCTTCCTGGTTTCTTTTTCTTTTTTTTTTTTTTCCTTTAGTTAGTAGGAAAAATGAATATGGCTTCCAAAGGTAAAGCCACTTAAAATGGAAGATGTGTATTGTTTAATCGTATGAAAACTTTGTTCCCTTCTGAAATTTGAGCCCTTGATTGTCATGATCTGAATAATAAAGTAGAAGTCTGTTGAGAAATCATAATACATCCATCATCTTTGGAAACATATCTGTGTTTTAGCGGAAGAGCTCTTTTTGTTTTTTTTAGATCTTTGAAGCTGGAATAAAGAAAGTTGGCGGAGTTCATTGTGGTTGAGGAAGTGCCTGCCCAGAGAGACCTCCCCCTACTGCTGATGTTTACAGTTGGGGATGGGGCCAGGATACGAGCAGCTAACTGGGAAAACTGCCCTGTCTGTTTCATGCACAGGAATAATCTCATAAGGACAAACCCCGTTATTAACATACGGGTGATAGAATTTTTTATGGAAATATGTATCACTGTATCTAGATTGGTCCTTTTTTTTTTTTTTCATCCTTTGACCAACTGTGTTGGGCTGAGAAAGGCCATGTGTGTTTACTTTATTCAGTACTAATATAGGACAACATGGATCATAAATTTAAATTGGTTGACAAGCTGCTCAGAACATTAGCTCCGTGTTTCTGCAAATAAAATGAGGGTACAAGCCCAGGTCATTAATACAGAGCAGCAATGTGGTAGATGTAAGAAACATAAGTCATAACGGCAGACACTTCCACAAGGCAGTACAGCTGTTCCCTGAGCAGTTAAGAAGAAAAACGGCAGTGAGGAGTCCAGTATCCTTAAGATTTCATTCTCTCTCTCATTCATTCACTTAGACATTTCGTGGGCCTGGCATCAGGAGAGCACAGGGTTAGGAGTGCTGACTGGAATAGAATGCCTGTGTCGCATCCTGGTCTTGCCACTGGAGACCTGTGTAATTTGGCAAAGTTCCTTATCACTTGCCTCAGAGGATTGTTTTGAAGGTTAAATAAGGAAAAGCGGGAAAAGCGCTTTGCATAGGAACAGACTCACAAGGTTCGCTATTATTACACATGAGAGCTGGTGACGGCCGTCACTAGAGAGAATAAATGCTGAGATTTCCTTCCTTTATCTCGTTTTCCACATTCGCACTGTGGGCAACTATCCATCCACAAGTCTGTCTCTTCTCAGATGCAGAAAAGGGTGGATTTGTAAATGCACAAGGTTGTTGACACACTTTGGCAGGCTGCCCAATTGCATGATTTCATTCAGAACTTCAATAAGAATAAAGATGATGCTTAAACACCTCTTTTATTTAATTAGAAATCAAGAAATATACAGAATTTACAATTGAGGAGATCAATGTGTTAAAAGGAAATAAAATTAATGTTAAAAACTCTTACTGAGTGGAAAATAATGATAGTTTTCTTAACCAGCACCAGCGATACCAGCTTGTACCAAATTTGCATGGTTACAACCTGTTTTTCCATTTAGAGTTCTGTTTTAAAAAAACGTGTTTCATATTTTATATATATATATACACACACACACACAAACACACATATATATCTTACCTTTTGTATAACAAGATTTCTAGATTTCTGACATATATCTTATATGTAAAATTAATGTGCAATCTTTTTCTTTTCTAGCAAATGTGTGTTTTGTTTGAGCACCATCTGGTTTTGTGCAATGTTTTTTCAATTTTTGCAGTTCGTCTTGTTCAGAAATACAGCCAGGTTGGTTTTTATAGTGATGTCCTGGAGCTTTCACTGTCACAGAATTGGCTTCTATTTTGCCGTTGTAACTCATAACTTGATAAAACAGAAAATTATTTCTGATTTTTATACCTTAAGGTAAAATACATAGTGTTACTATATCACCAGGCAGGAGCTTGTTTTTTGTTTTAAATTCTTGTAATATTATATGCTTTCAAAAGCCATTTAAGAATTGTGAAAATTGACCATTTTAACCTGCTGGCAATCAGGTGAGTACCTCCTGCTGACTGGTATATAAGCCACTCTCCACATTGGGCTTTGTAAGTCTGGCCTTCACACCAGGTTCAGGATATTTAGGGTCTTATTCACTTCTAAATGAGGAGAATAGCAGTGAAACCAACTATCAAAACTAGCAAGTTTCATTTTAAAAGTAAAGAAATGATCACCTCAGGGATGTCTTTTCTTTCTTTCTTTCTTTCTTTCTTTCTTTCTTTCTTTCTTTCTTTCTTTCTTTCTTTCTTTCTTTCTTTCTTATTTTTTTTCTTTAATTAGTAGGAAAAAATGATATGGCTTCCAAAGGTAACTCCACTTAAAATGGGAGATGTGTTTTGTTTTTAGGAGAAAGTGGCCTCTTATAGGCTAACACTCAAAAAAGAGCCACCTGATCATTTTAAATGCTGAGTATGTTTATTTATTCTCTGAGCGGATATTGTTTGAGCAATTTTCAAAGTTGTAAATTTGATGATGTTTTCATCATTCACTTCACTTATGAGTTTTCAAGTTGATTTTTCTCAGGCATTTATACCAATGGATGAGAGTAGCAATATGAAAAAAAAGTATACACACATGGATAATCAAAATTTATTTCTGTTTATCACTGAAATTCTTTATGAGATTTTTTTCCTGAGCAGAATCACCTTCCTAATTACATTCTTCTTTATCTAATATTAATATTGGATGACATGTCCTGACTTGGCAAGCAATGAGAGGGAATTAATTTCACATTTATATAAAATCCATCTGAATAATTCACAAATTAGATAATCCCTATACAAATAAGACAATTTATTGAATAATTATTTGTATTAAAGATGTATTTTTAATATATGAAGATACTTATATAAACTACATGTGTATTCTTTTTTTTCCCTTGAATTTCATGGGACATTGACTCTACTTTTATTTTTATTTATTTATTTATTTATTTTTTTAGCTGAGCCATTCTACTACCTGTTGTTAGCTCAGCGGCAGCTCAGCTCGGGCCAGGAATTGAACCTGCGACCCTGTTGCTCAGAGCTCACACTCTTGAGCAAGCTCTTAACCAACTGAGCCACTCGGCCGGCTCTGTTAACTCTACTTTTAATGAACCTTGAAGTTATAAATCTCCTATATGTGTGTATGTTTGCACTGTTTTTACCAGTGTCCTGTCCAACGAAGCTAGAGGAAGCTATTACTATTCATAAGTAATGCAGATGCTTATGAGAAGATGACCACAGAAAATGTGACTAAAACAGTTTTGTGGTATTCCCTATAATAATAATTAAAAGAATAAACAAATATAGAAAACTCAATTAAAATGACCAAAACATAAAATTAAAACTGAAAATTTTAAATGTTGGAGAATAGAGATAAGACCTAAATAGTAAATTAGTATTATACTAACAAATTTACTATACTTAATGCTATATATGAGGATCGTTATTTGACCACTAGCATTACAGAGAACTTTGTGTAACTGCTGTGGCTCGAGGAGTTATTACTTTAAGTTTTGTTCAAATAATTAAGCCTGGTCGTCAAGTAAAGTTTATTTAGTTCTGATGAATTGTTCATTGTTTTCACAGTTACCTAAATGCAGCTCAGAAGCTTCTGCATGCAGTCCATTTGAAAACCACTGTGAAGAAGACTATCTTGTAATTGATGGGATAAAACTAAAAGCTGGGGAATGTATTGAACATATAACTAGCAAGTTTAAAGAAATAGATGCTTTGATGTCTGAATTCTAGGGCATTATATTTTCAAAAATTAATTATAAAAAACATTTACATTTTTATATTTTCCCAGTCAAAAACTTAAAAATGTTTGATGAAATGTGTGTGTGTACGTGTGTGTGTGTGTATACAGTAGTTGATATTTATAATAACTTTCTGCTTTATATATTCAGTATATCCATTGTTTTGAGAGGCAATCAAATGGTATCTAAGTTAGTGTTAAAGAATAGAAGCCCTGATATTTATAAATTCTTTTGTTTGCCCTAATTTTAAAATGGTTTATGAAACTTACTGCATAAATACATGCTTTACAGTAATTATTTAAGCCCTTTATTCAAATGTGACTGTTAAAATGGCTACCACAGCTATTAAAATTCTTACAGATAATTTAATATACTTAAAGAATGTGTATTTGTAGTGGAATTAAACTAGTACAGAATAAAAGGAAATATAAAAAATGGTTGTATAACAGAGTTGGAGCTTTTCTTGAAAAAATATCAATTGCCTTATTATACTGGAAATAGTTATTTTAACCACAGTGTCCAAAACTGTCAGATTAACAGAGTCTGTGCAGGGGGGAATTTGGAAGATCAGAATCCTGAACCCTTTTCCACTGAATCAGTATCTCTGGAGGTGAAGATGGGACAATGTAATTAAAAATATAGACAGATAAGTTAACCACATCCACTATAAAATAAATATAAACAATATAGAAAAGTAAAAAGTACATCTTGGAATGCCACTCTCTTAACACCCCAACACCCCACTCCTTTGGAATTGCCATGGACAGTTTTAGGGGGCATCCTTCTAGATCATGTTCTGTACACATCAAAGCATGTGTGTGTGTGTACATCCGTCTTAGTTCCAGCTCTGGCTCTCCTTCTCTATGCCCCCCTTCCTGGGGACATAGGGTGGGAAAAGGGCATCCTGAAGACATCAACACAAAATCCAAAGCATGAGGACAGGAGAGAAAGCAAGAGAGCAGCTGGGACCTGCTTTTAGTTGAATTAGCTGGAGTGACATGGGATAGTGAGAAGAAAACCCACAGGAGACTAGGAGGGCTGTGTATGCAGGCTAAGGAGCTCTTAAGTGTAGGACCGAGTGAAGAGTTTTAAGCAGTGGAATCCCTTTACAGCTCAAAAAGATCACATGAGCAGCAGTGTGGAGAATGGAGTGGAGGTAGGGGACCAGTTAGGAGACAACTTTGGGAATTCAGTTATGAGATTCCGAGAGCCTGGTGGTGCTATGATGGAGAGAATTGGATAGATTCAAGCTATTAACATCAGTGGATTAGTAGGATTTAAAGATTGGATAGAGGGATGAGACAGTGCGGGGAGTCAAGGACACTCCAGGTTTGTGGTAGTTGCAACGCTGTTCACTGAGGTAGGAACACATGCAGATTAAAAGTGTGGGACAAATAGCAAGTTGGGCCAAACTGTGTGTGTTCAGTAGAGTCGAAGCTGCCTATGCTGAGATGAAGCCTGCATTTCGATACCACTGTAAGAACCAGAGTGACTAGAATAGCCTTTCAACACATCATATTTAAATTCTAAGTGCTATAAAACATCTTCCCCTTTTAATTCCAGCGGAATTGACTCCACAGCATTTAAGAAAAACTCCTCTTTTTGGCAGTAAGATCTTATATTTACAGCCTATTAGATGTCTCAAGAAGTAATTAATCCCATTTTTTTGATAACTGCTTAGAATCAGCTATAAAAATGACTGCAATTGTATTTGAAAGTCTTTATCCACAATTCAAGTGTTTGATATAACACCCCCCCCGCCCCCTTCCCCCCTCCTCAGAGTAGATCTGTTAGATCACTTGCAGCTAATTTCTCTTGGTAGAACAGTCAGTGCTCATCAGAGTCACATTACAGAGATCAGATACTGAAATTTCCAGACCGAATTCATCACTGCCTTGTTTTGACTTGTAGAAGTCTGGAATTTCCATCGAAGACATTGTGTACTTGAACAGTTCAAAATGGCCCTGAGAACAAATTTGGGTTGATTTTCTCTGCAGAGGAACTGTAATCTCTTAAGAGAAGACTGGGGAGGGGCCGGCTGAGTGGCTCAGTTGGTTAAGAGCTCACTCAAGAGTGCGAGCTGAGCTCTGAGCTACAGCAGTTCGATGCCCAGCCCGAGCTGAGCTGCCATTGAGCTGCAACAGGTGGCAGGATGGCTCAGCTAAAACAAAACAAAACAAACAAACAAACAAAAACACTGGGGAAGCCCCTATCCATGGGAGAATATAGGCTTCCAAATTTCCACATAGAATGTGCCCAGGAAAAGGGATGAAGGAGTAGTCCACTAACATCTCTGTCCTCAGGGCTGAGAATACGACTGGCTGGCAAGCCCTCCCTTCTGGTAAATACCCCATGTTCAGAGGCAGACCACATAACAGAGAGCAGGGTGTCACAGTGGGACTGTGTGAACCTATGCCTGCTTTCGCACCCTGGTGCTATCTTCCACTAGCTGGGAGACCCGAAGCAAGTTATTTACTTCTCTGAGCTGAGGCTTTGTTTTTTTTTTTCCCAGTCTGGAAAGTGGAGGTTGCTGTGAAAGGAAACATATTAATATATATAACACACATGGGCCGGCCAAGTGGCGCATTGGTTAAGAGCTGATTTTGGGATGCCAGTGGCCCCGGTTCGGATCCCACATATGAGGGCCAGTGACACTGCCCTCCACAGCTAACAACAGCTCCACCTGGAGCTGGGCTGTGCGAGCCCCGGCGATGGTGTAGGCTGCAGCCCCTGCTGCAGTGGGCTGCCATAGGCTACAGTGAGTGGCCGGCAGCCAGCGTGAGCGGGCTGCCAACAGCCACAGTGAGCGACCATCCAGAGGCCGGCGACCTATCTGCCTCATCCAGGAAGAGCGCAATGATGACACCAACATGGGCCAGTGAAGCAACATCCTCCGCAACTATACTGAAGAACAAAAAGACAGCAACTTGTCTGTTCCCCTTCCCCAATTCCCCAACACTGTTCCCCTCCTCCAATTCCCCAATAAAAAATCTTAAAAAAACAAACAAAAAAAAACACACACATATAACAATTCTAGCATGTGGAAAACTATGCAAGTTATGACTTTGATGATGGTTGGTTCAGAGCATTTCTCTTCTGACTGCCCCTGCCATACCTCTTCTATGCCTATTGAACTAACATGCTCCTGAGGTGACAGGAGCATGTTTCTTGGGGACTGGGACCAAGGACTGCAAGTGATTAGCTAACTTCTAGTTGAGGTCTAGAGGTGGGCAATAGTATACATTTATAGCTAGAACTTCTTGCTAGGCCCGAAGGAAAACATCATAAGGAAATTGTGTCTGCCCACCAAGGGAGGTTAAATTCTAAGCCCACTGGTTATACCAAGTTTGATATGTGAGGTATAAGGCATTATGCCAGGGTCTTCTGCCCAAGCAATTGGGTTGAAATCAGAGCCACTCTTTGTCCACTTTGAGGAGTGGCTGACTGATCTTCTTTGGAATGAGTTGGGTCAAGCCTTCCTGTCTACAGTCTCAATGAACTTATGGAAGGTCTGGGTCCATTGAAAGGTGAGTCTCCACTTAGATATGTAGACCCTGGAGAATTGAGCACTAAAGCCAGCTCTGTTACCCTGTATTCCAGGAAGTCTTGGTCCATTTGACCCATGCTACAAGCTGAACTTATGCAGGGGTTTCCAGTGGTAACAGGCTTAGTTCCATCTTTATTTAGAGACAGGCTGTGTACTTCTGATGGGTTAGTCTCTTATTGCTACCAGTGGAGGGTGATGGGCCACAGTCAGCTTTAATCCAGCCACCTTGCAGCTATCAAAAACTTTGTAAATCAGGCCGGCCGAGTGGTGTGGTGGTTAAGCTCTGGCTTGGGAAGCCAGCAACCCCGGTTCGGTCCCACATATGAGGGCCAGTGACACTGCCCTCCAAAAAACAAAAAACAAAAATTGTAAATCATTCTGGATCCTTTGTGGAAAAAGTTGGTGGTTAGCTCTTTTCTGGAGGAATCTTTCATTCATGAAATTGAGGTGATCTATGTAGTGCTTTTGATGGAGCCAAACCATTCTACCATCTAATGGCTGCACCAAATAGCTGGTAATCAATGACTGCACCATGTATTGGGCCTAACAAATGGTAGAGTTCTATTGCAGATACTTCTAAACCAGTAGAATTTGTACCTGTCGCCCTTCCAATGCACAAAGGTAAGATTTTTAAAATCCTAGAAATAACCAAATGTTGCTCTATCATTTCTTCTCCCAGTAGGGCCCCAAGAAGATATCTAGACATAGCACAGTTAAAAAAATTTGAAGTACAGTAATACTTTGGTTTTAAAGCATAATTCATTCTGGAAACAAACTATCCATATTGCAAGACATCGCTCATTTACCACGTTAATAGGTATTAGAAATGTTTGCTCGTCTTGTGAAACACTTGCAAATGAAGTTATGCAATCCAAGGTTTTACTGTACTTTTTTGGCCTGAGACAATTCTTGACGCCTCTCAGTAGAGTTCCAGAAGAATTGGTTAGTACAGATAAATTTGGCCTTAAAGTCTAAGTGGGACATGCTGTGCCCATAGATCTAAATTTTAGAATTTTAATACCCACCTATTGGTTTCATGGTAAAAACACTCAAAGCAGTGAGCAGCATAATCAAATAAAAGGGCAGAGGAGAGAGGAGAAAATGGCTTCCAACAAAAATGTTGAGAGAATATTTGATTTGCTTCTAAATGCGTATAGGAAGGTACTGTGCTTTGTTTTTGTTTTTTAAAGTTCATAGATCCAGTTCACATCTGGACCAGATGTAGATCATGAATTCCTAAATGTTGGCAATAGTTCACTGATATAGTTGGTTTCTGTTCCACCAATCATTTTACAGACCTGTTGTGGTGGCAACTTTACCTGGCCCATAGGATGTCTTTTCCTTAGGGTGGAACTACTACCAACGTAGCCCTGCCTCTTGGGTTGGACCGAGAGTGCTAACGTGAGGCTTTCTGCGAAATGACATTCCCAGCTGTGTCTAGATCTGGCCCAGACTAGCCCCTCAACTGGTGGGCATCCGCTGCCCAGCCCACAGTGCTGAGTTTTATTGTAAACTGCCTCAGATGGCTTTATCAAAGAGGCAGCATATAGATATTATACATAAATGCAGCACCAACACCATCTAGCCTATCACTAAGGGCTCGTAAGAGTGGGTCACTTCCTTGAAGTATTTTTAGACTCTACGATGATCAGAGAGTGGAGATATGCCCATAATGGTGGAAAGTCTCATTTAGCAAGTTGAAGTGTGCATGTATTTCCACCACCCTTCTCTTCCCTATGCCTTCCTTAGTACTTTGGTGTTTTGTGTGATAGGATTTTGAATGACAAAACTTAATTTGGGGTCCAGATTTTGCTTACTAACCTGTCTAAATCATATAACCAATAATTAGAATTTGAAAACATTTCTGTCTGGTTCCGGATCCCATGCCCTTGATTACGATCTGTATTACTTAATAATCCGGTTATTTGCTGGGTGGTGGAATGACCATTTAGTTTCCTCATATGTAAAATGGGGTGAGAGCTATCTAAAAAACATTGTTGTGAGGAGTAAATGAGATATTTTAAATGCTTTGTAAATCAACTCTATCTTCCATTTATTATTCTTGTAGAAGGAAATGGAGTATGTGTTTCAGTACATTGCAATTAATAATCACTAAGATGAAATGTAATTATACATTTGAAATGATCACTTGTCTTCCTCTTACTCCTTCTACTAGTCATCAATATTAGGATTCCTTGTTTCTTTTTTTTTAAAATCCGTCTTTGGAAACCATCGTTAGCAGGGTTATGATCTCTCAGTTATGTTCACAGTAATGTCTAGCATTGAAGGGACATCTCGCTGTTGAATTTAGCAGTAGATTTAAATCTCCTTGCTTTCTTCACAGACATCCAGTTAAAAAAAGAAAAGGGGGAAAAAAATCTTAATATTGATCCACCCTAAGGAAAAAAACATCCTTTGGGCCAGGTTGAGCTGCCACCACAATGGGTCTGTGAAATCGTTGGTGGAACAGAAACCAAGTGTATCAGAGAGGCAGGATTCTGTGTCATGTGTCCCAGCAAATGTGTGACTACCTTTCACAGGGACTCTGTGTTGTGCTTAAGCATGCCTTCCTTCAGCGAGTTGAAACTTGGGCCCTAGCTTCAAAGATCTTTTGAAAGTCAGGAAGCTCACCAAAATATTTGATCAAAATTAGTCTATGTTAGCAGTGGCATTTGCTTATTGTGCAATGAGATTGCATAACTTTAAAACATGATAAAACAATTCTCTTGCTGAGGGAAAGAAACAGACAACTGTGAATATGGCCATGTCCGTCTCTTCCAGAGCTTAAAACCTAATGGTGGAAGGATGTACACAAATATAGGGAGGACTCAAAGCAGAAAGCACATTTGAAAATCCAATGCCGGAAAGCAGAAGAGAGTTCACTTCCCAAATTGCTAGGAGTCAATAGTTACAAAATCCATTAATACAATTCCATTAGTCTCAGGTGTCCCCTGCCCAAGGTGAGAATCCACCTCAGAGTGTGAGGTCAACAGACAGCTTTAGGCCTGGGCTGCCAACAGCTAATCATGGAGGATGTTAAACCAGAACTAAGCCTCCTCTCTCAAGCCCCACCTTTGGTTCCTCTTGAATTGTGGCGAGGGCCGATGACAATGACACCTGACATTTAAATCCCACTAGGTCTTGGCCTGAGGGGACTCATTGCTTCAACCAGCACAATTGGATCAGACCCCAGGTATGCCATAGGACCACGGTTTGCCCTCTCTGCTTCCTTCTTAGCTGCCTGTCTGCAGTCTACTGCCCGCTGTTCTTCCATCACCTCCATAACTTCCGCTACCGCTGTGGATGAAGCCAAGATGTAGGAGGCATAGGCGGGCAGAGGGGCAAGGGACACTCATCTTGGATGGTGGTTCTCAGGCAGCAAGCTCTTGGAGCCTCTTTACTGCAGAGGGCCAGGGCTGTGCTTCAGGGTTAGGGCCCCCAACTCCAGCCCAGTCCTGCCCCTCACCTCTCCCACCTCTCAGGCAGCACCAGAGCTGGAAATTACCTGATCTGTGAAAGCACAGCTTATCCAAGCAAAGGAGGGTTAGGGTGTGAATGGATGACAATGTGTGAAAGTGCAGATTATTTGGAAATCGGGGTCAACCTTTTGAGATTGTGTTAAGTATTTATGTGTTAAGTATTAGGGTGAAGATGCGAAAGCCAAGGAGAGTGATTTAATTCTGACTGCGGGAACAGCTTCGCAGAGACATTTCATTAACTCCTTCATTCAATACTGTGGGCCAGGTTTTGTGCTAGGTTCTATTAATCTAATAATGAACAAGATATACATGACCTTCAACCCCTTCGCGCTGATACTGACTTCGGTCAAGTTGCAGTAGCCTCTCTGTGCCTCACTTTCCTTGTCTGAAAATTGAGGTGATGGTGATGATAATAACAATAGTCATTGACAGTACTCATATCCTCAAGTTTTTGCGCACATGAAGACACATGAAGTTAAGACACATGAAGCACCTAGCACAGTGCCCGGCACATTGCATGGTATATAACGGGCATTGCCATTGTTACAGTCTCATTGGAGAGAGAGACCTGTAAAGTAACTCAGGAACCTGAAGGTAGAAGATGGGCCGGCTGAAGAGGATGAAAACCACAGACTGAAGACGGCACAGAGGTGAGAGAAGCAGAAAGGCAAACACCTAAGCAGAGTAACCAGAGAGCAGGGGGTGGAGGGTGTGACAGGAAGAATATGGGGGATCGGGCTCTGCTCCCAGAAAGCCTTGTACACCACAGTAAAGGGGGAGTTTCATTCAACAGGGGAGCCAGGTTATGCAGTGAAGAAGAGCAGGGGTCACCAGAAGCCACTGGTTTAAACACCTAAGGGCGCTGGGTGCTGCGATTGGCCTGGGATCAGTCTCTTCTTTGATTTGCATGGATGGAGAAGGTGGGTGAGGAGTGCAGGCAGACATCACTATGCCAGCCCCTGCCCCTGTGTCTGAGGAGATCCGTGCCCTGATGTTAGCTCAGGTTGTCAGTTTCCACAGCGAGCACCTTTGGGTTGCCAGCAGGCAGCCGGGGATGGGAAGGTTAGGTGTCTCCGCGAAGTCTTATTAAACTCCCAGCTGCCCGGAAATAAGGCACCGCAGCTGCAGAGTTTTAAATGGCAACGGATCTCTGTCTGTCAGAAAGGTTACAGGTAGATGCTTTCATTTGTCCTCCATGAAAACTTAATATCATCTTCTTCTGTTCAAGTCAACTTATAGACCTCATTACTTCAAGTTCTTCGGGCAGGTAGCGGAGCCTTTTTTATTTTACTGCGCTCTCAGAATCACATTGGGGAAGAGCTAATGCATTTTTAACCAACTTCAGCAATTTAAAGCTCTTTGGTGCTGTAACATATTAATGCAATTGTTGGTAACTCTTGAGAATGCTATCTGTGTCAGGAGGGACTCCCACAATTGCTGTGTGAGTGCAGGAGGTCGGGGCTATGTGTCCTTGCCCTCTGTGACCCACCCGAGCCATAGCCTAGTGCCTTGCACAGGTTAGAACATCAGTTCTTTTTTCATATGGATTTCAAACTTTCTTCCGATCTCCCCTATTCAAAACTGTTTTCTGACAAGTCCTATGCTCAAACACCATTGCTTTGAACCAAAGGTTGCAGTTGTGGTAAATATGTGCTTTTGAAATCACAGAGTATCAGTCACATAATTGTTTACATTGCTTTTTTTCTCTTAGCCGTATATTGTGAACATATTTCCATGCCATAAAATATTGTTCTACAACACGGTTTTCAGTAATTGCATAGTATTTTATTGTATTTATATTCATACAATGAAATACTCTCTTGATGAACATTTAATTTGTTTTCATGTTTTCGCAATCATAAACCACTCTGCCATGAACATCCTTATAATTCCATCTTTGTGTATATTCTTTTTTTTTTCACGTCATCCCTAGAGGAGAAATCAATAAGTAAGAGCATCTACGCAGTTGTAAGGCTCTTTATGGCTACCATTTATTATCTTGCAGCAGAGGTGTGTGACAGTGCCTGTTTCTCTGCGAGGCTGGGCTTTACTTCCTACTTGAGTTTGATGTTACTTAAAGCAGCGCATTGGGTTAATCTTTGTCTTAAAGAACACTGACTAAATGACTGTGAGATGGTAGTTTTTTTCCTTAATTCCTTAGAGAGGGATGGAAATTAGCATCAACATAGGCCATAAGATCAGAATAATAAATCAGGCAATGGACAGAGAGAAAGCTTAAAAGAAACAATGGTCACTTGATTTAGAAGCTAAATGTCCTATTGGTCAGACATTGTTGTGATATGTACTAGTGGAGAATCACTGGGCTGGAAACGTTTTGGTGGACTGACCAATTTAAACATTTAGGAAGCTACATGGCAGTAGAGGAGCGTTAGGGAATAAGGCCAGTTTCAACTGATTACTTTTAGTAAGGCGGTCATGTGGCTTTCTCTCAAGTGGTAGAATCATGATCGGTGAGTCTTTTGATGTTAGAATACTTATCTGATTATTTCCAAAATCCACCTTTCTTGTATTAAGTTGAGGTCAATTATGGGCCGGCTGAGTGGCGCGGTGTTTAGGAGCTGGCTTGGGACACCAGCGGCCCCGGTTTGGGTCCCACATATGAGGGCCAGTGACACTGCCCTCAAAAAAAAAAAAAAAAAGTTGAGATTATAACAAGAGCATAAAGACTATTTTACTTTCCATCTGCATATGTGATTATTTTGTATATTTGTAATTTCTGTTAGTGCCCAGAGAAAAAACTGGCTTTAGATGATGGTTCTTGCCTCTCTCTGCACAAAATATTTAAATTTATTCAAAACTATTATTGCTTCAAAATTTAGACCTTACACACAATGGACTATGAGTACCTCCTTCCCACGGTTGAGGTTGTATTCATAGTCCCTGGACAGAGCACAATAAGAAAAGACTTAATAAATATGGTTTATAGATAGGTATTTAATAAACAAATATTTGCTGAACTAACGAATGAATGAAATTTATGTTATAAAAATATCTGGACTAAACACCCTTGGTCAAATGAGGATGAAATTTACCATGTAACTAGCCTTTCCAGTGATATAAGTCCAAGTTCTCAAACCGACTGAACCTTGAACGTTTTCACAGTTTCCCACTTAATTACACACGGGCATGTATACGTTGTTACCTTTTCATGTGTATGGTAGGCAGTCTCCAAAATGATTCTCACCTTCTGGTATTCACACTCTTGTGTGGTCCCCTTCCACACAGAGGAAGACTTGCCTGTGTAACCATTAAGGCATCGCAAACGTGACAGAGTGCAACCTCCAACGCTAGTCATCAAAGACATTGTGGCTTCCACTCTGCCCTCTTTTGGCTCCCTCATCTGGACAAATCCAGCTGCACATCATGAGAACACTCAAGCTGCCCTATAGGGAGGTCCATGTGGTGAAAAACAAGCCTCCTTGGAACAACCAGTATGAACTTGGCAGCCAAGTGAGTGAACTCTTTTGGAAGTGATCCAGGCAAGGCGTCAGAGGACCACAGCCCAGGCACACATCCTGACTACAATCTCATGGAACACTCTGAGCCAGTACCATTCAGAGAAACCACTCCTGGATTCCCGACCTAAGGAAACTGTGTGTGATGAGAAATGTTCCTTCTTTTAAGCTCCTAATGTTGTGGGGTAATTTGTTACACAGCAATAGATAGCTAAAGTAATGTGTGACAAGCTTTCCTCACCGAAAGATTATAAACATCTTGAAGAAAAGAACTATATCTTTCATTGCTCACAGTGTCTTGCATATTACTAAGATAATATTAGTCAAAATAAATTATGTTAATGCTTCATCATCATCACCTTCTGGTCAAGTCAACAAATACTTAGGGCCCACCAGACCCTCTTCTAGGAGCTAAGGAAAGCAGTAAGCAGAAAGGAGCAAAGTAAATGCTAGCAGATAAGACATATAGTAATTTAAATAATAGATATGGACCAGGTCAATAAAGATAGGAAGCTAAGAAGAAAAATAAAGTTGGGGATGCATTTTTTATATATTTGATATAAGGTATCAGGAAATCTTTCTCTAATAAGACATTTGAGCAGAGAGTTGTGCGTGTATCTAGGAAAGAGCATCCCAGGCAGAGGGAGCCTCAAGTTCAAAGGCCATGGGACTGGAAAAATGTGGCACATTCAATAATGCTAATATGGCTGAGGCTAAGTTCCCTATTTGTCGCAGATTTCACTAGTTCACTGAGTTTCTCACAAGCTCCACTTTACATTTAAATCTCTCTTGATGACCTGGACCCCTCTTTGCCTTGTTTTCTGAATTTGAACAGAGTACTAGATATTGGTTTACTTTAAATAGGCCTGTTTAAGTAAATGAGTCATTATATAAACATGGCTAATGAGTAAAAATTGGCTAATATTTGTAGCCGGAATGAAGAATTAGAAAATTCACTGATTGCAATCTTCCTTTCCTTCTGCTGCTGGAAGCTTTCTGACTTCATTAAAGCCATTAGCGCCCACCAATAAATTAGATAGCTTTGGTACTAACACAAATATGTTTAGATGTTTCTGACATTGTAGGAAATAATCAGGCTCAATCAATATATGTTTATCAAGACATAAGGTCTCCAATCGATGAGTAATTAGCTCTCCCAACAGAAGAACAAATGCAATTCTGTTTCCTAAATGTTCCGTCATGCGATGCTGTGGCTTTCACCTCGTTTCCGTTTCTTGCTGAAAGAAGCACATGTCACAATGAATTGAATGATCATTGAATAATGAGTTCTGCCTTGATTACAGTATGTTGGTGATCATAAATAAATGAAATAGTGTTTGTATTTCATAGATATCTAAATTTTTTTAATCTTACATTTCACCCCAGATAAACAAGTTTATCCTTACTTTAGTAAGAAAAAAAGCCCTCTGAGAGGCATAATACAGACCTTAGGTTTGCATTTAATACTTCAAACTATCTTGTAAACTGGGGCTCCAGCATTGTTCTACTATGGCAGCAGCTGGTATTCTCTTTATAAAGCTGACAGATTTGCTTGCTCCTTTTGAAAACATTATCTTGGCAACTGAATTATTTTATTTGTGCTTAATTTTGAAAGTAGATTTCACAGAGAGGGAGACATGGGGGAAGTGGGGAGTAAGGTAGAAAGAAAAAGTCTAAGGGAGAAGAACCAGAAATAGAGACAGAAATAGAGCTGCAAAGACAGAAAAACCCGTGTGTGTGTGTGTGTGTGTGTGTGTGCATGTGTGTGTGCGTGCTCGCACATGGGCACACGTGTAGGGTGAAGAAAATAGAGACATCACCACTGAGATATAACCAGAAAGGAAAAAGGACAGCTATTTGAAGTCTGGGATTTGTTTATGGGAAGGAAAAGGACTATGCTATTGAAAAAAAAAAGATTAATATCAAAATAATTATGTGTTTTACTTCTTAAATAGAAATGAGAGGCCTTTCAAAGTATGAGGCAAAATATTAGAAATAACTAAAAAGAAATGCACTTAATAGTTTACCTAGAAACCTACTACTGTACATTTTTATCAAAGAAACTTAATTTGAAATATTTGAGGACTAAGCATGTACAGTATCATTTATAATTAATTTTTCCAACTCTGAATGCCTCTACTATGTAACATAGGTTATGAAAACAATGAGTTCTTTAAATCTCTACAGAATTATTTTATTAGCCTAGTCGTGCATAGGCAAAGGTATTTTTCTAAAAAAATCTTTCTTTGGTACATATTTAATTAATATGAAGTATTTAAAACATAGAGACACTTGGATATGCTAAGAATTATCAAAAACATTTAACTTTGATGGAAAGGCAGCAAAATGTAAAGAAATTTCAATCTTTTTTATGAATCATTTTTCATGAGCTGTGATACAGATGACATAAATTTGGCATAAATGTAAACAAGTACTGAAGTCTATTCATGTTAAATTGTACAGTCCTTAAAAATATTTGACTTAAGGACATTAGAACAATTTTTTAAAATCAGGTTTATTGGGCTGACAGTGGCGAGCAAAGTTAAATAGATTTCAGGTGTACAATTCTGTAATACATCATCTATGTATCACATTGTGTGTTCACCACCCGAAGTCAGTTCTCCTTCCATCACCATATATTTGACCCCCTTTACCTTCTTCTACCACCCTCCTCCACTCTTACCCTTTGGTAACCACTAAACTGTTGTCTGTATCTATGAGTTTTTGTTTCTTTATCTGTTTGTTTTGTTCCTTTGTTGCTTTCAGTTTTATATCCCACATATCAGTGAAATCATATGGTTCTCGACTTTTTCTGTCTGATTTATTTTGCTTCATATAATAATCTCAAGATCCATCCATGTTGTTGCAAATGACACTATTTCAACTTTTCTTATGGCAGGGTAGCATTACATTGTGTATATGTGTATATACCACATCTTTATCTAATCATCTATTGAAGGACACTTTGGTTGTTTCCATATCTTGGCCACTGTAAATAATGCTGCAGTGAACATCGGAGTACATATATTTTTATGGATAAATGTTTTCAGATTTTTTGGTATATACCCAGGAGAGGGACTGCTGGGTTATATGGTAATTCTATTCTTAATTTTTTGAGGACCCTCCCTCCACTCTGCCTTCCATAGCGGCTGCACCAATCTGCATTCCTGTCAACAGTGTATGAGGGTTCCCTTTTCTCCACAGCCTCTCCAGCACTTATTATTATTTGTCTTGTTGATGAATAGCCATTCTGATGGGTGTGAGGTGATATTGTGGTTTTGATTGGCATTTCCCTAGCAGCTAGTGAAGTTGAGCATTTTTTCATATATCCGTTAGCCATTTGTATGTCTTCTTGGGGGAAGTTTCTGTTCTAGAACCTCAAAAATTTGGTTCTTTTAAGTAGAAAGAACTTTAAATATTCACTTCAGAGAAGTAATTATTATCTCTTAATGGCAATTTTAAGAGAATTCAGGGGTAATTTTATTGAAGAGAAAATTGTCAATAATCCTTCAAATGTTTTAAGTAAAACAAAATACTAAAACAACAAATAACAAATAAAAGAAAGAAAGCAGTAAATCCTCATAAATATTTCCCTGCAATGACTTCTTTTGCAAGTGCTATATTTCAAGGGAAACTTAATCTGTGTGTTCCTGATTCATTATACACCTCAGAGCCATTTCAAACACCACACATCTTATGAACTTTTTTATAAGCCTTTTCAAAGATATTTTTATTTGAACTAAAAAGTCATGTTTTTTTTGGCACCAAATGGAGCTTGGGGTGTTGAAGAAAAAGTTGCCTTGGAGCCCACAGAGTTCAAGTGATTCTAAACAAGGTCAAAACCATTCTTCCTGTCTCAAATGAGATTGAAATAAAGAATAGAAATGTTCACTGTGTGACAGCATTTGTGAGCCAAAGATTTGAAAAGGAAATAAAATGTTCTCCTAGAACCATTAAATATCTATGGTCTAAAACAAATTCTACACAAAGTAGAGTAAGTTGGAATTTCTTGAATCTGCTTGGTGTGAGTTTTAATAATATTTTTTTTACATGGAGACAAATTTGTTTCAAAACATTTTTTAATACGCGTATTTGTACTGTTGACTGTGTTACTTGGAGTTTCCTGCAAAATCAGACAAGAATTGGGCTCTAATGGTTTATTTGAGAAGCGATGCCAGACACCAGAGTAGGGAAGTGAGAAGTGAGACAAGGAAGGGGCATGGTGTTATTGTGTTATCAGCAACTTCCCACTGCGGGCAGCTGAAGCCCAGTTGTGTTGTGGGAACCCTGGGAGCCAGCGTAGGCCATGTGCCTCAGAGCTGTGTCCACTCAGAGGGTGAGGAAGCTGGGGTATTTATCCACCAGTGCCCACTGGTCATGCGTTAAGGGCTGCGTCTAGAGGATGGTAATTCCCCATGCTTCTTACCTGCCTTGCACACCAGAATGGATTAGGCCAACGTGATCTGAGTTGCACAGATAACATCTGCTACTCTGACACACATTCTGTGTTATTTCAGAGTAACAGCCATAGCAGGTTTATGATGGGGACTCAAGAAAAGCTTTATCTAGGTGAGTCAGTTAAAGCAATTCCTCAAGCAAAGAAAGTTTGTGATTTGTGTAAATGATGATTTGAAGGCCTAAATGGCACAGAGTTTAAAACCCAAACTCACTGTGTGTTTGCTTTGACACTCCACTTTCCTTAACGTGAATGATAATAGCTAACATTTATTAAACGCTTACTATATACCCGACACTGTGCTCTGTGTATAAACTTGTAATAAAATTTAATCCTCATAACCCCTCAGTGAGACCAGTGCTACTGTCATCCATGTTTTACAGATGAGGGAATTGACACACAAAATGTTTCTATAACTTGCCCAGGATTTTGTAGAAGAGCAAGTGTTCAAATTCAACATGGCTCTGGAACCCTGGCCTTCAACACTACATATACCACCTGTGTGAGTAGTCCAGTAGACATGACTTACCCATGGTGCATTTCTTCTTTTGGTATTTAAGGTCTTTGTGACTGCTTACTGTACTAACAGCTGTGAGTAGAGATGGATGCAGAAGCAGTGTTCCAGCCCCGTCTACTTCACAAGCACACGTTTGAATTTCATGCTTGGTAGCCATTTACAGAGCCGATCAGTCTTGATGGCTAACTGCTGTCCGAAGTGACAGTGCCAAGACTGCTCCTTCCTCGACGGCTGATGGGCTTTCTCAGCAACCCCTGGGGCCGTCTACTGTTTGAAATGGAGCATCCGGGCTTTTTCCCATCCATCTTGGTGAAGCAGTGAAATGAGGAAATTATTCTTCTTTCTGCACTTTGACTTTCACCACGTTTTCAACTTTGTGGGAATTCATGGTCATTGTGAAAGGACACTAAGCTTAAAAATAATATTATAGAACAGAAAAAAATGCCTTTGGGGCCAATTAAAGGCGGAACATGTGAGTGTTTCAGAACACATGGAAGCTGTGCACGTGCCCAGCAGATGGAATAGTTGGAGATGAGGCCACCCCTTTATTGTTCCTTAGCATGTGAGCAAAATCAAACTACTGCATTTGTCTGCACATAGTGCACAATTTTAATCTAGCCATATGATAATTTACATACAGAAACTGTTTGTTTAGCAAATTGGTTAGCAATGTCTTTGTCTGAAATGGTAAGGTTCAAAGATCACGCCGGATAGCACATTTTGTTCATGTTTTTTTAAGTAAACATTTGTTACGTGCTCCCAAAACAGGACGTGGGTTAGGAAGAAGCCATGATAAGAAAAACCGTGGAGCTTTTCAAGGGCTATTGACTGAATAGCATCAGTGAGGTTAGTCTATGTATTTGTTTTCCAGTTTGTAGTAAGATAAATAAATATCTGGTATAAATGGACTTCCATATTTAATATGCACTTTTGAATTGTTTCTTTTTTTTTAATTGTAAGTCCTTAATTTTTAAAAATTAACCATCAAAATTTCTTTTGGTCTCAAATGTATTACTGGAAATTAATCAACGTTGGAAATATTTATTTATTCTTATAATAAAAGAAAATGTTACTTAAAGTGGCCAAAAGGCCAAATTAATTCTGTATTTTAAAAAGGAAACAAGGTGATCTCCAACATGATGGAGTTGTGAGTTTTTACCCCTGTTTTCCAGGTATTATTTGAAGACCTCATAAAACAATGTAGGGAAATAAAAGAGAGGTAAGCACAAATAGACACTTTTCTGGAAGGATAATCATTCCAGTTATTAAATTCTTGTGAAGAGTAAACCAAAGTTGTATCCATTTCACAGGACTTGGTGAAAGGAATTTCCTTGGATGATTAGCAGTGTGGGAAGGCTTTCAAATGAAGCCTGTGATGGAACCCACGGAGCCCACGGAGCCCGCCGGACAGAACTCAGATCTGCACAAGCTAAGTGTAGTGTGTGGAGGGCACAGAGCAGCTGCATTTCTGGTAGAAAGGACCAGGTCCCAGGTCACATTTTACCATGATAAGCTGATGATAAATGTCTATGCGGAGGGGAAAAAAAAATGGGTTACAGGAAATTCCAGGAATGGATGAATAGGCAGCAGGGATGATGACTGCATTTTGTTCTTATTATCATTTACTTTTCTTGATTACTGACAATCTATTGGGAACTAAATGAGATGTTTAATGATCAGCAGTGCAAGGAGATACCAGTTAAAGGAGGAATCACTCTCAGTGTATGACCTGGGAAGATAGCCAACTGTGGCAGCCATCTTTGAGGAGATTTTCTGGCCCCTGAACACGAATAATTTTATGTTCCCTGAGATTCTACAGCATCCTCCCCATTATTTGTCCCTCTGGGGAATCTGAAACTGGGAACAGAGAAGTAGAAATGAGGAGTTGCTGTAGGTTAATGGAAGCTGTCTGTGAAAAGGTCCATAAACTTGAATGCTGAGGCTCCAGGCTCTGCTCTGCCTCGTTCTAGTGTGTCAGTTAGCTATTGCTTGTAACAGATTACCCTAAAACTCAGTGGCTTAAAACACCAATCATTTATTAGTTAATGTACATACTTACGGGTTGTCTGATCTCTACTAGGCTCACTCATGCATCTTAGGGTTGACAACGGCCTCTGATCTTGGCTGGGACAATTCTTCTCCACGTCTCTCATCCACTCACTGCACAGAGGACTAGCTCAGGCATGCTCTTCTCATGGCCGTGGCACATGTGCAAGAGAATAAGCAGAAACATGCAAGATTTCTTGAAGTGTAGGCTTGGAATAGGCAGTCTTTATTTATTCTGCATTCCATTGGGCCCAAACAAGCTACATGGCTGGACATAGATACACAGGTGGAGAAATAAACTCTGCCTCTTTAGTGAGAGGAATGACAAAGTCATATGACACAGAGAAAGGTATAAAGCATTGGGGCCTTCCATGCAATCTGTCATGCTGCTCTGGCAGAATACTGGTTGCACTGCTTGTTTAGCTCCCATATCTATTCCATACATTTACTTCTTTTCTCCACCTCAGAAGTAGCAAGCAGGAAGCACACTTGAGATTGCTGCACTCCCAGTTCAGCCCATAAGCATTGCCAAAAGAATGAGCTCTACAATTCCTATGGCCGTAGTCCTGGGTAGAGGAAGCAAAAGACAATGGACCCAACTCTGCCATCCACTGGGATAAGAGAGGAGTAACAAGTCTCCTGTGATCTGGGACTTCCTCAAACACATGCTTGGAGTTCAGTTTTTATTCAAATACCCGAACTCCTCCTATAACTCCACCCATATTCCTGCCTGTTACCTTCACTGGGCAAGTCCATTCCCCAAGACACTCCAGAAATGCTGCCTACTTCCATTTCCAAATTCAGCTTTTACATCCACTTCCTTGTATCTTCATGTCATTAACATATGAAGCTTGGTGGTTTGCTGTATTGAGACATTTTCTTTGGTGGTGGCTTCCCCACAGCAGAAGATCACAATGCAGTATGCCTGGTCAGTGCCAGTTTTGTCTGCCCAGAGGAATGGGCACGTTTTTCTAACTCACACACAGGTGTCACATAAGTCAGTGGTAGCCCTGGCTTTATTCATGTTCCTTTGGTGATAATCCTAATGCTGGATGATTTTCTCCCAAGTTAGTACAAACCATAGATGCCTTTAGGGTTCAAATTATTCAAAGAACCAACTTTTATCTTCTAGTATTACTTGCAGGCACCAGTTGGTCTTAAACTAATCTTTTTTTTTTTTTTCCCTAACTCTTCTTGTATTTTGGTGCAAACCTATTTTCCCGCAGAATAACTCTACTTATTTCTCAAGTACTACTTGAGTGTACTAATATATTTTATTCTCAATTTCACTGTCCATCTCTGAGACTAGCTGACACTAACTCTGGTTGTTAGTATGTGAAAGGACTTTAATTAATACATTAGCCTAAGAATTAGTGCAAAGAAACACCAGGATTGCTTAATCAACATGGCAGTTCTATCTGCAAAAGTGAAGAAAAAAAAAAAAAAAGAGAAAAGGCCAAAGTAGTCTTGGCTTTATTAGCAACATCAGGCAATTACCGAATCTGCTGCAATAAATGGCCAAGGTTATGGCACCCATAAAGTTTAATTTGCATTCTGAATATTACAATGTGTTCACTGAGAATGCAAAGCAGGCTCTGCAGGATGTGAGCAGCTAAATTGCAGTGCATTTCAAGATTCCTTCGGTTCATGCAAAGTCAGGGGAGAATGACTTGCTGGTGTGTGGTCAGCCTCAACCTTTGCCTCTTCAGCAGGACATATGGAGCATAAAAGCAGATGGTCCTTCTGGGCTACCCTTGGAGGAGACAGAGTCACCAGATGGTCTGATGTAGATTGTGACTGGGCTGCACTGCAGCCAATCGGATTATCTGGGTCATTTTGGGGATTAATGTAGATGGCCAGAGGATTGATTAGGTTGCCATGATTGGAACCTGCTGGTAAGAGGATGACATGAGTTAGCCAGTTGCACCAAATGCGTGTTATTTCGAGATGCCCAGTGAGAAACTGAGATGACATTGTGCAGACTCTGAAATTGGGTGAGAGGATCTTATTGCTGGAGAACTCAAACATATAGGAAATTATATTTCCTCATCAACAAAATGGATAGGAATCACACTACTACAGGGGAAACAGTTCTAAGCTCATACTGCTTTCACACAGCTTCCTCACACTCACCTATCATGTATGCATCAGTGAGCAAAGAAAGGAAGCCCAGGCTCTGAGCTGTACTGGTAAAGATCTCTGCTTGGTTGCATCAGTGTCCTGCTCTTCTTTCCTCCTGGGCACCTGTCACACACCACGGTTTCCAAGGAACCAATTGGGAGCAACCCACTGGCAACATCCCAGTTTCTATAACTAGGCTGGCTTTCCAGATAGACTGCCTGTGACACATCTGATTGCTGTCTCATGGCCACTACCACAGTGGGCACCAGACTTGGAAAATCATAGGGAATTCTATGAGGTGGAGGTGGAATTTTAGGATACCAGGAGAGAGAGAGAGAATGAGTGCAAGAGACTGGTAAGAAGTATTTCACCATCCTATATTCCCTAAAAATGCAGACTACACTCACACATGACCCCAGTAGAAGGTGAGGTCTTCAGATGTCTAATCCTCCAGAACCTCAAGACTGGCCCGATCCACTCAGTCTTGCATGTAAGGGTGAGGCGGGGTGGACAGGAGAGAGAGGAATAGAAGGCAGAGCTCCCTACCTAAGGTTGAGGCTCTGAGCACCACAGTTGACCATCCAAAGGGGGAACTGTCCTGGCCCCTTTATTTCTGAGGTTAGGGACAGGACCAGCTGGGATCTCCAAACAAAGCCTCTTCATCTCATTTGAGACATTGATGAACAAGGATTTAAAAATTTTCCCCTCATTTTTCTAAGTAAATGAGTTAACATAATCTTTTTAAGATGAGATTTTGGGGTAAGAAATTTTAATTGTTGTAATCTAATAAGGAAAGGATACACACACACACACACACACACACACACACACACATCAGTGAACAAATTTTAAAAAGCCTAAATGTATGGAGCACACTAAACCATTTAAAATTATTGCCATATAATCATTTAGAGAAAAACATAGGAAGAAGAAAATAAAAAGCATCCATAATCCTCCACTTGGGTTTTGGTGTATTTCCTTCTAGTCATTTTTCTGTGTGTGTGTTAATAATTTTATAAAAGTTGCATCATTGGTGTACTCATTCACACACAATGACATGCTTTTCTGTTTAATATTACATGATAATCTTTCCCTCATACCATTACATAGTCTTAAAAAACAACATAGTTTGATGGCTAGACTATAACTTAGGTAACCTTTTCTTGTTGTTTTAATTGTTTATAATAAGGAACATGTTTTTATGTTCATGAATAATATTGAATGGACATCTGCATATATAAACGTTTAACTATCTGCCAGTTAAATTTTTAGCTGTTTGATAAAAGGATTCTAACTAAACTTATACTGCAGGAATAGAAGTGACCAGGGAGAGAGCAGTGGCAAGAAACTGGCCCAAAGGTGCCCGTGGGCTCAAGGTTGGCCCAGTGTTCCCCACTCCACATCCCGTCCATGGACTACAGAGAGTTATCCATACATTCTCAGATATGCTTAGCACAGGACTTGGTACATAAAAAGGTTTATCTCCATCATCATCATCTTCTTTATCACCACCACCATCACTACCACCACCACCACCACCACTACCACCATCATCACCATCATCATCATCATCGTCATCATCATCATCTCTGTGCCCAGGTACCTACCTTAGGTTTGTAATTCAGTCTAAGCACAAATCTTAGCTCCTTTCTTGATATCCACTGACAGAAACATTTGTAAAGCATAATACTTGTTACTGGGCAGATGTAGGAGGATATGAAAGAGGATTTTATGTGGTGGAATCACAATATCCAAGTTGTAGAACCATATTTCTTACTGTGAAACCTTCCTCTTCTGTGTACCACCGGGCATCCTCACTGGGTCTTTACCAGATGTACCCAAAATGCTCACCGAAGGCCCCTTGCAGGCGGTTTTCTCCTTCCCTGCATGACTCATCCTCCTCAAGTCTGTTTTCTGCACCTCCTTCCCAAGAGCGAACCCTACTTTTTCTCATTGTATCCTGGAGAGCAGCTCGGCTATGGTTTTGTTAGTTGAACGATTACAGTGGGTCTCAACCAGGGGCAATTTTGATCCCAAGGGAACATTTGGCAATGTCTGCAGATGCATTTGATTGTCACAATTGGGGGTGACACTGGCATCTAGTGGGTAAAGACACAAAGGATGCTGCTAAACCTCCTACAACACACAGGCAGCCTCCACCCCCAACACAGAATTGCCTGGGCTGCAATATTGACAGTGCTGATTCAGAAACCAGAAGTTAGTGCAGCAGTGCAGCACCCATGTTCCCCATGCCTCACTGTTACCCCAGTTAGCTTGCTGAGCTAATTCCAAGGAAAGGCAGTTCTCTCCCCATGAGGAATTGTGCTAAGTTACGGCTCTGCACACATAGAACTTGTGACTCTACTTACCTTAAGATGGGTATGTGCTCCAGTTTCCCAGCTCTCAGGTTGGCTTTGAGAGCTTGCTGTCCAGTAGGATAGCCACTTGGTCCACGTGGTTATGAAATTATTCAAATTAAGCAAAACTTAACATTCAGTCCCTCGGTCACACTAGCCACATTTCAAGTGGCTACGTTACGTGTCTGGCTAGCGAACTATACAACACAGATAGAGAACATTTCCATCAGCCCAGAAAGTTCTACTGGACAGTGGTATGGTATTGTAGGGCTCCGGACATGTATCCTTTTTCTCTGGGTCCCTAGACCTCTGTCACTATTCTCTTTTGTCCGCTTCTATAGATCACCTTGTTCTTGATTTGCTCAGCAAACCTTGACAGGTCTTGTCCTCAATACCAGCGCCAGCTGACCGTGAGTCTGGGAAAGACATGCCACCTCAGGGATGAGGAGAGTTAAGTCAAGGTGCTTAGGACCTTTGAAAGAAATTGAAAAGTCCTTGAGGGCAAGGATCTTCTTTTTTTTTTTTAAAGATTTTATTGGGGAATTGGGGGAGGGGGAACAGCGTTGGGGAATCGGGGAAGGGGAACAGACAAGTTGCTGTCTTTTTGTTCTTCAGTCTAGTTGCGGAGGATGTTGCTTCACTGTTGGTATCGTCATTGCACTCTTCCCGGATGAGGCAGATCGGTTGCTGGCCTCTGGATGTCGCTCACCGCGGCTATTGGCAGCTCACGCTTGGCTGCCGGCCGCTCACGCTGGCTGCGGGCCACTCACTGTAGCCTATGGCAGCCCACTGCAGCAGGAGCTGCAGCCCACACCATCACCGGGGCTCGCACAGCCCAGCTCCAGGTGGAGCTGTTGTTAGCTGTAGAGGGCAGTGTCACTGGCCCTCATGTGGGATCCGAACCGGGGCCGCTGGCATCCCAAAACCAGCGCTTAACCAATGCGCCACTCGGCCGGCCCGGCAAGGATCTTCTTTAAGTATCCAAGCCTGGCTCATGCTCAGGATTTAATAAACAATTATTCAATGAGTAAGTGAAATTAATTTATCTATAGAGATTCTAACAAATTACATACTTGTGTGTTGGCCTGTGTCTTGGACACCCTAAGACTAACCTGTGTGGGCCATTACCTTGGTTTCCTTAGCTGAAAGCTAGTTGTCAGGGTGCAGAATGGGAATTTGTATTAGAATGGTCAATTTCCGGTCCCTAACCAGCTAGATGACCTTGACTGCTTAACCTCTATGAACCTCCCTTCCCTCTTCTGTAAACCAGGGATTTAATTTTGACTTATCTACCTCCTGGGTTTTTGTGAAATGTGAATGAAGTAGCATCTGTGATAGCACTTTGTAAAATATAGATACCTGTAGTAATTATCATTGTAATAGTCAGTGGTCCTGGTTAGAATTAGCAGGGACCATATATTTTTTTCCCATCATAGAACTCTAGCTCTCAGATTTATGGTAGCGTTTGTTTATATTACTACTGAAAAGAGATTTTAGTTCCTTTGAGCTTATCCGTTGATCCTCTTTCTGTTTTTTTCTTTAAAAAAAAAATCTAGTTCACAGGGTTCTGCTAAGGAATAGCTAATGAATTACAGATGCTATAAATGTCAAGCAATGACAACGGGCTCCTCTCAGGGGCCCAATATCAGTGCATTCTACGACATTAGTTTCATCTACTTTCTTTTCAGCTTGGCATTTAATGCCACACCTGATGACATCTCAGTCTCATCTTCAGAGAGTAGTGTAACAGAAGTTAGCACTTTTGTCATTATCCATTGAACTGATTTTGAGACTGCTAAGAGGGTTTAAAAGCAAGATCAGCTGGATCCAGTCATAGCAAATATTCTAAATATTGAAACATGCTCCTCCGAAATGGCTGATGTGTCTACACTATGTGTATATTGAAATGCATCATTTGCAGTTGCATTTCCCTCTTCATTTATTTTGTGTGTGTGTCAGGCTGAGGGGTAGAGAGGTCCAAGTTGAGGGATTTCAACTGTGAGACTTCCTAGTTGTCAGCAATATTTTTGCAGTGTATATTTCCACCTCCTTGCTGCAATTGCAATGCTCTTTATTTCACTTTATTCATATCCTATCCACCTTTCAAGGCCCATTTCTGTATTATCTTGTTGCCTGAACCTTTCTGGGAATACTTCTCTGACTTTTTCCTTCTGTCCAGTAAGAGAATGATAGAAACTTGAGGTTGGAAGGGACTTGAATGGTCCTCTAGCCTCAAACAGTCTGTATTACTTAAATTTGTGGCAACTAGTTGTTCAACTTGTACTTGAACAAACTATTACATCATACCCATTACCTTAGAGTTAATAAAAATGGTTTTAGTTATCTTATAACTTACTTTCACTCCCTAGTGAAACAGACATGCATTGTTCCTTCTTGATCTCTTTTTAACCGCTAATAGAGTGCTAAGTATTAGTATTGGTTAGGAGTCCTTTTGGCTGCATGTAACAGAAAATGGGGAGAAGTTGACTTAAACAAATAAGGCCCTATCTTCTCTGATAACAGGAAGCCTCAGAGATGGGCCACTGCTCTTGTTGGTTTACTGGATCAATGCTGTTGGGACCAGCAAACTCTTTGCTATGTGTTTCTTTGCTGCAACAAGTACATGGCAACACAGTCACATTCATGGCAGGAGGAGGGCAGTATCATCTGTCACTTTTTATCAGGGGAACCACAGCTTCTCTAGAGAAATTCCATTAGCTTTATGCTAATATCAAATTGTCTAAAGCAATCCTACCACTCCCTTGTAGCTGCAAGACTAGTTGGAAAGCTGAAAATGGGATTGTCATGTTTGGCATATACCAATAATAATTCATCTCCTGGGGCTAGGCTTACTGTCTCTCCCCAAGGTGTTAGGGTTCTGATAGCCAGGAACAAAGGGCTAATGGCTAGTAGGATAATGGCTCCTGTCATAGGCTGTGTTCTCCAGAAGCTGATCATGAGACAAGGTTGCAAGCAAACGGGACTTCTTCAGGAGGTGACCCCAGGAAGAACTGGCAAGAGAGTGGGGAAATGAGAAAAGGGAAGGAAGTCAGTGCAGAGTGTATTCATTAGCAGGTTTGTGCTACAGGCAACTGGGGCTCATCCCTACTCAAGACCTGTGTGAGACAGCATAAAACATGGCTCAGGGCTGTCCCATCTAGAGGCAAGGAAGCTGGGGCAATGATCACCCATTACCATCCATCACTGGTTGAGAGCTCCTCCCTGGGACAGTAACTGCCCAGCACCTCCAGCTTATCCCATCTGTGGACTAAGCAAGCATCTTCCTCAAGCGGAGCCTCTGATGCTTGTGATACGGAGTCCTCCCCCACCCCATACTTGGGAATAGTGAGTGTCCAGGATTATGGACAGAGTCTGCTAAACTAGCATCAGTGCCTGTCAAATGACTTACGAGGTACTCAATATATACTTTAATTCAGGGAACATTTATTGAGTGCCTACTACTTGCCAAGTACTGTGCAAGATATTTACTAATTGATTTATTCTTAGATAGACTTTCTTGATAATAAACAAAAACAAAGCAAGTGGTATTTGTATTCAGATATTGATAAATTGTAAACTGCACTTTCGCGGAGGCTGTGACCCTTCCCCCTCCCCTATTCAGTATTGGCCTGTAAACTTCTTGTTCCTATTAAAGGAATCAGTCAGTCCTAGAACATCCTGTCACTGTACATAGTGCAGTTCTTAGGAAACAAGCTGTTTTATTTAATGAAATGCTTCGCGTTTCATAGTTCTACTTTGTCCTTAAGAGCAGACACTTACTAAATAGTCTATTAGTTGCTTGAAAGAATGAATGCCTCCTTTTCTTATTGTAGAGTGATGATTTACTGCCATGAGCTATTTGGCATTGGAACTATCATCGTTCTTTTCTTAGTAATTAAAATCAGGAAGTGACTGTCATGAATGTAGATCTTGGCTTCAGTCCTCCCTGAGATATTCTTAGGTAGCCACTACAGCAGGAAGAACCTAATCAACCTACCATTTGAGGCAAGCTTTGCTCCCATATGAGGTCCTCTTGTGCCTAACGGATCGAGTCTGATGCTGGTGCCATGACTCTTACTTTCAAGTTCTCTGCTTCCCTCTTCTCTGGTGTCACTCTCCTGCTCTCAGGGACCACTGATGACCTGAGTAATGCAGTAGACACCGTGCCTCTCTAGCATCCATCCCACCCCTTTTCTGCTGTGGCAGGTGTGTTGATGGGCTTGACCACTGCTCCCAGATCCAAGGGTAGGACAGGGTTGGTTTACATCAGTCAGATGATCGTATTTTGTAGTTCCTGTGAGGGTACGGAACATAAGTTAGTCTAACAAGTGCAAAACCAGCCTGAGGACAAAGATGATACAACAGAGAAAGACAGATCCAAGAGAATAGTAGTGAAATAAAGTCAAAGCCCAGTTCAATCTGTGCCAGAAACTATATTATTTCTAGACATTTTAGTCCCACAGACCAATAAATCCCCTTTGTTGTTAAAACAGTTTGGGTTATTTTTTTTTGTTACTTACAGCCCAAAACATCTTTACTGAAACAAACAGCTTATACCTCCTTTCTGGTTCCAGCCTTGAATTGACCCTCCTAATCCCCTTTTTTGTTTCACTGGGTTCCAACTCTGGATTCCAGTTGCCTAATACTCCTGGCCGAGCTTGCCAATGTCTTCTCAAACTGTGGCCAATACCTGACATGGAAAGAGCCAGTCATCCAGCTTACTGAGACATTCTTAGACATGGAAAATTACTAGGAAATGTATGATCATTATGTGCTGTAATAATGCATGTCTTTCAATTATATACTCCAGAGGTTGCCTTGTTCCAAATATATATAAATAAACTTTGAGCCAAGAAAATGTTGAGGATAAGCCTAGTTCTGGAATTGGTGTTCAGGGTTATTATTTCCACTGCAAGCCAAAAGTTGTTTACTTATAAATGGTGAGTCATTAGCTATGGAATCTGGGGAGTGTAGTTTTCAGCCAATTGTATGTAGTGTATCTCACCTTGCATTGATCTCTGAGGGAGAAGTCATTTCCATTCATAAGATCCAGTCAAACGCAAATCTATGTCTTTGGTACAACAACTATCCTTCACTGCACTCCAAATAGTGTAAGAGGCGTTATGTGAGAGAGTTATAGTAGTTAGTGAGGAGGGTTTTCACCATGAGAAAGGCTTTAAGAACTGGAGTGAGTTATTCAGGGAGACTAGGGAACACATTCTTTTGGAGATCCTTAAAAACAGAACCAATGGATTTTCAGTGGTTGGACATGGTTAAGTGAAGAGTTACTTAAAGACAACGCAAAATAGAGTCTTTGGATGTTTGATGTTTGACACAGAAAAGCACATACTTAGTTTCATGACAAAAGACTCAAGGGAACCATCAGAATGAATAGCACTGTAAACATGGAAGCAAAAATTTGCATGTTGAAGGATTGGATTTTTTCTTTTTTCTCCTCAACAGTGATTTCATAGATTGTGTTGGCCTCTGATATTCCATTGCACAACTGATGGTCAACTAGGTCTGCTTTGGTTGAAATCTGACAACTCCATGACACACAGATTTTGTTCTTACTTTGGCCATCTTTTGAAACCTTGCTTGGTATTCCCACATGTGGTCAGAGGATATTTATAGTTTGCTCAATGTTCTTGGAACTCTTAATTTAGAAGCAACAGGTACATCTAATGACTCACCAAGGCCTGTTGATCATGCTTCCTAATTCTAATTTAGAATGCAGTGGCTTCTCTTCCTTTCTGTAGCCACTGACTTATTCAAAAATCGTATTTCTTGCTTCTGATTCTACTGTGGTGAACTGGTTGGTTTCAGTGCCCTCTAGCCTGATCCTTCTCCATAGAGTTCCCATAGAAATTTCCTGTCTCTTCTTACTTACAACTTAAAATGCTACCATCATCCCTCAGTGGTGTATATGATCTAATGTCTGAACTCCTTCATGATCTGGATACAGCCAACCTTTGCATCGACCTCTCACTTCTCCTTTACACACTTGAGTCTCTTGCTGTGTGCTACTGCTTTCATTCTCTGCACCTCTGGATGCAGTGTTCCCTCTACGTTGAACAGCACACTCCCTCTTATTTATTCTTCCTTGATAACATCTCATCCTTCCAGGCATGGCCCAGCCATCATCTCCTCCCAGATCCCCTCGGATGAGTTACATGCCCGATGAGTTCTCATAGCACCTTGGCCAGTTTCAGTCTCCTGATCTCCTTGGAAGGCTAGAGTTATGTCTTGTATTTCTTTATTTTTGGTATCTTAGTGCCTTGCCCAAGTCCTTAGGAAAGAAAGGTTGGTGAAATGAATGGATGAACGAATGTGGTAAATATTATGCTGTATTTTCTCATAGGAAAGAAGAAGTAAATGAACTGGGCTCATGATACATTCCTGAGAGGTTTGGATTCTGGTTGAGCAAAAGTTCTACCTTTGTAAGAAGACCTTAGTGGGCCATGTTTTGGTTTTATAATCAAATCTAGATTTCTGATATATGTTTTACACAAAGAGCATGATGCCATGGACTTCCACCATTCGAGCACACTGAAGGAAGACCAGACTGCTTGAGCTTGGCCCACCTACACAGGCAGATCACCTGCCTTGATAGAAAGTTACTGTGTACCCCATAGTTTGGTAAAGGGAGGTGAGGGCTGCATACTGAGGCAGAAATATTCTTTTTCAGTGGGTCCCTCATATACCCAAACTAGAATTCCCTCTATGGGATGAAAAGGTTTCCAGGGATCTTTTAAGAGTGGATCCATTAACATTCTAAATTAGAGTCTAGTAATACTAATATGTATTTATAAATGTGATAAGTAAGAGCTTGAGGTAATTTTATCATTTAATTCCCACTACAACCCAAAGGTATAGGAACTATTCTTATACCTGTTTTACAAATGGGGAAATTGAGGCTCAGAGAAATTTAATAATTTAGGTAACTTTCCAAAGTCACGTGGTGGTGGAGTTAGAGATTTGAAATTATACTGTAAGACACCAAGGATTTGTACCCTTCATTAATCACCTCTGTGAAGCTTAGCTACCACAGAAGGCAACATGTGCAGATTGTCAGTTCTTTTTACTGATACTGTGTCAACAAAAGCATATTGAAGTCTTAACTATATAAACAAGCTAGCAAGATAGGAAGTATTAAATATTGAAAACTAAGAATCTGAAATATAAGTAAATATGTAGGTGAAATATAATTCCCCGACCTATGCAAATGGGTTATTGACAATGTTATGATGACAGAGGGGTGCTCAGATATCTAAGGTCTCAGAGTGGCCAAGGTGGGGTTTGAAAAAGAGCCCTCACTCTGAAATCCTCATTGGGCCTCAACTGTTAGGAGCTGATAAGACTTTTACTTAAACTTGTCATGGAAACACAGACCAGCAGTAAGCTCAATCCCAGAAACCCTGTTTATTGCTCACCATATGACTCAAGACAATGTTGGGTTAATGATTTTTGCCACTCAGTTTCCATTAGGATGGCCACCATCAAAAAGATAGAAAATAACAAGTGTTGGAAAGACTGTGGAGAAATTAGAACCCTTGTGTATTGTTGGTGAGAATATATAATGGTGCAGACACAATGGAAAACAATCCGGTGGTTCTTCAAAAAACTTCAAATAGAATTCGTAGAGGATCCAGCAATTCCACTTCTGGGCATATGCCCCAAAGAACTGAAAGCAGGGACTCAGAGAGATATTTGGATGCCCATGTTTCTAGCAGCATTATTCACAATAGCTGAGGGTCCATGATCAGATGAATGGATAGACAAACTGTGGTATATACATATAATGGAATATTATTTATTCTTTAAAAGGAAGGAAATTTGACATGAGCTACCACACAGATGAACCTTGCGCACCTTAAGTGAAATAAACCAGTTACAAAGAAAACCCACAAATAATGTATGATTCCACATGCATGAGGTACCTAGAATAGTCAAATTAATAGAGAGAAAGTAGGATGGTGGTTGCCAGGGGCTTGGCTTGGTGGAAATGGGGAGTGTTTAGTGAGTATAGCGCTTCAGTTTTGCAAATGAGAAGAGTTCGGGGCGTGGATGATGGTGCTGTTTGCACAACAATGTGAAGATACTCAGTGCCACTGAACTACACACTTTATAAAGATGGTAAATTTTATGTGTATTTTGCTAAAATTGAAAATAATTCAAAAAATGAGTTAGCTAGGTGTATCATTCAGGGTCCAGTCAGGAAGGAAACTGGACACCCCTCTTAATTTTCAAATGAAAGGAGAGATTGTCATAGAATTGTCACACATGCGATGGCAGCCAGAGGATGATGAGACCACCAGAGGTTAGCTGGAGCGGGAGGCTGGGCCCGCCCCTTTGGGCCGGAAGTCCACAGGGAGGAGGGGGTGTCATCTAGTCCCAGAATGTGGTAGGAATGGGAACCATGGGGGTGCCGCTGCCCAACAGGACAGCTGGGCATATCTGGCAGGAGGAGAGGCAGCTGCTGTAGGATGCAGCTCAGGCGAGAGGGAGGGGAGAGATACCCCAGCTTCTCCCCTCCTTGCACTCTCCTGTTTTCCACCAGTGCCTCCCATGGACTTGCACCAGAGACTAGTTAGCAAGGGAGCCCAGACATGTAGCTTCCTGTGACACAGAACAAAGCAGGGGACACAACAAATGCAATCAGGAATAGGTCTTGAGAGCAAGCTGGCAAAACACTAACCAGCACCGGGGACCATGCAAGATTTCTTTCCCTGCCACTTCAAAAGCTTTCTCAAATTCCTGTAAAAGATTTTAAAAATCACTCTCCATTGGCTTTCAACCATTACAATGCTCAGGGATCCTGGGTAATCTCCATTAGAGTAATTTACCTTCTGTAGGTTGGACACATTCAAAAAGAGTGTAGAGAAATGCATTTGAAGAGATGTGCAGCTTTGGGTATCATTCAGTGCGTCAGAGACTGTTTCTCAGCAGACCAACTAAGAACATCCTGATTAGTTTAGTTTTGATTTCTGTTTGTCATGTGCGAGCTCAGATGGAATAAGTCTCACTGTTCCTTTAAACTTGGATCAGAGTTCCCTCCCTTCTCCCTTCACTCACTCTTCACTAGGTGAGTGCTCCTTGTTTTTGTAACCTCAGGACCTTTGCTTTACTTGGAATATGATACTTAAAACAGTTCCAGCTTTTTTCATGATTTGTCTATTCTTTCTGCATAACCTTGTAAACCACTTAAGAGCAAAGACAGTATGTATATATAGTTTTTCATACATATTTGTATGTATGTGTGTATCTCCATCACTAATAACAGGAACCAGTGCAGGCCAATTACAGAGCAGGTACTCCATGCTAAAGTTTTATGAATGAATGACTACACTACTTGATGAAATAGAATTAATAGGTTTCAGTAACTGAACGTGGAGAGATGGGGACAAGAGGAGTCAAGCTGCATAGGATGGTGCTGATAATATAAATAGTGAAGCATAAGGTAAGGCTTAGTTTTAACCAAGAGCTGTGTGAATTCCATTTTTGAAAAATTTCAGTAGACCATCAGAACTGTGGAACTGGCTTCAGAAGAGATGGCAGGGCTTCGAGGTAAGGATTTGAAAGTCATATTTCTAGGTGGGCTTTATAGAGAAATCATGATGTGGCAGCTTGTGTTTTCCCCAGGTGGCTGCAGCAATGTATCGTTCTGGCCTACATGCTTTATTTAGTACATTGCTCCTTCTCCACAGAGAGGCAGGGACTATGTCGCCTCCCCTTGAATCTGGGTGGTGGGCCTTTGTGTTTGCCTCAACCAGCAGAGTATAGCAGAACTGACTAAGTCATAACAATGCCTTGTACTTCTGCCCCCTTCTATTAGGTTCTTTGCTCTTGGGACCCAGCCATCATGTTGGGAAGGCTGCTTGTGAAGAAGCCCAAGGAGCTTTTGTGAGCCCCAAGTACAGACGACTGAGGCCCCAGGGCTTCCAGCCAATAGCCAATAGCAACTTGCCAGCCCTGTGAGTGAGCTAGGGTCAACATGGAGTCTCCAAACCCAGGAGAGCTGCTCTAGCTGATGCTGCATAGATCAGAGGCATGTCTTATCCACCAAGCTCTGGCTGCATCACAGATGTGTGAGTAACATCTATTACTGTTTTAGGGCATTGAGTTCTGGGGTGGTTTGTTACACAGCAATAGATAATTGCTATATGTACGACTAGGTGGATGAAAGGATCATGAAATTTGAGTCAGACAGGCTTGCGTTCAAATCTCTGATTCTGCTATAACCAGGGTTGTGTCTTTGGTCATGTTACCAGACTAGCAGATCCTTAGTTTCCTTGTGCAAAAAATAGAGCCAGTACTGGCTACTGCAGAGAGGTATGAGGAGAGTTAGAAGCGATGCTATAGGTAAATGCCTGATGCTGTTTGATGATTGATCGTCCATAGTGTGTCTCTGAGATGAGGAAGTTTAAGTTTTGCGTGCTTTCTAAAGAATTGATATGGAGTAGGACAAGTCACTTGGAGATGGATAAGAAGAGTAAAAAAGGCTGTTGGTGAAAAAAACAGTCAGAGGATGAGGAGGGAATCAAGACTGAGTATCTTCTTGAGAAGGTTTGGAGCAAAATACAGGACTGAAGGCCAGCTAAGATCAAGAGCCAAAAAAGGCATCAACATTGGCAGTGAGGAAGCATTGAGTGACACATAATACAAGTGTCACTAGAGGGCCAGAAGCCTACAAGCTGTGGAAAGTAAATATTAATAGTTCGCATTTACTTATGCCTTAATTTTTAAGCATTTTTGATATTCTGAAAGGACATAAGAGTACTATTATGGTAAAAGGGTATATATTACCCACTGAAATTTTAATTTCCCCACTATTGTAGTCCTTCTCTTTTCTCTAGAAATATATCCAGGTGAACCTTGCAACTCATCCTCCACCCTCTGCTGGTTTTCCCTATGAGCTCATTTATTATGTTTATCACTGTCTCTGGGGATTGTTGCCTCTGTATTTCCTATTTTCATTTAAATTCCTGGTTTTCCAAAATGTCTTGCCTAATTATTGCCGTAGCTCTACGTGTTGCTTATACTCTGCTTTCAAAATGAAAAGCAAAGTGTACAGATAAATGACAATGATTAGGAGCTCAAGGGCCATCTCTAGAAAGAGAAGAAGAGATTTGCTATGTAGTAAATGAAAATGAAAGCATACCATTACAAACCACCAGGAGTTTCCCACCCTCACTTGGTTATTGAATGCTTTCAGTATGCACTTCACTGCTCAGAAGATATATACTATTGTTATTTCAGATTCTTTAAGCTGAAGGGAATTATAGGGTCCTTAGTTCATAAAAAAGGCAACGGAGACTCAGACATATACTTGTTCAAAGTGACCGCTATTTACCTTCCTGCAGTAGTTCAGTGACATTGATGCAAACACGTGATCACCAAAGCGGCCATTCTTGTTTCACTTTTTTGAAGACTACATTTTCCAAGATGAGATGCAAAGTCATTTCTAAGACTTCACATAAAAGGATTTTAATATTCATTCTCAAACATTTATTTAGTTCCCACCGTGTATGAAGCACTGCATTAGGTGGGTCTCCTAAAACACTCTGTGCAAGGGAATGAAAGATAATTTGTGGTTTCAAAAGCCAAATTATGAAAATGCAATATTTATTAGGCACTTGTAAGATAAAAGGCGCTTGCGAGAGCACCACCTCTGCAAAGCTTTACACCTCTGTAACATTGCTGGTTGGCTCGGTTGATACGAGTATGATGCTAATGAGAACTGGGTCAGGAGTTTAATTCTTGACAGCTTTGAGAGGAATGTAAATTCTGACCATCCATATTGAAGACCCAATAAGTTAGCTCTACATTGAAGGGGAGAGTGCTGGCAGAGCTGATGGTGGTCTGGTGACTGCACTGGAGCAATGAGTGGATACAAGAGGCGGGAAATGGAGCTATCCAGGGAAGGCTCTCCCAACCTTCCCCACTACAGGGGGCACCAGGCAGTGAGCAGGATTGGAACAAGAGACATGGGACCTGCTGATATTGAAGCAGAATTCATTTGAGGGATTAACACTGCTTCCCCACTTCTGATCGTTCTTTCCATGTAGAGGGAGTGCGAGGAGCATAATATCCCTGGCATCTCTCCACTCTTCACTCTGTTTGCTCCAGAGGTGCCTTACCTGCCTAGTGAATTTGGGAAAAATGAACTGAGCTTACTGGCCTCTTGCTTTTACCTTGTGATAGCTAGCTGCCTGGACGGCACATGTACGGCAGAGCTTGCAACAACCCGACATTCTGTGCAGGATTCAGGAAGCCAGAGCCTCCTCTCACTAGGTAGAATTCCTCCAATATTGCCGGGGCAGAATTCTTACCAGTGCAGAGTCCTGGAATATTTCCAGGTGACCCAGAAGGTCAAGTTCAGAATCTCCAGGAATCCTATGTCCTAAACCACACTTATAACTTGAGCTAAGAAACCTGTGTGTATATTTGCACAAGTGAAGGGTCAAGGGAATCCTCCAGACAATGCTTAGAACAATGATTAGGGCTTGTGGTTTAATTCATAAGCTGCTTTGTTAGGCATGGGATACCAGCAAGGTTGGATGCACACAGGACTGGGTTTGACCTTTCTAGACCATTACTGAGGGGAGTAAATATTTTCTTCTTTCACAGTCACTCTGCCCCCTCCCTTCTGAGGTGGATTGATATGAACTATGAAGAAACTTGCCCTCACTTTCTGATGAAAAGAAGAGCCTGGGGGCGGGGGAAGGGGGGGTCTTAAGATGCCTGCCTGCAAGAGAGTCAGGACAAGTTTTGAATGGCCTCTGAGCTCATGATCAACCTCCTGAAGTGGGATTGTCTGAAGTCCCTTGGAGTTTCTTTCCTGAGGACAACAAAGGCAGTCTATTTATTGGTTTCCGTTGCTATGAAGTGACCATCCTCAGAAGTGAGGCTGTTGCCCTTAGCTACACATTTCTTTGTGGCATAATCTTGTATCGCACAGTACAGGATCAGGAGCTGAGCAAGGCACAGACCCTGCTGAAATATTCCCCTGGTGCTAGCCTCCTTTTATAAGGCAGGTTGTGGCTCACTCAGCTTAGAAATGACACATGTCCCTTGCCATCAAAGAAGAGGGATATTTTAACACTGCCCTCTTCCTCTCAGGTAGGGATTTGCTTATTTTTATTTTGACATGTGTCCATTAAAATCATGGCCCCAGGTAATCTCTTTCCTGATCATACCCACCTCATAGGGTTTTGGGAAGAATTGCAGGGGATTGTGTATGGAGCACACTTAATAGCTGGTAGGCAGCATTGTTATAATGGTGGTCACTGTTCTCATCCTGGAGAAGGGAAGACTTATGGGGGTTGGTGTCCCTCTTTAAATCTATTGACTAAACAAAAAAATGACTATTTTTGTTTCGTTCCATCCTCTCTCTTCCCATAGCAACCCATTCCATCCCATTCATCCCATCCCATCCCATCCCATCCCATCTCATCCCATCCCATCTTATCCCATCCTATGCATTCCATCCTATCCATCCCATCACATCCTATCCATCCCATCCTGTCAATCCCATCCCATCCATCCCCTCCTGTCTCCTCCTCCCCTTCCTTCCCCCTCCCCTCTTCTCCCGTCCCATCCCATCCCTCCATGCATCCCCTCCCTTTCCCTTCCCTCCCCTCCTATCCCCTCTCCTCCATCCATCCCCTGCCATCCTCTCCCATACCATCCATCCCATCCTTCCCACCCCATCCCTTCTCATTGATTCCACAGATTAGTTATTTATATTCATGGCAATTGTTCAATACATTTCTATTTTGAATTTTATTTGCTATCTTATGGCAAATAAGTTAAGGACTTCCTGATCCCTGCTTTGTTTTCCACCTCATCTTCCATTTTGAGAGGAAACTTCAAGTTTTGATATTTATTTTCAAAATAGATATACGCTGAATTTATTCAACTTTCCATTATACATCGATAGGATGCTGGGGAAGGGGTGTCTATGTGTCTTCTACCCTGGATCCATTTGTAGTCTTTTGTCCCTTTTTCTTAAGGCAGCTCCAAGCGCATCCCATGTGTGCTGACGTTTGAAAGGGCTGTAAAATTAAAGCTATGTAATTATGAATGCTATGAAAACGGTTTTGACAACTTTTGGTGGCGTTTAATTCAAGTTAAACTCCTCTCATTCAAAATAATAAGCATCATGTTACTTATTATGTAAATGAGGTGGCAAGGCAGATGTTTTTCATCCTGGTGCATTCACTGGGGATTAATACATACAAAAACCAAGCAGGAGGGGCCTGTGTTCACCCTGGAAATTTGAATACGAGCTGAGAACAGGAAGGAGTTGCTCTGTCCAATACAGGAAGGAGCCAATCACCACATGAAGCTGCTTAAATTTAAGTGAGTTAAAATGAAATAAAACTTAAAAAAAAGTTTCTCAGTCACACAATTCACGTGTTCAATAGCTACCTGTGGCTGGTGGCTACTTATTGAAGAGCACAGGTATAGCACTTCTATCATTGCAGAAAGTTCTATCAGACAGTGTTGCTATACACAGAAGTATTAAAATAGAGCTAGGGATGCTTGTAGATTCCTCTTCTCCATTGGAACTTTATCCATAAGGGTTTGTAGGAACCAGGATGCATGTAGATGCATAAAGAGCCAAGAGATGAAGGAGTTGCCATCACGTTGCTGCAGGTTGAGTGTCACCTCTCCATGTCATGAGGATATGCTAGAGCTGTGCTTCTCAATCATTAAATATGTGTACACACCTCCTGGAGATCTTAGAGCACATGCACTGATTGAGGAGGTCTGGGGAGGGCCTGAGAGTCAGTGTTCATAACTGGCTCCCAGGTGCTGCTGCTGCTGGTCTGAGGACCACACGTGAAGAATCACTGATTTACAGCAGCGATTCCCAATCTGGGCCACACACCACAATCACATGAGGAGGTCGAAAGATTCCTGATGCCTAGATCGCACCTGCAGAGATTTGGATTAATTTTTTCTGAGGTGTAGTGTGGGCATTAAAGATTTTAAAATGTTCCCCAAATGATTAAAGTTTAGGGCCATTTATGGTGATAAAGCAAGTCTACTAACTCTGAGGACCAGGAGCCCTGGCTGCACTGGAGGTTTGTCAGTTAGAACTGCAGAGTCTCAGGCCCCAATCCTGTCCTGCTGAGTCATAATCTGCATTTCAACAGCATTTCCCAGGTGATTTCGTATACATTTAAGGTACGAAATGCTGCACTAGATAGTTTTTAAAAGCAATAAGTTATTGATCTAGGTATATGTGCTTTCAAGAAATTCTTTAAAAGTATAACAAGTTCTATTAGTTCCTAAAAATATTGGAGCGTTTAATTTAGTCCATACTTATGCCAAATCTTTGCAGGTTTATTAGACTGTCGTTGCATAGACACAAAGTTGGTGGTTCCTGCTTACATCGTCACAGAAGGTATCGATAATCCCAGCAGAGTAGACACTGTGGACTTGAAGCCTAAATGGAAGGTCAAGAATAACAAGTTGTTTTAGGACCTAGTACTCCATGCTTGCATTAAATTTATTATTCAAGATAAAGTGGTATTTCCCTTTTTTAGTTAATGGCTTTTGATTTTTAGAAAATTATATACTTTTAATTCATGACCAGAGGTCACAACAGAGATACATTCTTAATTTATGTAACTGTGCATTATGCAACACTAAGATGGGGGGAGAGAGGGCGGGGAAGATGCCTTCACACCACACAAAGTTGCTAAGATTGTATTTTCCAAATGAGTCTTTCGGAGTAGTATTTTCGGGGAACAGTGCCAAAGATAATTATACTATAGAAAAGCCAAGTTATGTGATGCGTTAGAGCAGGGCTTCTCAAACTTGAATGTGAGAAGAATCACTTGGAGATCTTGTTAAAATGGAGACTATGGGCTCCATAGTAAGACTGGGGTGAAGCCTGAGACGCTGTATTTCTAACAATACAAGTGTTGGGATGCTATTGGTCAACTGACCATACTCTGAATAGTAAGAGGTTAGATGACTTTTGCAGGACAGACACCTTTTTCTAAACTGTCACCTCGATTCAAAAAATCAAATGGTCTGGTATAAGCAATAAGAAGGGTGATTTTCTTGAAAGTTCTGATTTCCTCATTTGAATCATCTACACCACAGACATCCAAAGGTGAAAATTATTCATAGGCCCATCGTTAATTGAAAGCAAATCGGGAAATGAAATCATTTAAGGCAAAAGCAAAATAGTAACACAAATACCTCAAATGACTACTGGGGCAAAATTTTAAAAATGTTACAAGCTGTCTGCATGCTTGAAGTAGCAATTTACATGCATAATTAGGTGCAATCAACAGTTCTGAAATGTAATATATTTTCTGAGCCCATATTTACTTATGACAGATGCAAAGAAAAAAATCGGTGTTCTCAAAAAAATAGCAGGGCAGAGAAAGTAAAAATATTTGCATATAACAATGGGAATCTTTACAAGCACATGCCTAAATATAGAACAAATTTAGCTCAAGTATTGTATCTTTATTTTGATTCAATCTTCATTTAAGCTGTAAAGAAGTTCAGGAACACATTTTGGAAATAACAAGCATGGAAGAATGATAACTTACCAGTCAGCTAGCTGTTTCAGCTCCTGTGGGAACTGACATGTAATTTTTATTCTTACACTGTAGAAGGGAAATCTGTCAAATTCCAAACTTTATTGCACAAAATACCATTGACTTTCTTCCTGCCTTCAGAAGGGGCTTCATTCTTTGAAGATACCAAATATCTTTTAGAATAATTTATATAAAATGATTAATTAAACTGGCAATTTCTTCTTCCTAAATCAAGGCTTTCAGGTGAGTGCTACTGGTGAATTTGTATCATCTTACTATTTTCAGTAAAATAGGCAGTGATCGTGGTGTGCTCACTGTGCACTAAGGTACTCGGCTAAGCCTTTTACACAGATAATCTAATTTACCATTATAAAAATACTATAAGAATTGATTTATTACAATGTATTTTATTGGGAGGAGATAGAGAGTAAGTAACTTTTTTAAAGGCACATAGCTCTGTATTTTCTTGGCTGGTGCATTACTACATAAAGTGTCATACTGTTAATAAGTGTAGTGCATCTCAGACTAAAGCAAGCTCATTTTATTTTTAACAAGTTCCCAATTTAGAAAATGAGCTTAACATATACATTTTCAAAGACATTTTGAAAAAAAGAGAATGAGTATATTTCATCCCCAAACTTTTCCTTCCCGAAAGCAGGTTCCCGTTGCATCCAGATTAGCTGTCTACACTGATTAAATGAAAGTGGCAATTAATTTCTGTCACACTCACAGGGACAGTCAGATTATGAGATTGCATTGAAGGATGAGCCTCAATGATGTGTTCTTGTGTGACCGAATTTGCTGGGGCAGTGGGTCTTGATATGTAAAAGTTGTCCTTTAAGTTAATGCAAAGCAGTCACGAGATGAACAATGCAATTTTCTAGTTTCATTAGGCAAATGTTATCTGTGATACATTGTACGTTAGGGGGGGAAAAAAAGCCACCCTCTGCTAAGAAAGGCATGAATAGTTCATTTATCTCCTGATCCATTTGGGGGCATTATGGAACTCAAAGCCCAGAACAATGGACTGTATTTAATATTAAATAGGTTCTTAATAACCCGCTGTTTCTCCCCGTAGCTGCTGGTAGGTCCCTCCTGGGTGTGCAGAGTTGCAGTCACAGTTCCCGTGAAGTTGTAAGCGACTCCCCAGGACCAAGTGGCGTTAAATTTAGAAGTCATCCTGATCACCTGACTGTCGGTGAGCCCCGATTTCAGAATTTCCAAGTCTCCCCTTGTCATCACTATCTCTCTATATTTATAGACGCGGCTCACCGCCTGGCCTGGGGTCACCTCCGGAACCTCCGGGAGACCTGCCCCCGGAGGACGCCCTTCCAGCACCGGAGAGCCGGCCACTTGGGAGCGGCGGCGCCCAGCTGGCGCCCACCCCGGGGTACATTGCAGTAAATGCCTGGCAGCCACTTCTCGCTTCTCCCTCCGCCTCCCCCATCGACCCTCTACTGCCAACCTTTACGCCAAACTCGGGCGCGCTGCGAGACTCGCGTCCACGCCATCCACGCGGGGCCCCACCCCTTCCCGGTTCTAGCCCCGCGATCCCGCTGGAGGCGAGGGTAGGTCGATTTCCTGCCGGGAATTGGCCGCCGGCTTCCCCTCTTTACTCCAGTTCTCGAGTGCCTGGCGGGGCGGCGCGCAGCCGCCGGCGGCGGAGCCGACCGAGGAGCGAGGGCTCAGCTACACACACGCGCACTTACCGGAGGGGCTGACCCCGGGGACACGCTCGGCCGCGGGAGGGAGGCGGGGACCCCCGGGCCAGAGTGGCGGTGGGGGTCGCCTGCGGCTGGGGGTGGGCGCACCAGCCGCCAGCCCTCCGTCTGCGCCTCTGCGTTCAGTCCTCGCCGCCACCACCTTTCACAGGTCGGGAAACCCGCCTCTCCTTGGCTCCTCGGCGGCGGGGAGAGGGCAGAGGTGAGGGGTCGGCGCTGGGTCGGCGGGCGGGGATGGCCGATTTCACTTACACCTGGCATTTCCTAGCGCAGTCAGTTTCGCCTGGCAGACCCCGGCGATCTGTGGGGTTCTTCCTGTAACTTTGTTCACGAGGTTGGAGGGGAGGGGAGACGCCGCCGGGCCCCAGGAGAGACTGGAAAGCCACCAGGATCGGGAGGCCGGGCTGGAGAGCAAGTCCCCGAGCGGCCCCGGGGCTGGGCGCGCGGTGGGGAGGCGGCGCCGCCGGGATGCGCTCTGCTTAGCGGGACCGCCTGAAGGCCACCGCTCCAAGGACACGCGGCCACCCGCGCCTCGCGCTCCCCGGCCCAGACGCCGCCAGGGCCCCAGCGCAGCAGGCGAGCGGAGCTGCGGGGAGCGCGGGCGAAGGGTGGCAGGAGGGAGGGCGCGCGGGAGGCGGCCCCTCCTCGGCGAGCCATGCGTGCCACGGGCAGCTGAGGAGCCGCCGGGCGCCGCTGCCAAGTCCCCGCTCCGCTTTTGTCTTGCCCTCCAGTGAATGGGAAGATGGAGATGGATGTTGAGGGAGTTTCTCCGCGCCCGGAGCCCATCCCCCGCTCCCAGGGGGCTGGCGGAGCCTGCCAGGCGCCGTCACTGCCGCCCCAGCCCCAGCCCCTGCCCCAGCCCCAGCCGCAGCAGCAGCAGCAGCAGCAGCAGCAGCAGCAGCAGCAGCAGCAGCAGCAGCTGGCTCAGGATGAACTGCCCGGCGAGTGTGCAGGAGCTGAGGACAGCGACGATCCTGAGGCGAGACCCAACAGCGAGAAAGGAGAGAGCAAGGTAGGTCCACAGTGTTGGCGCTGTGACACCTTTTGAACAAAACCAAGGAGCTCTAGTCGTGGCTGTCACTTGAACCCCTCCGCTTCCCCCACCCCCTTCCCTCATTTGTGTGGTGGTGGGGGTTGCAGAATGGGGAAGGCGTGAGATTTCAGGGAATCGATGGGCGATAGTGACTTTCGGAACTGGAAGGCATGTGCAGAAGTCTGTCCTGGTTTCGGTCTTCAGCGGTCTGTGCAGAGAAAAGTCTTGTGGTACCAGCGGTGTGATGCCAGGGCAGAGCCCACACCTCAGGAGAGCAGCACCGAGAGACCTTTGCTTTCCCAGCGCAGGATAACCAAGGCTGATTTGGATGATCTAGGTCAGGGGGAAACATATGCCTTAAGGAGCTGCCAATTGGCTCCTGAGACTCCTTGGAGGGAGGTGACAGCCACCTAAAGATGACAACAATGGGAGCAAAGTTTGGCTTCTTTGTAGAATGGCGATCGCTGCTTAACCCAGCTCCAAGCCCCCAGTTCTCCTCACCTGGCACCCTCCGAACTAGGAGGCCACGGACCAAGTGCCTGGCAGCAGCTGAGCCCTGTAAATCTTTGCAGCCCTGCTGTGTCATTGTAGACCGGGGATAGCTACTACTTAGCGTGGAGAGAGGAGTTCTTCAGGTAATTGGATTCCAGGAAGAAATGGCTGAGATGCCCTTCTCTGGTGCTGAGGTTTCTTCGGTTGAGAAAATTGTCAAGTAGAAGAAATGGCATAGAAAATAATGCCTTGGTAATACTATTAGAGTGTATTTATGACAGCTTTGTGTCTGAGTACAGTCTTCTTTCTCCATACACACTTGGAGTTCAGTTTTGTGGAAGCTAGTAGTGTTGTTGAATTGTATGTGTATCAAGTATACACATGGGTTTGTTAATACATTTTGAAACTGGGTGCTCCTGTGGGGGAAAAGTTGGTTCAACAGATCAGACTATTGGAACCAAAGAAAGGTCAGTCAGTATACTTTCTCCCTTTGCTCACTAAAGGAAGAGTATAAGAAAATAGTCACTTCTGGCTAGAAAGGAATTGCATGTCACCAGGTGCTCCTCCTAGATTGCCTTGCTTTCCATTGGACCTTTCTAGAGATGCTAGTGGATTAAACAAATACGCAAAACATATTGCGATAACGTTGAGTGTTGTTGTTCTGTGTTTGGAGACAGGCTCACTTAACAAGTTGGTATTTCTGAATGTTCAAAATTGTTTTTGCATTTTGCAACACAGCTAAGGATTAAGATTGTTGTTTATCTCCCAAAATCAATATTGTAATTTAAATGGCAGTGTACCAGGAAACTGGAATTTGAACACGCACTAGACTGGACCCGGGTGCCTTACAAATGCATACAAGATTTACATTGTAAAAATGATGATGAATTTTAATATCCTAATATCCTCAGCTTTCCAGTCGCTCTTGATTTCATGAATATTTAATTCTGTCATGACTGCATATATTTACTACTTTAAGTGGCTGTCTGTGCTTAGTTTTATGAAATAACCATAACTGAGCATCATGTTACCTAATTGAACTTTAAGTCTCTTTTGCAAAATAGATGTGGGGAATGATTAAAATATACAGCCACTGCTGCCATTTCCATATTGTTGGTTCATATGCCCTGAGCATGAGAAATTCCTGCCATCAGCAAAAATCTGTGCTTATTTGTTTCCCTTGGATGCGCCATACAGACTGTCTAGTGTTCTACTGGTTGGGAGGAATCCAGGAGGCAGTGCGCTACAAATATTACAGCAGGTGAAGAGGGGACTGAAAGCCGGTTGATTACAGTTTGTTAATTAGCATGTGCAGATAATTGAGTATTCCACTGATGTGATTCGCTTTAGTTTGTCTGCAATTTCTTGAGGTGGAAACAAAATAGTACTTTTTTTCCCTCCAGGTGTTTGCCTTAAAAAAATGATATTGCACCCTCCTTTTAACCCAGAAATCAGCTGTGTTAACCCTTTGCTTGTCTCTGGGATGCTCCTATTGGTTCTTCCATAGTTTGTGGATGGTTGCTGTGTTTGAGTTTAATAACTCTTTTCTTTTTGATGGATACTAAGGCAAGTTATAAACTGATGTTCCTTAGCAAATCCTGATTTTATTAAGGGGAAAGGCTTTGGGTGTCTAACCAAATTATTCTACTAAAATATGGAATGGAAGACAAACTGGGATTAAAGTGGGATATGGTTTTACCAAGTTATTTGGGGTGAGGTGGGAAGAATATCGCAGTAGGATTTAAACAGTAATGTACAAATGTGATGTATTGGACTATTATGTTTTCTTCTTACTCCTAAGAGTAATAAAATATGAAGTTCGAATACTGCATTATTTATCTTAAATCTTCCCCCAAGCAAAGGTACTAGAAATAGGATGTCAATGGATATTAACCTCCCCGTCCCATAAGTGTTGGGGGAAGTAATGGCATTTATTTATTTTTTTCAGATTTGATTTGGAGTCATGATTTATTTTCTCATGAATTTACTCTAGTTATCTTTTTGGAAAAGAAATCAGAACTTAGTGTCCTATCAGCTTGTCTCTTAAATTGCAGATTCACGGTCATATGTCTTCAGAAAGTCTCCGAAATAGGAAGAAAGGTTAGAAAACTGGATCAGTGAAGGTGTTTTTTATGCCAGAGTTTCTTGACATGACTAGTACTTTCTGTTCCTAGAATAACAATGCCTGATTCTTCTCTAGCGAGTGCTCTTCAGAGAAATGTTAAAGCAGCTACGTGCTATATATGCTTTGCTGCCACAAATTGGAGACCTTAAATTGACCATTTAGTCCTCCTCTGTGCTTTAAGGTACAGGAATGCTGCCTCCTCTCCTTGCAATGACATCCAAAGATACTGTGTGGTAACCCCCTTTGGGGACCTAGTGAGATATTTCCTCACCCATTATCTCAAGAACTTCTTCATCATATCTGAAAAGAAATTCTCTACACTGGACAAAACTCTGTTCTTCTAGTTTTACAGAAGAAGGTTAAATGGCCACTGTCTTTGAATGAGAGATCTTCATATCCTTGAAAGTGTTCTCGACCCCAGATTGGACCGTCCTCATAGCTTTCTCGCTGAGTTTTCTGTAGACCTTAAATATCCCTTCCTTTGGATGCCTTTGAAAACTCTTCTGAAATGCTTTGCTCATGCTAAATAACTCTGAGGTGTAGTTCTGAAATTTTGTCTGGAAAAACTGAAAACACGGTCTTTCTGTAGAGGACCAGCACGCTAATATCTCACTCCATTTGTTAACAAGTTACTTATATAAATGCATGAATTCTTCCCTGACCCCAGATGAGTGATATAAACGATTCTTTCTTGTCTGCTTTAGCTTCATCTCTTTCATATATTCTCCCTTTTTCTTCCTCTCCCTCTCCCTCCCACTTTCCCCCCCAACCACTGACCATGACGTTCTCATGTGTATTAAGTTTGCATTTATGGTCCAGATGTGAGGTGTCATGACCAAACTCTCTTCTTTGTTTAGCTCTCATTCAAGCCTTAGTTTGCAAGATTTGTTATTCTTGAGGTTTTGGAGTAGAGAAACTCTATGCTGTTGCTACCAATGATGCTTCGTCCATGAACATGACTCCCAGGTTCTCACCTCAACCATTTTCCATCAGTGATGCTGTCCTAAGCCGTCAGTCTAAGAGAGGCTGCCATAGGGAATCTCTTACCCAGCCCATCCAGGACATGTTTTAAAGCCTTTTATTGTGAAATAGTGTTACATTTATAGAAGAGTTGCGAAGCTGAGACAGAGAGGTCCTATATACCCTTTATCCAGCATCCCCTAATGTTAATCATGATGTGTATATGACAATGATGACCTTACTATGGGTCCAGTACTATCAGCTCAACTTGTCCCATCAATTTTCATTGAGCGAATGTGTAACATTGATGTTTTCCCTTCTATCCTTTTAGGATTTAAGACTTTCTTTACACCTGAAAGGTTTTATGAGAGGATATTTAAGAGACAAATTTACAATAGCTTCAGGTTAACTCTCCCCCCTTTCATTTCTGATGGGTAGATGCAGCTTGTACAAAAGTTGAGGTCCCTGGAGCTCTCTGTCACACACTGCTGTGAGCCCTGTGAGAGTTACAACTTTGGCAAAGCTCTCGAGTGATGTTAACTTATGCGGAGTGATAGTCTTTCTTTATTTTATCCTGAAAAACATTCCTGCTCCAGGTAAGATAGTGTTTGTCAGTATGCAGAGGACAGCGAAGTCTCAAGTGGCAAGTAGAGGAGAAAAGGCAATTGATAAAATCAGGACAGTTCACTTTGATGCTTAACCCCTTGGGTGTTTGTTTCTGGCATGAAAAATAATGGAAGCCCTTTTGTTTTAGCGGTGTGTTAGCCAGGATAACTCTTACTTCCAGCACCAAAGTAGAAACTTGCCCACATTAGGTAGGATACTATTGCGATTAAGAGTGTTGGCTCTCTGATCACGAGTGAAATCAGAAAGACCTATATCTGATCTTGGCTCTTTCACTGGCTGTTAACCTCGGATAAAGGCCTAACCTTTCTAAACCTCAGTCTTTCTTCTGTAAAATAGGACTAATGATAGTGCCTACCACTTATGGTTATTGTGTGGCTTGAATGAGATAAAACATATAAAGTTGTTGATTCAGTCCTTCATAGATGCTGACTGTTCAGTCATTGTTAATAATAATAATCGTGATAATTATTATTACTATTGTGGTCCAGGGTTCTGAAAAGGAGAATGAGTTAGGGCTCCGAATTCACGTAGAGTTTTCAGTTTCCCAGAGGGTTATGGGCTTGCAAAAGATACAAGTGCATTGTTCTACCATCAAACCAACTTGGTGCTCAATGACCAATTTGTCCTGCTGGCCTTGAGATGTTCCCAGGTCATTTCCTGGTGGGCAGGAGGTTAGGAAAGAGTTATCCTTTAGCCTCACTTGTCAATAGACGGCTTCTCTCTGGCCAGGAAAGTCAGTGAGGATCAGGATGGAAGGCCCCTGTATAGTATAAAGGCGATGGATGATCCTGCTTTCACACGTTACATTTATGGCCTCTCATGGGGACTAGGTGGGAACTTAAAAGACTTAATTAAAAAAAGTTGTATCCATTAGGCTGTTTGGTTGCAAGAAATGGAAACTGACTTTAATTTGAGCAAAAAAAGTATTTAATTGTAAGGTGATCACAGAATCAAAGGGGAAAATGACAAAAGTGGTTATTGGGAAATACCAAAGCCAGAGAATCTCCGAAGACCTAAGTAGCAGAAAGTGATGAATGGGCTCTCAAGGGCACTGACATAGAAGAATGAATTCCAACTTGGGTTTTTTTTTTGTTGTTGTTGTTTTTTTGTTTTTTTTTTGCCTTTATGTCACTCTGCTCAAGAACCAGAGTTCAAGCAAAGGATACCTAATTGGCCTTGCTTGAAATAGATAACGGCTTCTTGGTCAGGGAAGAATGACTATTTAAGCGCACACACACACACACACACACACACACACACACACTAAATATATGTATATTTTTAGAATAAAATAGTCTTTCTTGAGAAAATAGGTAGCAGCCTCACTCAACATGCCACCCCCCACCTCCCAGACCTCTGTCTGTCATGTACATCTCATCTCTTCTTATTCCATTGGCTTTATTGTCCTTCCTTCTCTATGGACCTCTATGTACTTGACACACTGGGGGCCGGGAACTGCTCTGGGCACTCCTGTGTCAAGTTTGAGATTGGGTGGAGGCATTCTTACTAAGATTATCTTTCTTTTCTCATGGACTCAGCCATGGCAGGGTTGAAATCAGTTGTAAGAAAGATCTATTTTCTTAGACTAGACTGTTGTCTTCGCTTGTGATTTTTTTTTTTTTAAAGCATTCTTGAGCTCAGCCAGGAATGTAACTGGGAGCAGCGGCAGGAGTATAGGCTCTGCTAGTATATTCTTTATAAATGACTACTTCACACATTTTTAAAGGTAAAATGTTGACCTGTCTAGCAGCCACTAGAAGTAGCCAAGTACATGATGCTGTAGGACACGTAAAGACACTTGGCCAATCAATGACTCCCTTGTTCTTGGTTTGCTCCCCCAAGAACCACAGGCACAGGTCACGTATCATTCGTAACCAGTGGCTGTGTCTGCCCTGGCCATCCTTCCCATGCTTCTACCTCCATCTCTTTCCCAGGGTTGCATCCCCCTGCCCAGATTAGATTCGCTATATTTTACAATCTATTTTCTTTTTAAAGTAAGATTTCTTGGCATATAATTACAGTAGTAAGTTTCACGCTTTTAAAATATATGGTTTGGACCCGCCTAGTGGCGCAGTGGTTAAGCGCTGGCTTGGGAAGCCAGTGGCCCCGGTTCAGGTCCCACATATGAGGGCCAGTGACACTGCCCTCAAAAAACAAAAACAAAAACAAAAACAAAAAAATTATAATAAAATATATGGTTTAATGAGTGTTGACAAATGTACATACCTGTGTAATCCCCACCCCCCCCCAACAGGATGGAGAATGTTTCCGTTCACCTCCATAGAGTTCCTTTGGGTCCCTCTGCAAACAAGACCCTCACTCCATCCCAGCCTGTTCCAAAATTTCGTGTAAATGGAGTCAAATAGTGCATAACCTTTTGCATCTGACTTCTTGTGCTTAACATAATGTATTTGATATTAACTCATTTTGGTGTATCAGTAGTTCTGTTTTCTAACTGGGTAGTATCTCATTGTTTGGATGCACCACATACTGTTTATTCATTCATTTCTTAATGGACAGTTGGGTTGTTTACAGATTTTTGGCTTTTTTATTTTAAAATTTTTATTAAAAATATAGCTAACATGCCATATAATATTAGTTTCAGGTGTACACCATAGTTGTTCAACATTTATATACCTAAAGAAGTGATCACCATGATAAATCCAGCAACCATCTGACGCTGTACTATGCTATCACAGTGTTACTGACTATATTCCCCAGGCTGTACATTATATCCCCATGACATATTTGTTTTATACCTGAAAATTTGAACCTCTTATTCCCCTTCACCTTCTCCCCACTTTTAAAATTTTTCAATTACAGTTGACATTCAAAATTATCACTGACTAGCTTAGTATCCAACTGGCACTATACATAGTTATTACCATATCATTGACTATATTCCCTATGCTTTACTTTACATCCCATGACTATTTTGTAACTACAAGTTTGTACTTCTTGATCCTTTCACATTTTTCACCCTGCCCCCCAACCACCTCCCATCTATCACCCCAAGAAATTAGTACCCATCTGGCACCATACATAGTTATTATAGTATTATTGACTACATTCCTTATGCTATTCCCTACATCCCCATGACTACTGTGTAACAACCAATTCGTACTTCTTAATCCTTTCTCCTTTTACACTCACCACCAACACCCTCCCATGTGGTAACCGTCAATATGCTCTGTATCTATGAGTTTGGTTTTGTTTTTATTAATTTTGTTCTTTAGATTCCACATGTAAGCAAAGTCACATTGCTTCTGTCTTTCCCTATCTAACACTCCAGGTCCATTCATGCCACTGCAGATAGCAAGAACCCACTCCCTTCTATGGCCGAGCAATATTCCATTATATATATGTACCACTCCTCTTTATCCATTCTTCAATCTACAGACACCCAGGCTGCCTCCACATCTTGGCAATTGTAAATAATGCTCTAGTGAACATACGTCACTTTGAAGTAGCATTTCTGTTTCTTCGAATAAATACCTTAAAGAGGGATTACTGGGTCTTCATTGCTTCTTGTCATAGCCTTTGTTTTAAAGTCTATTTTGTCTGGTGTAAGTATTGCTGCCCCAGATTTTTTTTATTTTTTCATTTCCATTTTCATGAAATGTATTTTTCCATCATTTTACTTTCTGTCTGTGTGCATATTTTAATCTGAAATGAATCTCTTGTAGGCAGCATATGTTTCTTTATCCATTCAGCCCTCTTGTGTCTTTTGAGTAGAATATTTAATCCATTTACATTGAAAGTAATTGATAGATATGTAGCTGTTGCCATTTTATTATACATAATTTTTATTTTATTTATTTTTCCATCTTAAAGAAGTCCCTTTAACATTCCTTGTAATGCTGGTTTGGTGGCAATATACTTCTTTAGCTTGTTCTTGTCTGGGAAGCTCTTTATCTGTCCTTTGATTCTAAATGATAGCTTTGCTGGGTAAAGTAATCTTGGTTGTAGGTTCTTGCTTTCCATTACATTGCATATTTGTCTCAATCCCTTCTGCTCTGCAAAGTTTCTGTTGAGAAATCAACTGACAGTCTTATGGGAGCTTCCTTATAAATTTCTGGTTGCATTTCGCTTGCTGCTTTTGGATTATCTCTTTGTCTTTAACCTTTGCCATTTTAATTATAATGTGTCTAGGTGTGGGCCTGTTTGGATTCATCTTGTTTGGGGCTCTTTGTGCTTCCTATACTTGTATGTCTATTTCCTTTACCAGGTTAGGATAGTTTTCAGTCATTTCTTCAAATAGGTTCTCAATGTCTTGCTTTCTCACTTCTTCTGCTATGCCTATTATGTGAATATTGTTATGCTTGATGTTTTCCCGGAGGTCTCTTAAACTATTTTCATTTTTTTGGAATTTTTCTCTTTTTGCTGTTCTGATGGGGTATTCCTGCTACCTTGTCTTCCAAATCGCTGATTCAAGCCTCTGCTTCATCCAGTCTGCTGATGATTCCTTCTAGCACTTTCTTCATTTCAGTTACTATATTCTTCACTTCTGACTGGTTCTTTTTTCATGGTTTCCATGTCCTGTTTTCTGCCTGCAATCTCTTTGTTGAAGTTCTCACTAAGTTCCTTGAGCATCCTTATAACCATTGTTTTGAACTCTGTATCTGGTAGGTTGCTTGCCTCCATTTCGTTCAGTTCTTTTTTTTTTCTCTTATTCTTTCATTTGGGACAAATTTCTTTGTTTCCTCATTTTGGAGGCCTCTTTTTTTTTGTTTCTATGTATTAGGTAGATCTGTTATGTCTTCCGATCTTGACTGGGTGGACTTATGTAGTAGGTGCCCCGTGGGACCCTGGCATAGTCTCTCTGGTTATCTGCTCTGGGTGCTCCTGGAGTGTCCCTTGTGTGGTTTGTATGTGCTCTCCTGTTATAGTTGAGTCTTGATTACTATTGGCACATCAATTGGTGGAATTGATCCTCAGTCTGATTGGCTGTGGGGTTTGGCATGTCACAGCTGATAGGCTGCTATGCGGGGAATCTTACTGCACTGAGTGGGATTTACCACAGCAGGCCCTGGTGCCTGTTGAGTCCGCCCTTTGGGTGTGCCACTTGTGGGACGAATTGGGTGGCGCTCTGCTGTGGTCTGAAGTCAACCTTCAAGCATGTTCCTTCTGAGGCCCCTTGCCAGGGTCTCTGGTGCTGGCCCAGGTCAGCCACTGCCTGTGACCAGCTGGGGACTACATGGTGGAGCTACAAGCAATCTGCGGTTGTTTGCAGCCTGTGTTAATGCTGGAGGCATGTGGGAGAGGCCACAAAGCAACTGAGAATGGCTGCCACCAGTTCCTGGCCTGGGGTAGTTCCACATAAAGCCAGGATACCTCATGGCCTGCTGCCACCTGACGGCTCCTGTAAGGTTCAGTCCCTGATAAAGCCTCATGTGGTACACGAATTGGGAGCGACAGTGGCCTTGGGGAGTCATTAGAGTGGGAAGAATTGTGGTCAGTAGGTTAATGTAGACTCCTGTTTGGTGCCAGTGCTGAGCCTGGAGTGACTCAGCAAAAGTCTCAGACAACATCAAGGCCAGCTGCCACCCACCTGGGTCCTGTGGACACCAGTAGGTTTTCAAGAAAGAGTGCAAGGTGGTAGGGGCTGGCTGTCTCAGAGAAATTGCCTCTGGTATTGGGCGAGCTGGGGTGGGGCGGGGGTGTCAGGGAGTCAAGGGGATGGATCAGCAGAGCTCACCTGGTCAATCAGATTTAGATTTGGCCCTGTGTGGGCGAGCTCAACACAGGAAAGATGACGCCTGCGTACTGACCGTGTGGGAGGAGGGCCCCACACAGGGAAAATAGTGACTGTCCTCCAGCCCTTGCTTTGAACCCACATACCTAAGTCTGACCCCCATATGCCTCTGATGCCCTCCGAGTTACTGTCCCTCCTCTCGAGCCCAATGTGAGTGCCTGGGAATGAGAGGATCTGAGCACAGGCTGTTTAAGTGGGCATCTGGGTTTCCGACAGCCTTTCGTCCCATCCATAAGGTTGGGTTTTTCACAGCCAGATATTTTGGGTGCTTCTCTTCTCAGCACGAGTATTCTGAGCTGGGGAGGCCAGTCTCCACTGGGCTTCTTTATATCCTTAGTTATAAAACTTCTATTCAGCCAGACTTCAGATGGTTCTACAGGTTGATGGTTGTATAATTTGGTTGTAATTTTAATGTGTTCACAGAGGGAATCAGGCCCAGTGTTTATTTACTCCACCATCTTGGTTCTCTCAGATTTTTGGCTTTTATGACTAAAACTCCACTTTTTTTCTTTTTTCTTTTCTTTTCTCTTGTGTGTATTCCCAGGAATGGGACTGCTGGGTTGTAATGTACGTTTAACTTTTTGAGAAGCTGCAAATCTCTTTTCAAAAATAGTTGTTCAAAATGTACTGATGTATCATGCATTCCCACAATCAATACATGAGGATTCCAGATGTTCCACATCCTTGCCAACACTTGGTAATATCAGTATTTTTAATTTTAGTTATTCTAGTAGGCATTTAATGATATCTCATTGTGGCTTTACTTTGCATTTCTTTCTTTCTTTCTTTTTTTTTTTTGAGGGCAGTGTCACTGGCCCTCACATGTGGGATCCGAACCGGGGCCGCTGGCTTCCCAAGCCAGCGCTTAACCATCGCGCCACTCAGCTGGCCCTGCATTTCTTTATTAACTCATGATGTTGAACACCTTTTCATGTGCCTGTTTGCCATCTGTGTGTTTCTTTGATGAAATGTCTGTTCAGATCTTTGGCCCTTTTTTTTGTTTGTTTGTTTGTTAATCGGTTGTTTGAGTTCTTATGATACAATCTATTATTTTCACTTAGTTTTAGGTTTCAGAAATTCTGTTGGGCATTTGAGGAGATTACAAAGCAAGGGACATTTTGAGTTTCCTTTCTTTGGTGATTGTTGGTGAACTAATACTTATTGGCATTTATCATGTGCCAGTCATGAGGCAAGGTAGACAGACTCACATTGGGTTATCTCATTTTATGCTCTCCAGTAATCCTTTGAGATAACTATTATTAGCCCTGAGGTCACGGAGCTAGGATATGGCAGAGGAAGGATTTAAATTTAAGTCTGCCCTACTCTTACCTTTTCTACTTCATTAGGTGCAATTCAAGACCTGTTCTCCACAACTTACTGATTAGTGTCCCAGCCCGAACTGCCTTCACTGCTCTGGGTGTTTTTAAAGGAGCCCTCAGGTGAAATAATACTGCTGCCATTGACATACAAATCAGGACATTGAGCTTAAGGCAAAAGAGTGCTCCCAGTTTTATTTCAGTCCTGAAAAATTCCTATCTACTTCATAAGGTAGAAAAGGGATGATTCTCCAGAGAAGTGGAAGGTTTGAAGGGTTCATTTACAAGTCAGTGCCTAAGGATGTCCATCCCTCAGCTAATTTCAGCGCTATGGTTACCCAGAAGGCTAGGGTAGGACTAACCCATCGGAATCAGATCTTGGTTCAAACCCCAGTTTTGTTCCCAAAGGCTGTGAGGATCTTGGGCAAACCATGTGAACACTCTGGTTTGGATTCTCTTGGTAAAGATGATGGGTGGATAAGGCCCCCTTACTACTGCTGAGCGTTCTGAGGATTGAATAACCAATAGGATGACCAACTCGTTCTATTCCAGGAAACACTGGGTCCCAGGTAAATTGAGACAGTTGGTCATCCTAATTACAAAATGCATGTAAAGTATCTGAACCATCACAGAGTTTCAGGATGTAAGAGCTGTCACTGTTGGAAGTGCTTTGGGGGTATTGGATCCATGAGTCTGAAAAGGACTCATCACATTTCAGAACGAATGAGGCTCTGTGAATGATTCCAGGTTCTCCAGATTTACTTAAAAAGTAGTTCAAAGCAAGGCTCTGGATTTGAATTGTACCAATAACATTATCTTCCTGATTAAGTGGCTGTAGAACTTTCCAAGGCAGTTCTCCAAGGCCTCCAAGCGTGAAGGGTGTTTTAGACTGGTAGTTGAGAAAGTCTCCCTGGCCAGAAAAGGGGAGCCCTTTTGGGGACAGTGTTTTCACCTGCAGGACAAAATGACCTCAATATATATTTTCTAAAAATTTCATGGTTGGTAGGGACACTGAGGATCAGACTCAATAGTCCCTGTGGGGCCCTCAATTGGGAAGAAACTGATCTTGTAGTGAAGATAATGGGACTTGGGTGATGTGACTTTGAATCCTGGCTCTGCCCCTTGTAACTGGAATCTTGGACAAGTCATATTTTCTTTGAGCCTCAGAATTGTCAACTGTGAAATGGGGATAATATTTTTACCTTTCTAAGAACTGGCTAGACTGGAAACTCAAATTCAGTTTTACATGAGCAAAGACTTTTGTAAACTTACACAAGTCTGAGTGTGTGTGTGTGTGTGTGTGTGTGTGTGTGTGTGTGTAAATGAGTTTCCCCCATGCTTGTTTGGATCCTTTTAAAGAAATTGAACAAAAAAGTATCTCATTAGACTTAAAGCTGCTAGGAGTTGGGAACAGGGGATCATGTAGTCATTCCTGGGAAGGAGGCCCTCACATGTTACTGGGTGGCATCAGATGTATGGGAGGTCCAAAGGGATGGATTTGGGGTGCAGTACTCCTCTGTTCCTCTGGGGATATCACCAACTGATCCTAAAAACTTGCTTTCTAGCCCCTCTGCCTTGCTTGCTCTTTGGATGACAGTAATACTGGCATTTTTTAAGTGTGTGGAGCTCACCCTGCTCTCCCTAGAGCGTTTGCCGAATTCATTTTCTTTGGCTGTAATGTTTTTCCTCCCCTCCACTTCACTTCCTTCTATCCAGTTAATTCCTACTCAGCCTTCCAAATTCAGTTCAGCACCTCAAGGAAGCTTTCCCTTACTTGAACCTTTTCCTGCCTAGCCCATAAGTCAGGTTTCTGTTGATATGGTATCATACATTCCTAATTGTGTAATTAATTAGCTATTTAATGTAGGCCATGAAGATAGAGACTGGGCCTGTCTTTTCACAGCTACTGTTTTCCTACCTTCACATGTAGTAGACCTTCAAATATAGTTTTGAGGAATAAGGCTGGGTATTAATATTCAATTGACAATCTTTTTTTTTAAATTTATTTATTATAGTTGACATCGATTTACAGTCTTTTACCTAGTACCTACTTTCTGGCCTAGGATGGTCCATGACCTTATGCAGCTCACAGTCTAGTGGCAAAGACTGCTACTAAACAAATGAACAACTTAATAAATACAACACATAAATAAACAACTAAATAAATACTGTGACACCAAAAGCCCCTTGGTTGTCTGGCTGCAGTCATATATTTAGAACCTCTGCCTAACAATAGTTATATGAGAAGATTAATTCAGAGCACTAAAGAAATCACCGTAACCCAGTCCGTTTTCTAGAATGGCCATCTATCTTATGGTCTCATACCTGGCCGTCTACTCAACTCCTCTCTGAGTCCTTAGAGTTTAACTTTTCACCATATTGACATTGGGAAATCAAAGCACATGTGCCACAACTCCCCTTCCTGTCTTCATGTCAGACATTGCTAATTAATCACAGTACTCTTTCCTAATGAGTTCAGCCTTAACCTTGGAAGCAGTTGTTCATTAACAATCAATTGGAGATGGCCTGCAAGATGAAAGTGTGATGCTATCCTTGCCTAGGCTTACAGATTTCCAGGCAATGCCTTGTCACTTGCCTGGACCAGACACTCAATCCTCAGCACTCCCTTCCTCAGTTCCTAGGCCTGCATTGCCCAATATGGTAGCCAATAGACATATGTGGCTATTTGAAATTAAATTTTAAATGAAATAAAATTAAAAATTCAGTTCTTCATTTGTCCTAGCCATACTTGAAAGCTCAAAAGCTTTAAGTTTACTGGCTACCATGTTGGGCAGTACAGATATAGAACATTTCTATCATTGCTGAAAGTTCTACTGGTCTACAGTGTTATAAATGATGATGTCACCTTTCTTGCCTGCCCCAGCCATTGTTGATTTAAATCACCTCTGAGGTGCTCTGAAACTAATCCTCTGAGAAGGATGCGGATTTTACAGTGTCCAGAGTTTGCTTTTAGGTTCTAGGTGAATTACAAATTGTTTTTGAGCCACCTTATTGTTGTGGATAGAGGCCGCTTAGAGCAAGATCTCACTCAACAGCTTTGACTAGTGGTGTTGCTATTTTTACTTAGGTGTTCCACTGAATCTTGGTATTTGCCCTTAGTCATTCTAGGAAAATAGTCTCTGGTAAAGTGGTTCCAAGAGAGTTCCATGTTCAAAGCCTTTATTAGAGGGTAGTGGAACCATTGGCTGAAGCACCATTGACACCTCTTCTTGGCCAATTACCAATGATTGTCTTCACACCATAGGGATTACTATGATGGCACTTGTCAGAATACACAGGCAGAGAAATCTTGCTGACAGCCCAAATCTAATATCACAGATCCCCTATGCTGGCAACAACAACACATGGAATAATTTTCCAATTATATAATGGATAAAGAGCACTAAGTTGCAAAGTTTCATCCTTAAGCTTTCCTATTCTTCTTCTTATAACCCACTCAATAAAATTCCAAGTGCATTATGTTTACTAGTGGGTTCAGGTCTGGATAAATAGAAAAGAGAGGGTGAATGGAAAAAAATATCTGATAATGAAAACTACCTTTCAGCCATATATATATATATATTTGTCATTCATGAGTGAGAATAATGATCTTTTTTTAAGATTGGAGGAAGGAAGGACTGGGGAGTTAGTCCTAAAAGATTGTAATATGGGACTTGCTGTGCCTTTGTCTAGCACATTACATGAGTGTCAGCAGGAAAAGAGATGGGAAAATGGCCCCAGGGTGGATTTGGTGAATTTCCTCCCTGTTAGCTAGGATGAAAATTTGAGTGACACCTTGAAGTGATTTAAAACTCTTTTATTTACACATCCAGTTAGCTGGAAGGCCCCCAGGCATCACATTCAGAATGTAGCAATGCACGGAAAGCAAAGTGGAAAAGTGAAAGATGTGAGCTCTCTTCTCCATCCCAGCTGTGGCAGATACTCTGGGCCAGGGAGTGAGAGCACACGTAATCCAGAGAACAATAATCAAGAAAGAAAAAGGCATGGGGATAAGCCAATAACAATGACATCTTTTTGGTATTTTTATGTACTGTTTAAACAAATATGAAGCACACAGAAGAACATTTGCCAAAAATTAGAATTGTAGCCAAGGCAACCATAATTGTCCATTAGTCATCGCCTTCTTATTTCTTTAGGTCTGAACTAAGGTCATGAGGTGGAGCTCATTTCAGCGTCTTGGGCGTCGGGTTCAGTTTTCATCACTGGGATGTTGAAGGTAGTAAGATGGGATTGTGGTGTTTGTGATGTCAACAGCTTCAAGCACTTGAAACCTAGAAAGGTGCATGTACAAGGAGCAAGACGAAGGGAAAATCAAGCAACTAGTGGGTTTTTGATCCCTGGGGACCTGCTTGCCTTTACCATGGTGTCTTTCCATTCTCACCACTCAGAAATGTGTAGGCATTACCTACATGTTGCTGTAACAATGGCACTCAGCTCAGAGTCACAGCTGAAATTTTGGATAGTCACTTGTCCATTTTTTTCTTCTACTTTTCAGCTTTCAGGCAATTTTAGAATTCAAAGAAAGCTCCTCATTTATGGCACAGTCCCTGAATCCTGTGGGGATTTGGTATCTGTGGCAATGTCAACATGTCAGATGTTGCTTTGCTGGTGTGTATCCCTCTAGTGAAGGAAGATGAGGTAGAGAAGAAAGGAAATCCTTGAGGGAAAAGCAATATCGAAGACCTCACATTTCACTGCTGCTGTGATGCTGAAATTGTATGTGAAGTCTTCATTTTGATGCATCCATTTAATTATGGCCTAGAGCTGAGATTTGCATCTCTGAGGCTTTCAAATGTAGAGATACAACAATAAAATAACACCACACATTTCATTCCGTTATTTAGTTTTTTTGTTTTTTGTTTTCCGTTTTCTTTTTGTGTCAGTTGTAGAACAGCTGTCTTTGAGAAACTAACTGTTCTGTAAAAGGTTAATTTCATGCTGGGTTAAGTACTAAGGCCTAACCTTCTTCAGGGCTAGACTCAATGTCTGTTTACTGCCAGTAGGTACAGCGAAGTCCTACAGTAGTAATGTTCCAGCTGAGGGTCATATCACTCTCTCAAAAATTGTCTGGCTTTCTGATGATGATTCATCAGAAAAATGAGCATGGTAATTGAATTGGGGATTTAAAAGGATCATAGGAAAACACCCACATTCAACGGTTGGCGCTGCTGTAAGAAATTCTGTTAATGTGCAACATGGAAGGCAATCATCTATTGCCGTGGACTCTTTAGCAAATGCAGGCCACTTAGAGTTTTCGCTAGAGTTTTTGATTAGTGATTAGTTATCACTAATCAGTGATAAGCGGCTGTCCATCAGTGTTGTGGAATCAAGGCAGGGCTTGAAAACACTGAGTTGAAAAGGGAATCGTACTCTGGATGCCTGTGGTGCCTTCTACATGTTGATGAGATTCCTGGAAGGAAATCTGGGTAGTACAGTGTAAGACGACAGGCAGAGAATGTGGCGCAGAGGAGTTTCCTGAGGCAAGTATTGGTCTCCTTTCCGGCGTGGCAGAGGCAACTGTGATAGGACATGTAGCCACTTCCTCTGGGAAAGAGAGCAGATTTTGTTTCCAATTGTATGGATAGTTGTTTTTTGCAGGTTGAATGAAATAATCACATTTTGGCAAGATAAAGGTCTAACTCTTCTCCTTTGCAGTGGTTCTCAGCCAGGGGTAATTTTGTCCTCCTGCCAATACTAGGGACATTCAGTAATATTTGCAGATGGTTTTGGCTGTCACCCAGGGTTGAGGTACTCCTGGAATGTAGTGGGTAGAGGCCGTGGATGCTGCTACATATATTACAACGCACAAGACATCCACCCACAATAATGAATCATCAGGTCCTAAATGTCAGTAGCACCAAGGTTGAAAAGTCCTGATCTAGAGAATGTTCTAGATCTTTGGGATCCTGACTTTGTGCTTCATGAGGACAATATTTTGAGGATAAAGTTTAAACAAAACAAAATGTCTAAAGCTTTTCCTTGTTATGGAATTGTCAGCACCCCCCAAATCTGTGAATTCATCCTTTTGTCAGATCTAATTTGAAGAGCTGTGTCCCAGAGAAAGTTCTTTACACCAAGAATTCCATGCATTGTCTATGCTTCTAATGAAACAGACACTCCTTGAGACTCTTTCTGTTGCCTTGAAAGTAAAAGATGGGAAACCTCCTCCCTAAACATAATTCTTAGACTGTAACAAAGATTTTCTCTCTCCCTGCCAAAATATATATGCTTCGTATTTCCGAACCAGTGAATTCAAATGCTATAGCTGTTATACTCTTATTACATTGCTAAAAGCATTTTTTTTATCTTGTACAATATGGATTAATCTGTGCTTATGACTTTTCAAATCAGGGAAAACATTGTATCCCAAATAGTTTACACGTTTTCTTTTTAAAAACACAATGTAAGGCTAAGAATATTTAGCCCTGTAAAGTATTGGTGACCAACCAGATAAGTCATGTTGGAAAAAAGACAGCTACTAAAACTTAACCAATGGGTTTAAAACCGTTAAACAAGTGTAAGAGCAGCCCAGAGTCCATTTTTTGATGTTGGTAAGCATGCATAAGGAAATACTTGGTTAAAAAGGAAAATTCTGTTGACTCCACCCTAAATCTTGAAAGATTTCATCTACCAAATTTGTTATTTTGATTTTCTAAAACTAAGAAATGAACTATTAGTCTGTGTGAGATGGCCAGGGAAGGGTCACACATCAGCTTAAATATTGTGAACCTAGAGCAAGAAGTGTGATACTTTATTTCAGGGGCTGGCAAACTTTTAATGCAAAGTGCCAGATAGTAAGTATTTTTGGCTTTGTGAACCATACAGCTTTCTGTCTCCACTACTCACCTATGCTGCTATAGTGTGAAAGAAGTTATAGACAGTCCATAAATGAATGCATGTTATTACATTCTGATAAAACTTTGCTTATAATAACAGTCATTCGTCCCACTTTGGCCCTCAGGCCCTAGTGTACCCACCTCTGCTTAATTTAACCCAGGCTGCTTTATCACAGGCCAATGCACAATTCCTGTTACATTTTTTGCAATGAGTGGGATTATGTATGGAAACCCAATACTTTAGTCAAAGACTCCAGGTTGGGAATTATTGCAGGATGCACTTAAGTGTTGGTTTATACACCATCAACAACATAACAACCAAAGAAGACCCCATACGAGGTCTGACAATTAAGTTTATGAACTTGTTGCAGCAATGTTGCTAACTAGCCTTCTTTGATATCAGAGGGATTATTCATTATGAATTTGTACCAACTGGACAAACAGTTAACCAAGTGTGCTATTTGGAAGTGCTGAAAAGGCTGCGTGAAAAAGTTAGATGACCTGAGCTTTTTGTCAACAATTCATGGCCTTCGCATCACAACAGTGTACCAGCTCACATGGCACTGTCTGTGAGGGAGTTTATAGATAGTAAACAAATAACTGTATTGGAACACCCTCCCTACTCACCTGATCTGGCCACCAAAGACTTCTTTCTTTACCCAAAGATAAAGCTAATATTGAAAGGAAGTCATTTTGATGACATTCAGGACATCAAGTATAATACGATGACAGCTCTGATGGTCATTCCAGAAAAAAGAGTTCCAAAATTGCTTTGAAGGGTGGACTAGACACTGGTGTCAGTGCATAGCTTCCCAAGGGGAGAACTTCGAAGGTGACCATAGTGATATTCAGCAATGAGGCATGTAGCGCTTTTCCTAAGGTGAATTTGCAAACATGATTGTCAGACCTCATATACACAAATTGATTTTGCTAAAATAGTGATGTAGTGTTTATGGGAATTATCTACTAGTGTCTGTTAGCTTATTATAAAAATATGTCATTTCTAATATTTGCTAGATTTCAGATTTAGTGAAGATTCAGGTTGGGGAAAAAAATAAATAAATGAGCTATTTCAAATGAGTGTTTCCTGCAGACTGGAACTGTGCTGCAGACTGCTAGTTGGAACGGTAGATCTTATACAATAGTCATCGGACATTGCTCGACCCTGACATTGGTAGTATATGATAAGGTATGGCACTGTCGTATTCAACTATATTCTGGATCTTCCTGATACAGTTTTCTTATGTGGGGTTCTGTTATTAGGCCTTGACAATGTGTCAGCTAATATAATGTAAGAGCTAGTGATGGTTCCTGCAAACTGTAAAGAGAGAAATGAGCCACCAGAAGTCCCTTGCTTTCTATTCTTCAGTACTCACGCCAATGTGATCAAACACTGTTACACTTCCAACAAGCCAAACAGTTGCAATGTGGAGGCAATGAGAGATTTTTTTTCCCACCTCTTAAGGGCCCTCAGTCAAAAAAGATGAAACTGAAGTAGTTTTGTGTGAGGGTTCTCAATCATGGGATGGGAGAAGCTCAGTGTGCCATGAGCATAAAATTGCCCTGAACTCTTCATTTTATGTGAAATGTGAGGCTCTTTAGAAATAGCCTCCGATTCCCTGAATGAAGTATCTGTTATGTTCCTATGTTCAATTAGCCATGTTTTCTAAAGTTCTACCAGTCACTACACACACACACACACACACACACACACACACAGAGAGAGAGAGAGAGAGAGAGAGACCTTTAGATTTGCTTTCCCATGAATCAGTAACAAGTTAATGAGTAAAACCTTTGCTACCTAGTTAAAAAGAGCTTGTTTTACATGTAGAATTTGATTTCATTGTATGACTCAGTTAAAGAAAGCTCAATGCAATACTTATATAATGTCCGGCTCAGTCCATTTTCCTATTTCTAGGAAGCATTGCAAATAATTAGAAATAGGCAAAGCTTTTCTAAGCCTCAGGTAGAGCTAGTTTTCTCTTCTCTTCCATTCCCCTCCCTTTCCCCCATATCTAAATAATATGTGTATGTCTCAAATAATAAATAAATATATAACAAGCTGGTGAATTAGTCATCTACTGCTACATAACAAATTATCCCCAAACTTAACAGCTTAAAAAACAATAAACATTTATTATTTCACACCATTTTTGTAGATCTGGAATTCAAACATCTTACTAGGGTGGTTGTAGATCAAGGTCTGTCAGGAGGTCCCAGCGCACAGATGTCAGCTAGAACTGCAGTCATCTGAAAGCTTGACTGGGGCTGGACGATCAGCTTCTAGTATGGCCTTGTTTACGCCAAGTGTGCTTGAACTGGTATCATTGGCCCTGCTCCTGGGAGTAGTCTAACTTGCAAATCTGAACCACCTCTTTTGTCCCCAGTGTTGACATGGTCAACACCCAGCTGAGGTATTTCTGAGCCATTGTTCCATTTCTTTTCTAATTGTTATTGTAATTAGCAGCAGCACCACTTATCTAGCACTTACCAGGGCCAGGCAGTGACCTAAGTGTTTTGTTTATCTCTTATCTCATTTAATAGTCCTCAGACAACCGTTTAAGGTTAGTGTATCACCCTCAGTTGATCATTAAGCTAATGGGTTTCAGTGACTCAGGCACAGTTGATGGAACTGAGATTTAAATATATTTTGTCTGGTACATAGTTCTTGCTCTTTGTTCCCAAATATGATGTACATCAGACTAAGAGCAAGATATTGAGTATATTTGACTTTTTGTTCTCATATCTCTAGGCTAAATTAAATTACGTGTTTCTTGATCCTTAAATCACAACAGGGAGGTGTTTTTCTATTCCTTTTAAAATCATTCCTGAACCCAAACATGGCCTCCTCACTTCTTTCATGTGGTACCTTTGCATGCTTCCACCCTTTGTTTGAACATGGGTCTCCTTTGTGAGTGAATTTGCAAGTGTCGAGGAAAATGGAGCAATGGACAGTAACCATTTTGGCTTTATAGAGGAGACTCCAATCTCCTGTGACAAAGAGTGGCAGGATTGATGATTCTTGTGAGGGCAGCTTAGAAAGAATTCATCTATTACCAACTTTAGCAAGGCTTTTTTAATTCTATCCCACACTACCAATTCTCCAGTAAACTGGAAAATGGATTTAGCTGATACGGATTTTCTCATTTGCTGGGCTTGGAAACCCATGTTGTCTTCGACAGCTCTTTTCTTGGTCTAGTCTAGCCTAATTGAATCAGTCTTCAAAAGTGGTGAAAAGTACAAAATTTCAAATCAGACAGCTCTGACTTGGAATTCTGGCTCAGAAACTTCATTGCTGTGTGTGATGTTTGAGAAATTACTTAATTTCTCAGTATATCAGTCTTCAATTCTGCAAATAGAAATGATGATGCCTTAAGATTAAATAAAGCAAAAAAGAAAGAAAAATACTCAATATAGTGTCAGGAGACGAGTAGGTCCCCAAATAGTTATTGCTGCATTCATGTTTTCATAAAAATATCAGTTAGGAATGCAGTAAGCAATAAACAATGTGAAAAATAGCTAGAAAGACCAGGCTTGATTTTTCTCACCTAAGTCCACAGAATGTTGGCTGCTAGTATATTTCAGGTGCTCCATGATATCAGGGCTGGAATCTCTGTGAGTCTCTTGACTTTGCCCTCATGTTGACAAGACAGCTTCTGCAGCTCCAAATATCATAGGCATGTGTGAGGTGAAAGGAAGAGGGAGGTTTCAGTTGTGCTTTTTGCTATTATCAAGAAAACACAAAAATTGTGCAGAGATACCCTCACAATTTTGCCCTGATGTCTCATTGGTCAGGCTGTGTCACATGACCATCCTTAAATGTAAGAGAGACTGGGGAAGTGACTATTTAGCTTTCCCAGCTTCAACGGAGGACTTGGGCGAGGGCCTTGTTTATAGTCTCTTTTGAGATAAGGGCAGCATGGAAATGGGGTATTAGAAGTATGAATGAGAAATGTGCATGATGTTGTGAAGGCCTGGTAGAAAAATGACTACATAGGAGTGAGGCTTGAGGCTTAATTATCAGAGAAGAAAGAGTGTTTGAGAAAGATGCTAAAGAATGGATGGTATGCAGAGAAAAGAGGGGAGTTTCCAGGCAGTAAGAATGGGATGCAATGACATGTGAGCATTGCATGCATTTAAATATTTGGGACTTGCTAGAAACTTGGTGGGTCTAGAATGTGTGTGTGTGGGGGGGGGGTGTGGGGGGACATGATGTAGTCAGTGGTGGGGGGAAAGTTAACACTGGAAACATAAATTGGAATTTGATTTTAAAGGGCCATGTTTAGACTTTATCTTGCAGGTGTGGTGGGCACTGGATGATTTTGCACAGGGATAAGACAATGAGTTTATGTTTTGAACTGGAGGGGAGAAGCAGGTTGGGGATGATGAGGGATTGAACGAAGGCTGGGAAGGAAAACAAGGAGACAGCAGATCCTAGAGGTATTTAGGCGGTGGGCCTGACACAACTTGTCCTGAATTGCTTGAAGAACAGAGAGGGAGAAGTTAAAAATAACCCTGTGATGTCGGGTTTGGCTACATGATGGTGCAACTGAATAAGAAAAGCTCCTGGGAAAGGAGCAGGCTGGTGGGAAGAGGTTAATGAATTTGATTTTAGACGTACTGTCTACAGTTGAATGTTTCTGTAGGACTTCTGGAGATGGGAAATTCAATTCGAAAGACTAGGAGAAAAGCTGGTCGAAGGTACAGTTACAGAGTCATAGCTGAGATTAGCTTAGGGCAATGTATTTAGTGGTAGAAGCCAAAAATGAAGAGACCTGCAGAGGAAGAGAAGACAGTCATAAATGTTTAGAAAGGAATTACTGGGTCTTCCAATATCCTTTTGAGAGTTGCTCTCAGTTTCCTTGCACTTTCCATGTGGATATCTCAGGGGCTCCATGAGACTTCTCTTAGCCTTCTTACAGTTCATAGAAAGGCATCTCTTTTCTCTTCTCTGCACGTGACTTACTCTCGTGCTACAGAGGGTTTCCTTAGGAGCCATGAAAGTGTTTGGAGTATTGTGTAAGGAGAAGCAGAAGCAAAGGTCAAGCAGAACCACAACTCAATCTGAAGAATAATTTGATAATGTATTTCTAATAAGGGACCAGCTTATCACGGAAGCAAGATCAGCAGTTATCCTCTGAAATCAAAATGAGAAGCAACAGGTTAAACCTCCTGGGTGGGTGATTGAGGTTACCTACGTGAAATCATTTCCCAGTAGTGTAGGCTATTAAGCTTTGAAATGTGTTCCTGGTTGTGACTTTGGAGTCCGATCTGGAGACCTTTAAGCATTTTCACAACCTCTTTTGGCAGAGGTGGTTAAGTAAACTTGTGTTAGAATGAGATGCTCCTCTCGGTGACCTCTTTGGGCTATATTGCTAAGTGTACGAAGTCACTCTTCAACTTGGGAGATATGCCATTACCCAAGGCTTATTGTACTTGGTTCAAGTGATTATCATGTAAGCCTGTTTTCTGTGTATGTTTGTGTGGCTCATTCTATAGAGTAGATTGAAATCTGAAGTTATTTTTCCACTTCAATTCCTTTGTCCATGACTAGTGCTTCTGTGAGGAAAGAGATCAGTGTTGTTTATTGTTGCTCCTTTTGTTTTCTTCTAGCTGGCAGCTTTTTCTCTCAACACAAATTCCAATTCTTCATGAAGGATCACATTTAGTCATACGTAATCTGTACAGCCAGGGTTATTCTAAATGACACTATTTTCAACCTCCTGCAAAAATCACTTCAATTCTAATCTGTTTCTTCATTTTTTATATTTTGGGCTTTCTTTAGAAATAGTTTCCTTTTTCCTCTTTCTTGGGCTAAATGCCTGAAGGGGAAAGTATAGGCAGACAGCCGAATATTTTTTTACTCTAAATAAAAGATCACAGAAGGTGCCTGAGGAGATTTAGACCTCGGGAAAACTAAAATGAGCATTTTAATTCACCCTCCTGGGATGATTTTACTTATTTGGGGGCCTTTGTGAGCCTCTTCTTTCTTCCCTTAAGTATTTTGTCAGTGAGAACTAATTTCATTTTCTAGTGCTACAATGATGACAAAATGTGATTAATACATGAAGGTAGGGGTTTTGATTCAGGGAACTATGACCATCTCCTGTTGGATTTTCAGCATTGAATCCTTTTTTCAGATGTGGAAAAACATTTAACGGTAACTAAGATCTTCTGCCTTTTTGGGTTGCATGTAAAAAATGTGTATGCATGGGACTGCCAACTCCACCTCCCCCTAAAGTTCTCTAATATTCGGTGCCCTTGACTGTGTCTTTTTCCAACACTGATAGATGAGTCTGTGGTGCTCTTATTTGAAAATTAACAGTGGGCATCAGAGGCCTATGTACTCTTACTTACAATAAAATTTTGATTTCACCAGCAAGAGATCTTTGTGGGAAATGCCTGAGCAGTTGGAATCTGTGCAAATGATGCACAATGACGAAAGGAAAAAGGTTATTGACTTGAGACTTTCAAGACCTGTGGTCTGTTCCTGAGCATGAAACTAGTTCTAAGGCCTTAGGCAACTCTCTCATCCCGGGCTTTCCCCTATTAGTGGAGGAGCCAGCCTGAGAGTCAGGGATTCTAACTTTTCATGTATGGCCTGCTGCGAATTTACTGGATTTATTTGCATAAGCAGGGCTTTCTCCTGTGATTTTCTCATATGTATAATAATAGGGATGCATATTTTCAAATTGCAGACACAAGTAAGTAAGTGTTTAGTATCAAGGATTATAACATTTTCTTAAGTGCCCCCAAATGCTCAGAGTGTATTTAAGTGTCACTTTTAAAATCACAAAACAAGCCTGAATTTGTGAAATGAAGAAGTGGGAGTTGATAACTACTAAAATCCTGGATATTTTTCTTTTTTTTTTTTTTAAAACATTTTCTTTTTTTTTTTTCTTTTTTTCTTTTTTTTAATTTATTTTATTTTATTTATTTATTTATTTTAAAGATTTTATTGGGGAATTGGGGGAGGGGAACAGCATTGGGGAATGGGGGAAGGGGAACAGACAAGTTGCTCTCCTTTTGTTCTTCAGTCTAGTTGCAGAGAATGTTGCTTCACTGGCCCATGTTGGTATCGTCATTGTGCTCTTCCCAGATGAGTTAGATCGGTCCACGGCCTCTGGATGTCGCTCACCGCGGCTATTGGCAGCTCATGCTGGTCAGCCGCTCACGCTGGCTGCCGGCCACTCACTGTAGCCTATGGCAGCCCACTGCAGCAGGGGCTGCAGCCTACACCATCGCCGGGGCTCGCACAGTCCAGCTCCAGGTGGAGCTGTTGTTAGCTGCGGAGGGCAGTGTCACTGGCCCTCATATGTGGGATACGAACCGGGGCCGCTGGCATCCCAAAACCAGCTCTTAACCAATGCGCCACTCGGCCGGCCCCTGGATATTTTTCTTTTAATTGGATCACTCAGTGCTGCACCAACTCATAGGAATCAAATGATTGCTTGGTTGAGAACTGCATAGCCTAAGTGTCAGAATGTCTTAGGCGGTATATATTCAGGGTTGGATTGCCTGGTGATAGCATATACATAGTGTAAATACTGCTATATTCCTTTCCAGAATGGTTGTACCTGTTTATCTTATATTAGCAGTGCAAACAAGTTTATGAAAAAATGCCTGAAAATCATTCTTGCTATCACTTGAAATTGTCCCCCTTTCTAAGTTGGCCACTCTATTGGGATTTAGTTGCATTTCTCTTATTAATAGTACATCGGAGCATCCCTTCTTGTGTTTGTTAGCCATTTGTTTTTCCCCTTGTGTGTGTGTGTGTGTGTGTGTGTGTGTGCGTGTGTGTGTGTAATTTGGGGTAATTTTAGAAGCTGCCCTAATTCTTAATAGTTTCCTTATTTATCTAATGGATTTAGCTCTATATCTCATTAGTAACTTACTCTTAATAAAGACAAACAATTAATAGGATACCTCTTCCACTCCACTCGTACCCTCTCAGGTAGAGTTAAAGGTTTTGTTACCACCAGTTTCTATCAGCCAGGAAAGGTTTCCAGGTAACCCATTGGAAGTAAATTTGCCCCTGCTTACAGAGCTTTTAGCCTGATAGTCAGAGACTTTAACTTTTCATATGAACTGCTGCCAATTTATTGGATAAATTTGTTTAAGATCTCCCTTCATTTTGTCATATGTAAAATTATGAATAGAATACATACTTCCAAATTGCAGATACATTCAAGGAAGTATTAAGGGTTATACAATTTCCCTTTTTTCCGGGGCTGGCATGTAAGGTGCTTAGAAGTCATCTCCTCTGTCTGCACAACAACAACCACAAAAAACTGAACAAACTGAAAATCAACAACTTTTCTTAGATCCATCAGGGAACCAAGGTCACAGGGCAAACTCCTGCCCCTAAAATTGGAGAGACTGGTGAATACAGAGAATCACAACGTAGCAGAACAGACACCTCTGCAGGGACTGGTGACAAAGTAGGAAAACCTAAACTCTAATCAATGCATTACTGGAGGTCCAGTGTGGAAGTGTGAGGATTCAAAACTCCAAAGGGGCTGGATTTTAGGGGTGCTGGCACACTTTTGTGTTTTACCTCCAGGGCCCTTATCAGGTTCTTATAGTGAAGATGGCAGAAAAATCCCCCATGCTTCTGACAGGGGGAGAGGAAAAGTAACCATTTGGAAATATGCGGGAGCATTTTGTTCTTAACAAAGTGTGCCCTCAAGAGAAACTGTTTCAGCAGAGCCTAACTGATTGGTGTTTTACCAACGCCACCTCGGGGAGGGGAAGTCTTCCTGTATCACCTCAGAGGAGTGGCATCGGGCTGAGAAGCATGTGCAAAGGTCATAGTCCTGAGGCCTCATTATGGGACTTCAGAATGCTAAGGTAGCACCGTATCACCAAAGGCCTGCTTACTACAAGTTCCCATTACCCAGTAGTACATCATGTCCTCCACCTTTCAGCAAAAAAATTTACAAGATATACTATACGTCAAAAAGCACAGTTTGAAAAGACAGAGCAAGCATCAGAATCAAACTCAGATGTGGCAGGGATGTTGGGAATTTCAGACTGAGAACCATAATGATGATTACTATGCTAAGCACTCTACTGTGAAAAGTAGACAACCTATAAGAATAGATGGGTAGGGCCGGCCAAGTGGCGCATTGGTTAAGAGCTGGATTGGGACACCAGCAGCCCCAGTTCGGATCCCACATATGAGGGCCAGTGACACTGCCCTCTGCAGCTAACAACAGCTCCACCTGGAGCTGGGCTGAGCGAGCCCCAGTGATGGTGTAGGCTGCAGCCCCTGCTGCGGTGGGCTGCCATAGGCTACAGTGAGTGGCCGGCACCCAGCGTGAGCGGCTGGCAGCCAGTGTGAGCTGCCAATAGCCGCTGTAAGCGACCATCCAGAGGCCGGCAACCCATCTGCCTCATCCGGGATAGTGACTGCCAAATTGCCTTCAATGATGATACCAACATGGACCAGTGAAGCAACGTCCTCCACAACTAGACTGAAGAACAAAAAAAAAAAGCAACTTGTCTGTTCCCCTTCCCCGATTCCCCAACGCTGTTTCCCTCCCCCAATTCCCCAATAAAATCTAAAAAAAAGAATAGATGGGTAATGTAAGCAGAGAGATGGAAATTGTAAGAAAGAATCAAAAAAAGAAATGCTACAAATCAAAAACACTGTGACAGAAATAAAGATGTGTTTGAAGGACCCATTAGTAAAACTTGCATAAGTGCCACTACATGTTATGAGTGCATTCAGATGTCCCTTTTAAAATTATAAAAAAGTCTAAATTTTATTGTTTATCGATAAACTTCACTTTTCACCTAGTACATTGCAGTCCTGGTTATGATGGTCTTTATTCTAAAATGTCCAAGGAAGGGAAAAAAGCTTCTGAAAAAATAGAAATGGGAAGAGAGCATTACATAGTGACTTTGGATACATCATGTGCAGGTAGAAATTGACTCTGAGTGAGATCAGATCTAAAATGTCATATAGAAATTATTTGGTGAACAATATTTTGGCCCTAATGAAGATGAATTCAGATTGTAGCATGCAGGGTTCTGACATTAGCTGTAGAATTTGGTTACTTAAAATTGGGGAGGTATAAATATGAAAATCACAGTAAATAAAATGTTCTAAAATATCAAAAGGTTTTACATGTGATTTACAATATTTTTTTGTCAACATATTGTATCCACACTCTTTTTTCAGAGAAATCTTGCATTTCATGCATTCTTGCTGCTTGATTTTAATCGACAATGGCCATTAACTATGTCTGATTTATGCAGAGATTGCAAATTTTAAAAAAACGAATTGGAACAGAAAAGAAATATGTTAGAAGCATTTTATAATATGTTATATGTTAGAAGCATTTTATAATATGTTAGGATAGTAGCAAGGCACATCATTAATATACTTTTTTATTTCATTATTTTTTTAATTGGGATCATCAGAAACATGCTTTGTGCACCTTGCTTTTGTTGATCATCTATTGTGGGCATTTTTCTAAGTCACCAATTCATCACAAATAGATTTGCCTCATTCTTTACCCATTTTGTGGCTATACAATAACTTGTCCAACCATTGCCCTATTAATGCTATCGTCTATTTATTTGCTTTTAGGTAGAGTGCTTTGGTCAACATAATTACACAATATATCTTTAAGCAGTTATGCTAGTGTCTCTATAGGGTAGATTATAAATGTGAGATTATAGTCATGGATTGTGGACATTTAACGTGTTGATAGTGACTGCCAAATTGCCTCCAAAAAAGATGTCCCAGTCTCCTTCCTTCTAAGAGCAAAGTGTCTATTTCTCATACATTTGTCATCACCTAACACTATTCATCATTTAATCTGTGTCAAACCACAGGCTTTAATTGCTATCTGGAGTCCTTAGGATCAAATGGTAGGCTGATGATATGCATTTGACTCTTCTCCCATCTGTTAAAATTATAGGAAGAAAAAATATTTTATTGTTTGTTTGTTTTATTTTTTTTAGAGGGCAGTGTCACTGGCCCTCAGATGTGGGATCCAAACCGGGGCTGCTGGCTTCCCAAGCCAGCTCTTAGTCACCACCCCACTTGGCCAGCCCGAAAAAAAATATTTTAGAAAACAATGAAACTGTAAGGAGAACAAGTAAAGATATTGTCAGTGGCCAGAACTTTGGAAGAATATGCAGAGCATAGAAAATGGATGTGATTAGACCGATGGAGAAAGGTCAGTAGAAACCACAATCCAAAGCAGCTTCAAGGCTGGGATCAACAGCAGGAGCTAGAGTGGGCCAGAGCACATCATCAGAGGTGTTCATTGTGTAGACCAGTGTCTCTAACAGCCGGACACTTGGTCACTCTTCCTAGCCAGGATTCATCAGAAGAGCTTATAGGAATGGGTTTTTTCCCTTAAGGATGAAGAACTTTCCAAAAGAAAGTGACTTTGTTTGGGACAGATCCCAGTGGGAATATAGGCATCTGTGAGTGAAGTGGGGATGTGTATGTAGGAAATCCCAACTTCCATAACAGGCATGGCAAGGAAAACAAAAGACAAAGCTGGTGCCCAGGAAGGAAATGTAGCCAAATATTCTATCCCTCTGGTAACATGGCTGCCCCTACAGCCATAATTTTTGCCACAATGGTTGCGTGCTCCCTGCCCAACGTGCTCCAGGATGTAGAACTGTTGACATGTTCCCATATTCCACCGACCTACTTAGAAGCTGCACTCACTCAGTCTTCCATTCAAGGGAGAGATGATTGTGTAAGCAAACTTATATGACTGTAAAGTAAATCCACACTACCTTTCCTAAACCATATTCAAAATATGAATGGACAAATAAGATTTAGCAGATATTTGATGAAAACCATGAGGAAAAGCATGAGAGAACAAAGATGATCAGAACAACCCATCTAAATTAAATAGAAATAATTCAAATAAATGGAAAAAAAATCATTAGCATTCTCAGAGTACATCTCTTGCTTTCATTAAAGAGAAAAGAGTTTCTAAAAATCAAAAAATAAATATCTGACATAAAACAAATCAATAGATGAGCTGAATAATAAATCGAACGGGACTGAAGACCATGTTGGTATTCTTAAAGAGAGGATCAAGGAAACACTGCAGAGTTGAAAGAGTTAGAAAATTGGGAAACAGCCCTAAAATAAGAAGCAGAGGTCTAGACACCTAACAAGATTCTAATGGGAGTTCCAGAGAGAAAGACTCGGGGAGAATAGAAGAGAGGACCTAGTTAAAAAAATAGTAGAAGAAAATTGTCTTTAGCAGAAGAAATATAACTCTTTAGGTTGAAAGGCTCCAGTAATTGTCAAACAGAATGAAGGAAAAGAAAGACCACTGCTAGCTTTGCGGACTTTTGTTGTTGGTTCAGCTTCTTTTTCTTTTGGTCACTTGATCTCCTCTACCATATGCTAGAACTGGCTAATTAATGCTTCTTGGCGGATTTCTGTGAACTCGGGGAGAGATTGGCTCTTACTCTTTCTGAGGTCTCTAGTGCCTGAGGGCCCAGTGATCACGCAACTAAAAGGGTCCATTTTTAAGGAGAGTGTCAGCCTGAGAAAGGATCCAACACATAGGAGACCAGGTCTGAAAGATGAGAAAAAAGAGACCCAGATGTAATAACACTGTTTAAACCACCCAGGCGGCCGCTTTTGAGGTTAGCACTCCTCTTTGTGCCTCCTTCCCATTAAGAATAGGGTGGTTTGAGATGGGCTTCTGTCACAAAAGTCATGATAATACACTTAATACCTCCTAAGGGAATTCTAGTACTCTGCGGATAAAGAGAAGATCCTAAAAGCTTCCTGAGAGAAGAGGAAACAAATTACTTGCCAAGGTCTAAGAATTAGAGTGACATCCTACTTTTTGTCAGCAACACTGGACGGCAGAAGATAAGGAAGCAGTGTCTTCTTGGTGCTGGGAGGCAGGGGGAAGGTTATGAAGCTAAGTATTGATACTTAGCCAATTATCAATCAAGCATAAAGGCAAAATGTATTTTTGGATGTGCAAAAATTTAGGAAGTTTGTGAAAAGGTTATAATAGGAAGTATTTCAGCAATATAAAAAAGGAGTAAGGCTTAAGAGAACTGAAGGAAGCTAGAAAGAAGATAAGAGGTCCATTGATGTGAGTACCTGAAGCGATTCATGTCTTCCTTATGTATCACTCCTCTTGGTTCTAAAGTGAATAATATCCATACATATGTCAAAATTATTAATACTCTTCATTGGTTTCCATTTTTGACGTCAACCCTTACAGACAAAGCACAGATGATTTACATAACAGTCTAATGGCAAAATGCATATGAGTTAGAATGTCGTAATTGCAATTTGGGATGAAGTGATTTGCTTTGAACAATTATGAAATACATATAACGCTGCTGAGTAAAATGTGGTGGAGTGGCATCTGGAGAGATAAATGACTGTTAAGTCCACATTCGAAATAGGGCAAGGGGAAGATGGGGACACACGGTTGGGAACATTTGTATTTGCCCTGAGATGGCTTCCTCAGAAGGGAGGCTTAGGTGTGGCAAGTCCTCTGGCTGGGACCAGTGTTTGCTCTCTAGGAGCATTTCAGACTATCAGTTCGTGCTCATTTTCTCCGTCCTGAAGACCCATCATCACCCGGAGTTGAATACGGAGTTGTGTTGTTGAGGGGGTTTTGGTTGGAAGGTGCATAATGTACTCACTTTTTCTGGGAAGGAGGATTATATGTGATAAAATGATGCCTTTTTAATGGACTGGTGCTTGTGTCTTAAATATTTAAAAAGAAAGGGAGGTAGAAAGCTGAACTGTTCCACTTTCATTTTCCCCTTTTGGAATTAGTGTGAAAGGGCTTAGCTCTTTTCAGAGAAAATAAGAGTCTAACTCCCAAACTGCATAAACAATAGAAAAGTAAAATAAAAAAGGCTAATTGGTGATTAAAGGAGAGAAGTTCAGTTTTTTTTGATTGTATGGCAAAAGCTTACATTCCCAAGAATAAACATTTCTAATGAGGTCCAAAGACTATAGGGCAAAAAGAAAATGGGATAGTAAAAACTTTTTAATAATCTAAAATAGCTAGGGAGAAATAAAGACAGTTTTAAGGCTTTTAAACCATACTGACTCAACTGGTTGAAAAATTCAGCCTAACTGTTCGGTTGTTTCTCTCTGCACCAAAGCAAATAACGTTTTCTAAGTCATCCATTTCTTCCAGTTGAGACACACAGCTATAATTTGCTATCTTTGACTTAACATACTATAAGGTTAAAGGAAATACGAAATCTCCAGGCCATGGAATAGATTTTGTCACAGGCTAGGGTTGAGCAAAGGAGAGGGGATGGAGTCATCTTCCAGCGAGGAACCAGAGATCTCAGAGAAGTGCTGCTGAGAGCAGGCACTCAGGGTTTGCAAGTGTTGCCAAGTGTTGCCTTATGAAGCCTGCACTTTTGATGGGACCATTATGAATGAAAAGCCGTATAGGAAGAAGCACAGAGAATGTTTTAGTTATTGATGTATTTAAAAAAAAAAAAAAGAATGATCCAAGAAACCTACTTCCAGAAAAGAGTTCATTAAAAAGAAAATGTGCTCAGTAAAAGGACATGAGAAGAAAAATGGGAAAACAGAAAAACCTTGTATGGCTCTTATGTGTATGTGTTAACACTGCTAGGATAACCATGGTGAATGGGCTACGAAGAGAAGACATTCTAAAAATTTATAAGTAATACCGTCTAGAATAGTTTTTTGGAAACATATATTAGTATATGATCACCCAGATGCATAGATATATTCATCGGCATACAGACTGTCCCTGGTTTACGATGGTTTGATTTAGGATTTTTTGACGTTACCATGGTGCAAAAGTGAAATGCATTCAGTAGATATCATGCTTTGAACATTGAATTTTGATCTTTTCCCAGAATAATACATGGTATGATACTCTCTTGAGATGCTGGGGTGTGACAGAGAGATGATTTTGCTCAACTGTAGGCTAATGGAAGTGTTCTGAGCTATAATGTTTGGTAGGGTTAGGTGTATGAAAAGCATTTTTGACTTATCATAATTTCAACTTGCAATGGGTTTATTGGGATGTAAGCCCATCTAAAGTCAAGGAGCATTGATTTACGCAGAAAGACTTGGAGCCTATTGAGAGAAGGAGGTCATCCCCAAAATAATAGCAGATATGTAGAGAGTCCCTGCTCTGGACCATGCACTGTGCTAAGTGGTTTTAATGTATCACCTCGTTTAATTCTCACTACAGTCTTATAAAGTAGGGCTTTGTACAGATGAGGCTTCAAAGGATTAAGCAACTTGTCCCAGACCTTACCATTTAGTAGCAGACTTGGTGTTTTTGGTCAGCTCGGGCTGCTACTGCAAGTACCAAAAACTGGGTGGAACAGCAGACATTTATTTCTCACAGTTCTAGAGGCTGGGAAGTCCAAGATCAAGGTGCTGACAGGCTTGGTTCCTGATGAGGCCCCATCCCACTTCCTGATGTGTAGACAGCTACCTTCTCCCTGGTATCACATTGCCTTCCTTCAGCAGGTGAGCATTAAAAGCAAGCTTTTCTGTGTTTTGTTTTTTTTTAATCCGGGCACTATTCCTACCTTCATACTGCATCTAAGCCTGATTACTTCCCAAAGGCCTCACCTCCAAACACCCTCACATTGGTGGGGGAGAGGGGTAGGACTTCAACCTAGGAATTGTTTTGAGATGAGCTTTCCGCCTGTGACACTTGAACACTGAATCCATACCTTCTGAGCTTGGTACTGTGCTCTGAACTACTCGGTTACTATTATGGTATTATTGCTGCTGCTATTATAATGTTAATAGTGAGCGTGAATTTTACTGATGCGAGGGATACTATAACCTCAAGGGCCTACATTTCTTTTTTACCTCAGCATCGAGTAAACTCATAATAAATAAAAGTTAAAATAATAACTGCAGTTTCTGAGTACTTAACACAAGTAATGGGCTCTACATGCATCATCTCATTTAATTATCAACGCTGGGAAGCTTTAAGTGAAATGATGAAGGAAGCAAGTCAGACAGCTTGGTTTCCAGTCGCAGCCACTCCATTTACAGCTGGGTGTCCTTGGCAAGTCTTATAATTTCTCTGAACCTCAAGTTCCCCATCTACAAAATGGCAATAATAATACACAATCAGTGGTCTTCATAAGGTGGTGAGGCTTAAATTGCTAACCAGAATAATATCTAGAACATACTAATTACTCAAATGCTACCTTTTTTTCCTTATTATTCCAGTCTATAGGTGACAAACCTGAGAAGCAGAGAATTAAGTAACTTGCTAAAAGCTATATGTATATGTAATACACAGACACAGACAGTCTCTCTCTCTCTCTCTCTCTCTCTCTCTCTCTCTCTCTGGAGCAAAGCTGGGATTCTGGATATCTATAAGCTTCAAACCTCAGTCTTTGCTCTTAAGCCCTCTACTGTAATGCCATCCCAGCGTTTGGCTTCACAACTCTGTTTTCTAAGGATTATTCAGGGTGCCTTTCCCCCAATTTAAACTCCAGCATGGATTGTCTGTGAACAGGTTGCCTGGTGTGCCTGGGCATGTCAAGGTTAAGGCCTTGAATAAATTAGGAAATTGACACAGTTGCTGGTGACCCATTTTTAAAGATCGAATTTAAAAGCACTTTATCTTCAAAGGAAACTGGATTAAGTGGAAATGCCCTGTTTTGCTAAAACATGGACCATCTATTTGAAGAAGCATTTAGAATATTTTATTTCCAATGGTGGCTTGTTCGTAAATGCATAACATTAAGGGAGAGCTTTTAGTTTTAGTGACTTTGAAGTAAAAAAAAAAAATGAAAGAAGTGGCACAATAGGGTCTATAATCCATATCCAAAGTGAAGAATGCACAAAGTACAAATAAAGAGTGTCCTGAATTGTTATATTCAGGGGAATCGCTTTGTAAAGTAGTATTAAAGGGGGGTGTAATGAGCTCTTTACAGGCTTTTATTTTCTGTAATTTTTTTCCTTTCAAAAGTATTTTGGGAAACCATAGGATATCAGAGACCACTGGGTGTGTAATTGTGTGCATTTCACTAAAAGGAAAAGGGTCTAAATCCTCCAGTGGAACTGTCTGGAATTGCCTGCCCCAAACGTGCTGAGGACCACATCACAGGATAGCATCCATTTTGTGAATTTGTCACATTCTGGGCCAGATCCCAACAGGCTCAGAACACTCATTTGTCAGTGCACTGCACATGGTGTCTTCTCTTAGGTGTGGACTCAGAAACTCATGATCCTAATGTTTAAAGCCACAAAGTAAATTGATGAACATACAGGGAGCCATACTCACCAAAGGGGTAGATGCATATCACCAGCCACTCCGTGATCGCCCTGTAGGCACAGACAACACATGGTAATCAGCTAGTTGTGCAGTTGCAACCAGCCAAGGTGATTGAGTTACATGATTTCAGTATTCAGTGGTATGAGGCTAAGATATAGTGCATTACATCAATTGTGCAAAAGAGCGTTTTGCACAATTGATGTAATGCATCAATTGTGCAATTGATGCATTACATCAATTGTGCAAAAGTACTTGGGTGGCACTGCCAACCAGGGGATTGCCTTGTGTGACTTTGGCAAGTTACTTGCCTCATTGTGCTTCAAGTCCCCTGTCTATAAAAATGTATGAATAAATGGTTCAGCAGAGCCCTTGGCCCATGAGAAACCATCATCATCTTTACCATCCATGCTTCAATTGCCCAACTGACTCCTTTCCTCACACAGAAGTCATTCTGTGTGTGTCTTTAAACGGATTTTACCCAAGTCTGACTTAACTTGCAGAGGAGAACATTTTCCTTGACTTCTAAGTTCTTGGAGGTTCCAAATCAAGAGAACAATAGGAACAATAATGGCACTTTTTTTTTTAAAGGGTGTCCATATAGTCAAATTAAAAACTGTTTAGGCTCTTTCGGTGTTGAGAAAACACATAGTATTCAGCCTGAAGTCTGTAGAAAAGAGACTTGTCTATGCACATCATCTATTGAACTTCCAAAAGACTACAGCATCCTTTGTTGTGAGTGTGTTTTTTTTCTTGTCCTTAAAAATTTGTATCACAATAAAGAGCATCGCCTTTTCATGAGTTTTTCCCAAATACTTTTCCCTTTCCTGTGGAACAGAGGGCAGGCATAAGCTGGCTGCTTTCCCCTGCCCTGATAGTAAAGAATTTGCGTGCAAGGAGCAGTGTGGAGGACATATGGGCCTTCGTGCTGCAAAGGCAATTGATAACCAACGCCTGCTTGAGAACCATTACTGCATGGGCCATATTTAATCTGGTTGCCTCACGTCTTGAGCTTTTTATCAGAAAACAACCTTTGCATCACCCTGTAAATCTTCTCCCTCTTTTCCATCTCGGCCTCAGACTGTGTACGTGGAAATCATTATCTCGTTTGGAGTCAGACATTTGCTGGGGAAGTGTGTGATCCAATCTCTTTCAGGAAAAAGAATGCTATTACCTATGGTAATGTGGAGTCGGACTCATAATTTAATATTTTATTGTGAACGTTGGGCGGCCATTTACTTGTTTTCATTCAAATCAAAGAGTTAGAATTTCAAAGTCAATCATTTTCCTGTGATGGGTCTTGACTCTCAGTGTTTCCCCGTGACGTTTCTGTGAAATGTGTTATCCTGGATTAGCAGAAAATCAGGCACCAGTGCCTCGGTATTAAATATCACACAGCTGTATTAACTTTTTATGAGATGAAGCTGAGCTGCAAAACATTACGTGAGGATTTTGGAGAGGATTGTTTCTGACTGGTGAGTTATGATGACTAGGTTTTTATCTCTAGTACTAGAGTTGGGCTGATCGGATTAATGCAGTTTAGGCATATAAACCTGAATTACAAAGAAGAGAAATATGTTCTTATTGCAAGCAATTCTTTGTAGGTAATGGTGTAACTGTATGAGTTTTTAAGCTGTTGAAATATACTCCGGATGATTGGAAAAGGCTTACATTTCTCGATTCCCTGGGATACTAATATGCATATCTCGAAAAGGAAATGGAATATAATGGCTTTGTCAGGACTGTCTGTAGTTGATGGGACACCCAGCGCCATCAAACTAAATGTGATTAGGAGCTGTCACAATACATTTAGCCCTCATCGGTTAGAGAGAGAATCCGGGCCAAAGGTCATTCTCTATAGCAAAGTGGGCATTTAGTGCTTTTATTTGCTCTAATGGTAAATGATAGTTAATGAAAACCATTTATAAACCTTGTCCAAAGCAGTGTTTCTCTACTGAAAAAAGTAGCTGGCTGCCTCTTGGAAGGACTATAATTGCAATACGGTTGATGCCATGTGATCGTAATTGGGCTTATAGCTTAATGAACTCTGTGTCCAGTAACTCATTTGCACATAGTGGGAAAACAGGCTGAGGCAACAGCCCTCCCTGATGGGAACTCGTACTCCTGCTTAGTCCAGTCGACCTTTGTCACTTTGCACTTTGAAGTAGAATGTAACCACCATTAAAATGATGTGCCCAGCCTGAGGCCTCATACTTTTGGATCATGGTCAACATATATCCTAATGATGATTAATGGTCATTTCAAGTATACTAGTTGATTTAAAGGTCACTTAATGTTTAGGTAGAATCTTAATTGAAATTTTATCCTTTTTATACACGTGACATTCATTTTGAGAAGAAAAGATATAGTCAGCTGCAGGTTGATGAGAAATAATTTATTTGGTATTGCTTCCCTTTCCTCAGATTCCCATTTTTGCTAATTTTAAAATTTTTCCATTCATTTTACTTCTTTTCCAATAGTGGTGGTAAAGTTTCTTCTGGGGAAACCCTATGCTTGCAGCTTCTTAGATGGATTCCATTTCATCCATCATCTTTTGGAAGAGAATGCCTGGCCCCTCACACTTACTTTCCTTTAAATTGTGGATGTCTGAGTGCAAGAATGGTCACATGCTTGAAGGACTAGAATTAGAATGAACATGTTTCTGAAGACTTTTCAACTGTCTGTGGAGGATTCACAATTCAGGATAATTTATACAGAACAGCTACTAATAACTAACATTTATTGAGCACTTACTATGTGCTGAACCCTGGGCTAGGCCTTTGATGTGAATTAACTCATTTAGTCTTTGCAACGACCCTGTGAGGTTCACAGGGCCTCCCCATTTTCAGGTGAGGAAAAGGGGAGAGGTTAATTAATTCCCCGGAAGTCAGACAGCTAATAAGCAGGGCTGTGCCCAGCCCATGACGCACTGTGCAAATTAGAAAAAGGCTCTTATTCTCATGATGGCTGGGCTGGCAGAGCACAGGATGGATTTCCGCCCCTGCTTGCACTCGCTGCCAGGTGAACTTGTGCATTACACAACCCACGCAGCCTATGTGACAGCCTGGCTGGTGAGTGGCTGGTGAGTGACAGATCCCAAATTCAGACCTTGGCAGTAGAGCAGGAGAGCATTTCCAATGGAAGTAGAATGTAATTTTAACTCTTCTAGTAGTCACATTTTAAAAAGTAAAGAGAAATAGGCACAAGTGTGTTTAAGAATGCATTTTATTTAATGTATGCAAAACATTATTTCAACATATAATCAATATAAAAATTATTGAGATATTTTGCATTAAAATTTAAAAAAAATATATAATCCTTGAAATCCAGTGGGCATTTTACACTTCTAGCACTTGGCACTTTGGACTCAGCCATATTTCAAGTGCTTAATAGCTATATGTGGCTAGTGGTTTGGACAGTGCAGTCTTCGAGCCCACCCTCCATCATGGTTATGAAAGAATAAGCTGAAATCACACCATCCTCAATTAGGAAAACCTTGTTAGGAACAATCAGGTGGATCAGAAATTCTAAACATGGTTCCCTCCGGCTGCTCCCAGGGTAATTATGAAAGCTTTGTTTTTGCATACAAAGGGTACATATCATCATTGTTGTTAATATAGTCACGTCTTGGTGATAGAGTCTGAATGTCTATATTAATGGATTGTCAAATTCCCTAGTCTAGATCTTTTAGTTGTATTTTGCCATTCCTTCTGTCCTTTACATTTCAGTCATAAGATGGGCAAAGAACTTGAGAGGCAATAAGACCCAAACCGAAGAATTTTTTCAACTTCTTAGCATCTCTGGTAAGAGTGTAATGCACCCAGAAGCCTAACATTTCTGGATGACTGGTTCAAGGAACTCTGATGATGCTTATACTCTGTAGAGTTAGACAAAGTTACCAGAGGCACAGAAGTGTAAGCTGAGCCCAGAGTCTCACCTTCTTGCATTGCCTGCTAGCCTGATGTATGGATTAAATTTAATTTATAGAATTTTTTTCTTAAATAATCTACTTCATCCTTTTTGGTAATAGGGTATGAATCAGACTGAATATCATCATCCTGTTGACTGGTCAATCTTTTTGGAGAATGTTCAAGATTCCTTTGAAACCCTCTGGGAAGTGATGACATCACATGAAAGGGTTTGTAGAGCTTTAATTACTAGTTGATTACTAGGATTGCAGTCTGGGAAACCTGCCATATGGTGAAGAGTGGTACTTAGGTGGTGTGGCCTGGTTTCCTTGAAGCAAGGACAGCTGTGAATAGTGTAGCTTTTGGGGAAGAAGACAGGCATTAGAATGTTACCTTTGCTAAGATGTCTCTTGGTTTTCTTCTCAGTAATGTGAGCAGATGATCCCTGTGATCATCATGAAGAATGAATGAGAAATTATGTAAAGCATCCAGCTTTGTGTCTGGCAGAGAGGAGATAATCCATAAATATCAGCCATCATCGTTATAATAGAACTGATTGGCCTATCTTTTCGAGTTAGTTATGCTTTTTTTTCCCCATCAAAACATAACTATTAACATCTATTGTTTATTGTTAAAAACTGTCTTCTAGTACTCACTGTCATGAACCCATTATATAGCCTGTGCTATTAGAAACACAATAGTGTCTTTCTTAGAAAAAGAATGAATTGAGACATTACAAAAAGGAATTCAAATGAAGGGGATACTAATTATCTAGAACTATACTGGATGAAATGTAGAACTTTTTGATATCATAGGTATGAGAACTTTTTGATATCATAGGTATGAAAGGATTGCTAAAAATTCAAGAGTACGTACATATTTTCCTTGCAAAATAGTGTTAAAACATACCCTGATCTCTTTTTTTTTTCCTTTTTGCCCTTTTTGTTCTTTTTTTCTTCTCTTCATTCCTTGTTCCTTTCTTTCTTAGAAGGAAATGGGTTAAGTTGGTTGGAGGTTTGAGCTTGAGATTTGGGTGTATGGAACAGGGAGTCTAGTGGCTATAAAAGCTTAACTGACAGATCAAGGTGATATGTTTAGATTATGGCTATGGGAATATTTTTAGTCAGAAACACCAAGGTCTGGATAATGGGTGCATTAACTGCAAATGCTCCTAATTTTAATTTGAATCTCTTGTTGAGGTCTTTGGAATGTCTACCAAATACCTTGAAAAGAAGGATGCGCATTTTAGAGCATGAGTCAAAGAAATCCAGTCACCGAGGTGCAGTTGGAGACTTCATCAGTTAAGAAACTTTGGTGTAAATAACAGATCCCAATTCTGTCCAAATTAAGAAACAAGAAGGGAATTTAGAGAAGGGATGCTGAGTACATAGCAAAATGGATAGTAGATGGAGGGGCAATGCTTGATAGTAAATTAGGAACAGATAACTCTTGGCACCCAGCATTCAGATCTAGCTAAACATTGCATCATTTATGATCTCGTGTCATTTTGCCCAAGATTTGAAGTTACAGTAAAGTGTTCAATGGCTGAAGCTTAGATTACACAATGCCTCTTGGAGTGGGTCAGTGTGTGCCTGGCTTTATCATTCTACCAAGACTGAAGGGTACACCTGGATACTCAAGAGCCCAAACCGTTTGTCCATAAGTGTCCGCTACAGATACCACTTCCGCTTAGGAACAATGCGATTAACAACCACTTTCATTTATCCTAATTTCCCTTTACTCCTCAATAACCCTGACGTCCTAATGCACCGTGCTTCCTTTCACAGGGTCATGTTTTCCTGTGGCCTAGCCAACTGCTGTGTCTGCGGCACTTGGGTGTTCCAAACCTTTGCCCTTCTGGTGGTATGCCATGATCTCAGCAGCTGTTGAAAATTTCTCAGTGGAATGGTGCTGTTCTTCCAGTTTTTCTGTTTTCTGTTTCTTACAAAACAGCAAGAAGAGAGACAGAAATGGACAAAGTAGATCGCAGTTTAAGTCGACATTTGTACACACAAAACAAAACACAAGACATCCTGGTCTTTGTGCTCTGAACTTCTTTGGGCAGTTGGTATCTTAGTCTTAGCCTTCTTTTCTGCATTGGAAAACTACTGTTACACACACACACACACACACACACACACTCTTAGTGACATGATTATAAAACTGTCATTGAGGTGATTTTTTTTTTTTTCCTCTAGCAAGGAAATCTGATCCGTGAATGGTGTCAAATGTGATTGTGTGGTTAACGGGTATAGTGAAGAGTCCTGCCGGGTGTTCCCCACACAATTCTTTGAGGTGCTGCAAAGATAACTTTGACATTTTAATACAGCGTTAATACACATTATAAGTAAGAGAGCGTTCTGCATAATGCTAGCCACCTGATAGGAGGTCAGTAAATTCACATTACTGATTGATTGATGTGGCACCTGCAGTGCATAATTATTCATCCTTCAAGATGATGATTAGGATCTAGCTGGTATTAGAAGTTGTGAAATACCATCATTGTGTTAGAGTTCCTCTCTTTGATTCTTTTCCTCTAGAGGAGACTGCCATTTCCCCATAGTTGCAGGTATAGGAGATCCTCAGAATGAGAAGACCCACGTACTGTTACAGTGTCAGATCCAAAACGGTCCTAAATTCTGAGAAAAACAGGGCAAACCTTAAACTGAAACAGAAATTCCTGTATAGGTCCCCAAATTTATTGTCAGTAACTTGTAGAGTATGGCTGAATCCGTCATCCATTTATCTTATGTCATGATTTTTCTTCAGGTAATTTGTTCTAATTTTCAGACATGAATGTGTGAACCCACATTTCCGGAAATGGGTACTGATAGATTTTAGCTAAGAAAATTGAAATTATTGGTGAAAAAGAGAGGTTGATTGTTGACCTAACTCCCAGGAGGTTATTTTAATCCCCTACCTATAAATGAATCTTGTAGCTCTCTGTCAGTTGCTCATAACAAAAAAACCAACATAACCAATTCAAGAGAAACAAAATATATTGGCTCACAAAATTCAGTGGTTCTGGGGTAGGGCTGGCTTCAGGCTCAGTTGACTTCAGAGCTCAATTTAGAGTTTAGTTTCTCTTTATTTCTTGGCTCTGCTTTTAGTGCATTTGCTCCATTCTCACACAGCGTCGCCCTTTCTGGTCACAGATGGCTGCCACACATGGCACCCAGCCTGTTAGGAGGAGTGAATTTCCTTTTAGGAAGTCCCAGCAGTCTCACTGGCTCTGACTGGGTCATGCATCCTTCTTTGGATGATTCACTGCGGCCAAGGTGAATATCAAATCTTAATGGCTTGGATCTGGGTTATATGCTCTGGGTCTGGATTATATGAGTATGCACTGTGCCCAGAGTTTGGGGTTGTATTTCCTCTTAAACTACCTCCATGTATATCGCTGTTGGCACACTGTATATATGGTATCACTTTTAATATAATGCAATACATATAAAATAATAAGATATAATAAAACGTTAATAATAGTGGCTGTCTCTTGTAGTGGCATTGTAGAGGATTTAAACATTTTTTTGTTTTTACTCTTTTTGTGGTTTCTAAATTTTCAGATATGAGAGTGTAAAATTTTTATAAGTAGAAAACTTATTTTAGTTGTAGTTACACCTTAGTAGTCAAACAACTCTAATATTGCCTTTTTTTTTTTTTTTGAGGGCAGTGTCACTGGCGGATATATGGGATCCGAACCAGGGCCGCTGGCATCCAAAGCCAGTGCTTAACCACTGCGCCACTCGGCCGGCCCTAGTATTGCCTTTTTTAAGAAACTAATTTAAGATTTTTTTTTTCCTCCTACCTCTTCCTTTGAATTTTTTCTTAGAAAATCTTTCTCTCTAGCAATTGAAGTATTTTCCTATGCTCTATCATTTATACATTATTTCTTCAATTCAATTGGAAGGTATTTGGTTGTATGGTATAAAGTGAGACTCTAGTTTGATTTTCTTTTTTCCGAATTAGCAAATTTTCAGACAATATTGGTTGAAAAATTCATTCCTTCTCCGTTGATTTGGAAGGTTTACTTTCTCATGCTAAGAAAATAAAGAAAGGAAAAAGTAAAAGGCAACCTTGTCAGAGTTCTTCTAGAAAAATTCTCTGTTGTTGACCTTATGTCAGCTAACAGAGAAAGGAAATGTGAAGATTGAAGAGCACAGGAAAGGAAGAGCTAACATCCCGGCTTGGAGAGTTCTACAGTCCTTTGAAGGTAGCACCTCTTCCAAAGTCCAAAGCTCTATAATCATGTGACAGTACCATTTCTCCTTTCCTGAAACACTTCCTACTGTGACACCTGTTAATGTAGGAAAAAGTGGCTGATCAGACATAGGAAGCTATTTCTAAGTGCTCTGAAATAATTGGTAAACAGCTCTGCCAAATTCACATCTCGTCCCACATGGCAAAATTTACAGATACAGAACTCCAAGGAAACTATTCATTACTGTACAAAGTAGTCCATGTTTGTGCATAAACAAGGTTTTTATTAGAATTATGTTTTAATCATGCATAGTACCTATGTTAAATTTGCCAATAAAGTTTTATATTTCAAAGTATAATCTTCACTAATTTGGAACAGTTTTTGATAATGGTCTTAAAATGAAAGATTTTAGTAGAATAGATATAAAATTGTATGAACTATTAAAATGAAAGTTCTTAGTATCTGTCATAATAGTAGTGACCTGAAAGAGAAAATAGCAATGAACATATGTTGGTGATACAATGAGGGAGAATTTTAAAAGTCTTTTAAGATTTTTATTAAAGGGCTGGCTGAGTGGCACGGTGGTTAAGCACTGGCTTGGGAAGCCAGCGGCCCCGGTTCGGTCCCACATATGAGGGCCAGTGACACTGCCCTAAAAAATAATAATAATAATAGTAAGATTTTTATTAAAAATATAGCTAACATACAGTATTAAATTAGTTTCAGGGATACACTGTAGTTATTTAATGTTTATATATTAAAGAAGTAATCACTATGGAAATTCAGCAACTATCTGACACCATGCCATGCTATCACAATATTATTGACTGTATTCCCCATGCTGTACATTACATCACCATGACTTATTTCTTTCATACCTGGAAATTAGGGACTCTTATTCCCCTTCACCTTTCCCTCTTTTTTAAATTTATCAATTACGGTTGACATTCAATATTATTTTATTAATTTCAGCTGTATAGCATAGTGGTTAGACATTTATATAATTTAAGAAGTAATCCCCTGACTAGTCTAGTACCCACCTGGCACTATGCATAGTTATTAACGTATCATTGACTATATTCTCTGTGCTTTACTTTTTACATCCCCATGACTACTTTGTAACTACCAGTTTGTACTTCTTAATCCTGTCACACTTTTCACCCTAATCCCAATCCTCTTCCATCTATCTTAACAAATCTAGAACCTATCTGACACCATACATAGTTATTACAATATTATTGACTATATTCCTTATGCTATACCCTACCTCCCCATGATTACTGTCTAACAACCAATTTGTACTTCTTAATCCCTTCCTTTTTTTCACCCACATCCCCAATACCCCTCCCATTTGGCAACCATCAAAATGTTTTCTGTGTCTATAAGTTTGTTTCTGTTTTGTTTGTGAATTTTGTTCTTTAGGTTCCACATATAAGCGAAACCACATTGCATCTGTCCTTCTCTGTGTGATATACTCCACTCAGCACAATACCCTCCAGATCCATCCATACTGCCGCAAAAGGCAAGGACCTATTCTCCTACATGGCCGAGCAATATTCCATTGTATGTATGTATGTATATATATATATGTATGCGTGTGTATGTGTGTGTGTGTGTATATATATATATATAATCTATCTCACCTCCTCTTTATCCATTCATCCATTGACAGACTCCCAGGCTGCCTCCACATCTTGGTCATTGCAAACAGTAGCTCAAGGAACGTATGGATGCACATGTCCTCTCAAATTAGCATTTTGGGTTTTTTTGAATTAATACCCAGAAGTGGGATTACTGGGTCCTTCTTTGTCTCTTGTTTTAAAGTCTGTTTTGTCTGGTTTAAGTATTGCTAACCCAGCTTTTTGTTTGTCTGTTTGTTTCCATTTTCATGAAATATCTTTTTCCATCCCATTACTTTCTGTCCTTGTGTGTCGATCTGAAGTGAGTCTCTTGTAGGCAGCATATGTAAGGGTTTTGTTTTCTTATCCTGTCATCTCTTCTATGTCTTTTGATTGGAGAATTTAATTCATTTACATTGAAAGTAATTGTTGATTGATACGTAGCTATTGCATTTTATTATTCATATATTATTATTATTATTAATTATTATGTGTTTTTTTTTTCCCCCAATCTTAAAAAAGTCCCTCTAACATTCCTTGTAATACTGGTCTGGTGGTGATGAACTCCTTTAGCTTTTTCTTGTCTGGGAAACTCTATCTGTCCTTCAATTTTAAATGATAGCCTTGTTGGGTAGAGTAATCTTGGTTGTAGTCCTTCCTTTTCATCATGTTGAATATTTTATGCCAATCCGTTCTGGCCTACAAAGTTTCTGTTGAGAAATCAGCTGACAGTCTTATGGGAGTTCTCTTATAAGTTACTAATTGTCTTTCTCTTGCTGCTTTTAGGGTTCTCTCTTTGTGTTTAACCTTTGCCATTTTAATTATGATGTGTCTAGGTGTGGGCCTGTTTGGATTCATCCTATTTAGAATTTTCTGTTCTTCCTGTACTTGTGTGTCTATTTCCTTTACCAGGCTAGGAACATTTTCAGTCATTATTTATTCAAATAGATTCTCAATCTCTTGCTTTCCCTTCTCCTTCTGGTACTCTTATGATGTGGCTATTGTTATATGTGATGTTGTCTGAGAAGTCTCTTAAATCACCTTCACTTTTTTGGATTTTGTTTTTCCTTTCTGCTGTTCCAATTGGGTGTTTTCTACTATCTTGTCTTCCAAATCTCTGATTCAGTCCTCTGCTTCATCTGGTCTGCTGGTGATTTCTTCTAGTGCATTCCTCATTTCAGTTATTGTATTCTTCACTTCTGTTTTTTTTTTTTTTTTTGGTATGGTTTCTATGTTCTTTTTTATGCTTGCAATCTCTTTGTTGATGTTCTCACTAAATTCCTTTAGTATCCTCATAACCATTGTTTCGAACTCTATCTCTGGAAGGTTGCCTGCCTCCATTTCATTTATTTGTTTTTTTCTGAATTTTTTCCTTGTTCTTTCATTTGAGATGGATTTCTTTGTTTCCTCATTTTGGCTGCCTCTCTGTGTTTTTTCTTTTTCTTTTTGATATGTATTGGGTAAATCTGCTATGTACCCCAGTCTTGACTGAGTGGCCTTATGTAGTAGGTACCCTGTGGGGCTTAGGGCTCAGTGGCATAGTCTCCCTGGTCACCTGAGTCAGGTGTTCCAGGAATGTCCCTTGTGTTGTTGTGTGTACCCTCCTGTTATAGCTGAGCCTTCATTGCTTGACCCTTAGGCTGACTGGCTGTAGGATTTGGCCACATCCACAGCTTATGTGCTGCTATGCAGGAGGCTTACCCTACTGAGTCAGATTCTCCCCAGCAAGCTCAAGCCTGATGAGACCACCCTTTGTGTATGCCACTTGTGATGCTAATTGGGTGGTGCTCTGCTGTGGTCTGAAGCCAACCTTCTTATGGGACTTCTTGGGAGGGGCTCTCCTCAATGTATTCTGAGATGTATTCAATGTATTCTGAGACTTTTAATGAGTCACTCCATGCTCAGCATTGGTACCATACCAGAATCTATATTAATCTGTTGACCACAATTCTTCACACTCTAGTGACTCCCTGAGACCCTGCCTTACCCAACTCATGTACCACACGAGGCTTTATCAAGGACTGAACATTAAGGGAGCCAGCAGGTGGCAGCAGGCCATGGGTTGTCCTGGCTTTTTGTGGAATTACCCCAGGCCAGGTACTGGTGGCAGCCATCCTCAGTTCCTGGGTGGCATCTGCTGCATGCCTCCAGGGTTAGCACAGGCAGCAAACAACCACAGATTGTTTTGTAACTCCTACCAGTAGCCTCTGGCTGATCTGGGCCTGTACCAGAGCCAGCTGCCATCCACCATGATCCTGTGGACTCTGATAGGTTTTCAAGAAACAGTGCAATGTGTGAGGGGCTGGCTACTCTCAAAGAATTGCCTCTAGTGTTAGGGAAGTTGTGTCCCAGTGAGTTAAGGGCAGGGTCCCAGTGAGTCAGCAGGACAGAGCAGTGGAGCTCACCAGGCCAATCAGATTCAGATTTGGCCATATGTGGGCAGGCTCAACTCAGAAAAGATGGTGCCTGCCTGCTGACTGCATGGAAGAGGTATTCCTCACTAAGAAAATGCTGACTGTCCTCCATTCCTCCTCCCGAAAGCTCTTCCCCCCTGTAGGTCTCCAAAGCCCCTGGCGCCATTGTCCCTTCGCTGGAGATCAAGGTGAGTGCCTGCCTGTGAGTGAATCTGTGTGCAGGCCATTTAAGAGGACGTCTGGGTTTCCCGCAGCCTTCCCTTCCACCCTGTTGGTCAAGTCCCCACTATTCTCACAGCCAGATGTTGTGGGGGCTCCCCTTCTCAGCACCAATACTGTGGGCTGTGGAGCCCGGCATAAAAGGCTGGGGTTCCTCGCTCCTCTCTGGGGAACCAGGGAGGTCCAGATATCCCTCCTGATTCTTAACCATGACATGTTGGTGTGGGGTCCTTTCTGTATCTCTCTGCCCCTCTTTGTCTTCTTTGTTATAGTTTTAGTTATAGGACCTCTGTTGGGCTAGACTTAAGATGGTCCTCCAGATTGATTGTTCTATAATTTAGTTGTAATTTTAATGTGTTCAGAGAAGAATGCAGACACAGTGTTTATTTACTCTGCCATCTTGGATTTCCTTGAATTTTTTAAAAACCTTGTGATCCTTCAAATACTATGTTAAAATCATACATGGAATGATTTAAAAACCATCCCTTCGCTCAGAGTGTGAGCTCTGAGCAATAGGGTTGCCAGTTTGATTCCCGGCCCAAGCTGAGCTGCCAATAGGTGGCAGGATGGCTCAGCTAAAAAAAAAAAAAAAAAATCTCTAACGTTATGTCAATTTTAGAATTTCTGTCCAGGTCAATAATACAGGTAAGGACTGCAATATTTAAGATAGTATTGAATATTTTGTAATTATGCAAGTCAAGAATACTGTGGATTTTTGCCAAAAAAAGATGCAGAATTTTGTTTATTTCAAAATCCTATTGCAGCACCACATTCCATTCCAACACCAGTGTAACTTAATTTTCTTAAGTTACTTCTCATACAAATATCAGTGTTATTCTTTTTAAAAGACCAAATGCATTCAATGTCATATCTCCCTCAGTTTGTAGGTGAAAAAATTTCCATGAATGGATTAGAGTTTTTCTCTCTTGAGATTTGGGGACTGAATGAGACCATCTGCATGGATATGTTTAGCATCTATTTAGGTGTTTTCAGAGTCTGTTTAAATGATAAGCAAGACTCAGGCCTGTTGATTAACAAATTGGTTTCTCTTTTAGTGAACTTTGTTTCCCATGCTAAAAAGGAAAATTCCTTATGCCAAATCCCAGAACTTTTAGGAAATTGCATACTTGAAGTCAGTTGTCATGCTTAGTTTATTATGTCTTTGATAAAATATCTAATACATATCAGATGCTGTTCCACCTGGGAATTGGAAATAGAGAGGCCATTCGATATCTCACTTAGGCACAGTGGAGTGAGAGCATGAGCATATTTTATTTTGGCTTTATAATTATGAACCTGGAGCTGAGTCCATGTATAGGGCTGGTAAAAATAATTTTCTAAATATTCCATTCTTCATGTGCTCTTGGGCCCAACTGTGCTGCCATAATTATTGCTTCCATGTTGGATTTTCTCTGTGTTCTCCTACTTTGTCAATAGTAGCACTGGAAACACTTTGGATTCTGCTAATTCTTGATATTTTATTTTATTTTATTTTATTTTATTTTATTTTATTTTATTTTATTTTATTTGGCAAAAGGTGGTATGGTCCTCTGAAAACAAGGTCACTGTGTCATAATTAACTGAAGATTATTTGTTGTAAATACTTATTTAAAAAGAACAATGAATGTCACAAAATGTGTTATTATTTAGATAAAAAATTAGTTAATGTGTATATATCTCTGCTCCTCAATAAGACTATTCATTTGCTTGTTTTTTCCTTGTGAGTCAGAATTGTCATAATTTCTGTAACCCTAGTGCTGAACTCAGGACCTTTAAATACTTGTTGCAGGTGGATCAGAAACCCTGCTGAGATATGGCACATTTCAGAAGGAGAGAGGAAGTGATCCCTTGGGTGGGAAGGTATCTTTCTTTTGTAGGCTATATCATTACCTTTGTGTTTAAAGCTGTGTTGTACATTTAAGAAAGTCACGTGGGGAGTCATTCATGTAATTGAGTAGTTGATGGAAGGGGTTGTCCCAGACTCAGAGCTCTCAAGATGCCTTTGTCATCAAAGGCTGGTGAGAGCTAGGGCAAAGGGACTGCTATTTCAGGAAGCTCATAGAGGCAGTGTACCCACAGAAAGAAGCTGTTTTAGAATTTAGACCTGATTTCAGCAGCTAGCCTCTACCTGAAATAGTTACACAAGTGAACTTTGCAGAGCCGGTGTAAAGAATAAATTCCTGTTAATATGGAACTGCATCTATTTTTTTTTTTCCTGTGAACAAGCTGAGCCTTGTCATGTTAGGAAGAATATGATATACATCTTGTACAAAAATGACTGTTTATGCCACATTTATGTATATGTTAGATGCAAATCTAATATATTGTTAACATAATTATATATCCTTTTTCAGAATACTGTAAATGTTTACAAATATGTATATGAGTATACTACTTTGTAAAGGATGAAAGCAATCATCATTTTAATCGTTGATGCCAAAGTTCGTTTAGTGTGGAAACCATTTTTGTTTAGGAAACACCTAAGGAAAGATGAAGCCTTGTAGGCAAAATCTTTAAGAAAAATATTAAACAAACAAATAAATAAATGTGTATGCAATGAACAACAATGGTAGTGGGAGGCGTGGATGAAGAAGGAAGGGAGTGGGGTAGGCAGAAGGAAGTGAATGAGACAGACAATATGGCAGGAGGAGAGATCCTACAAAGAGGACACCGGAGAGAAATTCCCCGTGTTAGGTTGGCTGAGGGATCTTTTAATATGAAAAAGCCTCATACTTGATTTTGTGTTATGTGTATAGCTACATTTTAAAGTCATAAGTAAAGTCTACCATACATTCGAGTGCATAACTGGGGTAATCAGTGTCTGAAACCCATGACTGGGCTGGCACGAGCCGAGAGAGTCATTACATGAGGTAAAGTCTCATATGAGACATGGCAGAAGTCTGGTGGATCCATAGTGATCTTGAGGCAAAAATCCCCTAGGATTTGAAGAAAATTTCTGGAGGACACTGGGCTTTCTAGAGGTCAGGAGGAAAGGAGCTGACCCCAATTTTATCAACATCAGAGTCAATAGGATGGGTGGAAGGGTGGGTGAGTGGATATGAGGGAAGATGCCACAAACAGAAAGGCATTGATTGCTTGGCTAGAGTTCTGTAATCCAGATTTTCCCTCTCTCCTGGATAATGGTGTCATTCTGGTTGGTGTTATCACAAGAAAAGTAAGGAACTTGACAGCAGCTTGGAGGAGATTCTTAGAGGCTTTCTGATTCAAAGGAATGTCCTCTGCATGGATCCACTCAAACAGCCAGGCCCACTGTGTGCAAATATCAAGTCCTCTTCGAACCCAAGCAGTAGACAAAACTAACACCGCACATCTCTTGCCCTCTGCCTTCCAAGGAGATCATTTCCTTTAGTGGTTCTGTGTGTATCCACACCTGCCAGAGAGAGCGAGAGCGAAAGAGGGAGGGAGGGAGAGAGAACACTCTCAGATTCTTCCTTGCCTCTGCCCTCATCTGAAACCCTCCTCTCCGGCCAGCTTTCTCAGAAAGACCTCTCTGACTCCGTAGAGGGAACTGAGGATGCAATTTGATGTCAAAGAGTTGAATTAATTAACTTGGGTTATTGTAAAAATAAGGCCAGTTTTTCATTAATTTTGGTCCTGTGGATATACACTGCTGAATAATATTAGTTTCAATTTGTTTTTTCTTCTTGAGTTTGCTGCTATAGGCTTATCACCAAACATCACCAAAAGTCAGCGGGCTTTATTAAAAGGCTCATGTGAAGAATATTTCATAAGTGTCTGTGTGGATTTTCAATTGTGTACATCTTGATTGTCCTACCTGGGAACTATTTGATTCAAACTTTCTCCTAATGGAAAAGTTCTTTGGTGCTCCCTGGTGCTAAGGGCTTGTTCTTCACAAGGGAAATGTCAGCAGGTACTGTACTTGGCATTTGATGATCTTTTTTGGTTTTGAATGCTGTAGTCATTTCACATGTGTTATTCCTCTTGTTGGGCCCTTGTCGTATTCTTCATGTGTTCCCAAAGGCACCTGGCATCCTTCTGAGACGCATGGTAGACACTGTACAAATCCTGGTAAAACTGCATGCAGCGTGAAGGTGACACTACGGTGACATAATGTACAACCTTTGAGTCTCGCTCTCTGTTCACCAAGAATCTTGTGTCGAGTCTTGATGATAGACACTTTGAGTCCACAAATGATATCATTTCCTTGTCGACTTTGAATGACATGCATCTTGTGGGCAGAGATTTTAGTGGGTTGCTCATTTAAGGGAGAAATAGAATAGTGTCATTGTTAAGTGCCAGACTCCCTGGGTGCAGATGGCTTGCTTGCTGCTTATTAGCTGAATGACCTTAGAAAGTTACTTTCCCCTCTGTGCCCCAGTTCTCCAATTTATAAAACGGGAATAAGAATGTTCTTACTTCCTAAGTTTATGAGAGGACGAAATGGATAAATATAGGTACAGCTCTGAAAACAGCACATAGCACAGATGTGCTATAAAGGCATTGTCTAACATTGTTATCATCAGTAGTAAAAATCCTTAGTGTTTCCTGTGGTGTGTATGTTGAGGCACATCTCATCTTCTCTTTTTCATTTATAAAAGATATTCATGTTGTTTTCCTGGACAGTAACTTGCTGTGAAAACTAGAGACAGAAGTATAAATGTAGGGTTTTCCCTAAGTGGCACTAAATAACAATAGCCTTCTTCCAGCTCCTGAAAGCAGTCACATGCCCATGACCAGGGCTACTCCTGTGTAAAAAGCAGGAAGGCCTAAACTTGTCCAGGGTCTCGCCATCATTCTTTGTCTGGCTGTAGCCCGGGTGGGCACGTTTATCCATTTTGATTAGAAGACGAATTGATAGTCAAGCATACAGATTCCCAAAGGCTTAGCCCCAGAGCTGCCTTCGCCGCAGGCAAAGGAAAATATTCCTTTTTCTCCCCTTGTATCATTTCTTACTGATTTAGACTTTGGATGAAGCGCCCTGGGTTCCTAATACTGGCAATATGTAAAGAAAGGGTGCACATCCCTCTAACACCTGCACCCCTTCCCTCCTTTGGATCATTTGAGGACTCCAGAGCCACAGCACGATCCGTTTGGTTGTTTAATAAAAGCTGAAATGCTACATGGTAATGCCCCAGAAATGTTTTCAGGGATGCAATTTAGTAAGGTTTCAAGGACTCTCTATAGTTATCATGGTTTTCACCACTTAAAGAATACTCACTGGAAACTCATGTGAGGAAGCATTCAAAAATTGAAATTTTTTTATTGAGCACTTTCTATATTCTAGTCCTCATCAAAGTGGTGGGGAACCATTGCTTTCCTGGTATTGATGCTTGACTGTGGGAAGAGATAGGTGCTGCCTGTTTTCCGTTTGCTGCTTCAGATCCAACAACTACCCTTCTCAGCTCCAATCTGAGTCCTGGGAGGCTGACCTGAGTGGGGCCAGCAAATCATGGCCCACAGGGCAAACAAATATGGCTTGGCATCTATTTTTTGTGTGGCCTGCGAGCTGAGTAAATTTTGTAGTTTTAAATGGATTAAAAAAAAAATCTTAAGAAGAATATTTCATGACATGGGAAACTTATATGGAACTCAAATGTCAGTGTCTGCAAACAAAGTCTCATTAGCACCCAGGCACACCAATTCGTTTACTGTCACTTACAGCTGCTTTCTGCTCAAAAACATCAGACCTGAGGAGTTGTCAGAGACCCTATGGCCTGGAAAGCCCAAAATGTTTACTGCCTGACTTTTTACAGAAAGAAAATGCTGACCCCTGGCCTTTGTCCATAGATTCCTTGTCCTCTTCTTGTTGAACTTGGAAAATGGGAAGCAGCTGCTGGAGGTCAGAGAGCGAGGGATGGTGGATTTGGGGTGTCTCTTCTCTAGCTTTCTCTCTTTGGAGTCTTTGCGGATTGGCCAGATCAACTTCTGAAGGTCACAGCTCCTACCAGGGGTCCCTTTCCCTTGCTACATGCCTGCACCTGCTTCCCCACCCCCATCCTCCAGGCCCAGGGCTGCTAATGTCCCTCCTTGTTTCAAGGCCCTGGGCACTGTACTGTCCTGTACTGTCCCACTCCCAGCCTTCACTTCTATAAATAGCCCCTTTGGTAAGTGATCCTCCAATGGCCCAATTTGTAATATCTATTTCCTGCTTGGACCCTAATGGGTAAAACAATAATAAATAAACTAATCAGAGATCAAGATAATTTGAAATGTTGAAAATAAAATATTAAATAGAAAGTAAAACTGGGTGATGTGATAATAGAGAATGGATAGGCGGGGAGGCCTCTTGTGGAATTGAAGTTTGAATGGTAAGAAGGAAAGAGCAAGGAGATCTAGTGAGGAAATGTCACTGGGGGAAGAAGAGGCTGGTGTAAACTTTGCAAGAGTGTTTGAATTACAGAAAAGGCACCAGTAGTCTAGTGGACAGTGAGTCATAGGAGATGAGTAGTGAGAGATGCAAGAGCCAGGCCATATATGGCCTTGAAAATACATGCAAGGGTTTTTATTTTCGATGCAATGGGAATATTTAAACAAGGATCACATAAATTTGATATATGAATTTAAAAAAAAAATCACTCCAGCTATTGTTTGCGGAAGGAATTTTTTGGTGGCAAGAGTGTCTGGACAAATGCTGGTAACAGGTGGTGGTTATTTTAGATAAGGGGCAAGTCCTCAGCCAGAAGGCCACGGCTGGGTGCTGTTCTGGTATCTTCCAGGGGAACTTTGGAGACATCGCCATACTTAAGTCTCGTATTAAGGAATGTTGGCGTTTGTCGGTGAGACAATGATGACTAAAATTAGGTTTCATTAAAGGCTTGGTACATTCTACTTGACTTTACATGAAGAGGATATTGCATTTCCTTCCTTTATTTAGTTCTTTGGGAGATAAGTTCTCATTTTCTGAATGTATAACACCTTCTAAAAACCCATAAGCTACTTTCTCTTTATATACTAAAGAATAAAAACTAAGTTTGGGATTATTTTTAGTTTTTAAATATCTGGTTTCTGTGAAAGCGAAAGAGGAAAAAAACGTGCATTAGCATAAGCGTTTTGTGATTGTGTTTTGATTGCACTAACTGGTTTTGATTGTGTTCCCTGTACTGCTCTGAATTGTTCCTTTGGGTTTCTTGGTCAGGGTACTGTGGTTAACTTTTGTATTCTATTTTCAGTATTTCAGCCACATTCATTTACAGCCCATGCCTTATAAAGGCTGATATTCATTCTTCCTGCCTCCACCTCCCACCCCTAACCCTCCCCCCCCACCACACACACACATACATCTCTTGTAAAATTAGATCCTTGCTGGCATCTTGCAATGATCCCCGACGTACCGGGAGAGGGAGATACCCATTACCCGGGCTTGCATTCTTGCATTGAACGGTGGTTGGAATATCTTGTCTCTTCCCCTCCTGCCCCTCTGCTATGGAACTCTGGTTCTGTCCTTGCGAGTGATTTTGCCCCATTCTCAATTGTCAGTCTCCTGCTGTCTGCAGGAACAGTGTCAGCCCAGAAATGGTCCTTCTTAAATGCCTTGGGTGATTGGACAAGACTCTTCAACCACCTGCTTTTGTCCACTTAAAATGTCCTTTTCTCTCAATTTCTGTGTGTCACTTAGCTTGGCCTTTTTCCTGTGGTGTATGTGGTAAGTTCTTTTGGTTGGGGCTACACAGAACCGTATGTCCAATTCATTCATTCATCTGGCAAATATGCCTTAGATGCCTAATCTGCAGCAGGCCCTGGAATAGTGAGTGGACAGTTTTTGTCTTCAAGGAGCACATGGTGTTGTGAGGGAGTCGGGCCCCTAAGCTGATAATTTCAATTCAATGTAGTTCGCAAAAGAAAATAATTATGATTATTATAGAAGCAGGAAGGGGTAGTGGTTGACAGCCCAGATGCTGGAGCCAGACAGCCTTGATTCAAATCTCAGCTTCATCGTTAATTATCTCTGTGACATTCTGGGCAAATTATTTAAAGTCTCCGTACCCTATTTTCCTTATCAGGAAAAAGATGTTGTAAGGGGTTAAGGATGTTAATATAGCAAACCACCTAGAAGAATGCTTGGCATATAGCAAGTGGCTAATAACCATTATCTCTTATTATTATTAATACCCCCTCATAATTCTCACAGGATTAACGTTTGAAAAGGAGGCTAGAACGTAATGAGAGCAAGTTACTCCTTGGTATCTGGAGAATTTTTCAGAACAGTGAATAAGAAGCCAATTTCTGGTGCGTGAGATGATTTTTTAGTAATGAGAAATATAGGATCAAACCCTTAAAGACATTTTCAAACTATTTTCCGCTTCACATTCCTGCTGTAGACTGAAACCTTCTGTATCTGGTTAGCTATGCTGCAGGAAGCAGAAATGAATCTTTTCTGTTTACTAATAGAGCCAGTCGCTCCAATTCTAGGCAACATTTTTCATCATGTGATCCTGGATTCCGGTGCTTACCTCTTTCTAAATTAGCTGTCTTCCTCTGGGCTTCCTAAGGAAATAGGTGACTGCAAAAACTGGATCTATTGGGTTTTATTCCCATTTTTCAGTGTTGTGCCTCCTAAGCGGCCTATGAGGGGGAACCTTCAGAAATTCCTTTAAGTGTGAAATATAAGCATGAGGTGCCTAACCGTCAGCAGCCTTCCCACCTGCCAGCAATCCCATTTTCCAAATGTTCTTCGGAAATTATTACATCTGCAGAGCTCTTGTTGACGTACCCTTTCCCTTGGTATCTTGAGGGATTGTGTCTGAAACCCCTTTGAATCCTCATTAAATAGTACCTATTAGCTCCTCCATCATTGTTTGTGTAGTAAACAGATGAATAAATGCTTTTAGTGTCCAGGTCTGTCATAAGATACGTGTAGCTCCTAAACACCGAAAGACAATTGACTTCTCTCTTTCCTTCCTTTTCCTGTATCTTATTAATAGATATGAAACTATATTTTATCCCTCAGGTAGGACTGCCGAATACAGTTGTGCTATGTTGGCATTGCATGGAGCATCCAGACAGGAAGACAGCTTGACATTGGAGTTCAGTCCGTGCTCTGCTCAGCTAGCTATGTGCCCTGGCAAGGGGCTCTGTGTAATCAAAGGTAGAGTTGTCTTTCTCTCTCTCTCTCTTGGGCACAACAGCACTGTCCACGGGCCAAGCCAAGTGTCCGTGGGGCTGTTCTTCCCCACAAACAGGCACCATGTACTAACTCTGACACTCAGAAGGGACGTCTTTATGTAATTTGTGTACAGGCACCACAGAACCAGGGAGTGGCCATGTCAGTAAATTCAGGATCCCATCACTGTGTTCCATGATTGCCCAAAGCAGAGAGGGAGCAAGAAGTCACTAAATGCCCTGTTTCCCTAAGCTTGTTGCCTAAAATACAGGTCTTTCATAATATGAAAACCAGCGTCCTCTCCTGTCACCCAGCCCCATGAGGGCTCTCCACTTCAGAGCACTTTGCTATTATTTTCAGGTGGTTTCATAATCATATAGATAATTCATTAGAGTCCTTTTCTTTCTCCCAGCACATTTACTTTAAAAGCATCTTCTACTAATGACATTTTTTTTTTTTTTTAGCAGCATCTGTACCGAGGTGAGCTGGAAGGAATTTAAAAGTAAAGGTTCCACATAACCCTTAATTGCCCTCTCAGCCAAGATTTTTCATTTCATGCTCCCGTTGAATCGGTTGCGAGAACTGCTAACGATTAGAAAAAATGAATAGTTTATGTCTTTTCTCTGCACATCTCCTGTTTGGCTCTGCTAATGACTAATGAATGGGCAGGGAAGCAGGAGGCTGCACATCAGCCAAGCCCTCACGGAGCTCCTGCTGGGATGTGAAGAGCACTGAGATGGAGAATGGGGCCCAGCCTTCCCCGGTGCCGCTTGTCCAGCCAAAGGCCAATGGCTTCATGCAACTAACCTCGCTTCTCTCTTGGCTGCTGGTGGGATTTCAGGTGCACTTTTTGTCACCCACCCTTACTCCCCCTGCCAAAAAAAAACCAAAACAAAACACCAAACAAACAACCTCATGGATTATAGGGTTCAATCAAGTGGGCAGCTTAAATAAAAGAAAGAGGCTGGTATGATAAAAGTGGACATGGTGGGGGAGATAAACATGGACAGGAGTACTAGCTTGTAAATGGAGCAGTACCCAAGCCCAACCCCCAGGGTGTTTCTAGATATTCTGATATTTTCAAAGCAAACTGGAAAAGCTAGTTTTTAATGTGAAACCTAGTGAATGTTTAAATGGTGGCTTACATTCCCTTAAAACAATGTGGGACATAGAAAGCACTTCGCCATGGGTTTCAGCCCTCCTGTCAAGAGTTTGTGACTTCTGAATTAGTGGGGGTGTACACAGAACAGAGGCCTGGATTGTCCTGTTCTAGAAGCATTCCCAGCAGGCCCTCTACCACAGATGGGTGGGGACAGTCACGGTGTGACGAGGGTGGGAAGCATGAGACTTACGGAACCATGAGGAGGGATGCAATGAGAAAGGGGGCAAGGATGCTTGCGCACGGAACAGAGTCACAGCGTCTTTTCCAGGAGCCTGGCACTGGCCCTGTGCTGTGACGCGTGTTGCCATGTACTACACAGGGTGCTGAGAGCTGACCGTACGCAGCCCTTGAGGAGGGGTAGGCCCTGTGTATCAGTCAGGGTGCTCCAGAGAAACAGCAGCAATCAGAGATATGTATATGTATATTTATATAACAATTATATGTACATTATTTATAAATATAAAAAGGTTATAAGTGTGTGTGTGTGTGTGTGATTTATTTTAAGTAATTGGCTCATGTAGTTGTGCTGCTGGGCAGGCCAGAAGGTTGGAAATTCAGGCAAGGTTTCTGTGTTAGGACAGAATTTGACTCGGGGAAGCTTCTGTTTTTGCTTTTAAGGCCTTCAGTTGATTGGATGATGCCCACCCACATTATCTAGGGTCATGGCTTTGCAGTCCACTGATTGCAGGATTTAAGCATGTCTACCTAATACTTTCATAACAATACCTAGGTCAGTGTTTGGTTAAGCAACTGGAAACTGTAGCCTAGCCACATTGACATATAAAACCAACCATCACACCCAGGGTGTGTTGTCATGGAGTTGGGAGGTTGGGAACGCGTGAGGCTAGGGTTGGTGGGAGGACACCTCCAGAATTATGTCCAATAAAGCACTTAGCCCAGGGCCCCACACACTCTGTAAACATTGCATCTGAGTGCCATAGATTCATTCTGACCTCAGCCAGGAGGAATTGTCTTGCAGTGAATAAAGTTGAAAGCCTCAAGACTCTCCTTTGCACGGGATCCTTCCAAAGTGCTGCACCTAATTTTGTGTTCGTAACATTGGATTCTTCTTGGTTCTCCCTCATCGTATAAGCTTCAGGTCTCTCGCACCCTTATTTGCTCCTGTCAGCTTCACTGCTGTATTTCTGTGCCTTCAACCGGTCCCTCTGTGTCTGTGCGCCACAGTTTCTGCATTTGTAAACTGGGGAAGACAATTGTAGCCATCTCTGGGGTTCTTTTAAGGATAAGAGAAGAGGCTGTGCGATTATGAACATATAAAGAAAATCTAAATGCTTTCCCGAGTTTCTGCTTCTCAAAAGTGTTCTAATATTAGTATTTTGTTAGCTAAAAACATAGCACCAACGTCTTGTACTCAATAAAATAGGTAATTTAATGTGTGAGAATATAGAACCCCCCCATCCCCAAGGGGCATAAAGAGCTATTTTCATTTTGATAACTAGCTCACCAAATGCTTCATACTGGAATGCATGCATCCCCTAGTCAGGCATATGGTAACGGGGAGCCCTGGTTGGGTATTGCCTGGGGCCTGGCACTTTGCTGAGGGTCTCACACGGGATTATTCCACCTGCGTCTCACAGCAGCAGAGAGGCAAGCGTCACCATAGCCATTTCCCAGATGGGGAAACTGAAGCACAGAGAGGTTACATTTAACTTACCCAAGGTCACGTAAGCAACAGCATTGAGATTCAAACCCCATGCTGCTCTGTTGGCTTGAGGTCTGGAGGTAGAGAGGCAAAGGAGACCAGCTTCCCGGAGTGGTAGGGAGCGTATTTGCTTATGGCAGCGATGTAACCGAGTAGAATCAGGTCCTGAGCACCTGCTTGATAAGTGAAATCCCCTGCTGCCTCTGAGGGACCCCTCAGGGCTGCTGTGGGTGGTCCTAGAGGATGTGCACTGCCCAAGGCTCCTGATCCCAGGCAAGCGGAGCCTGCAATGTCACTGTAAATAGAGGCCCCTGCAGAACTGTGGTGGCCCAGAGAGGTGTCTTTTTCTGACACAAATCACTTTGTAGAGCGGCTCCCTGGCCAGTCTTGCAAATTCTTTCCATTCTTTTGACAAGTCTTTCACTCACACAATTTAACACGCTCTCCTTATTTCTTTCTAAACATTTGAATTTTGCCAATTTTATGGAACGCCCCCTTGTGTAAATTCTCCTGGCCTCCTGGTTCACAGTGCTGTGATCTTAAGCCTCTCTCTACTCCATTTCTCTCTCTCTCTCTCTCATCAACACACATCTATTAAACATTTATCATGAGTCCAGAACACCCAAGGTTTGTTGTCATGGAGTTGGAGGTTGGGACACATGAGGCTAGGGATAGTGGGAGGATACTTCCCACCACTAGGGGTGGGAATTAGAATAGGAGTAAATTCAAAGGTGAGTGATAGAGTTTTAGTAATCAAGAAGTTCAAATTCATGGAGGGAAAATAATTATCAAAAAGTAACCATAATAACAGTAAGTTATATTACATGTTTACTGTGGACTGGGTATGTTCTAAGTGCTTTGCTTGCGTGAATTTATTTGAACCTTTCAGGAAAACCAGGAGTGTTGCTAGGTTAGATTGAACCACATGAAATTGCTCTTCCAATTGATGCACATCAAAACAGTTGTAGTATAGATGTTTAATGTGGTTCAGCCTAAGAGATGTGGACCCTGTGTGCAGTCACATGCCTGGAAGTTCTGCGTGCAGACAGCTGGCCCTGGAGCCCACACACCTGACCCCACGTGGACTCAGCTGCCCGATAATTGGACTGTTAGTGCTCCGAGGAGGGGGCAGCTGCTTGTTCTGCCTGGAGGAATCAGGGAAGGCTTTTCTCAGGTGGCCTCCCGGCTCTTATTCACCATTCCTTGACTAAGTGGCCTGTATCCCCCGTCTGTATATTCTAGGTTAATCAAGGGCAGACCTCGGTATTTACTCATCTCCTATCATAGCACCTGGTCCGGAGCTTTGCTCTTAGGGAGCACTCTAAAAATGCTTTTGTTTGATGAGTACTTTTACTGTCAGTGTGTCTAAGTGTTCTGAGAGAGAAGTATGTGGAAAAAGAAATGCTTGAGGTTGAGGATAAGAATTCAGGATTTAGAGGGAGGGACAGAAAAAAATTCAAGAATAGCTGAAATGAAGGTGACTAATAGCTTCTCTAAATAAAAATCACTACTGATAATAAATGATTAATAATATTGTAATAAATAAACTAAAAGTCCCAGGATAGATGAGGATTGGATGTTTAGAGTATAAAAACAAGTTACTTTGATTTGTAAAGGCGCATCATTGTTCTGACAAAGCCTCATACTTTCTAACCTTTCTGTCTGTTCTAGCCGACTGTGCCACATCAGTGCCTTCATGATGCAATAGTCCTCCTCATAGAAAAAAGTCTCCATGTTAGAGCTGAGAAAATACCAGTTAATATGTTCTCCATGTTAGAGCTGAGAAAATACGGATTATTTTTTCTAAGAGATGTGTATGGAGAGTAGAGCAGAGAATCAAATTTTAAACACATTTCCATACATTTACTTCAAGTATTTGTGGCAGAAACCCCTTTATTGATACTGAGTAACTGTTTTCTCCAAGTAGAACATTTTTGTACACATATAATCTTGACCCTATTGATGACATATATACCGAGGATGCCAAAAAAAACGTATACAAGTGGACACTTTGGTCAATGTTGCTCAAGCAGTAGTTCGCCGTAATCAGAAGTATCTGGATGCTGATGGGAACCACTTTGAGCATCTCTTGTAATTGCAAAAGTCAAACGTGACTTGTGTTCATCTTTTGTTATCGATATATGTTGAGTATTACAATTTTAACATAGTTTTCCTTTCTTAAAGTGTGTATACATTTTTTGGCACCCTCTGTGTGTGTGTGTGTGTGTGTGTGTGTGTGTATATATATATATATATATGCCCATTATAACATAATCTAAATTATAACATAATTATGAAGTGGTTTGTGTTGGCAACAGGATTTTATACCTCTGCCTTCCAGGCTACTCCTACTTTCCCTGCCAGCCAGGGGACACAAAGGAATGACTGAAACTTTCTGTAAAATTTATGAGATGATCTTATTTATGTGATAAAAGATTCACCCTTCCACACACCCTCTGGTAAATTTTAAATTTTACTCAAATTAGGTTAAATCACAGCAGACAGCTAAAAAGCATGTTGTTATTCTCTTTAAATTCAATTCTGAGGAACTCACAGAGATTCATAAAGTCCCCTGTCACTCCTTGCAATATCCAGACTTTGAAATATCCCATTAAGTGGTCAGAATGCCACTTGATATGTGGTTCTCAAATGGGGGAATTTTGCCACCCCCCCAGGGGATATTTTTGTTGTCATGACTGAAAGAGTGGAGAGTGCTAATGGAGCCCAGGAATGCTGCTAAACATCATATGAACAGGACAGGCTCCCACACGAGGATTTCACCAGCTCAGATGTCAACATGCCGACATGGAAGAACCCTGCCCTAGGTCATTACAGAGAAAACTCGGACTTCGGTCGTGTATATATGGACTTCAATTTTTTTTCTCTTTTTTTTTTTTAGCTGAGCCATCCTGCCATTGGCAGCTCAGCTCGGGCTGGGCATCGAACTGCTGTTGCTCAGAGCTCAGCTCGCACTCTTGAGCGAGCTCTTAGCCACCTGAGCCACTCTGCCAGCCCTCTATGGACTTCAATTTTTAATGGATGGCAGAATCTGTAGAAAAAGTCTAGTTTACTTATGCATGGCGTAGATTACTTGCTTGTGATAATTGTATGTCAATATGCAAAAATGGTCACTTCATTTTTAAAAGCACAGATATATACCTTCCTTGTTTGAAAGCATATTTTCCTTTTTGCCAATCTGTTTTAATCTAAAGAGGTTGAACTCTTCTTAGAACTCTATTTTTAGAACTCATTAACAAGCGATGAACTAGGACTAAGAAGTTAAAGTGTGTATGTATATTTTCCAGAGTCTATAGATTTGCCTTAATCTTTAAAAATCTTCGTAGAACTCTGCGGAGGCTTTCTGAACCACCCCATCTATTTTCCGGACAAGCGGCGTGTGAGGACAGTGGCCACCCCTTGTGTACACCTGTTTTGTAGGTTTCTTCTCAGATTGCTCTCACTCTCCTTATCCATCTCCACCATGGCCGGAGTGAGCTTGTTTTCTATGCATAGAGAGATGTGTTTTACTGGCAGCATCTTTGTCTCCCCAGTAGGCGATGCCTATATCTCCAGGGTCCTGACACTCACCGTGCTTATGGCCAATGGTCTTCCTTGCTTTTGCTCTCTGAACTGTGACCAGGGAATCATTGGGACACACCCCACGGCAGCCCGTCTTAGACCCCTCACCCTTTGCTCCTGGTTGTAGTTCTCCCAAGGCCTGTGTCCAGATGAATGAGTGCACGAAGACACCATCGCTGCTCTGCATCTTATATGCACCTCTAGTGACCTTGCCCTTCACCGATCTTGTCCATGCTGAGCGTGTTTGGAGCCTGCAGGGTAGCAGCTGGTCAGTCCAATGTGCTGCAGCCCACTCTGTCAGGCCATCCTTCACACTGTGTGTGTGTGTGTTTTGTTTTGTTTGTTTGTTTTTTGAAAGGGGGAGATGTTGATGCTGGAGTGAGGATCGCATCCTCTTTTAACAGGCATCTGACAAGCCTGTCTGTGGTGGTGACATGATTATCTAGCCATGATCTGGTATTTGTGTATCTTCTGATTATTCCAACTGAGTTACCAAGACTTTCCAATCATAGCGTCCTCAGTACCTATAGGCGTATTTCAGTTGATACCATGTGGAGGAAGCCTTATCATTGATATCTTTACCAAACTCCTGCTAAACAGAGACCCTTGGCTTGGCACGAACCCTGCTGCGACATTTTATTTTATTTTATTTTTTAAATGGATTCAATTTATTTAAACAACAAAAAAATACATACACAACACTTCACCCATTCCTCCCAATGACCCCACTCTCTGCATCTTGCAACCAAGTTACTATGATGTTTTAAAAACACTTAATATTTACTCTTTCTTTAGAATTCACCAAAAATACATGTTAATTCTAGATGAAGACTGGAAAATGCTTATGTAATATAACAATTGGAAATTACTTATATAAGTAATTACAAATTATAATTTTTTTCCATTTACTGTAACAATTCTAGGTACATTATTCTGTGTATGTCTGAGCATAAATGAGCAGACTTTTTAAAAACAAAATAAAGTGAGTATTTTTTTTTAAACAAAATAAAGAGCATGCTGTTTTTAGCTCATTTTACATAAAATATAACAATCATTTACCCATATACTTATTAGTTTGAGTAGCATTTTTAATGACTGCGTAATATTTTCACAGCTAGCTGGACCGTAACATACATATACATTCAAACACGCATCCATACATATATTTATTTCTTCACCAGTTGCTTCGGTTTAGTGTTTATATTTGTCTCACACTTTTTACTGTGATAAGCACCTACACATTTGTGCATATCTGTGGTTGCTTATCTCAGAGTGTAAAGTTGTAGATGTTGGATTGGTTAATAGGAAGCTGTGTTTTTAAGACTTTTGGTGCATGCCGAATGACCTCCAAAAAATGTTTGCCACATTTAATTTTCTTATTCTGAATTGGCTGAAAAGTCCAGCAGTCATCCTTGACTTTTTATCTTTGTTTCAATGGGGATTTTCCTACTCTCTCATCATTATTAAGGTTACTATATTACAGAAGTATCTGCTATTCCATTTCTTAAAAAAGTATTTTAAGTAGGAATGGATGTTGGGTTTTTTCAGATGTCTTCTGGGTATGTCTGTATATTATATAATCCCTATCATTGGATTTATCAACATGAGGGATTATATTAATGTGTTTCCTGCTGTTGGGTCATTCTTGCCCTTTGAGCTTTTGGGGGTTGTCCTGCTTCAGGGTGAGTGGGCTTCTGCGTGAGAAGGGAGGCTAAGGAGAGGTTCTGTGGTGTGTGGACTGTTAGAGGGGCCACACATGTTTTCCTTACACAGTCAACTTTTCTTGCAGCTCTTTGCCTACAGTTTCAGTGCTGCTGCCTAGAGTGTGTTTCCCATCTGAGGAGTGCTGTGGCCTTCAATGCTGTTGGTATAAGGAGGGATGACTTGATAAATGGGGTTTCTTATTGTTCCTGAGACTCCCCTGTGCTGCCTTCTCACTGGGACCTCAAACTTGAGAGCCGCGTGTGAGATATCCTACCATTTCCTCGCATACTGGTTACACGGCACCGTTTTCTCAGGAGCATTAGTGTCAGATTTTGATATTTTCCTTCAGTTCAAGTGAGATCATTTATAGCAACTATACCTTCCAGTTTATGATGGAAATTTGGAACAATTGCCTGGTTTCAGGGTTGATGATGTATCCATTTTCATCACTGTTTAGGAGATTGATTTTATAAACCCTCGTCTACAGCATAGTACCCTCAAGTACACTTAGATAAAGCATTCTAAGAAGGAAAAAAAAGAGACATAAATTTAGTGTACAGTCCTAAACATGTGTTGGATAACTAAAAAAAAAACAAATGCCTTGTAAAAATATGTCTGCTTTTAGGTTGAGAATTAACTGATGTAAAGAACATTTAAAATCATCACATCTCTGAATAGAGTCATTGGTATAATAGCAATGAATGTGGTATCATTGTAATGTATCCTGGCATTTATCTGAAAAATTTTAATTTTAGTCACTCCAATTATTTCAATCGTTGAGGCTGGGAATAGTTTTCTAAAATCTAGATTAAATATTACATGATTCACCTTTTTAAAAGCCTGGGAAGAATAGATATTTTTAAGACATGGTTTTGAGAGCTTTCTGTATACTAGACGTTATGCAATAGTGCATTTTAGGCCAAGTTCATGGCAGAAAGCTGGTATTCACAATGGAAATATGTCCACAGCTTTCAATAGTTTTATAACTCTCACATATCTGTGCACATATACATGGGAAATCTTGTGAATGCATGTAATGTTCTATACATGTGTTCCTTTGCAGTGGAAAAAAACATAGTTTGAAACCTTATGATGTGTCATACACAGGAGGCCAAAGTCACTATGATGTAATGAAAAATATGAGTGTTTTGAACAACACTAGAATGTATAGGGCTGTGGAAGTTATCAAACAAAGCATTATCTGAGAAAAGTCTTTGTAGAGAGGAGGGAAAACAGATAGCTAGATGTTGGCTGTGAATGCCAGGTTTTAAGAGTTAACTTCACCAAAGCCATTTATTTAAAGCAATTCTCAGTGGGTCTGATCACACTTCTAATAAAGCTTGTGAATCCATGTTTCATAGCTACTCTAAACATGAGAAAAATCATTCACAGAGTCTTCTTTTTCACTCCTAAGTGTTAAGTGATCTAATAATGGATTGATGCCCTCATTTAAAAAATTTTGAAAAGTGGATATTTTGATTGAAATATAACCAGCGGCTGTTTCAAGTTTTCTTAAGGTAGTAATTTCCCATAATTGTGTCATCTTCAGTGTAGTAGTGTGGAAATTGCAGACTGACTGTGGCCCTGCTTTTCTATGTTCAATGAATACATTGCTGTAAAGCTATATGTAAATCATATTTAAAAATCAATGGACTCATTTTAGATATATTAGAGGATCTCTGTATGGAAGAATCCATTTGGGAATGACTTTATAGACTTTATAGACTGATGTGTCACTTCCTAGTTTATAATATTTAAATATGGATTTTCTCAGACTTTTAAAAAGTGTTCCTTCCAGTTAATGATTCTGACATCCCAAGTTGACTTAGCCACATGGTCACTATACACTTTTGGAGAGGATAGGATGCAAAAGTAAAACTGGATATATATTGAACAGCTAAGAGAGGAAACAGACTCCTGCATATGTATTTCATTTTTGTTTGATTTTTATTTTTTCAAGGTTATATATAATTTTAAACGTTATACAGTTGTAAAAGAGTCACAATTAATGACGGTAATACTTTTTTCTGCTTCTCTTCTCAGCTCAATTCCACTCCCTAGAGTCAACTACTTCTAGCTTTTAGAGCTATTTCTCCTGAGTTTTTCCTCCATGTTTCCCAAAAAACTAACTTATACTGCCGTTTCTCGATTTGTTTTTCAGTTTTTGATAATATCTGTTGACATTCTCCTTTGGAAAATAAGGACTTAGCGTTTTCCCTAACCCCAGCTAAATCAGACACCTCCTCCACTAGAGGTGTATCATAATGTTGTTAAGAACCAGCATTTCGTTTTATAATGTTTGATTATGTGAGATAAGATATGAAATTCTGTTTCATCCAGGGTGCCATGTAATAAAAGATACAACATCCCAAAGTGATTTGAAGACCAAAATGAATGGCTGAGAATTAGCTGCTTGTACAGTGATAATGAAGGAGAATTGGCTGTGTTGGAAATATTACTGAGATCAATGAAAGATCAAATGTGGGGGAAAGATATCTCCAGAGTTTGGTGTGTCCTGTGAACAAATGTGAGCCCCAATAGGGGGCCCTTGTGACTCCTGCCCAAGGATATGACCTTCTGTGTTTGTGAGAAAAACGTCAGATAAGGTGACAGCATAGCGGAGTGCAGAGTGGTAGAGGTGGTCTGGGGGATATAAGTGTTTTTTGGCTTTTGGCCTTTCATCTGATCTCTGTGTTACATCTTCCATTGGTACTTGTTGCTCCCAAATCCTGTTTTCTGGAGAGCCAGCAGCACAGATCCTCTTAGAGAAGGGGGTTCTCCCACTGTGGACACATTTCTTCTGGTCGGCTAATTTCATCTCCCCAGTTTTCAAAATTTAATAATTCTTTTTCTCTTCTTTGTCTTTTTTTGTCTTAAATTTGTTTTCAACTGTTATGATTTGGGGGTTTTGACTCAGAGTGGTGGTAAAGTGTGTTCAGTGTACAAAGTCTAGCTATAATCTCAAAATTTATTCGAACAGAAAGGTGTGTGATGGCAGTATCTGTGCATAGGGTAGGAAGGCAAATAATTTCTGAACTCTTTTGTGGGAACAGGAATATTTAAATATTTGTACTTTTCTTTCTTTCTGATCCTGACCTTGTTGAGTCAGCTGTTTCACCCTTCCTGAAGGGAGAAGGGAAGTTAAATGATCATATCCAATATATCTATATAGTCACAGGATGTGGAGTATAGTGTGGGAGTGGAGTTAATGGAATTGTAATAGATATGTACGATATCGGGAGTGTGAGGGAGTGGGAGTGGGGCGGCAGATGAGGGGAGGGTTTCTCACTTTGAGGGGTAAAAAGTATAACTAACGCACTGTGTTGTACACCTGAAACTAATTTAAAAATTTAAAAAAAGAAAAAAGAAAAAAGATCATATCCGGAGTGGGTAACGGTATTCCTTGAGACAGTGCTCTCTGAAGTGGCAGCCACCGTGGAGTCATACCACGTATTCCACCTGCACAAATTCAATTACACAGATTCAAAAGAGAAAGGGCTTACAAAAGACATCCCGTTCCCCCACAGAGCTCCATGTACTTCCTCCCTCAGAGATTTTTAAAAATAAAGAAGACGAAGAAAAACTGAAAGGAGCAATTCTTGGCTTTTGTGCTCTCAAGGACCAAAGTGCAAGAAAGTTAAAGATGGATTAAGAGATTTCTTTTTTGAGGGTCACGTTGTCTTTATCTAATTTTTGCCTTAAAATCTGATTTTAGACCCTAATTCTGTGTCAGATGAGAGTCCACTATAATTGTTCTGCTCCATTACATAGAACCAAGATATTGAATGTATCCTTCTTCCTGTGGCTGTATGGTATCATGGGAAAAGTTGATTTTTGTAATTCATACAACCTTGCGTTCAGATTCCAGTTAATCCATAGTGGACATATTACTTAACTTTTCTTAATCTTTGGTTTTCTTCCCTCCAGAGTGATTATAGTTATGTTACTTAATAGGTTTATTTTAAGAGTCAATATTAGGCACTATTTTAAGCCATATGAAGTTCTATGTACATAGTAGATGCTTAAAAGATTAATTTGTTGGAATTATAGCTGAAAATTCACTTATTATTTTTCATGGATCAGGTATCTCATTATTTCCAGGATTTTGATTTAGGCCCAGGAATATTATTAATAGCTCACATATATTGAACCCTTATTACCTTACGTTGTGCTAAATTCTTTATATGTATTGACTTATTTCTCAGGAACACTGTCAGTTAGCTATGATTGTCCTTCCTATTTTATAGATCGGTAAATTGAGATCCAGATAGGTTAAATAACTAACCCAGGATCACAAAACTTCTAAGTGGTAGAGCTTGGATTTGAACCAGAATAATAATGGCATTTCCCAGCCAGATTCAGTAGAGAAGATGAGCTCTACCTTTTTTCTTGTACTTTGACCTTGTGGAAAATTCATATTTGCTTCTCATATTAGTTTAATAGAAAACCCATAGGAATGTTCTTTTGAGAAGAAAATGAACTATATAGGTTGCATTTTGGGGGTTATAAATTAAGGAAACCTAACTCAAACTAGTTTAGTCACAAATGGAGAATTTACTGGAATTCAAAGACTGGCTGACTCACTAAACCATAAAAGGGCACAAATGTAGCTGGACTCAGGAACAGATGGCACCAGGGAATTGAATCCCACCGGAGCTTTCTTTCATGTTTCATTTATGTCTCTCTGTGCATATTGAATCTTGCCTTTCTCATTGAAGGTGGGCTTCCTAGTCATTGCAAAAATGATTGCTGCTGATGACCCAAGTGTAACCTTTTATATAAATTTAACCATGTGAGAGGGTTGGTCTTCCTTCTCAGATTCATTCTGAAAAATCTCAGGAAGGGACTTGAGTCAGGACCTCATTCTTGGAACAGTTAACTATAGCCTGAGAATAAAGTTATAAAGAATATGTCTTCTCCTGAGGCAGCCTTGTAGACTTGGGATCATGAAGGGTGTGAGCAGGGAAGTAAATTAGGAATGCTTTTGGCTGCAAGTAACAAAATAGTGTAAACTAGTAGTGGCCTAACCCTTATTTGCTATTACAATAAAAAATCTGGAGTTAGGGTTGAACCATTATTTTAATGATACCATTAAGAACCTTGTAGCATTCTATTTTTTTTCACTTTTTCTTTTTTCACCTTTTCTTCCTCATATAGGCTTTTTGTATTTCTGTTTGTCACTGTTTCATCATAAGGTAGCTGTCAGAGGTCCAAATATCATATACACATTGGAGGCAAGAAGAAAAAGGGTTGAATGTTAGTAAAATTTCTTGTTCTTCAGTCTATTTTATTTGCCAGAATGGGCCTTTGCAAATGTCTTTACTTGTAGGGGATTCTGGGCAAACAAGAAACTAACTTGTTAACCTCTTTTAGGGGTTAGGAATAGCTATTACTTTAGCCAATCAAAAATGTCTGCTCAACAACTCGTTAAAAGAATCATATACCATGATCAAGTGAAATTTATCCCTGGGATACAAGGATGGTTCAACATACACATATCAATAAATGTGATACACCACATTAATGAACTGAAGGATAAAAATCATATGATCATCTTGGTAGGTGCAGAAAAAGTATTTGCCAGAAACTATCATCATTCATTTTATGATAAAAAGTCTTAACAAATTAGCTATCAAAGGAATGTACTTCAACATAATAAAGGCTATGTATGACAAGCCTACAGCTAACATCATACTCAATGGTGATGAGCTGAAACTTCTTCACTAAGATCAAGAACAAGACAAGAGTGCCTACTCTTACCACTTCTATTCAACATTATACAGGAAGTCCTGTCCAGAGCAATTAGGCAAGAAAAACAAATAAGCATCCAAATTGGAAAGAAAGAAAATTGTCTCTCTTTTTTTTTTTTTTTTTTTAGGACAGTGTCACTGGCCTTATATGTGGGACCCGAACCGGGGCCGCTGGCATCCCAAACCAGCTCTTAACCACCGCGCCACTCAGCCAGCCCAAATTGTCTTTTTTTATAGATAATATGATCTTATATATATAGAAAAACCCTGAAGACCCCACCGAAAACTTAAAATTAATCAATGAATTCAGTAAGGTTGTGGGATACAAAATAAACATACAGAGATCAGTTGCATTTCTATACACTAATAACAAGCTATCTGAAAAATCATTGAAGAAAACAATCCCATTTATAATGCATCAAAAAAGAAGGTATTTAGGAATAAATTTAATCAGGGAGGTAGAAGGCTTATACACTGCAAACTATAATACATTGATGAAAGAAATTAAATAACACACAAGTAAATGGAAAGATATCCCATGTTTATAGTTTGGAAGAATTAATATTGTTAAAATGTTTGTACTATCCAAAGCTATCTACAATTTGAATTTAATCTTTTTCAGAACTCTAATGGCGTTTTAAACAGAAAAACAATCTTAAAATTCATACAGAAACTCGAAAGACCCCAAATAGTTCTAAAAAAACAAAACTTGATCAAGAAGAACAAAGCTGGAAGCACCATACATCCTGATTTCAAACTATGTTGGAAAGTTATAGTAATCAAAACATTATGGTACTGACATAAAAACAGACACATAGATTAATGGAACAGAAATAAGCACACACACATATACAGTCAACTAATTTTTGACAAAAGTACCGAGAATGCACGTGGGAATAGGAGAGCCTCTTCTGTAAGTAGGGTTGGAAAACTTGATGTCCATATGTAAAATAATGAAATTGGGCTTTTATGTTACACCATACACAAAAATCAACTCCAAATGGATTAGAACTTAAACTAATATCTGAAACTAAAACTCCTAGAAGAACACATAGGGGAAAAGCTCCATGACATAGGTCTTGGCAATGATTTTTTAGAATTGCTACTAAAAGCACAAATGACAGAATCAAAAATAGATGGGATAACATTAAACTAAAAAGGTCTACATAGCATAGGAAATAAAATGAAAAGGCAGCCTACTGTATGGGAGAAAAATATTTGCAAACCATTTATCTCATAAGATGTTAATATCCAAACATATAAGGATCTCTTACAACTAAATAGAAAAAAATGTAATTAAAAAATGGTCAGGGTCAGCCAAGTGGCGTGGTGGTTAAGAGCTGGCTTGGGACGCCAGTGGCCCCGGTTTGGATCCCACATATGAGGGCCAGTGACACTGCCCTTAAAAAACAAACAAACAAACAAAAAGGTCAAATATCTGAATACACTTTTTCTAATGAAGACATTGAAATGACCAAGAGGTATATGAAAAGATGCTCAGCATCACTAATCATCAGGGAAATGAAAATCAAAACCACAATGAGATATCACCTCACATGTGTTAGGATGTCTATTATCAAAAAGTCAAAAAGGAAGCCCTGTGCACTGTAGGTGGGAATTTAAAGTGATATATCCTTTATGTGCAGGTTCTTCAAAAGATTAAGAAGAGAACTACTGTATGATTCAGCAGTCCCACTTCTTTTTTTTTAATTAGTTTATTTATTTTTTAATTAGTTTCAGGTGTACAACACAGTGCAATAGTTCTACATTTTACCCCTCAAAGTGACAACAGACCTCCCCCAATTCGCCACCCCACTCCTCCCCCCCATATCATATGTATCTATTACTCTTCCTCTGACTCCCTTCCACAGTATAATCCACATCACATGACTATATATATTCAATTACAGTTGGTATACAACCTTCGCTTCAGGTACACAGTGCAGTGATCAAACCTCTACTCCATCCATGAAATGGTCTCCCACTTCTGAGTATATATTCAAAGGAAATAAAGTCACTGCCTGAAAGAAGTCACCACTCCCATATCCATAGCAGCATTATTCACAATAGCCAAGATATGGAAACAACCTAAATGACCATCAGGGGATGAACAGATACTATATTATATAACACACAATGCAATATTATTCAGCTTTATAAAAAATCCTGCCCTTTGCAATAGCATGGATGAATCTGGATGACATTACGCGAAGTGAAATAAACTAGACACAGAAAGACAAATACTGTATGATCTCACTTAGATGAGGAATCTTTAAAAAAAGGAAAAAAAAGAAAGCTGTACTCATAGTAACTGAAAATAGAATGGTGGGTACCAGAGAGGCTGAGGCATGGGTGAAAAGAGGAGATTTAAAAAAATAAATAAATGGAAGAAGGAAAGTAGAAAAGTAAAATGATGGTTGCCAGTGGCTGCGGGAAAGGGGTCATGGGCAATTATAATGGGTCCAGAGTTTCAGATTTGCAAGACAAAAAGTGTTCTGGAGATGGATGATGGTGATGGTTGCACAACGATATGGATGTTCTTAATTCCACCGATCTGTATATTTAAAAATGGTTATGATACTAAATTATAGGGAAAGAAAAGAAGGGAAACTCTACAAAGCAATGGGTGAAGACTAGGCAAACTTGTCTGTTGCTATGAGAACGAGAGGAACAGTATTAGGCAGACAGTCTCATAGACCTATGCTACATAATACATATAAAAAGGTATGAACTTAGACCTCAGCTTTGAATTATCTTCTGGAGAGTATTCCTAGCCAATTGCACTGTCTCTTTGCTCCCCAAGTGGGATTTGGGCCTTTCTGCCTTCAGGCTCTGTTCATGTGACTTATCCCCCATATCGTTCTCCTTTCTTCTACTTTAAAGCTGCCAGAACTTTTAACCTTATATCAAGGTCCACCTGTCTCCCAAGTTCATGTTGACATCCTGTTCCTTTAAATTCATACCTGTTCTTAATCACACAACCCATATGTTATGTAATGCACTACCTGATGACCACTTACATTTTGCTGTTTTGCTGAGTAACTTAGCATTTGAGGGAGGTCTGATCACCCTAATTGGACTGTAGATTTCTTAAACAGAACAACCCTTCCTCCATTACTTTGTGAAGGCCATAGAAAAAAGCAGAGCACATAGTAGGTACTCAGTTAATTTATGCTGGTTAATTCGTCTTTGCAAAAGCATTTAATTAAAACCCTGATTTATCCATGACAGATCATTTTAATTTATGGCATACCCCTGAAGCACTGTACAAGAGAGAACTAGGAGAGACAATTCCTTTGGCTTAGTCTGTTTTGCCTAGCTTAAACTTTGTTTTCGGGCAGCTACTTAAATGCCATCTTCTTCCCCCAGACCTCTGATGGCTCGTCACTGCACAGGTAATAAGCAGTAAAGATTATTTCTTTTCCCACCCCAACCTGCTGTTAGGTTTGTATTAAGGACCAAACAGTTGCTTTGCTTGTCTACAGTGCTATTTTGGTCCTGCCTGTTTTTGAAGTATTTTCAGTAATACCATAGCTTGTCCAATTTTATTTTCTCTGGAGTCAAGTGACTGTTATACATGGGCAGAAAAGGAAATCAAATCATTTAATGTAAGCACTGCAATTTTTTTCAAAAGGAGTCAAGTTCTTTTGAAAAAGGGGAGATAGTGATGGGTACGGCTGCTGTGTGTGAAAAGGTGAGATGCTAAAAAACAGGGACACGAGCAATGGGGCCCTGTGTTTGCTTAATATTTGCTGAATGAAAAGGCTATGTGAGGGTGATAGAATCTGAAATGGTCGTATTCCAGCTTCATACTATTCTCGAGAGTGTGGCTGAAATTTTTTTGTGCCTTTCTGTTTTCTTTTCATCTTTGATGTCCAGCTGGTTTTTTGAGACAAGAATATGATTATGGAATTGGATTTGAAGAGCAGCACTAAATCATTCTCACTTGTACTTGACCTTCATCCTAAACAGAATAGATTTCATGGAAGAAATCAGGTTGGGGAAGATATAATTTAATTCTGCCATGGGTCAAGCAGAAAGGTTAAGTCCTTTAAGTTCCTCATTCTATGATGCTGCTTGGTATCGTTTTGAAAAAGCAATTTTTAATACTGGAACCATTTGTCCCTGTCCCAGGTTTCTTATTTAATTGCTTTAACAAACAAACACATTTCACGTAAGCTTTTCTTGCTAGTATTTCTTCCTATATCTTTTAGGAAATGGTCAATTTTTGGTTTTGGGGGGATTACATTTAAAAATTATACTGATTCTTTAATTGACATGCCAGGTAGCAACTACTTAGTACTTCAAAAACATAAGACTGAAATTTCATGGTCTGTTTAAAAAAGTTATTGGAATTAGATTGTTTGTTTGTTGCTTCCTCTGTACCTCAAAACAAGACGAGGATTATTATGAAGTTTCTTCTGTATGATTTTTCTTAAGGTTGTAGAGAACCTTGTGTTGGATACTTTCACTGAGGAAACCTCAGCTTCTCTTCTTTGTGAGAATCTCCTTTCAGAAGAAGTTTTTCACTCTCACTGTACAGATTTGCAGTGTCCACAATATGGCGCTAGTGGTGTTTTGTTTTGTTTTGTTTTTTTCCCCTGGAGGAGAAATCTTGTCTCTGGGTGGGTGGACTTAGTAGCTGTTAACGGAGGATGCTAATAGCCTCCCAAATACTTTGCTTTCGATGGTTTCTTTGCAGACATAGTCCTGTCTACACATTCTTCTCATTTATTTAAGTAGTATGTATTATTTTAACCATTTCTTTACGCATCATAGGCAACTCTTGTTACTTTACCTTCTTTTTCCTCCCATCTCCTTATATGTGCAAAGTAGAATGCTGCAGACTGCACAGGACATTCTAAGGAGAATGGCCTGTAATAATCTCCTTCGTCCTTCTAAGCAGTACCTTCCCGGTAAAGGTCAACATGGCGCTGACATATTATAGCTCCTGGTAGCTCTGTTTTGGACTCTGGCCTCCAACTTTGCATCCAGTCCTCAAATTCAGATTTAACCAGTTTTCAGTCATTTTTCCACCCACCAACTCTTTGTTCATAATGGTTCTTAGTTCATATTCTCTCATCTTTTGTGTATTGGTTTGGAATCTTCTAATAACTACTTCCTTCAAATGTGACTTGATTTACTTGGTAAGTAGTCTTATTTTGGGGGAGATAGTAACCTTCGGTGTTATGCCTTCTTCCTGTAAAACAGAAGGTTATCTACTAGGCTACTGAGGAAACCTCAGTAGCATCATGAATATAATGGCGCGGACACACTTGAGAGTGTTTAGCAGCATAGAGGCAACCTTGGAGATATTGCAGATTCCGCTTCAGACTACCATGATAAAGCAAGTATCGCAATAAAGCAAGTCGTAATTCTTTTGCTGGTGGAAGGTCTTGCCTCCCATTTGTAAAACAATGCAACATCTGTGAAGCGCAATAAAGCAAAGTGCAATAAAATGAGGTATGTCTGTCATTGTATTAATTTTTCTGGAAGGCTTGGGGTCACAAAAAGCTAGCAAGACCTGAGCTGATTGTAGTATATAACTTTCTTATAACAAAATGATAATGGAATAACTCTCTCTGGCATTCCTGTGACATGCAACTATAGATAAAGATTTAAAAGGGACCAATGAAGGCAGATATGAAAGGCACAGTTCTGCCCAGGATTGCACCATAGGTCACCTGACCCAGATAAAACTCAGAGGCTCGTACAGGCCAGCCATCTCAATGTATCACACAATAACTCAGTTTTTGATAGCAAGAACTTGATTCTCTGCTCTCTCCTCAATGGCACTGGGTACAATGCTTTGCATCTGGTCGGTATTCTTAAATAATTTGTCAAGTTAAATGATGATTTCAGAGATCCAGTGAGCAATAAATGCACCAAAATATGTACCTTACAGGGCACTGAAGCAATCTGGTTCACTGCCTGGTTGGGACTAGAAGCAAGACCTCTACTCCCACTCTGACCCTCACTCCACTATATCATAGGACCACTCTGGTCTCCTCCCACCTGTAGGCCCTGGGTTCTCCCTAAGGTTCTCCAGAGAAGACAGTCTGGTTTGCAAAACCTTATAGATCAGGTAATGACTTCAAGCTGGGTGCTGTCCCATGGTAATAGGCTAGGTAGTGTCTTAAATACATCTCAAAGAAGAAAACCATTCCAAAAATTGTATAGGTATTGCCGAATTCTATTTTCTCCATTTTCTTGACTTGTGTCACCATAACAATACACACCCCTTAAGAAGAAATTGGTGCCTTTATGAAGACAGGTGTATGAGGAGTTTTCATTATCAGGAGAGGTATATGGGCTCCTCTTTTTGTTTTTGAATCTTGTGTACCTTTTGGCTTCCTGTGTTGTATTATTCTTCCATTAGCAGCTAAAAGAACCAGATGGATCCAGTCACTCCTGATATCTAGTCATCAGGGATTAATTCTTTTATCGGACCACACATTACTGAGCATCTAATATGTGTCAGGTACCAATCTAGGTACTCAAGATAGAGCACTGGAAAAAAAAATGGAAAAGAAAAGTCTCTACCCTGACAAAGATTATATTCTAGAAAGAAGAGGCAGACAAATACATAAATAAAAATTATAGTATGTCAGATGATAAGTGCCATGGAGAAGAGTGAAGCAGAGAAAGGGAATTGCTGGGAGTAAAGGGCTAATAATTTTAAACAGTGAGGTCAAGGAAGGTCTGCCTGAAAAGTGACATTTAAACAAAGACCTGAAGGAGGTGAGGAAGCAGGCTATTTGGAAACCGGAGGAAGAAGTTATTAGAATTTGTTCTTGACTTGCCCAGATCTAATATCCCATAACACACTGTACCAAAGGTGAACTTTTAGGAATTCTATTATATACAAATGCAGGGTATTTTGCAATAAGACAAAGGCCAAGATGGGTACTATCGGACAGTGGAGGGTTTTTCAGACAGCACAATGCTGGAGCTCCCTCTAAAGGGTGTGTATGTGTGTGTGTGTGTGTGTGTGTGTGTGCGCGCGCGTGCGTGTGCGTGTGCGTGCTATAGCTCCCATGGCCCTCACTCAGGGTTGATCAGTCAGCGCCTGGGCCTCTGCGGGTATTTGGGTTCATGACTTTGATTTACAATATCCACTATTTTGAAGAAAGCTGTAGGGGTGAGATCCAAGTAATGTTTCCAGATTTCTGTTTCTTTATCTGAAATCTGGAATAGTTCCCTATTCCTCAGATCCCACTAAGGTAAGTGGGGCTGCATGTTTTGAGTATGTCTTGATGTTCCAAAGCTTGAGACCAAATGACCTCTGGAGCAAAATACAATGGCTGGTGCATGCGTGTGTGTGTGTGTGTGTGTGTGTGTGGCGTGTGCACGCATGCGTACATGTGTATTAAGCATGGGAAATTTACAAATAATCACAGCACAAGCCAGGGCTTGAAGCCATGTTTATGAATTCTGATTCGGAAAAGAAAACTTAAAACTATAAAACTAATCTCCCATGTCAGATGGTTTATCTCTCTGGTCATAACTCTGTCCCTTAGGAAGCCACTTTCCAGACTTAGGTAAGAGAAAGATTTTTCTGCCTGCTGTTTACCCTCTTGAATTAAAAAACGTGTTTTCTGTCTCAGTCATTTCCCACATTAGGTATCACGGACTGAGAAGATTTAAGCTGGAGATGTGGGTTGGGGCCATCAGCCAGTAGATGGTAATTAATGCCGTGAGCTCTCCCCAAAGGAGTGAGCCTACAGGGCAAAAGGGGACGGAGCTCATGTGGACCCCCTGTGGACAGCCACATGTGGACAGAGACTGAGATGTGTATGTGGAATGGAATAGAGTGTAGACACTTTACAGAGTCAACTCTATCAAATGCTGGGGAGGGGGCAAGAAAGCTATGCACCAAGTGAGTCCATTGAGTTTAACAGAAATTCCCAGTGAGAAGGCCAAGGACCTCAGAAGTAAGCACAACAAAATGCAAGGAATGAAAACATGGCCACACAAGAAAACATGGCCACAGAAGCATAGGAGGAAAGGGTAAGAGCAGTGATTAATGCCTGGCATAACGTTTCCGATATCGGTGAGTAGGTTGTTTTTGTTCTTCTGCGTGGCCGCTCAGTGATATCAGAGAGATCCCTCTCACGTTAGTGAGCTCTCCTTTGATGTAGCCCACTTCTGTGGGAAATCCATTGCTGAGGGGAGACTCTGTTGTGCTCTGTTGAAAATCAGCCTCCAGGAAACTCTTATGGGGATTCTGAGGAGAAAGGAAAAGCTTCTAGGGAGATGTTTTGAAATCCTTTGAGCTGCACATAATCAGCACGGACTTTACATGTATATTGACTGTACATTAAGAGCACTTTAAGCAGCAAAGACCTCAAAGGAACTAGTCCATTATGAGAACAAACAGCAATTTAAAGCAATATTTTCCCAGAGAAAAGAATCAGGAGGAACAAAGATGCCAGAGCTGGGGCTTTCCCCCACCCCACACACTGTTCATTTGTGAGAAAATGTGCTTTTGATTGATATCTACCAAAGACTGTATTCAGCATAGCATATTTTTGATGGTTAATGAACGTTCAGAATAGTAATTTAAAATGTTTGGGGTGGTGCCTCCAGGCACTTCTTTCCAATACCTCTTTTATTCTTTCCAATATCTGGAACGTGAAGACTGAGAATGAAAATAATTGCACTTGCTCCCTTTTTGCTCCCTTTCCTGTGACTCAGAGTGCTCCCACCCTGTGTACCAGCAAGACCTTCTATTCTCACGAATCCTTCGCTTCCATTTTTAGTAACAGGGCTGAGACTTTTCCCATGAAAAGGAAGAAGAAAACACCATCCTGTAGAAGACAGGGCCCATGATGTATCCAATGTACCTCTTTTTGCATCTTTTTTCTTTGGAATTCTTCTACTAGAGGGAAGTATTTATAGAAATGTGGGACTGCTTTAGAGAAAAAATTTGGTTTCTAATTCAGGTCAATGTACTGAAATGAGAAGACTTTTGCCATGTTTGCAAGTGTATTTCTTCTTCCTGTTTTTATTTGATTTTTGCAGTTACATTCTGTATTGGTGGCGTTTGGTAGTAGGACACCATGCAAATGAGATGCTACTGACTATCAGACCATGACAACTTAATAGTATCTTGGTAATGTGTCCAGCTTATATATCTACTCAAATTTGCATACAGCATGATATCATATGTAACTTAGCAAAATAAACATAAGAAACAGCACCATTGTATAACAGACGACTAATTTCAGGCTTCGTTTATACATAAGTAATGCTGTACTGTTAAATAAACATTAAAGAGCTTTCTATTATACTCTGGTGTGGTTGGAAGTATTGGTCATATAATAACCCAGCCAGTTAATATATTTGTATTAAATTAGAAAAGGACATTCAATAAAAAGAAATGTGTGATAAAATAAAAGAGTCAGAATACATCATTGCTTAGCACTAAAAAGTCTTATGTCTTTAAGATATCACAGTAGTATTTCAGATACTGTACAATTTTTCATGGGCATAGTTACTAAACAGCACAGCATTTTTAAAGCATATTAGAGTCCTTAAAGGCTGCATAGCATTCTCTTTTACTGTGGTTTCTATTTTACTATCAGAAAACCTGAAGAACTGTGAGTATTAGTAATAATAACCTGCCATTTTGGGAGGTGTACAATTTGCCAGAGAGTATGCTGGGGTTTTTACATATATTAATTCTGATCCTCTCAGTAATACCATTTCTATTGTACAGATTAGAAGACTGAGGTAGAGAATTTAAGTAACTTACTCAAGAGTATATCACTCACAGGGATAGATAAGCGACTCAAATGCAAGTCCGTCTGTCTTTAAATTTAAGACCCTTTCCACTTAACCAATTACATCTGAATCTCTAAGTGTGGGGCCCAGGTATTAATATGCTTTAGAAGATCCCTTTAGAGATTCTAACATATAGCTGTGGTTGGAAAGGGCTACAGTTGCACCATTTTGTCTTCCATAAGCGAGTAAAGAAACCACTTTGACACTTGGTTTATTTGTGGGTATGAAGAGATAGATGCAGGCTAGAAAAATAAGGGTTCATCATTTTCCATTATCTTCAGGTTTCTGTTTGTAGTTGCTTCATTCCTTGCAAGGAGAAGAAGGAGTATGCTATATGTGCAAATACATGTGTGTATGTGTGTATGTGTATATGTGGGGCAGTCGCCATATGTCCTTAAGAATGTAAAGTTATTTGAAATGGCAGACATGTAGATGGAATACTTATATGGAAAATCATGTGGAAAATGTTGAGCAGAGCTGTGTGCCCACTGGTAACAAGGGCCAAGACAAAACAATTGAAGTGTTATGAATGCAGAATAGAATGTTGAATAGGATTACATGTGTGTGTGTGAAAGAGCTAGAGATAGAGATAGAGAGATAGAGAGAGAGAAAGAGATCTTTTTGGTTTCATTGTTTTATATGCCTAAAAAATTACTTAAGAGCAGAATTCACTGGATTTGACCATTGAATGTTTAATCTCCATCTCTTTAAGCATTGATGGTAGAAAGCCATTGGGTGGGGGATTGGGGAGGAGTGGGTGAGTGGTGGGGATAACGAAGGACTTTCTTGCTCTTTTATCATCTCCCATCCTCGATATTTTTTAGGCCAAATCTTATTGTCCAAGAAGTTGGCCTGTGTTGAATATGTCATAGTTTGTCAATAAAGATGATTAACCATCTAGAATGTGCTCAGTGTGGTTTTCATAGTAATGGAAAATCCTTTCCCCCTTTTCTCTGCTTCCCAGCAGGTGAATCCCCCCCCCAATTAATCCTGTTCATATCCTTGTTTAATATTCAACTTGGCTCCATTTCATACCCTGCTTACTAGTCTGCCACCCCCAACTTATGGCTTTAATACCCCTGGTTCTTTGCACATCCTTGGGAAATCAGCTTTCCAACTGCAACGGGATACTACCAAGTTTCAAGTGTCAGTAGTACCACCAGCACAGTTTGCTTGGAGCTGCTTAACTTTGTAATCATGTTAATTTATTTGGATTTTCAAAGTAGGCAGGTGTTTCAAGTCTCCAGGTGAGGCTAATCGAAGTTAACATCAGCGTTATCCTTATATTCATCAACTGTTGGTTGCAAGGAGCTTCTGAAGCTTCTAGTTGTCTTAGTGCATATTCTTTTCTTCTACAGTGGGAAAGGGGTACTAGTAATAGTTAAATCCACCTTACAAAGAATTTCCAAATAATAGACGTAGACATACACAGATTTCACTGGGTGAATAGGATTTGTTCTCCATCCTGGACTGGTGTAGAGTTTTGAAAAGTAAATGGTCATTAGCAGGGTTGGAGTTTGAGATTTGATTAATCAAGAGAGGTGTTAGCCTGAGGAGTTACAAGTCGATTTAGAGTTCCTCTACTTTCCGAACTAGACCATTCTTTGATTCTATTACACATAGGATAAATGGAAATTTCAGGATAATGAACAGTTCCACATGGTCCCTTATTTACTGTCAAGGACACTGCTCACAAAGTATTTGGATCATCCTCCAAATTCTTCCAGCTATCTTTCCTAAGGTGGGTCGTTTCAATAACTCCTAGGGCCCAGGTACCTGAAGTTGGTGTGGTCCGTTAGTGACCTGGGACAGAAAAGGACAGAAGGGAGTCTCACAGTCAGGGCTCTAGGTAGTTGATTAGTTTTTTCTCCAGCAAGAGAGAAGGAATATCCTGGATCTTTTATAATAATCTTGGTGTCAGAGGTATGGGTTCTTGGAAATAATGTTAACCCTTACCTAATCCAATTGTGACTTTGACCCATGATGTTCTTGTATGACTTTCTTTGGGATATGAAAGAGAAAGTTCTTCCCTAATCTATTTAGGAAGAAATAAAGATAAAGCACATAGGATTCCTTTACAAAGGAATTTCCAGCAGGATATTTGCTGGAATGTTATTTCTTCTTTCTCAAAGCAAGCATGCAGATATCTTTGATGAAAGGGCACCATGACCTTTGGCCTTCCTTGCTCAGAATAATAGTTAAAACTTTACTCTTCTGTGTTCCCATAGGAAGAACAAGCAATACAAGAATAATGCTAATGGGATTTCAAGTCCCATGGGCACCAGAGAATATTGCCATTTGTATATGAGCTTACCCTTGAAAGAGATGAGGGAAAAGCTAGTATGACAGGGAAGAGGATGAATAGACCGGAGGATAGGGAAGAGGACAGGTAGAAGCAGAAGCTGCAGCCAGGATCTGAGAGACCACTGGGTCTGTCCCCAAGGCATCTTTTCATATTTCAAGACTGTTTCTCCTCCCCTTCCAGTGTTTTCCATTCTCTCACAGGCATAGAATCCCAAGAAAGCTCACTAGACACATAACCTAAATAAGAAGTAAGATCCATGCAATACCTTTGAGGTCCCTGTGTCTGCTTTTCAGTTTGCTTTCCATTTGACCTACTTGATTTCCTTTATATCTTGGGCACGTAGATAAATGCATATTTTTGTAGTGGTCCCGGTCTATCTATATTTGAGTTTTCAGGAGGGCATGCCATTTGGAAAAGTTTTACTTAGTAATAGTGAAGGAAAAAAGACGACTTTGTGTTTGAAGTCGTAGCCTTGTTTCAATGACATGTAAAAGATGGATGTTCGCCATCATGCATCTTTCCAGGCTAAGAATCCAGCATATCTTTAGAAGATGAATGGATTGGCGAGGCTGGTTAATACATTATCTTTGTTTTGCTGCTGGCTAGCAAAGGAGAAATGTTACGATGGTCAATAGGTTGTCCTGCTCTTGTTTTTATGTTCATGCAACGTATCCAATATGCTGAACACTAAAAATTTCCTGTCGTACTTTAATTCCTGGAGGGAATAAAAGATAGAATGGAAAGAATGAATGAAACATAACCTAGAATTATCTAACCCCTTCCCCTCATTCCTGAATAAATTAGAAACCTCTCTTCTTCTGCCCTAATGCGTAAAAAATTCCTCATGTCTTGTTTTTTTGTCCTTCGATGGGGCTCTCTGGAGGCTGCAAATGGTGTGTTCATGGCTTCATTTCTGTAGTTTTTTCTCAGAGGCTATCTGAGGTAAAAGTTTAGAGACTTGAAGACAGAACTGATTTGCAAGAGGGACTTTGAATTATGATCACTTATATCTGATCAGATTAAAAGGGCAGAGGACTTGGAACTAATCTGTCTTTTGCTTTCAGAAGCAGTGGAAGAAATGAGTTGCTGACAGGTTGGGACCACAGTGACGATAAGGTGATCATTTGACGATTGTGCTTTCCAAAACAATTTAAAGTTTAGGAAAATATTTTAGAAGTAGATAAAAATGTTAGGACCACTTTTAAACATTCATTTTATCTCCTTGCCCAAGGAATGCTATAGATACAAATCAGGTAGGGACTATCAGTTAGGATGTCCTCTTTTGAAAGTAGCAGTAAAACCAACTCAAACTTGCTTAGACAACAAAGGGGATATGTCAGTCAGGTAACTTTCGAAGGCCAAAGGGCAGGGCAGGTTTCAATGATATTGGATCCAGAGTTCCACACAGTGTCATTAGGATTCTGACTTTATTGCTTGTGAATCTCTTGGCCTGTCCTCCCTGGTGATTTGGCATCATCCGGAGTCCTGCTTCCCTCCTGGTAGGAAATGGCAGGTTCAGGCCACCTGTGCACACATCGCCCTGTCCAGACAAGGTGAGCATGCCCTCATTCCTTCTTAGAAAGGGCCTGAGAGTGAGTCTGACCAGTCCACTTGGTTGGCCTAGGCAACATCACCTGCTTACCCCTAGAGGTGAGGTTGGAGTCAGCATTCCCAGAATGCCACAGTGATTTTCAGACACAGTGTCTCAGATGTGAATGTAGAGTGTCAGAAAGGGCTGAATGGATGCAACCAAGTGTCCATGGTGGCTTACCACGACTAAGAGCCTCATGAGCTTCATAGGCCAAGGGAGGAGGGCTTCAAGGCTTCTTCCTTCTCATCAGTGCCTGTTTGGCCTTATTTCTGATGACTGTTAACACATCCTTATCTATTTAACTCTTCAAGATACCCAGAGAAGTCTAATCTTCCACTTGACTCTAGAGTGCAGTATGGCATTTCATGGCCAATCATTCACCTTTTTCTCCCCCCTCTTTTTTTCTTAACTTAAATAACACTTGGTGCAGTTTAATCCCATTTTTTCTTATTTAATAGTCACTGGAAAGAAAGAACATCTGGCTTAGCCATTCTGAATGATATCTCTAAATCTGTTTCAGTGTTTTACTATCACTTTTATAGCTTTGCCTTCCTCATGTCACATTAAAATAAATGCCTTTGTTTTCTGTGGTCTCCAGCTTACTGATCTGAAGCAAGTGTGACTTAGCTGAGGTGATCCTCTGATTTAACAAGAGAAAGGTGCTATGAATGGCAGCAGCTCCCAAGCTGTAGATTTGGCACACTGCAGCCTAGGGGCCAAATCCAGCCTGCAGCCTGCTTTTGTAAATAAAGTTTTATTGAAACAAAACCACATTCATTCACTTATGTTTTGTCTATGACTGCTTTCCCTGCTTTGATTGCAGAGTTGACTAGTAATGGCAGACATTCTGGCCCTTTACAGAAAAAAAAAAAATTTACTGACTCCTGGATTCAATGAGCCACATTCTTTACTTTAAAAACTATGAAATATTTTACAGCTAAGTAGCATGCTCTTCCCAAGAATCTCTGGGTCTTTGAAAGTGTTAAGAATGGCAGAGGTGGAAACGATCTGAAACGATTCTAGTCCTAGTCTTTCATTCCACAGATGACAGACTGAGTCTCAGAGATGACACGTGATGTACACAAGACTCCATAGCATGTGAGAGGTAGATCAGTGTGCCCTTTATTTCCTACACCAGGTTGGTGTACTGGAAGATACAAACATACCGCTGCTACCAAGAGGGGCATGAAGCCTGAAATATTTTGAGAAGAGTTTTGGGGCAAGCAATAAACCTCTGCCTTTTACCAGTTTGGGCAAGTTATTTACCCTAGCTGAATTCAACTTCTTCTGTAGAATGGAAGTAACAATAGTACTTCCCCCTTGGAGTTCTGCTGTGAGTGAGACATCCAATGTAAATAAAGTACATAGGAATAGCTCGATAAATGTTGGCTGCAGCTATCATCAGCATCAGCATCAGCATAGTCGTCATCATCGTCATCAATGTCATCAACAGCAGGCTACCTTGTACTCTTCCTTGCTTCTTTCTTGTCTGTCTTAGAGGAAGAGGGCTCACCTTTCTGTCCAAGGCTAACTCCATCAATTGGGAATTGGATCATTTCCTCTCATGGCCCCTCACAGACATTCTGTCAGTTACCCCATCTGTCTTGTATTTTCTATTGCTTCTTTTCCACTGTTGATTCAAATTATTAACAAAATTCTCAAATCTGAAATATTGTAATAAAGATGTTGCCACCACATATTTCCTCTTGATAGAGTGTCACATGTTTCTCTTTCCCTTCATTGCCCTGCCAGTTCCTGTCCCACTGACTTGACTCCCTCAAGTTTCATTCTAAATTCATCTCTTCTAACACTGACCTAGCTGAGGTCACAGACAAATCTGTGGGACGCTATAAAGTCTTCATCTGTCCCAATCTTGGGCAGCATTAAAACTTTTGACACCAAACATTCTTCTGCGGGAGACACCTTTTTCTTTGTTTTTGAATCGTGATCCTATTTTGCGTGTCTTCCCACCCCCTGATAAGTCTCTTTCCCAACTTGCTCCTTCTCTATCTTGTACATAACAATTTTCCTATGTTCTATACTTAGAACCCGCCTTTAGTAATCGTATACTTTGCATGGCTTCAATGATTGCCTTTCGAGCTGATAGATATCTCTATCTGAATGTAGCAGTAGCATTTATAACCCCCAAGCTCCCCTCCCAAATTAGTCCTCTACCTAATTCTTCCTCCCCTTCTTCATTCTTATGATGTTCTAATACCTCACGTATATCGGGCACCTCCTTTGTGCTAAGAGCTTTCAAAGCAGGAAATCACTTTTAAAAATTAACTCCAGTCTATGCTTTATTCAGTTTTTACCTTTTTCCGTTCCAGGATTTCATCCAAAATGCCACAATTACATTTATTAGTCATGTCTCCTTAGGTTCCCCTTGGCTGTGCCAGGTTCTCAGACTTTCCTAGTTTTTGACAACCTTGACAGTTTTGAGGAATCCTGGTCAGGAATTCTGTCGAGTGTCCCTCAGTTGGGATTGGTGTGATGTTTCCCTCATGATTAGATAGGGGTTCTGGTTCTGGGAGGAAGAGCACACAGAGGTGAAGTACCATTTTCATCAAATCCTATCAAGGGTGCATATTATCAGCATGACTTACCATGGCTCATGTTAACTTTGGCCACCTGACTGGGGTAGAGTTTGTCAGATTTCTGTACTGTAAACTTACTATTCTCACCCCTGGCCCTCTCACTTTCCACACTGTACCCATGGGAAGGAAGTCACTATATGCAGCCCAGGCTTAACGCAAGGGAGTTACACTCTCCCTTGGGGAGGGCGGAGTATCTATATAAGTTATTTGGAATTCTTTTACACAGGAGATTTAGATATTATCCCCCGTTTATGTATTACTCAATCACTTAGTTATATCACTTATGGACTCCTGGTTACTTACTCTATACTTTGGTTACAACCTAGCACTACTTAATTTTGTTTCTTAAATCATTCCTGTTTGGGCCATTGGGAGCTCTTTTGGTTGGCCTCTGTTTGTCTTTGATATACTCCTATTAATTCCCTGTGTGTTTTTAAATTATTTTTGGAGCACTTTCTCACTTTCTAGCACTATAAAATGCTCCAAGCTCATCTTATCAGTTTCCTACCCTAGTCCAAGAACCAGCCATTTCTCCAAGGAGCCATGTTCTTTTAATTGGAGAATAGTATGAGAAACCAGGATCTGGCTGCTAGGCATGCTCTTTGCTACTGGGGTGTTGCTTCTTTTCGGCCCTCCCAGCTGACAGAGCAAGGATATATATGCATGTATACTAACCTGTATGCTTACAAATATCTATGACTATTTCTATATGTAACTATTTGTATCTACCTTAAGCTAAACATGAGTTCATACTGCTGTCTCCAGCTCGAACCTATTACCACCTGGACCATTTTGGTCTCCTCCCCTTGCTTGTTGATAACTTCCCATTCCGTAGGGAGAATTCATTTTCTTAATTCTTCACGGCCAGTGTACATTTGTAGTGTTACTAAAATGGCTACTCTGTACCCCTGTGGGAGCAGTCTTTATCAAGTAGAGTTCAGGGCTTATGTGTTGTTTATATTGACTTTAGTCTCACAGACCCAGTCATTTTCACAGTTATTCCAGTTAGCACTGTTTTTCTCCACTAGCAGTGAGACTGTGTTGTACATCTGTAATACAGCTAGATTGTTTTGTCAGTTTTAGCATTCCATCCTGGGATCTCACAACCTCCTAAATGATTTGTTAAAAATTTCTATACATTAAGGTCCCATTTTGTGCTATAAAGTTATATGGGTTTTGACAAATGCATAGTGACATGTATCCACTATTACATTATTGTACAGAATAGATTTACCACCATAAAAATTCCCCTATGCTTAACCTCCTCAACACTCCCTTCCCAACCCCCTGGCAACCATGATCTCTCTTTTCACTGTTGGTATGCTTTTGACTTTTCCACAGTGTCATATAATTTGAATCACACAGTATGTAGAATTTTCAGACTGGTTTTTCTTTGAAGGTAGCAAGGTGCATTTATGATTCATCTCATGTGTTTTCATGTTTCGGTTACTTATTTATTTTTATTGCTGAATAATATGCCACTGTGTGGATGTACCACAGTTTGTGTATTCATTCACTTATTGAAGGATATCTTGGTTGCTTCTAGTTTTTACCAATTCTGATTGAAGCTGCTATAAGCATTTATGTGCAGGATTTTTTATGGACATACATTTTCAAATCAGTTAGGTAAATACCTAAGAGCACAACTGTTGAATGGAATGTTTAATTTTGTATTGGTATTGCCAGTGTTCTGGATTTTATAATAGTTATTCTAGTAGGTGTGTAGTAGTATTTTATCATTGTTTTCATTTGCATTTCCCTAATGTCATATGATGCAGAGCATCTTTTCATATGCTCATTTGCCATCTGTATATCTTCTTTAGTGAGGTGCCTATTCAGATCTTTTGCCAACTTTTTCAATTGGGTTGTTTATTTTTTATTGTTAAATGCTAAGATTTCTTTGTACATTTTTACTATAAGACCTTTATCTGATACCTGCTTTACAAATATAAGCTCCTAGTCTTTTCATTTTCTAAGCAGTATCTTTTGCAGAAGAAATTTTAATTTTAATAAAGTCTAACTTACTAATTTGTTTTCTTTCATGGATTATGTTTTCATTTTTTTCTTCTAGAAGTTTTATAGTTTTGCATTTTACACTTAGGTCTATGATCCATTTTGACTTAATTTTGTAAAAAGTATAAAGTATATATCTATAATACTTCTTACTCTTTGTCTTTTCTTTTTTTTTCTCTTGCACATGTGTTTGTCCAGTTGTTCCAGAAGGATTTGTTAAAAAGACTGTCCTTTCTCTATTGAATTGCCTTTGCTCTTTTGTCAAAGATCATGTGACCATATTTATATAGGTCTATTGCTGGTCATCCTGTTGTGGTCCATTGACCTATATGCCTGTACTTTTGCTACTAGCACACTGTCTTAATTACTGTGGCTTTATAGTAAGGCTTAAAATTGAGTAGTATGAAAGTTTTATAGGCAGCATATTGTTTTAAAAAGTAAATTTTTAGTAACATATAGTATACACACAGAAAAATGCAGAAATGATAATGTGCAGCCTGATATATATTTGTTAAGTAAATACATTTGTGTTAAGTGGTCCCAAGTTAAGAAAAATCAGCAGCAGCATTTTCAGAGCTTCCTTAATGCTCGTTCCAGTTATTAACCCTCCAAACAATGGTAATCATTATCCTGACTTCTTAATAATGTGGATTAGGTTAGCCTGTTTCTATACATTATTTAAATGGAGTCATACAAATGTACTGTTTTGTGTCTGGTTTCTTCCCTCAATGGTATGTTTGTGAGATTCATCCATCTTTTTTTGTGTGTAGTTTTTGAGCTTACTTCTGAATAGTTTTCTATTGTATGAACACACCGCAATCTATACTTTCCTTTGTGTGTGTGTGTGTGTGTGTGTGTGTGTGTGTGTGTGTGTGCCTGGAAATTTGTATTATTTTCAGTTTTTATTATTACAAATAGGAGCAGTATGAAATTCTCATATGTATTATTCAGAGTCCATATGTACACATTTCTGTTGGATTTGCTCCTGAGAGTGAAAGTCAGCATCCTAGGGTATATATATATATATATATATATATATATATATATATATATATATATATATATATATATATATATATATTCATCACTAATTTTTCAAAAGGGTGCTGTCGGTTTATATTCCACTACTAGCGTATGAGAACTCTTCTTCATATAGCATATATTCTAATCCTCCAAACAGTTCTATGCAGAGGTGCTATTTTATTTTCATTTTATTTTTTAATTTTTTAGTTGCAGTTGACATTCAATATTATATTAGTTTGAGGTGTATGAAATAGTAGTTAGACATCTATTTAACTTACAAGGTGATTACCTTGATAAGTCTAGTACCCACCTGACACCATACATAGTTATTAAATATTATTTGCTATATTCCCTCTCCTGCACTTTACATCCCTGTGACTATTTTCATTTTAAATGTAAATAAATTGGATTCTTAACAAGATAAATGACTTAACAAAGGTTGTGTATACTATTGATTTACCCCCAAGGCAGCCCGACCTCAAACCTCATATACTTTTAATCACTACCCTTTGCTCCTCTAAGTTAAGGATGCCCCTCAGGTACAAATTGTCTTCTACTTTGAAACTTCCAAAGTTTATTTAGATCAAGCTTCATGGCAGCCCAATATATGCCAACTTCTACTATGGCCAACAGATGGCGCTAACAGTAGTTTAAACCATCACTTTGGGTTTTTGAACGTAAGAACTCAGGTACAACTTCTTACAACTAGTCTGCACGTTGGTCTGAACTGATCTGAGAGCTAGAAATCTTGAAGGTCGTTCCTCTTTCTCTCCCACCCCACCTGGTTAGACCCCAAATCCCAAACCTCTTACTCAAAAATAATTCCTGAATATGCATCTACCTCCACTCTCTCCTTCCTCCATGTTCCCATTATTCTCTCCTCCTTTCTCTTTTATAGCATTTACCACAGGCAGAGATATATGTCCCCATTTTGCTCTGTATGTTCTGAACTCTTCAAGGCAGAGACTGAGTCACATCTATTCTGTTCCTTGGGGTTTGACATAGTGCCTGGCACCGAGAAGGTGCTCATGTTTGAGGAGGGAAGCAAGTTCTGGCAGAAATCAAACAGTTCAAAATGACTCTCTTTTTCCTATGATCACATAAGCTCAAAGGTTATTTGACTTTGCCTGTCTGCCCTGAATGGCCTGGTATCATACTCTGACCTCTGGGAGAACCGGACTCATTATCATAGACCCCTGGCCCAACAGTGTGGCTCATTTGTGCATTCTGTCTCTTCTGAAAGATAAGAGATTACACAAGCTTCAAGGTCATTTCTTTATTCTTGGGTGGTTGCCATCGGTGTTCTGGTGGCAGACTGTAGTGATGACCAAACCATCCATTGACCCTGGTTCAAATTAGATTGCTGGTGATTAAGGATCAGGAATGGACTAGGTCAGTTTGAGATTAAGCAGAGTTACCAAGGACAAATCTGTCTCTGTATGAGAATGGTTTTTGGACCTCTGGTTTGTGGGCTTGGGATTTGATTTTAATCACATAGTCTTATGCACTCGGAATAGGGAAAATTAAAAAAAAACACCAAAACATTAAGAACAGTAATGTTTTCAAAAAACATATTTTCTTCCCCTGACCTTCTCTTCCTACGCTTTTCCCATGGTTGTCACTTTTCAAGGTTAGTGTTGATATTCTGTCACTCCAGTATATCACTAAGTTTGGGTTAGGAGCCAGACCAGTTGGTACAATTCTGATACATTTCGTATATCTATGATCTTGGGTAAGTTAATCAACTTCTCTGAGCCTCAGATTTCTCATCTGTAAAGTAGGTTTAATGATAGTGCCTTCCTCCTATAGTTGTAATGAGGATTAAATGAGTTAGCATATATATAAAACCCTTAGAACAGTCCCAGCCCATTTTAAGTGCACTTTGTAAGTGTTGACTCTTTTCTCTCTCTCTCTCTCTCTCTCTCTCTCTCTCTCTCTCTCTCTCTCTCTCTCATATATATATATATATATATATATATATATATATATATTTTTTTTTTTTTTTTTTTTTTCCACACCACACCAGGCACACTGTTTTGTGATGCTATCTTGAACATAAAAAGTACTTCATTTGTTATTATATTTCATGTTGTGGTAGCTTTTATTACTAGGGTGAAAAATGGCCAAATGTAAATGAACTTACATCTGAAATATTTTTCTCACCAATTTTACTGAACATTTTCTGTGCACTCTCTGTAGTAGATGGCTTTGCTCTCTACGCGTGTCATAACAATTCCTTACGTTTGTATTGCATCTTAAAGTTTACAAGCTGCTTTCACTCACAGAATCTCCTTCAAATCAGAATTACTTGCAAGAGGAACAGGGCCTGTTTCATATTCATTCCTTTATTATTTAAGAAATGAGATAGCTATGTCTTACAGTGATTAAGGAGATTTGACAAGATCTCAAGGCTAATAAATGACAGAGCTGCAATTACCAGTCTTCTTGTCCAGTAGCTCACAGTCATTGTCAAGTTCCATGAGTCTATGGACATGTGGTAAGCTCCAATCAAATGAGTATGTGTCCATTAATAAAATCTGTGTACATATAATAGCTTCTACCTAACCCCAGGAATTAGGTATAGAAAACCCTCATAGTAGGAGAATTCACATTCCAGGACATCATATTTGAAATAAGTGTGGGCAATAGAAGCCTCAAATGAGTCTGAAAATATTTCAGATTTCATGTTTACTAACATAACTTAAAACATAAACAGAAATAAGGACGAGATTAGTGAGAGTGTCCACATTTTTAGTGGGTAGCAAGGTCATTCCAGGACCTCCCTTCCCAACAGTCACAGCAGTAGCTTGATGGGTTTTTTGTTTATTTCTTTATCTTGGCAGATATTGTGCGTATGACAAGGTATTTTTTTTTTTTCTGGGTCTGCTTCACTATCCAAATGTTCAATGCCTTTCTGGTTTTATGACTCAGCATTATTGATTTCTGCCTTCCTGGGGCCCACATCCATCAGCCCCTCTTAGACGCCATTCAGCTGTCTTCCTGGGCTTGGACACGGTCAGAATTCAGTAATAGAAGGCTCCACTTTAACTCCCCTCACTTCGTTTATCTCACCCAAGGCTTCTGTAAGACCCCTTTTGCTTTCTGCTACTTCCTTTACCTCCTGTTTTCACCCCCAAATCCCAGGACACCTTTATTAACTTACCTGTGAAAGACTGACTCAGCGTATTCTAGAACAGAAACCTTCACTGTTTCACAGTAAAAGTGTGAGAGCCATGATTGTGCATAAGATTTCATTCAATCTGATTAAACAAATATGCATTCCGTTTCTATATATGTAATTACAGGTCCTCAGGAAAATTCCTTTTGAGAACCCAGAACCTCATGATTCATCCAGATTCTTTCTGATTCATGTCCCTCCTGGGAAGCCCGCGGAATGAATCAAGTATAGCTCTTGTTTATTGTTCTTAATTAAGTTCCCCTAAAGTTTTCCTATGTTTTCACAATCCATCCCTCCCCAAAGCTTCACATCTGTACTACCAAAAGTCTCTTGACAGAGTTGTGTTTTTATTTAAAAAAAAAAAATGCTTGCTAGCTCTTTAGATATGTCCCTGTAAGAATGTTAGGGAGAAATCTGTCCCATTGTATTGTCAATCCATTGAAACCAAGTTGTGATTGATAAGCCCATGACTTATGACAAAGGGGAAGCAGTGAAAGAGTCAGAGCCTCTTTGTCCCTCCTCTCAAATTGAGTGCCGGATGCTGCAGCCCAGATGCCCCCATCAGGACCCAGGCACACTTTTCTCCAGCTGCATTGAGTGTGGGCTGCTGAATGCCCCCAGAGCTCATTCTCTCTCCTAATTGCTCCTGCCTAAATGGATCACTTTGCCCAGGGTTGGGATCCCACCCAGGAGGAAAGGAGCAGACTTTTCCTCCAGAGCACAAGTGCCTGCTCCTCTGGCCTGAATTTAGGACAAACTCTAAAAGGCCATCCAAGCCCCAAAGCTCCCGATGGCGTCCTGAGACTTCTGTCAGAAGTGCATCACAGGTCAGCTCCTCCTTCTGCCTTCCAGGGTGATCCCAAGAGCATTCCCAGTAAACCCCTTGCATATAAATCTCAGAGTCTCAGAGCCTTTTTCTCAGGGATGCAATCTCAGACAAATTGTGTTGTTATCTGCAGTGGGCTGGCTGGAAATTGAGGGCAAAAATCGCTCAGCATCCAGCCCTATTGCTAAGCAAAGCATTCTGGTCCAGAGCTGTTCTGACTCTTACAATCCTAAATTTGGCCACAAGCTGAAGCTATGCTCATGACATGTGGCTACAGCTTGGCATGGGCCTTCATAAGGACTACTAGGAGTATGCAATTCTTTGATATCCCTTAGTAAAGATTTCTTCTTGTTATGCTCAAAGAAGACAAAGAGAATGGTCTGGCTTACAGAGACCCTAAATTTGCACTCTTTAACATTGTCCTCAGGGATGAGGTCGGACATAGAGTAGTGAACCTAAAAAGATACGGCCATGGTCCTCATGGTGGAGAGAGAGGCGAGTTAGGAGGCAATTACAATATGGTCAGACTTGCTGTGACTGGCAACTGTACTGTTCTATGGGGAGACATATGAAAGGGGGCTAACCCAGGACGAGGTTTAGAAAGGGCTTTTCTGTAAATGGCTGAGAATCAGGGATTGGACTGGCAAGTTAACGGAATCAGGGATTGGACTGAGAAGGAAATGGTCATGTGAGGTCCTGTGAAAGTGGTTCAGGCTTGATGGACAGGCTTAGGAAGAGCCTGGACCCTGGTGTGTTTGAGTAACTGAGAGATGTTGTCCATGGTCCTGGAGGGAGCATGAGCTGAGAGGTGAGAGTCTGGGCTGGGAAGGTCAGCAGAGGTCAGATTCTGCAGGGCTCAGTGAAACACATTGGCGAATCGACCTGTGCCCTCAGAGCAATGGAGAGGCATCAGTGAATTTTAGGGTGACAGTCATCTGATCAGATGTGCTTATTTTGTGAGTCTAATATTTGTGAATTGAATTAAGGTCATTTATAATACAGATTAGCATAGTCAGGTTGACTGAAAAAAAATTAAAGACGGTGCCTCCATATAATCAGAATGATGGATTCATCTCCTCAGTGTGTATTGGTTGTGAGGGGCCTGGCATTAAGGACATGAGAGAATTTCAAGAATTCCAGACAGGAAACAGAATGTGACAGCTGAAGGTGGAAGTGTGTAATGCACAAAAGCCATTCCTCTGTCTGTGTATGTGTGTGTGTGCGCGCGCGCGCGCGCGCGCATGCACACTGCTCTCTGTCTGGAGGTCTTCTGCTTTTATCTTCTTTTTCAATCAATCCCTCCCTCCCTCCTTCCTTCCCTCCCTCCCTCCTCCTTTCTTCTCTCCCTCCCTTCTAGCTCTATGTCTCTGTTTATTTAATTTCTTTCTCACTAGGTCTCTCTCTGGCTCTCTGCGCAAAGAGGGCACAGAAAACATGTCTAAGGAAGAGACTCCCCTGAAGGCAAGTTCACAGGCCCCGTCTTAGCCTTAGCATATCACATCTGGGTTCTGAGCGACGCCTGGAATGGCATCGCTGAGTGACTGTGAACGCAGTCTTTCTGGGAAAGGAGCTTTCTGTAGTAGACTGTCTTAGGACTGAAGAGAAAGAGTAAATGTTTTTCTTTCTGTTATTTTAGTCATGTCTAAGCTCCCTTAATTAAAAAGTAATCATATTTTCCCCGGAGTAAATATTTGATCTAAAACTCAGACGACGTGCTAACATCAATACTGCACAGGAAGGTTCCCCAAACTCCAGTGGGCTGTGGAGGCTTGTCCTAAACCCCCTAGTGAGTCACAATTTTTCTGCAGAAACTCATTCTCGTCCAGATTGCTAAATGGTGGGGGAGGAACCGAAGGCAGATATTGATCTGTGAAGAATAAATGAGAGAAAATGACCAGAACAAATAAACTTTGGGGAACCAAATCATAGAAATCATTTGTCCCCATCAAAACTCCCACTCCATTCAGCTATTCTTAGAGGAAAAAACAGAGAGAGAGAGAGAGAGAGAGAGAGAGAGAGAGAGAGAGAGAGAGAGAGAGAACATTGATATACTTGTTAAGGTTTGGGGTTTGTTTTTGTATGAAGATATTATTGAAGTCGCCGCTTCTTTCTTGTTGTTTGTCATATATAGATATAGATATAGATATAGATATAGATATAGATACATAGATATAGATAGATATAGATATATAGATATATATATATATTTTTCCCCCCCAGCTCCATTCTATCTGACGTGATATGTTGCTTTTCTCCTGCATTTGGGTGGCCTAATTGATGTTTCCAAGGAGGAGGGCTCTCGTGGTTACTGTGTCACTCTTCTGCACTCTGAAGTGTCTCTAATCCCTCTAATGGTTGTCTTCTTGGCATGCAGGCACGTCTGACACCCAGAGTAGAACAGCAGCTCTGGGACACAGAGTGAAATCTTAGCCAGAGTGTTCATGACCTAGAGTTACTCCAACAGACTGCCTCTTGATTAAGCTGGAATAATACCCTACACTGTTCTATTTTATAGTCACTAAATGAAATTTACTTACACAGTTTCTGTATAAATGAACACCTTCCCAGTGTAATGAGTTTTTGGAAGGAGTGTGGGGGAGAGAAAAAGAGTTAGGAGAGGTAGGCAGGCTCTCGGGTCACGTCTGTTGCGACTGAGTGTGGCGTTAAGCAAGCCCCTGACCTCCCTGGATGTCCTCTGTTCAAGGTCAGACGAGATGGTCACCAAAGTCCTCTCTACAAATCTAATACTCAGGATGGGTGTGTTTTCGGACCTAATCTGAGAAAGTTGTTCTCTCTCTTAAGCAGTTCAGTTCTCCTTCCTAAACTAGAGATAATAGGAGAAACTATGTCCATGAAATCAGTGGTTCTTATTGAGTAGGGTTAATTGATGTGTTTTTCATTTCAGCTACAAGAGGAGTGCTATTCAACGTGTTATTCTTTTTCTTTCTTTTTTTTCCCCCACCAAAATGCAGTGTGGTGTGGGAAAAAAGTGGGTTTGAGTGTGAGTGTGTGTAGGGGAAGCTCAGCGGAGCTGAGAAAGGGCAGTTATACCAGCAGAATATGGAGGTCAGCCTGAGGACCAAGAAAGCAATTTCCCTTCTCTTTGCTCACTCTACCTTTTATTATTATTATTATTATTATTATTATTATCATTATTAGTTTGAGGTATACAAAACAATCAGTTAGACATTTATTCCCCTCACAAAGCAATAATCCCCCCAATCTACTACCCCTCTGACATCATATAGCTGTTACAATTCCATTGACTCTATTCCCTATGCTGTACCCCACATCCCATGACTATATATATATATATATATATATATATATATATATATATATTTGACATTCAATATTACTCAACTTCAGCTTCAGGTGTACAGCACAGTGGTCAGGGATCCAATGTTGTAAAGATTTTGTAGGGTGTCAAATGGGCACTTTTCTTATTAGGGAGACCACTTCACGGACTGATCACTCGGCTTTTTATATTGGATTCTATGCAATGACTGCTGCCTTCTAGAACTCCGTCCCCCCTCCCCCCTTATTCATTATGATTCTCTAGGCCTGCCTGGAATGAGTTATTTACAAAGACTTCTCTAAGTTTTTAGAGGCTTCTGTTACTCACAGTCTGAACTTTGTCCCCAGCAGGTCCTCAGTAAAGACTGGTTGAATGGAATTGAATATGATCATGCTTCAAATGTTAGCTCTCAGGTGCAACCACTCTTCAAAGAAGCCTCAGTGTTGACATTCTCAGGGGTGACAAAGCCTTATGCAAGCACACGGAATGAAGGAAGGACTGCAGTTGTGCTGTGTTTCGTCCTAAAAGACCCGCTGACTTATTCACTTCTTTTTCCCATGGTTCCAAGCAGTACTCAGCTGAATTTGTCAGGAACGCCTATCAATACTTTTTCTTCTCAGTTCTACTGAGAAAGAATTGACATACATCACTGTGTAAGTTTAAGGCATTTGATTTATGTACATTGTGAGATGATTACCACGGTAGGTTTGGCTAACATCCATCTTCTCATATAGACACAACCAAAAGAAAAGAAAGAAGAAAAGAGTAGAGAAAGAAAAATTTTCTCCTTGTGATGACAACTCTTAGGACTTCTTTCTTAATAAGTTTCCTAAATAATACAGCAGTGCTAACTATAGTCATCATGTTGTACAATATATTGCTAGGACTTACTAACCTCATAAGCGGATGTTTATACATTTTGACTACTTTCCTCCAATTCCCTCTCCACCCAACCTCGGCCTCTGGTAACTGCAAGTCTAATCTCATTTTCTATGAGTTTTTTGGTTTGTTTGTTTGTTTCACATCTAAGTGAGATCATACAGTATTTGTCTTTCTCTGTCTGACTCATTTCACTTAGCATAATGACTTCAAGGGCCATCCATGTTGTCACAAATGGTAGGATTTCCTTGTTTTGCGTATGGCTGAATAATTTTCCAGTGTGTGTGTGTATGTGTGTGTGTCACAATTTCTTTATCCATTGATCAATCTGTAGACACTTAGGTTGCTTCCATGTCTTGGCTGCTGTCAATAACACTGTTATGAATAGGGGGGACAGACATGTTTTTGAATTACTGTTTTCATTACCTTTGGTTTTGTCCCCACTTGTTAGTATCTGCACATCCTTTCCTCCTTAGCAATGTTGTCACTTGCTCAGAGAAGCAATATCTAACCACACAAACCAAGGTTGGCTTCCGGCTTATTCTCTTGCAGAGAGCTTTCATTTCCATTATAGTCTTTAGCACAATATTTTATGATATTATAAATAATATCATATACTTTATAAAGAACAGTATTTTTTCTTGATTGTAAACTTCATAAAGGAAGGGGCCATATATATTTGGTCAGTGGTGAATCTTCATAGCAGTGCCTGAACATGCTACTCACTCGATAAACATTTGTTCAATGATTGGATGGATGGATGGATGGATGGATGGATGGATGGATGGATGTGGTGTGGAATGTTTGAGATTGTAGGAAAACTTTAGGAGAGCAGGAAGAAGAGTCCTTACCATATAGCATTTGTCTATAGCTGTGTGCCCTGGTTTATGAGTCAATGAACATATCCAAGATCTGTTTTTGAAATCTTTACTTAAGAACCCAGAATTTCCTGGTGTGATCAGTACCCCCACCCACTTCGCTCAATCATCTAAGTTCAAAATGTGTCTCTCTTAAAACATTTTTCTCAGTCAATCTGATTCTGAAATTAACAAAACCATATCTGTGACTCAAAGAACTGATCTGTATATCTTTGTATTGTGGTGTTCTTTATCCACAATAAAGCCACAGTTTTGAGAAACATGTTTTGGGCTCACAATAATTTGATTCTTTCAGAGATACTTTTGTGGAATTTTAAATATCTTCCTGTTTGGGTTGTCCTTTGTCCTTTTGCATGGCCCATTTCTTGGGGGACATTTTCTCCTTTCTTGGATTCCATACCTTGCTTGTATTTTTTTCTGGCCAATCTTCCCTCCTGGATGACTTCCATGGAGCTTCTGCCCTAAGGCATTTTTTTAGGATTCAAAACCAGGTAGGTTCATAGCAATTACATGACAAAGCACATTCTGAATCCACAGCTGATAGTTACTCTTCTACTCTAGCACTGCACTAACCTCCCTGCCTAAATAGGGAGTCCCAGTTCTCCTTTTTTGTTATGTGGATTGAGGGTTTAGAGAGGAGCAAGTGGTCATTCAGGGGCAAAATTGTCAGTCTAGGACCCTACAAGAACATTCGAGACAGGAGTTCATAGCCATCATCTTTCATGGTCCATTCAGAGTGGTGGTTCCACAGTGATAGTTTCACTTCCAGGACTTTGAGTTGTTGTTTGTTTTTGTTTTTCCCAAAGAAGTGGGTTTCAGGGAAACATGTTGCCAGATGGAAATAACTTTATGAACTTGTCATTGACACAGATCACCCAGGTGCAAAAACAGTGTCAGGTACTCGTAGCAGGTAAAACTGAGTTGGGGAGCCTGGGAGAGATTTCATATACCTAGTGTTAGGGTGGTACCCCAGATTAGGGTGGGCAGCACTTCTTTTTGTCTCCCTCCGGGTTTCTTTCTGGCATCAGAGCACGTTTCCTCCTTGCAGAGAACCATCCTCCCCACTGTCATTCCTTGTGGTTTAGGAGCTTATTGTTGGAAGACAGTCCTTTATGGGTCTTTGGCATTTCTGCACATCTTGTATCAGCTTTGAGGACAGAGATAGGGTCTCCCCCCAGGCAGTGGGTAGGTTTGCTTCCAGACCAAAATAATAAAGACGCCATCATCTCGGGGAAGATGGGTAGGCAGGTTTGCTAGTGGCGCCCCTTCATGAGTCAGGGCAAATGCAGAGTGCCGCAGAAAGGCAAGATGCCTGCAGGTGGAAAAGGCAAGTGTGTGGGGCAGGCAAGAGGCGTGGGACTTGACAGTACGTTGGAGCTCTTCAGGCGAAACAAACACGTGTTATTACCTCAGGAATTTGATATTGTAGAGGATTAGGAATTTGAGTCCATCACCCCAAGCTGTTCTATGGCACTGTGAAGAAATGGTGACCAAGTTCAGGTTAGATTATCAACTGAGTATTGTTGTTATGATTCAGTGGTAAAGTGGTGTGGGACTTAGGGTAACACAGTGAACCCTGTGAGGTGAAAAGGTTGGCAGGCACTTTCAGGCCAGGGTTGCTTTTAAAGGGAGGCTTACTCTTTCTTTTCCTTTCATTTATTTGTTATTCTCTGTGTGTATATCCATGTGCATACTTGTGTACACATGTATGTGTGTACATGTGTGTATTTGTATACATGTGCCTGTGTGAATGTATGTGTATGTATATTTATGCTTGTATATGTATGTGTACCTAGGCATTTATCTTTCTGTTGTAGGATGCAGAATCCTACTCATCATCCCAGTATTTTATTGCTACTTTTATATAATCAACAGTGTGTTTATTACCAAATGTCCTTTTATGTTTCCAGTAATAGTTTCAAGTAGTGGTTAGAGAAGGGGCATAAAGAGGGAGCAGATAAAGCTTATCAAGCAAGGTTATAATAGGGAATGTTAATAGATTGAAAGAGAGAATTCGAGGCAAAAAACAAAAAAGGGAACAAAGAACCAATTTAAATACCTTTTATGAAATGGACCTACTGGAGCCTGGCTCCAATTCATTCTTTTGGCTTTTTCCTGAGTTCTTGTCATATAAAATATGTGTCAGTCACCTAAACAGTACATCACCATTCCAAGATGTTTCACTCATACCTGTCTAGCCCTCCTCTCTCACCCCCTGGCTCCCTATCTCTGCACTTACATGCACACTGTACCTGAAACAAAGTACCTTTCCTTTCCTAGCCCTCTGTGTCTTATCTCACCATGGCCAGACCTACCCAGACACTGGAGCCAAATTCCACAGAATTCACAAAATCCCATCATCCTTCCAGTAGATGCCATGTCTTATTTTCCCTTTGACACAAAGGATGAAAATATGTTGAATGATGCTTCTCACCTTTAATACACACATACACACACACACACACACATACACACACACACACACACACCAAGTTAATTTTAAGATTAGTTTCTTGAGACTGGCTCTGGGACATGTCAAAAGTGAGATGAAGATATATGAGGAGTGCACAGAAGTTGGAGTCCAGTTTTTTTAAGATGAGTTTTCACTTGAGAGTAAAATTTTAATTGGACGTTGAAACTTCCAGATAAGCTTTTGTTCACCATTTGTCATGAATTTATAGGGGAAAGGAAAAAATCAATATTCTACAGTACTTCTTTCATCCCAAGGAGGTTGAAAGACTTTAGCTGCAAAGTGAAGAGATCAGAGGAGAAACAGATTTATGAAGAAAAAAAAAACACCCCCATCTTAACAATGTCATTTGGAAGAACAGACTCTTTCTGAAGCAATTTCTGATCTCCTTTCCAAAGGCGATCACTTTTAATGGGTGACCACGGAGATGAGAAGCAATAAGAAGAAGGTACAAAGAGAAAAATGCAGAGTGCGGTTTTCTGTTCTCTGCAGTTTAGGGGAAAGTGATCCCAGCTGCAAATGTAGACATTTTGCAAACATTTAAGCCAGACTTTTTGCCAACTTGAAATACTTTTGCCGATCAAGACAAAACAGCATCACTCTGTTAAGATTCCAAGCAGCTGGAAGGTAGCAAAATAGGGCTGAACTTACTTAAATAAGGCTTGATTTAAGGGGACCCTTTCTGGGTGCACACCAGATTTTTCTGTAGTACAATCGATGTGGTTTCATCACTTTTTCACCAATGCAGCTTGATGAATATGTTTAAGAATTTCCTGGTTTCCTGTTGTCTGAATGCTTTGGTATCATACACGAAATAGTTTTATTTGGTTCAGTAACTGCTACCAATTTGTTCTGTCAAACCCCATGACTCTTTTTGGTTTGTCTGCTGACCTCATTTATGACTTAATCCGTGGGCTCCTTGAGGAGGCTGGTGCCTCTAGCAGAACTTCCTGATAAAGGTCTTAATCTGATGTGGCTCCTTGTGCAGGACTCCACTCTGTTTGCTAGTTGATCTCTGGTCGGAGATATCACATCACTTCGTCTTACCCTCTGCCTATGTCTGGCAAAACTAGAAGACAGTGTTATCTGGTATTGCTGATGTTTCTGCCTCTATGGCTTACTGGCATGTTCAGATCTAACCTACATATTTCTTGGGAACAGGAAACTTACCAAGATTTCCCTTTTTACACCATCCCTACCCACTGCTCTTTGCCCATCTCCAGCAGTGCAGAGACTTGCTATCCAGCTCAGTGACTAAACCAACATCTATTGAGAGCACATGATGTCATTTCCCCTTTACTTGGAGCCCCCCCCATACTTATTGTGGGAGAGGAGAGTAGCTTCTCTGAGAAGTCCTCTAGTTCCTCAGTCTCCCCTCATTCCTCTTTGTTCTACTTTATATCAACATAGTGGATAGAGAGAGGCGTGGGTTGGAGATAAAAGGAGGGTTAATGTTGATTCTGTTGACCTGTTGCCTTTCAACAACTCCTGTGGAAAGGTGTCTGGCTCTTCGACATTAGAATGTGTGACACTGAATTCATCTTCTCTCAGTTATAGACAAAATAGGACTCCCTACCTAGCATCATCCTGTTATGCCGTAGTTAATAACTTGTACTGGAAAAGGAAAAGAGTGAAAGGGAGAGTGTTGGAAAGGAATAATGCAGTGGCCCAGGAAATGGTGACATGGAATACTGGGATGGTTAATGGGAGTGATGAGTCTCTTTATCCCTAGAGCCCAGAACAGTACCTGACATACGCTTCCTGGGTAAACACTGAAAGAACGTTCCAAATTGCCAAGGTGTTATAAGGCGCTGGTGTGGTATTCCAAAGGAGAAGACAAAGTTGGAGAAAAAAGTCACCCTGGAAGAAACAGTCCTAGTTTTTCTCTTCTCCTCTTTCTCTTCTGAGCTCCAGTGTATGTTTTCCTTGCCGTGCCCACATAAAACTGTGCAGTGGGAAAATTGGAATTATCTTTGAGGCTACCATGAATAGTGGTGATCGTTAATACTAAATAGCTATTTTGAAGCTTTGGGTTTCGCTTGGCATGGCAAAGTGAATGTCATTAAAACGCTCACTTCTGAAGCACAATGGACTTAGGGAATATGCACTGAGCAATAGTGGTTCACAGTTGCCTTGAGTAAGAAATTAAATGTCAAGCAGTACAACATCTAAAAAGGAGCAAAAGGGGCCTCTTTTCTGGTCCCCCACTTTGGAAGTCCTCGTGTTCAACAATTACACACACACACATACACACACACACTCACACACACACACACACACACCCTCCTATATTAAATAAGGCATACATAGTTCCTATGTTACTCAGGATTGAGCACTCAGCATTGGCAGCTAAACCTCCACCCTCAGGACTGCTAGCACTGTTCAGTCCCCAGGGACATGCTTTCTCACATCTCTTGTCCAATATTCTGAAAAAAAAAGATGGCCGCATTTGAGTGCCTTGAGGATTTGTGGGTTGTGTCTGAAATGGGCACTGCCTCAGAGTGTGGGGAGGATTTGAGCAGCAAAAGCACTTAGGTAAGACAAAAGACTAATTAAATTGTAAAACCTTTCTCTCAGCATGAGTGCAGTAGTTTATTACATTAAAAAAAAAGTATTCTTTTTCAATAGTACTGAGCAATCATTTTCTTGCTTCTCTTCATGGTTCCAGAGGTACTTGTGAATTTGTGAGCTCTTCACAATCCTAGCACAGAGTGACTGAAGAACATTTGGCAATAGGAAACAACGGCTCAGCCCCAAATCACAAGTCCATCAACAGAACACCCAGATGTGTGCAATAATAATTACATTCAGTTGTCTTTGATATTTTGCTGAGTTTCAGTTATGTAAAAACCATAGCTTTACACACATTTTGAAATGTTATATTCGTGAACTATTTTTCTGAGGTAGGAAACAAGAACATACTTAACTATTTATTAGCACTATATATGACTTTAAAATATTAAACATCTGTAGGCTTCATCTTTATCTTTCTTGCTGCAAATATTAGGGTTAGGCCTCATCTAGATTATCGGGTTATACTAGTTGCCTCAGAAAACTCAGCTTCCTTCCTCTTCTCTTCCCTAACCTGTTTGTCTTTCATAGTGAAAGGACAGCCATATCTCAGAAACCTTGTCAACGTATTATTGAAGTGGGACTATATGATTATGGCTAAGATTCTCCCAACTTTAAGTAGCCTGGTCTTTTCCCATGGAGTTCAAGACAAGTTCTGTAAAAAAAATGGGATGTGATCCCTTAAATGTTCTGTGTTTTTACTAAGACTGTGTGTTGGTGAGAATCAATAACAAACAGGCCAAGTTTCGAGCTTGTTACTATGTATTTAAATATAGTCTTCTTTCCCAGCATGAATGCAGGCTTACTTGGTTAGGCAAAATATGTATTTTATCTAACCATTTAAGAGTCATTTCTGTCTAATAATAGCAGTGATAGCAATAGCATGAACTGACTGTGGAGTAACACTTTGCAACATTCAATGTGCTGATATGTATTTTAGCACCTGTTAATAAGTTACGGGGTGGGGGGGAACTGGCTTGTGACATTTTGATAGATTTAGTTGCAAAGCTAATGACAATGTGAAAGGGTTTGCACCTCTATCTATTTTTGTATTCTATTAACAAATTAAGCCCAAATATTAATTTCCATCTGGGTTATTCATTTCAGAACAATTTAAATGTTGTTTTCTTTTCTGTGAACTGTAGTCTTCAGAGTATGTTTATGGTTTATTTTTCATTCTGGAAAATCAATAGCTAACTCTGGGGAAAGCATAATTTGGAGGTTAGAGTATTTAACCTTGAATTTTTCAGAAGGCTTAGGAGCATTGCATTGTTGCTCGTGATGGTTTAAGGCATAGTAGGTTCAGGGCGTGCATCCCTATGATAATAGTATGATAGTAGGTTTTGGGTATGTATCCATCTACATAAAGAAATACAGGGTAATATAAGCATCAGGGGAGGAGTTGAGAAATCTAGATTCTAGGTTCCACTTGAACCTTTCTGAGCCTCATCTCATGTGTCTAATAGCAGTCACATTTACACCCCATCTGGTAACAGGGCTATTGTGAAGAACAGATGTTTTCACAGTAGGGCAAATAAAAGAAAGTACAGTAATACTTTGGTTTGCGAGCATAATTTGTGCTGGAAACAAACTACTTGTATTGCAAGACCACGTTAAAAGTATTAGAAAGTTTGCTCATCTTGCAGAGCACTCACAAACCACATTACTTGCGATCCAAAGTTTTACTGTAAATTATATTATTCTAGACCAGGGTGGGCAAATCATGGCCTCAGAGTCAATCTGACCCTTGTTTTTGTAAATAAAGGTTTATCAGATCATAACTACGTCCATTTATTTATGCATTGTTCATGGCTATTTTCATGCTACAATGGCAGAGTTGAATATTGCGATGAAAACCACATGGCTGGCCTTACAAGGCTAAAACATTTGCTATGGGGCTTTCGGCAGAAAATGTCTGCTGACTCCTGTTAGAGACCACAAACCATTTGATTGGAATTCTCAAGTGTGAGGAAGGTACCTGCATCTAATGTGAATTTTTAGGAGTTGATCACGGAACGTTCTTTAATGAAGAATGGCAGCTAATAAATAAAGAAGTAATGATAATATTAGAAAATCTCTAGTTTTATAGTTCCTGGGAAGTAATTGATCCAGATAATGATTGTCAGTGGATATTAAAATCTTGTATAAAGTATTGTTGGAAAAAAGTATACTCACATTGTGTGAAAGCATGATACCACAGATTAATTACTTGCTATTTTGTAAAAGGAAAAACAGCATTTATAAGGGAGAGATCTTGTGGTCACTGCTTTTTTCATGTAATCTAACTTATCTCTAAAAGTGAGACAGATGGATGTGTGTGCCTGCTAATATGACACGAGGTTTTGAAAAACCATCATCTATGAAGCATTCTTGTCACAAACATGTAAGGTGAATTTAATCAAGATGAAGACATAATTGCTAGTTTATAGGACTACCGAGAATCAAGGAAGCAATTAAATGACACCAACAGGAAACCAATCGGACTAATCCCAACAACCAAAAACATGTAGAGCCTCTTCCAGATTATTAGAGATATAGCAACCAAATGTAATGTGGAAACTTGGATTAGGTTCAGTGTGAAAAAGGAAAGCTATAAAAGATATTATGAGCCAGCTGGGGGGAATTTCAATATGGACTGGACATTAAATATTATTAGAGAATTACTATAAAAGGATAATATCTTGTTAATGTCATAATGATGTGGCTATGCAAAGCATGCTCAAGTTTTTTGAGTGACTTTCAAATGCTTGGGACAAATAAACACACAAACACATATGTAAAACATGGCCAAATGTTAACAGATTCAAATCCAGGCGACAGGTATATGGGGTTCATTGTAGCATTAACTTTTCTAGGTTTGAATATTTTCAAAACAAAAATGTGGGAAGCAAATCCAATAAGCAATTACCGTTTGCCTACTGGCTAGAGCAAAGAGCCCCAGGAACTGGCATCTAGATGTGGGAAGATGTGGGCTCATGGACATTAGGTCAATAATGCTGTGCCATATTGTTCTCTCCGGTGTCCCTGGTCCAGCCCCTCCAGTGGAAGAATTAGAGAGAAAACATTCTCTGTTCATGATTTTTTTCCTTGTGGATATTCATTCCTGCTGGTGATTCATCTAGCCAGGGATCCCACCCAAGCAAGATTTTTCCCATATAAAATTTATCTTACTAGTTGTCACCCATTATTCTAGCCTGCCAAAATTGGTAAAATTTTGATTCACTCATTTAACCTGCTAGTTATCTTTCCCAGCCTGGTGACACCTGAATGGTCAATGAGCTTACTTTTTCTGTCTTCATCCAAATAGGTAATAAAGATATTGACTGTCCCTCCCCCCCCCAAGCTTTTTTGTGTATACTCCCTTCCAGGCTGCAGCAGGCCTGCTCTTCAGCCCTTTGGGGGCCATGATCCATCCAGCTACAGATACACCCTGGCAGCTCAGCTTCAGAGCCCCTTGGGTACCACTTTTTGGCTTCAGCACTTCCTCTAGCAGAGGCCTCTGTGTCCAGCTCAGTGTCGGCTCTCATTGGCTCCACACAGATGCCTCCTCACTGTGGCTTCCTTCATGCCCATCCTGGGACATTCCTGTTGACACTGAGGTATACGATGCCCTGAGATCCACAATCGTGTCTCAGTTTCCTCATTTGTATAACGCGCATGAGAACACCAGTACTTGTTTTAAGTGATTCTTGTGAAAACTGAGTGAGTTCAAATATATAAAGTGGTTCTGAAAGTGCCTGGCAATTAGTAAATACTCAGTAAATGTGAACTGATATTCTTATAATAGTTATTAAAAATTTTATTACTACTACTGACACTATGATGACTTCTTCTCTAGAGGTAATTTTTCCTTTAGCCATACTCTATAGAGTATGCCCGTGAATATAAGTAAGCAAAAATAGTTCCCTGAGCAGATAAAATAGGTGTAAAATTATAGCATGAAATACAATCTCCTTACTTAGATTTTTCATTCAGAGTATATTTATTCTCATGCTACATTCAATGCTAGCATGTTTTTTTTATCTGTTTTTCTGATCATAGATAATTGGCAGCATCTTAAAAATGTGTGGAGTGGGGTTGTTATTGCTGGGGTATAATGAGAGAAACCTTTATGGAAACAGGAGACAATTAACCATAAAATAGAAAACAGTACATGAGAAAGTTACAAGAACCCTAAAGCATGATGGCTATGACCATTAATGCATTCAACGAGTATTTGTTGGTGGTTTGAACTAAAATGCTGGTGGTACAAAGAGAAAGAAGTGCTTATGTGTGAGATTTATTTTAGAGATTGACTTGACAAGATTTCTCACAAATTGGGCTGGTGCTTGGGGTGGGGTGGATAAACAAAAGAAAGGAATGAGAATCAGAGCTGACTGCTGTTTCTTAGCTTAAACAACTGGGACAATGGTGGTACCATTTCTGCGATGAGGAAGACTAAATGAGGAATGGACTGAGATGGATGGAGTCATGAGTGCCCTTTGGGCCATACTGGTGTGGGAAATTATTAGCCACATAGAGGAGTCAGTAAGGAACTTGACTATGCAGTTGTATGGACAGAAAATGAAGGACAAATATCTCATATTTCTCAAGAAACTTTAAGGTTGATATGTGGGAAAGCACAGGAATTTAATGAGATAACTGTTGGTGAAAGTTAATACTGGTACATACATTTTGAAACCATCAACTACTTATTAGGCAAAAATTGATTTTAATATTTTTAAAGGCCTACTAAACATCTCCCTAAGTTAAATAGGCTCCTTTTATTAAGAAGACAGGGGAAAATCTAGTTTTGTTTTTTTTTCTTTTTCATATGAACACTTGGCTGCCTCTAGGTTCTGTTATGTTATTAAATCTGTCTTTTAAAACTTTCTAATAGGGCCAGCTGCGTGGCACGTTGGTTAAGAGTTGGCTTGGGACACGAGCTCTGAGCAGCAGGGTCCTGGTTCGGATCCCATATTAGGGCCAGAGACACTGCACTCTCTCCAGCTAAGATGGTGAACAACGGCTCTACCTGGAGTTGGGCTGCTGTGAGTCGCTAGCGATGGCGCTGCAGTGGGGCTGCAGTGGGCAGCCATAGGCTACTGTGAGTGGCCGGCAGCCCCCGTGAGCGACCGTCCAATGACTGGCGAGCAACTGCCTCACCTGGGAAGAGCGCAATGATAATACCAACCTGGGCCAGTGAAGTGACATCCTCTACAACTAGACTAAAGATCAAAAGTACAGCAATTTGTCTGCCCCCCTTCCCCGATTCCCCAACTCTGTTCTCTCCCTCAATTTCCCAATAAAATCTTTAAAGATAGATAAATAAATAAATAAATAAATAAATAAATAAATAAATAAATAAATAAAACTTTCCAAGAACCCCTTGACAAGTGCTTTCCCATTTGTGCCTCCCTGTTTTCCTAACTGAAGAACAGAGACAAATGAACCCAGTCATCTCAGGAGGCATACCAAATGCTAATTCTTTTTCTAGAAATCTGGGTCTCAATGTCCCAATTAATTAAAGCAACTGCTCTTAACAGGGGCTTAAAATGACTAAAATGTTTAAGGAATGACAAAGCTCTGAGTTTTATTATGTACACTCACCATGGCGTGTAAAGGCTGGAATGCCAAGCTGTCTTTGGCCCAGGGAGATGGAGTTCTGTGTTAGCGTGGGGAGCTTGGAGATGCATCTCCCGTCATAGTTATGGCAGCGGAGGCCTTCTTAGCCATGTTAATTAGCAAAGGTGCTCCCGAATCTTCTCTAAACCTATGATAGCTTCGATTTTGAAGGGAATTTGGTTTTTTCTTTCTTTTTCCCCCCCATTTTTTTAACTTAAAGTTTACACGATATTAGCTTCTTAACAAGCAAACTCTGCCTTCCTTTCCGGAAACCACTCTTGTAGGACTGCCTGCTGATTTATTTTGCTGACGAGAGCAGTGGTTTTATTTCCTTTCACTATGTGTGGAATGGCTTCAGTGCTGTTATGCTCAAGCCCCTTGGTGGGAGAGCCTGCTGAATTTGTAAAGGTGTCATTATTTACTCTTTTAATATTCTCAAAGAGTGGCAGTGGCATGGTTTGCTTGAAATAAAGGCACCGAGTTCAAGACCACGAGAGATTTGCGTAGGATATCCACAGCAGGCAGTACTTGCTATTTTCAGCCTCAATTTTTTTCTTGACCACTCGAGGCATATGTTAACCTTTTTCCAAATATTGACTGTTCCTAACAGATGGGGCACATTGCTTTTTGTGCTGATGGCTAAAAACTCCTTCGACTGATCATGTCAGACATGGAGGAAAGAAAGGAGGGTGCGTGATTTAAATAAAATGCAAGAGCTTGATTCAACTCCCTCAAGACTGGAGAAGAGGAGATGAGCTGAAGGTCATCAGCTCTGGCCAGTAATGGTGAATATCTTTCAGCAACTCTGTTGAGCTGGGAATTTGTGGCTCATTTGGAAAAAAAAAAAAAAAAAAAAAAAAAAAAAAGAGAGAGAGAGAGAGAGAGAGAGAGAGAGAGAGAGAGAGAGAGAGAGACTGAGCAAAGACTAAGGGCAAACTTGATTCAGGGAAGGCTCATAGACTGATATTTCCCTGGAGACCATCCCCAGGGAAGACATACATGACCCAGAAAACCTATTGGACGTTGCCTAGTCTGAGTTTTCTGAACCTTGTTCACTCATCTTCTATCATTGTTTGTACCCCACCCTACCTTCCACCAAGGTTCCCTCAAAAAAATTTTTTTTAATATATAAAATAAATGCAAAACCTTCTACTTTTAATGTTTGCACCCTTGCATACATTTAGATGGAGGGGGACAGTACATTTGGGTTTTATACTACTCTACCACTTAGAAGAATGGACCTTTCGAGGTTTCATTTTCCTCATTTGCAAAATGGAGACAGTGATTCCTACCTCAGTGTGAGAATGAAATGGGAATAGGAGGCAATACACACGGAAAAGTGCATGGGCTTTTGAGGTAAAACAGACATGGTTTGCATTCTGGTTCTGACCCTTGGCTGTGTGGTTTAGGACAAGTTATTTTGCCTCTCTGGGCTTCAGTTCCCCAAATGTTTAATTACAACTATGCCTGTGTTGTAGAGTGGAGATATGGAAAATAATTAGCAAAGTGCATGGCCTCTAAAATGTGCTCAGTAGGCAGTAGCTGCTGTCATTGCAGCCTTTTATATCCATCCCCTAGGGTTTGCCTCTCAAACAGCTTATGATATTTAAAAATTCAGTATAAAGTGGGCTGGCCTTGAGCTTGTCTAGACAAGGGTTTATAGTTAGTACCTCATCGTAGACTGGTCTCATAATCAAGTTTTATAGCATAAACCCCAAAGGGAGCGTTGCAGCAGGCCCGAGAACGTGGAGCCATGAGGCTTGCCTTTCATGCGGAAGCCTAAGGACCAGGCATTTCTGCTGCAGGGGTGTCTTGCTGGAGTGTGGTGTTTCGTGGTTGCCAGTTCTCAGGGCAAGATCCCGATTCAATGAAGTTCCAGTGTCAGGCCCTCCAAGGCCATTGTCAATTGAGTACCAGCTTTGGGCATTGTTTTGGTTTATCTTTCATATGTGAAGAGGCAGTTCTGTGTGTTCCACAGCATGGGCTTTGAGATGTGGAGTTATCACATCATGGCTGTAAGGTATCTGGATGCACAGCTGGGCCTTGCATTACTAAGCCTGGTTTCCGGTAGACTAGCATCTACCCCAGTGGGCTCTGGAAGCAGGATATTGATTGAGGTTGTCTAAAATAAGGGTTCAGTAGACAAAAATTTGGGAAATGAAAGGAATGTATCTTGGAGTCCAGAGATAGACATGAGTATTAGGTCCCGACGTCCGGTCTACTGACCATTCTAGTATGATAATAACATTAGAACATTTTATCAGACTCCCACCAGATGACATGCACTATGTTTGGCACTGTTTACATATTATCTTTAATCCCCTTGAAACCCTGCAGAATCCTTGGCTGGACTTCAGTGCTGCAGGTGAAAAAATCTGAAGCTCGGGGACGTAGCTGTATCATGGCCACAAAACTACGGGAAGATCTGGGCTTCATTTAAACCCAAGTCATTCTGATGCTGAGTCCAGGCTCCTGCAACCTTGATGTGCTGTGTGTTATGTTCTCAGGACAAATAAAAGGCACGGCCTAGAATGATACTTTGAAAACCATCACTCTACTGGATGATGTGGGGAATGAGGAGCTGGTGGTTCTGCCTGGAGAATAAATAACTCCCCATATGATCCACTTACTGGTGAACCACAAGAAGAGGGACAAGGACAGAGGTGATGTTTAATAGTCAATAGATGGCATGGATATGAATCAATCTAATGACCCAGGCTTAAACCTGAAGTAGGGTCCTGGAGGCTACCTGATGGGTCAGCTGTTAACATTTTAGTTTCTGACTCGTGAGAAGGTCCAGAAAGTTCCAAAAGAGATAGCAAAGGCCATTGGGGTTGTGGGATACCTGGAGGGATTCAGGACAGCAACCATTTTCAACTCGTTAAGAAGTTTTGTTTGTTAGGAATCTTGATGTATAGTATATCAAGGCAGTTGCCTGCCAGTTGCTTGTCAGAGGGGGTGAAGCTGGCTGGAGGCACTGCGATGTTTCCTAACTTGCCAGGTGAGGAGTGGCACACCTGTCCCTGTTCCTATAAAGCCTTGTTTGTTGTTTAGTGGAAGGGGCCGGAAGGCAAGTGGCTCTGCATAGAGAACCTTTTGTCTGCCTCAGCCGGTCTTGTCTTTTAAAGCCAGCTTCGGTAGAAGTCGTCCTTTGTTTTTTTCAGCATCGTTTACTTGCCAATATTTATACGGAGTTATCTCTCAGGCCCTACCTTGCAGCCCTGTTTTAGAACATAGGAGCAACTTAGCCCCTTCAGCCTCCTCAATTGGAAATCCGAGAAGAATTCCATGTGTTCTTTCTTCTCCAGTGGTTGAGATTAACGCCAAAAAACTTCTCAACTTCTCTAATTGTCTTCCCCATGAGTGATCATTCTTCCAGAGTCATGATTTTATGAAAATGTTCTGTGAAATGCATTGATTTTTATTTCAATTCAACAATGCCCCAGTGTCCTAGTTGATATTAACTTCAGTGCATGGTTGATTTAAAATGCAGGAGGTGCCGGACTTGGTTGATTTCGTTCCCAGACCCTGCTTTTGACCCAGTTTTTGTGTAACTGGAGAGAGGCTTTAGGGACTTTCCGACCCGTTATGCTGCTTTCTCTCCTCCACCTTTCTGGTGTGTTGTGGTATGAGGGGATTTACTAGAGACCTAAAGGGCTTTTCTGGAGTGTGAGTGTGTGTGAGTTGTGTGAGGGTGTGGGGGTATGGAAGGAGATGCAGTCATCTAGTTTCTATATAGTTTCACTGGTAAGTTCAATAACATTTATAACCAGAAAAGTAAAACAAACCCCTTTTTTTTTCTTCTTCAGGCGTCTAGGTCGTTCTCTTTTGTCAAGATACATTTTATGACCGCTTTACCTAAACTTTCTGAGTAAATTAATGGCCAAATTCAGGTCTTGGTCCCTAAACTCAAAGACAGAGACACAATATGAATTTTGTCTTATTATAATAACTTTCTTATTGAAGCTTCCTCTGACCCTCCCTTCTGGGTTTTGTAGTCTACCATCCCCCTTTTTTCAATCCAATACGGAGCTCATTATTTGGTAATTTCCTTTGAAACATTATGGTTCTGGAAGATGACCCTGGATTTATCCCTACTAATACTATCAGCAGGGTCCTTGAAGCCAGCCTGTCTCCCATTATGACACATTTTTTTCCATCTGAGCTAAATTCTTATAAGATAGCTGGGACCACACAGGGTGATCAGACAGGCAGGCATCCCATGCCCATTCAGTTTTCAGCAGATGTCTGGATACTCTGTTGGCACTTAGGCTAGAGACAACCAGACCCAGAGGTGCCTGTAAGCACTTGGTGACTTTATTTTTAACACTGGACCTGAGAAGCTGGCTAGTCCATCATGTCTGACTCAGAAGCGCTGGGACACAATATCTTGTACTTAGTTATAAGACATCATGCTTATTTGCCTGTATTATTTGATAATGGTTTTATATCATAAATGCACAAGTAAAAATGTTACTGAATGCTATTTCTGAATCAGAAAAAGCTGTTTGCTTTTTGAAAAATATATTGGCATGAATATATTTGCCATCACCCATCTTTAAAGGTGGAAGAAGTCTTCATATAGAGGAGCTAAGAGATTTGGGCCTTTGCAGTGCTGGTGAGAACTAAATGAGTCACTGGACATCTTTTGGCCAAGGTTTCATGGCAAATGTGATGGGGATCATTCTCTGGTTTTCAGAGTTGTATGAAGATTTGAGTAAATCTGAGATGTCTGTTGCCTTTTATAGGCAAAATGGATGGGTTACGATGATGACTGTTATGTCAAGGGGAAGTGATAATGCTGAAGAGAAATAAAATAAAATGATGGTGGGAAGAATACCAGCATAGAGAAGGAGCAGGAAACAGTAGTTCTTAAAACAGTTTTTTTTTTTTTCCAGGTAATAGCAATAGGCTTGGTGATCCCAACTCAGATGAGTTTTAGGTAGGGCAAGGAGAGGAGACAATATTGAAAAATCTAGGAATAATGGATATCTCAGAAGGAAGAATAATGGACTTATCATACCACGTCGAGGAAAGGTAAATGGTAAAGGGGCTTCTCATGGGATGTTGCCTTTGTTTTCTGCTAACATCTCAGGAAGAGAAAGAAGAGACCAGACGGAGAGGGCCACCCAAGCAGTCTCTTGGGGGTGAAGAAAACAGTTCCAAGAGCAACTCCAAGGGCTCTTTAGAGCAAAGTTCAACAAGCAATTCAGAGCTGGGTTCAAAAGGTGCTGACTGCTGCTGGCAGGAAGCAGTGTCCTGTTGTGGCCGCCTTGGTTACAGTTCCTGGGGCTGACAAGGAAGGAACATTCTTTGGCAGTGACTGAGGTGCCAGCCGTGATGTCAGGATTGGGATGGGAACAACCGCAGACTTGTTTTGGAAGGAGGCACTTGAAGGAAAAAGTGAGAACGACTTCTTAATATTTATGGAAATATCATTAAATAAGTGGAAGTTCCAGGCCTTTCTCCCATAGACACAGTAGGCACTGGTTTCCAGGACATGGTCATGTGCGACATAGCTTCCTCCCTCTCCAGCCACAGTGTTCTTTTGTTTTGTTTTATTTTGTTTTAATTTCATTCCCTCTGCTGTGGGTTCCTCTGTTCTAGGGTTCCTACCAGTTGCCTTCTCCTCTGGATCTGGCTCTTGTTCACTTTCAGATGGTACCCCAATCTCCTGGCCACCCCCTAATGGTCACCTTGACCCAGTCCTTTATAAGTCATAGACACTCTATAATAATATAGAAGAAACTCTTTGAAAATATAAATATAAAATTAACAGAATATTTTTATTGTCTACCCAAATTTAACTAGGCAAAGATACTTATTTCATCTTCACTCTGTGACTCTTCCTAATTCCAGTTTCTTCATCACAGTGGATTGCACTATCTGAGATGTCAAGTCACAGGCTCCAGAGCAGTTTCTGATTCATTCTTTGGTTTAGGGGACTGTCTGTAACCCCAGCTCCTTCGCCCCAGTGTCTGATGGTGTAACACAGAAGACTGGAATCAGAGGGCGAAGTTCAAGTTCTTCGCTGTCCCTTACCAACTTTGTGATGTTGGGCAAGTTTTTTTTGTTTTTGTTTTTTTTTGTTTGTTTTGTTTTGTTTTGTTTTTATCTCCCTGCATGTCTCTTTTTTGTTTTTTCTGAAATGAAGATAACAACAGGACATATTTCATAACGGTATTTCATAGGGGTGTTGTAAAGATTTCAGAGGCAGACAATAGCTGGTTCCGATTAAGTATCCAATATATGTCAGCTGTCATTGTTAGAAATATTAGATTCACAGAAGTCCACTAGGACTAACTTGGTAGTGTAGGAGATGCATCATGAGCTGGATATTGACACAGACCTGGGTTTGAATGCTGACTCTTGCGCTGAACTGAGTGACCAGGGAAAAGTCACGTGACCTCTGAGTTTTGGTTGCACCAATATGCAGAATGGGCCCACAGTACTGGCCCACAGCACGGTTGGGGATTTTAAAACTGGAGGTGTATATGAAACTTGTAGCAGTGCCTAGCTTGGGGTTGCCTTTCCAGAAGTAGTAGCCACCATTATCATTGTTGTTATTTGTGTCTTGTACACAAACATAGGCTTGGGATTACCTTTGGGTAAGAAACATAATTAAGATTCAAAGGCCAACATTTCCTGACCCCAAATTAGTCCTGCTTTGAGTTTTTACTCATTCATACTGTTGACTTGAACTTCTTACCCTTTCTTGACTTTAGCCTAGTGCCTCCTCTGACTTTTTAAATCTATCTTTCCAGGCTTATCTGCTCACATGAATATTTGGACTTTTTCTTGTGGCCCTGCCAATCATTCCCTGATCTGAACAGTGTAGTATCTACCTGGGTTCAATTCCTGACTGTAGCACTTACCTTAAGCACATGACTTAACTTTTGTGAGCCTCGGTTGTGCACCTTTCAGAGGATCTCATTAGATCATTGTGGGACCTGAAAACAAAATAGCTAACTATATCCACCAGTCAGATAGTTCTCTGTCTTAAATCAGTTTCCCAGGAAACAGACGCTGAGGTAGAGATTTACATGCAAAAGATTTTGAGGGACAGTGGTCTCTGGAACTTTTGTAGGAAGTAAGGGCAGCAGGATTGGGCACAGGAGATGTTGAACTCTGATGCATTCGCCACGGAAACCTCAACCAAACCCAGGGGAGACCGGAGTCAGGTGGACCCTTCAGAACTATCGCAAGGGAGTCCAACCTTTATTACTGCATCAACCTGTCATTAGTCGCGGCAGTACTGCGGGGGCAGTTTCTCTGGTACCCACTGGAGGTGATGTAACCTTGAGTGTGTAGCACCGTTTGAGGAAGGGCAAATGCGGAGCGGGAAGCAGCTATGAGCTCCTGATAGGCAGCCCAACTTATAGGAATTGAATGTCTCAGTCCTGAAGGGGAGCCAGGTGCACCCCACAATATCCACTATCTGCTCAGTCATTTGGAATTTTTCTTTGCCTCTGCTCGTCTCTTTGGCATTATTTCTTTCTTTTTTTTTTTTTCTTTTAATCAAGCTAGGTTTCCGTGTTGCTCTTTTTGAGGTGATGTTTAAGAACATTCTATAGGTTATCATTGATCATTTTTCAACTTGTTTTTGTGTGTGGCGGGGAACAGGTCAGTTTAACCAGTTATTAATGTCTGATTGTCCAATGAATAAAGACTTAAAGTAGAGGTGGTATCTTTCCTTGTTAAACTTAAGGACTACTTCTGGTCATTTATCAGTGTTGAGTGTACTCAGAGTGCTGTGATGAAAAGAATTGTACGGCTGTGTCTATGTTTAGCCTGAAAGAATGCTGTGATGAGTTAGTGATGCCTGCCCTGGGGGTTGGTGGAAAGATTGGGGGTACTCATGCTCCATTTCTGCCATCCCAGGTATAAGCCTGGTCTCCCCTTTTAATGTTGGATGTTAGAATGCTTTCCGCTTTCCTTAGCCTTCCTGGGTGAATTTCTGTACCAACACTTACATTTAATTAGCCGCTTTAAGTGTAATTAAACCATATGCCTAGAATTGTTTCTCAGGTCACCTTAATCACTTCATCAACAACTTCATCTCCAGGAACCTTCCATTAAATAATTAAAAGAGTTTGTTAGAAGAGTTGGGTTACATTCATGAACACCTGTTTATTTGCCTTCCCATTAAATCTAAGCTCACCTTTTGTGAATACATTCCATTAATGCTCATTTGTTTGTTTTATGGATTTGTTTAGTGTATCCCCTAAGAAACACTCTTTCTCTGCCGTCCTTGCCTGTCTTAGATTGTGTAAGCTCCCAGAAGGCAAATACCATGTCTTTTAAAATTGCATTGTACAGTGCTCTGCACAAGTGAGCAATTAATTCTCAAAACACTGACAGTGGGAGAAGACACAAAGGAACTGATGATATCTTAAATGATTTAAGTGATGTCTTTAGTGTTTTGGTTATCCCCAATTTTTTTTTCTAATAAAAACTGTCAGAAAAAAAATGAGATAATGTTCAAAGTATATTGAGTTTCTCTGAACTAAATCAGTGGTTAAATTAAAATTATTATTAAAAAATCAGTCTTAGGTGCTTATGTCTATATCCATGAAGTGTGACTGTTGGATGCTTCTGTCAGACTCTTTAAATTGTTCTCACGAAGTGAGCAGACTGAAGAAATAACAGTTGTGGCAATGGGGAAAGTAAAGGACCCATACTTGATGTGGGTCAGGGGTTGGCCAGCTCTTTCTGTAAAGGGCCAGATGGTGAAAGTATTTTCACCACTGTGGGCCATATGGTCTCTGTCACAACTACTCAACTCTGCTAGTGTAGCAAGGAAGCAGCCATAGAGATATATAAACAAATAATCATGCTAGTGTTCTAATAAAACTTTATTTACAAACAGGAGTGGGCCAGATTTGGCCTGTGGACTGTGATTTGCTAACATGTGATTTAGATGATAAGACTCAATTCCACTGATTACTTATAAACCAATTCAGAGCTACATTACCAAATTGGACCAATGGCAAGAGACACAAAGTCAAGAATGTGGGACCCAGGCATGTATATATATATATATATATATATATATATATATATATATATATATATATGATTTTATTGGGGAATTGGGAAAGCATTGGGGAATCGGGGAAGGGGAACAGAGAAATTGCTATCCTTTTGTTCTTCAGTCTAGTTGTGGTGGACTTCGCTTCACTGGCCCATGTTGGTATCATCATTGCGCTCTTCCCAGGTGAGGCAGTTATTCGCCGGCCATTGGACAGCTGCCCATGGTGGCTGATGGCAGCTCACAAAAGCTCATGCCAGCTGCCAACCAGCCCCACTGCAGCCCATGCCTTCGCGGATGACTCATGGCAGCCCAGCTCCAGGTCGAGCTGTTGTTCACCATCTTAGCTATAGAGGGTGCACGGTCACTGACCCTCTATGTGGGATCTGAACCGGGGCCCTGCTGCTCAGAGCCAGCACTCCCAAGCCAACTCCAAACCAATGTGCCACATGGCCAGCCCGGCATTAATATATTTTTAAATTACCCAAGTGGATTGTTTTCTGTTGCTGCTATAAGAAATTACCACAGATTTAGTGATTTAAACAACACAAAATTATTGTCTTACAGAGCTGTAGGATGGAAGTCTGACACAGGTTCACTGGACTAAACAGAATGTTGGCAAGGCTGTGTTGCCTTCTGCAGGCTCTAGGAGGAAATGTGTTCCTTTGCCTTTTTCTGACTCTAGAGGCGATCCATATTCTTTAGTTCATGGCATCCTTCCTTCTTTCTCAAAGCCAGCAACAGCAGGTCAAATCCTTCTTAAGTGGAATCACAGTGACCTTTTGTAGTCTCATCTCCCTCTGACTCAATTCTTATCCCCCTTGTCCCCTTTTAAGTACCCCAGTGATTACATTGGGTCTATTCAGATAATCCAGGATAATCTCTGATGTTAAGGTCATCTGATTAGCAACTTTATTTGCATCTGAAACCTTCGTTTCTTTCTGCTTTGTAACCTAACATGTTCACAGGTTCCGAGGTGCATTATTCTGCTTATCACACCAGGTATTTTCCAATTCTGAAAATGAACCCAAACTCTCTGGAACAAATCATTCCCACATGAGTTCTGCTGATGGCTAAGGCATATGTATTCATTCCTTCATTGATTCTTTTATTCATTTATTCTTTAAATATTTGGTGCGTTCCTGTTGTGTTCTAGGTATTGATGCTTGGGATGTAATGGTACATAGGATAGCCAAGATTTAGTAGAGGAAAAAGGATGCTTAAATACAGAAAATGCAGATGTCTTTGGGTTTCATTGGAAAGATCCTTTCCCAAAGTTTGAAAGCAGGTAAAGATTCCAAGAAGTGATATAGGAATTACATAGGTACAGAATGATGAATAATAATAGTCTGAGTACTTCCTCCAGACACTTAATGCATCATCTTCAATGCTCACCACAAACTTGTGTGGTGGGTACTCCTACCACCATTTTGCATATGTGAAAACTAAGTCTCATGAACATGAGGTAACAATATAGCCCTCTATTATTCTATGGAACAATGAGAGGCTCTACACTAAGGCATTAGAATGGCCATCGTTCCTTTAAACACTGGGTTAATTTGTTACTCTCTTCCAATTTTCTTTCTGAAGGGGTGGGGGAAACCAGGAGCCTGATCCAGTCTCTATAGTTGTAACCTGAACGTAGCCTGTGAGTGTTTAGCTTTATGGTTTGTGTTCTCTCTGAACCAGAGAGCACCATGTTCTCTGTGGAGGTTCAGTCAGTATTAATTTTACTGGCATAATGGGACTTCCAGCATGCAGTCATTATGTTGCCACTGGCAACACAATCATTCATCTAGGTATCAAAAATAGATTGGATTTGAGGGTCTGTTATCTTTTGGTCTAAGAAACGAAGGACTGGCCATCAGTTACTGTTCTGCTGCTCTTCAGCGGGTGAGCTAGAGAACCCAGAACAGTACTCCTTAGATTCACTTAGTTCCTCTTTTTCACACTCAGCCAGGCATTTCCACCTGGGATACTTCACCATGAATCTGTTTCTAGTGAGTCACTGGACTCCCCCAGGTAACTAGAATTACTTTCTCTGTGTGATGAGAATACAGACAGTGGTTCCTAGACTAGTCATTTCTCATCTGTCATATGGATTACCAGCATCCATAAACATTGAAGGAACAACTTGTAATGGATAGAACATTGGGTACATTGGATATTGTTAGAGGGCCTTTCAAGAGTTTCCCTGGGTTATTCTCTAGGTGTTGATGCTTAGAATATAATGGTAAATTGGAAGGCCAAGGCCTAGTGAGACAATACAGACAATTAAGTAAAGGAAATGCAGATGCTTTAATACTTCTTAGGCAGAGGTATTAGTTCAAATTTTAAGACCACATAAGGAACCCTGGAGGAAGTGATGCTCAAAGGTGATATAGGAATTAGGTAGGTAAAGAATGTTGAGTAATAATAGCCTGAGTGCCCACTCCAGGTAGTCCATACATTATATTTCATTCTCACCAAAACCTACATGGTGGATACTATTACCACCATTTGGTAGATGAGGCTTCTGTAGATTAAGTAACTTTCAAGTTCCCACAAGGAAAATGGCAAAACCAGAATTGGGTTAGGAAAAAAAAACTAAAGCTGCAGTGGCTAATATAGTAATATAGTGATCATTGGCTACATATGACTATTTAAGTTTAAATTAATTTATATATATATATATATATATATATATATACACACACACACACATATATATATTTAAAGTTAAGTTTTTCAGTCACATTAACCACATTTCAAATGCTCAACATCCCAGAGAGTGATGTCATCAAGATGGCAGAATAGGAGTTTCCAGCACTCTTCTCCTTATGGAAACACCGATTTGAGCAACTATCCAAGTATGAAAATACCTTCACAAGAGCTAAGGAGTCCAGGCGAGCAATTACAGCATCTGGGTGGGTCACAGAACTAGAAGAAACACACTGAAGAGGGTAGGAAAGACCGCTTCACTACTGGCATCATCCTTGCCCAGAGTCCCGGCAGTGCAGTGCAGACAGAGAGGTATAGGGGAAGGAGAGTGTAGTGAATACCTGACTTTGATGCTAATCTCAGCATCATGTTTTCCCCAGTGAACTCTGGCTCCAGGCCAGTCCCCAAGGCCTCAGTGGCCAGTGGCTTCCATATTGGATAGTGCAGATTAAAGAACATTTCCTTTGGAGAAAATTTATTGAATAGCACTGCTCTAGGGTATCTAGAAAATATTTTTAAGGAGTTCTAGATTTTTGTCAGGTTCACAACAGGGTCAGTAGCCTATGGGTATCTAGAATATCAGAACAGAGGCAGACTGTGTTTCCATGCCAATAGCTCTGTTCTAACCTTACTGGTCACAAGGTAGGTAATGAAAGCGTCAGAGAGGCTTCCACTCAGTCTGTTCTCCTATGATGCATGGAGAGTGGGAGAAGGATTCTAAGAGTCATAAGTTTAGTATTTTCAAGAGACCACCTGTCCTTCAATGGAAGATCTATCTACAGAGACTTGGCATGGGGATGACTGTGGGCAATTTTAGCAAAATGAAGCACTGCTACCTCATACGTGGTCTGGATTTAGGGATTAATACTTATATAGAGAGTACACAGTAAATCAGCCAAATGTGTCCAATCAGAAATGCTTACCCTGTTTTAAGGTGATTTTCATTGCCATCTAAGCATCCACTTACAAACTAGTAATGGGTTAATAAGGAGTCATTCTTATTTGTCCATTAAAAAAGATCTTTAAAGGACTCCAACTTTATTTCAGTTATCTTAATGGAGGTTTATCTTTGCCTAGTGATCTCAACTTTGCAAAGGTACTTTATAAGTATTCTATCCTGCCATCTTCAAAATCATCCTGTAAGGAAGGATGGACAAGTATGGTCATCTGCAGTGAACAGATGAGGGAAATAGCATTTCTGGGGCTTTTTGTTTCCATCCAAAGCAAGTGAGCAGCGGTTGATTTCACATCTGTTGGCTCCTAATCTTAGGGTAATTCTAACCATAAAAGAAAGGTAGCTTCACTTATTTAAGGAATGAACCTGTAACTTCTACTTTCCCCCCATTGTTTAGAATTCTTACCCTCTAAACAGTTTAGATTCATGACATTTTACTGCTCTCAAAAATGATGTCAGTTCATGAAGGAGTCAAGGGAATCCAGTAGACATCAATTTTTATCTCAGTATTGAGGTAGTAAGAGGTAATGATAGTTGCTGTTTAGTCACCTGTTAGGGACTAAGTCCTAACCAAGTGTAGGCACCTAAAATCCATCTTAGTTTGCTCACCACCAGGAAACACACACAGCTTCTATCTCTGTTTCAGGCTATTAAAATGAAACTGGCTTATTATTGATGGTCGATGTAGCAATTCCAGTGTGATACATGCCAACAAATACACATGGAGTGAATGGTCTTGCTCTAGTCTTCAAATAGAGATCAATGACTATTTTATTTGTTCAACCCTGCCTCTAGTCCATTGCTGCGGCCTCCATCATGAGTTAGCTGGAATGATTAATGATCTGTTGGAAGTATTAATGCCTCATGTTTTGGTCTTCTAATTATAGAAGCAGATTGGAGCCAAGCTTCAGAGTGGGTTTGGGATTGAAAGATATTTAAAAAGCGGGTGATTGGTCCAACACTTCCACTTCTTTCAATTTAACCATAAATCAATTGTGAATGATTTTTCCACTGTAATTTTTCATAGGTTTTTGAACTTGGGTAATGAGCATCCCTGTCCCAGAGTGAAACTGTGATTTTCCTAGATCTTGTTGGAAAGAAGATGAAGATTTATGAAGGGGCTTCGAAGGAAATATATTGCATTTTTTTCTTATCCTCTGCTTGTTTCTTTTCCTGTACCTCAACCCTGATAAGTCTCAACTTTCAGGCAAGGCATATAGTATTTGGGAAATAGAAAAGCTCCAGTGTGTCTTGACCTACTTTCCTGCGACTATACAATTACAAATACGAAGTTGATACTATATAAAGTAGTACTATATTCCACACTGAAAGAAACATATGGAGAAGCAAAGAGTGCGTTTGCCTGAGCAGCACCAATTCTTTTACTTGTTTGCTGAATATGTTGACTTCAGATTTTTTTAAAAATATGGGGCAGCTCAAGGTGTTGCTACCACCCAAGAAGTTGTCACGAGGACTGTGAAAAAACAAACAAACCCCAAAAAAACAAAACTTCTTAGAACCCTGGGTGAAAGGAGAGGCTTAAATTGGAATCACTTTGAAATTTTTTCTTTTCCTAACTAGGACTGCAGGTTACACTACTGCGGGTAATGTGATACATCTGTGCCTGATGAAAACCTGGCTTTCAAGCTGTAGAAAAGCACAGGTTTTTTTATATTTGTATAATTTTTATTTTTTAAGGATTATAAGATTGGCAGCATAGAGCTGGTTAAAATAGATCCTTTACAAAAACTGAAAGGCAGCAAATGCTCATGTTTACCTTTATACCACAGCACATGGAAAGATCCACCAAGACTTTTCAGATATTTAATTTTCCTCTAGCTGCAAGACTGTTTGGAGCCATATGTAGAGAAATATATTACATTTTTAATGTATTTAAACTATGAGGGTCATATATTAACAGGTTTGTATTTGAATTCTGTAATATTTGGAAAGAATGATTCTCTTCCTTTCTGACTGCCTGTTTTCCTTTCTTCCTTCCTTTTCCCCTTTCTTCCTTCCTTCCTTCCTTCCTTCCTTCCTTCCTTCCTTCCTTCTTTCCTTCCTTCTTACCTACCTACCTTCCTGCCTGCCTTTCTTCCTAAAATACCTGTTGATTCATTATTATGTATCAAAACACCAAGCTATTCCTAGGCGGCGAGGTGATAGAAGAGGAAAGTGATTTTGAAAATAAATAAGATTCAGTTCTTGTCCTAAAAGACCTTACACTATAGGGCATTAGGTTGCAGGTTGCTGACATCTTTGAAAAGCTCTGGGAACTGAGGTTGGTTGCCTTATAGGCAGGTATGAGAGCTGCCAGGAGAAGTGCCAAACCACAGACTTGCTCTTGGGGAAGCCCCATTGCTGCTGGTTTACAATATTGGGCAAGATCCTCTGCCATAGCTGCCACAGAAGAAGAAACCCCCTCAACATCATGCCTGCAAGAAGAGCCAATCTCCCCAAGGGCACCAGTGACCTCCTGTTGCCTTCTTATTCATTCGAAACCTCTCAGGGATACATCTGCTTGGCAACACCTAGGCCACCAGCTATGTCAACTGCAAAGAAGTCTGGGTAATGTAGTTTTTTAGATTTTCTGTTTCTGCTGCCTAGGAATTTACCTTAGAAGGGTTGAAATGTGTATGGAGGAAATGAAACAGTAGCATTCTTCACCATAATACAGGTTGGGAGATAACCGTAATAAATTGTATAAATGTTATGCTAGAGTGGAGAATAATACTGTACTGTGGGAACACCTAGTGAAGGCACCTGTCTCTAAGGAGAGCGGTCATCCAGGGAAATAGTATAATAGTTACACTTACTAAGCTTGAAGGGTTTCATGACTATACTAATGAGGGTAGGATAGGTATATCATGCAGAAACACACAGCTTCAAATCTCAGTGGCCACACATTCTCTCTCTCTCTCTCTCTCTCTCTCTCTCTCTCTCGCTCGCCCCGCCCCCCCCCCCCATACACTCACACACTGAGGCAAAGTTGTTTCTGTGTGGGACTGGGTATACATTTGTGAAGCCTGGTACAAAATGAAAATATTGGACCCCCTTTTACAACAATTATTCAGAATTTCAAAACAGAGATGGCAGAACATTAAACCAAGCACAAAGCCTGGGGTTTTATTTATTTATATTTTTTTAATTTTTAATTTTTTTTTTTTTGAGGGCAGTGTCACTAGCACTCATATGTGGGACCCAAACTGGGGCCGCTGGCTTCCCAAGCCAGTGCTTAACCACCATGCCACTCAGCCAGCCCCCTGGGGTTTTATTTTTGTTATCCGTGTGTACTCTGCTCTAATAAAAAGAAAACCATACTTGAGACCAAATCATCAGTGTCCCAGCCCAAACCCCCGAAATGACTATGCATGTTTATCTTCTAGCCTTTCCTCATCTATAAAATGGGAATGATGATTATGGTCATAACAATGAATATGGTGATTAAGATGATGAGTGATTCACTGACTGTCTTTCCAACTCAATTTTACACCCCAGAGTCTGAACCAGAGGTGGGCAAACTGTGGCCAGCAGGTCAAACCTGGCCTTTCAGTAGTTTTTTGTAAATAAAGTTTTATTGGGACACAGCCATGCCTGTTCATTTATGTATTGTCTGTGGCTACTTTCGCTCTCCAGTGGTAGAGCTGAGTAGTTACAATGGAGACTGTATGGCCACAAAACCTAAATTACATACTACGCGGCCCTTTCCAGAAAATGTTTTCTCATTCCTGGTTTAGATGGTCACCACATACCTGTCTTGATTTGAGAAAATTTAGGAATATTGCCTTAAGGAAGTATGAGGCTGCCTTTGAAATACTTTTACTATATACGGCACCCAGAAAATCCCCAAGTAACCCAGATTTCAGCTGCTGAGAGAGAGGTGTAGCATTTATCTTTTCACTCTTGAAATGTGACCAATAGGGCTGCTGTTGGTGAAGGTCATTATGCAAACACAGATTATTCTCTCCATGATACCACATGCAAGGCATTGGCACAAATGTAAATTGTATTAAGGGCTGAGTGTAATGTGTATACTTTAGTCACTTTATGAATTTGTTCAATCATCTGGATGTCTTTTACTGTGTTTACCAGGAAATATGAAATAGAGAATTGAGCAATTTTGTTGTCAATTTGATCAATGTAGACTGGCAACCTGGATGTCTTTAGTTTAAAAAAAAAAATACTACCCCCACCACCTCACTTGCTAGAATATATTTATTTAGTTTACTAATTTACCCAGTTAATTACTACAATTTTCCAATCTATCTTACCACTGAAGGCTTAGCCTGTTGGAATTTTACCTGTGGTTGGTACAATTGAGGTCTGTTCCCAAAGTGTAAGCTTTTTCAGTGTAGGATTCATGTTTGTTTATCCATCTACTCGCTTGGTACTTTTGATCTGTAGCTTAAATTGTCCAAATTTCACCTTCACATCAATCAACTACCACTGTAGAAACACAAAAAGAAAGGACCAGCAATGAAATGGAAGACAGAGAAATGAAGCATTTGGAGAAATAGTACCCTATTGGCAAAGGGAAGGTGTGAGGAGAAAGGGCCTTGTAGGAGGCAAGCAGGTAGCAGAAGCCCATGGATTGAAGCTCTGGGAAGAGTTGTGTTGGGTGAGGGGGCGCAGAAGCAGCCCGTGCTTTAGATGGAACCGTCAGTGGGAAAGAGTGATCATTTGGCTCATAAAGATAGCTAAGGGAGCGACATATTTTAAAGAGGATTAGTGGCCAAGAAAGTTATGTTTTAAGAGTAACCAATTTGAGAAAGTAAAACTGGTTGTGAACTCCAACATGTCCTGATTTAGAAGGGGATGAACTGGTTCCATCTAGTTCTACGTTGGTCAGGTGTGGGAATTTTCTCATGTCACAGCCTCCTCCTCCTGGTGTTCAAGGACTCTTCTATCACCGGTTCTTGATAAGCTTCCTTATCACTAAACAAGGGATTGTTTGTAAGGAGTGGGCAGATGAGATTAGGAGCAGAGTGGCAGGAGACAGACAAATGTCATCCTCGAGTGCGCACCAGAGGCACCGTGTTGCTTCCTGTGAGTTGGTGGCCCTCATTGGCATTAATGAAAATATGTATGGGTGATGGTGTGCCTTCACAGCCCCAGCTCCTGGCCTGGGGTGGTACTGGTTTCTGGGTCTATATCTCCTTCCTGTTTACACTGCTTCCCTTCCCCTTTTCCTGCTCATTGGTGCAACTGGTGTGTACCTTTTGAAGAGTGGCTTTTGTACTTAATAGTGAAGTGTTTTTGCAGCCTTTGTTTTCTGGTTTTCCCAAGAGTGACTCATACTTACATTCTAAAAAAGAGCCCTGGGGGTTCTGTAGAAGGAATTTCATGGGAAGAATAATGCTTTAAAATGCTGTAACCGCCCAATGTGGATATTAGATTTGATGATCTAGAGTTCATCAATGACTTCTGGTATTGAAGGTGGGGGGAAGCCATGTCTTAGGACCAAAGTTCACAGAGCATTCAAAAGAGTTTTCTGGTTGGTTGGTTGGTTGGTTGGTTAGCTGTTTTTAGATATGAAGTTATAAATGAAGACATAAAAGTGCTAGAACATTCCAGAATGAAGGGAAAGACAGATCCAGTTCTGTCACTGTCACAATTAAAGCTGAGAACCTAGATAGGAAAGGTTACATTTGCCTGCAGGCTGCACAGGAGGAGGATTCCTCACCGGGAAAATCCTGGCTGTATTCCAGTCTTCCCCCTGCACTCACACACCTCAGTAGGCCCCCTCCCCCTCCCCCTCCCCCCCCCCCCGTATGTCTCCAAGTCACCCTCCCTCCAGTGGATCCCACGGAAACATGCTCTAAACGCTTATACAACACTGCAAACATCCTAGATGGCCATTATCTACACATCCAAGAGTTCTTCCAGTTTGAAATAGAGGAGATGCCAGAGTTTCTCCCCCAATGGCACAATTCTGAGCAAATTAACAGGAAAGTGACTACATCCCACGAAATAGACACACACACACACACACACACACACACACACACACACACACAGAGCTGAGAACCTAGGACTAACAGAGGAAGCAGGGAATTGACCGGTGTCCAGCAGGTCATCTCTTGAGGAGTGAGGTGGAAAGAGGTTACTGGCCAGGGGCTAGGAAAAAATTCCTGCAGAGATGTGTTGCAAATGATTGACATCTTTCAAAAGCCCATGCTTCCTACGAGTGACCTTTCTTCAATTGTAAGAGGCTTTCAAAAATTTGATGAGTGAATGCCTGAGGAAGTAGCAGTTAACTCATGTCTTGAAAAAAATATATAGGTTAGCTTGGCAGCTTTGAGGGAATATGAGGTCATTCTAATTAAGAGGATTTACCTGAACAAGAATAGAAGTGGTATAAGTCTGACATATCCTGAAGACTCTTAGCAAACTGGTTGCATTAAAATCCATGCTTTCCAGGAGCTTGTTTGTGTTCTGAGGGTCTCAGTGCAATTTTGATTGTGTTTCTTGTGCTTTTCTTTGAGTGTCAGTACATAAACTATTTATCAAGTTAGTTTATAAACTCAAAGGTTCAGCCTACATCTTTTATCTCAAAATACAGACCACACTGGTGGAATTACAGCCCTTTTGGTACAATTTTAACAAAATGTTTTAATTCTCTGTATTCCTTCCCCTGTTTTGCTAAAGAGCTTCTTAGCCTAGACCTGTGCAAATTTTCATGTACTCACAAATCACTTGAGAATTGTTAAAAATGCATATTCAAATTCAGTAGGTTTAGCAGGAGTTGAGATTCTGCCTTTCTTACAATCTTCTAGGTGATGCTGATGCTAATGCTGATGGTCTGGAGACCACATTTTGAGTAAAAATGGCTACATGAAGGGGAAGGAATTTGGTAGCCAAAAGGGCTTGAGTTTTGCAGTCAGAAAGACCTGGGTGTTTTGGATTCTGGCCCTGAAACTTATGGTGGCTTGAACCTTATGTGACTTAGACTAGTTGTTTAAGCTCTTTGAGCCTCATTTCCTTATCTGAAAAATGGGGATAACGATACTGCTTTCACATGTACCATTCCAAGCGACACATTTCCTCTTACGTCTGTCTCATCCACTGTTTTATCTCCAGTGCCCAGCACAACACATGGCACACTGAGAATACCCCATATACATGTATCGAATGATTGAATAGATTAAGGAGTCACCAAATAAAATAGGTTTCATTATAAACTTTATAATGTGATTAGAATCTATAGCAGAGTATTTTGCCTTAAAAGGCATTTCAATAAATGTTGGTTGCCTCCCTATCTCCTCCCCTTCTGTCTGAAACAAAAAGCTAAATTTGGATGCATGTCTCAGACTGTTGAAGCAACACCATATAAAACAGGTATTCTCTTTGTAATTCCTCGGTGAAATAACAGTTACACTTCAGATAATAGAAGTTTGATGGATGAATGAGAGAGTAGTTTTATAATGTTGTTGTAACACATAAATGGACAAGAGTAAATTAGGCAATCACTTCTCCCAAATTGATCATCTAAATGTATGTTTCTTATCTGCTGCTGCCCTGGGAGGGAAGCAATTTTCAGAAAATTTGAAGCATTTTAGGATTCTGGGGGTTTAGAAGAGACTGGAACCAGGCTGATCTTGGGAATACAAATTTAACAAATCTGGCTCAACAACTTATAGTCTCACTACTTCCCCAAAGTGTCAAAATTTGAATTGAATAAATTCGGTCCTTTCAAAGTGCATGCAATAGCACTGCAACTTAGAGTTGACATTAATTTACATAGGTTGACAGAGTTTCAACAGATTGCTTTCCTCACTTTTAGTCAGTCAACAAACAATATTTCCTAAGTACCAACTATGTGCCCGGAATTGAAGCAGAGGCTGGGGAGATGGGGTGAGTAAGGCATAACCAATCTTTGCCCTCCTGAACCGTATTTTCAGGAGCAGGCCAGGGATACAGAGGAAATCAGGAAAGCTGACCAAGGGCTATACTGTTTGATTGGCTTTCAGAAGTGCATTCACTGAGATGACCTGTCAGATATTGATTAAAGGGGCTTAAAAACCAGTTCTAGTTGTTATTTATGACTTTAGAGCAATAAGTCTTTTCCTAAAAGTATGGGAACTTTTTAAAAAATTCTTACTTTTAAGCTGATGATAGCAGAGAGTTTTGCTGTTCTGTTCAATGTTCTGTTCTCAGCACTTTTAGTGACAGGTACATGCTAGGTGCTCAATAAGTATTTGTTGAATGATAAAAATAAATTGCTAAATGTACTCGGTGAATTCTTATTAATGATAACTGAGGACTTATCTGTGTTTATCCAAGTTTAATACATTATAATTTCTCTATTATATCCAGTGTTAGATTGTAGCTATAATTTATTTACCACCACCACTGCCCACCCCCCCAAACTATGAAGCAATTTTTATGCTAAAGCACTTAAATAGGTGCATCAAAAAAAGAAAACAAAACAGTAAATAACTCTATGGACAGTTCTTTATATTGATGATTCTCTCTTTAGTGCTTTTAATTTGTATAATAGCTGCCACTGCTGTTTGTGAGAGTTATTATGTTTTAAATTTGGAGTTGACAGTAGATTGAGTTTGTGTTTTGATTTTGTTCCCAAAGCTGATAATTATGAAATGTATTAATTTTTTGTATGCATTATTATTTTATGAACTTTAGTGCGATCCCCACCACTCTCAATTTCTTAAGTACAAGGTCGTCAGCAAAGCTGCCACCAATTGAGTCCGTCTCGTCCTTGTGCCCAGAACACTCATTGCCCAAAGCAGGAAGCGCCATAATGTCAACAGTAAACACATCTGGTCTTAAAAGAGGAGGAAAATCATTTAGGTTAATAAGAATTCTGGCAGGTCTGCAGTTAGGTACATGACTAGCAGAACTCTGTGATTATGATTACAGTTATTATCATTCCAATACGACAGTAAAGAAGGTTCTATCACAGTGTAGTAATGTAGGCTCACACCTGGCTGATGTGGGATCAGTGTCCACCCCTGCAGGTCCATCTCATCAAATTGTAGTCAGGAAATCTTGGGCAATCTGTGAATTAATGATAATGAGTGAGCCCAGGAGATGGCTGGGGGCTCAGGTAGATGGGACAGCCATTGATGCTAAAAACAGCCAACCATATGGAGATTAGAAGTATTTAGAAATGTAAATGGCATCCATTGAAGTATTATCACTTTGGGTTTTTTTTATAACTGCAAGGTAAACATTTAAAAGTGATTGAGGGGGCCAGCTGAGTGGCTCAGTTTGTTAAGAGTTGGCTCTAGAGTGCACGCTCTGAGCAACAGGGTTGCTGGTTCAATTCCTGGCCCGAGTTGGCCTGCCGCTGAGCTGCCAACAGATGGCAGGATGGCTCAGCTAAAAAAAAAAAAAAATGATTGAGAATGTATAAACAAAAACACTGTCCAAGTATTTTTTTTTCTTCTTATTGTCCTGGAGTGATAGTCATTCAAGAGATATTGTCCCAGGAAATCAGTCTTTAATCATTAGAAAAAGTAAAGGTGAGAAATAACTGCTTCTACTGTTTAGTAAGCGAAGTAAGTCAGAGCAGAAACACCTCTCAAAATTGTACAAGAATGAATGTATGGCCATAAGTGATGGGCTCTATTTGGGAGGCAAAGGGTAGAGACTTAAGGGACCAAGCACACTGAGACTCATTTTCATGTAGAGAACGTGATCTTGAAAATAGGTGCAAAAGCAGATCGGTAAAGGAACCACGGCCATGAAGCCAGTATATGAGGAGGAAATGAAACATGGCTCTAGGCAAATGGAGCCCATCACCAAATGCAGAAGAAGAAAAGGAGACAAAAGTAAAAGTAAAGGGAGAGGAGGGAGGGAAAGAGGCAAGGGGGGGGGGAGAGAGAGAGAGAGAGAGAGAGAGAGAGAGAGAGAGAAAGACAGAAAGACTGACTTATTGGGCAAGGCATAGAATCAGAGTCCTTTTCTATTAAGCAAAGTGGATGTACTATATTAAGTGGTTTTCAGATTGTCCTTTCTAGATTTTAGGGGTGGGTGGGGGAAGTAGATTTGGTTCAAAAGTGGCTGAAAACCAGTGATCGGGAGATAACCTCCAGATCTAACAAGTTAGAATTTTCAGACTTTTATCAAATCTCTAATAGGGAAGGATTAATGATGAAAAGCAAAATAAAACTTCTATTTTATGCTTCCAATTAACTGAAGAACTTACTCTTGCTTAGTAATCTGTACATAGCATGATTTGATGATTTGCCATTAACACATGTTTTCAAAATCTTGTTAATCTCATGCAAGCATTGTTTAGAATAGGAGTCGCTGAATTCATTTTGGCTCATTGGACCACCGAATTCCTATCATGGTGTCCAGAATACAATAAAAAATGGACTAAGGTCCTGGAAGGTATTGCTACACCAGTGATGTCCCCAGTAAGTTGCATGTTTCATAAATGACCTTAATTTGGACAGGTTATGAGCTTAGTGTTGGCATTAGACTTTATCTGATTGGGTAACATGGTGACCTGCTCTTTCTTATCTCTAGTAATGTGAAGATGGTTTAATAGATTGCACCCATAAAGAGGTGCCAGTGTTTTATAGATTTATTGGTAAAACAAAATGAATCCTAGTGGCAGCTTATGGGGTGAGGAGGGTGGCAAAAAAAGAAGAGGATAGGAAGATACATTTTTTTTCATTTTTAAAATTTTATGTAAATGTAGATTATTAGTCAAAATATTGGAAAATCAATAATGAAACATATTTTTGCATAGGGTTTTTCTCCTAAAGGTATAGTGTGCAGAGAAGGATATAATATATAAGAGAGGGAGAGAATAAAAGGACAGGGTAATGATAGGAGAGCCAATTAATTCTTTCTGAGCCTGTAATAGGACAAGCTAATGACTCTGCCTAAAGAGGAAAGAAGGCAGAGTCTATCGGACAGACAAAAATAACGTATTAACCAGAAACCCTTTTCTGTAGTTCAGAATGCTTACCCCACAGTAAGGATCACAGATTTTCTAGATGGTGGATTGGTCTTCTAGGTACAATGAAGAAAACAACATAAACCTCTTCCCAACTAGTTAAAAATGAGGCGTGACTTTTTAGAAACACTTAGAATGACCAGAATAATCTAATTGCTATTGTTTTATCTTTGCCAATGCTATGTTAATAGAAAACTGCTTTTAAAAATCCTTAACTATCAGAAACCATTTATTTTTTCATTTTTGGCAAGCAGCCACTGGCTATTTTGGTAAACCTTTTGGCAAACAGACCGTGTGGACCCTTTTCCTCTTCAAAGAACTGACAGTGTTAGAAGATGAACCCAAAAGCTGCTGGCATGTATATTGACGTTACAAAGTCTATTCTGATAAGCGGGTGCCACCAGACAGAAAGATCCAGCCTAAAACCTCCCCTGCCTGCCCTAAAACTCCAGCACCTTGAATTTGCAATAGCTGCATCTCATTCCCTTGTTAGTTTCAGGGTAGGTTTGTGCTCATAGTATTCTGACAAACGTCACTAATTATGGCAAATAATGTTGTGTTACATTCACACTAAAAACAAAAAAGTGCCAAAAGCATTTATTGATTTGTTTTCATCTGACAGATATGGAAATTATTTTTTGACCTGTTGTTATGCCCACAAATAGTTAATCCCATTATTGTAAAGAAAATGAAGCTATTAGCCTTATTTATAGAAGGATATTTTAAAAGAACATTTGGAGCCGGAGAATACTTTCTCAGGATTTTAAATGCAATAAGGAGATTCCCAAATTTAAAAAAAAAAAAAATCTAGAATGGAAATTTTCCCCTAAAAATGTAAGTTGAACACATTTATTTTCTATATCATTATTTGATAGGAACGATTATGAGATCAATATATTTTGAAACTAAGATGTTTTTCTCAATTGTGTGCCTTTCCTAACCCATTCAACTAGTCTTATTTCTGAGTCATTAATTAGCCTTATATCTAAAGCTTAGTGTGTATAGTATCATAATTATCACCTGAGGTGATACTTTCAAACCCCAAAGAAAATGAACAGGTATAGTTATAATTCACATTCTTGTGTCTTTTTTCTTTTTTTTCTTCCCATTGTTCTTTGCTGTTATCAATAAATAAAGTTACACTTCTGTGACTTCCCAGACTTCCAACAATTTAAGAGAATGTTAGAATCATTTTTGACATTTTAGGGTTTGATGCACATGACTACTGATGTCCTCCATGACACAGGATATATTTTGCTGCTGGAAAGCTCTAATGTACTTAAAATTGATGGAAGGAACTCATCTATTTGAGGCGACAAGTTAGTGTGTTGTGAGTTAATTGAATGCTCAAATTGTCTTTTCAAGACAAGCAGGTTTTTATTTTCTAACACAGAGGTGACAATTTATGGTTGAGACCACCTCAGTAACTGGAGCCTCACCCCTTGGTTTGTACGTATACTATTTTTATTTATTTTATTTTTTATTATTAGTTTATTATTAGTGTACAAAACAATGTAATAGTTAGACATTTCATCCCTCACAAAGTCATAATATCCTCCCCCAATCTATTGCCCCTCTGACATCATATATATGTTACAATTCCATAGACTATTCTTTATGCTATACTCCGTATCCTGTGACTATGTATATATTAAATTATAGTTCATATACAACGTTATGCAGCTTCAGCTTCAGGTGTACAATACAGTGGTCAGGCATCTACACAGTCTATGAAGTGGTTTCCCTAATAAGACATGTGCCCATCTGACATCCTACAAAATCTTTACAACACTATTGATTATATTCCCCAAACTGTCTTTCATATCCCCATGTAAATATTATAGTAAAATTCCTGGAAGAAAATTTGCAGACATTACCCTGAGTAATATTTTTATTAATACATCCCCTCGGTCAAGGGAAGTAAAAGAAAAAATAAACATGGGATTACATCATACTAAAAAGTTTTTTCACAGCAAAGGAAACCATCAATGAAACAAAAAGACATCCTACTGAATGGAAGAAGATATTTTTCAATTATATACCTGATAAGGAGTTAATATCCAAAATTTATAAAACACTCATTCAACTCAACACCAAAAAAACAAAAAAAACAAACAATTAAAAAATCGGCAGAGGGCATGAAGAGACATTACTCTAAAGAAGACATACAGATGGCCAAGATGTAGACATTTGAAAAAATGTTCAAGATCACTAATCATTAGAGAAACGCAAATAAAAATCACAATGAAATACCACCTCACTCCAGTCAGAATGGCTATCATCAATAAATCAACAAACAACTAGTGCCGACGAAGTTGTGGAGAAAAGGGAACCCTGATGCACTGTTGGTGGGACTGCAGATTGGTGCAGCCTTTATGGAAATTAGTATGGAGGCATCTAAAAAATCTGGACATGGAACTACCTTATGACCTAGCAATTCCACTCTTAGGTATCTATCTAGAGAAATCCAAAATGCTATTTCAAAAAAAAAAATGTATCCCTATATTTATTGCAGAGCTATTTACAACAGCCAAGACTTGGAAACAATCGAAATGCCCATTGGTAGATGACTGCATTAAGAAACTGTGGTACATTTACACAGTGGAGTATTACACAACTATCAAGAAGAATGAAATCTTACCATTTGCAACAATATGGATGGACCTAGAGAACATTATGCTAACTGAAATAAGTCAGTCAGAGAAAAGCAAATACCATGTGATCTCACTTATATGTGGAACCCAAAGAACTGAATAAATGAGCAGAGTAAACAGAAATAGTCGCAGAGACATAGAGGAAAAACTGATGGTTGCTAGAAAGGAGGGGGATGGAGATGAGGGAGAAGGGATTAGAGATTAGACAGCATAAATTGTATAGTATTTTTAATTTGGATACATTTCACAGAGTAACTGTTTTCCGGTTAGCATCATCACTGAGTGCAAATGAGGTCAACCATTCTAACGGTGAATGGCCTGTCTTTGTGAATTGGAAATTTCCATTGAAAGGCTGCAAGGACCCCATCCTTGAATCATTTTCCTACCCTCTGGGTGTTTGCTGTAAGGCCACCATAAATGATTTTGGCCTTAACATTCAAGTCCTTTGTCTGTTAACCACACGACAGCATCTGTCTCATTGCTTTTTCTGGCCCACTTCAATGTCTGAAAAATTGCATAGATTTCTTTGCTGTGATTTTTCCCACTGACCCTAACTTCCTAGAATGCCTTCTGTCTTCCCGTATCCAATACGTGTACTCTTAAGCCCTTTCTCTGAGGCCTTCACTGATCAGGCTTGGAGATCACCTTGGCTGTATCATCAAGAGTGTTTCCAGTACCTCCGGAGTTCTGTCTTGTCCTGTTGTTTCTCTATGCGCATATCACCTCCCAGTCCAGATGCTTGTTCCTGAGCTCCTTAAAGGCAAGTTCACCCCTATCATTATGTATATCTCTTCCTCATCCAGTACATATATTTGTATATAGTTGAAGCAATTGGACAAATTAAAAATCAACAATCTGAGTCCATCTCCTTTCCTTTATATTAGTCTCCTACCCTAAACCAGAAGATTGGAAGCTTATTAAGAACAGGGACCATGAGTAATTTAACTTTTAATCCACAGCACCTAGAGACTATCATGTTATCGAAACTCAACACTGTCTATTGAACTGAACTGAATTGTCTCTAGTAAGTGGGTATAACATGCCTCTTTTATTTTTATTTTTTTTTTTTTATTTTTTTATTTTTTTTGTTTGTTTGTTTTAGCTGAGCCATCCTGCCACCTGTTGGTGGCTCAACGGCAACTCAGCTCGGGCTGGCCTCGAACAGCTGTTGCTCAGAGCTCAGCTCGCACTCTTGAGCGAGCTCTTAACCAACTGAGCCACTCGGCCGGCCCAACATGCCTCTTTTAAAGACTTCCCAAAAAAAAGAAAAAGAGTTATAATGTAGTGTCATAGTGTTCATTGATAACTTGGCTTCTGAATATTCTTTGTATTTAACTGAAGTTATTCTAACTGAGACTGGCATTGCAATGGCCTCCGTTTTGCCTTTGGCAAAACCTGTTGATATTGATAATGGCGTGACTTAAACCACCACCTCTGATGCAAGTTTCGTGTATACCCACCCCAATTTTATTTTAGGTATTTTAAAATAAAATCACCAATATACCAAGATATTTTAAATGATAGGAATGGAACAAATCCACTAGCAACTTTAAGTTTGGCTCTTAATACTAAAGCTTTAATTGGAGATTTGTAGATACATTTCCAAATTTCTAGGTCTAACTCTCAGCCTTATCTAAAGAATGCTAGAATTGCTGGCTAAAAATGAATAAAAGTGAAGTCATTTGACTGATCAGCCTAACGATATTTCTCCATATTTACTGGTTGATAACACAACTTCATTCAGCCCCCTCTGGTGGCAATTTACCACCCAAAGTATTTTTGGCATATAATATGGATGGTGGCTCATGAACAATGTCTAGACATGGTATTAAATCTCATTAAATGTCATTTGCATTTGCACTGTCATTGCCAGGGACATTCCAACTATCGTTGTGACTAAATCTACTAACAACAGACCCACCTTTGATTTCCAGGTGGCTATTGTCCTGGAATTGATTGTCCTCTAAGTATAAATACAGATAGAAATACTGAGATAAAATATACTGTCATTAAAATGTCATCAAAACAGTAGGGCCTGAGGGAGCTAGAGAATACACAACCTCTTTCTCCCACCCTCAGAAATACTCTCAGCAGCCTCAGACCTGAGAAATTTGTGGGATATGTAGTACATCACTTGGTTTTGCACTCAAGTAAGTGTATTCTGTGTGTTCCCGAAAAGACCAATATTTATATAACAAGCTCACCAAGTTAAATTTACTTTCCCACATTAAGCCTGCATGATGAATGGTTTTATCTTGCCTATTACATCCTGTTCTATCATAAATCCCTAGGCAGGAGAAAAAAGCAATTTGAATGGAGAAAACCACTAAGGGACAAACCATTACCATTTAAGATGGTTATACTGAATCACATTTGCTAACAATAATATGTAAAATACCTTGGAAAACTCATTTACTCGTATTTTCCTTCCATTTCAACTTCTGTTGCTAACAACAACCACAAAGGATTGTTGATGTAGGAATGTCTGATTAACCCAATGTTTTCATTTCCCTATTTTATTACCTACATAATATAGTATCCCTTGAACCAATTTTACTTGTTTTCTTATTTGTTAGATGAGTACATGGATGAATGAATAAACATGAGTGTAAAAGTATTCTAGTTGGAATGCCCCCTCCAGTTACTGAAATTTTCACCTATTCCTCAGTTTTAAGGAAATCTCCTATTTCTCAAGGAGGCTTTCTTTTGTCGTTGGTTGGCGTTCTTCCTTCCCCCACCACACTTCCATAGATCTTTGTATTTTTGTTTAGGTAACCATTTGAATCTGCTTTAAATAAAGATATTTAAGGAGTGTTAGTGGTCGCCTATCAAGTGTCTTGTTCAATTTAAAACTACTCAATAGTTTTTATGCTTCTTATATTCTGCAAAGTGGAACATAGGACATTTAGAAGGTAGGATAACATCAGGGTGACCAGATAATTTATAGTTCAAACTGGACTCTGTTGAGAGTGAATGGGGTGGGATTAGTAATTATGTAATTATGCTGGGACAACAGGTATGGGCCAGCATCTTCTGGGGTAAACCAGATGTATGGGCTTGCTAGGAAGCATGAATGATAATTCTGATTTAAATAAGACTGGAGAATGAATGAGAAATGTGCACAGACTACTGTGTTCAGATCTGTTTTCTGATCCCTAAGAATAAAATAAACTTTAATGGGAAGCTGTGAATATATATGCCCTTAGGATTCCTACTGGGGATCAATATTTAAGGACAAGAGAATAAATATGCCTAGCAAATTATTGGGTGGTTCGGACTCCAGTGCTTGCAGTGAGAACAAATATAAGGTATGTGGTTTCTATTGTACCTGTTTATTCTGTATACTGGGTGAATTCAGGAAATAATTGCTTATAACTCAGAATCATGGTTATGTACATTTCTGTCTTCATTACTACATTGTGAACTACTTAAAGGCAGTAAATGTTTATTTGCATCTGTATCTCTCACAACCCCTTATGTATGTATAGTTGAACACTGTGTGCTGTGAAATTTTGTGGAATCTTGGAAGAGTTTTGCTAGTTCAACTTTTGATCTTCCATACAATTCTTGACTGGTAGAAATCTCCAATTAGGAGGGACTTGTTTTCAAAGGAAACCATCCCATTTTTGAATGGCCATGTGTATAGAAAAATATCTCTTTAACTTAAGTGAAAAATATGTCTTGTTATGACTGACTTGATCTGGCATACCTCTTGAACACTCATTATCTACAGGGCATGTGAGTACTCCCACTAGTCCTCATTTGACCTTCTGGACCTATGCAGAATAAATCTAATCCCCTTCCTTTTAAATAGTTGAACTCTGCTATGAAGTCTCCCAAATTCTCTCTTATCAAACTTTGTCCTTACCAAATCTTTATACCCTTTCTCATATGACTTGCTTCTAGACCAGTAGCTGTTCTGTTCATCTTTGAAAGTCTCCCACTTTGAAAGCATCCCACTTTGAAAGTATTCCTTGAAGAGGAATACCCAGCTTAGAGCAAAATCTTTCATGTGAGGTCTGAGCATTGCAGTGTATAGCAGTTTATTACCAAGGCTGAGGTCGGGTGACATAGATAGTGCATCATACAATGGTGCCTGGCAAAGGTGGCATAGGGAAGCTAATATCTAGCCTGCAGTCCAACCACCAAGCCACAGGTCCAGGCTCAGGCTCATGTCTTCACACAGGAAGGACCTCTATTTTCTTATTAGCACAAAGGTGTGATATAGGCTTGCCAACACCAACTCAATGACCCCTTCTCACCTTGCCCACTTCCTAGACTCTGCACATCTTAAAATGCAGCCTCAGATTTCCTATGCTGTTTGGTAAGCATGTCATTCATGTGTTATTTTGACCTTCTTTCTAACGAAAGTCTCTGGTCTTAGTTATATGAGCTTCTGTTAAGATAGATTTCTGCTGTTGTACATGATATTGATATATGTCATTGGAAAGAATAAAAACTTTCTGCAACTTATATAGATTTTCTTCCACATTGACTTGAAGTCATTAATCAACCCTTGTTGGAAATATTTTTTTCATCCAGCTGTTAAGACATCTCACTCCTACTCATTTCTCTGTGTTCTTTAAAAGGATGTCTTGAAATAGTAAAATATTTTGGTGAGCTTGTTATTTTATGTTCTTGATATGTCCCTGAATCAACCAGATTTGGCAGCCCTATCTGGGTAACAAATATTAATTCTTTGTAATCACTTCTTCTTTTGAGGCAGCCACAGTTTATTTAATATACACATTAGCATTTAGTTAAGGCTTGATATAAAGCTCACCAATTTTTTTTTTTTTTTAAGATTTTATTGGGGAATTGGAGGAGGGGAACAGCTTTGGGGAATCCGGGAAGGGGAACAGACAAGTTGCTGTCTTCTTGTTCTTCAGTCTAGTTGCAGAGGACGTTGCTTCACTGGCCCATGTTGGTATCGTCATTGCACTCTTCCCGGATGAGGCAGATCGGATGATCGCTCTCCGCGGCTATTGGCAGTTCATGCTGGCTGCCAGCCACTCACACTGGCTGCTGGCCACTCACTGTATGTAGCCTATGGCAGCCCACTGCAGCAGGGGCTGCAGCCTACACCGTCGCCGGGGCTCGCACAGCCCAGCTCCAGGTGGAGCTGTTATTAGCTGTAGAGGGCAGTGTCACTGGCCCTCATATGTGGGATCCGAACCAGGGCGCTGGCATCCCCAAACCAGCTCTTAACCAATGCTCCACTCAGCCGGCCCAAGCTCACCAATTTTTACAGTCTGTTTCCTTTCCTCATTGCTCATCCTAATTCCTTTTGAAAACCAGGACACTCATTTCTCTCTGGACACCTGGAATCTCTCCTGTTCTCCTTAAATCTTCAGGTAGAATCTGTGAAGATATCTGCCCAATCACTCATTTTGTAAAAGTTCATCTGAGAGAGGAAGACTAAGCAGACGGTATCAGTCAGGATATACTAGACTTGGGTGCATTAACAAATGGCCCTCAAAGCCAAGTGACTTAAAATAAGATTGTTTCCACCCACCTATATGTTTAGCGAAGGTAGGCTGCAGGACTCTTTTCCACAGTGTCGTTGTTCTTCCTATAAGACTCAGGGTGACCAAAAAAGCCACTAATTGGAACAATGGTGGTGGCTGGGATAGAGAGCATTCAAGAATCTGTGAAGCATGCACTGATTCTTAAAGCTTCTGCTCTGCAGTTACACACAACACTTTTCTAGCAGCTTAATGGCAAAAACAAGTCTCACTTATGCGGTATGATCGAAAAATGCAGTGAATGTTTAAATTTTTTAAAAAATATTACAGTACAAGACATGTTGCCATTAACCCCCCTCAAAATACTCCCCCTGACTTCAAACACACTTATCCCATCGTTCTTGCCACTTTATGAAGCAGTTCTGGAAGTCCTCTTTAGTGAGTGTCTTTACTTTGTCCTCCATCATGACAGTGCTCCGTGTCACACATCACTTCTGGTACAGCAATTTCTGTCAAATAAAAATATTATGGTGCGTCCTCATCCACCTTGTTCACTGAATCTGGCACGGTGTGACTTCTGGCTCTTCCCCAAAGTCAAAATGACCATGAAAGGTAAACATTTTTAATCGATTCGGGACACCAAGGCAGCCATGACAGTGCAACTAAAGACATTCATGAAAGAGGACTTCCAGCACTGCTTCAAAAAGTGGCAAGAATGGTGGTGTAAATGTGTTTGAAGAGAGGGGGAGTATTTGAGGGTTGACGGGGAATGTGTCTTTTACTGAAATAAATATTTTTCAAATTTTAACACTAACTGTAGTTTCTGATCATTCCTCATACCTTTACATGGATGGGAAGAATAGTCTCACTATGTATTTGAAAAGAGAGAGAACTGAAACATCTGTGAAAAGCCAAATAGACCAGTTGAAAAGGTTTTCCTGTTGATATAGGAGTAAAGTAATTGACAGATGCAAACTTTACCTCAGAGGTAAGACAATTTTTTAAAGAGATGCAATTAGAATCCCCAAATTCTAGAATTAAGAAAAAATTGCTTTGTAAATTAAAAAAAAAAAATCAGCGGACAATTTGAAAGGATAATAATCTCTTCTGAAAACCAAATTAGATTCTTAGAGACTCAAGTACAATGATCATCTCACAACATAGAGCAAAAATACAAAGAAATGAATAAATTAAGTAAAAAATATATGCAACATAAAAGGCAGTTCCAAGATATGTAAGTTGCAAATAAAAAAAAAATCAGGAGGAGAAAAAGGAACAGATATGAACAGAACAATGATAAGAAAGAAAGAAAGAAAGAAAGAAAGAAAGAAAGAAAGAAAGAAAGAAAGAAAGAAAAAGAAAGAAAGAAAGAAAACAGGAAAGTTCCTCAAGATAAAGAAATATTTGAAATTTCTCTTTGAAAAATATAATCCAGGTACAGGCTGGTTTCACACATATTTGTACACACATAAAAATATACACATATATGTAAATATACTTATGAATACATATCAGTGTGTGTACACTGGAGTTATAAATACATAGGGTGTATGTTTATTATATATAACATTTATAAAATGTTATATATACCATATATATATACACACATGCATGGGGTTGTATATATGCAGAATACATGGGTGTACATATATAATCTATATCTCCTGGTGAAATTCTGGAAGGACAAAGAGAAGCAGAAATTTGTCTAAGCTTCAAGAGAGAAGGAATATATTACTTAGTAGGGTAAGTGAATCAGACCAGCACTAACCTGCAGCCACTGAAGATGGAAGGCAGTACGATGTTGAGAGAATATTGAGAGGGGGAGTGTCTAGGAATTTCATTTGAGATTTCACTTATCTATCAGAGAAAAGAGAAATCTTCAGTCATGCAATGTGTCAGGGTGTAATTTATCCTTACACTGTATCTATGAAGGTATTTGATGAAATAATATAAACAAATGAAAATTGAACCAGAATAGACATATTTCAAGACATAGGAGAAGAGTGATGAACAGTGAATTTCACAATATATGGTTATTTACTCATCATAAAGCTCTACAAATGTGTTACTGTTGTGGTTTTTTTCCTAATTTATAAACTAGAGACTTAGAGAGAGCAGGCTGGAATTTACAGTGGCAGAGCTGGGATTCAACCTGAAGCAGTTTGAGTGTAGATCCCATGCTCTTAATTGTACCATGTGATTTTCCTTGAAGCCTTGGTGTCTTAATCTGTTTGGACTCCTATACCAAAATACCACAAACTGGGTGGCTTATGAACAACAGAAATGTATTTCTCACAGTTCTGGAGGCTGGAAGTTCAAGATCAGGTGCCAGCATGGTTGAGTGATGGCTGTCTTCCAGGTTGCAGGCTTCTCCTCGATCCACACATGGCAGAAGGAGCAAGGGAGCTCTTACAAGAGCATTGATCTTACTAATGAGGGCTCTGTCATCATGCCCAAATCACCTCCCAAAGGCTCCACCTCCTGATGCCATCATATTGGACATTAACATTGCAGCATACTAACTTGAGGCCACATTCAGATCATGGCACTTGGATTGGGAAGAACTGCTTCAGTAAAACAAACAAAAAAAGGAGTTAAAAGGAAAAAGAGACAGACCTGTGAACAGAATTGTTTGACGGAAGTTACCAAATACAGAGTCTAAAGATCAAATATAGAATAGGAAAAAAAAAAATTTGTAACACATAACCGATCAACGTTTATGTCACTAATATTAATCAGACCAGATGATATAAAAAGTAAACAATTAAATTTAAAAATGAGCCACATATATGAACAGGCCATTCACAGAAGGAATGCAAATTGCCAACAACTTATAAAAAATCCCTTACTTCATTTGTAATCTGGGTAGCACAGATTAAAACATAATATGAATAAAATTTTCTACCCTTTGGATTAGTTACAATTAAAAACAGGTATAACATTAGCCACATAACTCTTATATGCATACTTTCTCATATGCTTATGGTCACAGTATAGATTTATATATTTAGGAAAAATATCTGGTAGTATCTATAAAAATTAAAAATATTTACACCTAGTAAACCTATTGCGAAACACATTTCTATAGAAGTTGCAGCATATTACATTAAGACACTGGTGTCCTGGTAAATGTGTAACCACGGGCTCTGAAAAAAGAAAAAGAGGAATAAAGGAAAGAAAGGTGGGTGGGTTTTTCTGTTCTTTTGATCTGACACTGCTACTGTCTGCTGCTAGCACTGGGAGGATGGGGAGGGGTGCTAGGCTCCCTGCCTCTGTCTTCTGCCCTCTGCTGAGGACTTGGAGGGGGGTGGTAGATGAGGGTAAAAGGGCTCAAATATATGGTGATGGAAGGAGAACTGACCCTGGGTGGTGACATATAGATGATGTATTACAGAATTGTACACCTGAAACCTATGTAACTTTACTAACAACTGTCACCCCAAAATCTAAAATTAAAAAAAAAAAGATAAAAGAAAGAAAGGTAGGTGAGGTGGAAAGAATGAAGGGAGGAAAGGAGAGGAGAGGAGAGGAGAGGAGATCTCTTGTTTGTGGCACTTGCTGTAAATACTCTCCCCCATGACCAAGTTCAAGCTGCTAATGTGAGAGTTGGGACACCATACACCCCACTGTAGGGTCATGCTCCAGCACACCACTGCATTAAGACTTGTGCACAAGAACCTCAATTGTAATTTGACTGGGATCCCATAATGTTGTTTTCTGTATTGTTTGACTTGTTTAAAAACAAAACCAAAAAACATTTAATACTTTTGTGTTTTTTTTACATTCTTACAAAAATTTTTAAAGAGTGAGATTTACTAAGTTTTCTACAGGTACCCCATAAAGTCTTTCAGCATTTTAGAACCTGATTTGTTGGGTTCTAGAGTCTCAAACTCAGTAAAATGCTCCATTACCGTTTCTTCGTCATCTCTTAGACATTGTAAAAGAAATCTGACAGCTCCATTAATTAAATGAATCTTGCATAGTCCAAGGTTGGCAAAAGAGTGAAAGATAACTTCACTGGACAATCTGGGTGTGGCTCTACTAAGGGAGCTGTCAGGTTTCCTTTCATTTTCGACTTCACAAGAATGCTAGTTCCATGAAGGCAGAGACCATGTTTGTCATATTCCCCCAAATTTCCAGAGGCTAGGACAATTCCTGGCACTTGGGAGTTCCTTAATAAATAGTCAGCTGGTAATTTTTTTAAAAGTAAATTTTTTCTTTGCCTCACTCAATCCTTTTTGTCTGAAACCCATTTTGAAAAAATGACAGCAAGAGAGTTGTTCTGCTCCTTCTCTGCTTTGAACGTTAGCTGTTTCTCTCTAACTTTGTTTTGCTCTTTTTACTTGAGCATAAAAGAAGGACTCATAGAAGAAAAAGGCGCTGTGTTTCTTTATATTTCTAAAGACTGTGGTTCTTTCTTGCGGTAGCCTTTCAATGCGAATCATTCACATTGCACCTTTTTGTCTGGCTTTGTACTCACCCTTTAAAAATATAAGCTCATCAGAGAACCTTCTGTGCAGCTACTTGGTTAGTATTATCCTTTAGAAATCTATTCCTGTTATGTTCATTTGGATTTGTATGACAGTATTATCAGAATTTCCCTTTTTTAATAACTTCTTGCCTTGTTTCAGCCATTTTACTTTTTAATTTCTCAAGCCATGTCATCATGGTTCTGTTCATTTTGGTCTGGTCAGCAAAGACTTTATGGTTCCCCAGCATACTTAGCCCACTGGACATGGGTGTCACTGGGTACTGGGCTGCTTTCTTCAGTTTTATACCTATGTTTGTTCTTCGCCTAAGAAGCCCTTGGGCTGTCATATATGGGAGAGACATTTCACTGTCCCTTCACAGTTTAGTGATGTAGGTAGTGTTCGCTGAGTGCTCACCCCATGTATGCCTGAGTCTGTATTGCCTATTTCATTCTAAGCTCTTAGGGAAAAAAACAAATGTCGAAGTATCTAATATTTTGCAGTTCCTTTGGCCACTTAAATGTGTGTGTGCTTGTGTGTGTGTTACATGTGGATAAAGAAAATATTTTATGTACATGTTTCTAAAGGAAAAGGTCTGAAATAGGTTGGCATTTAAGTAATTCCAAGCTCTTATAAGTAGTGTAGTATCTGTGAGCTGTGTGTCAGTGAGCAGCAGCGATGGAGGGTTGTGGGATAAACCTTAGTGTAATACCCAGAGTGGCTCTTTCTAAATTAGAAATTAGCTATAAAAGGGTTCATCAAATTTGTCATATCTGTACGCTGCATGTTTTATCCTTTTTACAAAGGCCATGAAAAGAAGATGAAGCAGGAAACTTGGAAAGGGAGAGAGGGAATATTCTGTGCTAAGTGGTCTGGTAGACAGGAGAGATGCATTTTGTTAGTTTCAGTGTCAGAGAAAGTGAAAAGTTATATATGAATAAAGGGCACGTAGTCATAGTGGTAGATAGATGATTTGATCAAAGAACCCCACCTACAGCGTGTGCACTCCCACACACACACATTCAAGAAACTTAGGAGAGCATGAGGCCTAATTAAATTTGTATTTAAAGTCATGCTTAGTTTGAGTAGCAACTGATAACAGTGTAAGGTTTGTAAACTTGGCACCTAATTGCACCTGGGTGGTTAAATTTCTTTTACTATTGCTCTGTGTATTGTTTGACTGAATGTAAAGAAAGGTGATTGTTTTAATAAACAGGTATATTTTATTTAAAAATAAATTTATCTAAGTGGAATCATGGAGCTATTTATCATCTGTTTTAGCCCATGAAGTCATTGGTAAGCCATTACTGCTCAACTTGCAACTATTTGAATTGTACACAGTATTTAGGAAGAAATAAATAGCCTCATTCTGTAGTCATGGCTACAAAATGACAGTAAACTCCTTTGTAATTGGCTCTTACATTCTGATTAGGAAGAGATAAACCTGCCAAAGAAGCTGTAGCTTGAAATCTGTGGCCTAAACATTCTATTGTCTGAGCTCACGGGATTGAACTTCAATCTCAGGGAATCTGGGATTCTTCACTGAGTTACTTACTCTCTGCTTCACCTGCGGACATGGACATATTCTTTGCCTCTTGCCAGGTTCCCAAGGGAATATGAAGACTGAAATCTTTAAAGCTCTACAGAACATATATAAATAATCATTTTAATTGAGTACTCTCCTTGGGGAGACAAAATAGGCCCTACAATTTGATAAGTTCCTTTTCATCTCCATTTCCTATGATGGAAATGCATAAATCCCACTCTAACCAGCCCACGTGCTCATATCTTCAACAGGATCCTGATAGATCTGCCAACTGAGATGGATGTGATTTCTAACCAGCTTCATATTCCAGTTGTGTACCAAGCTAGAAGGTCAAGGCAGATCCAATTTGAGCTTTTCACTTTGTCAAGCATAGTAATGAATGCATCTCTACTTTCTCCTGTGAGAGTACTAAAAAGAATCTCAAAAGGCTGAAGCGTTTTAAACTGATGAGCAGAATTATTTGGGTCATAATTCAATTCAACAAGTTATTCCGAGGATACCCGCTAAGTACAGGACATTCTATTAAGTGTTCACTAGGGGAAAATGTTTCCAAATGCCAACAGTACTTTGTCCCTTCTTTCAAGGAGCTTAAAATGTAATTTAGGAGGTAAAGAAATACATATTTAATACTAGTAAAAACAAATTGTGGTGAGGCAGAGCACATTGCCAAGGAGAGATTAACCCCCTAGAATCAGGGGTAAGTAGATAGAGAAGATGATTTGAGGCAAGCCTTGAGGACTTTAAAATTTATTACTATTGGTATTTCTTCAGTTTTAAAGCTAAAAACCAACCTAGATAAAAATAAAAATGGCCACCCAAGATTTCCATTTGTTGAGTGAATGAGCCTTAATGGGTCAGGTCAATGCCTGACCCCTAGTTAGTTAAGTCTTTAAACAAACGTGAAACTTGGAAAACTTGAGAGAAGCAGCAGACAGAGGGAACTCTGAGAGAAGAACCAAGACTCTTTATGGGTCTTCCAAGAGCCTGGTTAAATGGTGACACTGTGTGTGCTTAACATAGACTTTCTGAACAGACAGATCTTCTCTCTGAGTGTGAACTTCAGAGAGAAGGGGCAATATTGGAGCATTAGGACCTAATGGGAGACAGGATGTGAAGAATAGGTGAGATCAAAGGGAATGGAGTGCACATGAATGAGAGAGACCAGGCAATGAACAAATTTTAACAAATCGGGCCCCGTTTTCCCACCTACATTTAAAGTGAAATTCCTGGTTTGGGAACTGCCGCTTTTGTTGATTCTTTACAATATTGTCTCTTGCCTTGGATTCCAAACATTTTATGTAGTTTTGATTTTATAGATGCCTGAGAGTTTTACCTTGACAATGTTGATATACATAAGCCTTGTTTACCGACCTACATTTAAAGTGAAATTCCTGCTTTGGGAACTGCCACTTTTGTTGATTCTTTACAATATTGTCTCTTGCCTTGGATTCCAAACATTTTATGTAGTTTTGATTTTATAGATGCCTGAGGGTTTTACCTTGACAATGTTGATATACATAAGCCTTGTTTACCCAAACAGTGGCTTGGGATAATTTTGTTTGTCTATTAAATAGAATAACATTCTTTTCCTACAGATGTCAAACATTACTGTTTGTGACCATGAGCCTGTTGGTTTCAGGATTGTCATAGACAAAGAGAAGAAAATTCTAATTTTATATAATGAGTCAGAATGCAGGCCACTTCATACATTAAGTTTATTTTTTTAAGAAAATTAGTTGATCCTTTGGATTTTATGTAATAGAGAAAGCCTGTTAGTGTGTTTCCCTTTGCCCCTTCTCCCTTTATCAGTAAATTAAGACAGTCATATCAGTTAGACCAGTCATTGACAAGAGCAAAAATAACACCAGCCTGTTGGTTAATATTGAAGATGTTAGTGAAACTAATACAGAGAAAGAGCACATTATGTATGAGTCAAGAGTTGAGTAGAGATTAGAGCTGCATGGAAAAGTTACTGGTCAGGAGCCAGGCAACCTGTTTGTTTCTTGATTCTGACATTGCTAACACACTAGCAGATACATGACTACATTGCCTTTTTCTCTGGATCTCTGTGTCTATGTCGGTAAAATGTAGGATTTAAAAACATGTTTCTTGGTTACAGAAAATAAAAACAACAAACGCTTACTGAGTACTTACTCTCTGTCAGGCATGGTGCTAAGCTCCTTGCATGTACAATGCCATTTAATTCAAATGACAGTTCCTTTGAGGTGAAATTATTATCTCAAATTTTCAGTTGAGGGAATACACACATGTAGTGTATCATGGTGTGATATATCAGGCATTGCACTGAGTGCTTTTCATGTATTTTAGCCTATTTTAATGTAATTCTCAAAATAGTTTTGCAGTTTAGCTCCGTTTTGAACAGAAGGAAATGGACTCCAGAAAGCAAAGTGAGTTGCCCATCTTCTCCCTATAAGAGTATGGCAGGTCCAGGATAAATATACAGGTTTCCTGACTCCAAGGCTGATACCTTTCTACTATACCCTATTTACACTGAAACCATTGGAATTTGACTCTTTTCATACACACACACACACACACACACACACACACACACACACATGCACGCACGCACGCACACACACATATTTAATTAAAGTTTATTGGGGTGATAATTGTTAGTAAAGTTACATAGGTTTCAGGTGTACAGTTCTATAATACATCATCTATATATTACATAGTGTGTTCACCACTTCTTCCATCACCATATATTTGATCCCTTTTACCCTTATCTACCACCCCACCCTCCTCCCCACCCTCTGGTGACCACTAAACTATTGTCTGTATATGAGTATTTGTTTCTCTTGTTCCTTCAATGTTTTCAGTTTTTATATGACATATCAGTGAAATCATATAGTTCTTGACTTTTTCTGTCTAACTTATTTCGCTTAGCATTATAATTTGAAGATCCATCCATGTTGTCATAAATGGCACTATTTCATCTTTCCTGATGGCAGAATAGTATTCCATTGTGTGTATATACCACAACTTCTTTATTCAGTCATCTATCAAAAGACGCTTTGGTTCCCATGTCTTGGCCACCATAAATAAAGCTGCAATGAACATCAGAGCACATATATCTTTACGATAAATGTTTTCAGATTTTTTTTTGGTAGACACTCAGAAGGGCGATTGCTGGGTCATATGGTAATTCTATTTGTAATTTTTTGAGGAACCTCCACACTGCCTTCTGTAGCAGCTGCACCAGTCTGCATTCCCACCAACAGTTTATGAGGGTTCCTTTTTCTCCACAGCCTCTCCAACACTTGTTATTATTTGTCTTGTTGGTGATAGCCATTCTAACTGGTGTGAGGTGATATCTCATTGTGGTTTTTATACATTTCTCTGATGATTAGTGATGTTGGGCATCTTTTCATATGTCTATTGGCCATCTGTATGTCCTCTTTGGAGAAATGTCTGTTCAGGTCCTCTGCCCATTTTTTTAATTGGATTGTTTGTCTTTTTGTTGTTGAGTTGTATAAGTTCCTTATACATTTTGGATATTAGTCCCTTATTGGAGGCATTGTTTGCAAAAATCTTCTCCCATTCAGTTGATTGCCTCTTTATTTGTTGTTGCTTTCTTGTGCTGTGCAGAAGCTTTTTAGTTTGATATAGTCCCATTCATTTATTTTAGCTTTTAGTTCCCTTTCCTTTGAGGTCAAATTCATAAAATCCTCTTTAAATGCAAGGGCCATAAGTTTAGTACCTGGAGGAAACCTAGGAATTCGGCAACTTACAAGCCAACCCTGGTCCATGGATGTCTTGTTTGTGTGCATGGTAATTAAAAACAAAAAAGAAATTGTAGCTGCAAACATTTTAGGAAGCTTTCCACAAATCATCTAGATGTCTGGCTTCTCCTGAAAAATGTAAATATCTGGTATCCTTAGGCCCTGCCCCGTACATGGCAAGTGATCACTGGACTGAAACATGCTCTCAAGTTTCCCACAGTGCCACCCAGCCTTCTTCATTTGTCTTTTACCTTCAGGGCCTTCTTGTTCATATGAGTTCGTGACTTCTGGATTAAAGTAAAGATTTCTACTTCTCCAAAATCAAGGAATGTAATGATTTGCTGCGTAGCGCAGCAAGTTGGCTATTCTCTTTTGCTTCCTCCATGTGAAATCAATGGGAATGAACGTCCTACTGGCGTGATTTCTTTTTTGCAGGGCTTTTCCAGACAGAGCATTTCTCCAGGGTAAGTGACATTTCAAATTCAGGAAGGCGAGCAGAGTCATAATTGGTCCTGTCACCATTTGGGTTTGATGCTGGCATCTCATGTGTTTGCCCTGGTTGAGTAATCTGTTTGCATCTGGGTAGACCACACACAGGCAAATGTGAACTGTGTTTATATTCATTTCCTGCCTGGGAAGTTGGTTCCTCCAGGTCACAGCTTTGGAACAACTGATAGATTGGAAATTTACTGGTCTAGACTTGGAGGGGTACTGTCCTTAATAATCTTCCTTGGGCTACAGCAAAGCGAACTTTCTCATTAACAGTTCCAGTGGATTACAACAATTATGAAAGCGTTATGTCTGAACAGAAGATATTTAATGTAATCAAGACATTAAGTACAGTTGACCCTTGAATAACGTAAGGATTAGGGGAGCCGACCTCCAGCACAATCAAAAATCTGCATGTAACTTTTGACTCCCCCAGAATTTAAGTACTGATAGCCTACTGTTGACCTGAAGCCTTACTCATAACAAACAGCCGATTAACATATATTTTTCTGTTATATGTATTATATACTGTATTCTTACAATAAAGTAAGCTAGAGAAAATAAAATGTTATTAAGAAAATCATAAGGAGGAGAAAATACATTTACCATACTGTATTTATTGAAAAAATCTGTATATAAATGGACCCATGCAGTTCAAACCCGTGTTGTTAAGAACCATCGATGTATTTCCATTTTACAGACAAGGCGATTGAAATCCAGAATTGTCTAAAGTTATATTAGCTGGGCAAGGGCCCATCGTATATCACCAATACCTCTCAGTAATGAGCAGGATTCCTTGTTATTTCCTAGGTGCCCCACCCCACCCCCCACCCCCCTATCCCCCACCCCTTCATTTCCTGTGAGCAGCTGTCTGTGAAGGGCCAGGAAGGAAGGGCTCAAGCTTAGGAGACAGAGAACTCCTAGGCCTGCTCTGTGCCTTGTTCTGGGACCAATTGCAGAGGATTCCTAGGGCCTCTTTCCTCATTGAGAGGATCTGGCAGCATCTTTGCAGGATTGACATCAGTGAGCTGCATATGTAGCTTTCTGGCATTCAGGATTATGTTCTTAACCTCTGTCTTCAACCAGTGGGTTACAGGTAGAAGTGAGAGAGGAGGAAATTAGAAAATACTGGAAGCTCTCTGGGAGGAGACTCATTGGTACCATTTTTATCAGGGCCCTTCTCTGGATCGTACACTGGGAGCCCTGGGGGAATGGATGCTTACTCCAATTTTGGCAGCCCTGCAAGAAATATCCTATTACAGTGAACATCAGGTTTCTTATTAGAAAATATGGTCACCTTAACTAAATCTCCAACCCTCTACTTGGCATCCTGAGACTTACAAAAGGAATATACATGCATAAGGAACAGCATCAGCCTTCATGGAGTTTATACTCTACTTACTAAACTTAAGCATGTGTATAAAAACTTTCAAATAGGAGTCTACAGACTTCTTTCAAAAATGCTCTGCATAATAAATAATCCCTTGTCCATTCCTGATTTGTAACACCCAGAGATTGTCAAGGACAAGTGCAACTTTGGGGTGAAGGAAAATAACTGCTATAAAACTAAAGTGGGGAGATGTTAAACTGCATTTAGGAGCAAAGACTGAGCAGAATTAGAATTGACTTCAAATAAGCCACTCTTTAATATTTAGCTACTTTAGACATTAATAGAAATATCAAGGGGCCATGTTTAATATTATAACTTGCTGCAGGTTAAATGACCAATGATAAATCCAATGCAAACTTGAGCACAGTTTGGGATAATACAGAATATTTTTAATTTGATTCTTAAGAAAGTGCTGAAACCTTCCTTCTGAGTGGGTAAAATCCTTGGTAACCTGTGATGTCATTATTATGCTTAATGGCTCATGGCATGCAAAGAACGGGAAAGTAAATAACCCTAATGGAATGTGTTTCCTGTATCCCTTTTGCCATGGTTCTTTTCCAGTAGGCCTGTAGCTCTGAAGGTGACTGTTAATTAAGCATTCTAATGCATTGTATTTCTCACATGTGAGAAATGTAGCATCATATTTCTCCCTTAAATAATACGCAGAATACTTTTGAATTGATCGCATCATCTAGAACTTCACTCTGAGACTCAATTGTTCTGGTTCTTGTGTCCATGTTCACTGTATTTCATATAAATGATTGTTTGTGTATCTGGCTGTGGGATGAAGGATTTGTGTGTGGATGGGGGCAAAAGATAGGGAAGACCGATGGTGAGAATATAGTGTGTGTGCCTTCATATTGGTGCTTAGAGGTCTCTGGTCTTTGTTGTGTTTCCCTTCCATGCCCTTCTTAATCCTCACACCTTTCTGGCCATATGACAGCTGTTTATTATTCTGTTTGCAACTCATTTCTGAATACATTACTCATTGCTCTGTCTGCTTGTCATTGTTGTGGCTTCTCCAGGTTCCCATGTGATGGGGTGGGGGAAGCCAGTCTGGGCTTTGTAACGGGCTGGACTTTCTAGTCAAATCAGAATTATTTTTAGAAAGCTGCTATAGAATTTAAGTTCCCTTGAACAGAAGGATTGATGTAAAGCCATATGCTGGTGTGATTTCCTCAGAGAAAGCCTTAGAAATGTTCTTTTAGTGTCTCATAACTGGTGGGCGGCTACATTCTGTGGGCACTCCTGCCCTGTGCACCTGCAGCTGAGGCAAACGCTCTGTAGAGTGCTGCTGATACATGAGCTTTCTTTCCAGTAGCTATTTGCTCTTGAGGTGCTAGAGTCAACCAGGAAGCGCCAGAAGAATGTTATAGTGAGCTCTGTTAGCAGCCAAGCTGCGAGTCATCTGTGTAATGCGGAGTGATCTGTTTAATCAATACCTTATCTGGATTGTCAGTTGTGAAAGGCTTAGAAAGTAATGCAACAAAATACTCAGTTCTGAAATAACACTGTGATTTCACCTTTCTGTGATTCAGAACGTCCTTTAGAATCTTTATATCCTGGGGGAGTAGTTAATTAAGATTCCAGGCCTAGAATGTCTGAAAAGCCAGCCTCTGTTCTACTTAGGAAGGGAAATAAAGTCCCTTGGGCCCCGGAGAGGGATGAGAGCCCGAAACAAAGGTGGGCATGTTTGTAGTTCGAGGTACTAATATTCACCACTCTCTGCCTCTGCTGCTAGCCCCCCAAATCTTTACTTCTGGAGTACAGGATGATGGGTCAAGGTGGGCCCACCCCCTTTACCTGTTTTGGTCCCTTACCAATTAGCACCCATTTGTTCTGTGATGTACTTTGAGGTGTGTAATAAATCAGATGGCTACTGATTTTTAGCAAAGGGTTGAGATTTTCCAGAAAGATCTCCCAGGAATAGACCTAACATTGACCCACCTGGCTCTTCTAGCTCAGATTGCCTCTGACTGGACTCTCACTCATAAACAGGCTAAGAGAACATATCTGATGCTGCAGCATCTCCCATCTTGTTGGCATGTAAGGCTTAACACATGCCATATGACTCTGGTGGTCCGACGTGGTGCCCTGTCTCCATGCCAGCTTCCATTCTGGTCTTCTAGGCTCATCCTTCAAAGGGTTGAAAAATGGCATCACAATTTCCTTCTCTTAGGAGCTTTCTCACCCTTGACAAGCCCATGAGACAGACGGACATGACCTCTATGGCCTCGTCTCTGTCAGCTCTGAGTGAATATTTACCTTGCAGAGCATCATGCCAGGCATCGTGGAAAATTATAGAAGAAAGAGGCGATGCACTCCTGGCCTTTGAACATCTTTTCAACCTTCAGGATAGACAGAAGCAGCACAAAAGCAAAATACATGAAAACACAAATGTTAGCCTTCTTATATTGTTATTTATAATTCCAATTAACATATCCTGGGAATACATATTTATGTATAACTACATCTATATGTACATAAAATTGATTCATTTGCTGAAAAGACTAAAGTGACTGGAGCTGGACAAAAGGTGATTTTCTAGTGTCTTTAGTTTTAGTTCACCAAGAGTGACCCTGGGACAAGGATTTGAGAGCAAGTAGTTTGTTTGGGAATACCAGTAAGAGGAAGGGAGAAGAAGATAGGGAAAGTAAGGAAAGGGCGTGTTCCTGAGCCAGTTGTGGATAACTATGGATGCTGGAGCCTATGGGGGAATTCTGGGAACAGCTAAGACCATGTAATCAATATTATCCCCCGGACTCTATCAGCCACTGGTTGAGGAATCCTCTCAGGATGACCTAATATCCAGATGTTCCTGGGCTGCCATGCCCAGACAGATAGTTTTGGGAGAAAATCCTCATGTGAAGAGATCATGGCAGTTGGAGGCTAGCATTGGAAAGGCTGAGGGACAAGGGTGGAACATGGACAGCTTCAACTATATTTATGGGTATTAATGAGAGCAATGATTTGGGAAGGAAAGGAGACTGGGTTTTTGAACATTGAGGAAACTACTGCCTATGAAGTCCAGAATTAACAGCATATGAAACCGAAGCCAGAAACCATAGGCCTACATATCCCAGTTACTCAAAGGCGCATGGCTCACATGGCCTAGGGAAGAAGGTCCAGGCCACAGGCTGAAGAGTACGGGCAATATGGAGTCTGCTGATCCACGTTGTGATGGCTGCTCCAAGTCAGGATGTCCACTGATCCACTAGACATGCCTCACCCACCAGTCATGTTGGGGCTGGCATGTGGGTGAGCCACACCATGGATTGCGTGACAGTCACTTCATCTGTGACATGAAGTCCTGACAAATTCTGCAGGAATCCTTCCAGAAGAATGAGAGCTGAATGTGATTGGAGATGCTGTGGATCAACCTGTCCTTCCTTCAACTCACCTAGGTGGAAGAGGCAGGTGGTAACCAATAAGCAGGGAAGATTTCATCCCAGGTCTCCCGCTGTATTTATAAAGGATAAGACTGACAGCATTGGAGGTGAGGTGGGGATGGGCATGGTAGTGGTCAGTACCTCTAAAGTGGATCTGATATAATATGGCCTCCTTTTGTATTGCAATGTGTTGTATTGTATTGCACCTTTTCTAAGAGCAGGCAGCAGGGGAAGTTAAGCCTGTCAAATGTTGCTATGATGTGAGGGATCCTGTTCTTTTTTAAGATTTTATTGGGGAATTGGGGGAGGGGAACAGCGTTGGGGAATAGGAAAGGGGAACAGACAAGTTGCTGCCTTTTTGTTCTTCAGTCTAGTTGTGGAGGACGTTGCTTCACTGGCCCATGTTGGTATTATCATTGCGCTCTTCCCGGATGAGGCAGATCGGTCGCTGGCCTCTGGATGGTCACTCACCGAGGCTATTGGCAGCTCACGCTGGCTGCAGGCCACTCACTGTAGCCTATGGCAGCCCACTGCAGCAGGGGCTGCAGCCTACACCGTCACTGGGACTCGCACAGCCCAGCTCCAGGGGGAGCTGTTGTTAGCTGTAGAGGGCAGTGTCACTGGCCCTCATGTGGGATCCGAACCGGGGCTGCTGGCGTCCCAAGCCAGCTCTTAACCAATGCGCCACTCGGCCAGCCCAGGGATCCTGTTCTTTTGACATAGTTAGTTGTTGCTCTGTTGCTACAAAAGGCCTGCACCCTAGACTTGGAGCAAATGGCTCCTGCAAGGCCTCGCATGTGTTTATCTTTGTTAGTGGAGTCATCTGTGTTTTATCTGACTTTCGCTGCCCTGGTGGATGTGCCCAGGAATGAGCTCAGTGGTTAATTTCTCTCTCACGTAGCAAATTACATGATTTGATGTGCTCTATTTCTTTTTTTTCGATCCTGTATTTACATGCTGGACAAGGAAGATCTATGAAAGAAATGTCAGGATATGTTGATAATTTATTGATAGCATTTAGCTGGGAAAAAAAAGTAGGACATGCTCATACATCCTTATGATCATAGTGACAGACTTTGTCCACAGAAGAGGAAAAAGAGTATGAAGTCAGGGCCTGTCAGGAGACAGAAGCTACGCAAGTTACTTTAATTGAAAGAATTAGTATGAAGACTTGCATAGGGGAAGAGAAGGTTTTACGCAACCCTCTTAGGGTCCCTGGCTGGGCCTGAAAATTAAACTGACAAAAACATTAACAGGAGAAAAGCATACAGATTTAGTTAATACAAATTTTATGTGTCACGGAGCCTTCCTAAGCAAAAGGAGAACTGAAGAAACCGACTTGTGTATTTTTATGTGAGATGTGATGAAGAGTGGGCAGTCATGGAGGAATAGGAGAGGTTAATTAGTCTGTGTTTGGAGATAAGGAAGCTCCCCTCCTCTGGATATAGGGAGGGCACCTCTCACCTGAGGCTCTTAGGGCCTGTTTCAGGGGAAAAGGGTGACAGGGAGAGGAGATCAGAGTGAGCTTTCTGCTTCTCCCATTTCCTCAAACTCCTGCAGGTTAAAATATTCAGTATGCCAAGGTGGCATATGTTGGGGGAGCGGTTCCTGAACCCCATCACTTGCTAACCAGGAATTGGACAATCCAAGAGGTACAAAAGGATGCTGAGGTTCACAGAGGTAGTAAATTGCAGGACACAGCTATCCCTTTAAGGCTGGGGGAACAAAGAGAAGAAGAAGTCAGGATAATGAAAATGTAAATACTTGGATGATGGGCCTTTCAGAGGGGGATCCCAGGGCCCCTGAGGAGGGCACCCTGGACTGCTGGCCATGCTGGTATCTCTGAAGGGGGCACAAAGAAACAGATGCTGGGAATATAGAGAAACTGCAAAATGGAGCCAGTCGCTCTTACTGGAGCCAGTTACTGCTCCCAGGCTCCCAGGCTCCCAGGAATAACTCTGGGGCCATGCTGACAGAGTAAGAAACAGATAAGGAGCCCGTTCCCTCTCCTCCTTCTGCCTCCAATCAGCAGGGGGCACCCTCTACAGGCGGACTTAAGAGGGAGCCTGCACGCCCAGGAGAAGCGTGATCTGTAGAGTCCCAGCCCCCCTCCTCTAAGCAGGGTGGGTTTGGAGGCGAGAGACAATGAAGTTAACAACCAACCCAGAAAGAGAGAGCATACCCGTGTGCATACACGCAAGAGAGAGAGAGTACGTGCTCATCTGAGTAAGCTAGCAACAGCAAACATCTATCCAGCAGCTGGGATAAGGAGCCTTGCTGCTCAGTTATAGACATAATCATAATAACAGCCTGTACATAGGAATTTGGTTTCGGGGGAAATAACATGAAGGGCCCTTATTTAGCTTGGGGTGAGGTGGTAATTAAGTTCCAAAGCCAGGGCATTAGGGGAAAATCACATATAAACACTAGCTGCACGCACGAAGGCCCTGAAAGTCGTGAGAATACAGATTTGTGTCCCTCATCTCACCCTCATTCAGTGATGCACGCAGGCATGCTAAGTGGAATGCAGGTGGAACACCTCCCAGGGTCCCGCCCCGTTTATATTATCACTTCCTCTCATTCTCTTCTCCTGCTCTCTCACCAAGCTTGGAGAGGGCTTTTTATAAGTCATGCATATGTGTGCCACAGCTTCACCTTAAATTGTACCAGCTGTGTGCTAAGCACTCTCTCATATGCTATATTACTTTATGAGCACATTGCCATAAACATGCTATTACGCTTCCTTCACCGAAAAGCCATCAGATACACAGGGAGGTGAGTTCCTGTGCTGTGGGCCCAGCCAGTGAACGATAGAGTCCGGACTTCACACTCAAGTGTATCTTCCTCCAGAACTTATGCTCTATAATTAGCGTAGCCCTGCTCCCCGCCTTTGAAGATCCTGCCCTGAGTTCATGCCAAGGACAAATCACATTGTCTCCATCCAACATCAAAACAACGGGTGTGTCTTTAAGACATGATAGCCCTGAAGTGTCCAATATGTCAGCCACTGGACATGTGTGGCTATTTAAAGTTAATTAAAATGAAGCAAAATATAAAATTCAGTTCCTTGATCACACTAGCCACATTTCCAGAGCTCAACAGCTAGTGACTACCATATGAGACAGCACAGAATATTTTCATTCTCACAGAAAGTTCTGGAGCAGACCCATAGTGAGTGAGAGTGTGGCTCTAACACTTACTTAGCAAACCTAGCTCTGCACCTCATTAGCTGTGCACCCATGGGCAGGTTACTTAGCCTCTCTGTGCCTCAGTTGTCACATCTCTAAAATAGGGGTAGTCCAGGCAGCTCCTCATAGGGCTCAGATGAAAGTTAAATAAGACACTACTTGTAAAGATTTTAGCTTGGTACCTAGCATATCACGAATCATCAGTACGTGTTGCCTGAAGGATGCAAGGTCTCTTAGCTCTAACCCTATGCAATTTTCTAAACACTCTACTGTCTCCGTCTACCCCCTGATGTTTTTATTTGGGGAAGGCAGGAAGGAGTTTGAAGCAGGGTAAACAGCATCTTGATAATCTATATTTGAAGTGCTACAAGGAGTCAAGGAATCCTACATTCACTCACAAGATTATTTTACTTAACGTACATTCCTAGAACTCATACTAGGCACCAGGTTCTGATCTAAAAAATTAATCCGTGTTCCCTTGTTTAATCTTTCAAAGAGGCCTATGTGGTAGGTATTCTCTACCCTCATTTTTAATACCCTTGCATTTCTATACTCTCCACATTTTATGACTTCTCTTGATAAGTCCTGCAGGAGTGGGCATGGTAAAGGGGAGGACAAAGATGAAAGAATACGATTCTACCCTTGAGAAGAAAGTAGAAAAAACAAATAACTGCAGGGTGCATATTATTTCAGGTTAGGTATTTTATGTGCATAATCTAATTGAATGTCACAGTCCTATGAGATAGGTGGTAGTCTCATTGTATAGATATGGGGAAAAAAGGTAAAGAGGTATTAAACCTAGCCTAGCATCACACAGCTAGTTTAGGGTGAGAGCTGGATTCTAACCCAGGCCCAATTCCAAATCCCATACCTTGCATCTTGATGTCTATCCATGGGGAAAATACCATTTTTGCATGTTGAAGTAGAATGTAAGCTAGGAATAGAAGAATATGGGTACATTACCCTAAGGAGTTAAGAGGAAGAAAGGATTATTCTCCTTTGAAGAGGCAGCATTTGAAATGGAGATTGAACATGGGTAGGAATGTGGGCAGGTGAGATTGGAGGAGAAAGCTTGCAGGCAGAGGGAGGAGGACAAGCTAAGACTCTGGGTCTGGGATACCATGGGACGTCTGCAGTGATGGGCCTCGGAGGGGGTCTGCCTGGGTAGGAAGCAGTGTTTTGTCACCAACACTGTTTAGAATTGCCTGTGTATGGTCCTAGTCAGAGGCAGACTGACTCCTAGTTTTATTATTGCTTTTAAATTCTTGACAGACAATGGGCCCTCTTTATTATGTGTGTGCAGGACAGACCATTCCTACCAGTCCCTCCCTTTGGTACACCACTGGCTTTGTTGGGATAAGTTTCTCTAGAATGCCTTTCTCTCTCTGCCTCTCTTGGTAGCACCCCAAGTCCCTCTGATGCTCAGCCTGCATTCACTGGTATGCTACCCACCCTGTGTTCCAGGGAGAAAGGTTCTATGAAGGACAAATGGGTAATCCTGGGTTTTCTATGAGTTTTGGGAAAGTAGGGTCATAAATGGACCCAGTTGTCTGTCATGGTTCATTTCTGGAGTTCTTCTGCCCCAGGCAGTGTGACTGGGATCGAAACTTTGTACAGGATCCCAGTGAGGCTTAAGAGTCAATAGCAATGCTAGATTGACCCAAAGGGCATGGACCGTGGGCCTGGAGGAATCTTCTTAGAGATTTTTCACTCGGTGGCACATTGCGAGTTTGAAGTTGAAGATTGAAATCACTGAAGAGAAGACCAGGTGGTTGTTGATCCCCCTCCTACCCCAGCCCCCTGCCTTTCTCCTGATGATGATCCCAGGGCAAAGGAAGGAGGACCTGCTAATTTTCAACTGTGTCTTGCTCTCTGTTATGTAGTATTTCAGTGACAGGATCCACTCAGGAGAGTTGGGGCAAGGCTGGCTGAGGTTCTCAAGGACCTGAGTTTTGAGTTCAGGTGCCCGCATGGCAATGGAATGATGCTTCCTGACCTTTCAGACCTTTGAGACCTCTGGGAGGTCTTAGAAATCACCTCAAGCCTCCCATCCAGGATACGACTGCCTGGGGGCATTCCAGGGAAAGGTAGCAGGTAGAGTATCCTTTCTGAGTTTTATTCTCTCTCGTCCTCCCTCCCCTCCTTTCCATGTGCCTGTGTTGCTCTGTCGTGCATCCTTCTCCTCAAGATTCCATGGACCAGTGATGCAGGGGTATTTATTTTATGTTCTTGTCAACAGAGATATCATGGACTGAAAGGTGATGGGTCCCCCAATGAGCTCACTCCAAGATCTCAAAGATTCCAAGCCACTGGCTGATCCAAAGCATAAAGCCACCGTTCTGGAGAGGCGGCAGGAAGCAAGCCTGGAGGAGGTGAGGAAACACCACTCTTCCCTCTGCCCTTGACTCCATCGACCTTTAGCTATCAGATGGTTTGGGCCCAGGCCTGATGGGCTTTGTCCTGTGTGTCCTTTCACAGGAGGACAGATCACCTTCTCAGGTGTCCTGGGGGACTGCTGAAGGGCAGTGAGGAAGATGCTGCTGGTCCCCAGGGCAGAACACAGCAGCTGGGACCAAGAAGCACCTAGAGTGGGACTCAAGCCCAGCACCCCTTTCGATGAAGCTCTCTGAGCTGTGGTTCCGGATTGGACTGTTTTTGCATTGCCATCATCTGCATAACATGCACAGTTCTAGATGCTTTTGATTGGTTAGCTTTTTTGTTTTTTTCTCTCCTTCCCTTTTTCCCTCTCTGTCTTTACTTTTTCTTGGCCCTGGGAATTATAAGAAAAGAATTGCTTTGGAAAGTATAATTCTGTTGCTGACATCAGCCTTATTTATGAACAGATTCTGTCAGTAGGGATTTTCTGCATTGCAATCCCAGGTTACCAAGTAAATGGGGCTGCGTGGTTTGATTTGTGTAGAACTGATCCTTAGATTAAAAATACGATTTCTTTCTTGATTTCTTTTTTTAAGTTTGGATCCAGGTAATGGCCTGAGTCACATTTGCTTAGCTACTGAAGCGATCTCAATGTGGTATCGCTTAGAGTTGAAATACAATCAAACATATATTATACCTGGGGCGCTTGCATGCTCTTTGATGTATATGTTATGCTCCAAAGAAACACAAACCTAATAGTCTAAAATCTAATTCCTGTCTGATCCTGCCGCTAGAATGGGGGAGAAATTACAAGTGTCAAACGTGGCTCCAAATACCCTGAATGTAAACTAACCAACTGTAAGTGGATGGTTTCAAAATGCCATTTTCTAAGGCAAAGCACACACTGGAGATCAACTGGCCTCATCAACTGTGTTGCTCAGGTCTGCCTGTGGATCTACCCATTTTGGAGGAATTAGAGAACAAGGCATGCTTCTGTGTTTGGGTGTACGGAAATTGTGGTATTGCTGACTTATGTTCTGTAACTGTGCCTGCCTTGCAATAAAACACCTTTAGTTGACTCAGCAACAAGGTCTCTGTCAATTTCCTGCAATACTGTGTCCTCGGTGGCTTTGTAAGAAAGTCCAAGGCAGTCCTACGAGTAATGGACCTGCCGAAGATCTCAGCTGGGTGCCACCGTATTGCTCTTTCAGAAGTGTCACTGTAGCTATGCGTTGCTAACACCTGGGGACAGTGTGTGTGGTCAACTTCTCTATTCTTATTATAGTCAACTCTAGAAATCTTTAGTCATGGCATAACCCTGTTAGGCCAATGTGCTACTATCTGCCTCCATTCTCTCTTTTTGCAGTCCCCACTGATTTCTCTGATACTCTAGGACAAGCCACAAACTCTCCGAACTCAATTTCTGCACATATAAAATGGGGATAATGGCACTTCCTATAGTAATAGTGATGAGTGCCTGTAAGAGGACATCACATGGATGGTACTTTACACATTGTAAACATACTGGGATGTGGCAGCACTCCATAAACAGTGGTTATTGTACTTGTGAATAAAGAATGGAAAGAACCTTTTAATTCCTTGGAGTTGAGCTTTGATTAAGAACACTGAGTGACCTCTGAGTAGCTTCTTAGGCCTCCTTGCTTAAAGCCATAAGAGAACAAGGTGAAGATTCATAGGACAAGAGTCAAGAGACGAGAATCTGCCACTCCCAACCATGACCACATGGCAAAACACCTTAATTCCTCCTGTTGTGGAATTGGGCAGGTATTTTATTTCCTTCACAGAGATGACAATCCCGCTTTCACAGAAAGTGAAATTTACCACACACGTAGATGTGTGAGTTATCATCTTTCCCACCTGTTTGCAAAATTGGGTCTGTGCCATTGGAGGGCAGGCGAGTCTCTCTCTAGATTCTGACAAAGAGGCCTCGTTCACTGTCGGGAAAAATTCGACCCATCTCAGACCTTGTCAGACTATATCTGCCACTTTGGTAGAAAGTACTTCTGAGAAAACCCCAGCACTCTCCACCACCCTGGCTAGGATTTCAGGATGACCAAATGTGAAGCAAAGACAAAGCTAAGATAATTCATTTCATGTTCGGTGGTCTACGAAGTGCTTCTCTGAGTGCCATGGGGGATACATTATAGTCCCACAGATATTAATCCTGGACTTCAAGCCATGCATAGTAGAAGGAGTATTTTCTGCTTTCTACCTTGAAGTCACGAAAATGTTAACAATAACATAATAGCAAGTAACAATGAAGTACTTAGTGTATGCTGATCACTGGGCCCAGCAGTTTATGAGCACTGGCTCATTTAATTGTCAGAACAACCACATGAGGTAGGTACTCTTAACTTCTGGATGAGAAACTGAGGCCTGAAATGGCTAGGTAATCGAGCACGGTATGGGGAGACTCATATCTGGGTGCACTAGGCCTTTGTGATCCAAAGTGTGGACTCTTTCCCACCGTGCTCAGCTGCTGCCTTTGAGTCCCAGTACCTTTCTGCTTTTCTGGCTTCTGACCTTGAACCTCACCTTTGGAACTTCGCTGTCCTTACTTGAGATGGGTAATTATCATCCTCTCCTGCCTGTTTTCCCCATTTGTTGTCTAAGCTCTTAGCAAATGTATGCCAACTAGTTGCAAATCAATATGAAAAGGAAAGGTTTTACTTAAAAATTAGCATTTTAAAAATGTAAAATGAAAAAATATAGACTTGGGAATTGGGTCCAGGTTTAGCTTACCTTATGCTGAATTCTACTCCTATTTAGCATTCCGAGGTACCAGTGTATCATATCCAGGGGGAAGTCCTAACTGGATGTGAATGTTGATCCCAAGAGCTATCTCTGGGGTAAATGAGAGCACCGACTAAAGGCAAAACAATATTAGATTCCTGAGCAAAATGATGCTGACTCTAACCTTAGTTCCCTAGTGTGTATCAAAGGACATTATTCATGTCAGAGGAAAATAACCTCTTTCCAGTTCCCACCAGCAGCTTACCCAGGAGGTAGTATTATTGTGTACCTGTTTAAAGGACTACAGGAGTTTAAAGCAGTTATGTATTTGCAGGCCAATTGTTCCAGAATATAGTTGGCACCTTGTCCCTATTTCTGAGGGCATTCTCTGACTGGGACATCAGTATGCATCCCAGCTCAGAAGTGCTGGGTGTTTTTCTCCCCTCCCCACTGAGACTAGCCTTCAACCAAGCCTGAAGAAAGTTGTTATATCAATGTCCCAGCTCCCTCATCCTCTGGGTGGACTGACTCAGGCATGCCCAGCACTGGTTCTGAGTCCCCCAGGGAGGTGACACTCCAGTTGCTCATGGTGGGGACTAATTTGTTAACCCGCTTTTGTTGGCTGCCTTTCCTTCCTTGTCTCACCTCCTCACTTCTCAACCAGTGTTTCCTGGAACCACCACCCCAATAAATAGTTAACGTGCATATCCCTCCTGCGTTAGGGTCTGCTTCTGTGGGGAGCCCCAAATGAATTAAAATTTCTGGTGCTGGTCAATTATAGAAATAACACTGTCCCAGACAAGATACAGCAGTATCATTCAGGACTAAACAGTGTCTCACCTTGTCCTTCTGGTACTGCTGCTGTGTTAGGAACTGGAAAAGGGACCTTATAAACCCGAGACCCACTTGCCAGGAAACAATTTCCTTCCTGTGAAACAGGCATCTCCACAGGTTACGAGATATTTTTTCCTTTAAATGAAAAAGACTCCACAAACATATGAAACCAGGCAGAATCACCTGATGGCAAATCAAATGACAATTCACTGGCTAGAACAAGTAATTAAATATAAGGGGATAATGGGAAAAGGAGAGAGTCGCAATCCTAAAACCCCTTTTACCTCTCAAGGACTCCTTTTTGCCTTTGAATAACTTCTGCTTCAATTAACATTGATTGAGCCTGCCTAAAGTGCCTGGCTCTTGTCACATTCCATTACAAGAGGCTTCCAGACACTGGGTCTGCAAACCTTTGTTGTGCTCGGACATTTTCGTAGGAATATTGGATATTGTGCGGAGTAGCTAATGCATTGATCAGGGTTTTTATAGAAGAGGTTTGCTTTTTCTGGCATGGCAGCTTTGTAAACAGGATTTCATCTTTGAAAATTCTCTAAGTTCAAGTTATAATGCTCTAAAAAGCATGTCAGACTGACCCACTGCTGCTTTGAAAGAGAAATGTTGAAAATGTCAATCCTGTAAAGTAAGAAAATGTGCCTGAATCTTTGTTACAGGCATCACACATCTAATTTATTTTGATTGCTGTTGGGAGGACACACAAAGAAATGTGTTTCCTGTATGGGGTTCCCAGTAAAGGTTTTGATGTTTATTTTATTGGAGATGTAAATGGAATTATAGGATATACCAGAATCTGCCTTATCTCTTTTCTTCTCACTTTTTGCTGAAGTCTTAGGTGGGGCTATATTTTATGCAAGATTAGGGCAAGATTCCTCTTAGGAGAAAAAAAAATTGGAATAACATTGTTTTTAGGATCTTAAGTGACCAAGGACCTTTTATGTAGGAAAAACCTTTACATGCTCACATTTAAATCTCATTATTAATTTCTTCTTAAACATTAACAGGCTACTCTGGCCACTAATAAAACATACTTTATGAGTCAAATCATCTTAAATATTTAAATCTGATTACAAATTTAAGTAGACAAATTCTCTTAAATATTTCAATAAAATCTCTACCAATTTTATTTCAAAGCTTTACAAACTTTAAAATCAGTGGGCATGCACATGCATGCACGTGTGTGTGTTCACACACACACACACACAAAAAAAAAAACACACAAGTAATCGCAATGGGAATTCAAAATGTATTATACCTACACTCAACTGATTAGGAAGTATTTGTACTATGGGTTGATGTCTTCCTTATTTATAAATTTGTTTTATCCCTTCCCTGTTTTTTATACTTCTCAGTGTTTTACTTGCTGAGAGTTACAGTAATCTTGCTAAACTTAAAAGAAAAAGAATGGAGTCTCAGAGCAGCTGAGTTTACAGATTTGTGGTTATCAGCCAACTTGATTTTTGATTGACATACTGGATCTTAGTGGATTTCTTCAGAGTTGTTCAGTCCTAGGCTGATGTTTACTGGCCTGAGCTTTTTCTTAAGAGTCAAGGTTCAGTTGCTATGTCAATGAGTCTTTGGAAGCCCTTGTCTTCTGCTAGCAATGTGGAATGCCCCTGAGAGCTTCTATGTTCATCAAATCTTAGTCCCAGGCAATGAGCCTGTACTTCCTGATGCCTTAGTTTCTCAGTATTTTTAATAAACACATCCAGTTTCTTCATCTAGGGGATAAAAGAAGGAGACTGGGCAGCAGATTCTTTCCTTGGGACCACTGCCTGGAAGCATCAACTTCCAGTGCACTTCTGGACTCTACTGACTATTATGTGTCCCCATAGGAGCAGATCACTTCTTTGGTTCGTGAAGAAAACTCTACAACTTTTCCTGTGTTATTTGACTTAAAATTCACTGTAGCCATTCTTTTCTATTTACTGAGATAAACATGGATACATATATTAAAATATACATCCAATAGAAGTAACAACATCTATATATGTCAAACTTCTAACCTACCTATTAAAAATATATTTAAAACTTGCCCATGTGTTTGTCTTTTAATGACCTTTTTGTATACTTTATTTTTTTCATTGTTGAATATTATTATGAACTCAAGACTTTTCATAAATATAAGTTATTCCAGTGAACTACAATAGAATATTCTTGTTGCTCAAGTTATTGCAATGCGGGCACCCCCTTAAGCATTCTCCCTTGTCTTTTCAGCATTATTCCTGAGACAGTTTTGAAAGTCTCTTGCTTAAAGGCAACAAGATATTCTGTACCCATATTGTTTTTTTCTCTATTATTAGCTAAGATGTTAGTCTTTGAGAAGCTCTGGTTCCTATTTGTAGAGAATAGGACTAGGATTGCATATCAGTTTTATCACCATAAAAGTGGTGGTGATACACAAAATCATATGACTATTGGCCACTGTAATGAAAGTGCTGGAAAAGTCTATATTTTCAGATCATAAATTTTCATTATCATTTTCTAGTGTGAGTGCTATATTACCTATTGTAAATTTTTATCTAATATCAATTTTGAAATTTTATTTTCCTACATCATGCCCTCTTGGATTATCAACTCAAACTGTAGTCATACACCTTTCTGATTTATTTGCCTAAGATTGATCACCATTTTGTAGTTCTTTTATTGACAGTCATAAGACAGGATCCAAATGGAGATAGGCATGGAATACAGTGGTAAGATCTGTTTTCTATTCTGTAAAAGGAATGCTCTGATGAGGTTTACTATTAAGATTTTGTCCTGTGGCAATGGAATGCTCCTTGGAATTTTTACCATTGGTCTAATGCAGTGGTTCTCAAAGTAATAGAATCACCAGGAGGTGGTGATAAACACAGGTTGCTGGGCCCCACAGCCAACTTTCTTATGACTGGATCAGGGTGTGGCTGGAAAAGGTGCATGTCTCCCGAGTCCCAGGTGAGGCTGATGCTATGAGACCACGGTCTGGGGACCACTGGTCTAAGGACATAAAGTAAGGTTTGCTGGTTAGGTAACGCTAGCCTTTGATGCCTTGAATTTTGAGGCTGTTAATCATGTTGAAGATGAAGTAAAAAAAAAAGTACAAAGTAACAAATCCTAGAAAGATGAGTCCTTGGGTTCTAAATATTGAACTTATCTTTGTGAATCTTGCATATTCAACCAGGTCCGCCGTTTACTCCTTGGTTCCACTCTCTTCAGGCAACTCTGCTTCTCAGCTATAGTTCCCCTATAGAGGCTGAGGTCTAAAAAACCTCAATTTTATGAAATCAACAGAACACCATAATTCATGTAGAAAATGATTTTCCCCATAAATAAACACCAGTGGAAATTATTCCTAAAATTCTTTGCAGGGGGAGAGAATTCACACAAAGAAATTGGTGTGTCTTTAAACCCAGATTATAAGTCTTGATTTTATTTTACCTTACCTGACATCTGTCATAGCAGAAAGTGTGTCTTCCTAAGTGTTTAAGCAAGTGCCAGGCATGTTGTCACTTCAAATGATTAATAAACAGCCTTAATAAATTGATGTTGTGGGTGACATTATAAGACATGTGCAATCCTGCAGGAAGAATCATGCTGGAAGATAAATAGATGCTTGTATGTATACTATTGTTGGGAATTTGAACTTCTGACACACAGAGCAGGTGTTCAGTCTATTTTGGAGCTACCTGACAAAACTCCTTTGTTTTCTTATTCCTCTGTCTGCCCCCAAAATGTAGATGTTCCTCAAGGTTCTGTCTTCTCTCTTTGTTCCTTGGCTTCTGTATTTTTCTGTCATTGAACTCTTCCAGACACTTTAAATTATTATGTCTAGAGGGGATGATTTCATGGTCTAACCTACCCTTCCCTCACCCCCACTCCTATCCCCTAAAAAACCACCTGGATTTTTATTTCAACTGATTGTAGCACATCTTTATCTGTATATCCTTCCTACAACTCAAACCATCTGCCTGTAGCAGGACTCAGTGCTTCCTCTTCCCAACCCGATTTATTCTTATTTTCTTTTCTCCCTGAATATAAGGCATGTTGTTTGCATCACTAAAATCTCTCCTTGTATCATCTCAAATGCCCACAAGATTCAGCCTCCAGTATGTCTCTGACACTGATATCTGTATTTCATCTTCTACTCACAAAACTGTATCTTAGGCACCCAGTGCTGCCACTCAAATGACTGTTAAAACCCTTTAAATGATTTTCTCATTTTCAGTCTCTCGCCACTGTAATCCATCTTAAATATCATTGCAACACAAAATTTCCCCAAGATTATGTCACCGATTATGACAGCGGCCTGGTCTAGAGTCTTTCATGACTCCCAGGATGTTATGAGATATGTTCAAACTCTTTGTCATGCCATTCCAGATTTTCTGACATAAGCCCCAACTGACTTCCTTGCTTTTCACTCTCACTATTCACTTATGAACCCTCTCAGTCCATTGGCGTAATATAAGTCTTTAAATATGACTTTAAATTTAATCTTTTGTTTGCATTATTCCATTTTCAAATCATCATTCCATTTTCAAATCATCTCCTTTTTCTGCCTGTTGATAAAAGATTCATAATAAATGCTCCTTTCCTGTAGAGCATTGCTTGGTTCACCCCAACCAATGTTACCTTTTTGTCTTTTTAAGGCCTACATTACTTTATGGAACTTGCACTCCTGACTTGTACCTGTACCTGGCTGTGGTGATTGTGGAACATTATTTGTTGGTTACTGAATGACCAAATCCTGTTGTATATCTAGATGGAAAATATTGGTATAGACATTCCTGGCAAATGCTTGTTGTTTACAATCCATCAAATATTTGAGAGAGAGCCCCCTCTTGGCGAGGCACTGTGCCAGATATTGGGCCACACTCATGTAGGCTTTCATGGAGCTTACGTTATAGGAGAGAGAGAAAGACAAGAAATAAACCAACGTAGAATGTGATTTTTACTGATAAGAAAATAAAACAGTGATGTGAAAGATTGTTATGGGCACAAGATGTATGTAGTTAGGGAGAGTTTCTTTGATTAAATGACAATGAAACTTAGACTTGAAAAATAAGAAAAAGCTAGCCAGGCAGGGGGATGGGAGAAAGTGTTCTAAACTGAGGAATAGCATGTGAAAGAAAGGCCACCAGGAAGGAATGAGCTTTGTATGTTTAAGAGAGAGATTAATGACTGGTAGGGTGGGATATATATAGATGTAAATGAAAGTTGCATGAAATGAAATTGAAGTAGAAGGGAGTTAGATCCTGGTGGGCTTTGCAAACTGTGGGGGAAATTTGGATTTGATTCTAAACATGATGGGAAAACATTAAAGAAGTTCAAAGGATAATACTGTGTGGGAATGGAGTTATAGTGGCACAAAAGAAGAAGTAAGCAGACTGTTTATTATCCTAAGGTATTAATTCCAAGGTGTTATTGGAAATTCTTGGTTAGGTGAGTAGCTGGCCTAGAGTTGGGTCTCAAAAGTTCCTTTTGCTTTGTGGTCTAGATCAAAAGCAAGTCATAGTGCCAGCTTGGTCTCTTTCCCTCATTGGCCACACCTTAGCTTGGCCCTTAATCTCTTGTGAGTCCTATGGCAAGAAAGGGCAGGAAAGAACAAGCTCAAAGAGAAATATCTCAAAGGAGCTCAAGGGCCATCTTACTTTACCAGTGACCTGGGGAAACTTTCAAAAGAGGGAAATTCTAAAATGACAGTTTGTCCAGAGTCCAGTCTGTGTGGGCCCTGCAGTTATTAACTTTTTTGCTCATAACACTGTAGCTTCTGTAATTACAGCAAAGCTCCATGCTCTGTCCACAAGGCCAAATAGTAGTGATTTGGGCCTATGTCCCATGTTTGCATTCCCTCTTAGAGATGGACAACGAGGATTTTCCTTTTTAGGAATGGCATGCATATAATTTAATAAAACTATATATATATATATATATATATATATATATATATATATATATATATATATGGTTGCTCAACTTAGTAAAGTATTTTGTAATCCACTGTCTTTAAGCAGAGAATTAGAGGTAGTCACACCCCAGATTTCTTGCACTATTAAGTGGAATTCTGTTCCTGTTGTTTTTTTATTTTTTATTTTGCTTTCTGTGACTAACCGTTATGTAATTCACTGGAGTAATCTCTTTCCAAAATTTTAAAAGATAGAAACATTATTTAGAAACATCTTTGATCTTTTTAGAATTTGCCTCTCCATGCCTTTTTAAACTTGACTTATTCTGAGTCTCATGACTGCTGGATCTTTCTATCTGACTAATAATCAGATAAGGTTATTGGTTTGTTGATGAACAACAATAGCTTAATATATAATCTTTCCCAGATTGAAAAAAAAAAAGATTTTTCAACCATCATGCCATTCAAATAAGGAATAGTTAATGAATCATTGTATTATTTCACATAGCATGTTTACTTTGCTTCAACCATATACTAGTTCCCGTGCTAGAATCAGAGGTAATTGAGGAATAGCCTATAACAAAAAACAAAAACAAAATCAGTCTAAGTACCAATAAAATCTCAGAAGGGATTTTTAAAATACCATCCAATGCTTACGTTTCCTCTGTAGAATTGCTGCCAGGTTATGGCCCAGCTTGGAAATCCTCAGTTTCAGTGAACTCAGTATCATTGTTGGCAATCAGTGCCATCTCTGGGGTACTCATCCTTATTATCAGGTGAAAATGTGAGTCTCTGTGAGTTCCCCCATTCTAACTCAGGAAATTCAAATTCAAATGCCTACTGAGGTTTGGCAGATCATACATATGAGTTAAGAAATCAGGTAGTAAAATAAGAAAATTCAAGTATTATAATAAGTGGCATCTCGTTTATGGGCACAAAGTAGTGAATAAGATAGGGAGTGGTAGGGACTTGGTAAACTGTAGGGCATGCCACTTTTCAGCTCTCATTTATTGTTTCTCTGGAGAAGTGGATCCCAGATATTTTTGTTTTCCTCCGAGGAAACCAGAATATGGAATCTTTATGTGGCATCTCCTAACTTTTAAATTGCTAACTATTTCAAAACCTTTAAAACACTCTGTAGGCTAACACTCTGAGAACCAAGTAAGATATCTACAGCTAGATTTGGACTGGGCCATTCATTTTCAACTTCTGTTGTAAGCCCCACAGCTATAAGGAAAGAATCCAAATTCTCTTTCATTCGACAGCCCATCAGGCATTTGAAAATAGCAATCACCATCACCCATCGCCACACTCTCCTCCATAATTCCTTCCTCCATTTAAACAGCACATCAACCAAACTCACATGATATTTTTGACCTAACCAACAAACATCTGCCATTAAATCATTGTGATTAGGCAACATCCATATAAGAATGATGAAAAAAATTTAAGGGCATACTTACAAAACCTTTGCCAAGCTATGTTTCTTATCTATATAAAAAGTTACTCTTCCAGAAGACTATCAGCACATGAATATAAATCCAAAATCTTGCTGAACGGTGGGAATTTCAGATGGAAAGGGAAAATACTTGGGAAAGCTTTCCTTAAATCACCCACCAATTCTATCTACATATGCCTTAGTTATTTCAATTGCCTAGTCCAGTGTCTGCTTCTTATAGTAGGAAATCAATAAATGTTTATTCCTGTGTTAATTATTCTCCATTTGCCTCTATATCTACTCTCTGCCCTTATGTTCCCTCTGGACTACAACACCCAGGCTCCTTTGCCAAATTCCGTCTAGTAGGATTTGGTGCCAGAAACAACACCAGAGAGCTGGAGAGAAAGGTCAGGTTATTTCTTCCGTGTTCCCTCTGGAACCCCATCTCTGACAGTAGCTGTGACTCTGTATGACCTCAGCTTCTACCAGGTACCCCTCTGCCATGGCTCCAGCTCACATGGAGCTCTTACAATCCTTTTCTCCCCTTGTCTCTTTGGCTCTATGGGTGGCATGGAAATGGCTTCCTACTGTTGCTAATGTCTGAGCGCTTCAGTATCCCTTACTCTTGCCAAGTAATTTTGTCACTTAATAAACATTTGAGGCAATTCGTTATTCTTCCCTGACAGATAAATTCTCCTCCCCTTCCTCCTTATCTCTTATAATGCCATCTCTCCACCTCTGTTTGTTTGAACGCTAGGAACTTATCTCTAAAGAAAGATGTTGGAGTATGCAATTAATAGTATTCTCTCATATGTTCTTATTTCACTATCATGGCAAGTGTAAGTTCTTCTTGGATATGTTCCTCTCCACAGGGTCATGTTTTAAATTATTAAGAACTGTCCCATTAATCCATGGAGTGCAAGAATATCTTCATGGGTACATCAGGCTGGTCTGCCATCTCCAGCATCCACAGGGGTAGCCTCTCAAAATCCAGAAACCATTGCTCTTTTTAGTTCATGAACCAGACCTGACCTTCTGAGATGTTTCAGAAGACTTATTCTCACCAGGATGGTAAGTCCAGAACTAGTCTTGCTTTTCTGGTGATCTTGAAGAGATGCCCACCCAACCCAACCTTTATTATAATTTCTGCACTTTGGGTCTTCTCCTATATATTCTCAGCTCATGCCTGGATGGAAATCTCTCTAAATTGTGCAAACTTCCCCAAATCATAGCCCTGCAATCCCACAGGGATGCATGAATTCTAGTTTTAAGCCTTTTCAAGCACTGCAATTTGGTCCTCTGGCTACACACCATGTTAGTCTCTGTGGCTTAGGCCAAGCCCACCTCTTTCTCCTCTTTCCCTTATGTTCTTCAATTAAAGTCCATCAATGGTTAGAGGAAGAATCTGAACCAGTTATGACAGTGTAATATAATAGGTCACCTTCTGCAAACAAAAATTTTATGAGTATTTAAAGTCAGGGACCAATAAACATAGCACTACAGCCAGTCCTGCATATGTAAAATCCACTAACAAGTAATTAGGGAGAGATGAGTAGTGGTTTTATGTTAGAAATTCAGAACATCTCTTAGCAAAAATGCATTTTCAAAACAATATGGATTTTAAAATCTGCATTAATAATTTTAATATGGTCTTATCTTTAAAGTATTTTCTAAGTACTAATTCTCCCAGCATGCTTCTGAAGTATGTATCATTACCAAAGGTGTGTGCCAGCCTGGGTTATTTTTAAAACAAATTAGTATAGTGAGTAAGCATTCTGTTTTTACCTTAATATTTAAATTGGATTTGGGGGAGTATCATTTAAAATGACAGAAACAAAGCATTAACGTTTTATTCATTGGGTTAAGATAGAATAGGTTATATGTAGACATTTTATAATGCAACAGTCAATACACATTTTTTTTTTTTATGTTTTATATTCCTACACAATGCTCTTACACTAGAGCAGGGATTCTCAACCATCAGGATCTATCCTCAGTGGGATATCGGCAGTGTCTGGAGATATTTTTGATTGTCACAATGATGAGGAAAGGGGCCATTATGCCACTGGTATCCAGTAGGCAGAGAGCAGGGATATTTCAAAATACCCTACAATGCATAAGATTTCTCACAGCAAAGAATAATCCAGTACAAATGTCAATAATGCCATGGTGGAGAAACCCTGCCCTAGAGAGACGAATATTATTTGCCAGTTCAACTCCCTGTCTGTTCCTGTCCATCTCTGATCCCCAGACGAGGTCATTTCAACAAATGGAAAGTTTTGCTCAGAATTTCTGTAATCTTTCTATGCAGCCACTATGTGTAGGATGCTGTCTCCATAGAAGAATGGAGAACTGAGGAGTTCTTCGAGATATCCTAATCAAACCATATGTGTGCTCAGGAGAGGAACTTGTTATTTGAATCCAAAACCAAGTTTAGATGCCTTTCCTGCTAAAAGATAAGGGGAGGGTGGGAGGATAGATGAAGGCTGCATAATTCTTATCATTGGGGAAGTAAATCCCTATACTGCTTTCTTCAATTTACAATGACACATGAAGGAGAGAAACAGGTGAGCCTGCCATTGCAAAGATTGTCAATTCTTCTGGGTCGCTGAAACTGAAGAGGCAAATGGCCCTTTTGTTTAGTTGAAGACATCAATGAGTATTGGGATTTGCACGGGAGGCCTGAGTGAGGTTAACTTGTGGCATATAATAGAATAAGGGCTGGCTTTCTCTGGGGAGGGAGCCCAAGGCCAAGGGATCAGGAAAATAAGAAAGCTAAAAAAGATGTACAGTCTAGAGGAAGAAGAAGAGTACCAAGCAATAGAGTAAGGAACCTAGAGAAGGCTCAGAAAAGTGACTAGTGGGAGAGTCTGCCTAGGAATGGGGACTCTACATGGCTTTAAAGAAAAGGCATGTCTAACACTGAGTCAGTACTAGTTATTGTTTCTTTGTGCTACACGTCCCTCTATAACCTTGAGTTGACTTAAGTCAACTACACACACACACACACACACACACACACACCTTCTTTGTGAATAATTTCTGGCAATGTCAAAGAAAAGGGGCTAAATTCTCTGTCTGAATTAGTGTAGTTTATAGAGAAATGAATCCACGTGGGATTATCATACTTCAACGGACATAAAGGAAGGAGCTAGAGCTAAATGCAATAAGGAAACTGTATTCACATGAGAACTTGCAGAAATCTTGGGAAAGGAAAATGAATTACTATAGAATAGAGGGTAGAAGATACCAGTAAATTTTACTTGTATTTCAAAAAATAAGGTTACATCAGCTGGATCTGGGTAACATAATGTATTAGAAAATGCTTGATTTTCTAAGAGAAATCTAAGTCAAACTGGCTTGAGCAAAAATGGAATTTATTGACCTAGATAACTGGGAAACCCAAGGGGCAGCTGCTTCAGGTATAGTTACATCTAGACGTACCCAGTCGTAGGGGGTTTGGCTGCCTTCATCTTGTGACTTTACTTTCTACTATAAAGACTTTATTTTTAGGCTGATTCTTTTCATGACAGCAGAGATGGTTTCTACTTACCCCAAGCTTTTAAGCACTTGAGTAGTTATTATCTCGGAAGGAGAAGAGCTTTCTTATTTGAGTCATGTGCTCAACCCTGGACCAATTCCTATGTCTAGGGAGTGGCATAGCCTGGCCACCCTGGGTCCTGGGCTCCCTCAGGATCATGTGATTGTCAGGTCCAACAGGCATGGGAGGACATTTCCCCAAAGGAAAAATTGCTGAAGAGACAAAAAGGTAATGAATGTCTGCTGAACACAAATTAATCTCAGATGACTTGATGATTTTTATACTATGACTATTAGATAAGTAAGTCTGTTTTTAGTGTGTTGAGGTTGTTGAGTCAAATATATCTGCACTAAAACATAAATCGTTTTCTTCTGGGAGAATCCTCTTAATGGGTAAATGTTTTTTCTTTTCATGTGTTTCAGTCAATGACCATTTACATATACTGAGCATCAGAATCACCTGCAGAGACTTAAAAAGAACAGATGCTGGGCCCTCTCCCAAGAACTTTGATTCAGTTAATATGGTACAGAGTCTAGGCATTGGAATTTTTTTTTAAACTCATTATTTGGGGGTGAAATGGTGGTATCCTGTAACCCCTATGTGAAAATGCAAATATTGGGTTGTCAGAAATATCATGACATATTTTTTGTTTTTCATTGCAAAAATGCACCATGACTTTTCTGACAACCCAATACTTCCAAAAGAAGTGAAGCCTTTCTGTCACTAACACCCTGTGTGAATCGGATGGGCATGTTTTCCATTGGACCTTACGTATGTATGAGTAGTGTAGGGCCAAGTGAGAATAAAATAGAAGACCGGGAAATGTGGAGGGAGTGCAGTGTGAGGGTAAAGGTCTGATTTGGAACCTGGGCACTGCTGAGGATGCTAGTCCTGGGGCGGCCTACACTGCAGGGGGAGGCCCCCTACAGCAACCAGGTAAACTTTGGAGGGCATTTACGCCCCAGTGTTCTTCTGATTGGCTTCTCCCCTCATGTCATTGTTTTTAAGCAGGCCCTCTGCCTTGAAGCAGTTCCCTGAGACTCAGTTACTACTACCTATTAAGGCATCTCAGTTCAACCCCAACATTGAGGTCCATCTTGTTTTGTTCTCGCCAGTTACCCTATAAATGATTATAATAATTACTAAGTCATTAATAAATATCAAAGATTGAATAAGAACCACTGTGTCTTGTTTTTATATTACTTGATTGCAGAAATAACGTTAAAAATACATTAACAATAAAAAAAACTGCATTGTGTGGTATCACAGGTTACGTGGGTACTATAAGATAGTGAGATGGAGTTTCTCAGGGATGCGTATGGGGACCGATACCTGTGAAAAAGAGGAGAAGGCAGAATCTGGTAGAAGGAGACTTTGAGCTGCCTTGCAGGCCCCACAGATTCTTGACCAACCTCTAGTATTGACTGTCAGGATGCCCTGAGTTGGGTTAAAATGGTGGGCTTTTATACCTTAACCTTTCTCATGCGCAAGATGGAGGCTGCTCCTGTAAGAAAGAGTATTACCTTGGACAAGTGGTTCTTCGCAGTTGAGGCAGACATGGAAGGAGCTGACAGTTGGAGGCTTGTGCTGACTATACTCACTGTAACTGGGCGGCTCTTTTTCCCTTAGTGGAGGGTGTGGACGTGTGGTTGGATCTGGTTTGTTAATATTCTGTTGAAGATTTTTCCATGGGTTCAAGAGAAATATTTGTCTTTAGCTTTGCTCTTTCTCTCTTTCTCAAAATGCCTTTGTTTGGCTTTGTTATCAGGAAAATAGTGGACTCTAAAATGAGTTGGGAAGTGTTTCCTCCTCTTCTTTTTTATTGAAGAGGTTATGTAAAATTGGTGTTAATTCTTCTTTAAATGTCTGGTAAAACTCGTAAAGGAAACCCTCTGGCCCTGGAGATTTCTTATTTAGATTTTAAAATTACAGATTCTTTGGTGTTTATAGACCTAATCAGGTTGTTTATTTAATATTGGTTGAATTTTTGTAGTTTGTGATTTTTGAGCAATTGATCCATTGCTTCTAATTGTCAAATTTATGAGCATAAAGTTGTTCATAATATTCCCTTAATATCTTTTTAATGCTGCTGGATTTATAGTTATATTCCCTGATTCATTCATGGTATTGGTGATTTGTGCTCTCTCTCTCTCTCTCTCTCTCTCTCTCTCTCTCTCTGTCTCTCTCTCTCTCTTTTTCTCCCTCCCTCCCTCACTCCCTCCCTCCTTGCCTCTCACTATTACTATTTCTAAAGGTTGATCAGTTTTATTGTTTTTTTCTAAAAAAACTTTTTTATTCATTGATTTTCTTTATTGTTTTTTGTTTTGTTTTGTTTTCAATTTCATTAATTTCTGTTCTTACCTTCATAGTTTCCTTCCTTCCTCTTGCTTTCTACTTATTTTGGGGTTTTTTTCTAATTTTTTGAGGTAGAAACTTAGATTATTAATTTAAGATTATTCTTTGCTTCTAATGTAAGCATTTTGTGCTATAAGTGCCCCTATCAGCACTGCATGATCTGTGCCCCATAAAATATGATATGCTGTGTTTTGTTTTTGTTTAGTTCTATGTATTTTTAATTTATTGGAGCCTTTCTCTTTGAATCAAGGATTATTGAGAAGTGTGTTGTTTATTTGTCATATTTCTTAGAGATTTTCCTGTTGTCTTTCCATTTTGATTTCTAGTTTGAGTACATTATTGTCAAGTAAACACTCTACCTAATTTCAAATCTTTGATCTCAGTAAATGTTCTATGTGCACTTGAAAAATCAAAGTATGTTCTGCTATTATTGGATGGAGTGTTCTATTGATCCTGTTGGTTGATTGTGTTCTTTAAATGTTTTCTATCCTTGATGAATTTCGGCTTAGAAAATCTATCAGTTGCTAAGAGGAGATACTGGACAATTTTTTCAGTAAAATAATATATACATGAACATATACACAATTTCAAGGAGCTTCTAGATTTTGCCATTACACTTGTAGTCTCTATTTAAAATCTCTAGTCTTGATAGAGGTTCTCATTCTTTTTCCTGCCATGAGTAACAGAGATTGTCTGATGAGATCTTGATACAGTGCAATAAGCAGGAGGGGGTAAAGGACTTCATCACAGAGAGTTGCTGACACGATGTTGACAGTTTGCATATTAGACTTCATCATTTTGCCCATGCTTGGGCATGACTGTTTTCTAGTTAATAACAACAGAAGAGTCTCCATGAACTGTAATTAGGGATTGCGATAATCATAAGCATCCCTCTGAACTTAAGGATGCCATAAACACCATAGGTGATGCTCCAAATGTCAATCATCTGTCATACCACAGCAAGTACAAAGTGTATGTCGCAGGTCTTGGTATGTATTGATTCCATTAAGGTTAATAAATGTCAGGGAAACCAATTGATCATGTGTTGAGGTGATAAAATGAGACCTATATCAGTTAGATATTGCTAGCAAATCACTCCAAAACTTAGGGTTTAAACCAATATACATTTCTTATTGAGTACAAGTCTTTGGTTCAGCTGGGTGGTTCTTCTGGTCTTAGCAGAACTAACTCATGTGACTAAGTTTCATGTTAGGTGGGCAGCTATGTTGATATTGGCTGGGCTCTCTCACATATTTGAGGAATTGGTTGTCCGATGCCTGGTCATTGATATTGTCCTAAGCTAGAGAGCACCTTGGATGCCTTCCTTGTGGTGTCTCTTCTTCCAGATTCCTTAACTAGAATATTTGGCCATAATTTGGCTTTCAAACATTTAACCTTGCTTTAAAAAGCTTTCTGCTACTTAAAATGAAAAAAGAACTTTGTGAGGTTTTCTCTGTCTTAAATAAATCAGGTGCTATTTTCTTTACTGTAGGTCATTTTTGTCATTGTATGTTAATAGGGAAAAGAGTACAAAACAAAGAGGAAGGATGGGGAGAGAGGGAGAGAAGGAGAGTTGGAGAGACGGAAGGAAGAAGGGAAGGAGGGAGACAGAGAGGTAGAGAAAGAGAACAGCCTTGTTTTATAAAATCCAGACTTCCTATGTATATCCAGGGCACCCCCACCAGTTGTTTATTCCGTTAGGCAGAACAGACCTCCACTTGTTATTTCAAGACAATCCTGTCAAATGCAGTGGCTCTGTTGGAAGGCATTAAAATTACTATTCAACAAAGATAGAATCTTTTATGTTTGCCAAGTGCTGTGCAATCTCCTTTATTTTTAGTTTTCTTTTTTTTGAGTACTTAGGTATATTTACTCTTGTTTTATAGCAGAGTAATGGTGGTTCAACTCTTTTCCTACTTTCGTCTCTTCAAGATTATCATAGAGCCAGAATAGCCTTTCAGAGGCTATGAGATAAATAAAACTTGGGGGCATTTCACTTAGTCTCTGTGGAAGCTTCTGGAGACTCTGTAATGGCCTTTGGAATCCCCATTTCAGAACTGTCACTATGATGTGTAAGTCCTTCTTTATGCACACCCCTAATTCGTGCCATTTCTTCTTGTTCAGTCTTACAAAGGCACAGGAGGCAATGTGTCAGCATCCTCCTAAGACCACCATTAACAAAATAGATATTGTCCTAAGGCTTTCACAGAGAAGGGGAATTTTTTCTAAAGCTGTTGGGAGATTTCTAGCGATAGTTTCTTAATGCAAAATCAATCTGAGAGGCAGAGCAAAACAGTGTATATGTGCCAGATAAATCAGGGTAAAAAACTAGTGTTCATTCATGTAGTTATTCAATCAGTCAAATACCTTCCCTGTGCCATGCCCTGTTCTAGGCCTTGAGGTGATAATTAGGACACATTCCCTGCCCTCAAGAGCTCACATTCAAGTCCAGGAGAAACAGATTTGTAAATAGCGTAGCATAGTCTGTCACAGGTAAACAGGTGACTACTATGCATTCTGTCATCCATGTTGTTTTTAACTAAACATGCTGAGGACAGATATCTTGACCTATTCACATTTGCCATCTGCTGTGGTTAGATGCCTTGGGCCTTCCTTGCATGGAGCTATTATCTGCTTTTTCGGCCAAAGATTATCTGTTGCATTCTAATTCCTCTAGTTTAGGACTTAACAGTAGATTTGTGGGGTTTTTCCACAAAGTATAAAACTATTCAGTGTTTTTTCTTTTCTTTTCTTTTTAATCTCATACTATTTTAAGAGCAATGGAAAAGCATACTTTTGAGGAATGACCTGTCAAAAGTTTGAGACTTCATAAATTGGGTTTCCAGTGATAAAAGAAAATGAGCAACTCAGTGATAACTTGGATCAATCAGGCAGTTGGCAGTGGGTGGAGTGGGGCGTTCTACTTTATTTGGATAATTGAGACTGGGATAAAGTTTCAGATAGAGTAGTATGACTAAATGACTCAGCTCTCCTGTGAAGTTAGCGTGATGGGTTTCATGACCACAGGCTGGTACTTGACACAATAAAATGAATACATGAGCAGAGATTAGGTTCAAATTATTATTCAAGTCCCCTAACTATGTCTAAGAAAAGCCTGTGCATAAAGTGTCACATGAATAGAATATAAAGTAGAGTTGGTTCCTGACCATCATCACATAGGGGTGCTTGGTATTAGCATCTTTGTCAAACACAGTGAAAGTCTGTAGAGGAAAGTTTCTAGTTTGGGATGAATTCAAGTGGGCAGAAGGAACCACTCAAATGCAAATTGTCTATCACTTAGCAGAGAAATGTACTTTGAGGATGTTTTATGAAAAATGTGTTCACTGATCATCGTGCCTCTACCAACCAAAAGGGGGATGCTCAGTAACTGGGACTAAAGTTTGTGCCAATGAGGGCACCAATTTGCGAGCTTCTCAGACCCTATTTAGTGTACAGCAAAGAGGCATAGGATACATATAAAAAGCTATAATTTAATAGCTTGGGGAATGGAGTCAATGGAATTGTAATAGATATGTATGATGTCGGCGGGGGAGTGCACTGGATTTGGGGAGGAGGGTTGTCACTTTGTGAGGGGTGAAAAGTATAACTATTGCATTATTTTGTACACCTGAAACTTAAAAAAAAACACACCAGTATTTGAGATTTACCTGTTTGTAATTATGAGTTAGATAACTTAAGATCTTGGATCTTCTCATCCCCCTGAGGCACTGTAGGGCTTAAATGTGTTGGCCTATTCTAGGGAGATGGGTCCAATTTCTAAGTGTGTTAGGATAAACTAGGTTATGCTACTATAACACCATCTTTCAATCTCAAGGGCTTAGCACAAAAAAATATTATTTCTTTCCTCGTTGGTCAGAGATGAAAGCAGGTATAGTGGTTCTTCCATGGGAATCCTGCCAATCCTCTAAAGTTAGTTAGCATGCAAAAGTAAAATTTAGCAGAACTGCAAAAATATGTTTTTGTTCTGGCTTCCACTTTGGCAGTCTCAGCGCTGGATATAGGAAGGTGCTTTTGGTTCCCTTCCAGAAGAGAAGGCACATTTCTTTGGCAAGTGTTTCCATTCTCGTATTTTAGTTGAATGAGGCTGGGAAATAGAAAACTGGTTCATTTATTGCATGTAATGATAATCGAAAAGGATCTTGTAGTTTTTCTTGAAAAAAGTTAAAAATAAAATTATGAGAGATGGAAATTCACACAATCAAAGCATGTTACTATAGAAAAATACCTTGCTTCAAGTCATGCTCTTCAGCTCCGAAATGATGTGAATTTTTTCCATCACTTAGTAATATTTAGAAGCCCTGAATATTTTCGCTATCTTACAGTGTCTAATTTGGCCTGGTGCAGTTGGTGTAAACCATGTCGTTACCTTGATTTTCATCAATTGAAATAGCTGAAACTTGTTTTTGTATCAAATTGAAGATCTCATTTCTCACTCCCAATATCTTTGTGAGCTGTGTTGTAACAAGATGGAGTTAATGCAGAGGTTTTCAACCTTAGCACTGTTGACATTTCGGGCTACATAATTCTTTGTTGTGGTGGAGCTGTCTTATGCATTCCAGCATAGTTAGCAGCAACCTAGGTTTTGCTCACTAGATGCCAGTAGCACTCCCCCGTGGCCCAGTTTTGATAACTAAAAATGTCTCCAGATATTGCCAAATTTCCCCCTGGGTGCCTGCTCCCCATCCCCAGTTGAGAACCAGAGGTAGGTATTCAACTGAGTAGATGGTAACTGATGTTTAACCAACTGCATTTATATTTTTATGAGATTCTCATTGATAGGGAACAATCACAATTTTTAATTATAACAGGACAGTTCCTTTTAAAATACATTCTATTTCCCAATCCCATATAGCAATCATTTGCAGAGAACGCCATAGATTTCATAAAATGTCATAGCTGGCAAGGACCTGAGAAGTCATCTATTATAACCCCCTTTTGAGACATGAGAAAACTGAGGATCAGGAAGGTGACTTGCCCAGGTTAGAAGCAGCTCATTGAGGCTGACAGCCCGCGATAAATAGTGCTGTCTTTCTGGTGCTCTTTGGAGTATTTAGACCTAATGATTTTCTCTGCTATGTAATTTTATGCTGTTATAGTTTCTACAGAAACAGGGCCAGGGTGCCTTGGAATAATTTGACATCATTCTTAAAGAGATTCAGGAAGAAAAGAAATAGGGGCAACCAAGGTGGTTTTCATCAAAGGGCTATTCTTGCAGCCAATTTATCTGGATCCAAGAACTGTGGTCAGAGGGCTACAGTTCCCCCCTACTCGGGTTTCAAATTCATTTGCCCCATGCAGGTTTTTCTACGGAATCAGGGCTCTGGTGTGGATTATTAAAACTATTTATGAATTGTTTAGCAGACTTTATATTATTATGCGTTTGCTGTGCACTTTTAATGCTGTGAGCTGGAGTATTATAATGTTCACCTGATTAAAAAATGGACACCAGAGTTCAACAGGAAGAAAAAACAGAAAGATGACCCGTCAGAAGTAAAGCTAACATCTTAGAAGCAAATATATGCTTTGTACATTCACATTAGGAATAACAACACAGAATCATGGAATTAAGACATGAACGGGACTCATGATAGCGTTTGGATCAGGGAGAGCATATATGTAGCAGTCATATATCACCTCCTCTTCTCATGCCATGACAGATGTTATTAACCAGTCATGACATCCTTGATGGACACAGGATCATTTTCCTTCTCAGGACAGCACCCCAGCAAGTCACATCCAATTGCTCAGCATTGACAAGTAAATCTACCTGTGATTTAAACACACTTTCTCCACCTTCTGGGTAAACCTTCAGAACATGTTTTTTTTCGTTTGTTTTTTTAAGGTAATTACTCCAAATCATGCAACCAGTCATTTAAAGTATTAGGAACTAGAGTGTGTGTTTCTGTTTCCCTGGCTGGTTTTTTTTTTTTTTTTTTTTTTATCTTTTCCTCCTTTCTACCAGGCTGGGAGATAGTGCTGGAAATTCTTCCAGGAGAAGACACATGATGGGGAAATAAACATGTGTCAAGTGCTGATCAGGGCAACAACCCTGGATGGTTGTAGGTCCGGCCGACCTTGGAGGCAGCAGAGGATGAGGAGTGGCTTTATCCTAAGAAGCCTGGTGGTTCAGGGGGATTGCAGCCACCTTGTTCCGCAGAACAACGCTAGTGAAGAGATAGAGTTTGCAAATCTATGGGCTGCACTGGGGCTTGCACAAACAGGGCGAATTATTGTAGACTGATCCAACTTCCTGTCTTGATCAATGGGTGTGTTTTTTGTTTTTTTTTCTGAAAGGAGTGGAGGCTTCCTTGAGGTTCCATGACTAATAAGGGAGGGAGAATTGAGAGGGTACTCAGAAGAAGCCAAATAACCCAGACTCAGAAAAAAGAGGAAGAGCTTTCTGGTGCCTTGGCGATGCTAGGGGGCTTGTCAGGAAGTTTTTGGGGTCTTTTCTCTTACACCATGAAGCTCCCTCAGGGTGTGCTTACTTCTATCTGTTCTGCCATCAACTGCTCCATTCTTTCTTTCGATTCTGAAAAATATTTCTTAGCATCATTGCTCTTTCTGACTTATAGTTTCTGTTCCTTTATAATACTAGTTTGCCATAATCTCTCACAGGTCTTACACATGTATCCTCTCCCTGTATTTCCTTTTATCTCCCTCTACTAGAAGTACCTCATGCTATCAGAATTTCCTGTATTAAATTTTGAAGAAAGGGGATCTGATTGGCCTTGCTCTTCTATAATTTAGAGTTTCTAGAAGTGTGGTCCCCTGACCACCAGCATCAGCATCATCTGGGAACTCATTAGAAATGCAAATTCTCAGGCCCTACCCCAGACCTCTGGGGTGAGGGCAAGCAACCTGTTTTAATAAGTCTCCATGTATTCTGATGCACGTGTAAGTTCGAGAACCAGAGTCCAGCCTTAGGCCTATGATTGGCTACTCTTCTAATGAGGTCCTCACCTCTGGACCATTGAGCCATGAAGGTGTCATTGGGGTTGGATAGAGAACAAAATGTCAGAAAATGACATCGTATAAAACATAGTTACCCAGGTCCTTCTCTTCCTTGGTGACTATGGATGGAGCGGGTACAAAAGGTGACATTTCTGGTATATCTTCCATCTAAGACAGCACAGAATCTGGAATCAAAATTCTAAGTCTTAATTTTAATTGTATCTCTATAACTTGGAAGTTCTGGGGTCACAGTCAAGTCACTTTCCTCTTGTAGTCTTATTTTATTATGTATAAGCTAAAGATAGGCAGCAATGCTCATACTTGGGAATCTATAAAGATCAAATTATGATAATAACTAATATTTAAGCAGACTTTATAGTGTAGAGCACACTTACTCATGTTTCTCAATTGGTCCCTTGGGTAAACATATGTAAATGTACTTGTAAACTGCAATCTGCTGTAAAATTGTGGCTTTCATGGTTATTACATTTCCTAGGAACCCTGAGGTAGAGAGATCTTTCCTGTGGTCCAGACTGGCTTGCAAATGCAGTGACCATGGGCTTGTACCTTGAATCTTGCTCTGCAACCTGATCTTGTAAAGAGAACATGCTGAAGCCCTTGTTTTTAATGCTTGAGTAAGCCTGAACCAAGGCAGTGTATACTCCCCACCGCTATTTGAATTTATTTAGAACCCACTTTTTCTTTACATAAGGTACATTAACCACATCTGTTTTTCAGAGAATGTCATAGACCTAAAAGTCATAATTTTGGAAATCTATCAAAACTGGACTTATGTTATGATTTTAATCTCCATAAATGTAGTATCTCCATACTCTGAATTCCCATGGCACCTATGGCTGACTGTTGGTCATAGGTCAGCAGTTGTCAAAATGTGATCTTTGGACAAGCAGCATCAGTGTTCTCTGAGAACTTGTTAGAAATACAAATTCTCAGGATCTTCTCCAGACCTACTGAATCAGACATTCTAGGGGTCTGGGGGGCCAGAAATCCGTTTTAATAAGCCTTCCCAGTGATTCTGATGATGCTCAAGTTTAAGAATTACTGTCACAGGGCCGGCCGAGTGGCGCATTGGTTAAGCGCTGGTTTTGGGATGCCAGCGGCCCCGGTTTGGATCCCACATGAGGGCCAGTGACACTGCCCTCTACAGCTAACAACAGATCAACCTGGAGCTGGGCTGTGCGAGCCCCGGTGGTGGTGTGGGCTGCAGCCCCTGCTGCAGTGGGCTGCCATAGGCTACAGTGAGTGGCCCGCAGCCAGCGTGAGCGGCTGGCAGCCAAGCGTGAGCTGCCAATAGCCGCGGTGAGCGACATCCAGAGGCCAGCGACCGATCTGCCTCATCCGGGAAGAGCGCAATGACGATACCAACAGTGAAGCAACATCCTCCTCAACTAAAAACTGAAAAACTAAAAGACAGCAACTTGTCTGTTCCCCTTCCCCGATTCCCCAACGCTGTTCCCCTCCGCCAATTCCCCAATAAAATCTTTAAAAAAAAAAAAAAAAAAAAAAGTATTACTGTCACAGCTCTTTTCAGTTGTGCTGTGTATTTTGTTGAGAGCAGCAGTTGTCCCTTAATTCTTCCCATTATCTTCCTTTGCCCATAGAATGTACACAATGACCATTTGGCAGATGTATGTTGTGGTGGCGGCGGGGGTAAGATGTAAGGAATGCCAAGTTCAGAGCCACTAGACCTCAATTCAAGTCTTGGATTTGTTACTTAACAATGAACACATGAGCTAGTGTCCTGCAATTATTCTGAAATCAACGTGTCAAAGTTAGGATATTTAAAATTTTTACTTCCTATGAGGCTTCTTATTTTTGGGAACTCTTGGTTATTGAATGAAAAGTCACCCCTCCAACCCACTTGAACCCCAAAACCCAATTTTTGTCTTCTCTCAGTCTCTTGAATCTGTGTTCTTTTGTGAACAAATACCCCTATATTTTCACCCTTGCTACTGAGCGATGTCTCCACCTCTTCATGCTTAAATGGAACCCTGGGTTTCCAGAAGTTTATTCCTTGCCTTGCAGCACTTGCCATAGAAGCAGCTCCATCTTTGCTGGCTCCTCACTGCTGTCTCATGACTTTGCACACATAGGTAAACGTTGAAGACTTCCCTGAAGCCCATCCTGTTATCCTAGCAGCCATTCTCCACCCCACTTAAAGTCATCTGCTGTAAGCATTCTCTAACGTGACAATTGGTCCCAATGCACTATCTCATCTCAAATGCTGACATCTCCTGGGAACTTTCAGTGCCCCTAACTAACTTCCTTCCTTCCTTCTTTCCTCTCCTCCTCCTCCTCCTCCTCCTCCTACTCTTCCTTCCTTTTTCTATTTTGGGAATCTGAAACTGAGAACAGTTTTGATAACAGAGAAAATGCTAGGACATTTCTCACTGGATGATTTTGAAGGAAAGCACATTATGAAGATAGTTGAAGACCATACATGAGAAGAGTTTAAGGGTTCTCAAACATGTCAGTGTGTAATCTAAATTCTAAAACAATGCTTTGTACTGGTAACTTGGGGCTGATTGAGTTTGGTCTTTTTCAGTACTGAGGACATTTTCTGAAGTTCATGTTTACCCTTCTCTCTCTCGCCAAAGGAATTTTCCTAATTCTGAAACATAATTTTTTTAATGTAAAACTCAGACATGGACATCATTTAAAAAGTTCAAAAGTATAAAATTGCCTGTATAATTGGAGCATCTCCATGATTCCAATTATGGTGTTGGCTTTTGTTTTTAGATATTTATTGTTTATCAATTGTGATAGTCTACTATTTATAAAGGTTTTTTTTTTTTTTTTGTCTTTCTAATCAGTTTTTTCTTCGTTTTACCAAGTGTCCTTTGGCATCCAATAAGATGATTATATAATTCCTCTTCCTTGGTCTAATGATGTAATGCATTTTGTTAATAGATTCTCTAATATTAAACCTCTGTTACATCCCTGGGATAAACTCTAGTTGGTCATAAAGGATAAAAAAAATCTATTAAAATACTGACTCCATTTTACTATAGTTTTAGGCTCAGGGATTTATATCTTAATTTCCATTTTCAGCTATACTCTCTCACAGAGAAATATCTTTTCAACTTTTTAAATTTTGAAATAAACATTATGTTCATGATTTAAAAATTCAAACAGTACAGGATATAAAATGAAAATTAAAACTTCTTCCATCCCAAACATTCCCTAACTTTACCCTCTACTGTGGAAGCAACTCTTGTAATGAAAATTTCAAGAAATTGTTATGCACACAGAAGTATATTAAATTATACATGTAAATCTATTTAATACAAATGAGGTTTTTCATGTTATATATGTTATATGTTATATAGGCTGTTATTTTTTAATAAATGCATTTTTAAAATCTTTCTACATTGCCAAAACTAGACTAAAAGGTGCATACTATTTCATTGGATATTCATGTAGCATCATTTATTTAGCTAGTCTCTTATTGATGACCATTTAGATTGTCCAGATTTTCAATATTTTACATAAAACTGCAACATATATCTTCATGGACACATTCCTATATATCTGTATATTTTATGGAAAAATTATTAGAACTGGATTTGCTCATTTTTAATGTTATGATAGATATCCTCAAGTAACTCTTCAAAGAGGTTGCTCCAATTTGCACTAAGAAGTGATTTGTTCTTGATGTGGAAGTAAATCCATGTTTTACATCGTTGGATGGTCCTCTTATTTAAGGTTGGCAAACCTCAGGTCCAACTTCCACCAAGCTCCCCGGCTGGCACCTGGAAGGACCAGCTTCACTGTCTTCTTGGCTCCTTTCCCTCTAAGCTCTCCCTACCTTTTTTCTCCAGGGTCTTAATGGAAACATTAAAGAGCCTTTATTTCTACTCATCTTCTGGAAGAACTCTACCTCTGAGAGCTTTTAATTTCAAAATTGTCTACCACCTTAAACAAATTTGCAGCTCTTTAGCTTTTAAAAAGAAAAACATTTCCAGAAAACAGTAAGAAAGAACTGCTAGCAAAAGTTCCCATTTGGTGCCTGGGCAGTTATGCTTTTAATCAAAAAAAATCTAAGGATGTGCCCCCAAGTTACCCTCAATTGCCACCTCTTTTCTTGCTCCCCAGAGGACAGTGCCACCAGGCAGTCTTTATCCTGCTAACTTCTGCCTGTTTTCCTGTCTCTGTTAACAATTAAGATGTTTCTGTTCTCTCTCACTTTGCCTCACTGTGCCCTCCCTGCTCTGTTGACATGGTTTTTTGTCTCCTCTTTTATCCCAGCCCTTCCCCATGGCTTTCTTTTATGAGTGAGACACAGCCAGCCTCTTCTGTTGGAATTCACCCAGACCATATGCTGATGACTCCACTATGGCTACAAAAGCCAGATCATTATTAAGCAAACAAAGCATCTATCTATTTTTTACCTTAAATTTCTGATTTTTCCTCCCATTTTAGACCTGCAGTACCTTATTTCAGCTGTTGTGTTTTCTTTATGTGTTTATGTGAGGTTGGCCAGGTTTCTGAGGCTCCCCAAGAAGAGCAGTCATTACAGCCTCAATAACTAACCTGCACAGACTGCTGTGGTGGGAGAGGTGGCTTCAGGCTCTGAGTCAGTCCTGCTTTGAATCTCAGCCCTTTCTCTCACCAGCTTCCCATGTGATCTAACTTCATGGGAGCCTCAATTTCCATATCACCACCATGAAAATAATTATCATGCATCATAGCCTCACTGGAAACATTACATGAAAAAGAAAAGTATGTAAAGGGCCGGCCGAGTGGCGCGGTGGTTAAGCGCTGGCTTGGGAAACCAGCGGCCCCGGTTCAGTCCACATATGAGGGCCAGTGACACTGCCCTCAAAAAAAAAAAGTATGTAAAGTGCTGAATGATCTTTGGTATATAGTTAGAGTTCAGGAAGTTCAAATAGTGCCAGTTACTATTATTGTTATTTACAAACAACGTTCTGTCATCTTTTACAAAATGTACAGGAATAAGAAAACTGAGACTATGAGAAGTTAAATGACTGCCCAAGTCCTTATATATTATAACATTATTTGAACACTGAGATGTAACACTTAGAACCCCCCAAATGAGAACCCTGAAAACAAACAAACAAACAAACAAACAAAACGTTGTTTGAGCATTTATGTCCTAGGCACCTCACCCACATTCTCACACCAACTTGGCAAATTGGGTAACTTCCAGGTCCATTCATGCCACTGCAGATGGCAAGAACCGATCCTCTTCCATGACTGAGCAATATTCCATTGTATACCTGTGCTGCCTCTATATCCTGGCCATTGTAAACAATGCTGCAATGAACATATGTATACCCATGTCCCCTCAGAATAGCATTTTGGTTTCTTTGGATAAATACCTATAAGTGGGATTACTGGGTCCTTCATTGTCTTTTCTTATATATAGCCTTTGTTTTAAAATTTATTTTCTCTGAATTAAGTATTGCTACCTCAGCTCAGCTTTTTTTTCTGTTGTTGTTTTTTTCACCTTTCCATTTTCATGAAATATCTCTTTCCATCCCTTTACTTTCTGTCTGTGTGTGTCTTTAAATCTGAAGTCTCTTGTAGGCAGCATATGTAAGGGTCTTTTTTTTTTTCTTACCCATTCAGTCATCCTGTGTCTTTTGAGTGGAGAATTTAATCCATTTACACTGAAAGTAATTGTTGATAGATATGTAGCTATTGTTATTTTATTATTCATAATTTTGATTTTTTTTTTTTTTTTTTTTTTTGCATCTTAAGGAAGTTTCTCTAACATTCCTTGTAATGCTTGTTTGGTGGTGATAAATTCTTTTAGATTTTTCTTGTCTGGGAAGCTTTTTATCTGTCCTTTGATTTTAAATGATAGCCTTGCTGGGTAGGGTAGTCTTGGTAGGGTAGGTCCTTGCTTTCATCACATTGAATATTTCCTGTCAATCCCTTTAGCCTGAAAAGTTTCTGTTGAGAAATCAGCTGACAGTCTTATGGGAGCTCCATTATGTTACAAGTTACATTTCTCTTGCTGCTTTTAGGATTCATTGTTTGTCCTTAACCTTTGGCATTTTAATTATAATGTGTCTCATTTGGGCCTGTTCAGGTTCATTCTGTTTGGGACTCTGTGCTTCCTGTAATTGTGTGTCTATTTCCTTCACCAGGTTAGAAAAGTTTTCAGTCATTATTTCTTCAAATAGATTCTTGATCCCTTGCTTTCTCTCTTCTCCTTCTGGTACCACTATGTTGCAAATGTTTTTAAACTTGATGTTGTCCCAGAGGTCTCTTAATCTATCCTCATTTTTTTGGGGGGTGGGGTGTGGGGGATTCTTTTTATTTTTGTTGTTTTGATTGAATGTTTTTTGTTACCTTGTATTCCAAATCACTGGTTCAATCTTCTGTTTCATCTAGTCTGCTGGTGATTCCTTCCAGTACATTCTTCATCTCAGTTATTATATTCTTCACTTCTGACTGGTTCTTTTCTATGGTTTCTATGACCTTTTTAAAGCTTGCAGTCTCTTTGTTGAAGTTCTCATTAAGTTTCTGGAGCATCTTTATAACCATTGTTTTGCACTCTGGTAGGGTTGCTTGCCTCCATTTTGTTTAGTTCTTTTTCTGGAGTTTTCTCTTGTTCTTTCATTTGAGATATATTTCTTTGTTTCCTCATTTTGGCTGCCTCTCTGTGTTTGTTTCTATGTATTTTTGGGTTGTTGGAAAAGTCATGACACATTTTTGCAATGAAAACCATAGAAAAAATATGTTATGACTTTCCCAACAACCCAATAGATAGATCTGCTATGTCTCCCAGTCTTGGCTGGGTAGCCTTATAGAGTAGGTGTCCTATGGGGCCTACTTGTGCTCCATAGTTCTGGAGAACTGAGTGCTCCAGAAGTGTCCCTTGTGTGGGTTGTATGTGCCCTCCTGTTGCAGTTGAGCTTTGATTGGTCTTGGCACGGCAGTGGGTGGGATTGACCCTGAGGTTGACTAGATAGGGGAATAGGCCACACCCACAGTTTAGAGGCTTACCCCATTGTGTGCAATTTTCCCTAGAGGGCTTTGGTGCCTGTTGAGACCACCCTTTGTTTGTACTACTTGTGGAGCTAATTGGGCAGTGCTCTACTATGGTCTGAAACCAATCTCCAAGTATGTTGATTCTGGAGACTCTCGGGAGTAGCTCTGGTGCAGGCCCAGGTCAACCTGTGATTAGCCAGGGGCTACCTGGCAGGAGATATAAAGAGATCTGTGTTTGTTTGCTGCCTGTGCTAAATCTGGTGGCATGTGGGAGAGGACACACTGCGAACCAACAACAGCTGCCATCAGTACCAAGACTGGAGTAGCTCCACCAAAAGCCAGGACACCTGAAGGCCTGCCAACACCTGCCAGCTTCCTTAAGGTTCAACCACTGATAAAGCCTCATGCTCTCCATGAGGTGGGTGAGGCAAGGTCTCACGGAATCACTAGAGCTGGAAAAATTGTGGTCACCAGGTTAATGTAAATTCTGGTTTGGTGCCAGTGCTGAGCCTAGAACAACTCAGCAGAAGTCTCAGAGCACACCAAAGCCAGTTGCTGACCACCTGGGGCCTGAGGACTCTTATAGTTTTCCAAGAAAGAGTGAAATGCAGTTGGGCTGGCTACTCATAGAGAAAGTGCCTCAGGTGGTGGCTAGTTGGGTGGAGTGAGGTTCCAGCTGAGTCAGCAGGGCAGAGCAGCAGAGTTCACCAGGACAATCAGATTCAGATTTGGCCTGTGGGGGGTGGGCTCAACATGGAAAAGATGGCACCCAACTTCCGGCTGCATGGGAAGAGGACCTCCCACAGGGAAAATGCCAACTGTCCTCCAGTCCTCTCCCTGAATCCAAACATCTCAGTCTTTCCCTCATATGTATATGAGGCCCTCTTGAGTCACCATCCCTCTACTGGAGCCCAAGGTGAGTGTCTGTGAGCATCTGAGTGTTGCTTGGGATGTTTAAAAGGATGCTTGGGTTTCCTGCAGCCTTCTTTTCCACCTGGACTGTCAGAATCCCCACTGTTTTTCATAGCCAGAGGTTGTGGGGGGCTCCTCTTCATGGAACCAGTACTCCAGGCTAGGAAGCCTGGTGTGGGGAGCTGGGGTCCCTCACTCCTCTGGGAGGAACCTCCATGGCTGAGATATCCCTTCCGATTCTCAACCACCACAGGGAGGTTTGCAGCCCATTCTGTGCCTCCACCCCTCCTACCAGTCTTGACGTAGCTTCTTTGTATTTTTAGTTATAGGACTTTTGTTCAGCTAGACTTCAGATGGTTCCCCAGATTGATTATTCTATAATTTAGTTGTAATTTTAATGTGTTCATGGAAGGATGCAGGCACAGTGTTTATCTACTCTGCCATCCTGGATCTCCTGTTCATTTTTTTTGTTTTTTTTTTTTTTTTTTTTTTTTTTTTTTGAGGGCAGTGTCACTGGCCCTCATATGTGGGACCGAACCGGGGCCGCTGGCTTCCGCGGCCAGCGCTTAACCACCGCGCCACTCGGCCGGCCCTTCCTGTTCATTTTTTTTAAAGGACTTTTTATGTTATGAATCAAACTACTTGTAAGTCACTGACTTCACAAAATTGGCCAGTCAGTGATTATTTTTAATGCTTTCTGCTGTACAGTTTTCAAGCTTTCCACCCTTATTATTTCTTTAAATGCCTAATCACCACTCCTGGGACCAACTTGCTTCTTGCTAATGATGTGTACTTGCTGAGGCTTTTTAAAATTATTAATATAAGATCCCATCATCTAGTTTCCCACTTCAGACTGGCAGGTAAAGGCAGGGCATGGTTCTTCAACTGCTAGAATTCCCAAAGAGAAAAAAATGGAGATAGGTCCCATAAATTTGGGAGAATTAAACATTATATAACAAATTAATATTTTATATAAGAGAGGGCAAAGGTGAAAAACAATGAGAAAGAATGAGAGATAAGAGCAATTCTAAAATCTTGTCAACTGACCTAGGATGCTAGAATCTCAGTGGGAATAAGTAGAGATAAGAAATCTGGAAAAAAGAAATGGCCTTTGGAAGTGAGGTTGAGGGGGCTTGCTGAGCAAAAAACTGGGCCTTTGGGTATATGTTGGTCTGTGTGTTGTGGTGGGGGGAAGGGGGGTCTTAGTTTTGCCGCCATGTTTGAATTGTAGATCAGGAAACTACATTGAATGCAGAGTCTAGTAACCTGAGGCTAGAAAGATGACAGTACCTAAGTGAATAGTTCAAGGCCCAAGTTAGGGCTTTCAGTGGGGCTCTAGTAACTGAAAAGAAACTGGGAGTCAGAGCCTGAGCAGAAGGCTACTTAGTTGAGTGTATTAGAATCAAATGGTGAAGATGGGAATATGAGGCTACTGCTAGATGCTCACACAGGTGCCTGGGCACCAGCCCACAATGGGCACACTAGATGTAAGTTTCCATTCCACCTCTGCACTATTCAGGGCACAGTGTGGCAGGAAATGAGAAGTTTCTGCTCATTAGAAAGTGTACATAATCTGTTACCTTCATACCGTCAATTCTGAAATTGAGTCAGTAGTGCTATCACAGAGGTAAGTGGAATGCTATGGAGCCATCAGGGTATTATTACTTAAGCCTGGTGGAACCTTAAAAGAGGAGGAGGGTTTAGTTTGGCAGAGAGTGGAAAGGTTACAGGTGGTAGAGACAGCAGATGGAAAAGCATATTAGTATGTGTGGGTATTGATGAGGAAAATCAGTCTTCATAATAAATAGAATTTTGTGTCACTTATTCTAGAAGTTAAAAATCTCAAAAAAAAAACAAAAACAGAAAACAAAAACCAATAAATCCTTAATGTAGTTGTTCTAAGTTCTTCTAACTTCTAATGTGGTTATTTAGTAATAAAATACCACAACCTTTTTCAAATATATGTTATCAACATCCCTCTCAGTTAGCTTTCTTGGATTTGCTAGCTCAGTTCGTATCATAAGGGCTATAATGGAATTATAGGGAGTTAAAGAAAAGCCCACAGGAGGGGTATGGGATCGAGTCTTGAGGGGGCAATGGAGGTTTCCTAGGGAAGTGGCACCTAAGGTACAACCAAAAGGTGAGTAAGAGGTAGCCAGGCAAAGAGGGTACAGGGCATATAGGGAAGAGTTTTCCAATGGAGAGTAAGGTAGATATTAAACATGGCCTCAATTCTTTACCTCTCTGGATGAATCAGGCCCATTGCCATGTAACTTTACAGGGTCCCCATCCCCAAACTCTGAGCTCAGTCATGTGACTTGCTTTGGCTAATGGGATTTTAGTAGACATGATACAAGCAGAGGTTTAAATAAGCAATTTTTCATTTCTGCTTGCCCTCTTCTTATATACTGCCTTCATTATGAGAACATGCCCAGGTGAGGATGCTCAAGGATGAGAGACATGGAGATGAGTCCAATTGCTGTAGTTGAAGCAATCCTAGATGGGTCACAGACAGCCGATCCTTAGATATGTAGTTGAATCCAGCCTAGATTAGAAGAACCACCTACCTTAGATGCATGAGAGGTAAAGGCATATTGTTTCATGTCATTATGATTTGTTAGGCAGCATTATTTTGATAGTAGATAACTGAGATAAAAAGCTTGGGGGCCAGTGAAAAAAATAGGGTATTTAAATCATTGAAAGGAGTTGAAACAACAACCATTCCCATTGGTTGTCTTAATGTATTATCTTGGGACTGTGGTAAAACAGGTTAGAAACAGTTCCCATTGTATTATCAATATCAATAGAAGGACTATGGAAGAGTTGAAGCAAATTCTGATGTGGGTTCTATTGACTTTAGTCAAGATTGAAGCTAGCTTAGCAGGGTCTTATAACTAAAGAACCGGAGATAGTGATGGAGGAAGAGTCAGTGGATTAGTTTTATAGTATCACCGAGTAAAGATTTATAAACAATCCATAGTCCTCGTTTTCATTGTTTCTCCAACATTAGAGTACAATTTGATATTGCTGGGACTGCCAGATATGCCATTTAAACATGGAATCTATCAAGTGGCTAAAGCCCACAAAAATTAAGGCAATTAATAGCCTGCTCCTGTGTTAACACTTTTTGTAATGACCTAAACATTGAACCTAGTACTCTAGTCTATTGGTTCTCAGGCTTCTATGTGTGTCAGAAACACCTGAAGGGCTTGTTGAAGTAACATTGCTGGGCCCCCCCCCCAAAGTTTCTGATTTGGGTAGTCTGGGGAAGGCCCAAGAATTTGCATCATTAAGTTCCCTGGGGACCCTGATTGTGCTGGCTGAAGACTGCACTTTGAGAATAACTGATTCCATGACTGTGATGCTTAATTTTCTATCAACTTGGCTAGACTAGGGTGCTCAGTCAATTGGTCAAACATTGGTCTAGATGCAGCTATGATTAACAATTAAATTAGTAGACTTGGAGTAAAGTGGATTACCCTTCATGGTGTGTGTGTGGAGGGTGGAGCGGGAGGGTGGGGTTTGTATAGTCTTTGGAAACCTTGAGAGCAGAGACTAAGTTTTCCAGAAGGACTTTTGCCTCAAGACTTTAACATAGAAATCCTGACTGAGTTTCTGGCCTATTGGCCAGAAATTTGGACTTAAGGATGCAACATCAATTCTTATATAAATATCCACCCTACACTACAAATTTCAGACTAGTCAGTCCACAATCATATGAGTCAATTCCTTAAAATCAACCTCTCTCTCTTTCTCTCTCTCTGCTGCACTATATTTGCATTATAAACTCTTCACCACAAATGATGTCCTAGAGGGCTGGGCATCATTTTAACTTTATCTACATTATATAATTGTTCACTAGTCCCAGGCCATAGTTAGCATTTAATAAAAATTTGAATGAATAAATGAGTGAACTAATGACTTTTGTTCTTATTGAAATTTATTAATACATCAAAGGGCTATAAAATAAAGAAATATCAGGCTGGCCGAGTGGTGTGGTGGTTAAGAGCTGGCTTGGGACGCCAGTGGCCCTGTTTCAGATCCCATATATAGGGGCCAGTGACACTGCCCTCAAAACAAAAAAACAAAAACAAAAAAAAACAAAAAAATATCAATTAGTCCTAAAAGATTGTATAAATACAAGCACATATTTTCACTTTACCAGGCTCACGGAAAACCTATCAGGACAATAGATGCCAGGTAAATAAACAAGCTGTTATAGTGATTACTAAACTAGTCTGGTTTTTGCATGAGCATTGGTCATATAACTGTAGGCTCATTCATCCATTGACAAGCATTTATTGAGGGCCTACTGTGTACCTGGCACTTTGTCAGATGGTGCATAGATCACTTGTCATTCGTTAACTTTTCTTCAATCTTCTTCAACATTCTTAAGAAATTTTCACAAACAATGTATTTTCACACATCTAGAAAATTAGATGTTTTTCTTACATTTTAGAAATTAAAAGAAAATTAAGCAAATGACACTGGAATTAGAAAGAATGAGCAATTCATTAAGTAATAAGAATATTAACAAGAAATTGGGAACCTCTTTCCTATTTTAATATGCACTTGAGCTTAATTGGCTAATTTTTGAATACAGGGTGATGAATTGAGTAGTTAATACAAATAACGCACCTTTTATATACTTAATAAAATCCAAGAGTCTGGGATGCATTTACGATGCAGACAATTTATCTGCAGGAGTCAGCAAGTTGAATAACAGAAAGGGGGAAGAGGAAATCCATGGCTGAGAAACCAATAGAGTAAATTAATGCATGCCGTACTTTATTAATTTATAACAATAATGTAATGGATAGATCAATGAGGAATGCTTTGAGAAAAAACAAATGGAGGGAGGGAAGAGTTCCTTCATTTTGCAATTTGTTGAAATCATTTCCTCTGCAGAGGAAATGTTGGCCAGAGGCTAAGAAATGTCTTCTTAGCACAGTGTAAAGCAGTCTGTGGGTGCTCTGCTGTGTTCGTTGAGCCTTATGATTTTAGAGTCCTCCCCTGGACTTCCAAATGCTAGCATTCACATTTCCTTGCCTGAAGACTTTTTTCCAAAACTTCCGCTTTAGGAAGCTGGCAGTGCTTGGAAAAGAATTTTATTTCGAGCTCCTTAGTAACCTTCAAGCACTGACTGATAGGAGTTGGTGTATAAGTGCCCCAGCTGCCTAGTTCCTTGGGTGCTATAACTTGTTGGTATTGTTTTCCACAGTTTCCCAGAGTTTCTACTCAGGATTCAGCTCCATTTGTCTACAGGGGAAGCTGTCTTGATGGGCTGCTTTCTTTTCCTGTGTTACTTCCCCACTTTCTTAGTAATGATTCCTGCATCTTCCAAATAAATGCTCGCACTTGAATGCCTGCTTGGGGTGGCTTCTGGGGAAACCCTGACTAAAATACAAAGAGTGTTAGCTCTTTGTGCCTGTTAGTCTTTGTTGAACCTGGGCAGGAGCCTGATTCTTTCAGGTTCCTAGTCCTGACTTGAAAGTACTGGTTCCAAAATCCCATTAGCTGGCACCCTGGGTTTTGGCATTCCAAGGACCTAGTTTGGGTAGGACTGACAGAGGAACGTTCTGGACAGATAGGTGTTTTTTAAGGCCTTTTAGCTGAACTATTCCTTGTTATCCTTCCTCCCCATGAGTTGTGTCCTATAGTCTTTTCATCAACACACAGTTGCAGACAGATGAGTGCTAATCAGACTGAACTTTATTTCATTTTTCATTGCCTGTCTTCATTGAAGGCAGTGAACATTTGTCTCAGTAACATTTAAAAACAAACAGAAAGCATTTTTCTCCATTTACTTCTTGTATTGCTGGCTTATTAGCAGTTTGTACAAGCTACCTAATGCTTCTAGAGATGCTCTGTCCATTTCATTTAGGGAGAGAATGCCCCCTTCCAAAACTTCATGTGTGCCTCTGTGGAGGGAAGTTGTGTCGTATGCAATTTTCTCTCAGCCATCATCTTCCACATTAACTACTGTAAATAGCCTTCTCACTTGTCTCTTGTTTCTTCTCTTAAACAACAAGGATCTATTTTTCAACTAGCAGCCAGCACGGTCAGTTAAGATAGTAATTTTGTTTAGGACTGCTCTCCATAAAACGCTCCAATGGCTTTTCTATGCACTTCCTATAAAATCCATACTCTTCCTCCATATTACAGGGTGTCACTCCCTCATGCCCTTCCGCTCTTTGCTCAGATGTCACCTTCTGACCATCCTATTTGAATTTGCAAGTCCATCCTTAGTACTCCCTATCTTGTTTCTCTGCTGTTATTTTTATAGCACTTATCATCATCTGATTTGCTGCATGTTTTGTTTATTTATTTGTTGATTATTTTATTTCACTGGAACAGTGCTTCTTTCACTTAAACACACACACACACACACACATTTGAGATTCATCCATGTTGTACGTATCAGTGGAGCACTACTTTTTACTGTTGAATCGTACTCCATTGTGTGTTTATCCATTTGCCAGTGAAAGGACTTCTCCATTGCTTCTAGGATTTGGCAATTTTAAAGAAAGCTGCTATAAATATTTATGTACAGGATTTTATGTGAGTATAAGTTTTCATTTCTCTTGAGTAAAATACCTAGGAGTAGGATTACTAAATCATATGGTAAGTATATGTTTATAAGAAACTTTGACAGTTTATAAGAAACTGTCAAACTGTTTTCCAAAGTGCTTGCACTATTTTGCACTCTCACCAGTAATGGATCACCAGCAAGGTATGAGAGTTCCAGGTGTCCTCAATCTTTGCCAGCACTGGTGTTCTAGCTTTAAAAGCTCGGGAGGAAATTTAAAGGAGTACCTGAGACTCAACATTGTATTTAATCAGAATTTCCTGGTGGGGCCCAAGTACGGGTCCTTTTTTTTTTTTTTTTTTTTTTTTAATAAAATTTATAATTTAAAATATTATTAGTGGGGTTTCTGTTTTAGGACAGTTTTAGGTTAACTGAAAAGTTGTAAAAGTACAGGCAGTTCCCACATTCCTTTTCCCCTTGCACAGTTTCTGTTATTATCTTAGATGAGTGTGGTCCATTCATTACAAATGGTGAACCAAAAGTGATATGTTATTAACTAAGGTTCCTCATTTGTATTAGGGTTTGCTCTTTGTGTTGTACAGCTCTGTGGGTTTTGACAAATGCAGATGTTATGTATCCACTGTCACAGGTCATACAGAATAGTTTTACCTCCCTAAGAAATCCCCTGTGCTCCAACTTCTCAGCCTTCCCTTCAACCTACCCTGAACTCCTGGCAACCACAGATCGAGCTTTTTACTATCTCTATAGTTTGGCCTTTTCTTAGTGGTCATGTAGTTGGAATTTTCTATTATGCAGTCTTTCAAACTGGCTCCTTTCACTTATTAATATGTATGTAAGTTTCCTCAGGTCTTTTTAAAAAGCTTCTCAGGAAATTGTACTGTGCAGCCAGCTTTAAGAAGCCCAAATTAGAATATAAGCTCCCAGAGGAGATTTCTTTTCTATGACACTGTTTTGTTGATTTGTATGTCCCCAGAGCCTAGGACATTGCCTGGCAGAGAATAGGCTCTCACTCAATATCAAATGAGTAAATGAATGAGTGATAAGGCCAAACCAGGTTCACAGAGACCTTCATATTTCTCGTGATAATCCTCTCATGAGCTATAAGAGTGGTTTCATGCTAAATGATCCACTAACCTTCCGTAATTCTTTTATCACCATCATGTGGAAAGCTTTTCTGCTGCTCTGCATCTCAAATCCTTCCAGACTTTCTATATGTAACTCAAATTTGATTTCTTACCGAAGACATCCCTGGACACCCCAAACCCTTCTCTAGACTCTTAAAATAATTATTGCTTTTAGATTCATTGGACATTGTGAAGTTCCATCTGTGCTTTCTATTCTATTGCTCTCCCGAGGTCCAATTTAAACTTAATTGTGTTATTTTCCTGTGTTTCTACTCCATCCCCCAACCAGACTCTGAGGGCAGGGATTGTATATTGTTAATTACTTTATTCACTTTAATCTCCCTTAGCACTTAGCATTGCACCAAGCTAGATAATTTTTTTTTCTAGTTCAGGAAATGATGAACTACGAGGATTGAGAATGATGGAATGGGAACAATGTCAATCCAAGCAATCAGAGATTGGAGTACCAGTCATTTAACCTCTAGGCCTCAGTTTCCTCATTTGTATAAAAAGTCTCTAATTTTTTTCTCTATTTGTATCATTCTGCATTTTGATTATCATAGCAACAATAGGGTAATTAGACAGATGACATAATTGGCCTAAATAGACATAGCTTCTGTTGGAATTAAACATCAGTCTTTGAAAATAACAAACAAGCAGGAATAAACCTGTAAGCTTGAGATTGTTTCTAATTGTCATAGGAAATTTTCGTGAGTTATTTTTCTTGCCCTTGTGCCCTGTCCTTTTGCCTTTGTCCTTCTACACTTTCCCAGTATTTAAGGGTATGCTCAAGTTCCACCTCATAGAAACTATCATGGTTTGTAACAGTTTTATTTGCTTTCCCTTGTTTTGTATCTTTCCCATGCTGTCCACTAGCTTCATGAATGAGTAACTGTACAAGTCATGTCCATCATTGTATCAGTGCTTGACATGTGATAGGTCCTCAATAAATACCTGTTAAATGATTTAGTGATGCGAATAGATGTGCTCTGAACAAAAGGATGTTTTCAACAAAAGAGTGCTGAAAACACTGAATACTCTTTGTATTTGGAATCTCACTGTCCTGCACACAAGACCTGTTTAATTTTGTTACCCCAGGATTTACAAATTTATTTGGCTATAGACACCCCATTTTTTAATTTTGCTTGGATCACCTATTTACTCAATAGTCACACCCACATTAATAAAGACAGTAGCTAACTAAATAGTTTTATTCAACTGCCACATGTGTAGGACTATTCTGAGCCCTTCACACAGCCATACCTTGTTTTATTGTACTTCACAGATATTGCATTTTTAACAAATTGAAAGCTTGTGACAATCCTGCATCAAGCAATCTACCAGTGCCATTTTTCTAGCAGGCTCAGATGACAGTTAGCATTTTTAGCAACAAAATCTTTTTAGTTAAGGTATGTACATTGTTATTTTGGACCATAATGCTATGGCATGCTTAATAGATAACATAACTTTTCCATGAACTGGAAAACAAAACAAAAAAAATTATGTGACTTGCTTTATTGTGATATTTGCATTATTGTGGTGGCCTGGGACAAAACCCATAACATCTTCGAGGTATGTCTGCATGTGTGATCCTTCGAACAATCCTAGTTTTATTACTTTTATATGATAATTCCAGATGAGGAAGCAGAGGTTTGGAGAGTTAAAGTAACTGCCTAAGTCACGCAGTTCATTTACCTCTCTCTATAGAATGATGATGATCATACTTGGAAGGATGGTTGTAGAAATTAAATGAAATGAGGTATGTAAAGAAGTTGACATTGTACAGGGCTAGTGATCCATTGCTTGGGAAATTTGAGTTCTCTGCGGAGAGGTGTGCACAAAATAGTAGTTGATCAACATAGTTACATTTCCTTCCACTTTTCTGTTTTGAGCCTTCGGTAATGTGGTTTAGGTGGAAACTTCTAAGTGCAGTGCATGAGTTAGGTGGGGCGAAATGCTGGAACACACAGCCTTAAAATATTGTATCTATTCAATAAAAGTTTATATCTCACTCCCAAAAAGTCCAAAGTGGATTATATCTTAGACAGCTTTCTTTCAAGCTGTTACTCATGTTCTCCACTACATCCTCTGTCTGCAGCACAGAGACAAGTAAAGAGCCACCAAACCATCACAGGAGGGTTTTTCAAAATCGTTGTAAATACACTTCGTTTTGCCCAGTTCTTCAAACATTGACCTGGATGAAGTCTCAGGAACCCCATGCACTTCCTGGGTATATTTAGGTAATTGAAAGTCCTGAAGACAAATTATCCAGTCTTTTGTAATTAGCAAAATTGTGAACATGATTTGAAGCTAGTTTGTTTACCCATCCATAACTAACTAGATATAGTCGAGTTAGGCAGCTGGTCAGTTTACAATGGGATAGGGTAGAAATAGTCATTAAAGTTTCATTATTTATTATCACCACTTCTTCTCACCATTCTGTAGACCATTTTTAAAATCTAAACTTTAATTATGTTAAGTATACAGCATGATGAATTTCCTGCGTAGTACAATATAAAAACTCATATAATGGCAAATTGTTCAGTTTTTGTCCATTGTGAAATATTTTATTTCACCTTCATTGTTTGTTTTTTTCCTCTCAACACTTTAAATATTTCACCTCACTCTCTTCTTGCTTGCATAGTTTCTGAGGAAAAGCTGGATGCAATTTTTAATCTTTGTGCCTCTATAGGTAGTGTGGTTTTTCCCCTTCTTTGAGGATTTTCTCTTTGATTTTCTGTGGCTTTAAGATAATATTCCTAGGTGTAGATTTTTTTTTTTTTTTTAATCTTCTTTGGTCTTCTCTGAGCTTCCTGGAACTTTCGTTTGGTGTCTGGCATTAATTTTGGGGGAATTCTCAATTATTGTTTCGAATAGTCCCTTCCTTTCTTTCTCTTCTCTTTCTTTCCTTCCTTCCTTCCTTCCTTCCTTCCTTCCTTCCTTCCTTCCTTCCTTCCTTCTTTCCTTCCCTTCTCTCTCTCTTTTCTTTCTCTTTCTTTCTTTCTTTCTTTCTTTCTTTCTTTCTTTCTTTCTTTCTTTCTTTCTTTCTTTCTTTCTTTCTTTCTTTCCATCTTTTCTTATTTCCATTACATGTACATTGCACTTTTTATAGTTGACAACTATTCCTGGAATTCTGTTCTGGTTTTTTTTTTTTTTTTTTTTTGTCCCCCAGCCTTTGTTTTCTTTGCTTTTCATTGTTGGAGGTGTCTATAGATATATCTTCTGCTCAGTGATTTTCCTTCAGCCATGTCATCTAATAAGGATATCAAAGATATTCTTCATTTCTTTTAGTGTTTTTTTTTTTTTAATCTCTATCATTTCTTTTCATTTTTTTCTTAGGATTTCCATCGCTCTGCATACATTTGCCCTCCATTCTTGCGTGCTGTCTACTTTATCCATTAGAATTGTAAACATATTAATCTTAGTTGTTTTAAATTCCCAGTCGAATAATTCTAACCTCCCAACTATACCTGGTTCTTAACGCTTGCTCTATCTCTTAAATTATGTACTTTGCCTTTTGGTATGCCTTATCAATTCTTTTTTTTTTTTTTTTGATAGCTGGACATGATGCAGTGGGTAAAAGGAACTGCTGTAGGGCCGGCTGAGTGGCACGGTGGTTAAGCGCTGGCTTGGGAAGCCAGCGGCCCTGGTTCGGTCCCACATATGAGGGCCAGTGACACTGCCCTCAAAAAAAAAAAATAATAATAATAAAAGGAACTGCTGTAAATAGGCCTTCAGTGATGTGGGGGTGAGTTGCAGGGGGAGGAGAAGACTTCTATCATCCTCTGATGAGGTCTCAGTCTTTCAGTGACTCTGTGCCTCTGAACTGTGAACTTCACAAGTGTTTCTCAGTTTTGGTTTGTTTTCTCCCCACTTAGATGGGGCAGAATGGCTCCAGTGGTCTGGTGTTGGATATTTCCCTTCCCCTAGGTCAGTTTGGCTCTGGTTAACTAGTTTCCCCTGAGGGTAGGCCTTTAAAAGAAGAACAGAATTCTCTGATGTATTTCAAAATGGTGCTTTATTCCCTGTCCCTGTAGGAAATTTAAGGGGATTTGTTTGTTTGTTTGTTTGTTTGTTTGTTTGTTTGTTTTCCCCCAGATATTAAAGGGTAGGAATCTGGTCAAACTCCTGGAGGTAAATATCACAATATTGTGCCCTCCCCGCTCCCCATGATAGGTTCCCTCTGGAGTTTCTAACTCTGAGAGCTATCCACGCTGAGCTTCCAGCAACCCATTGGTTACAGTTCAGGTTTTTGTGCCCAGCACTGGCTGGTTCCTGTGGCAGTTTCCACTTGTGAGTCTCTTCTCTGGGAAGCTGTGATAACCTGTACTCACCTGTCTCTCCAATCTTGGGGTCAGCAGTTTGTCCTTTCTCCCCTCTTCTCTTATGGATCCAAGAAGAGTTGATTTTTCAATCTGTTTAGTTTTTACTTGTTCTTGGGACAAAGTAGCTACTTCTAAGTTCCTTAGCCTCTCCTGACCTTCATTTCTGAGGAATATTTTCACTTGGTATAGAATTCTAAATTGTATTCTTAATTTCAGTATTCTTTTTTAATTCTAGAATTTCCACATGGTTTTTCATAGATTCAAGTTCACTCCTGAAATTTTTTATCTTTGACTTAACATAATAATCACAGCTATTTAAAAGTCTGTGTCCGGTAGCTCAGGTATCTGGATCACCTTCAGCTTTATTTCTGTTCATTGCTTTTTTCTCTTCTGTCTCTTTATATGCCTGGTAATTCTGAACTAAATGGCAAACATTGTGTTAATAAATGTTAGAGTCTATGGATGCTGTTATCTTTCTCCAGGAAGGATTTTGGTTCGTTTTTAGCTAAAGGATTAGAGCTGATTTGAGGCTGCATTTCAGTCCTTATAATATCTAGTCCTTTCCTGCTTTGTTCTAACTATGGAGTGTAATCCTGCAGAGCATTTGCACCTACGTGGGCACTCTTTTTCTGATTTTATCCCCCCGACATGCTGTGTTGCCAGTAGATCTACTTAGCTTCTCAGTTTCCTAGCAGCTGCTTTCTGCTCTGTTTCTTCAAATGTGGCCAATTTGTCGTACACATTGATAGATCGTTAGATTGATAGAAGTTGTATAGAAAGTCATACTCATCTGAGTTATTGTTTCTGGTTAGCATCATGTCCTTCAAGTTCCATCAGCTCCATTAACTCTCCAATGCCTTCTAACATCTCTGATGGCTTCAAAGTGATGTTTTTAGTTTGTGTTTTGCTTTGCTTTGTTTCTCTTTCATCTTTTTTTCCCTAGCTGTTTGCAGTGGGAGAATTGGACTGATAGAAGCTGATATGTTAGATCCAGGAATATAGGTTTCAGAAGCCAGATCTAGAAGTGGCATAGATCATATTCTTTCAGGTTCTATTGGCCAGAAAATATCTCATGGCTTCTCCTAGATACAAGCTGGGCCATGAGATGTACTCATCCTGTGTGCCCAGGAGGAAAATAAAACAGGTTAGTGAAAATAGCGCATTTTTTTCCCTGCCACAGGCAATGACTAGTGAATTTATTCTATACTTTGGAGGTTTCAATGTGATCTCTATTCATTTGCAGCCCAATTTTACACTTATGCTTAAAAGATAGAGAAAGGGGAGAAAGCCTATGTATAATTTTTAAGAACTCAGTATTTATTAAATTCCTCTTTTGTCCTGGGCACTATGCTAGGCACATTCGTATATGTCTTATTCTTGAATCCTTCTCACATGAATCCTGTAAAGTATTATTATTTTCCATGTTTTCTTTTTGCAAATGGTATGAGACTGAGATTGTTATTTAATTGTGCTCTGTGATGTGGACAAAAGACAGACTTGGTCCATCAGATGATTTTTTTTTTAATTATTGTATGTTGCTCTTATAACATCTGGATGAAAGATAATATAGTAATTGAAACCAAGAGCTCTGGAAATGTCTGCCAGGGTGCAATCCTTCCTATACACTTCCTGATTGTTCCACCTCATTGCCCTGTGCCTCAGTTTCTTCTGCTGTAAAAAAGATTTACAAATAGATTGTTGCATTGAATAAATTGACTTGAAAAGTGCCTAGGAAGTGACTAATACATAATAAGCACTCAATAATTATCATTATTGACATCATGTGGAAGCCGACGATTTCATTGCAATTTGTATTGTAGATTTACATAATGCCTTATAGCTTGCAAGAGCTACACTAGGCTGTAAGTTCCATGAGTTCCAGGACTTTGTCCCTCAGTAGGAAGTAAAACACTTAACAACTGAAGGTGCAGGTTATTGAATTTCAAATCATAACAGGGGGAATGTTTGGCTCCTTTTTTTCACCTATCCTTGTCAGTTCCAGGCAATCGTGTATATCATATGTTTTTCTCTCTTTTATTTGACTTTTTTTTTTTCCCAGAGGAACTCTTTTTTTCTTCAGTGTTAAAACCCTGAATAGCTATGAATATATTAGTTTCCATCTTCTCTCTCTTGAATTGGAGATCACCGTAAACCATGATGAAAATGTAGGGAGGAGCGCATGTAATTTGGATGAGGTGGTGGTAGATACTTATTTTCTATCTTGATGAAAAACGTATGCATTTTCATTGTCACAAAACAACTTGTACTGTGACTTGTGTTTCATAATTTATGTACTTGATATCATGCACTTTTGACAGTTCTTTCCTGTTTCTGACAGATTTTATTTTCTTTTTAGAAGGGAGACACACATTTCTGTACTTGTTTTCACTTTTGCTCTACTTGTGGTAGTATGTCTCTCTTATCACACAAAATGTAGTTATCTGTCAGTCAGTATCTGCTAAGTCCTTACTGCATCACTACATGCACACTGCCACATGAGGGTCTGACAGTTAGAAAGAAAGCATGCAAAGGAAAAAGAAAAGGATCATATCTTAAATTGTTGTAAATTATTTAACATATGCAAAAAAAATACGCTGAAAAATAAGTGGAGTCTTTCTTTTTTATTGTTATTATGATCTGGTGTATTAATGTCTTCAAGCTCCTATAACAAAGTAGCATAACCTGGGTGGCTTCAAATAATAGAAATGTATTCCCTCTCAGTTCTAGAGGCCAGAAGTCCAAAATCAAAGGGTTGATGGAGTTGGTTCCTTCTGCAAGCTCTAAGGGAGTATCTGTTACATGCCTCTTTTCTCCTAGCTTTTGGTGGCTGCTGACAATCCTTGGTGTTGCTTGGCTCATGGATGTATCACACTAATCTCTGCCTCTGTGTTTGCATCAACTTCTTCTCTGTGTCTTTTTTTCTGTTAGTATTTTCTCTTCATAAAGGCATTTGACATTGGATTTAGATCCCGTTCAGACAATCCAGAATGGTCTCATCTCAAGAACCTTAACCTAATTACATCTGCAAAGACCCTCTCTTTTTCCAAATAAGGTCACATTCACAGGTTCTAAGTGGACTTATCTTTTGTGGGACCATCATTCATTATGCCATGTATTATTTTTCCTTGAATTTTCTCCTTTCTCAGGTTCATAGAAATTGCCCTCAAGAACAAGGACCATAATCTTATATTTCTTGTGTTCTCTAGTACCCAGTTGAGGGCCCTACCTAGTAAAGCCCTCTTAATGTATTAAGATGCATGTGTATCTTACAGTATCTTCAGAGGTAGTCAAGGAATGGCTAGCACACATACACACGCAAGGGAATGAAAATAAGCTCTTGTGATGACACTGTTGGAGTTTAGTGATAAAACTAACAAAAAGGAAAACAATACTGTGTGAGAATGGTACGTACTATGAGATGACTAAGTGCATATAAAAAGTCATCTGACTTGAGTCTAGAGTGAGTTGGAAAGGTTTTCTGAGGAAGGAGGCAGAGCCCATGAATTTTAAAGAACTGAATAAGAAGTGACGTGAAGACAATGAGTACACGTAATCCAGGCATGGAGAACAACACATGTGGAGATTTCCACTGTGAGGCTTCTGGGACCAGTAGGAAGTATTTGTTATGGCTGAAAGATATGGTCCATGAGGTGAAGCTATTACTGGGGGTGGCGAATGGAATGGCGAGAGATAACACTGGGATTTCATGAGGGCTGTGTCATGAAGGATCTTGTGTACTCTACCAAGAAGTTTGTATTTATTCATAAAAATAACAAATGTCATTGATCATAGTGGCTGAGATTATCATTGGATGAGCTTTTCACCAAATGGTAGTAGTTGGAAAATAGACTGGATGTTAGTGAGACTAGAAGGCGGGTTGGTCAATTGTACATGGTTGGAGTTATTCAGGTAAGAAATGACGGGGTGATGAATGCCTCAATTTATGACAACCAAGGGTGGAGGCACTGCATTGGAGAATTATTCAAATGACATAGTTGAGACACAGTGACCGATTGCAGTGAGGCCATATGGAGAAGAGAGGAGTTAAGACTGGTTTTCAAATGTCTGGTTTGTTTGGCTTGAATGGGCAAGTAATGGTGTCATTCATGGCAACTGAGGACAGCGAAGGAGGGGCCTTGGAACTTTCTGAGCCTCACTTCCGTCATCTGTACAATGACTATGTCATCCCTGCCTTTCCCATCTCGCAGCATTACTAGGACCAAAGAAGGAAAAGCATTTTAAATGTTTTTAACATTATAAAGCCATTTCCCAAATTATTCTTTATGATTGGGTTACATTTTACCGAAATTTATAATTAAAACAATAAAATTATAAAGAAATAAATAACTCTGTGAGGGCAAATGTATTTTTTTAAAAAAAATAGAAGACACTAATCTTTTGGAGATGACAAGAAATAGGTATCTACAATTTAGGTTTTCCTTTCCCTTTCTCTGCTTTTCTGTCCTGTTCCCTGATTTCATCATGCCATGTACAGAAGTAAAAAATCCACAATCATTGTCTAATACCTGTTGTTTCAAGCCCAGAGTCTGCAGGTTCCCATTCCAGGTTTCTCAGTACCTGACAACCTCACCCAGCTGCTGCCCCGCCTCCACCCCTGGCACCCATGTGCTCCTGCTTCCCTCCATGTACACACACATACAGGGATTAGACTCAGATCCCTGGTGAAGATCTTGGGCACCATGTCAGTTTTATCACTTGTAAAACGGGCTCAATTTTATCTGTCTCACAGGACAGATAACCAGATGAAACTAAATACACGTGACATATGTGGACATCGCTCCTTACTACCTTACAAAAAGTAAAGACTCAATAAATAATGCTTTATTGTTACTATTTTACAATGCAAACTCTCTGCAGACAGATCTACCTTGCCCTTGGAACTTTTTCTTTCCTGCTTCCCAACTTTACAGATTACTGTAGTAAACGATGATATATTGCTAAGTCCATAGACCCTGATGGACTATAACCTCTGCATTCAAACTTACCTGTGTAACCAGATCACCCGGCTTCCCTGTTCTACTCCACCCCTATCTTTTGAAATTTCTATAACATTTAGGGTCTGCCTTACAACATTTAATATTGGATTATTGAGCTATCTACTGGATATTCACTTTGTCTTTTTAAAGTAGGCCCTAAATTCGTGAAGGGGATTATGTATCTAGCACAGTTCAGGGCACCCGGAAGATACAATAAATGGGATGATTTGATAACCTTTTTGATTGCCACAGTTCTCACCATCTCTTCTTTGGGGATCTTGCTGATGTTCTTACTTTCTAGTCCTCTCTCTGTATACCAGAATCAATCTTCATGTTTAAAAGAGAGAGAAGGAAACAATGAGGTGAAAGATAGATCTTTTTAAACTTTGGTCTCAAAATGGAGGTGGGGGGATGTTGGTTTTAGAACATTTTGATTCTTCTTGGATTTATTTTCTTTCATTCTCTGACAATTCAAAAATTGCAATAATAATTGCATTGTTCCCTAAATGTGCTAGTTAGAATAAAAGCCAAGAAAGATCATTTCATCCAATTGTTAGGAAAGAGCTGTAGGAAGGAGGCTATGAAACATCCTTGTTTCCTGGATAAGAATGCAGATCACCTCACTGCTGAAGGAAAATCTGCCTCAGGCAGTGGCAGTGTTGGTCAGACTGCATTAAATGGCTTCAGCAAAATGCCTAGAGCAACACAGAACATTAGCATTAAGGGGTTTCTTAAGATGGAAGCAGATTTATAGGGCAACTCTTTAATTTCATTTTCTAATTCTATTCATGGATTCTAAAGGTTATGTAACTTGGGAAAAAGATTCAGGCATCCTTTTGGGTAAAAGCACTGGTACTTTAAATATGCACAAATTTACTCCATCTCTTCAAGTTCAGTTTTCTTCTCTATACAAGGGGAATGAAAACATTTCCTCCCTAATAAAACATTTAATATCTTTCTATGTTGGTGTTTGGACAGCAATAACACAAGACAACTATCTGTCTCTCAGCTCTTTGGGCAACTATAAGCTACTTAAAGTTGACAATTGATCCAAGTTTCTGCTGAAGTATATTTTAAAAAGTAATTTAAAACATGACGAGCATGTCAAAGATTTATTTAACTCATTAATGAGGGAAGCAGCAGGATGTTAAAGCTGATTCAAAGAGAATTTGAGAAACTCAGTGTATAGAAGTCTGAAAGAATGAGTGCTAGAATAAGATTGGTCAATTTAGATATAAAAGTTGTTCACTTCCTGCAGGGCAATAAAACTGGTAAAATGGTAAAAATATAAATAATAGAAATGGTAACCTTTGGCATCACCATATTTATCTACTGTTCAGTTATAATTTACAATTCTATCATACAAAATTTAAAGTTAACATTTAACTTCAAAGGTTATGGGTCCGAATCAATGGTAAATAGTTAAATGAAGGTAACCTCTTCTAGAAAAATACATAATCCTAAGAAACCTGTTAGATAATATTCTTATGACATTGAAAGGACATACAGTTATTATTTTATCTTATTCCCAAATTTTGAATATATATTTTAATAACACCCATTTGTTTTCAATATTTTATATCATTTGCATTCCTGATTGATACCTTCAATTCTTCCCTTTCTTTTTTTTTTCTTTGTCCCTTCAAGCCCACCTGTCTCTTAACTGTTTTCCAAACATCAGCCATTTATTGCCTAATTACATCCTCTGATCATTTTCCATTTTGCTTCCTCTTCAAGCCATTGTTTGCATCTGCCTTTGTTCTTATGTTTAAAACTGACTTAAACCCAATTGGCTATGCACAATGATTGGCTTCCTTTTAGTATTAAAGTTGGGTAATATTTGCTATTCCCCTCTTGGTATCTCTATGCAGTATAAGATAAATAAACCTCAAATGGCATTCTTCCATACATCTGAAATCTAAAGCAAGCAAACACAAAGTCCTATAAACTCAATGAAATTCTGATTCCCTGTCCTTTTGTGTGCTCCAAAATCACCTTGGGGCAGATATGCAAAATTCTGTAGCATATATTTTCTAAGAGTTTTATTTTAGAATTAAATGATCAAAAATCTTCTAAACCAGTATTACAGGAGCAAGTAGAAATCAAACTTAGGAAGCCATTACTCAGGGTGGAAGGTGTGCTAGAGCTTTTTTAAATTCTTCATTCATGTAAGAATAGGACTGTATCTGCTCTATTCTAGCTCATCCTTGTATCTTGAACACCATAATTTTCACCAATAAAGCACCATATCTAATATCCATTATGCTTATTAACAAATCATTGATTTCATCAATGAAAATCCACTTGTGATATTCATTGTGCTAATTAACAGATTTCTATGTTGATTGGACATAAAGCTAACTGGAGCCTTCTAGTTGCCATCTCTGGTGTGTAGTTTTCTGAATAAATGTCAACTAACCACCCTTGGTGTGTCCTCAAGTAGGGAACTGACCCCTCCTAGAAGTGTCATATTCATTTATATTACACAATCTAGGCTGGAAATAGTTCAAAATAAAATATATTCTACATCACAACCTGGACTTGGCCTGTTTCTAAATGGAGACATCACAACCTACCCCTCTCCATGGAAAGCAGGAGTGACATGGTACTTGCCATGGTGGAAGTTTCCTGTCTCTAAATTATAGAAGCTGGGGCAGTAGCAACACTTCTTTGGGAATATAAGTCCCATGGACCCTGGTCATAGAGAATTGAACAAATAAAGCACTGGTTTCTGAACTTCTCTCTGGAGGGTTGGGGGATCCCTCAATATGAGCCTCCATTGCCCAACAATTGCTATGGCTTTTGGCTACTGGGAAAATGTAAGGATGTGAGGTAAAGTGTTTGATTTATTATAAAGAAAGAATATCTTTTTTACATTGCAAATTTCTTTGGGGCACTAGTATTTGTCAGAGCTTCTGGGAGAAACAAAGACCAAAACGCTGGTTTAAATTCAATTGTAATCATGTCAGGTTTTATATTATGATAAAATCTTAGCCTCCTTACAAAGAGGTTAAATCCCTAGTTGATTCAAAGTGAATTTAGTTTCTCCAAAGATGAGTAAGATGAGACAAAAAAACATGACCCATTTTTTTTTTTTTCTGTTTAGAGTCCAAATTTTTTGCTGTATTTTTTCTTCTCCCCTCTATCTTAGGAAGTTTTCTCCCAGCCAGCATTGCAGAGGCATGCTCTTGTTGCTTGGGGAGTAGAAAGATTCATGGCTTCCTCCAACACAAAAGAACCTGGATTATTTTAGGCAAAGAGAAGAGCCTGCAGTGATTCATTGGGCACTGCGCATGGTGTGCCCTGGCCAGGACTTTTACCTATTTACGACAATATAATTTCATTTGCTTTTAGAGATGAACATTATGCCCCCTCTGTCAGACTAATCCAGAAATATGTCCATGGGCAAAGTACTTAACCTCTCTTAGTGAACTACGCTGCATATAGCCGAGTAGCAGGAGGTAGAATTGATGGTTGATTTCTAGTCTTCTTTCTAGAAGTGAAGGGGTTGCAAAAGTGGCTGAGACTCCCAAAAATTGTGGTTATGAAATTTCTGAATCCATGTAGTACCATGACCTGCATGCAAGGACTTACTTCCTACAATTGTGAATACAATTGAAGTGATTATTTAAATGAATGCTCTATAGTTTTAGCATCATCTTTGTGCCATGGGGATGGTAGTGCAGTGTCTGGTTTTTGTGTGTTAACCCTAATCCATGTTTCATCTCACTTTATTCTATTTTTTTCTCTTTATATTTACTTCCTAAGTTTTTTATCTTTAGTGTAATTTTCAGAGATTTTACATATACAAGTGATTTTAATGCAAATAAAATGAGCCCCATGGATGCCCCTTCCTCTCTTATCAGATCATATTTTCCCCAGACTTGATGATTCAATTCTTTTGCCTTCCCTTTCCAGAAAGAACAATGCATGTTTTCATGTTTTTAATACATAATTTTGCATCCTTAAATGATAAATACTTTTGGTATGCGGGTTTTAAAATTTTATAACTTCTGCATAGTTTTCTTTTGTATGATTTTGCCATAATTTATTTATCCATTTTCTTATGATGTTTCAAGTTTTTCACCATTATAAACAATGAGTCAAAAACATTCTTTTCCATGTTTCCATGTGTAAGGGTTCTCCAGAGGATCAGACTACAATGGAATTGCTAAATTTTTGGATATGAATATCTTTAACTTTACTAGATATTGCCAAATTGCTCCCCAAAGAGAAATGTTGGAGTTCTGTATGTATTCTGGGTACTAAAATATTGTTGGTTATATGCAGAGCAGATGTATTTTCCAGTCTGTGGCTTGTCTTTTCCTTTTGTTCATCGTGGGTTTTACAAGTAATTTTAATTTTAATGTAGTCAAAGATATCAAGTTTTCTTTTGCGTTTTGTGCACTTTGTATCTTGTTCTGAAAATCCTTTCATTTTACATGGTCATGAAGATGCCTCCCTCTCCCTCATCCTCCAGTCCCTTTGTCTATGTGAGCATGCTTCATGAATTTTCTTATGTTAAATGAGCACTGATTTAATCTATGCTAATCTAGATGAAAGATTTAGCACTTCTTGATATTCCCAGAATGCATTAGTGCACAAGGTACATTATACAGTATCTACAAGGAGGGAGTTCACATCTACTCCCCATAAGATAAGTCAACTCCTCCTGTTAACTATTTCTATTCTCTCTTTTTGTTAAATCTTGACCTTACCAACACTATCTTTATCAGAATTAGTCCTGCTTTTTTCCCCTGTTTGGAGAGCAAAAATAACTCTTCTCTTTGCTTCATGAAAAACCTCACCTATTTCGCTATAAAATATGGGTGTAACAGTTGACTCATAAATTAATAAGCAACAAGTGTCATCTTAATCACAGTGGGTCTCTTAAAGAAATTCACATAATCATTTATCCATTTATTTAAATCATATTCATGAAGCATCTTCTAAGGGTCAAGCATGACACAAGATATTGAGTGAACAAAACAATGTCCCAAGTGGAAAAGATCCAGGAGGGGGTTCTGGGAAGGTTTCTCAGAGAAGGTGATATTTAAAGGAAAATGGGAAGAATAAGGAAGTGCTATTTCAAGGTGGGGGAAAATATTTAACAGGAGGTTAAATGACAAATGTAAAAGTCAGATGCAATGAAAAAGAGCTTTGCATATAGAAGGACCTAAAATGATGATTATGGGGGAAAAAAAAATTGGAGGGAAATGACATGGAATGTGGATGGAGAGAAATAGGGGTAAAATTACATAGTACCTTTTAGGTTTTAATAAAGAGAGACTAATGATTTGATTTGTGTTGTTAAAATATAGCATTGGCTGTAACTAGTAGATAGACTGGCATTACACAACAGAAGAAGAAGGAAACCAATTAAGAAGCTATTGCTGGGGACCAGGTAAGATGCAATGATGATCAGGATTAGTTTTGTGAGAGAAGGGATGTACATAAATATACCTTAGTAGAAGGGATGTAGGATTTCCTAGAGATAAAGGAAGAAAATGTAATAAAAAATGGTTCCTGGTATTGTGACATGATTAAGAATGGGACGTAAACTGAGATGGTGAAGACTACCCAAGCAGATTTAGAGTAGGACAGGAATGGTGGCAGTCAAACATTTTGTCTTATACATATCACTTTCAGATGCCTGTATGGCATCCATGCAGAGACACTGAGTATTTTGTTGGATCTAGAGCTCAGAGAAGAGGTAACTTTGGGAATATCAGCTGATAGGAAAGGACATTTTTTTTACATTTAATGATAGAGAGCTAGAGATTCAGATAGGAAAGAGGAATAAAGAAAGATCTGCTTTAGTTCCAGCCTAAACTTTAATAGATTCCAGTGACCACTAGCCATGTTCTTGAACTCCAATGCATGGACAGGGATCTTGGATGGGATATCTCAGGAAGTCCAGAAAAAGTCAAAAGATGACAATTGTCACTTTGGTCTCATTTCTAAATTTCATTGTTCCTCTAGGAATCTGTTGATTTTTAAAAATTTTCAGAGTTAAGTGCTAGAAAGTACTGCGAGGCTGTTTGCACACTTTAAAGGAATTATTGAATTATATCATTGGAGATTGTTCAGAGATTTATATCATAAAACTGTGTTGATCAATAGGCAGCAAAACTGACATGCATGTGTGAAACAATATAACTAGTTCCAAAACTTTTACTTGGGTTTCTGTTAATGTTTTTGGAGTAGATTTGTTGATTACTGCTCTGTAATTGACAAGGAATTTGGCACTTCAGTAGATTTGTTTACTTTTTTTTTTTTTTTTTTTACTGCCGGTAAAATGGTGAATTGTTGAGACTCTTTGGCTTAATCCTCTGTAGGACCATGGATAGATGTATTTATTCTCAGTGATTACTCCACTTATATTTACCTCAGGTTCAACTTGCAGATAAAATTCTGGGTTCAGTCATCCAGTCTTACTGAGAGCAAGGATACTTATTGGTCTGAAAATATTGGGTGCCTACTATGAACCAGCTGCTGTGGTACCCATGAGAGTTATCAGAAAACTAGGTCATCATTCTTGAATTCAGGAATTTACAGTCTGAGGAAGAAACAAGTTTGCAATTACTTAGATACACTGCAAGATAGAATTGAAAAATGGTTAAAATAGATTTTAAAAAATGTTGGGTCACTCCCAGTTAACAATGACCACATGACATGGGTTTTAAGATATCCCTAGTGAAATGAATGAAAACTAGCAAAAATCAGCAAGTAAACAAAAAGTAGATCACCAGTAGAACAAATAAGAAAGGGAAATAACTGAATGCCCTAAATTTCCACAAGGGGAAGATAAGAAAAGAATTAGTGTATGATTGTGTGATATGACATGTCTCTGAACCATAGCCCCAAAACTTAAGAAGCAATATTGGTGAGTATATTATTCAGGGTAGGTTAACTGTTGAAACATGCAATGTTAAAACTTCAGTGTTTATCATACTGCAAATTTCTTTTTTGCTCATTATACAACAAAATGGTTATTTTTTTGAGGTAGCTTCCAGGCTCTTTCCACATATGCATGCTTCCTCATCTAGATCCTGAGTCCTCTCCATTGGGGAAGAAGGGGAGAGAATCACAAATGAGAAGGTTTTATAGAATAATCTTGGAAGTGACCTACTCTGCCTGGCCAGAAGACCTCTGTGACATGGCCACACTTAACTGCAAGGGAGGCTGGGAAATGTAGTCTATATGTCCAGAAGGAAAGGTAAAGGTTTTGGTGAATATAGCCTACATGATTTCTAAAATTCCCATTAATCACCCCAATTTGGAGAAAAGTGAAACAAAGGCTTTTTCTTCACTTTTGACCCTTTTGACTAGGGGTAGTGAAATAGCTAAATGAGAAATGAACAACTGAGTATGACCCTACCTGAGGAAGAAACAGCTCCAGGGATCCCCCAAAAAGTATAGAGCAAGAGCTGAACGTTGAAAATAATTCCCTGGGTGAGAGAACACACAGTTACATAAGTGGCATGAACTCTGTCTTAAAATGAACATCTATCAAAATCAGGAGGCCTTAGAAAATCCAGGCCTTCTAATAACGACTGCTCACCACCTTGGCTAAGTTAAGGGGGACTCACTCACCCAGTAGTGGATCAAATAGAAATTCCGGATAAGTGTCTCATGGTAACTAAAAGAGGAAAAAGAAAACCACATGACAGCTATAAAACACTGCAGAGGGGAAAGAACACAAGAGGAAAAGACAAAGAACTTAGTCTACTATTATTCACAGAATTAAAGAAAATCCCATGCATATGCTTCATGTTATCGAAGAACGTAATAGGATTGGAAATTCAGTTCAACAAAAAAGAACTCAAAGATGAAACCACAAGGTAACTGGATGTGGTTACAAGGACAAGAGATCCTGGGTAATGACAATCCCATTGTTGGTCCTCAAGGCATACAGCAGGGCAAAAAATGTTGAAGACTGGATCCAAGGGGACAATCGTCATCATGCTAATCTATGCAGCAGAAGGAATTGAGTGTTTCCTCAAACCGATGGACAGGAACAAAACCAGGCTGCCTGTCAAGAGCAGAACCAAGGAGTGGGGAACCCCCAGACTCTCACCATTTCTTGCCTCTGCTATCATCTTGTATAACTTCTTGATCTTTCTCTGCGGAGTCTTCATAGGTTCTCAAGTCCACAGGGAAGAATATGCTTTATGTTAGACTTTCAGCAGCAAAGAAACTCATTAGCCGGCTCTGAATCACAATTCCAAATTTCCAGGAGAAAAATCTGATCGACTTGGCATAAAGCAATAATAGTTAATAATTTCTGAGTGTGAGCTGGATGTCAGACACTGTGCCAAGTGCTTTATACAGGGCATCTCTTACAACCTCCACACAGAGAGATAGTACTATCATTATTTTAAACAAATGATTACACCGAGGCTCAGAGAATTTGAAGTACTTGCCCAATGTCACACATATTATGTTTCAGAGTCAGATTTCAAATCCAGGTGGTCAGCTCCAAAATCGGTGCCCAGCCTTTATGCTATGTATTACCAGTACCGAAGAATAGAGGGTGGCGGTCTATGGATTGGATTGAATTTTTAAATCCTCTAAAATTAAACATTATTTTTCTAAAAATTTCTTCAGAACAGATTCTCAAAAGTAGCTTTATAGGGTCATCAGATATACTGCCCAATGGCTTTCCTGAAAAGCTGCTCTGATGTAGAGCTCATGGGACTTGTATGAATGTGTTTCCTTACCACTTGCCTGCCCACACTCAATATTAATATTTTATTTCATCTTTGCCAATGGAGGAGGGAGATAGCTTAGGCAGAATTTATTCTGTCTGGGGACTGGGGGATCTTCACAGAAGGGGTCATTGAGGGCACATCAAGATCAAAGCAGAAGGAAAGGCCTGGAAGCCCATGAGTGTTTTTGGAAAAGACAGGGCAGTCCGGGGGGCTTAAAAACAGGCTGTCTAGAGTTGTATTGACGAATCCTTCTAGAGAACCATGAAAGCCAGGGTGAAATACTGTGACCTTGTTATACACATTTTATAGATGAGAAGTGATAGATACGATTCTAAAAAAAGTGGCCCCTAAATCTTTGTGCAAGATCTCTGTCAGTGATAGATATGTCTATACACACATTTAGTTGCATAAATATTATTTTCCTTCACTACCACTCTCCCCTCCATACAATCATTTTCTTACAAGTCACCATTTTGTTTAAAAAATGCTGATGGGGCTCATATAGGATTGCTTACATTAGGGTAGAATACATTCACTAATAGGATGACAGGTGTGAGGCCTTTTCAGCTTTGAAATGCATCAGGGCTAGCGACATTTGCATTCTATGAGAAATCTATGCTAATATAACATTCACACTCACAGGAGAAGTTTAAATTGCAAATTTTGTAAAGCTTCAAGTCAGTAAATAATATATTTTTTGGGGGAGGGTTGGTAGTGCCAAGGCAATATCAGTGAGAAAGGCTACATGGAAGGAATGTGTTTTCCAGGTGTGAACTTGCCTGGAGCTGAAATCACCTGGGAAGCCTGGGACTGCCCCCTCTCTGACTGCAAACTTTAGAAAGCATTAGAATCACCTAGAAGGGCTTGTGAAACCTAATTGCCAGGCTCCACCCCTCCCAGAGAGTCCTCAAAAAGGTTGGGGATAGGCTGAGACTTGGTGTTTTGAAAGTGTTTCCAAATGAGGCCTGTCCCAGAGACGAGACTTGGAGAACATTTGCTCTAAGAAAATCCTGATCGTATATTTGCTTGTGAAAACGTGAGGAAGAGAATAACTAAACAATAATCACCAAAGACTCTGCCTGATGAAGTCTTGCTAATGTTCCTCCATAGCTTTGCAAGGTTCCTTTCTTTCTTGGAAGAACCTGATGGCAGGAAGGAGCAAGGCCCGGAAGTAGGCACAGAAATTCCCCTCAAACTCTCATGGACCAGCACTGGCCCCCAACTCCTTCCTCTGAGCTGCCAGTCTGGGGGAGAGAACTGCAATGTCTCCCAGGCTGCTGCAGCCGCTTCTGAGAGCAGCTCTTATTGCCAGTTTTCCCTGGTGGCTTCCAAGCCAGCCAGCCGCTTACCCTGGGTGATGATGTCAGCATTCTCTGCTCCATCACACCTGGCAGAAGGGATCAGATAAGCTCCATGGGAAGAGGCCCGAGGAGCAGCCCAGTTTTGACAGGTGAACCAAAGACCCTTTTGTTTCCTGGGCTGGGGCTGGCTGCCAGGTTTTTGCATTTCTGTCAGTCAGCTGGCTACTACACTTCTCTGCTTCTCTATTTTCCCGAAAAAGAAACCATCCGTGATTTGCAAAGCTGCCCCCAGAGCACACGGGGCTTTTATGTGAGACTGAGATTGAGTTAGTATTGGGTAGCCATCCCTCTCCGTTGGCAGGAAGCCACCTCCAGGAGTGGGCCTTACTGTGGCAGCCTAGGGGCTGTGCAGGTAGACAGGGGCTCACTTGGTAGTGACTGAGTCCTGCCTGGACTGTTTTGGTGGAATTCCTGGGGAGTGCTTTTCCCAGTGTGAGCTGTGAAGAGCCCAGTGCAGTGTGAGCTGAATGTGTCCCTGAGATGGGGCTCAGCCCCTCCAGGCAGGTGACTCACCTGGGATTGTTGAACTGTCTGATGCTCCCCTTCTTGTGCCCCCATGATTTTACTATCACTGTGATTGCTGCTGTGTGTTTCTGGTGTGACTCAACAGTGCTACCTATCTTTGAGAGTCAGAGTCTTTAAAGACCATGTTTGTGTCAGGAGGATTTTGAGCCAATCCTAACCATTTTGGTTCAGCCAAGGTGGCGGTGGGCTGGCGTCAGCATCTGAGTTTGTCTCTCACTCTCTGGTTTGTTGGGTGTGTGGGGATGAAGAGTTGTGAGAGGCAGGAGGGTGACTTCCTCTCAGCATATGATGTATTTACAAATCAAAAGGTTTGTAAAGGCAGTTTTTTTTTTTAAACATGACAATTTTTTGCAAGTCTAGAGAACGGTCTCAAGAATATTCTCCTTAGAAGGGATAGAGGGCAAGGTGATGTATCCTTTATGTGGTGCAGGATTGAGAAATGACCCCAGGGATGCATTCTGAATGGCCAGACCAGTGTCTCTTCTTCCAGCAGGCGAGGCTGACCCCAAGCTTGGCTTCTCATAGGACTGTGGCTTCTCATTTCATGGGAACTGCAGCTTCCCAGGGGCCTCCAGATGCAGGACAGATGGTATTCCCAGATACCTTTTGTAAACAGCTGGCTCCCAAATCTAGACTGAATGGCACCAAAATGGTCTGATTATTCCCCACGGACATAGTTACTCTAATGTGTGCTCTATGTCAAAATTTCTCAACCTCGACATTCTTGACATTTTGGCCCAGATAATTCTTTGTTGTAGAAGGTGGTCCTGGACATTGGAAGATGTTTGGCAGCATCCCTGGCTTTAACCCCCTAGCAGCAACCCTCATCCCCAGTTGTGACAACCAAAAATATCTCCAGATACTATCAAATGTCCCCAGAGTCTCCAAATTGCCCCTAGTTTAGAACCACTGATCCATTAGAAGGAAGACACAACATGTGGAATTCTCCTCTGGAACAAAAATAATTACTGCATGACCAGGTTACCCAGCTCTCGACCCAGCTTACCTCCCATAAGGAGAGTCAGGCAGTGGGAACTTATCTTTTCCCTTCTCTCACTGATCCTATGCCTTACTTCTGGTTTGTTCCAAAGCAGAATCCAAGATGTGAGTTCAGGTAGTTTTATTTGGGAGTACAAGGAAGCACATGATAGGAAAGTGAGACTGGAAACAGAGGAACACTAATAAAATGCATGTTGATGCATAGATTATTGCTGTGGATAAATGAGGCTCAGTGGCTCTGGGACCTTCTGAAGAACAATGTAGAAAGCACTTCATAAGTATCCCTCCAAAGGATGGGGAATTGGGCATTTATCCACTCACTCCCATCCCCCAGTTGGTAGAGGCTGTCCCTGAGGAAACTAATTCCCTTGTACTTCCTGGTTGCATCTACTTGCTACCTAGCAAGCTCAGGTGGTGCTGGGAGAAAACCCTCAGGCAGAGTTGAAGAGTAATGACAGGTTCTTAAGGTAGGAAGCTCTTAGCATACAGGGAACTGTCTACCATAGCTGTAGGCGAACTCAGGTGTGCTGAGAGCATCAATAGGTTCGCACCTCTACAGCATCTTGTATATCCTGTCATTGTGAGTTTCCCCTTTCCTAAGTAAAGTCTTTTCCTCAACCCAAAACATATATTATTGAGTAATTTGTCCCAAATCCTGCTGCATGATAAGTAGGACTCACCAAGAAACTCAACTTGCAGAATATCCTCTGAGTGGCATTCTGTGGGCTAAGGAAATAGGTTCCTGAACAGGCCCCTGGTTAAAGATATAAAAGAAAAAACTCCAAGTAGAAGTTGGGGAGAAGAGAAGCTCAGTGCTTTCTGAAAATGCCACAAGGTGTCTGAAGGTTTGTTTTGCGATGGCCCTGAAAGTGTTAAAATGACATATTTATCCCTTTCCATGTTGTCTGTCTTTACAGGGATTTGCGATTTATCAGGGACATGCATGTGTTAGAAGAGCATGTGGAATGTCCCTGGCACTTGGTATGCAGACAGCACGCTTACTACATACTCAGTATTCCAGCAAGTCTGATGAAAGATGGGAACTAGAGTTATTGCTGTCTTCTGTGAATAAGGAAATTGAGATGCAATGTGGAGGGTCTATAGGGATTTCAAAGACCTTCACTGGCGTTGTGGAGGCCACAATAGCCCAGGAGTACTGCTCTTGCTTATGGGCAGACAGCCTTGAATGCTAAGCTGAGGGGTTTGGATTGGATATGACAAGGTGCCGGAAGCTTCCGAGGCTTGCCTAGTAAGGAAGTGACATGATGAAAATGGTGATGGAGGCTTCATTCTCACAGCTGTTGGAAGACAATGATTTCAGTGGCTGCCTAGCTAAAGGAAGGGTTGAAGTAAGGAGAGACTGAAGTTGGGGAGACCAGCCAAGGAGCTGTTACAATAACATAAGGATAAGATGATCAAGATTGTAGTCAAATCAATCCAGATAAGAAATTGCAATCTTCTAGCAGCCCTTTCTAGATCTAAAAATAGTGAGTCAATATCTGACCATCCTGATATTAATGTAAAAAGTGTTCCCTGAGTCATGGAATCATCTAATGTTGCAGCTGGAAAGATCTAGAGTTATGTACTCCAGTGGTGGCTAATTTAGATGCCTGCAGGGCATAGATAGGTAAAGCAGTGTATGAAGTAGGTATGATTTTAATTCCTATAACTGCATTGTGTGGGTGTGGAGTGCTGGGCCCTGTGTAGTCGTGTACTGGAACCATGGTAGTATATACTTGGACCATAAAATACTTGTACCCATTGATGAGAGTCAATTGTTAAATTTTTAGGAAATGTATAAGTTGGTTGATGCATCAGTGGTAGCTTGAAATCAACCATGGCAGGAGTATTTATGCCATTGAAACTGGCTAACACTACGGATTATGTTTTCCTCTCTAAGACCGAAGACTGGAGCATAGAGGGACTGAGAGGACAGCTATATTCGTCCAACTGTATATTATTAAAAGCAGTCATCCATTCTCTGTCCATTGCTCTAAGGGCATTTTAAAAATGGTGCTTCACAACTAGATCAACACACAGAGACCATGGCACCCTTCTTCAGCCTGACCATGTAACGTTTCTTTCATATTATTATTGGGGTAAAAACTGATGAGAAGTGATCAGAGACTACCAAACAACTGAGGATTCTTCAAATATTCAGTTACTTCTGCTGAAGAGCAAATCAAAGCAACATTAGACACTATGAGATTCGGCTTTTAGGTGGGTCATCACAATTCTTGAATCCCTCCTCTACCCATGGAAACAAATGGGCCTCTTCTGTGATCCCTCTTAATTTAAACCTTGGGAGACAATTTTGCATGGCTGACATGGACGGCTTATACTTACACTGCCTCAACGCTATGTCAATAGATTGTGCCCTCTTACATCCACCTTTTCTTTTTTCCTTCAATAGTCAGAACTTCTTGTCATTCTAGGCAACTCACAGGCAAGTGGGGATGGATCCTAAATTTAGCTAATTTCATAAGGAAGCTTCTAAAGTACACTTCAGCAGCTATATACATGCTGAACAGCAAACGCAAGCTCTCCTAATTGACTGTTGTGCATGTGGAAGGTCCTGGGGGGAAAAAAACAACAACAATTAAGTTAAAAGCTACCTTTGCATCGAAAATCTAAGTACCTGGAAAAAGATGACTTATTTTAAGTTAATTGCAAAATCTTTTTGTGATACAGAATTTTGAAAGACTTTCCTTACATAGAGAATAATATAAGCAAGTAGTTAAATTCTTTCGCTTTATTTGGGAATTTTAATTAAGGTTTTGTGTTCTATACCCTTGTCAGATCACTGTACTGGCTTGGTCCTGGCTTGGTTTTAAAATAAGTTTTATGGCCTTCTTGACCTTCATGGACCTTAGAAATAGAAGCAAGCCAACTTTCTTTCCCTCAAGTGAAAGCAGAAAATGTCCATTTTAAAATCCTATAGACATACTTAGCTGGTGACTTGGGACTTAGTATTAGTTCTTTGGTGTTCTCTTGAAAATGCTTGCTAGCTCATTAACCACTAATCATGCCGGCTTTAATTGGTCTTTATCTTTACACCATTAGAAGTTCTGTTCTTTCCCAAACCAGTTTAATGCTGGAGGCCATCAGAAAAGGAGTTAATTTATTGACTGGAGTCAGTAACGAGAGCCACACTATTTATAGATCAGATGAAGTCAAGCCTTAAACGAAGGCTTCAAGTTCTTCCATGGGTCTCTCCTCTTCTGAGCACATGGGACAATGACACTTCATAGACCCTTTGTGGCAAATCAATGCCCCATGAGCAATTCTAACCAATGAGTTGTGAACGGAAGTAACATGTGCTACTTCTGGGCTGGGGAATTTAATTGCTTATGCTAAAGCCTCCGGAATACACTCTCTCCCTCAGGTTTGGCAGGTACTGACTGGCTACATTCAGATGGACAGCTGGCCTGTCAGCCAGGCCTCTGAGTGAATGACTTTGACAACAGAGTGTCATCATCATCTTCCTCTTCTGGTGACTCACATTAGATGTGTAGTGTAAACAAGAAATAAATTATTTTAATTTTGAGCCATTGAGATTTGGGGGTTATGTGTTACTATAGCATAACTTATCCTGTCCGGAGTGATATGTATACCTAGGAGGCCTGCACTTATGAGAAAAGTGACTCAAAATGGAAAAAAGTACCTTCTACCTGGCATGCGTGGTTGTTTTCCTAGTGATGGTTGGAGTGTGAGAGCTCAGAGATGCCATCAATCATGCTGGAAGTTTATAGCCAGTTTTGACCACTACCACCACCACCAGCACCACCACCCTTTTCTCTTTCAGTTTGTTCAAATTGGCATTCGAGCTCAGATCTTAGTGGTGAGAAGAGGCCAGTATGTTTGTGTTTGGATTGGGTAAGGTTTTCAAGTTAGAAGACCAAGTATAAAGGCTGAGAAGTGAGCAAGAGTTTGACAAGTTAACTTCCTTGAGAGGGTAACAAGTTTGCTGTAATGCATGCCATGGGTGTCCCTCTCAGATCCAATTTCTAGGACAGTTCTCAGTGATTTGCCTGCTAACAGTTATGAGCAACTAGCTGCCTTCTCTGAACACAGCTGCCCACCATTGGGAAGCACCAAGGATAGAAAGTTATAAACGCCTCCCTCTCCCCACCGAAGAGGGCAGCCCATAGCCAATGGCTGGCTGACTTTGGGAACAAAATGCTGGCTCCTTTGCTTCTAGGCAAAATAATTCTGTTCTGGAGTTGATGTTTCAGAGCTTCTCCTAAGCCCCAATTAGGAAAACCCTGGACTGTACTAGAAATCTCATTCTCTCTTAGCCCATTTCTCTTTTCTCTTCCATGTCCTTCATTGTATTACATGTCTGTGACAAACCACATACATCCAAGTCCTTGTCTGAGGCTCTGCATCTTGGGAACTCAACAGAAGACAAGTACTAAGATAGAAAAGAGTCCTACGGCAAAATGTGTGGGGAAACACTGCATGCTGTTAAATTCTCTTAGAGAGTCCTTATGACTATCAGGGGATTAAGTCCTCTGAAGTCTGACAACAAGGACATTTGTTTAACTTCAGATATGCAATTTGGAGAAGTTAAGGAGCTTGGATGTGCGGTGAGAAGTCTCAGGTTCAGACTCCTGCTTTGCAGATATTAGTTATGCCATCTTGGGCAAAATCCCTAATCCTGCTATGCCTGCCTTTCCTCTCAGGAAATGGGTCTATATTCACTGCTGGTGGAAAAGTAAATATGTAAAATGATGTTTAGCCACTTTAGAAAACAGTTTGACAATTTCTTAAAAGCATGAATTTATGAATCACCAATTCTCCTAGATCTCTACCTTTAACGATAATTGGCAATGAATCTCCACACAAATTTGTCACAGCATGACTATTCATAATATCAGAAAAGTGGGAAAACTCAAATGTCCATCACCTGTTGTGTAATCATATGATGAATACTAGTCAGCAATGCAGTTTTTTTTTTTTTAGAGGGCAGTGTCACTGGCCCTCATATGTGGGATCCGAACCGGGGTCCCCAGCATCCCAAACCAGCTCCCAACCACCTCTCCACTCGGCCAGCCCAGAAAGTATTATACAGTTTTTGTTGTTGTTGTTTTTTACTAGTCAGCAATAAAAAGGAAAGAACTGATACATGCTACCACATGGCCCTCAAAAGCATTAATGCTACATGGAAAAAGATAGACATAGAAGATTACATAGTGTATGATCCCATTTATATGAAATTTCAGGATCAGAGGCTGCTCGTACATTGGGGTTATAGTGGGAGTTGACTACATATGGGCTTGAGGGAACTTTTGGGGGTGATGGAAATGTTCTAACATTGAATTGTAGAGATGGTTGTGTAACTATATAAATGTACTAAACATCATTTGAACTGTCTACTCACAATGGCTGAATTTCATGGTATGTATGCTACAGCTTATTAGAGCTGCTATAAGGATACCCTTTGAGAGTGTGTGTGTGTGTGTGTGTGTGTGCGCGCGCGCGTATTTTATTACTCTGACAGCCCCTAAAATTAATATTTTGTAGATATCAAAATCTATTCTTAATTGAAAAGACAAGTTCTATATGATAGTAAAAAAAATGAGGGGCTAAATATACCTCCTGGGGCACTATGAGGATTACATGAAGTACGTGTATAATGTTCAATGCATGTTAGGTATTATTAGTTTTGTTGTAGTTGAGTCAGCATTTCTACACTTATTTTTAAGAGCAAAGCTTGTTTATCTTGGAATTCTTGATACTTTGAGATCTGTTGTATGAGACATTTAGCCCATTAGATGTTTGTCTTAAAACTCTTTAGTTAATTTTAGTTATTATTATTATTATTATTATTATTATTTGCTTTTTCTCATAACTTGACTAGGGTTTATTTAATTTGAGAAAAACTTTTTTGTTTCCTGTGTACAGTCAGGTTGCAAACCCTGGCAACGTCTCAGGGTTTCAGATACAATAAAATGTTAACTTGTGTATTCTAGCAAGGACACAGAATTCTACAACAGGCATTCCATTCTGATAAAATTCATATTATTTTTGAGAAATTGAATCCAGTATGTTGGGCCAAATATCTCTGGAAAACATATATATTCCCTTTATATATTTTTTGATGTTAGACACACAGAAAATCCTACCTAGATGACCTTGTGTTTTGAAAGGCAAATACATCTGCTGGTGTGCTGTTTTTGGCTTAGCCAGAAGTGATTGTGAATTTTGCCTCCAGAAAGGCAGATTACCAAAATACATTAGTGTTTTGGGCATGTGCAGTATAGACCAATTTGGCCCAATTTAAGCCGTCAGAGCAAGATTGCACCCAAACAGAAGTGCTTGTAGAAATGAATTGACGACTCCAGTAGTTTTAAATCAATGCATGCTGGGCAATCAGACTCTCTTATTGCTCCCCAAAATGACCTGCTTAAAGAAAATTGAAGCACTGTTATAGCTGAGATAGCTGTGCAATCCACATGCTCAAAGTGGTGATCACCTTCAAATTTAAGCACTTAATTTAAGAGCTCCAATAATTTTAAATTGCTATGTGCTGCAAAGAGTGACAGACGGTTACCAGAGTGCGCCAGTATTTTTAAAACACGTCAGTGTTCAGTGTATTATATTTCTGTGAGGATGTTCAGAGCAACTTAAAGCAATTTCCAAATTAACATTGAAAAACAAAAAGCGACATTGCAACAAACTTCAGGTTGGTTTTCTTTTTTTCCTTTTTATCCCCTTCTCCCCCACCCCCACCACCAAAGGAAGCCTCGTCACTCATCTTTCCTTCCGATTGAATAACCTTAGGGAATTTGTCAGGAGCTAAAAATAAGCCTGTCTTTTTATGGATGAAACCCCCCCTGGTAAAGCCACACTTGGCAGAATATCTTTGTAGAAGGAAGCAGGGAGAATGGCCCTTGGTTGGAATCAAAGGAAGAGACAGTTTACATATTCAGAGCTTTGAAACCCAGACTGGAGTTTTGCAGCACAAGGAGAGGCACTGAAACCCAGCCCCCAGGGTCGTGAAATGTAGACGGTGTCACCGGGAGGCTCAGAGAACCAGAGGTTTTGTCCGGAAATGCCTCTGTGTGCACCTTCCTCTCCTCTCCGGAACTTGCTCCACCCGCTTTCTGACCAGTGCCCCACCCCCTTTTCCTCTTCCTCCTCTTACCTTTCAGTTCTTTCCCTGAAGTGAAGGTTCTCTGTAAGCTAAGCAAGCATCTAAATTGCTCAGTGTGGCTCAGCGCTGTTCTTTCCCCTCCCCCACCCTCTCTACTTTATCTCAGTCCCTCCCATCCCCACAATGTTCTTCTACTAATAGAGCCCAATTTCTTTTTCCTATTGTACAACTGGATTCAGAGTCCATAGCCTCCTTTAAATTAATTAAAGAATGAAAAAATTAAAATAACTTAAAAAATCTGAAGGCTTTTAAAAATCAGTGTTATTTTGCTATACTTACATACAATAAACTATACTTATTTTAGGCATGCAGTGTATTTTTTTGACAAATGTATGCAGATGTGTAACCACCACTACTATCAAGATATCAAGATATGGAATATTTGTCACCCCAAAATGTTCCCCCATGCCCCTTTGTGGTCAGTTCCTCCCATCCTGGCCTTTAGAAACCACCAACCTCTTTCCTGTCACTGCAGATTAATTGTGCCTGATTCTTCACTAATGAACTAGCAGTAATAACATCCACCTTTGCTATTGTCTTGATGTTGAATGGGGACGTGGTGGGCATTTCCCAGGAGCCCTAGGGACAAAGGACAGAACCTGCCTATCACGTCCTCCAAGAACCAGAGGTAGCTTCCTAGGTCTGAATTTCTCTTGAAGTTTTATATTTTAAGTTAATTTTTTTTTGTGTTTTTTCCTCCTCTTACTCCATTCATATCCATGTTTGCTGTAATTCAAAATTACATTTTAAAGTATTTACCATTCTGTAAAAATAATGCTCCTGGAAGAGGTACTTTATTGACTCAGTGGTTTCCAGCAGGTTCTAACATACTGAGACTCTCCCCAGAGCAAGGAGCTATCTTGGCTTGGGGAGCTATCTAGTGTTCCTGCTAGCCAGTCCTGCCACAGAGCTGTCACTCAGGGTCCTCAAGCTGTTACTATCTCTCAGTCATGAATAAAACCTAGTCTAGCAATGTGGGGCTTCTGAAAACAGTCCTGGGGGAGAAACATAGCTTGAGACAACTTTTACTTGGTGATGGGGATAGACGGCAGGGAGGAATCTTACCTGAAATGCCTAGGAGCTAGCTACATCTGTATGTGGAATTCTTGACTTTGCCTTTATAGGGCTTATTCCAATATTATTGTTGTTACTATTATTATAATTAGGCCACATTTACTAAACTTCTTGTATATACCAGTCACTGTTCTGGGTGCACAGTTGCATTTAATTTACAAGGTGATTCTGAAAAGTAGAAACCATTATCATTTTGATGATGAAGAAACGGGAGCCCTCTGAGGTATTTAAGCAAGTTACTTACACTTGTACATGGTTCCACAATAAGTAAGTGGTAAAATTTGGAACCATAGCCATGCCTGACTGTAAACTTTATCCATCAGCAGCATCTCTGAATTAAAAAATATCTGGCACTAAAAAGGTGCAAGTCTAATTAACTCTTATCTCAGATTTAGCATGTCTTTACATTGTGGAATGAAGTGCTTTTGTCTGGAGTCTTCTATGGTGCAGTGTGTGTGTGTGTGTGTGTGTGTGTGTGTGTGTAATTCCCATCTCCTCCCCTTCATCATCCCCTCTACCTGCTTTATTTCCCTTCTCCTCCCTGGTTCAGAACTGGAAAGGATGGTTTCCTCTGGAAACTCAGATTTCTGGGGAGGACAAATGGCTTTGATAAGGAAAGGATCCCAGAAGGGAAATTGGAGAATGATGAACTATAGGGCTTGGCTGGAGGTCCTCCATCATGTTGGTTGGCTTGGACTCCCATCATGTGAGCCAAAATGGGTTATGGATTCCAGTTAGAGCAGGGAGGGGGTAGGCAGGTCCCCAGATTTGAGAGGCTTTTATTCTGTTGCAGGCAAGTAGCATAGAAATAGATAGGGCCTGGCTTCTGTGGGATGCAGCAGGGAGGGCACAACATGTCCTTGGTTCTGGGGAAGGATCTGGTTCCAAATGGAAGCTACCTCCTGTCTCCCCACCAGCCCCCTCCAATCCCCATAGAGGGAGGGCGACTTTTCATTTGGAACAATGCTAATGGAGTCATTTGGGTCAGTGTCTTCGAGATAAAATCTGTCACTCCCTTTTGCAGGCTCATTATTTCTACCTTCAGGCTGCAAGGAGACAGCAGAACACTAGAGGGTAAGGCTGTTTCCTCTCAGGGCTGACTCTCAAAATATATATGTGACTGTGGTCTTAAAGTTGCGATGAATTACAGGCAAACCTTTTGTCTTAAACAAAGAGGATGTCAGTGTTCAAATTCATCACATAAATTCTATTGCCCCAAAACGGTGCCCCCGATCTACTTCTGGATATGCTTTCTATTGCTCTTGAACAACCACAATGCAATAGAGCTGCATACAGGCCTGCACTGGGCCTGGGATTACACCCCACATATTTCTAATTGTTCGGTAATTTAAACAGGAGAGTGGCATTATGTTGACTCGGCAATTTAAAATTATGCTAAAGCAGGATTTTGCCAGCTGGATCCTTGGCCTGGTTCAAGAACACACTTGGCTGTGCGCAACAGGGATCACTGATCCATGAGAGTAGAGAAAATGAAATATTTCACAAAGGCAGAGTTTTCCAGAAACCAACAATCACCAATTAAGGTACTGAAACTTCAGGATGCGTGGGGATGCCATGGTTATTTAAGTGGGATTAGCAGCTTGTATTTGATGAGTGAAAAGGGATCATCTATGAGCTCAACTGTCATTCAAAGGTGAGAGGCCACCTTCGTGGAACAGCAAAAGCTGGGGCATGTATTCTGGATTTTTCTTCTTCACTACATTCACAGATTCATTTTTTTTTTTTCCTAATGATGTGGCTCAGCCCTGCACCTTCCTGTCCAATATCCCTGAGAAATGTTGACATTTAAGTGCCCTGACCTGTGGAACTCCAGTTTTTTGCAGCCACCTGACCTCAAATACCTACAGGGTTTCCTTATGCAGGCTGACTGGATACTGTGGTGAATTGAAGAAAAGGGGGCAGCGGGTTATTTTCTATCATATAAGTCTTCGTGACTGACCATGTGGCTGGGTTTTTTGTTGTTATTGTTGTTGTTTTTTTAAAGATTTTATTAGGGAATCAGGGGAGAGAACAGTGTTGGGGAATCGGGGAAGGGGAACGGACAAGTTGCTGTCCTTTTGCTCTTCAGTCCAGTTGTGGAAGACATCGCTTCATTGGCCCATGTTGGTATTGTGATCATTGCTCTCTTCCCGGCTGAGGCAGATCCATCACTGGCCATTGGATGGCCAGCTCACACTGGCTGTGGGACACTCATGGTAGCTTACTGCAGCCCCACTGCAGCCTACGCCGTCGCTGGTGACTCACGGCAGCCCAGCTCTGGGTGGAACTGTTGTTTGCCATCTTAGCTGTAGAGGGCGCAGCATCACTGACCCATATGGGATCCAAACCTGGGTCCCTGATGCTCAGAACTAACACTCCCAATCCAACTCTTAACCAACCAGCCACTCAGCTGGCTGTTTTAATGACCACTGTGCTTTACCTTCCTCCCCTCACAACCAGAGTTGATTTTTGTAATGTGTGAGAATCAGGGCTCTGTGTTGCCAGATTGTCACAGTTTTCATCCTGGATTTCAGTGTAAAATTTCCCAATATTTAAACATAGGCAGCTGACTAATCAACACACCAAGCAAACACTGTTCAGGCCAGAGAAAATGCCTCCATGAGCCAGACAGGGCTAGTGGACACTAATTTGGATGCTTGGTCTCCAGTCTTGGGTTCCCATGATTAGTTGTATGGGCTTCTCCCATCTTTCTTTCAGAGTAAGGATGCAATTTGCCTCCTCTGGGAGGAGGCTGTTGGAGGTGATGGGAACAGCACACTTGGCTTTGGTTTTGGTTTAGGCAATGCCAAGCTTTGGCATCTTTTGAGTGAGTGAATACAAACAAGTCCTTTCTCTACTTTGCACTTCACTTGGCTGTCCCTTCTGTGAAATGTGAACAACTGTTGGCCTGGCCAGTTTCTATGTGTTTTTGTCAGGATTTAATGCAGAATGAACATGAAAATACAATACTTCGTGATTATTGAACACTACAGAGGAAAGCAGCCGTGGGCTGGTTGTCCAAGATGGGAGTTGTGTCCTGTTCAATAGATAACTAACTAGCTGTGCGATCTGGTTAACTTGTGTAATCTCCTGGATTTCAGATTTTTCTGCTGTGGAGACCAGGTTTTCTTAGGGGAGGCAAAGGAGTGAATACGACAAGTCAAACCTGAAATCAAGGTGACGTTCTGGCAGTGACTGAGTGTGTGATCTGGGCCAGTCATATAATCCTCACTACTCAGTGTGGTCTGGCAGCATCAGCATCTCCTGAAGCTTATTAGAAATGCAGAGTCTCAGGCCCCACCTCAGACCTGCCGAATCAGAACCTATTCCACAGGTGATTTGTAAGCATGTTAGAGTCATGATCATCTGGGAACGTGTTAGAAAAGTGGCTTCCAGGAATCCGCCTCAGAACCCCTGAGTCAGCACTCTGGGCATAGCGATTGGGAATCTGTGCTTTAACACAATTTGTGGTTCAGGTTAAACTGGTACACTGCTGTTTTAACCTCTTTGAGCTTCAATTACTTCCTTATCTCCAATGTAATTACAATAATAACATGTATATCAATAGGATGGTTTAAGGATGAGGGAATGTGGTATAGTATTATATAATATAGTAGAGTGTAATATAGTAGAATGTAATATAGTAGACTATAATATATGTATATGTATATTGTAAAGTGTATATGTAGAGAGAAAATAATCATACATGATGAGCAGAACCTGATAAATAGTGTGCAGTGAAGAGTGGAAAAGGAATTGGAAATAAGGCAATTGGTAAGGTTCTGTATCAGTTAGGGTACTTTGGTCTCAAGCCAACAGAAATAAATCCTTAAGCAAAATGGAATTTATTGGAAGGATATGGGATAGGTCATAGGATTAAATTTAAGAGAAAAAAAAGCACCTCTCCAGTACTTGAAAAGGGCAACAAGGAGGGAAGCTCCAGGGACCTAGGATGGTTAAGGAAACTCATAAACAGTCTTTCCAGGGCACTTCCATGAGGATGACCCACCTCCAGTTGCCCTTGGGCCATGCCACTCAAGATCCAAATTTTATATATATATATATATATATATATATATATATATATATATATATATATATAAATAAACTTTATTGGGGAACAGTGTGTCTTTCTGGGACCCATCAGCTCCAAGTCAAGTAGTTGTTTCACTCTACTTGGGGAGGGCACAGCTCAGCTCCATGTCCAGTAGCCATTTTCAATCTAGTTGCAGGGTGCGGGGGGAAGAGGTGGGGGAGATGGAGCCCACCATCCCATGTGGGAATAGAACACATGCTCTAACCAACTGAGCCACTCGGCCGCCCCAAGATCCAAATTCTTGGTAAAGAAACTGCCTGGTAGGCTTGGTTACCTGGAGGACAAGACAACAGAATTAACTGTAGTGGGGGTGGAGGAGTTTAGGAGTTTCCTAAAAAATATGCTGTTGTTATCAAAACATGTGAGCATCAGTCTTGGGCAAACAAGTCAACAGATGCCCACTATGGATATTTCTAGCTGCAATATTCTGTGTCTCATTATGCCTGGACCTTGGACCTAGCCCAGTGATAAGCCAGCCTGGAGCAGCAAGCTGAAAGACAGGTGCTGCTAGCTCTTTCAGGAAACCTGGCTGCTCCCTTCCACAATGCAGCTGGAGGACTTTTCTTTATAGCCAGACTTGAGTCGTTTTTGCCTTGGTGATTAAAGGAGTTGTGTGTGCCACCAGAACTAACATGTACCTTCACATGCACACTGTCGTTCACATGCCCCCTGGCTCGTGGTAAAGCTGTGAAGTTCCCCTCGAGAAAGAGTAGCCTCTGCCCTCTTAACTACTGAAGCCACAAAGTTTACAGCAAAGCATGGGAGAATGACACATTAGACACCTTTTTTTCCCCTCCACAGTTTGATAAGTGATTATAAAAACATGCTCATGTCTGAAATTTGCCATATTGGCTCCATGCACTGTTTATTTTTATGAATATTTTGTTCATATGGGACACATAGCTGTGCATGGCTGGAGCTCTGGCTCTATTATTTCTTTTTTCCTTTTGATTCTACCAGTTAATCACAAGAACGATCCTTCTGTGTGTGGGGGTTTTCCCTGGTGTGTGTCTGTGCCATGGTAACAGTAGTTGGTAATGGTTTGTCTGTGAGGTAACATTTGTGTGGATGCTGCCTTATTTACTGTGTATGTAAGGGAAGAAGGGGCGTCCAGAGCCTTTTAAAATGATTGTGCCAATATCTTGAGCATAATCTGATGCCTCTCAACATTTGTCAATTGAAGCACAGAGACCTGGAGAGGCTGGGAGGTCCAGTGGTTACAGTACCTGCCCATCAAGTAGGCTTTTTCCAACATGACCCATTAACACACCCTTTTTACATAACCTGGGTAACTTGGTGTTTCTTTCACTGCACCTTACAGTGGAGACACCAATGATTATACCATAAAGTTGTATTTAAAATAGCCAGTAGACCAAGACCAAGATCGCCAATACCAATTCAAAGAACTAATTGGTCTTGGATCTGAAATTGTATGGAGTTTCTGAGCTCACTATTAAAGGTGTTTTACCTCTGTAGGAGGAGGGAGGCTCCTGAAGTGCTCTGTTATCATAGACATGGTGGTATTGCCTCTTATGAAAGGGTTTTCATTCTAAAACCCAATTGCTAACTTGTGGAAGTTAGCAATTGCACATAATTAAGATTACTCTTGAAAATCTCTTAAATTCCAAATTAAGTTCAGTATCTATGGTTTTGTGTATACACTTATGCAGCAAATAATATACAGTATATATAATATATAATATGTAATATAATTTTATAACATTATATAATATACAATATATTTATATAATTATATGACATGCACATGTAATGTGCAATATATATTTTATTTAATATATAATACATATAATTTATGTTCGATATGTAATGTTATATATGTATAATATGCAGTATATTATTACACTTATGTATTCTACATAACAATAAATATACATATTTGCAATATATAACTAAAATAATAAATAATGCATAAACACATACTTATACAATATATATTCATAATTCATACCTTTAATATTGTGTATATATATGAACTGCACAGTTTTATAAATTTATATATGTGTGTTTGCAGCATTTGTAGTTGGATACATGTTCACAGTGTAATTTTACAGAATTTTAATTAAGCAAATATGCCTATATTTGAAATACCAGAAGTTATGGCACATGTGATTAATTTCTCTCCACCTCAAGGCCTTGCTCTAGAGTAGAAAGTGCCTTCTGTTAGTTCCATTTGAAATTTCCTCATTTTATCCCTGCATATAGGAAAAAAACCTGAGTTCAACATTTGGTATTATGCTGGCTTTCCTGCCCAAATGCTATGAATTTAAGCTATGCATATAGATAAAGCATGGGTCATGTTTGAAGTCTGGTTGTCTACCAACCTCAGTTTTGGATCTGAGTAATTTGGGAGCATGAGAAGCCAAAGAAATCGCTTGTCTGCTGCACATGCCTTCAGAATGGCAATTGTTTACTAACCATTCAAAGAAAAACTGAGTATTCCTGGCAAATGGATGATATTTTAAATCCTCATCATTTATTTACTCTTATTTTAACCATCATAAAAATTGTAGCCTATCAATTATACATGAAACTCAATATTAGAAGTCAGAGGAGAAACAGGCTGGCACACATTTCCTTTCAGCCCAGTCACCTCAAATTATAAACAAGTTAGTTCTATATTTATGTCCCTTTGAAAAATCGCACATGTATATTACATATGTCAAATGTTACATACATCGGTAGTTATCATTGCCCCGCATACCTTTTCCCTACGGACTCCAATTTGATTTTCATAAACAACTATTTCTCAACAATGATATTTAGAATTTTCCTCTCCAATACCTTTGTTTGAGTATATTATGTGCCTTCTCTTTTCATTTGTAGCTATGAAGCAAATGAGGCTACCTTGCAAAGTAAATTTCTTTCTATCCTTCTTGCAGAAGATGACATAATGGGGATATTTTCAGAATTGTTGGTAATTTTTTGCTCTGATTTGTTCTAGGCTGATTATAAAGAATTGGAAATGGGTTTTGAGTGTGGTTCTTGAAATCCTTGCATTTGGTTATTAAAAAAGTAAACATTAAGGAGAAAAAAAGCCCAGATCAAGAAATGTAGAGAAACAAGTTGTGTTTCAAATGAAATTTTCCACTTGGCTCTCCTTCTGACCTGTCTATAGAATATTCTAAGAAAGCTCTGCTGACAGCAGAATTAGTGCCTTCCCAAGGTCCCAACTATGCACAGTGCCTTTTGACAGGACTCTTAATTGTCATTTCAGGGTGTCCAGAATGACAGGAATAAAACAGAAAACAAGAGCTTTCTGTGGAATAAGAGTAGAATTCATCACTGCTATTAAAAATTCTAATGACATGAAAGCCAATTATTGTGACTTCAGGTGGTTATACTGAATGCACTTAGATACGTGACAACTGCAGTAAACAGTTCAGCCTCAGACAGTTCCATTAATTACCTCTCAGGATTTTAAAGCTTGCTTAGGTGCTTCTTCAGAATCATGTGGAATACATACTTAGAAGATACATATTCTAGACAAGTCCAGGCAGACACTCTGGATACTTAATCATATTTTTTCCATGTACTGTTTGACGTTTATTTATGAGAGTAAAGCTCAGATTTAAAAATATATTACCTCATACTCCATTTTCCCTTATAGAAAAACTTAAATAAAAAAATCTAGGGCTGGCCCAGTGGCGCGGTGGTTAAGCGCTGGCTTGGGAAGCCAGCGGCCCCAATTCAGGTCCCACATATGAGGGCCAGTGACACTGCCCTCAAAAAAAAAAAAAATAAAATCTATAGCAACTTAAAAAAAAAAAGAAAAAAATAATCAGTGTGTCTGAAGAGGGCAGCCTTTCCACAATTTCTTGGAATTTATTCCACTTAAATACACATTGCATTGAGTGGTTAATTTCTTTTTTTTTTTTTTTTTCTGATCCAATGCTTGTGAATGCTTTTATGCATGCTGGCCCTAAATCCTATTTTCTTAAATATAGGCTCAATCCTCCACCTCTCTTATATTTAAAAAAAAAAAAAAGTTTTAAATAATGCAGGTGGCAACAAAAGTCTTCTAAATTGATGGCTATATTTGGAAGAATTAAATTAACTTCACCCCCAATTTACTCATGAGTATTTTAATGGACTACAGTTACTTAATTCTACACAGCATTTTAAACTTCACAGTTAAGTTTTTCCTTATTTTAAGAATTATCAAATCTTTAGTTTCCTGGGGGAAGAAAAACTGAGGGACCTATTTCTACTTTTCTACATCTTTTATGCCCACAAGAATAATCAGTGACATGATAATTTTTAGGAAGAGACATAAAAGTGTTCTCTCTGACATATTCCGTTTAGTCACATAGCAAAGAGTTCAAGAGTTTTCCACTTGTAAACACACTCATCCTGGAAAATGCCCATACAAAAGGTGTTTTGTATATGGCAATTAGCATGGAAGGACGAGCCCAATCCATCAGGACAGCTGTGGCCATGTTCTTTTCATTACCCACAGCTAAATGGTCAGATCAGAACCTTGTCACAAGTGCCCATGTTTGGGAGGCTCACTTCAGCTGAGGTGGAATCAGGTGCTAATTTTGCAGGGGAGAATTGGTTTTCCCACTCTGTCTCATGATGAAGATGAAAAGGCAGAAAGAAATTCCTGTCAGAATGGAAGCCTAGGCAGTGTCCCAGGACATGTTTATATGGGGGAAATCTTCTATGAGTTACATGTTTCTGTATGATGAAGGAAAGTCAGGGAGACAGAAAGAGGAGTCACTAACTTGATGGATGGCTGATTAAACCACTCTAAAAATTCAGCAGCTGCTACCACCCTCCTCAGGCTCTGAAAAGCCTTGTGGATTATAATGCGCTCCTGATATCTAAGCTCTGGGAAATCAGACTAGCCTGAGGATTCTCATGGCTTTGAGGAAAAAATGATGGGGTTGGAATTCCAGGTTAGGGGTAACCCCATTCTGAGAAACTGTATTCTAGCCAGCTTGTGACCAGATCCTTCCCATTTCCCATTGTCTACTGTGTGGCATCATTAATATGAAAATGCTTTGAAAATACACAAAGTAATGTATGAATATTGCTAGACTCATATTTTCACAGGAAGTTTGACTTCAGTTCAACCTACCCAATTTAAAGATGAGCAGAAATTACTTTGGTTAATGTCACATCATTACTTTATTAGTATCAGATCCAGGAGAAAACAAACAAACAAACAAAAACTTTCCAGGTTTTTTTTTCCCCCATAGGTGGCAGGTAGCCTCCATGATGGCCTCCAATGATCCCTGTCTCCTGGTAGTCACAGCCTGGTGTGGTCCCCTCCAGCATATTACCAGGGTTGGTCTGTTTGACAAATGGTCCCTGATAATCATAGGCTCCTAATGAGAACATTCCAGGTTTCTTCTTTGTAATAGAACTCTGACAATGACTGATACCACTGTATGTGTTTTACAAGTTTCTAAGACACTTTGCCAAAAAATCTTTGATTTGCTACTTTGGCCATATGTTAGTGCCTTGATATGTTCTGGAGTTGTTACCCAACCCATAACTTCCTAATATGATGGTCTTCATACTACAAGTTCCAAAAGTAGCAATCATTTGTGGGGTGAGGTGAAGAATACCCCAAAATGTGTCAAGGTGTCAATCAATTTTCCACACAATAAGCAAACAGAAAACACCAAACAGTTTTTAAGTTTTCTTTATAGTTATCGTATGAATGAAAATCAAGGTATTACTTAAAGTATTTATTGGCACTCCAAGTTCCAAACCAGTTCTCTGTGGAGTTCGAATCAAATTTTTCACTCAGGCTGATGACATACAGTACAAATTAGGTAGCTCATTATTTCCTCAGGTAACATTATTTCCTCAGGTATATTCTATGGAAGATTCAGCTCGAGATGTTAGTAGATGTTCAATAAGAAAGCAAGGGGTGGGGGAGAGAGAGAGAAGAGAGGAGGGGAAAAGTAGGTGAGGGCAGGGCAGGGCAGGAGAGAAATTGTTAAGCAAGTATATAGGTTCTCTAGACAAATAACATCGAGAAGACTGGGGTAAACAAATTGACCCATGGTTGGGTTTTTGGAGATGAAATTTTCATTGTCTTTTTTTAAATTTTTTTAGCTGAGCCATCCTGCCACCTGTTGGCAGCTCAACGACAACTCAGCTTGGGCTGGCATCGAACCACCGTTGCTCAGAGCTCAGCTCGCACTCTTGCGCGAGCTCTTAACCAACTGAGCCACTCGGCCGGCCCTTCATTGTCTTTTATATACCAAAATGTTCAGTAGTTTTTAAGAGGGGGATTAGAGCAGTGTTTACCTTTCTGCTTTTCTGGTACTTAGACATTCCAGTGAGAGATAAGAACAATACACAAACTCAGCCTGTAGGCTAAATCTGACCCAAGACTGTCTTCGCAAATAAAGTTTTATTGGAATGCAACCACAGCCATTCATTTATGTATTGTCTATGGCTGATTTATGCTACAGTGGCAAAGTTGAGTAGTTGTGAAATAGTCCACGAAGCCTAACATGTTTACAGTATGGCACATTTAGAAAAATTTTGCAGACACCTGTGTTGGATCACATGGGAAATGTAGCTTTTCCCAAAATTGACTAAAGAACCATTTTTTAGTAGTTCATTCTGTGAGCCCAGTTTCTGTATAGCCCATATTGGGGGACAAAGAGTCAGCTTAAGCTTTCCTTGTAAGTCTGTGTGTGCTCCCTATACCCCTCAGTAACTTGAAAGCGGAACTTATACACTGCCGTGTTATGCAGCTACCCAGGAGGATTTCTGTTTTTCTGAGACGTGGAGTGGCAGATCGCTCTCAGTAGTTAAAGTGAATCTGTTCTTTTTTGTACGATATAGCAAGATCAAGTTGAGTTACAGAGAAAGCTGCGTGATAACAGGAAGCTTATTATTTATTTACTCGGCATCCTGTTTCCTGTTATTAGTCCTGTGCAGGAAGGGAAGTGGGGGTTACCCTGTGCTCGTGAATGACTTCAGGAAGTTCCCTGTCTCCTTGAAGAAAGTGACTACAAGACATGTTAAATAACAATGTGAAAATTCAGGGACTTAATTTTTTAAAAAGACCTAAAGGAGAAAAAAAAAAAATCCTGAAACTTCTTTTTTTCCATCATTCAAGAGAATAATGTCTTCTTCTCCCTTAGATATGATTCGCAGGATAGAGGCTTTTACTTGTATCATAGTCATAGGTGAATAGCTTCTCTGCTAATGCGGTGAGTTAGTTACCTATGCTGTCAGACACATTACCCCCAAATTTAGCATTTAAACAACAATCATTAATTTTCTTGCAGTTTCTGAGGGTAGGAAACATGCAATCAAACTGGCTGGGTGGTTTGGGGTCAGGGTCACTGTTAAAGTTTCCCTCAAACCGTTAGCCAAGGCTGTAGCCTCTGAAGTCTTGACGGGCTGAAGGATCAACTTTCAAGTTCACTACCATGGCTGTTTGCAGGGGGTTCCAATTCCTCACCATGTGGGATTCTCTATAGTCTGACTCATGATACGGCATCTACTAGAGTAAGTGATCCAAGAGCTCACAATCATGGCCAAGATTCTAACCTAATCTAGGAAGAGACATGAAATGATTTTTTACTGTATCCTTTTGGCCAAATATTCCAACCCTGGTACATTGTAGAGGGGACTACAAAATGGTGTGACTATCAAGAAGCAGAGGTCCTTGGAGACGACCTTAGAGCCCAGGGACCACAGTTTGGTTATTTAAAGCAGTGATGCAATAACCTCTCATGCCCTTACTCCTTGCATTTGATCTAGGAAACTCAAACCCAAGACCAGGAAATTGGGCCTAAAATCAATTCTGCACACTCTAAGACCACTACTTGCCTACAGAGCACCTTTTTGTAAATAAGAATAAGGTAATATCTCAAAGATATTTTCCACTTGTTAGAAAATTATACCAATTTTGTTACAGCAAAGCCCTTTACTATTTCTGCTGGAAAAATGTTGCAATTTACCAATGTATGAGATTTTTGTGTTGTGAATGGCTTCCTCATGCAGGGCACAACGTGCATAGCCTGCAAATGTGGTGAAAGGAGAAACACTCCTTCTTACAGTAGAGTTGTGTATGCATTCATCCCCCTCACTGGACTGTAAACACATTGAGGGTAAGAACTGAGTCTCTTCATTCATTCATTCATTCATTCATTCATTCAACTCATAGATACTGAGGCACTGCTATGTGCATGCTAGTAAAAGTGATGGTTAAAAAAGTGGCAAAAAAACCAAGCTTTCCTGGAACTTAACATTCTAGTGAGGGGCATGAACCATGTACAACAAAGCAAATACATGAACATGATCATTACAGATAGTGATAGGAGCTGTGAAGAAAAGACAATAGGGTAATAGGATAAAGAATGACAGTGGGTGGGCTTGTATGTGGTTCTTTTGGGTGGGATGGGGGCAGGGGGAGGAGAGAATAAATATCTCTCTGAGAAGAATCTCACCCATCTTTGTAACTTCTATTGCTATTAGAGTGCTTTGCCTATATTGTGCATGCAACAAAATGCTTGTAAAGTTAAACTGCAGTGGGGGGGTGGTCAAAGAACTAGCAGATAAAAACCCTGGGGGCACCATTTTGACTTTGGTAAATACTTACGGTGTTTTATCTCCTAGAGAAGATGGTGTCTGTATTATTCTACATCTGCTTTCAGTAAGCAAAGCGCAAAGACTTGGTGAGGTCTCCTGAACAAGACTCATTTATTTCTCCTCCATTACTGGAAAATGAATCAAACCAAGAGTCAAAGCCTTTTGAATATAGTTACTAAATCAACCTTTAGGACTTAATTGTATTGAGATTTTCTCCCTTTTATTTTTTGCATTGAGCCTAGCTTAGATTTATTTCATTTTGCATTTTGTAATGGAATGAGGACACAATGAGTAACTCACCCACTTCCAGATTTCACAACTTCTGAGGGAGGAGCATAAAAACTTGGGAGGTGATCCAGAGGAAGATAGTGAAATGACGAACAGGCTAGAAACTAGGGCACACAGGGAAAGGTTAAATAAAAGCAGTTGATTTAATCAAGAAAAAAATACCAAGGAAGGGCCGGCCAAGTAGCACTGTGTGGTTAAGAGCTGGCTTGCGAAGCCAGCGGCCCCGGTTCAGTTCCATATGTGAGGGCCAGTGACACTGCCCAGAAAAAAAAAAAATACCAAAGGATGCTTAGCATGAGTAAGAGATGGAGAATACGTGAACTGCTTGTCATATACCTTAATGATCTGGGCTTTTATTGAAACTGGAAAGATTTAGGTCAGCTTTTAGGTATTATAGTATTTCTTACCCAACACTAAGGATCTTCTTAGTATTAGGAATGTGATAGAACTCGTTTGACTGAGACAGTTAGGTTCAGAGTTCTGGAATTCCCTAACTGAGCTCACTAATTTCTTATTAAAATGAGGCTAATTTTCTGTGATTGTGTTTATATAGGATAAGAAGGGTAGAGACTGTTCCTTAAGTATCTTCTGGATGTTAGCAGTATAGGCCCTCAGTAAATCTGAATAGATGTAGCCGCACATATTGGAATCTGTGTTCCAGGCTATCACAACTATAATGAGGAAATCATGCTACACTTTCAATAGCAAAATTATCAGAGACTTCACTCCACATCCTTTCTTTTGTCAGTTTCCTTCTTAGCTTCCTGGTATGCATACTTACATGTGGCTTTTGGTAGCTGCTTATTAAGGTGTGCGTGGGTAGAGCTTTTACCACTTATATTTCACAAAGTTTCTTGTCTTGGAAGAAAGGTTTTTGAGTCAGCTCTCCATACCTTATTAAAAGTGTTACTGCTGTCTAGGTGGTTTGCTTCTTTGGTCTTGTGTCTTGCATGACAAATCTAGTTGGGATTGGAAACATGATTTTTCATCTGGAATTTTAATCCCAAAAGTCATGTCTCTCATCCAGTGTTCATTCTGGACAACTGGATTATGTCGGCTCCTGGATTATCTTCGTCAGTGACTTTCTGTCCTAAGATGTTAAATGCAGGTGTCTGGTTGGCACCTTCTAACCCTATATGTTGGTTTTTCATTTTTTGTTCTTTAAATCGGCTCAAGGCTTAAGGCAGGAAAAACTCCAGTTACTGAAAAATACATGTTCCCCAAATTCCTTGTTTTAGGATGATGGGCAATTAGACTTGGAGGAAGCTGGCCAAGCAAAGGACAACTGTGGGATGGAGTGCACAGGCTGAGTGGCTGGCTGGCAGACTTGCTGCAGCATCTGGCAGCTTTACCGAATTACGAACTGCCACTGAATTTGGTCTGTCCTCCAGGTTTCTGCATAACATGTCTCTTTTCTTTGTTTAGCCCAACACTCTGTTGAAAAGGGAAACTCTTAGTAGCATGTTCCACCTACTCCTGTCCCTAACATGTTCCATGTGCTCCTCCCCCTGAACTCCCTTCTCCATGGTATAAGCAATCTGGATTTTCACAAGCCTTACAGCTTGGGGAAGGGAGCGAGAAGATGTAAAGCAGGGTAAATATTTTAGTCTCGATATTGCTTTGTCTTCTAGCTTCTCTCTCCTTTTGTAGATGACCTAATTCTATCAAAGTTACTTCACAGTATTCCCAAGATGTCTCATGTGGTCTAACATGTATCCATTAACCAATACTCTCAACTTCAAAGTGGTGTCTGCCATTTCCCTATTTTTTGCCCTAGTTCCTTTAGCAGTTGATATTTTGTATGAAGCCATATCAAGGAACCCCACATCCCAATATCATGAAGTCTGGGGCCAATGCTTTCTAAGAAATTACAGTAGCCTTCAAGACTCTGAAATCCTACCAATTTTTACTGTGTGTGTTCTCAGGAATGTAACTTCCATCTCCAGAGTTTTGTACTGAAACAGCCTCTTATTCATACTTGCCAAAGTTGAATTGAATGAAGTTTACTGAAACTACTAATGAACATGATGTTTACTGAGCTCTTACTATATTCCCAACACAGGCATGGCTGATTACATAAGTAAATACCCTGCCCGAACTTGCTCCCTTCTTCCGCCCATAGCCTTGTGGAATGTACAGTCTACAAAAGGAAGCTGCATTTAGGAGGCAATTATAAGACAGTGTGGTAAGAGTTTTGGTAAGGGGTACATATGAATGTGTTGGAAATATAGCAGAAGGGCATTAGGCCATTCTTGGTATTCAGGAAGGTTTTCCAAGAGCAGGGGTTGGATATCTAAACTGAAACTCATACCCAACCATTTAATTGGGCTAAAGTGGTTCAAGGTTAAATCTATATCAGTAGATTACAAATCAGATTCTTGTTCCCTCCAAGCATTTTAACACAATTTCAAGAAATATTTCTCTGGAATTAGAGTTCATTGTATCTATTTAGAGAAAACAGCTCTCAATAATATCTTTAGGTCTTCATGCCTCTACTTTTCATCATTATTGCCCTTCCAATGGATACCTGGTAGCAATAGAAAGGGTATGCTGGGATTATTCTGGGAATTTTCTTTGTTTCAAGATTTAATATCAACCAATATCTTTTTTTTTTTTTAATTGCTGGATCCCACTTCCAGAGATTTGTAAATTCCTAGGGTCAGAGGATTTGCATTTTAAACCAGTATGCCTCATTATTCTGATCTGGGTAAGGCCGTTTGATTAACCACTGGTGGCTATGGGCACTAGTAGGAGGAGAATGTGGATATGAGCAATACTTAGCTGGTTTGTCAGGTGAGTTTGTTTTTGTCTATGCTGAAATCCAAACCACACATTATGTCTAGTTTATTCAAAAAACACATTCAAAGAAACCCAACCAGATTTTATGTTTTGTGCTATGAGACTGATTTTTTGAATACGGTCGCATCTATTAGAAGCTATAGTATAATTCTGAACATTGTCATGCCTTTACAATTTGTAATTAATGTTGATCAGTTGTTTTGTTATTTCTCTGGCCTTTCACATTTATCCTTAGCACTAGAAAGTGTGTGTGGGTCACAATAGCCTGCAATTACTATTCTAAAGTCAACTAAATCTGTAATAGCACTGACACACAGTGTGACCTGTAGGAAACAGTTAAGTGTGGGCATGGAAATATTATGACACTTATCTAGAGAGGATAGATGTGCATTTCATATGGAGTTATTGTTGCATTCAAATTCACAAGTGCCCACCTTCTGTTCTCCCTGCTTCAAGGTTTCTTAATGGGTATATCCCGCAGATCACATATCTCACTTTTCTTTAGAATTTTTTTTGAATGTCAGTGCTCATGTCTTGACTTTGGTTACCATGATTTTGGTTTGATTTAAAAAACCCAAAGATTGTAAAACAACAAGTGATAACAAGTGTTGGTGAGGATGGGGAGGAAAGGGAACACTTATTTATGCACTGTTGGTGGGAATATTATACAGCTACTATAGAAAACAGTATGGCAGTTCCTCAAAAAATGAAAAAGTAGAAGTCCCATATAATCCAGTAATTCCACTTCTGCATATATATCCAAAGACAATGAAAACAGAATATTGAAGAGCTATCATTATTCCATGTTTATTGCAGCATTATTTATAATAACGAAGATATGGAAACAACACAAGTGTGATAAGTGAGTTAAGTCAGACAGTGAAAGATTGTAAGATGTCACATATGTAGAATCCTAAAAAGCTGAACTTGTGAAAACAGAGAGTAGACTTGTTCTTACCAGGAGCTCTATGGTGCAGGAATTGGAAGGGATGTAAGGATACAAAACTGGCAGCTAGTAAATAAGTAAGTCCTGGAGATCTAATGCACAGCTTAGAGATTAGTCAACAATATTGTATTATAAACTTCAATGTTGTTAAGAGACTAGATCTTAATTGTTATCACCACAAAAAAGAAATGATAGTGATGCAATGTGATAGAAATGTTAGCTAGCGCCATGGCAGTTATCATATTGTAATATGTACATGTGTCAAGTCAACACGTTGTGCATCTTAAACTTACACAATCTTATATATCTATTACATCTCAATTTTTTAAAAAAAGCTTTATTTTCTAATAATAGACACAAAATTTACTGTTATTTTAGAAATATATATTGTGATTTGAAGCAAAGATGAGTTTTGTTCTCAAAATATGATGTCTTAAAAATGAGCCTAATGGTGACTTCAAAAATGTTATGATTTACAGAAACTTGAGGGGACTCTGCTGAAGGCCAAATTATTGGGGTAGAAAGCCAGCTAATAGCTCCTTTCAAAAATGTAGGGCTGGCCAAGTGGCAGGGTGGTTAAGCGTTGGCTTAGGAAGCCAGCGGCCCTGGTTCGGTCCCACATGTGAGGGCCAGTGACACTGCCTTCAAAAAAAAAAAAAAAATGTAGGGAATCTGGAGTTTGTTAAAATATTCAGGCAAGGGGCTACTGGGGATTATGAACATTTTCTGCTTAACTGAGGTTTAAGTAGACGTTTCTTTGGTATGTTAACCACATAATATGGAAAGGAATCTAGTATTTCCATGAATATTCAGTGTTGCCACTATAATCAGTAATCATTAATATACTTTAAATGTGGGGTATCATTTAAGTGAATTGATTTGGGGCTGGATAAGAAGAGAGCATGGGGACCATCTAATTTAACCTTATTTCACAATTAAGAAAATGGCATCAGAGAAGGTCTGTGGTCATGCACTGGTAAAGTTGGATACATCTGAAGTTCATTCCTATTGCTCCTCACAGAGGAAATATGATTAAGTTTTTAGCTGAGCTTCTAGCTACTTTCTTAGTTCTCCTCTTATCTAAGTTGGAAACTGCAATGCCTTTCTCACACTTTGCTATAGGGCCCAAGCCCATCATGCTCAGTAGGGCAGGTAAGACAGGGGAACTGTGAGCTGATCCCAGCACTGCCTCTTCAGATGGGCTGATACCAGAGGGAAGTTGAACTGAGCAGGCAGAATATAGCATTTAGCCAACACGCCAACCTCCCTGTGGCAGAGATTCAGGAAAGCTGTCAGAATCAGCAAAGGCCAGCACAGAATTACACAGGGATCCTGAAAGGCAGATGGAATGCAGTGAGAGTGAATGCCAGAGCTGGCAATACTATATTAGTCTATTGATCATTTCCCAAACATACCAATTGCTTTCACATCTTCATACCTCTGTCATTATGTTCTGCCTGCCGGAAGCATCCACACATTTCAGAGGCATTGAAATCTTGTCATCTGACCCTTAATTTGAATGAGCTAGTAGATGAAAGCTTGTAATTTGACTCTTAGTTTGAATGAGCAAGCAGAGTACACTCTGCAAGTAATAGAAAATGTTATTATAGTCAATTACACAAGGAGAGTAGGCAAAAGTAGAAGCCTAAAGCTGTGTGTCAGCTGCCTAACAAGATTAGGGTTAACATCCCTGCTCTTCTGTTGGCTTTTTCCTCGTGGTGGCAAAATTGTTGCTGCAGCTCCAAGTAGCATATTTATATTTAGAGAGAAAGAAGAATGATGGGGAGATACAAACCTTATCTTTTCCTGTTTGTCAGAAAAGCAAAGGGTTCTCAGAACTCCTCCCACCCCTTCAAATAATTAGACTCATGAGTCATTGGCCAGAACTAAAGGGAAGGAATGCTGAGAAAATGGGTATGTAGTTTTCTTAGCTTCTTTGATAGAAGGAAGCAAAAACAAAACAAAACAAAACAAAACAAAACTGGTTCTAAGAATGGTTTTGGATGAGCTAATCTCTAGTGAGTTTCTGGCATCTTCAAAGCCCAGGGAGCTCGTAGCAAAGGTGTGGTCAGGTCTTTCCTAAGATGAAGGGTCTTTTGTATAACAACAATAACCGACTCTCAAATGACCTCACATATTAACTTGTATATTTGTATACCAGTTTTGTTTCAAGTGACAACGTATAATAAAGTGCCTTATTTTCTCCTTGTTGAATTAATGCCTTATATATTAGCACTTTACCTCCCTCCTGTTATTATATTGGATCCTCGCAGGTATCCCATGACATTAAAAATTATTATTCCAGTCTCACAAAAGAGAAAGTTGAGGCAGAGAGCACTTGGGTGGCTGGCACCAGGTCTAAAAACTAGTACAAACTGATCCTTGGATCCAGATGTTTGATTTTAGTGTCCACATTCTTATACGTGCAGAGAGACTATGTTTTAAAAGAAATGAAACAGAAAGATTAAGTTCACACAGAGTCTAAGATGTGTTAATGTTTGGCACGATGGACACTGACTAAATCATTTGTTTAGAGAAATAGAAAGTACATTCTCTTTGTGTGACAGCATGAACTCTTTTATTTTTTCCCCTCCCTTTTCCAGAGAACCGCAGCCAGTAAGTCTTCAGGTGCTCCTTCCTATAGCCGATGGTCCAGCTCTCAGCCGCATCAGGTAAGACGCTCTTTTGAAAGACCTTGACATGTCTTGTTTTCCTTAAAATGTGTTTCAACTTACAGCTATTCTGTCACTGGGCAAACATGGAGGCTGTTGGGTTCTTTTTCTGTTCTCACTGTGAAGGTAACTCCCTTGACAAAGGGCTGCGCAGTAGTTTGTTGCTTACTTTTCTCTGCCTCAAGTTTTGGGTCAGGGTCACTGTCCCTGTCCCTATCTGACAGGGACAGTGACCAGAAAATGCCAAAGTTCCACATTCACAGCCTTCCTTGGTGGATAGCTAATGAAAGCAATCTAGCAATTGTTGGAAGCGAGTTTTTCCTTCAACCTAAGATTATTCCTGCTGTCCCTTTTATCCCAGAAAACCGTGTATGATCCCATGTGCATGTGCATATGTGCATGTATGTGCATGGCACACCGTGTCTCTAAGCGTGTATACGCCAATATATCAGAAAAATGTATGACTGTTACAAAACGCACTTTGTTTTTTGCCTAGTTTTTTTTTTTTTTTTCCCCTCAAGGTGATTAACAACCTCTATTCAGGTCAAACAATACAGAAATTATTTAAACTCTTTTGGGGAAATTAAGCCAGCACAGTGCTGCTATGTCTCTGCATGTAAACATAATAGGATCTTTTTTGTTGGTAAACAGTTTCACAGGGGACACACTGTGACCACACGGGCTTCTTTCTGAAGCAGCACATGGTGAGAACACTAACTAACTTTGGACTTGAAAAGCTGAGTAGGACTTGCATTCAAAATACTGGCTATTATGAGACCAGAAAGAATTACACTCCCAATTGTCTTTTGCTTTACTGGTCAGAATTTTTTCTTAGACTTTCCAGTTTACATAGGCAGGCTATAGTGATTATAAGAGAGGCACATTATAAATAGTTTATTGTCACAATTTTTCTCTCATACTGTTGACTTTCTGTAGAAATTTAGCATTGGTGATAACTGATCCCAACATCTGCATAATGTGAAAACCTTTTGTATGCTCCTTTTTATCTTTTCTTTGAAATTATAAATTGACATTTATCAGTAAAACAATATTGAAGATGATTAATAAGAAAAAAATAAATGCTTCTATTCTGCAGTATTTTATCACAGTACCTATTTTTATATTGAATAGGTTGGTGAAAACAAAGTTGAGGGTGATGTCCGTGGCACCATTGGCATCAGCCTTGTGTGGACGCTGTAGTTTCTGGTGACTTTGGAAAGAGATATTGCTTTGTGACTGTAAGCTGAGAAAAGAAGTAGCACAGAAAGAGTGGCAGTGGCCCCAGTCAAGGGAGGTTGCTTTAAATATCCAGGTTTCTGTTACTTCCTACATAATAGGTATAACCTGAAAATGCACAGTGGGTTATGATTCAGTATTCCTGATTTCTCTTCTCATGCTTTCCAGTGACCAAGGTGAGCCAGACACTTCACACATCCTTGCATTCACCCTGAAGATGGAAGGATGTTCTAACCAAATCTTCACAGCCTAAGAAAAATGAGACCAGAAATTAAATTGTCAAAGGTTATACAAATTACCTGGTGTAGGAACTCATTCAGTCTTACCAATCAATATGGTCCTTTTGGGGACCTCCCAGTGAGATAATCAAATGTCGTCACTCTGTGACTCTGTGTTGGTCCTACAAACTTTACACATGCTGCAATGAAATGAGAAAAGTGAAGATGGTAGTATTGGGGGCAGTCCTTAATTCTGAGAATGTATCCTTTTAATTTCCTGATATTACAATGACCTCATTTTATGAACTCTGGGACTTATTAGATGGTATTTGCATAGTTTGTAATGTTCTGGGTAAATTAAAATGGTGACCAATCTATACACATTACCCAATGTGTTTTCTTTACATTCATCCAGGTATATGAAATCCATGAGCAGAAAAGTTACCAAAAATGGGTTTCATTTTTACTCTCTTGCTTGTTGAAAGACATTTGACTATATTGAGGGACTCTCAGTCTTATCAATGCCATTTTGATTGGGGTGGGGGGAGCATAACTCCATGGCATTTCTAAATGGTTCATTGATAAAAATTAATATTGATGACATCTCTTTTGTACTGAGGATTCCCTTTAACTCTAAGTGAAAGTAATGGAACATTTTTTGTCGTTAGGTGATTTTATCATTGTGCAAACATCATAGGGTGCACTTACACAGACATAGATGGTACAGCCTACTATTATAATTCTACATGGAATACTTTTATGCAATTGGTAATGCAGTAGTTTTGTTTACAGCAGCATCACCCACCACAAATACAGGAGTAATATGTTGTGCTATGATATTAAGGCAGCTACCATGCCACACTAACTACAACATCATGCTGGCTGCAATGTCAATAGGGATTTTTCAGTTCTATTATAATTGTTTGGGACCATCATCATATATACACAGTCCATTGTTGACCAAAATGTCGTTATGTGGCATATGACTGTATTCTATAAGTTTTTGTCTATCGTGCTGGTCATTTGCTCGTTTGCTTTCAGATCTACTCCATGATCATCCCTTAATATCTGCTTTCCCAGGCTCCCTTGCTGACTCCTAATTGGTTCTCCCAATGGGTGGCATTGTTGGCAGGCTAGAAAGAGATAGAATGGGAAATACCAGGATATATTTCTCCCTCTCTGTTGCTTTGGGTGGTACATCTCCATGGTCTGAGCCTAAGTGTGGATCCAGGTACAGTGAGACAACCCTGGTTTCTGGTCTGTAGGTAAAATCCCCCATGCTCTACCAACTTAAGGGGAGGTAGCAACGTCACTCACCCTTCCCTGTCTGTTTTTTTTTTTTTTTTTTTTTAAGCTCTTCCCCAAACCCTTATAACTAGTTACCCATATTAAATACATTCTCTTGGACTGCAAGGTTTGGGCTCTGCTTTTCCAACATTTTTCTGTCTTCTGACTGATACACCTATCATGGCATGCACACTTCATTCTTTTGTTTCTATAACAGTGGCTTCTAATTTTAGAAATATTATGTGAATATGTACAGGATCACCAGCCTTGCAGCTGCTGAAAACTGAGATTTATTCTCTTGAGCTGGCCTGGTGGGTGGTAATCCTTTTACACCCCTATTCCACACAGAATAATTATTCCTCTTCTTTTGTTACTCATGCTTTAATCCTTCCCTTTTAAATTTGTGTTTATTACAAAAACCTTTGTCTTTTATGTTTGCAATATAATAGGCTTATTGGATTCAGTCTTTGAAAGTACCTACACAAATTCTCAGCCTGAGGTTGCAAGTACTACAACTCAATTCTTCTTTCCAGCTTTGTGTCTTTTTCTGATTTGGGGCATCAGCAGGACATTTACAAAAAGAAAATGAGTCATGGATTTATATTCACTAAGAAAGTGGATCTTTTCGTATTTGTTTTCAGAGCACTATTTGTGACTTTGAGATAGACACACATAGATACATCAATGAATAAATCAGGACACAGGCAGATACCTGCTCATTCCAGAATTAATGTCATCACCATTCCCTCATAATCATTATCATCATACCTAACATTTACTGAATGTTTACTATGTGGTGTTTGCTAATTCCTTTACATGCACTGTCTCATTTAATCCTCTCAGTATCTCTGTGATAAGGATGAAGTGTTTTACAGATGAGGGACTTGACAACCTGAGCTTTTAATTAACTTGTCCAATGATACAGGGTTGGTTCTGTCAGATCCCAGCACCCTGGTCTTTGAACCAGTGTGCAATACTATCTCTATAAAGTCTTTAGAGTAATTTAAGATGACTGAAAACCATTTTCAGAAATAATTCTGTTCTGTGCTGACTAGAACATAACTTTTTGGCCTTTAGGTACCATTTCTATTCTGAGATGATTTTTGCACAGGTAGCTTTCTTTGTTGAAACAAATGTTTATATCCACTAAAGTATAGATAAGTTTATTTGCAAATAGATATCTTTCAAAACATAGACTTAAAGTATTTATTAATAAGTCTTATTTAAAAATGCACCATGTATTTATAATGCAACAATTTGATGTTTTATTTGGAGTAATTTGCAAATATTTGTAAGAAAGAACTACCTCCTCCCATTGATCTACAGCTTGTCAGAAATGCATGTGAAGTTTAATATGCTTACAGATATCTATCAAATAAAAGTCATTATGAATTGAGGTTTGATTAAATGAAACAGACACATGAGAATGGTGACTGGCTGACTGATGTGTTGAAATTCAAAGTACAAAGTGCTAAACTGAAATTGTGATAAGTTTTTATGTATATTCTGTACTTTTCTCTAGAAAAGTTTCATGCTTCCCGATATATCTTCTCTTTCATATTCAGAAGATTTCTTATAAATATTAAATAGCTATCTTCCTATGGTTCAGAAATGGAAAGTTTTTCCTTTGGATAATTGGATCCAACCCAAGAATTGTGTCTGAAAAATTCTCAATGTACAGTTTTGGTCAATGATCAATTAACTGATTGATGTCTCCTTAGTCCTTTAGTAAATTTTGTGTTTAGAGTAGTCCTTCGTAAGTAGAAACCTTAAAATGTATCTCATTAAAAAGGATAACCAGTGAGTTGAAAAAAGATAAAAGATATGATATGTAAAGGAGTGACAATTTACTCAAAAGAATGCAACCAAATATTCCAGTGTCATTATTTTCTAGCAATAGATAGAACTGACAGAATTCAAGACCAATAGCAGAGGTTTTGTTTATCTGGAAGGATTGGTGTTAAATGAGGGAGGAAGAGACTATTCTATTGTTTTATTGTGTTTATATAGCAAGAGAAAGAAGGGGAGTACAGTCCACTGATGAAAGACAGTAAATCTAAATATAGTGAGTATTTTTCCTAGATGGCCTTATATAATTTTTTCACATCTGTATATGAAAATCCATGTATGCAGCATGTAGTAGAAACTCATGAAATATTTGTCAAATGAATGCATTGTATGAAATAACAGCAGACTTAGAAGGGGAAAGGGAGGACCTCAAATCCATATGTATTTTTAAAAATTCCTTTGTGATCATGAGTTTCCATCTTCTCCTTAACTAAGGCCCCACATCAAAGCTGATAATTATAAACTGATTGAAATAGAATGTATTTGACCTCATCTTTGGTGTTAGTTCTGACAAGAGCATTGTAGTAGGAGTAGAGGCTACCAGAGGCCAGGAGGGTCCGTATTGTGAATCATTCGTCAATTTGATGTTATACCTTTATGTTATGCATTTGGGATTCAGTTGGTCACCATGAAATTTCAATGATAAGACACTAATATTGAGACCATATGTATGATTGCTTGGTCTCTGGGGTCCATGGAGATGAATGTAAGGGGATCAGTTTATTCTCGTTTGGGATTCTGAACAAAATTGGCCCCCTTTTTCTATGTATACATTTGCTGAACTTGGAAATTTTAACAAATAGAATGAAAAAATATATATTTATATATATGTATTTATATGTTTCTCATCAGCCAAAGATCACCAGTAACACACATGTGTCCAACCAAACTTGGAGTTAGTACTTGTTGCTTGCTGCTATGAAGGAGATAGCATACCATGGAGAATGAGAGGCGTCTTAGTAAGGTAGTATTGTTTTTGGGAGGGGCTTCTTATGGAATTTAGGTTTGGGTTAGGTGATTTTGTTGAGAGCTGAGGAAGTGGGATTTGTTCTGGATTGAATGCTGTTAGGAAATGGGGTTAATTCTATGGTTGGATATCTTACTAATTCTATCCAGGAGGTGGGAGCAATGGAGCAAACCTAAAGATATAAGTGACAAAGAAACAGCAGCCACTCATATTGCCTGGGTGAGGGGAATGTTTGGTCATGTTTCTGATTTGGACAGTGGTCTCGTTTTACTTTCTGCTTGGATATAATTATGGAATGGCCTTGTTTTTGTGTTATTCAATATTGGTTATGAAGTAAACTTGTCTAATCTTATGTTGATATTTAGTGAATTGTTTTTGTTAGGTAGGGAACTCCTTGGCCTAGGAAGTAATACCAGACCATCTATTCTATGTATTACACACACACGCGCGTGCACACACATAAGCACATGTGCACACACACACTCAATTTATATGATTGTGTGTGTAAAATGGAAGGTCTGTACTATCCTCCTTAATCCTTGCATTCATCCTGATTCTTGCACTCATACATTTGAGAACCTGACCAGAATAGCAAAGTGGCAATGCTCTTAATTAGAGCTGACATCCAGTTGACATCCCAGCATTATAAATCCAGAGATCAGGGAAGATCTGCAATACCAATTTCTATGCATTTGCAAACTGTCATGTCCCATTTACAGTTTTTTTTAAGGATAAGGAAAAACCTGTGGAAAAGCAAACTTGACATAATATAAATCCTTGCAAATATGGACTTGCATTTGACAATGAATTATTTAGAGTATATTAAGTTAGGGTCTGATTAAATGAACTGCCTGATTAATGATAGCTTGTCTCTAAAGATGATGCCCCCAAGGAACCATGCTTCTAATACTCATACCTTTCTTCCCTTTGGAGCTCATTTGGCCCTCTGACTCACTTTTGATCAGTAGAATGCAGTGAAGAGACACTGAGGAGCTTCCAAACCTAGATAATAAGATACTCTTAAGAGTGCTTACTCTACAAGAAGCTGTGTGCCATGTAGAAACCCAACGATCATGAGAATACCACGCTGTGTGGAAGCCCAAGCTAGTCCTGTGAAGAGGCTGTGTAGAAAGACAGATGCCCAGCCAGCCCTCAGCTGTTGTCATCCCAGCAGAAATGTTGGACTTCTGAGAAAAGACACTTTCGGATGATTGTCATTCTAGCCACCTCTGACTGCAAGTGTTTGAAAGACCCCAAGTGAAACCACTCAGCTGGGCCCAGCTGGTAATTTGTTATGCAGGAATAGGTAAACAACACAATCACATCTTAAAATAAGTATTACCATTATCCTTAACAATGGCTAGTAAAATGTTGGCAGATTTGAATGAACTGTTAATATTCATTTGCATTAACCGTGCCTCTTATATACAAATGAGTACTGTTTAGTGTTTGAAAAAGTTAGACAGGAATTCACCGTGCAATCTTCTCTTCATTATTATTTTCTTGAACAAATGATTTCAGACACATCAATGCCCTTTTAATTCTCCTTCAGTATTTAGCTCAGATTCTAGAATTCAAATGCCCAGCAATCATGAGCTGTACTTTTTTTGCAGATGTGTCCAGAGGAATGGTTGGGTATTGTGGACACAGTAATGGTCACCAAAAATCCCATTTGCTCCCCTGGATTGCTCTTTCCTTCTGCAGTCAGATGACAATGTATGACAGCTTTCAGCAATGAGATGTTGGTGGAAGTGGCCATGTGACTCATGTTCTGAGGCAATACAAAAGCCATGTGTAATTCTCCAGCCTCTATTTCCTGACAAAAGGACAGAGGAAGCAATGGGTTCCAGATGGTGCAATTACAAGATGATAGAGTCTCCATCTGCCTGCATCCCTGGGTGAGTGAGGGGAGCAGAACCCCTTATCAACCAATGATGGGTGGCAGCACAAGCGAGAAACAAGCTTTTGTTGTTCTTAAACCACTGACATTTGGGGTTCATTTGTTTCTGTAGTAGAATCCAACCTCTTGTGATGAATACAAGAGCCTTTAATGTTCCATAAGCTCCATCGCCTCTACCCAAGGCTGTTCAAAATCATCCTGAAATTGAAACTAAAATAACCTGACTTCTATCTAAACAGAGCTTCAGGACAGAACTTCTGATTCTTTCTCCAATTATATTTATATCCCTAAGCCCCTTGGTAGAGGAATTCTTGCAGCTGCTTTGTTTATTTATTTTGGTAATTTGAGAATACTTGACACTCAAGTTGTTTTCCTTTTATTTTTCTTAATAACCTTATAGCAAGTAGTTATTTAAATAATAGAAAATTAAAAAAAACATTTATTCAATCAATGTAATATCAGTGAAAACATCTAAGTTGTTTGTCTTTTTACTGTTTTTTTAGATAGATGATAGATAAATAGATAGATAGTTATAGATATGTAGATATATACAACAAAATGTATACAGGTGGACACTTGGGTCAATGTTGCTCAGACAGTAGTTTGCCATAATCAGAAGTGTCTGGATGCTGATGGTAACCACTTTGAGCACCTCTTGTAATTGCAGAAGTAAAACATGACTTGTATTCATATTTTATTATCGGTACATATTGAGTATTACAATTTTAATACAGTTTTCCAGTCTTAAAATATGTATACATTTTTTGGTATATATATATATATATATATATATATATATATATATATATATATTCATATTCACACACACACACACACACACACTGAAATATTATCCAGCCATAAAAAAGAAGGAAATGCTGCCATTTGCAACAACATAGATGGACCTTGAAGGACTTATGCAATTAAAGAGCGAGAGCGAGAGCGAGAGCGAGAGCGAGAGAGAGAGAGAGAGAGAGAGAGAGAATGAGAACTGAGATTGTTGCATGATGACCATTTCCAATCCCAGTGATCGCTATCAGAAAAAAGCTGGGAGAAACAAGGGGGTGGGGGGAAGAACAATTTAAGTAGTCAGTGATTTTTCTTGATTCCCTCTTCAATAAGTATACACCCTGGTGAGATGAGTTGATGTATCATCACCTGTTACCCAAAATATCTGTTACCATAAGCCCCTTATGAAGTGACCATCTTGCTGTTCTATGTGCACACTTTTACTCTTCAAAGATGCACAATTTTTGCATAAAATGACTCATAAATGTAAACTATCCATTACTGAATGCCTAAAGTACCAGAGATCTATTTCATCTTTGGAGGAAAAGAGGTGTTGAAAATATTGAGAAATGTGTTGATGTCCAATATGATGCCTTGCTAAGGAATTTTCAAGTGTAGTTTTGATGGCATTCAATTTTGCTTTACATATTATGTGTGGAACTTAACCTCTGTTAAGACAGGTTTTCACTCACTTCAATATAAACATTGGATTTATCCAGTTGAAAGAACCTCCTTGAACTAAACCTCCTTTGAGTTCTCTGAAGATAGCTGCTGATGGAAGAGAGGAGTCACTGGTGGAACTATGTTACCTTAGCAGCCAAATATTTGATTACTTTAAGGAGTAAGCTCAGATTTCTTTTTCATTCTTTTGTGTTATAGTAAATAGTGGGATTTCTGTAAATTTGTTGACATGCATCAGGAATACTGAACTGAAAATTTAGGCTTGGAAATATTGAGGCTCTCATATCCTTTCTGTACTATTTTAGTTTATTTCACCACAAATCAGATTCTAAAGCATCTTTTACTGGATGAACAGTGAACAGCACTATTTATTGGAGCATCAATGAGTATTTGAGGCCACTCAATAGTAAATAGTTTCTGAATAAATGTCTTGCTGTGGAAAGAAGTCATGAGTTGAACAAGGGGAGATTGCTGTATCTGTCGAATGTTGACACTTTGCCATGATCTGCTCTCACCCAGTGATGGCTTCCTCATTTCCTTCTTAAAGGAAGTATGGCTATGTGAGTAGTCAGTGATTTCCTTAAGACAATCTGTGCACTTAAGACCTAAGAGGACCTTCAGGGGAACAAATAGAGAGACATCTTGATGTTTTTTCGGACTGTGGAAAATGGAATAAGCTAGGGAAATTGGGAGTCTTACTTCACTACAGATCCACTAAGTAGTATAAATGTCCATAAGCAAATTAGGTGGGAACACCTGAGGTCCAGAAGCTTCCCGTGCTAACATCAGGAAGGGGGAAAGCTAGAAAATAAAGACAATAAAGGCCAGGCAGTTTTTAGCAATCTGTGACTCAGTGGAGAAGAACTTCATGTCTTCTTTCTCCGGTTGCTGATTGCTGCTTGGAGAAGCAACAACGGCTTCATTGGGTTTGTTGCTGTCCTGGGCTGTAGCGTTCCCTATGTCACTATTGCTGCCTTCTTAGTGGAACCTGTTTATCTTTCTTATGGCTGCAGAATCTCCAAGTATGTCTCCTTGGAATTTGGGAAATATGATATAAGATTTGGTCTCAGAATGACATGATTAGTCAAAAAAGTCTTTAGTTTCATAGGGGATAGGATTTTATAAGATAAAGATATCTTTACCTTTTATAAGATGTGTGTGTGTGTGTGTGTGTGTGTGTCTGTGCGTGAGCACATACATATGTTAGTGTAAAAAGTCTTTCACACTGGGATGAATATAAATGATGAGTGATGAGCTTGTTATTTTGAATCGGAGAAGCTGGGTAATCGCACCACGATAATGGTTAAGAAGTTGATTCTGGGGGCACTCTAGATTCATATCCCAGCTATATCAGTAGCTTGACCTTGGGTACACCACTGAATCTCTCAATGCTCGCTTTCTTATCTGTAAAATGGGGGAAATGTAGCTATCTTATAGGGTGTTGAGAATATTAAAGGATGTAAGAGTAGTAAAGATAAAACAGCTCACAAAACCCCTAGAATTTTAGTTTTCTATGTAAAGCAGGCCATGATGAGAGCTTAAGTCATTCCCAGAGCTTGGCAATGGAATCCTACTTCAGTGCTTAAGGGTTGTGGTCTGACCCATTGCTCATGCCCATAGAACTAATGCTTCAGTATAGACACTCTGAGATGTAGACCAGCATTCATTTGCCACCATTTGAGGTTGCATTGGAATCAATTTATTAGTCCCAATGAAGATAAATTCTTTTGATCCACAGGTCAAAGTAACTGTACACATAATGTGAAGGTCATATTAGGTCTGACCACTTTACAGTGTCTCTCCAGACTAATGAATGTTTGGATGTTTATCTCTGTAACTTGAGAAAGGAATCAGAAAACCCTAAACTGTAAAGGAATCTGAGTTGGTGTTCAAGGTATCTAGAGAAAAGCTCTCCACCTCAATATTTATTTTTCTTCTTAGAGCTTATATTGTCAGAGTTGGCACTACTCTCTATGGCTAAGCTGAACATTATGACTATTATAAGATCTAATTTATATAAAACATATTAAATCACATTTACATCACACTAAACATACTTCTAAAAACATTGAAGTAATTGTCATTATTTTGCTTTTGAAATCATTTAACTACAAGAACAAATAGAATTTATGAGGAGCTATCATTTCTTGACAATTTTGTGTACATGAGCATTCTTGCAAAGTGAGAAAAATTGGATCCACAAATTGCTTTTGAATACAATGTTATTTTTTATGAATACTAAATTTAACTACTGATGAAGTAGCTGATTTTAAGCTTTATATATTTTTGTGGTCTACATTTTGTAGATTTTGTTTTATAATTTTGTTTTCATATTTCAATGCTAATAGCTTTGTTTTTCCAATTCTCATATTTTAACAGAATCTTAGAAAGGTCATAAGTCTATAGGTTTATGCTTATGCAGAGAAAATTTAAGTTGAAATTTAAACAGTTCGAACCATGATAAAAAAAATCTCAGCATTTGGTTATAGTTTATTTGTTATGATATTTATTTTTTATTATTATTATTTTTTATTATATTTTTAAGGTTCTTTGGGGAATTGGGAGAGGGGAACAGTGTTGGGGAATTGGGGAAAGGGACCAGCCAAGTTGTTGTTCTTCAATCTTCGTTGTGGAGGGCGCCAGTTGTCATCGAGCTTCCCATTGACAGCTCATGGCCTCTAAGCTCAAGGTGCTAAGTTCAGTCTTAGTTGTGGGTAGGTGTAGGCACCATCCCATGCGGGAGTCGAACCAGCAGCCTTGTTGTTAAGAGTGCACACTCTATCCACTGAGCCATCTGGGCGGCAGCTCAGCTCAAGTGCTGAGTTCAGTCTTAGTTGTGGGCGGACATAGCCCACCATTGAACAGGCCATCTTGTTGTCACACCAGCTGAGCCATCCTTGTTGGCAGCTCAGTGACAGCTCAGCTCAGGCTTAGCATTCACTGGCCCATGCGGGAATCCAACCAGTGGCCCTGTTGCTTAGAGCCCACACTTTAAGCCAACTCTAAACCAAATGAGCCACTCAGCTGGCCCTATGAGGTTTATTTTAATGTAAGCCGTAGTCCCATTGACCATATATGCTTTAAAAGTCAGATTATTTTTGATTTTTAGAAAGTGAAAACAGCATATATTCCATTTTTATAATGGTCCTAAAAGTATCTTGGGAAGTACTCTTAATCAATCTCACTAGCATTTCTGTGATGAAAGTTATGAATATTCACCAAATGGGACTAAATAAATAAAATGCTTAAGATTAGTTCAGGTCAGGTTTTATCACTAAATCTATTCATGTCAGATGAAATTTTGCTGCCAAAAGGCTTATGAAAAAGCTAAGTTTTCCGAGCTTTTTACATTTTGGAATATTGTTGAGGGATTATAGACATATGACCTACAATATACAGGCCGTTATTAGTGTTAGATAATTTACTTGACTTGTGAGATTACAAAGGGAAGCTATTACCATCTTCATTTTATGGCTAGAAAAGCTGGGATATAGAGCAAATTAATGATTTTTTCTAGGTGATACAAAAAGTAAGTGGTCAGAATGGAGATGAAACCAGAGTTTCCTGTGTCTCATCCCAGGGATCTTTCCAATTTGTTTCACAGCCTCCATAATTATCCAAATGGTTGTTTCACTTGCAGCTTGCTTGGCCTGTGATGGCCACCATTTCTCTAGACAGGCCAGGACTCCTGCACTTGTCAACATAACAGTGTTGTGTGTAGTTACATTAGCTTTTTTTTATGCCTTGGGGTACTGATTGTATAATTGTTCTAAAGAAAAGCTATAGAGCTTATATAACAAAATATACATTTGTTGAGATTAGCTAAATTAGGAGTAACTCTTCCTTGCAAGGCCTATTTTACTAGTGATTTCCTGTCCTTCCTTTGCTGAAGTCAAGAGAACCAAAGATAGCTGGATTCCTGCTGCATCTCCTCCTAGCTCTTAAAATTTCCTGCTCTGTTTCACTGGCACCACACATGCCCCACCCACGGTGCATTTTATTGCTGCAGCTGTTTCATTTGCCAGCTTTTGTCAGCACAGAGGTTTGTTTCCGAAGTGACGGCTTAAAATAATTCACCTGATGTAGTCTCCTTGGACAACTGAAACCTGAATTATTTTCACAACACCTGAGGACAGAGAAGCCTATTTCATCACTTGTGGTGTCTTGGGCAGAAAGTTGACATTAAAATTCAGGTTTTCCCTTTGCATGCCAGCATTCATGTATTCCTTTATTTGTCTGTTCATCCAAGAAGCATTTATCAAAAATACAGTTGCTTAGGAGGTCACATGAAGATCACTTGACAGCTGTGTCTCTGGAAATCTAGTTGGGGAAATTATACTTTTCCACACTTGCAAAGAAAAGTCATAAATTGGCCTAAGCATTCACAACTTTCCAATGGAGTGAGTCAAGACAACATTCATTTTTTGACAGTCACACCTAAGAAGCCAGGCAGAGCAGTTAAATGTCATAGTTCATAGCAGTGGGCTTTAGTGACATATGTCTTGGGTTCAAAACTGGCAAACAATTTACTAGGCTGGCTAGTTTGGAGAAGTTACCTATACATGGCATATATTTATAGGTACACTTGTGAGTCCCTCGACTTTAGGTTCTGTTGTCTGTGAATGGAGGGTGATAGTTTTGCTGAGGTGTTTATAAAGACATGTGTGTATGTCAGTTGACCCTGATGGTGATACACACCAGAAATAGTTTTCTTTCCAGTTACTGCCCTCTGAACTATTCCATCATATCTTCCTCTTCTGTCTCTTAGTAAGAGACTCTCTTTTTATTGCCTTTAACAATAAAGACAGTATTAGTTTCAGGCATTAAAAAGTTCCTGTCTAGTTTAAATTAAAAATGTACATAAACAACCCAAATAGTGGGAGAAGATAGATTTCAAATATATATGTGTGGCAAATGACTCGTATCTACTGTATGTAACAAACTTCTACAAATCAGTGAGAAAAAGACAGACGACCCAATAGAAAAATCAGCAAAAGACTTAAACAGAAACTTGAACAGACGAGGGTATCCCAGTGGCTAATAAGCCTATGAAATGGTGCTTAAATCCATTAGTCACCAGAGAAAAAGCAAAAACTACAATGAGATGCTACTACATAGCTACCAGAATAGCTAAAATGAAACTATAGCAGCTACTGTGTATTGAAGAGAATACGGGGCAACAGGAAATTTCAGTCAGTTGCTGACGGGAATATAAATTGATTTTTTCTAACATAGGAAAACTCTTTGGCAAGATCTATTAAAACTAGACATAAGCATAAACTGTGACCCAGCAAATCCACTCACAGGTATATACCAATAGAAACGAGTATGTGTTTTCACAAAAGGCGTTCTTTGTGATGTTCAGAGCAGTAATATCCATAATAACCCCAAATCAAAATTCCCACATCATCAAATATTATATGACAATGCAAATCAATGATTTACAACTCTAGGCAGAAACATCGGTAAATCTCACAAGTATAATATTGAGTGAAAGAATCCAGTCTCCAAAAAGACTACATATTCTATGATTCAATTTATTCAAAGCATAGAAACAGAAAAAGCTAATCTCTAATATCAGAAGTCATGTTTTGGGCTGGCCGAGTGGCATGGTGGTTAAGCACTGGCTTGGGACACCAGAAGCCTTGGTTCAGGTCCCACATATGAGGGTCAGTGACACTGCCCTCTAAAAAAAATAAATAAAAAAATAAAAAAAGGCATGTTTTGGGCGGGTAATAACTGAAAGGAGACAAGAAGGAACTCTTGTTTCTTGATTAGGATTCTGATTATATGGTGTGTTCAGTTGGTAAAAATTTGTTCAACTATATACTCATGATAGGTACACCTTTCTATATGTTATATTTCAGTAAAATTCTTTTCATTTTCTTGCAGCCTTGATATATTTTTCACCTATCCTTCACTTTGCTTTTCTATACCTCCGCATATCACCTATGTATTCTTTTTACATTCCTATTATTATTAAGACTGTCTTGAGCTTTAGAATTCCACAAACCAGAAACCCAAGGAGCCCTGCACTGGAGTAAGTAAGCTCTTCTTACCTTGCACATCCAGGCAGAGCTCTCTCTATGGCTATGGTCCCTGAGCCCTAAAAGCCATGATGGGGTACAGGTTTCTTAAGGTGACTGACTACCAAATACTGAAGTCTTCCTAAAGATTGAGAGGTAGGTGGAACTGGCAAGTTCACCACATCAGTAAAGCCAAAAGATACTCCTAAATAGCTCTATATTTTTGGTCTCCACAATTTTCTTAGAATGTCCTTACAGCCTTATGTTTCAATTTTCCCAGTGTCTTTCCTTCATTCTTCCCTTCTTTCTTCCTAGTTTATTTCCTTTCATCCAGGATTTGGATGCTTATTATGAACTAGACAATGGGCTAAGTGCTGAGTACAATAAGATGAAAAAGCCATAAACTTGAGCTTCCAGTACCTTCCCTTTCAGCTGGATAAAGTCACAAAACTGATTAGCTGTTAACTTCCTTTCTTATAACCATTACCTAAAGGTAGAAGGTCCTCATTTGGGAACAACATGCTAAAAATAAAACTACTCCCATTAGCCCCTTCTGAGCAAATGGTCACCTAAGGAACACATTCAAAAGACAATGTCTTTGTTTGCAAAAGATATAAAATTGCTCTCAGTAGGGAGGACAACACATAGGATATTAAAAGTTAAGATAAACAAAGATAATAGGTTTAACTCATTGTTAGCTAGACTTTTCTGGTTCTTTAACATTTTAAATAATATTGATTCCAACACCCAGTTCATGGTCTTTAAAAGTCCAAGTCTTTTCTTAAATGTCCCCTGTTATCTCTGGTCTTAATAAGTGGAAGTGGAAATTTTTGTTCTCCACCCTGGAGTGACCACAAATACGGGACTTCTCCTTGTTCCTCCCTGCAAAGGAACTACAAATAAAGAATTTTTATTGCATGTTTTAAGGTTTGTGGGGAAGGGTTACATTAGATACCATAGAGCAAATAGCTAGAGTGTACTAATAAAATTCTAATAAATTTTTTGTTGTTGTTTCACCACCACCATCAGCATGTGGCACTTGTAGCAGGTTTCTCAAGCATCCTCCTGGCTTCTCTGTGGGCCCAGCTGAAATTGTCTCCTTGTCTCATGGTGAGAATTTTATCACTCATCTTCTGTGGTTTTGGTTTCTGCCAGCCCACATGCCCACAGGTTTTATACCTTTTGCACCAGTGGTTTTGTTTTCCCAAAGATATTTTCATCCTTAAGTGGAGCCCTAGTACCCATTCTTGGTACTAAATTGTTCACATTCATTGCCTAGGATGGTAGGCCAAATCTAGCTTTGGAGACAGTTTTCTTGATCCTAGCTTATCTCCGTACTTCAAAAGCAGTGACCTCACAAAACATTCTCGAAAGGAAACAGAAAAGCTGATTTTGATTAAAGAAGGCTTGACCCAAATTTTCTCAATGATGAGTAGAATCACCGGAGTCAGGGATGAAATATCAAAAATGTGTTGAGAAATAAGAGGCAGAGTGGCTTTCTTCTTCATCTTCCTGAGGAGTGATTTTGTATTTCCAGCCTCTTCTTCTTGCGATGTTCTCCTAGGGTCTCCTTTTGCCTAGAAACATTTTCCTTCATCCTTTGGGTATTTCTTCAGCTATAAACAACCCTGAGAAACCTTTTACACTTAGCTACAGAAATTTAATCCCTGTCTACCATGATTTCCTCTAGCACTTCTTTATCTCTCTAATAAAGCAGTTATTTCAAGATAGTAAATTTGGGAACATTTGAGGTCTTGCTCCCAGCATATGTCATTGGTTTGGCTCAAATAAACTCATAAGCATAACAACAGGAAAAAAAGATAGCAAATTTGATTTTGTGTGACTGCCGTCCCTACTAAACTGTGACTTATTTGAGATTTGGGGAAATGCCTGGTCATAGGATTTGTTCAAAAACAATGTGTTTCTTAAAGTGATTGGTAAATGAGGGATGATGGCAGAATAATAGGCAGTTGTGCTGATTCATATCTGAGTTTGCCCAGTATATTAATTAAAATAATTAATTGTATTAATTAAATTAATACAATTAAAGAAGAAAACTTAGCAATATATAAATATCTTAAGGAAAAAAAGAAAACCTAACTATTTTGTCAATATACCTTCCTTTATGTAAGAAATAGATGATTTAGTGGCTTCAAGAACTGCTAACTTTGTATTGTTTTTCTTTCTTTTTCTTTTTTTTTTTTTGAGGGCAGTGTTACTGGCCCTTATATGTGGGACCTGAACCGGGGCCCAACTAGCGCTTAACCACCGCGCCACTCAGCCGGCCCTGTATTGTTATTAGGGAAGACTGCAAGTGCGGATTAAGATGTTGCAAAGTTGTCGTGTGTGTGTGTGTGTGTGTGTGTGTGTGTGTGTGTGTGTGTGTGTTTAAATCACTGGTGTAGAAGGGTACTATTAGATTTGTAGAGGAGAAAGGACTTTTCATGTATCTTCTTAGGTTCTGTGGTTGTGCCTGGGAATTAAACTGACAAAATTTAGACAGGAGAAAAGCATACCAACTTTATGTTAATAATTGATGTTAATATTTTTATGTGGCAGAGAAGCCTTTATAGAAAAAAATAATGACCCTAAGAAGTGAGTAGACCTGACATCTTATATGCCATTTTAACAGAAAATGATGAATTATGGAGAGATGACCAGATAAAGAAAAAGAAGGTTTGGGCTAGGGATGGTGTGAAAGTTATTAAGAAATATGTGGGAGAGACTAATGGAAGAGAAGGGTTATTTGAGTAGGTTTGTTTATACAGGCCCACATCAGCATCAGCCCCAGGCTCCCCTGATAAGAAGGTTCTTCTGTTCCTGGTACAGGGAAGGCACCCGCTTTCAGGTAGAAAGGGGAGGTTAGAGAACCCTCACTGCACCCACTGTTTCTCAAGTGTCTTCAGCTCAACATAACACTCCAATGTGGCATGTTTTGGGGAGCCATAATCTGATCCCCTTCAGACTGTAGTTTTAATTTTGATGAAGATGGGCTCTATTCAAAGTAAATGTCTTCAAGAATCTACACCTCTGAGGAGGAGATACAAGGAGGATTGCAAAGTCCAAGGCAAAGGGCTTACAAAAGATGGTAGGTTCAAATGATGGTAGAAATTTAATTGTGCTAACATTTTAAAGGTTTTTATTGTATGTGTTCAATCTCTAGTCCAAAGTTATGTAAGTTTTGATTGACCTGCCAGAATCCTGTTTCCCATAAGTCTATTATTTTTCACATGCAGTGTGCAAATTTTTTCAGTAAAGTAAAATGCATGTTTTTGCAATTCCTAGCCAAAAAAAAAAAAGCTCTCAAAAATATTTGCTAAATGGGAAGGAATTATAACTCTGGGGATATAATATTCCCAGAACTTTTTACCTGAGTGTCTCTTAGTTATAGCCGAGCTCACCTTCTCTCAGAATCCTAAAGAATTATCTATGTTGACAGTCCCAACTCCTTTGTGAAATAAACCATTTCTGTTTCTCATTATGCCTTATTTATCCTTGTCCAAACAGAAACTCTTAATTACCTGAGTGTCGGTGTTTCCCATTAGACTATGAATATTGCCAAGCTTGGTACCTGATAGGCGCTCCACAAATGTATAACTGTTGAATGAATGAATTGATGTTGAATGAATGGTTGTATCATTTCACAACCTAGAATCTTAATTTCTCTTGTGAGAGATAGAAAATGACAAGGTTTATTCATCAACAACCTTCTCTGGTCCCACAAGGAAGCTATTTCTAATAACATCTTGCATTTATTGAGTACTCATAATCCCCACAACTACCATATCAAGGAGTACTTTTATTATCTCCATTTTATAGATGAGAAAACCAAAACTGAGAGAGATTACACAATCTGCTGATACCAAAGAGCCAAAAAGTGGTAGAGCTGAGGGGTTCATGCCCAGGTAGTCTGATTTCAGACCCTAGTTCTTAACTGGCACGTGATACTACCTCCAAATTTCAGCAGACTTATTTCCCTGTCAATGCCCTGCCAATGTGTGTGTGTGTGAATACTGTGTTTCATCACAACTGAAGTCAAAGGACTTGTAATTTTGAGTGACTCCAGGGTGCTGCCCTCATTGGATGTAACTGGAGACTTTCTCTAGAAGAAACAGAGGACTTATTTTAGCCAACCATTTTCATACTTACAGATTCATTTAACCTTATCCAGAATTGTATTGCCACTCTTAATCAGCCTAACTACTGGAACCATGTCACCTTTCTAGTGCTTAAAAACCTGATTTCTCTGCCTACCTCCTCCTCAACCATTCTATGCATGTCTTCTCTGCTATGTTTTGTCTGGCCTGGCAAGGTGAGAAATTCAACAACCACTCCTCTTCCTTCTTCTGTAATCTTTGATTTACACAAGGTGCCAAAAAAATGTATACACATTTTAAGAAAGAAAGACTGTATTAAAACTGTAATGATATATGCCAATAACAAAAAATGAATACAAGTCACATTTGACTTCTGCAATTACAAGAGGTGCTCAAACCATCAGTGTCCAGGCACTTCTGATTATGGCAAACTAATGCTTGAGCAACGTGGATTAAAGTGTCCACTTGTATACATTTTTTTGGCACTCCCGATATTCTTTGATAGTGTATAGTACTGTGGGAGAATATTCCAGAAGGCCACTCACCACCTTTGATTCCCTAACTTCAGGTTTAGAAAGTTTACTCTTTCTTAAGTCTCAGTCAAATAATTAGACAAATCTACTTAGCTTCTGAAATGCCGTAAACCCCTATAGATTAAGACATAGAGATAATTATGTAAATTAGTGACAAGATGACATAAGATAATGCTTTAAAAAAAATGCAACGTCCAAGTTCTGTATAGGAGTTTACAATAATTAGAAGCAGGTAAGCAAGACTTTCCCTAATGGAAGCCCCTTGGGAGCCTATTGTAAAAGATATAAAATAAAGACTCAGAATTAATGAGTGGTTTCTAAATCATTTCTATTCCAGGGTGTAGTGGTACTGAGGATATTTGAATATAAGTTATTATCTTAAGTAAGTTAAAATAGACCTACCACCACAAATTATCCCCCAAATCATAACCCCCCAAATTATGTGGTTATTTCAGTTATTGTCAGGGCTAACTTTTTATGCATAAGATTCCATTTAATTCCTTCCCAAATAATTGAAAATTCAATATTTGAGAGCCTGTGTTCTTAACATTTATTCTACTTGTTCTGTAGAAAGTAGAGTTCGTGTGTATGTGCTTGTGAGAGAGGTCATGCGTATAGGCGCTCATGTATATATATGCTTATATGTATGTAGTGTAGATTTCTGTGTTCTGTGCAAAAGTATTCTTATCAAAAAAGAGAAAACTAAGGGCTGGCCAAGTGGCGCGGTGGTTAAGCGCTGGCTTGGGAAGCCAGCGGCCCCGGTTCGGTCCCACATATGAGGGCCAGTGACACTGCCCTCAATAAAATAAAAAAATAAACAACAAACAAACAAAAAAATAAAACTATAAAGAATCAAATGTCGGGCCAGCCGAGTGGCCCCGTTGGTTAAGCGCTGGCTTGGGAAGCCAGTGGCCCCGGTTTGGTCCCACATATGAGGGCCAGTGACACTGCCCTCAAAAAAAAAAAGAAAAAAGAGAAAACTAGAGAGGTTTTTATTTGTTTGTGTATTGGTTTTCTCTGTAGATCTGAATTGATTGTCTTATGATAGGTATTCAAAGTTATTTTGAACAGTTTCACTGAATAAATGAGGAAAGGAGTGGGACTAGAGACAAGTTGGTATAATCTGTGATTTTGTAGGAAACCAGAACAAAGTTTTAAAGATATTTTTTCTCTAATTTGGGATGTAGAAGGAAATGGTGCCCTTTACAACTCGCTATTCTTTGAAGCCGGTATTTCAGAGATTTTTTTTTCTCCTTTAAATTGGATAATTTATAAATGAATTATCCCAAGGGAACTCTTAAAATCAAAGAAAAAAAAATATATGCTGCTTCAAAATTGATTTGTCACCAGTACTTTGTAGCCTAAACATTTTTCATGTAATTCATTTTCAAACAATTTTCTGATAATTATTTGATTTTACAATTCTGTATGCTAAATGTCAGAAATATGCAAATAATATATATGGGAGGAAAGAACATAAAGTGTCTCTTGGGGAACATTTCAGCTGCATCTCTCATATCTCATGGAAATGGATCATTACATCCCATTAACTCAATTTTAGTATTTGGGTTGAGTTGGGAAAAGAGAAAAACAATATTCATGCTGAGGCCTTTCATCATCAGGTGCTATGGCTGGTGTTTTCTGGGTGTCTGATTTAATTCCCCAGGAAGTCCTAAGAGGAAGGCTGAATCCTGGTTTTACAGATGGAAGACAGGAGGCAAAGAAAGGTTGGGGAATTTGCCTCCTTTACAGTGAGTTTAAACAAAGTTTTTACAGCTCTTTCAAACTCTTTCCACTATAGATGTGGTTCTGAAACTTGAATGGACATGAGAATCCCCTGGAAGACTTACTGACCTTCAGACTTTTCCATTCAGTAGTAGTTCTGAGGCTGATACTTGCCATTTCCAACATGTCCCTAGGCGAGTTTGATGTAGCTGTACTTGGGGCCACTCTGTGAGAACCCTTGCCCTATAACATGGACTGGGTTCTCTAAACCCAGGTCAACCATGCTCTGTTCATAAAAAGTCAGTATTCAGTGCCTGAGTGAAATCTGGAAAATCCATAGCCCGTTGTGCTCTATGCTCCACAAATGTAGTGCAGTTGACCTTGGAAAGTGAGGGGGTTTGTCTGGGGGTCCTCAAGGCCACAGGGTAAATGTGATACCTCTTCAAGGAGGTACCAGTTTTTCTTGATGATAAATAGTGTAACATGCTATTTTTATATGAACACAAACACACATATAAAATGTGTGATGGAGTAGAATACAAATGCACGTGGATTCCTAAGATAAAGCTCTAGATTTCAAAGGAAGTTTGCCCTTTAGGCTACGCTTCAAGTCTCAGAGCATGTATATGTATGCTTGCTCTCCTCTGGCAATAAAAGGATTTAGCTCAGAAAGAAAAGAAGGTTAATTTACACCGATATTAAATACCTTCTTGAGTGCAGAGTGTCTATCTCTGGATTGAGATTCTAGTCTCTTCCCTGACCTTCTAGTGAGCGTTCCTCAGGCTTTAGCCTTCAGAACCAGGTCCATTGACCTTTTTCTGAGGACATATAGACATTTCAGCATTAGAAATGACACTGCTGTTTAACACTGGATGCTATAAACTTCAAATTAAAAGAATATATATACATGTTTTTAAGGAAATTGAATGTGTTTTAAACATGTTGTCTTCATGGAAGAAAAGAATCTAAAGTCAGTTTTGGGGGATTTCTTCATTCACTCTGGGTCCTAGAAAAATATTTGGGCTTCACCCCAAAATTTGGGCATGTACATGCGTGCGCACACACACACACACACACACACACACACACACACACACACACCGGTAAATATAGTCCTAGGTTTTGGAATACACTAGTTCCTAACTCAGGTGCCCATTGTCCTAGGCTATATCATCCATTTGAAGTAAGTGGTTCTGTTCTTTTTATGCCAAGCATGAGCACTAGACCCGATTTAGGTCCCCAGTGTGTAGTTCTACTCAGAGCGCTCACACTCACCTCCTCCTAAAAGTTACCTCATTACTGTTTTTATATGGCCCACAAGTTAGGAATGATTCTGTAGCTTTACATGGTTGAAAAAAAATCAAAACAGGAAAATGTTTCACGACACATGAAAATTGTAAGAAATTAAAATTTCTATTATAAGAAGTGCAGTTTCCATAATAAAGTTTTATTGGAACACAGCCTAATTTCATGATATCTACAGCAGCTTTTGGCTGCTTTCATGCTACAAAGGCAGAGATGGGTACTTGTGATAGAGAACTTGTCGCCCATGAAGCCAAAAAAGATTTCCTGTTTGGCAGAAAAGTTTATAGATCTCTGGTCTACACTGGATAGGAGGCAGGCCCAGTTCTGCCTTTCCCTAAAGGAACCTGTACGACTTAGATCCGGAATCAGACCAGTTCCACCTACAGAGTAGTATCTCTCCTCTGTGTATTCTTTCCCCATTGGAAGCTTTGGTAGCTAGCAGTTGTCTGAAAGCCTGACAACACTTTGTAACAAAAACAATAATGTGTCCTTAAAATAGGAGTCCAGGCTCAGAATTCATGGCTTTCAGAGATGAGGGTGGGAAAAGCACTCCCTGCTCATTCCTGTAGCAGTGTGTGTGTGTGTGTGTGTGTGTGTGTGTGTGTGTGTGTGTCTGTCTGTGTGTATCCTAAATTAATGTCAGTACATTTTCTTGGCCTAACACTTAAAGTCTTTGCAAGCAAAGGCTCTGAGAAAACAGGGATGTGTATGGGGTTTGCCCTTTATCCCACGGATACAAGAAACTACAGCAGGTAAAGAACTTTGTGCATCTCCTTGGGTGATGATGTTGGTAGTGGTATAACATTTTGGCTTTTTCTCCAGTGAGAAATATACTCACTTACTCACGTCTCCATCCTGCATTCTCCCAGAAAGCAGAGCCTGAATCTGCTAAGCTTGCTTGCAGCTAGTAAATTACAGAAGGTGGATCCAGGGAATAGGGACTTGGGAGACAAACAGGAATAGAGGAAAAGCCAAGGCAAGGGTATGTTCTTTGTACTTCCTTCTTCCTTAAACAAATAGCTGTATTGTGATGTAATGAACATAACATAAAATTCCTCAATTTAAAATAATACAATTTAATAGATTTTAGTTTATTCAGAGTTGCGTAATCATCACCACATTTTTAGAACATTTTAATTATCCCCAACAGAAACTTTGTATCTAATAACAGTCACTTCCTGTTTTCTTCCAACCCTTTCTCAGATCCTAGTAACCATCAATCTACTATACTTTCTGCCCCTATGGATTTGCCTATCCTGGACAGTTCATGTAAATGGAGTCACATGAGACAGTCTTTTTTCACTTAACATGGTTCAAAGTTCATCATAGTAGCATGTATCAGTACTTTACATTTTTTATTGACGAATACCATTCCCTTGTTTTTTTTTTTATCCGTTCACCCATTGGTGGACATTTGAATTGTCTCTACTTTTTGGATATTATGAATCATGATGTTAGGAACATTGGTTTTTACATAGATGTATGTTTTAAATGTTTTGGGGTACATTCCTAGGTATGGGATTGCTGGATCCTATGGTAGCTCTATGTTTAGTCTTTTGAGGAACTGCCAGCCTGTTTTCCAAAGTGATTGCACCATTTTATGATTCTACCAACAAGTTCTCTACATTCTTGACTTGTTATTATCTGTCTTTTTTAGTTTAGCCATCATAGGGGGTGGGAAGTGGCTTCACATTTTGGTTTTGATTTGCCTTTTCCTGATGGCTAAGATGTTGAACATCTTCTGTATGCTTATTGGTTATTTGTAAATCTTTGGAGAAAATTTATATTCAGAAAATTTATATTATGATTTTTTAAGTAAGTTTACAGTATTTGCCCATTTTTCAATTGAAATATATTTTATTATTGAATTATAAGAGTGTTTTTCATATTCTAGGTTCAAGAACTTTATTAGATAGGTGATTTGCAAATTTTTTTTTTCCATTCTGTACATTGTATTTTCACTTTTTGGCGGTATCCTTGGAAATACAAACATTTTAAGTTTTGATATAGGTCAATTTATCTAATTTTTTCTTCTGTCACTGCTTTTGGTGTTAAATATAAAAAAGCTTTACCCATTCTGTAGTCATGAAGATATACTCCTATGTTTTCTTCAGAGAATTTTTATAGTTTATATCTCACATTTAGGTAAGTCCATCATCCATTTTGAATCAATTTTTCTTTATAGTGTGTGTGAAGAAGGGGGTGTGGCTTGATTCTTTTGCATGTGCTATTGTCCTAGGACCATTTTTTTTCAGACTGTTCTTTCACCTATTGGATTGTCTTGGCACCCTTGTCAAGAATTAATTGGCCATATATGTGAGGGTATATTTCTGGACTCTCAATTCTATTCTATTGGTCTATATGTCTATTCTTATGCCAGTGCCCCCCTGCATTGATTACTATAGCTTGATAGTAAATTTTGAAATTGGGAAGTGTGTGCTACAGACTAAATATACTGGGCATGCCAGAAAAATGTATACAAGTAGACACTTTGGTCAACATTGCTCAAGCAGTAGTCTGCTGTAATCAGAAGTTTCTGGATGCCGATGGTAACCACTCTGAGCACCTCTTATAATTGCAGAAGTCAAATGTGACTTGTATTCATCTTTTGTTATTGGAACATATTGAGAATTACAATTTTAATACAGTCTTCCTTTCTTAAAATGTGTATATATTTTTTGGCACCCTCTGTATGTGTCCCCCAAAACATGCATGTTAAATTCCAATGCCCAATGTGATGGTATTTGGACATGAGGCTTTGAGGAGTTGCTTAGGTCAGGAAGGTGGAGCCTTCATAAATCTGATTGATATCCTTATGGGAGAGATTCCAGAGAGCCCCCTCACCCTCTTTTCAGTCTATAAGGACACAGGGAAAAGAAGGCTATGCATGGACCAGAAGTGGTCTTTCACCAGACATTATGTCTGTAAGCATCTTGATCCTGGACTTCTAAGCCTCTAGAACTGAGAAATTCCTGATGTTTATAATCACCCAGTTTACAGGTTATATTATAGCAGCCTGAAAAGACTAATACAGTATGAGTCTTCCAACATTATTTGTCTTCTTCAAGATTGTTTTGACTATTCTGAGACCCTTAAAATTCCATATGAATTTTAGGATCAATCTGTCTATTTCTTCTGCAAAGAAGCCAACTGGGATGTTGATAGAGATTGTGTTGATTCTATGATTTGCTTTAGTGAATATTGTCATCTTAATATTTAACTTTTTTGATCTATGAATATAGAAGTCTTTCCATTTGTTTAACTTTTTAAAATTTCTTTGAACATATTTTATCCTTTCCTAAGTATAAAATATATACTTCTTTTGTTAAAATACTTTCTTCCTGAGTATATTATTTTTTTATGCTATTGTAAATTGAATTTTTTAAACATTTCATTTTCAGGTTGGTCATTGTTAGAAAATAAAAATTGTATTCTGTATATTTACTTTGTACTACTCAAATGAGTTGAACTTGTTTATTCTAATAGTTTCTGTGTGTGTGTGTGTGTGTGTGTGTGTGTGTGTGTGTGTGTGTGTGTTTTAGAATACCCTACATACAGGATTATGTCATCTGAAAGTAGAAATAATTTTCATTTTTCCTTTTCTATCTAGATGTTTATTTCAAGTTCTTGCCTGATTGCTATACCTAGTGCCTCCAGTACAATTTGGAATACAAGTGGATAAAGTTAGCATCCATTCTCTTGTTTCTAATCTTAGGGGGGAAATTCTCATTTTTTTCACCATTCAGTTTGATGTTAGCTGTGGGTTTTTTCATAAATCACCTTTATCATGTTGAGAAATTTACCTTCTATTCCAAGTTTGTTATAGCTCTTTACCATGAAAGTGTCTTGGATATTGTCACATGTGTTTTCTGCATTTTGGGGGATGATTATGTGGTTTCTGCCCCCTTTTTTTCCCTATTTTATGGCATATTACATTGAAGTACTATTATGCAAATCTGTAGGTAGACAGACACTTCTAGGTAGAAGTTTATTATTGCATAAATGACTAGAATAATTGGCTTGAGTGAAGATGTGAATTAGGGTACAAAAGCCATACATTATATTGCACCCACTGAAGCATGTCAGTTTGCTTGTGCCTTCCATTATCTTTAATCATCCACAGAAACTTCAAAGTTGTGGTCACACCCCTTACCCCCAAATCTACCAAAGACTTAAACATGAGCATTAATGGAACAAGCTACTACTTCTGCGACTCTTTCTGGGTCTTTAATTAATATTCATTTCCTTTCTGTACCTCTCATTATAGATTTTCTTCATGTTTCCTTCAGCACTTCAGTGCAGATATGTTGCTGACCTGACAGGGTAGCTCAGAACTTTATCTCTGAGGCATGAGTTCTCAATTGTTTTACCTTTGTTGAGCCATGGTTTCTGCAATTCCTCGTTTACAGTTACCGCTCAGTGTGGAAGTACAAAGAGATGCCTCAGGGAATCCTCTAGGTACCATACGTACTCCTTCCTGGGTTTATTATATGGTATGCATGAGTTTGGTGGGTCATTAGGTGTTGTCGTGTAGGTAAAGGTCAATAGTACCAGAATAATGAATGTGATGAAAGCTGTGGCTGTGCTAATGCTTATTAGGCTCCTCATTGTATAGCAGCAACCCTACATCCTCATGGTAACAGATCAACTACAACTGCCAATATAATGACTCCTTTCCTTCTTGATGTTCTATTGTCATGAGGAGCCCAAAATGGCAAGGTGGTAGTTGTAGGTTCAGGTTCAATGAAACCCAGTTCATCAGACCTTAAAGTTTTAGGCACAAAATGAACAAATTCCCCAAACTGGAAACTGGACACAATGACCATTGTCTATCTTACTCATACCCTTTGGTTTTCTGGCCAATTGATTCTGGCTTTTAGGGACTTAGCATGATATGAATCAGCCATTGCTTCAGTATAAAATCCCAGAGCACAGTGTTCCAAATTCATAGGGTGTTGTCTTCATTTGAGACTTCACTGACCCATTCCATCATTCCATCAGGCTGATCGCTTCTGAATGATGTGATATATGGTAAGATTAGTGGATCAAATGATCAAATGCCCATCATTACACCGTTATCATCATATAAAGGGTCCTTTGGTTGATGATGATTGGTAAGATATGATGTGGGAAATGAGATGTTCTGAAAGCCTTTGCATGGTGCTGCTGACAGAGGGACTAGATTAGAAGGGCAATCCCATATCTGGAGTAGATATCAATTCTAGTAAGTAAAATTCTAGATAGAATTTGACTGATAAACATCAATCTTCCATAAGTGGCTGGCTGGTCTCCTCAGGTGATAGAGCCATATTGAAAGTTCAGCATCAGACTTTGTTCTGTCAAGGTGAATATTCTTAGTGACCTTTGTCAAAGGCATCTCATGCTATGGCTGGGGCTGTTTGACCCATGCGTAGCTTTCTTTCCTGCCTCCGTAGCAATTCTCTTCAAGGACCTTGTGCAGGGTCTGGGAACAGTGGTTACTTTATAGTGAACTATAATATGAAACACAAATATGAGCATGTGTTATACCCTTTGCAATAAGTTTATCCATCTGCCTCTTCCCAAAATTTCATTGTCTGTGATCTTCTGATATTGTTCCTTCCAGGTAGCTGACCAATACAATAAGCCATTCAGCAATGCCCAGGATTTGATGGTATTCTCCACCTCAGGTCAGGTCATTTCTTCCTCCATACAAAGCAAATGACCACCTGTCCTGTTCTCATTTTTTCCCACTGGGTGGATTTCCCTTCACCACTTTCCCTCAAGGACAACTAGGACTGGGGCTTCAGTGTGGCAGCATTTTCAGCTAGCATCAATATGTAGAGCCAATCCATCAGAGAACTAGGCCTGAGTGTTTTTTTTCCTTGGCAGTTGATCATAGGATCTCTATCCCCCTGAGGCTACAAGAGTTGAGAGAGATGTGTCAGTACATCTCAGATAGAGGTAGGAGCTCCAGGAGGCTGGGCCACTTCTTTATGTGAATTATGTATGCCTTCAAGACCTGCTTGTGCCTGATGCTGAATGTACTACTTCCATCCTCTGACAGATTGCTGCTGCAGCCATCCAACATTATGATTTGATGGATCTGATAATATCAGTTCATAATGGGCAATTCCAGACACATAATTACTTGGTGTTCTGTGGTCACACTCTTAAGATTCTATGAGGGCTTCTTAGCACTCTAAGACCTGTTATTCAAATGCTGAGTATTTTCTCCTGCCATAAGCATGGCCTTATTCTGGAGCCCAAGGGATGTACACTTGACTCTTCTATTAGCTTGTCAGGGACAATACACTGCATTCTTATTCAACTTGAATACCTCTAGCACTCTTAAATCTGTTGGGTCATCTGACCTGAATGTACTGCATCCCAGAACTCCTGCAGAATCTTCTCGTGCTCTGAATGCCACTGATAAACTGGCACCTTTTTGAGTCACCTGATAGATAGCTCAGAGACTCTTCCCAAGTGTGCTATAAGATGCCTTTAAAATTCAGAGAGACCCACTAAATGCTGTACATCTTTTTTAGAGTGGTGGGGTACAAGGTGCGATGACTTATTCTTTACTTAAGAGAGGATATCCTGACATGCCACAGACTACTAAGCATCTATCCTGCTCCTAGGAATATAATACGGTCTCTTAGCTGTAGTCACAGATCTTTGCAGGTCAAGATACCCTGATTACCACTTTGGCTTTGCTCTCCCTCACTGTAATTTCATCCATCTTGCCTCTGCCTGTTAAGTAATACCACATGGCCTCTGATGTTGTGCAATCCCATTGTCCTTATTGAAGCTATAAATCCCAGTTCTGTGTCAGCATCTCCTACAGTTAACTCCATCTTGCAGAGTATAGCATTAAGGTGCTCCTAAGGACGCTGTGTTCCCTCCTCCTAGTGAAACTTCCAGGCCACAAGATGAGTCTATCCACTCAACTTATCTTTATGTCCAGTCTTTGAGTGTTATAACATTTTTGAATCTTCTACTTAAATCTTCTGCCCAAACCCCTGTAAGCCACTGAGAACCAAGTATTAGAGATGGTAGCTGCATCTAACCTCCCCAGTATGCCATACTGTAGCTTCCTGGTTTCCTGAAAATACATGGTACTTTGGGGAACCTCCTGGTTTTGAAACCTCCAGAATAGAAGCTAGGTAAGCCATCTATTCTCAGAATTACCTACAGTCTCCTGCCTCTTAGGGCTAAATCCAAGAAGGGTAGAAAAAACAGTAATTCCTTACTGGTTGTTGCTCTCTCTTATTACTCTGAAACTTTGAAATTTTGTCTGTCTTCTTCCCTAGCTCAAAGCTTATTTCACTCTCGTGTGTGTGTGTGTGTGTGTGTGTGTGTGTGTGTGTGTCAGTATTTTGCTCTCATGTGGGGTGTGTGTGTGTGTGTGTGTGTGTGTGTGTGTGTGTGTCAGTATTTTGCTCTCATGTGGGGTGTGTGTGTGTGTGTGTGTGTGTGTGTGTGTGTATGGAGGTATGGTAGCCATAGCTTGTGCTCACTAATACCTTGTTGTTTTCCTCTTGGGAAATATGGGAAAAACGAACTTTTTAGCCTCCATGCAGTTAGGCAGAGCAGCTTGACTTGTCCTCACCAGTGGTCTGTGGTCAGATGTGATGCGTGTCACATTTGAGCTGAGGCAGTTGTATTATTAGTCTGCTCAGGCTGCCATAACAAAATACCACAGACTGGTGGTTTGAACAATAGACATCTATTTTCTCACGGTTGTGATAAAAGGCACTAGCAAATTTGGTTTCTAGTGAGAGCTCTCTCCCTGCTTGTAGACTGCTACCTGCTTGCTGTGTCCTCACATGGCCTTTCCTGCCTGCCTGCTGAGAGAGAGAGAGAGAGAGAGAGAGAGAGAGAGAGAGAGAGAGAGAGAGAGAGAGCTGGTGTCTTTTGTTTTTATAAGGCCACCATCCCTATCAGATTAAGATCTTCTCCTTATGACCTCATTTAATGCTAATTATTTCCACACCTGAAACCAATATAAAATAATACCAAATGTCAACTATAATTTAAAAAATATAGTCACAGAATGTAAAGTACAGTATAGGGAATATAGTCAATGACATTATAATAGCTATGCACAATATCAGAGGGATAGTAGACTTGTTGGGGTTATCACTTTGTGAGAAGTATAGATATCTAATCACTATGTTGTTTTGTACACATGAAATTAATAAAAAAAAACACACAGAGTACAAAATAGGTAAGTTCCCATAGAAAAAGCAGAATTAACAAACTTAATTACCAATTTTCAGAATAAAGTGGTTTTTCCACTATCCTATGACAATCATTAACATTTTAATATTATCATGAACCCATAGATTTTAATGTTTCATCAGCCTATATCCTTTATATTTTTTTTTTTTTGATGTCAGTACACTGTCTCAAATTTGGCATGTAGAAACTTAATTCAAAAACTTCAAGATGGCTTCTGAGTCCTTCTGATATGACTGTAGTAATCTCTGATAGATTTCTTTTCTGATACAAGATAGATAAGCTAAACTTGTACATTTCCTGCCTCAGAATGAGAATTAGATATTTTTCTGAATAGGCCCTATAAACAATAATGTTCATTAGTTTCTTGTCTATATTTTCTGTTTCTGTTTTGTTTTGTTTTTTAAAGATTTTTATTTAAAATACAGCTAACAGACACATTATATTAGTTTTAGGTGCACACCATAATTATTCAACATTTATATACCTAAAGAAGTGAACACCATGATAAGTCCAGTAACCATCTGACACTGTATTATGCTATCACAATAGTATTGACTGTATTCCCTGTGCTGGATGTTACATCCCCATGACTTATTTGTTTCATACCTGGAAATCTGGACCTCTTCTTCCCCTTCACCTTTCCTGCCCATTCTCCTCCCCACCCCCCGACCCCGCTGCTTTTTAAATTTTTTGATTACGGTTGATGTTCAATATTATTTTATGCGAATTTCAGGTATACAGCATAGTGGTTAGACACTTATGTAATTTAAGGAGTGACTCCCCTGACTAGCCTAGTAACCACCTGGTACTGTACATAGTTATTACCATATCATTGACTATATTCCCTGTGCTTTATTTCACATCACCATGACTATTTTGTAATTACCAATGTGTACTTCTTGATCCCTTCACATTTTTCACCCTGCCCCCACCAACTCCCTCCCATTTATCACCCCAACAAATTTAGTACCCACCTGACACCATACATAGTTATTATAATATTATTGACTACATTCCTTATGCTATATCCCATAACTACTTTATAACAACCAATTTGTACTTCTTAATCCCTTCCCCTTTATTCACCCACCCCTCAACTGGCCTTCCATCTGGCAACCATCAAAATGTATTCTGTGTCTATGAGTTTGTTTCTGTTTTGTTTGTTTATTTCTTCTTAGATTCCACATATAAGCAAAACCACATTGCATCTTTCTTTCTTTGTCTGACATACTCCACTCAGCACACTACCCTCCAAGTCCATCCATGCTGCTGTAGATGGCAAGAACCCATTCCAATCCAAGGCCAAGCAATAGTCCATTGTATATATGTACCACCTCCTCTTTATCCATTCATCCATGGACAGACATCCAGGCTGCCTCCACATCTTGCCCATTGTAAACAGTGCTGTAACGAACATATGTATGCACATGTCCTTTCAAAGTAGCATATTGGGTTTCTTTGGATAAATACCCAGAAGTGGGATTACTGGGTCCTTTCTTGTCTCTTGTTATAGCTTGTTTTTTGTTTGTTTGTTTATTTTTTTGGTTTTTTTTTGAGGGTCAGTGTCACTGGCCCTCGTATGTGGGACTGAACTAGGACCGCTGGCTTCCCAAGGCAGCGCTTAACCGCTGCGCCACTTGGCCGGCCCATATAGCTTGTTTTAAAGTCTATTTTATCCGGTATAAGTATTGCTACCCAAAGTTTTTTTTTTTAATTTACATTTTCATGAAATATCTTTTTCCATCCCATTACTTTCTGTCTGTCTGTGTCTTTCAATTTGAAGATAGTCTCTTGTAGGCAGCATATGTAAGGGTTTTGTTTTCATATCCATTCAGCCCTCCTATGTCTTTTGATTGGAGCATTTAATCCACTTACATTGAAAGTAATTGTTGATAGATATGTAGCTATTGCCATTTTATTATTCATATGTTTTTTTCCCTGTCTTAAAGAAATCTCACTAACATTCCTTGTAATACTGACTTGGTGGTGACAAACTTCTTTACCTTTAGCATTTTCTTGTCTGGGAAGCTCTTTATCCATCCTTCCATTTTAAATGAAAACCTTGCTGGGTGGTGTAGTCTTGGTTATTTTTCATTACATTGAAACTTTTGTGCCAATTCCTTCTGGTCTGCAAAGTTTCTATTGAGAAATCAGCTGACAGAATTATGGGAGCTCCCTTATAAATTATTGGTTGCCTTTCTCTTGCTGCTCTTAGGATTCTCCCTTTGAATTTAACCTTTGCCATTTTAATTATGATGTGTGTTTGTGTGGGCCTGTTTGGGTTCATCTTGTTTGGGACTCTCTGCACTTCCTGTACTTGTATGTCTATTTCCTTCACAAGGTTAGGAAAGTTTTCAGTCATTATTTCTTCAAATAGATTCTCAATCCCTTGCTTTCTCCCTTCTCTTTCTGGTACCCCCTATGATGTAAAGGTTGCTAAACTTGATGTTGTCCCAGAGGTCTCTTAAACTATCCTTATTTTATTTATTTTTTCTTTGTATCCATTTTTCTTTTTTCCTGTTACAATTGGTTGTTTTCTTCTACCTTGTTTCCAAATCACTTATTTGATCATCTGCTTCATCTAATGTGCTGGTGATTCTTTCTAGTGCGTTCTTCATTTCAATTATTGTATTCTTCACTTCTGACTTGTTCTTTTGTATGGTTTCTATGTCCTTTTTATGTTTGCCATCTCTTTGTTGAAGCTCTCACTAAGTTCCTTGAGAATCCTTATAGCAATTGTTTTGAACTCTGTCTCTTGTAGGATGCTTGCCTCCATTTTGTTTAGTTCTTTTTTCTTTTTCTTTTTCTTTTTTATTTTGTGTTTCTCCTATTCTTTCATTTGGGACACACTTCTTTGTTTCTTCATTTTGGCTGCCTGTCTGTGTTTGTTTCTGTGTATTAGGTAGATCTGCTATGCCTCCCAGAGTTGGCTGGGTAGCATATATAATAGTTCCCTGTGGCCCTGGCTCAGTCTGCTCCAGTGTTCCAGGAGTGTCCTTTGTGTGGGTTTTGTGTGCTCTCTTGGTATACTTAAGCCTTGATTGCTATTGCCATGTCAGTGGATGGGATTGCCCCTCAGGTTGACTAGCTGTGAGATTTGGCCATGCTCACAGTTTATGAGCTGCTGTGCAATAGGCTTACCCCACTGAGTTGTATTCACCCTAGCCAGCTCTGGTATCTGTTGAGACTGCCCTTTGTATGTGCCACTTGTGGGACAATTGTGCTCTGCTGTGGTCTGAAGCCAACCTCCAAGTATATTGATTCTGGGGCCTCTTGGAAGGGGCTCTGGTACAGTCCCAGGTCACCCACTGCTTATGACCAGCTGGGGACTACCTAGTAGGAGCTACAAATATGTCCAAGGTTGTTTGCTGCCTGTGTTAAACCTGCAAGTGTGTGGGAGAGGCACCCCTGCAAAGCGAGAATGGCTGCCACCAGTACCAGAACTAGGGTAGCTCCACAGAAATCCAGGACACTCCTAGGCCTGTTGCCACCTGTTGGCTCCCTTAAGGATCTGCCACTGATAGCCTCATGTGGTTCGTAAGTTGGGTGAGGCAGGATCTCAGGAAATCACGAGAGTGGAAGAGTTGTGGTCACCAGGTTAATGTAGATTCTGGTTTGGTATTAGTACCGAGCACGTAGCTACTCATCAAAAGTCTTACAGCACACCAAGATTAGTCGTTGCCCACCTGGGGCTCATGGACTCTGATAGTTTTCCAAGAAAGAGTGGGATGTGGGAAGGGGTGGCTGCTCACTGAGAAAGTACCTATGACATTGGGGGAGTTGGTGGGGTAGGGTCTCAGCAGAGCTCACCAAACTAATTCAGATTCATATTTGGTCATGTGGGAGAGGGCTCAACATAAGAAAGATGGCACCTGACTGATGGCTGCACTGGAGAAGGGACCTCACACAGGGAATATGGCAACTGTTCTCTAGCCTGTGTCATAAAGCCACACACTTCAGCCTACTCCCATATGCCTCTGATGCCCCACAAGTCACCGTTCTTCAGCTGGAACTCAGAGTGAGTGCCTGCAAATTAATGAGTCTATGTGCAGACCCTTTAAGACGATATCTGATTTCCTGCAGCCTTCTGTCCTATGCAGATAGTTGGAATTCCCACTGTTTTTCACATCCAGATGTTGTGGAAGCTCCTCCTTCCAGCACCAGTACTCTGGGCTGGGAAGCCTGGTGTGGGGTTGGATCCCTCATTCCTCTGTGTGCAACCTCTATGGCCAAGATATCCCTCCTGATTCTCAACTGCCACATGGAGGTTTAGGGTCAGCCGGTTTTACATCTTCACCCCTCCTACTGGTGTTGACTTGGCTTCTTCTTTATATCTGTATTTATATCCATATTTAAAACTTCTGTTCAGCTAGAATTCACATGGTTCTCTGGGTTGATTGTTCTATAATATACTTTTAATTTAATGGTTCACAGAACAAAGCAGGCACAGTGTTTATTTATACCACAATCTTGGATCTCTTGTTTCTTTTTAAAAATAAGAAAACAGACAAATATACCTGCATATCTATACAATATTATTTCCCCTTCTGTCTCACTGAAATAGTAGAGCATGAATATGCTCACACACATGTACACACACACAAAAGCACATACACACACATACTACATTTTGTTGCTTAATTTTTTTCCTCTTACTTTACAACATGATCTGGAAATCATTTTATATCAGTATGTACTGATATTCCATTTATTTATTTATTTATTTATTTATTTATTTATTTGCCACAGAGTACTCCATTGTGTATTTATTCAACTGGCCTCTTATTAATGGATTTTTAGATTGTATCCTACACTTAGTTTGATACATCTCTAGTCATACCTTTACTTGAAGCCTTTTTGAATCCCTTAATTTTAGTTGTATCTCTTGTACAAAGTATAGAGCTGAGTTTCCTTTTTGAATGAATCTGAAAATCATTTTATCTTTATATGTGAAATAATTAAATTTATATCAATTTTTATGACTGATGTGTATTTGGTCTAAACTCTCTTGTATTATTTAATTAATATTTACCAACTACGATATGTTATCTTTACTGTTTATTTATAAGGCTCATTTTACTTACTTTTTTTTGTATTCTGATGGTTTGAATCATTGTTTTAGTTGTTACTTTATGTTAATAAACTTATTACATACCACCAAAATATTAATTAATTCCATGAAGGTTCTATCTCTAAATAGAGTCCCATTGATTAGTGGGTATTCAACATATGAATTTTGGGGAAACACAGTTCAGTCCATAATAGCAATGAAAATCCCTTGTGTTCTTCCCTGGAAGCCATGTGTTCCAGATGACAGTTATAAGATGGAAGTAAGCTGATCAACACTTATAAAGGTGCTACATTGGGGAGTCATTGGTACCATGGAGAACTTTCAGTAAGGAACAATATGCATTAAGTTAGGGAGATATAGGTTCTGGTTCATTATTGTAGCACAAACTCTCCTGACTAATACAGGGGGAATATAACTCCTGGCATATATATACTCCCTATTTCTTTTTTTCTCGTGACTAGCACAAGGCCCTTTAAACTTGAGAAATTTTATTTACATTTTTCTGTATAGGAGTGGTCACAGGGAAACAAGACACCCCTTTTGAATTTATTCAACAATTAATAGGTAGGGCCAGCTGAGTGGCGTGGTGGTTAAGTGCTGACTTTGGAAGTAGTGGCTCCGGTTCGGGTCCAACATATGAGGGCCAGTGACACTGCCCTCAAAAAAACCCCAAACAAACAAACAAAAAAAACCCCACAATTAATAGGTAATGTTTTGTAGATTGCTTTCCCCATGTCATCATATAGTTTCCACAATGATCATTATCAGCTCTTCAATATTTTAGTCCAAAACCTGGGATACTATAATTTTCAGGACATTCTTTTTATACATTATTATTTTACATATAATTTTGTTTGCTGGTGAAAAGCCTCTATACCATTGACACTGAAGGAAACAATGTCTCTCCTGGAATAAATTATCAGATTTTAAAAATACACCTCTATTTTTTATTTAAAATTAATGTGATGCTCAGATTCATTAAGCAATTGTTTTTAATTTCTCAAAACATGACATTTTCCATGGTCTCTCTTGCTTTGGCTCTCAGGTAGCTTTATTTATGTGCTACTCTCAAGGTACACAGACCTTCCTCATGGATGAATTGTGCTGAATAAATACCAAAAAATTCCTACTCTAAGAAGCCTGGAGTCTGCAGGCAAGTCACCTACCCCAGGATGCAGAATAAAGAACAAGCACTGTGTGTGGGTTAGGGTTGTTGTTTCTGGAACGTCAGCAACAAAGGTGTGTTTTCAGCCTAGTGACACATAATTGATGCAATTGTACAATGATTTATCAGGTAAAATGAGACATTTGACAATAAAACAGGACATTAGGAAGCCACTAGTGAGTCATTATAGTAGGCATATCCGTTTTAAGGATGGCCTGAGCCTTGTAACAGGGAGTGACAAAGAAATGGCTTGCCCTTCAGGAGATGTTAGCATGGCTAAGCTATTTTTTTCCTGCTTTTACGTGGTACCTGAAGGGAACGTAAGAGGACAGAGAAACAAATGCAGCCAGCTTTCTCTTGCCACTAGTGACAATACCATCTCCAATTTTAGCCCTCCAAGAGATCCCTGAAATTGTATTTCTGAAATAGTCATTTATTAAAAGCTTAAGGCTCTCCTGATAAATAAACTGGGAGGTTCTGTCATAGTCTTTACAGGGCCAAAGGAGACTGTGTTCGTGCTCTGTGTGAGATCAGGATGATGTGGGCTGATGGGGGAGATGAGGTGCAGTTCAAGGCTATGATTCAGTTCCATGAGTAATGAAGTGACAGGCTGGAAGGCAACTTCATTATCAGTGGTGCAGTGGATCCATCCATCTGCCAAGGAGAAGGCAGGAGGCATATAATGGGAAAGGAAGTGGCATGTGCTAGTTAAGTGGGTGGTCTTGGGAGTTAGAGAAATTTAAGTTTGAATCCTGGACTAATTGAGAGATTTGGAACAGGTTACTCCACTTCTGTGAGCCTCAATTTTCCCATCAGTAAAATGGGGCTAAGAATAGCGCCTTACATTAAAGTTCTTCTTACATATTCAATAAAATACTTTGGATGAAACTTTTGTACTGAGCATAATACCTGACAACAACCACAATAATAATAATGATTTGCCACTTACTAAGTGCTTTATATATTGTCATGTAAAATCTTTCTCTTATAGTCTAACAAATTCCTGCAGGGTAGCACACTCACCTTTTTTGGAGGAAAAGTGAAGTTCAGCGACTTTCCCAGGGACACACAGGTAGAAAGTGGGGTAGCCAGTTCTTTTAGTTACAAAACTGGCCCTCCTTGTACTATGCCACAATGCTGATTAGTTGAACAAATATTCAAGACACCTTGGGCAGAGACCATTAGTTCAAGAGGGACATAGGATATATAAGTGCATCTATATCTATATCACCTATATATCTATATATATATACTTATATCTATATACAGAGGGTGCCAAAAATATATATACTTATTTTTTCTTTTTTTTAGAGGGCAGTGTCACTGGCCCTCATATGCAGGATCTGAACTGGAGCCACTGGCATCCCAAGCCAGCTCTTAACCACCGAGCCACTCGGCCGGCCCCCAAAATATATATACTTTTTAACACATTGTGGACCGGTGACACAGATTTGCTTCTGTATATTTAAATGTCCTGTCCTCAATGTGTTAAGTAAGGAAAAAACTATTAAAATTGTAATACTCAATATATACCAATAACAAACGATGAATACAAGTCATGTTTGACTTCTGCAATTACAAGAGGTGCTCAAAGTGGTTACCATCAGTTTCTGGTAATAGTTACACGTCTGATTATGGTGAACTGCTGCTTGAGCAACGTTGACACTTCTGATTATGGCTACTTAAGCAACATTGACCAAAGTGTCCACTTGTATACATTTTTTTTGGCACCCTTGGGAGATATATATATATATATATATATATATATATATATATATATATTACTTTCTTATAACCCCTCTGGCATCACTTTAGTGTCTTGGTGGCTTGAAAGGATGACAATCTAGGAGAATGGTTTAAGGGGAGTCATTTATAGTGGGTGTTTCAATATGTAAGTGGAGATGGTAAAAATCTTCCATGAGTATTCTGAGATGATCAGTTGAGAGAATACATATACATGTTATAAAATACTAGACAATATTTTATGGCTAACAATAATTTGATATAGATGCTATAGTTTCAACCAGTTTTTCTACAATCTAATTCTAAGCTTCCTTCGTCATCTGTGGCCTTTTTGGTTATCTCAGGGAACTAGAATAAGTATTTTATATATGGATTGCTTCTAATTGCCAGTAGACCTGTAATGCTGTTTCAGAGTGTGAAAGATGGCTAGTGGACAGGATTTCTAGTCTATATAGCTCTGCTATTCATTAGCTGTGTTGACATTTATCAATAATTTATTCTTCAGATACTGGATCCAAATTTAACCAAGACTCAGTCCTTGCACCAAAGCTAATAGTCTGGTAGAGAACACAAACTCGTAAACAAATAACAAACTACCTCTCAGAATAGACATGAAAGAGCGTGTGGACATTGCAGCTTAAAAGGATGAGGTGAAGGGCTGGCCGAGTGGCGCATTGGTTAAGCGCTGGTTTTGGGATGCCAGCGGCCCCGGTTCGGATCCCACATGAGGACCAGTGACACTGCCCTCTACAGCTAACAACAGCTCCACCTGGAGCTGGGCTGTGCGAGCCCCAGTGATGGTGTGGGCTGCAGCCCCTGCTGCAGTGGGCTGCCATAGGCTACAGTGAGTGGCCCGCAACCAGCGTGAGCGGCTGGCAGCCAAGCGTGAGCTGTCAATAGCCGCGGTGAGCGACATCCAGAGGCCGGCGACCGATCTGCCTCATCCGGGAAGAGTGCAATGACGATACCAACAGTGAAGCAACATCCTCCGCAACTAAACTGAAGAACAAAAAGACAGCAACTTGTCTGTTCCCCTTCCCCGATTCCTCAACGCTGTTCCCCTCCGCCAATTCCCCAATAAAAAAAAAAAAAAAAGGATGAGGTGAATTAACTATCTGGGAAATAATAAAAGGATTTTAATGACACCATTCACTTTCATGAAGTGCCCACTATATATTAAGAATTGTGCTATGGACTGAAGTTGTGGGTAGGGGAAAAAAAAAAGGAAAGAAAGGTATGCTTACCCTCAAGGAATTTACAGTAGAGAATCAGGCATGTAAAAAGGTGGCTTGCCATAGAGTGGATTGGATGCAATAATAGAACTTTGAACGTTAATATCAAGGAAGAAGACTCATTGGTAAGACAATTGTACTAGTGGGGTTCTTAGTGGCAAGCAACAAATATTATTTGTAGATATTATAAGTAGAAAAGAAGCTCATTATGACTACATGAGATAACGCACTGCATCACCTAGAAGGATCGGAAACATAGGGCAGAAATAAATGGAAGCTAGAGGCCCCAAACCAGATATTTCCACTGCATCATTCTGCTGAGGATACCTTGGCTGTCCCCATTGGGCACCAGTGCACCGCCCTGAACCATCACCACTACTGGATTGTGGGTTGCTGGCCACGATCCACTCTAGACTCAGTGTCTTTGATGTGTGAATTCATTTGATAAAATGTAGGTCTCCTGCTTTCTCTCTAGCTGCAAATAGAATTGGGAAAGTGAGTCGTCTTTAGCAGCTTCTATATTTGGAGAAGACTGTTTCCCACTAAAATGTATAAGAGAGGAATTCTCAAAAGGTAGAAAGGGAGTTTAGAAACTGGCCAGCCAAAAATACATGTTACTGATAATGGGAGGTCATGTTTTCATCTTCGCTGGCTTTTTTGGCTGACTGATAAAAAGCAAGTTAATTTCTTATCATTTCACATCAATGGAAGGATATCTGTAAGGCTGCCGTGGCATTCTATAGTAATTGATCCAAAGAAAGTCCCAGGTGCCCGTACTTCCATAAGCTGTGTGTTTGTTCCTTATTTTTTTCCAAGCCAGGCATAAGATGTGCACTTACACAAGCTTCTCAACTCAAAACATGGCTCTGTACCAAAAAAACTAATAAGCAAACCCAGGGTTCTTTTGTTCCTTTTTAAAAAATAATTACTTTGCCTAGTTCTTTCTTACCTATTCAGCCAGCATACTTTATCTCAGTGAAATTACAGTCGCTCAAATAGGTGTGTGAATAAGCAGACTGGCAACTTTGTTTCAGCTAGAATTAGATAGATATTGCAATTACTTGGGAAAAGAACATTTCCCTAAATTCAGCTATGTATCATCTGCAGACCAAAACAAGGATCACTTGAAAGATGGTCCTCTTGTCTTAATATATATTGTATTTGTGAGCATATAACAACCTCTTATTATGTGGTAAAATGCTCTTTGTGGCACTGAGGGGGGAAATATATATATATTGATTTTCACCATGATGGGGAGAACAAGTAAGCTGAGTTTTTTTGTCAAACAAAAGGGGATTTGGTGTTTTTCAAGGACATGTGATAAAGACTGAAAAGGAAGTTTCATGGACATTTTTACAACTCAAAAGAATATTAAACTCAAAAGCTCCCTTTAAGATTGTAGCTAGAGTTTTCTTTCCTGACCATGTTCTGCCAGGCTCCCTTAGATGCCCTTTCTCTGGATTTCTGTTAACATCCCATAATACACTCTGTCCTAGTTTTTAGTTTTCTAGCTGGTTTAACTAAAGGTTAACTAAAGGCTTAACCTTCTTGAGGGCAAAGACTGTTCTTTCCCTCTAGAACTCTTAACTCTATTAGCATTGAATTAAATTAGAAACCAGAACATTTGAGGGGTTGAATGACTTGAGCATAGAGAGTTCAATAATATCATGGAATTAATGCGTTGGGCTGTCGAAAAGTCATGACGTATTTTTCTATGTTTTTCATTGCAAAAATGCATCATGATTTTTCCAACAACCCAGTAGTTGTTTATTTTTGATTCAGGGTAAATGCATCAGACAAATAGTAGGTTTTAAGTATATATTATACACCTGGTAGCGTGTTAGGTATTCATGCTAGATATGATGTGTAACAGGCATGATGCTTCTCTCTTGGATCTTGGAATTCAGAACATTGTGCTCCCAGGGACAGATCATGTAAACGTTCACATGGTTCAAAGGGCAGAGAAGAATTTTCAAAATACATATCTGGCCAGACAATTGTGAATAATCAAAGTCAGCAAAGCGAATGGTAATAGATATGTATGATATGGGGGAGGAGTGGGGTGGAGAATTGGGAGAGGGGGGTTGTCACTTCGAGGGATAAAAAGTATAACTATTGCAAAGTTAGCAAAGATATTAATGTTTTAATAGAGAAGGTGATAAACCTAGATTTTAAAATATGTCTAAAGATTTTGTTTAAAATTTAGTCTGGTTCACAGATAGTGATGACAACTTCTCACCACTTCCATCCACAATATATATCCATACATGAAAAATGGCATATATGAATTAAAGGGTGTAGAAGAAAACCTCATCTTGCAATATGTCAGAACAAAGAGGGATAAAACAAAAAGATGAAAATGTCACAAATAGAGAACTTAAATATTAGGGGCTTTCCTGAAGAATTATCAAGGACCACTGGAATAGAAGCAGCAAGCAAAGATATAAATAAAGGAAACATCCTGGATTTAGAAAATGGTTCAGAATAGATGAGGGTAGGGGAAATGGAATGTAAAGACACTATTTCTTGGCAATATTTTTAAAAAGTAAATAATTCTCTAATGATATATATGGAAAAATTTCCCAATATATTAATGAAGAAAAACAAACTGAGTATCACCAGACTTTAATAGAATATGCTCCAAACCAATGAAACAATGTTCAGCAATGTTGAAGTGAAAGAATTATAATCTAAGTATTTTATGTTCAGCTAGCTTATTTTTCATGATAAAGTTAATAGAAACTCTGTATTATCAAATTAGTGATAATTCAGAAATTTATCACCCACATACATAGCCTTTATGGAAAAAAAACATTTTAAAAAATGTTCTGCCTAACCAAAGGACAAATGAAAATTAAATCATTACGATATAAGATTTAAAAAGTGGTTTTCTTGTGAGGAAATATGTATTTTAACATGGGCACGATTTGAAATAAGAAACATGATTAATGCACAATTTTTTTTTATGGCAGCATTATTTATAATAGTACAAATTGGCAAAAAGTTAAATATTCAGCATTAGAGGAATGTCTATATGGTGGAATATAATGTCCTTTAAATTAGCAAATAATCTCTTGATATGGGAAAACCATATGATGCAGTTTTAAGTCTAAAAAAGATAGAAATTATATATTTGTGTATTTGTATGCATACATGTATTTGTACATATGTGTGTATGTATGTATCTGTGTGTGTGTGTGTATGTAGAGTCAGTTATATAAAGGAAAAAGCTACAATTAGATCAAATTGTTAGTGATATTTACTTCTGCATTGTGATCATATGGATTTCTTATATAATTTTTGATTTCTTATATAATTTTCTTTACATCAGGATTTCTATAAAGAATATATATAATTTTTTATAATTATAAATAAATGCAAAAATATAAAAAGAGTAACAGGCATGTATAGGAACTGTGTCACAAATTTTAAATTCTATAAGAATTTTAGTCTTCGAAAAAGATTCTCCCTGGTCTCTTTTCTTTTTGCCCCCAATCATAACGTAACTGTATTTACATCAAATGAAGGCAGAATTAGTATTTTGGGAAGTACAACATAATGCTAACAGAAAACATGAATAAAATAATATAATATATAATATATAATAAATGTAAATAATATTAATAAATATATAGAATAGCATATATCTACATTATATTTTATATTATTCCAGGAATAATTAAGAAGACACCCCTTCCAGAAAAAGAATGAAAGAAAGAAAGAAAGAAAGAAAGAAAGAAAGAAAGAAAGAAAGAAAAAAGAACGTACCTAGAGAGTTCCAATACTTTTTAATGCCAAGCCTAGATAAATTACACTCTAGAGAATGGACAAACTTGAAGAGTAGATAAGAAGAAATAAGCAGAAGCCTTGAGTAAAACATACTCTGCAATTTATAAAAAAGAGAGAGAGAAAAGTGGTAAATTTGACACCAATTTCTGGGTAAAACTCGAGCAAACTAATAGCAAATGATTTGCAAGCTCCTAGAAAAGGGGCAACCATTGGATTTCTGAATGTGTTCCAAAGGACAAGCATACAAGTTGCTTTTGATTCCTTTTTTGATAAGTTACTAGACTTCTAAATCAGGAAATTTTTTTTGGGGGGTGGTGAAATTCAGGTCTTTATTAATTTGAGCAAGACATTTGACAGTTTTTACTGATATACTGTTGACAAATTGGACAGCTGTCAGTAAAGGATGTGGGTCATGAGATGTTCCTCAGGGCGGTGCAGACATGCTCAACCTCACAGCTCTGCACTTGTCACTGTCCCTTTCACAAAGCTGGTCAACAACCTGGATGTGGACTGAAAAGGTATACAAATGCCTGAAAACTGAGGATCACATCATAAATGTGGAATTCAAGATGATTTAGGCCCATTGGAACAAACAACCAAAACAAGACAACTTCATTTATCTTGATTAAATTTAAATTTAATTGTTTAGGTTAGTAAACAAAGAACAGCGGTGGAGAGAACTATCTTGACTGCCGTTAACATAAACATGAGCAGATTTCTATACCCAGTCCTACAAGGGAACAGAATGATGTAGCTACTACATATTCTTGTTTCTTATTAGCTTGTATTGATAGCAGGTGAATGCCAAGTTCAAGGGAGCTGATGGTCCTGTCTTATGTTTCTCAGTTCACACCAGAATTGTATCTAGTAGGTGCTTCATTGATAAGCCAAAGAGAGAGTGACCAGAAAATTCCCATGGGATTAAATCCTAACCAAACCCTCTTTGGTATTTTGGAGATTTGGCTCATGGGAGAAAGATTTTAGGGCTACCCTGATAACAATCTTCATTTATTCAAAGGGCTTTTATGTAGAGGAGAGAATAGTTTAATTTTGCATTGTTGTAGCAGGTGGTAGAAATTGTTCCAAGGATGTGGGACACAATTCAGCATGAAGACCTTTATAAGTATTAGAACTGCGTGAAATTGGAATGGAAAACCTTAGGAGGCAATGAATTTCTGTGATTGTTAGTGTTCAGATGTGTAAGTGACAGCTCTCCAGGTAGGGATTTTTACATGGAGGGAAAGGTGAATTGACTGGTAGTTTAAAGACTTCTAACTCTAAGGCAGTTTGAGCTTGTAGATTCTGTTTGTGTTTACCTTTGAAATTCAAAGTCTAACTTTTAAAATCACCTGCATATTACAAGATGCCTCAGTGAAAATAGTAAACAGAATCTATAGAGGATACAAAATGCATCTGGCTGACATTAACCGTGCCATATATATGTATCAGGCACTCTCTCTACTTGTGGATGTTGCTTTGTGCTGTACATGAGGCTGCCATTCTTTAAATATTTCAATCTTTCTTTTAATTCCGCACAGAATTAGCTTTAACAATGAATGAAAACTTCAAACCATTGCACTGTAGTGTGCTTTTAAATAACTGGAATAAAAGTTTTGTATTTGAATTTAATTTGAATTCTAAGTGGCACACAGATTGCTGATGCAAACTTCCATAGCCTAGGCATGTAATCAAGTTTACACTATGCATTAATACTATAACTGTGGCCATATTTATTGAAATTTTACCCTTTGTGAGACATACTTATGGCTACTTTATAGGCTTTATCTCATTTAATCCTCACAGAAATTCTGATAGATGACACTCCCATTTTATGGGTGGGGAGATGAAGATTTCGAGAGTTTAAGTTATTTAACCTGGTGACAGAGCCAAGGCTTTTATCACTGTACCTTCTATTACTATAGAGTCACGAGATTTGTTTTGAATACACAAGAATCTACAGTTTCATTTCACTCTCCCTCTAAAATCACTGAGAAGCAGACACTTCACGAATTTCCTTTTCATACTTGCTTTATTTTTTTTAAATCAGCTACACATGCAAAAAAAAAACAAAACCAAGATTTGTTTTTGAGTTTAATCATTCCCCTATCCAGCCCATTTACAAATTTTTGTTCTATACATTTTGAACTGCTTTCAAAAGTTAAATTTTTAACAGTTGTATTCAGGCTAATCTAAACTATGTCCTGTTCTCAACCATCCTCCTCCCAGTATCCCTAACATGGCCCCAGTCCTCACCTAAGACAGCCAATCAACTGGGACCATTCATTGGAGCCCACAATGCATCGAGTCCTGACCTAGTTCCCATGGAGAGTAACCAAAGAAAGAGAGCACTGTAGGCCTACTGAAACACATTCAGAGGGATATACATGGAGCAGGGAAGGATTAATCAATCCGTAGGGAGTCAACCATCTAATCTGTTGTATTTCTATGGCATGTTGACTGCCGTGGCTGAGTGTATTGTTAAAAGTTTCTCAATGCAAATATCTAAAAGGCATTCTTCAGTCAGAGCAGATTCCTTACCTTTTTATTCGTTCCAGCCATGCAGGATTAGTCATTGATTTCAGCAACAAGGAACGCACACAATATCGTCACCTGCCGTTGATCGCCTCTCTCTTGTTCACTGTGCAGGCTACAGGAGGCAGAGCAAGGTTACTTGGGGGAATATATTAACTCAACCAAGCATCTGAATACACAGCCAAGCTTATTGAGATAAGGTTGTGACATCTGTAACAATTTTCTTCCCTCTTCTTGTTTATATTGAGTGAATTGGCTTTCCTCATTGATAAAATCTTTGAGAGCCACTCTCAGTGGATTCCCTACTGCAAAGGGGTGAGAGATGGTATTGGAATCATTAGTTCTTTATTAGTTTGGGGACCTTAGGAAAAATACTTTACACACTGAAAACCTCTTTCGTTCTCTCTACCTCTCTCTTTCTTCCTCTCTCCCCACCCCTGCCTCCATTAAGTATATGTTCACTTTTATGCCGTTTCTTAGTTAAAATAGAGTTTGGTGTGAATAATTAACTGCTAACATCACAGTATGGGAGAAGTCCTCCCTAAGCTGTGATTTTTTTAGGGAAATTGATGGTAAAATAATTATTTTGGTGCATGGGTGCTCCAAATTTGAATTGAAATGTTTCTAGCTAAACATCTCATGCTTATTCAGAGACACGATTACCTGATTGAATGCCAGAAATCACTTTTCAGCTCAGACATAGGATGGCGACAGAGTCTCATTACGTTAATTTTATTTACAGGGCAGTTCAGTTTCCTGTGCTGTGAGCTGGGTGCTTATTCAGCTGTCTTGGCTTCGGTGGGTTTGCCGCACAGCATATTTTTGTTTCCGAACCATTTTGGCCCTGGAAGGGAGTCTGGCCTTGTTTCACTTTCATGACTGATGAAAGCCACAGAAATTTCCAGGGAGTCAGAGCAGGCTACTTGTGGGGCCCTTTCTTATACCACTGAATGGCTACCATGGGGTAGGTTCTAATCTCAAAAGAGCTTGCTGTCTCTGGAGGCTGTCAGAGGAGGGGAAATTGTCACTGAATGTGGCTTTGACTGTGCCACACCTCCAAGGTAGGGCTTGTAGCCACAAGGGGTCCAGATCTGTTAGTTTTCTTCTTGGTGTGGGTCCATGTGGGGTTTTATTATGCCCTCTTCCTATCTCCCAGGATTCCCCATGTTAGTACTTATTGCTAAGGATGTGAGAGAAACTGGAAAAGGGTCTGGACTTGATTTTGAGGCTGCAAATGTTTCACCACCACCCCCATTTGTTCATTCAAGTCTAATGTTCTTATACATTACAGGGCACCTGCACATAGATTCCCTCATGTAAGCATCATGGCAATGGGTGAAGGAGATGGAGGCATTTCATAAAGTAGGTTCAGAGGGGCCAATTGACTTACGGAGCTTACACAGCCTTGAAAGTACTGGAGCTGGAATTTAAACCTAAGTCTCTTAACAAGTGATTAATGATTTTTTTTCCGGACTCAGGAATGGTCCTAATCAAGATTAATATCTCAATTATTATATGAACCTTTGGAAATGATTAAATTTGTCATTAGCATTGTATCACATTTGGAAAACAATATAGATAGGACTTTCCTCAAATCACTAGAAGACACTGATGACTGCTGAGAAATCAAATCACAACTAAATTTAATTTTACATTCAGCAGTGAAAATTAGTCATCTTTTGAAAATATTTGCAGCAGACAAAATTGTATTTTGTTAGGCGGGGCTGCATTGAGTAAGCTATAAAATGGCAGGGACTGAGGATTCTTGACATAAACACTGAAGCTGACAAAGGTCTTCAAACAGACCTGTTTTTATGATACAGGGTTAACGGTCTTGAAAGCTGATGTATTTGTACTTTGGGACTGAGAAAATGCACTTTTTTATGCATATATATGGCATGAAGTATGACTAAAGTTCATCCCAAACTAAGAGCAATAGCTCCTGTGTATCAAGCGTAGGCTATCTATGGGTAATATGCTAAATGCTTTGTCATAGTATTTTGTAATTTCCTAGTCACCACCAGGCAACAGGTTAGATACCATGAGCCTGATGATAGGTCCAGAGAGTAAGATATTTGCTTTATCACTAAGTAATAGGGGTAGGAATGCAGGCCTAACTCAAAAGGCCAGGCTTGCACCTAAATCTCCCATAGCCACTGCACCAGGCACCTAGCAAGGTTTATTACTAAACTCTGCCTTCCTTTGTCTTTTTATTCAAGGGCTTTCTTAAATACTGCAATAACCTGAAAGTATTAGAGACTAGAAGCTGCTACTTTCATTTCCCTCTCCCTCCCCACCAGAGTGGCAAAACACAGACTCCAATTGGAATTGAAATGTCAGTCAGTCCTTTATATTTGTTTTAGCACAGGTTTGCTGAAATAGGAACTTTAAACAATTATTCCTATCTTTTATGACAGAAGCAAATAGGAGAAGAAAGAAAAGAAAAGAAAAAAAAAAGAAAGAGAGAAAGAGAAAGAAAGGCAAGCATTTGCTTTAGTGGGTACAATTTAAAGGGTAAGGTGTTTCTCTTAGCCTAAAAGATCTAGGTAATTGCCTCCATTTTCCACTTTTCTTTTCATGTGCCGAAGTGGCCTCATTTCTTGAAATCTTTTTTCTACCAATAAGGTTCCAATATATTTGAAATTTTCTATTGTCTCAAGTAGAATGTAATAAGATCCTTTTCTGTGGGGCCTCTTCTAAGTGTGTTTTAAAAGAATCATTAAAATATGAATACTTGACTTGGCAGTGTTAACTAATGACTTCCCTTTAACAGCAGCAGCTTCGTGGGATGGAAACTATGCAGCAAGTTAGGACTCTAGTAAACCATTCACACTTACCATCCAGTATGAATGTCATTCTCCTGCCTCCCTCCCACCTCTTAAAACGTTAAGCTGGATTTTGCACTGAACACTTCTCAGTTGTGACTTTAGAATTATCTCAGTTTTTTTTAGCTACTCAACAGTCTTTCCATTATTCTAGAGTTTTCAGATTGACAAATGAAAGCAGGATAGTTTAGAATGGATTTCTTCAGCAGCTGAGATTGTGTTCTGTACAATTTTGTTCAAAAACCAATTTCCATAGTAGAATCATCAACCAGAAAATCGGGACTGATACAGGGAAAGCTATAGCCAGATGGGGACCACAGTTGGGTGGCAAAGTGTTTGGAATATAAAGAAGAAATAGTCTGTAAATTTCATATGTGGAAGCTGGATGAGCAATTCAAATTTATGATCTCAACTCTGTGACTGAGCCAAAGGCAACTCTTGGTACATCTTCCTTTTCTACCGGATTTCCTGACTTCAGGGAACCCAGCTGGTGGATGGAAAAAGTGATTGCAACAGTCACGATTCAAATCTGCAACTAACCTCTAATTCTGTCTTAATTTACCTCAGCAGGTTGAATCTTTAGAGATATGCTTGTATATGGAGATTATCTTAACATCCAGAAAATAATGTAAGGCTATATTACTACATATTCTTATATATAAGATTTTATTGGGCAATTGGGGGAGGGGAACAGTGTTGGGGAATTGGGAAAGGGGAACATCCAAGTTCTTGTCCTTCAGTCTTAGTTGTGGAGGGCACAGCTAGCTCAGCTCCAAGTCCACTCATCATCCGGCCACCCGGTGCCATGTTCGATATTAGTTAGGGGTCGGGGGAGTGCAGCTCACCATCCCATGCAGAAGTCTGAATCGGCAACCTTGTAGTAGGAGCATGTGCTCTCACCAGCTGAGCCATCCTGCCTCTTGTTGGCAGCTCAGCGGCAGCTCAGCTCAGGTGCTGCTTACTGGCCCATGTGAGAATCGAACCAGTGACCCTGTTGCTCAGACCTTGGGTTCTTAACTAACTGAGCCACTCGGCTGTCTCTCAACATCTTCTTTCATCTATATTCAGTGCCCACAGATTTTAGCTGCTGGAACTCCAACATTCAGCCAAGAGACTATATTTAGAATCCATGGATAGTTGATGATCCTTTGGGCAATCAATGGAAAGTATGTCTGTGTCTTTTTCTCCTTATTGTTCAGAATGTCATAAGCAAGGTTGAGACATGTAATGCAGAGAGAGCAGAAGACATGGTACTGCCTTCACAGTAACTGGTTTTCAGTGAGACTATGATAATACAATGACCCATTTCCCATCTCCCAAATGAAAGTGAAAGGCCTGACCCAGGAGAACAGGTGAAAAAATGGTGGGTTTGTCTTGCTCTTTCACATCTTTGGCATTAGTTGTTCGTTCATTCATTCATTCATTCATTCATCAATCATTTGACAACAGAGTGCTTCTTTTCTGCCATGCATAGTACTGATGGCTAGGGACAAAACAGTCAATGAGACTGAAATAGTTCCATTCTTCACAGGGTTAAATGGAGAATATAGATGAATAAATGGGCAGTTACCATAAAGTGTGCCAAGTCCATGATAAAATTGTGTATAGTGATGAGGGTACATGTAGTAAAAGCATCTAACCCAGTCTGTGGGGTGCGGATTGGGGGTCATGAGGCATCTCTGTGCAAGTGATATTTGTCCCAAAATCTAAAAAGTTGGTCAGGCAAAGGAAGATGTGCTTATTAAGGTGGGATATTGTCTTCCCACAAACATTTATCTAAAATACGATGTGCAGGGAATAGAAGAATGCTCCAAAAGAATCATCTTCTAGGAGGATCACCTTTTCTCTACCATGAGATAAACGGCCACCTCGGGTCATCTGTTGTTATGTAGTTACAAATGTTGAGATATATGAGCGGAATCCATGCAGTCTCAATGCTAAGTTTAGAGCTATATTGTATTTATTTCTACCTGGGGATATTCAACAAATTCATGTTTCTCTGGATTGACTCATTAAAAATGGAACTGACAGTTGTGTTGACAGGGGCTGATGTCACTCTGACTTGGACTGTGTTCAGGACAGTAAGCATTTATTTATTCTAGTCTCTATGATCATCCTAAAAATCACTGAAAAATCAGGGCATCTGAAAGTTTAATGGAAAGCCCAAAGGAGAATTTCAAAGTTTCCTTACACCTGTCATTGGTTGACACTTTTAACATGTATTATAAAGTGTTTAGGCTTTTAGGTTTGCAAGTTTAGATGGAAACATAACTTTTGAAAATGTCTACTATTTTCTATCCTTTGCCTGAATTTGAAAAAAAAAAAACACTCAAGAGAAAAAAATATCACACAGTAGTAAAGAAATCAGCATGAAAAGCAGATTATCCTATGCTTTTGACTTTGTAATTTTGAATCACCTACAAAATTGTGTGAGTTCCTGTTTTACATTTGTACTCACTTGTTCGGGTTTCCATGACACCAGGTGAGGGGCTGTATTCAATTACTTTCAATGTTCTGCCCAAACACGCTGAATGACGCACAGCACTTTTTTTTTGTATTGAATATTACATTAGCTTTTAAGCCACACAAAATGATAAATAAGTACTTACTGGAATTATTTAATGTGAAAAAAAATCACATAATAGTCCCATAGCAAAAGCCTAGAAATATTGCTACATTGTAAATAGAAGGAAATTTTAAAACGAGGGCTAAACTTTAACCTGCTATTTCAATGAGTTTATTAAAATGCTGCTAAATGATTTCATGGAAAATGTATTTGCTTTGGTCTAATTTAATAAACATGTATTGAGCTTCTGCTATGCGCAAAGCACTTGACCTTCAGTGTAACTCTTCCACTCTGCTGGATCAGTTAGAGCTTTAAATATCCAGGTACAAACACCTCGTTCTTCAATGGTGGCACTGGCATTCCGTTATCAGGTGTTTTTTTTTCTTGTAATATTTCCCCCAGTTTTATTACATTCTATCAAAGAGTGCAATCATCACAGAAAGTTAGAAAAATAAACTCTGTATATTTTTTATTTCTCTAAATAAATTATCTAATGTCATCTAATTAGAACCATTGTTACATTTTGCTCTTTCGCTCTTTTAATCCATGTATTTTCTATCTCTAAATTGGAATTCTAATATATGCATTACATCTATTATTTACTAATCTGTTTTTTTCAGATTAGGTGATAATCTCCATGTCATGTGCTTTTCCCCATCTTCCATTTTTTTTAGGAATATGATTCTTAGTAGTGGAATAAGTGTTGCATCATATGAATGAAGTAATTGGGGCAATCCTATATTGTTGGGCAGTGCGTTAATTAGGGTGGAGACTAAGCAGCTATAACAAGGCCTGAATAGTCAGTTACTCTGATGTGATTGAAGTTTATTTCTCCCTCTTAGTATAGCACAGAGATAAGCAGGTGGCCTTGGGGTGATGGGGGATGCCTTTGCTCTGTGAAGGCCCCTGGGTATCCAGATTTCTCCTGTATTGTTGTTTCTCTAATCTCTTCAAGGATGCTGTTGCCTTTTTCTGTGTGGTTGGAATTATTTTCTGATCACCACTGTCTTTGCCCTTTATGTGAAAGGCAAGTTACTTTTTGTTAATAAAAATGTCAACTGATTAAACCTGGGAAGGAGAGGAGTGATTGTATTATGGAATGAAGAGTAAAGCAATTAATTATATCTGCTGTAGGCATCTAGATTTCTTCCAAAGTTTTTATATTATTTCATTTAGAACTTTCTTGTATATCAATATTAATGTGTACATTTGATAACTGACTTGAGATGAATATGGAATGTTAGGTAAAAACATAGTATGCTATTACAGCTTTTGATCTATGCTTTCTAATTACCTTTCAGAAAGGTTCCATCTTGGTTATCTTTTATTTTAGTCTCTGATAAGTCTTTATTTTTAAATGGCATTTCATCATGGTACTAATCTGCATTTATTTCATTACTAATAAGCATGAGTGTTTTTCAGGATTATTGACCATTGATATGTATTTTGTGATTCACCTATTGATATCCTTGGCCAATTTTTCTTAGAATTATGATTTTTTTTCTGATTTGTCAAACTCTAATTACCTCTGGTCATGCATATGGCATATATCTTCCCATTTTATCATTTTTAATTATATTTTTTTCATAACAGAATTTTTCATTTTTATGTATTTGGATCTATCCATATTTTTCTTGATATCTTGCTTCTTTTGTTTTACTTTGTTTTGTCTAGTAAGTCTTAACAAAACTGAATCAAAATAAATAATTGCCACTTTTTCTTTTCATTGTTGTTTTGCTTTTTTTCTTACAGTTACATCTTAAATTTCTGTGTAGTTGAAAACCAACAAGTATTTCTTGCTACTTAATTTTTATTAACTTTATTGGGTGACATTGGTTAGTAAAATTATGTAGGCTTCAAGTGTATATTTTTATAATACAACATCTGTATATTGCATTGAGTATTCTTTCTTGATCATTTTATTTTCACTGAATTATTCAACCAGTTTTTATTGGCTGTTGTGTATATGCCAGTCATTCTGCTAAACAGACACCATAGGCCTATGGAGAGAGCTTGTGCACTGAGTGTAGTACCATTGAATTCTGTCTTCTCTAAGAATTTGAAAACCATTTTTCCATATATAAATTTTTATATATTTTTAGCTTTCTCTTCCTTTACATTCTACTACTTTTTACTACAGTATCATTTTTAGTTAGAGTTGGAAGCAGTATGTTCTAATTAATACAAAAAAAATCAAACAAAAACTCAAGATTCAGTGAAACAAATCTCAGTGAAATTCCTGGTATAGCATTTTGCTAGATAGTTCTGAGGCAGCTATGAAAAAGAAAAATTAAATACATTTAATAATCAGTTATTAAGATGGCCATTTTTTGATTAAGCTAATCAGGTTTGGCAATGCATTCTTTGAACTGTCGTCAAAGTATGATAGGACCCCAGATGATAGGGCACAATCAAAAGTATAGTAATAGTTTATGAGAAGAAATTCCTTTAATTGGGACAACTGCCATTTATCCACATATGTTCTTTTCTGCTTTCATATTTAATCATTTTTGTACTATGTGGAATTGCTATCATGAGTAAGCTCTGAAGCATTATGCATATGTGTGATTATTATTATTGTTGACTATGTTTTATTCCAGTGCCTTATGTAGTTACCTCTTTCAGTATTTTTTGGACTTACATCTACATACGACTATTACATAGACTTCCTATTTACAAATATATACTTACCCTTTAAAATTAGTTTGATGCATAACATTATCACCATAATTATACCTGTTGCCAAGGTAGTTGAGTGTTTCTCTGTTATTTGTCTAAGTATTTCAATTTGTTGTCAGATTCTATCTACCATCATCACTGCCTATATTCTGTATTATTATACTACATTGCAATCATCCTATTTTCAATCAGGGACTATTTAACAATTCTGAAGTCTCATAAAAATGAACTACCATCAATTACAGTTTGAGCTACATAATCTTGGCTAGATAGATACTGTGTGACTGTTCACAGTCACATCTGAATCAGTATCATAGTTAGTGACAGATTTTCTGATGATTAATTGTCTAACTTTCAAAATATTGGTGTTTTAAGAACAAGCACTTTTTTCATGACCCAACCAAGATTGTTTCTGATCTGAACCTCAAACTTACCCATGGAACCCATTTCTCATTTGGTGGTATGTGAGTAATGCAACTAAAACATGTTTATGTCTCACTTTATGCTACCATTGTATCATTTATTTGGGATTTTGGGTGATAAAATAGGAATGGTTTTCTGTTCCCTCATTAATTTTAAAGCTTTTTAAAACAATTGATTTTTTTCTACTGTGATTTGCCATTCACAATTACAGGCAACTGTGCCAAAACCTTGATTCCAGATCACTAAATTAATACAGTTCTCATTACACAATGTTATACAAAGTTCCAAAATTATATTGGTTCATAACAGTACTCCTGTGAAAAAGTGAGAATGCATAACAGTGTTCTGTAGTTTGTGGACATTGAGGAGTTCAGAGATGTTAAGTGACAAACCAAATTGCACAATTGGAAAAATATCAGACGTATTCTTGAATTACAGCTTCTAACTATAAGTTCAGAACTCTTTTCAGTATATATGAGGTTGAACAATTAAGTTCGTGAACTTGTAACAATGCTGCTAACGTTTTTTTGATATCAGATGGATTATTCATTATGAATTTGTACCAACTGGACAAACAGTTAACCACATTTATTATTTGAAAGTGCTGAAAAGGCTGCTTGAAAAAGTTAGATGACCTGAGCTTTTTGCCAACAATTCATGGCTTTTGCATCACAACAATGCATCAGCTCATATAGCACTGTCTGTGAGGGAGTTTTGAGCCAGTAAACAAATAACTGTATTGGAACACCCTCCTACTCACCTGATCTGGCCCCCAGTGACTTCTTTCTATACCTGAAGATAGAGAAAATATTAAAAGGAAGACATTTTGATGACATTCAGGACATCCAGGGTAATATGATGGCAGCTCTGATAGCCATTTCAGAAAAAGAGTTCCAAAATTGCATTGAAGGGTGAACTACATGCTGTTGTTGGTGCATAACTTCCCAAGGGGAATACTTGGAAGGTGACTGTAGTGATGATATTCAGCAATGAGGTATGTAGCATTTTTTCTCGGATGAGTTTGTGAACTTAATTTTCCGACTTCGTAGTATTTTAAAGAAAAAGTAATAATAATAATAATAATAATAATAATAATAATAAAATCTTTATAGTAGGATATTGACTGATTTAACCTTATAGAGTATTGTTGTTTATCAAAAATACTGAATTGAATTGAGAGTATTTTATAATTACATAGTAAAAGAAATTGGTTACAATAAGTAGTGCAAATTTATTGATTTTGTATTGAACATCGGCTTGCCTTTAGGTTCTATTTTACTCTGCTTTTGAATTTATAATTCTAATCTATTAAAAGTAAAACAAATTTGTTCATTTTTGTTGATTATATTTAGCTTTTTATTTAAAATTATTACTTTATGTTCATTATTTTAAGATATGTTGATTATAGGAAATTTTGAATACATTAAAGAAAATGAATTATAATTTCAGCATCTAGAGATGACAAATATATTAGAGCTACCGTTTGTCAACCTATATGTATATATGAATATACATGTACACACACATACTTAAATGGAAATGTATACAAACATTTCTTTTTAAACAAAATTGGAAGTGTACTTCTTGTTCAGTGTATATTAAGAATATTTGAAATTTCCAGTAATCTTTGACAAGATTTTAAAATTTACATTACATTAATGTTCATTTTGTAAACTATTTTATAGAAACCCTTTTATTTATATCTTTTGAATATTTTCCATGTCAGTAGACATATAACTCACGTATTTCAATTTAAACAAACAAGTTCATTTCTCCCTCTACCTCTGTCGAATTGCTCAAAGTATACTTTTTATCACTGACAAATTTTATTATAATATAAAATATAGTTTAGTAATTTTGTTATGAAATTTCTACTATATTAGGAAAGAAAAATGTAAAAACTTAATGAAAGAGAATTTTAGTTAAAAATTCTCTTTGCTTTGTCTCATGAAGCAAGGGAAAGCAGTGATGCCAAAAATAACAGGCCCTTTAAACTCACATAAATTAGTAAGAAATAAGATGATGGAAGAACTTTAGAAGGCGTAGGCCACTGAAGAAGGGGCCCCTGCTAAGTGAATAAGACTTGAGGTTCCTGTGGGAGTCTTCTGGTTATGCAGTGGAACACCTGTGATGTTTTAAGGATGTTTTGAGCACTGCCTTATGCTGTGGCTTTTCCAGGAATAAACATCCTGTATAGCTAAGCACCATGGTCCAAAAGGATCACTAATGCTTCATCCATCACCAACTCATCCTCAGTGATGAATATAGGTCTATGAGAATATAGGCCTAGGGACTAGAGGTGGAAGACTAGGTGGTGCTATACCCATACTATACCCATCTGCTTGGCCCATACATAGTATATATGATTTTATCCTTTTTTCCAGGATGTAGCCTTAAATGTTCAATCTAATTGCTTTTCATGTGTAGGTTAAAAAAGATTGTGAGAACATGTTTGGTTTTGTTTGTTTTTTGGCTCGTAGTTCCTCCAATCACTTTCAAGCCTTGCCATCCAGAAAACCATATTGATCATCTTTAAATTAAGAAAAAAAAGACAGGGTTTAAATCAAGAATGAAAAAAAAAGATAGTGATGCTTCTCTTATAAGGTGGTAAATTGGGAAAGCTTGTCTATCTTCTCTTTCTAGAGGGAAATATGGAGGAAGACAAATTTCAGGTTTTGTTTGGAATTATCTGTGATGTTCAATATAGATTATTATTTATTTATATAACATACATTATTTTGATATTTGCATAATGTTTCTTTGCCATATTTTAAACAATTACTTTCAATTGAGATGAGAGTCACTTTCATTGATTTCTCAGATGTGATTTTATTTTCAATTTTTTTTCCTCCATCTAGTCTTATTTGTACTAGATCTTACTTTAATTACTTAGAATGTATGTCTTGTATAAAACATCTTTATCTGATTTCCAAGGCTAGAATAACACTTGCTCAATTTTTAATTTTGGCTATTCATTTCAATAGGCATTGGGGTGGAAGAGACTTAAAAATATGGATTAAATTTACTATATTATTTATTTATTTTTTATTTTTTGAGGGCAGTGTCATGGCCCTCATATGTGGGACCCGAACCGAGGCCGCTAGTTTCCCAAGCCAGCGCTTAACTACCGCACCACTCGGCCGGCCCTCAATTTACTGTATTAAACTAGGCCTTGGAAACATGACATTGCACTATTATCAGATGTGGAAAAAGATCTTAATTTATTTAAATATTTATTTCTATTTTGATATTTAGTTGATTTCTAAATTTTGGTTTAGTTAATAATGTTATAACAAACTTTTTGTACCTCTAATTTTATCCATATATCTTACAAATTTGCTTTGTCCTGTATTTATGTTCTCTTTTTAAAAAAAAATTTTTTTTAAATTAGTTTCATGTGTACAACACAGTGCAATAGTTATACTTTTTGCCCCTCAAAGTGACAACCCCTCTCCCCCATTTGGCCACCCCACTCCTCCCCACTATATCATGTATATTTATTACACTTCCTCTGACTCCCTTTCACAGTATAATCCACATCCCATGACTATCTATATATTCAGTTACAATTGGTATACCATATTATACAACATCAGCTTCAGGTGTACAGTGCAGTGATCAAGCCTCTACCCCATCCATGAAGTGGTCTCCCTAACAAGACATGTGACCATCTGACACCCCACAAAATATTTACAACATTATTAATTATATTCCCTGAACTGTCTTTCATATCCCTGTGGCAATATTGTAGTTGCCTATTTATGCTGTCTAATCCCTTCTCCTTCTCCCTTAATGCTAAGAAATTCGATAATGTACAGTTTAAAGACAGCTTTTAAAGTGACACAGGACACAGAAGACAAAGAGATGTAATGGTGGTCAGTTATAGATCAGAAAACTAGTCTGTTAGAAGTGTACTTCTCTCCTCCTCTCTCCTGTCTCTGCAAAATTCAAACTGTTCTCCCCAGAGAACCTCTGGGGAAGGCTCTCTAGGTGTAAAGTTTAAGGAGATATTTATGAGTATATTCCTATATGTCTGTAGCCTTTACCCTTTCAAGCATTTATAACAATGAAATCTTTAGCTTATTAAGGAGACTTAGAGTGAGTTAAATTCAACTAATATTTGTTGAATGTTTAGTATGTGCTAAAGAATGTACAAGATGGTGGGACAGCAGGAAGTAACAATATAAGACAAGATTTTTGCCTTCAGGTAGTTACTGGTTACATTAAGAAACAAAGGCACGCAGTTTTCAAACCTAAGAGTAAATGTCAAATGTGTTAAGCATATAATAAAACCTGTAAGTATAAGAGTAAGGAGAAGTATTGGTGGCCAATTTAAGTGGATGATAGGTTGTAGTCATTGCTATAGCAAGAAAATTGATTCCAGGATGGCTTTGTTAAGTCTCTTTTATTCTTAATATATTTACTTTTAATTACTTAAGTAATAACTCATATATTTTCACAAATTCAATAATACAGAAGTATTTAGAATAAAATGTACTGCTTCCTTAGTAATCACTTTGTATATATTTCAGAACCATGTGGTTCTGTTTTTTGTTTTTTTTTTAACTTTTGTAATTATGGAAATTGAACTATGTAGTATACATTATTTTGCAACTAGCTGTTCCATTTTATTTATTTTTACTTAACAATAAATCTTGTCAATAACTATGTCAATATTTTAACTGCAAATTACAATGACATGAGCTAAGTAAGTGAGTGTTGTTGAAGTTTGTTACTCAGGGATGTATTCACAGAGGGTGCAAAAAATGTACACACATTTTAAGAAAGGAAAAAACTGTATTAGAATTACACTGATGGTAACCACTTTGAGCACCTCTTGTAATTGCAGAAGTCAAATGTGACTTGTATTAATCTTTTATTATTGGTATATATTGAGTATTACAATTTTGATATAGCTTTTCCTATATACATTTTTTTTGGCACCCTCTGTATAAGCAGGGCATTTAGTGAGAACTGGAAGTTTGCATGGCTCTTAGCCTCAATTGGTCATCTTCAAATTTGATCTCTTACACACATACACACACACACACACACACACACACACACACACACACATGCGTATCCTATATATGTTTTATTCTTGTTTTTGATAACCAGGTATTAAGTAGGTAGGCAGGGGCTAGGGTTGGAAGGAAGAATAAATCATTCCTGTTCTATGTGATTCATTTTCCCAGACACACTGAAAAAGAGTCTGATAAAAGTGACATCGGGGACTCCCAAACTGTGATCTGGATCTAATTCCATAGCTTAATATTATTCCTGTCACAAATAGTATATTTGTAAGATTCGGTTCATTCCTGAGAGACTCAGGGGAGAGGCAGTGCAGCAGACACAGCTGTGTAGTTTGTTGAGTGTTAGGAGACTTCATATTTGCTGGTAGCAATCTTGATCTCCTGTCCTCTGTCTACTGTATAAAAATAAATGTTTTAGTTTTTAACGTTATCCTTGATCCATGTAAAGACTGGAAACACTTGATTCATAAAGCCCCTGTCCACCTAGTCCCACTCCTAATGGAACAGGTGAGCCCGGCTGACAATTGAGTTTTACTCATGTCTGCAGCATCAGCTTGTAACCCTGAGGGTATGTTTGCAACCGAATTTCAGTCATATTTATGAACTGGAACTTACCTCCCCTGAAAAAAGACCCATAAAGGAGCCAGACATGCTTGGTTACTTAGCAGGTACTCGAGGGAGTGCTAATGGTAGAAGGTAGTGCACTGATTTAGAAAAGGAGGAGGTTTCGTACTAAACTATGAGTACCCAAGGTTCCTGTTAAAGCCAGAGGTATGCTCTGCGGAGAAGCCATAAAGTCATCCCTCAAGGACAGACATTCTTCCGCTGCCATGCTGCCTTCCTCAGTGTGTAATAAATCAAAGGGGAGACCGTGCCGTCCTGCGAGGAGCACATGCCACAGTCTTCGTTTTATAGAAAACAAGTACTTGGTGAGTTCATGAGCACGTAGTCCTTGAGCCATGACTGGAAGAATTTAACTGGAAGACTTGAAGACTTTAGCTGGGTGATTTTTTTTCTTTTTTAATTAGTGGATATTGAGCTGATTTATTCAACATTTCCAAGAAGAAGGAAAGGAGAAATCTGAGGACGTGTTCATAGCACTATGGAGCCTTCCAGATACTGGGTGGAGGGCTGGAGAAAAGAATCCGTGATGGCCAGAGATTTGGGGAAAGAATTTGCTGGGGGTGGATGTCTAGATTTTTTTTTTTTTTTTTTTACAACCACATTGAGGATGGTGGCTCCATCTGCTGCAATAGCTGGCCCTCTCTCACCACTGAGTTCCGCCTCCTCCTTCTCTCATGGCTACCCTCACCTCTATCATAATTCCCAGCTACATGTTTCTCAGGGGGAGTATTATTTTGCTGCAAAGTAGGATGTGGCCTACCTAAGCACTGGAGGTTAAGCACACATGGCGCTCTTGGCATATGAAAGTAACCCTGGTATAGGCAGTATTGAGATGGGAGGGCTGATCTCTGTTCTGAATAACCACTGCCCCCACCCCCGGCCACTGAGGCCTAGCTGAGGACAGCTGCTGTTTCGTGCAATTGTTCAACAGGCTCCTCGTCCTCCATAGTTGATCCTGAAGTCATTCAGCTTCACTGCATAGATCCTTTATGAACCACGAATAGGAGTGGCTAGCAGGCATGATGGTGAAATTTACTAGTCAAGGATAAACTACATCCCTCTGTGGGAGTCCAGTGCTGAAAGTGGATGGTAGTTACTCTCAACTAATCACCATGGGAACCAGCATTGGAAATTCACTGATAAGAAGTTAAAGTATTCAGAAATTTACTAGCAGGAAGCTGATCTTTCCCTATGCATAAATAGAGGATGACTAAGAAATAGGAAATGGGCGGGAGTGGAAGGAGAAAAATGGCAGTAAAAGATTTCAGAGAAGAGTAGTTTTTATTCACCACTGTGGGAAAATCCATAAAAACAGCAATTTCCCCTTTGGAATAGAAACTCGTTGCTAATTGTTCCAGAAGCTCTGCATTCATGATTTTAAATATGTCTGAGATACTGTGATGATATTTTATTTTTAAGGGGAGCCAGAGACAGACTCTTGAATACCTTAATTCTGAAGAAAACCAGACAAATGGTAATTGAAACAAATTTGGATTCTTATAATTGAAGAATTAAGTGAAATGAAATCTCTTTATGAGTTCCAGTCTCTTTCCTCATATTTTCATGGCATTTATTAACATTTTTAGTCATAGGCTTAGTTTCCATCTCTAGTTTCTGAGCCAGTCCACTTTGAGGAATGAGGCTCTGCTCTCTGCCCCCCGCCACTCTGGTGGGAGAGGATACTTAAGGCCCCTTTCCATGTGTACTTTCCAGTGAATAAGGTCCCTGAGACTCACGCAGGCACAGTTCCTGCATCGTGTTTGTTTCTCGCTGTCCTGCAGTGGCCCAGTTCTGATCATAGGGTTCTATAGCATAAAGGTGCTCTGTTAGCCTCCATAGAACTGACCTTCTTTTGTATTTCTATCCTCAGTTCCTCTGTAAAGATGTTAGTCTGAAGAGTCTCCTTGTAAATTCAGTTTGGCTTAACTCTTAAAGGAGCCCCTCTTTGGTCAACAGTCTCCACAGCTAGAGACCTTCCAAAACTCAGCAATCTGTCTGGACTTGAGAAATATACTCATTCTCTCTGTTTCCAGATGTTGAGGCTGGTCTACCTTTATGGATCCCTTGCAACATGATCTTAGATCAGAATTTGCAAACTCATGTGACTTCTGATGGAGAGGCTGGGTAAGGATTGGGAAGGACTGGAAAGTACACGCCTCATTTAATGGGAATGGCCATAAGTCATATTCTGCTGATTATTGCAATGCCAAGAGAAAAAAGAATCTGAATTCCTGATTTGAAAATGTTGGCAACTAATTCATTTATTAAAAATTGGCATGTTAGCCAAATAAACTCCATCTGCATCCTGACCTGGGACACAGCTGTGTATGTGTGGCTTCTATCTTATGTCATGTTCCTGAACTGTGCAATAACCCATGTGGCTGTGCTTTTGCCTGGGTGGCTAAGCCTGTGCTATCAGCCCCTGAGAGAACATATCTCACTATATGTTCTAGCTAAGCAGATGGTTTATATCTCCAGGATCATCCTACTCCCCATGAATTTCCCATATCATTGCATGTTGGGCATCAATATATTCTCAAGGAGCAATATCTTGGAAATATAATCTCACTCAAACAGTTATTACTAAGCAACTCTAATGTGCTAAGCACTGTGATGTTTATTAAGAATATAAACACCCAATATCACTAAGACATAGACTTTGTTCCCCAGCAGTATGGAAAATACAACCTGAGGTGAATCTCTACTGAGTGACATGCTTGTATAATCCCCTCCCCTTGAGGACAGGCAGGACCTGTGATTGCTTCTAACCAACAGAATATAACAAAGGTGATGGGATGTGAGTTCCTTCATTAGGTTATGTTACATGGCAGAGATTATAGGGTGTCATGACCATAATTACATTTTTGTCATACAAGATGCCTTAGCATTCTAGAGCAAGATAATTTCCTGTTGACTTTTAAGAAGCAAAGAGCCAAACTGTGAACTGCCTACAGGAAGGGTATGGAACTGCAGGCAGTCTCTAGAACTTTAGGGCTGCTTCCAGACAACTTCCAGTAAGAAACTGGGTCCCCTAGTTATGTAGCTGCAGGGAAATGAATTCTTCCAATGACCTGAATGAACTTGCAAGTGGATTCTTCCCTTTCTGAGCCTCCAGATGAGACTATAGCCCTGGCCATCACAGAGGGACCAGCTAAGCTCTACCTAGACTCTTGTCCTATGAAAACTGAGATAATACATGTGTTGTTTTAAGCCATTAAGTGTATGATCATTTGTTATACTGCAGTAGAAAACCAATACAGCATTTTACAACTTACCATGGAAAATGCAATAGCCCATGCAACACATAAAACAAGGTGGAGAGATATTTACTTGCTTGAATTCCTTTTAGGGGGAGCACTGTACTTGTTGGAAGAAAAGACTTGATTGACTAAGTCACAGAGATACCCCCTAAGGCTGCTGTGCAACCCAAGAGAAGATGGTGTTTTTTTCTTTATGAGGAGAAAAGTGTATGCTTATAGATATTCTAGAGCTCATGAAGATTTCGAGCTCTTCTTTCCTGAGCATGTGCTCCCTTAAAGTTGTCACCCCCTCCCTGCTCCATTCTCTATACCTATAGGGAATATGGCTTCCAGAATCTGCTTCCCGCTAGATATCACTAATGGGAAGCACTGGGAGGACACTGTAAATGGAGCATACTGGTGCGAATAAGACAAGTCAGCAAATGTCTCCCGGTCCTTCTCTAGTCTTGGTGGCATCTTAGGCAGCAGTTGCATGTACTCTAAGGCTCTGGCTCCCAAGGGAATGGTCTGTTGTGGTTTCAGCTTCTAAAGCTTCAATGTGCAATATGGTAGCCACTACTGCATATAGCTATATGAAAGTATGTCAATTTAATTAAACTTAAAAAAAAATTATTCTTCAGTTGTACCAGCCACATTTCAAGTGTTATTTAGCCACATATCATGAGTATCTACCATATATTGGACAGTACAGATATAGCTCATTTCCATTATCTCAGGAAGTCCTATTGGGCAGGGCTGCAATAGGAGTAATCTGGACCATGGGCTCTGATAACACCATGTCCCATCTTTGCCATTCTAGTCTAGGGGTGGGGGTGAATTCTTGATGCTGATGATTTCCAGTTGTCTTATTGTCCTCTGATTCTCAGCATTCCTATCACCTGTATAACTAATTTCCTGCATTGAGTCCCTCTTTTCTAAATAATTTCTTTCCTAATCAGGCTTTACTTTTGATACAAAAACAGGACAGGGTAGGATTGCCAACATTCCTATATTGGTTACCCATTATTAGGTAACAAATTGCCCTCAAACTTAACAGCTTAAAACAACAAATATTTATTATTTCACAGTTTCTATGAATCAAGAATCTGGTAGCTAGCTGGTTATGGCTTACTCCTTCATAAGATTGCAACCCAAATGTTGGCAGGAGCTGAAGTCTCATCCGAAGGCTCAACTGGGGAAGGGTTTTCTTCAGACTCACTTCTGTAGTTGGTGAAAGGCCTCAGTTCCTCACTGCTTGCTGACTGGAACTTTCTGCCACTTGGTCCTCCACAGACTGCCTGAGAATTGCATGCCATTATGCTGACTTCCCCTCGAACATGTGATCAAACACAGAGAGAAAGAGAGGGAGAGATCGAGAGAGACAGACTGAGAGAGAGGCAGTATCCAAGATAGAAAATGTCATCTTTTATAGCTTAAATTCAAAAGTGACATACCATCATTACTGTATTTCAATGACCACGCAGACCAACACTGGTACAGTAGAGGAGGGAGTACACAGGATGAGAATGATGGCAGGAATCATTAGAAGTCATTCTGGAAGCTGCCTACCACAAGTGTCTCAGAGATGTCAAATGGGTATGATATATAGGATATTGCCCCACTTTTCTGTGACTTAAATCAGAAAGGGCAAACAGCACACAGCAAAGGATAAAAGAATGTCCTCGTGTAGAGAAATTTGATGGGGAAAGACTGGCACCTCAGTGATACCATGTCAATTTTGAATTATATATAACCTTTAGATGTCAAAGGACAATGATCACTGTTTTCATTCAGTTCCAAGAAATGATGGAAAATTATTAAATGTTATGGTACTTGCTCTGGAAAATGATTTGAAAGCATTAGCCTACTGAAAATCAAGATGTGGGGCAAATGTGGCATTCAGATGTAATAGAAGGACAAAAAAATGTCTAGTTGGATCAAAAGTTATTATAAGGTATCAGGGAGACTGGTTCTGGTTTCACATTCTTGCATGATGGTTTGGCAACAGAAGCTCAGTCAGCCTCAGATAGCTCTTGTCTATGTCCGGGTTTCTGTATGGGAAGATCTAGAAAGCACGTTCTTTATCTGTCAGCTGACAGAGAACTCAGGGGCTGTGTGGGTGGGTGCAGATGAAAAGAGAGAGCGCCTTCATCCAACTCCAGCCTGTGGTAAGGAGATGTGGCAGTCTGTTCAATGTCAGCTTGTTCTTCCCCAACAGAACGGGACCCTAAGATGTAAGTGGTGCTGAGTCACATGGTCAGTCATGGCATGTGCAGACATTGTCACATCCTGAAGAAAGAGATATCTTTGTATCTCTAATCAGTTATATTTACGTTTAGCTGAACACAATTTGCCTGTGAAATGGCCCCATTCAAGAAAATAGCCATTTGACAGTAAAATTTACTCCGTGCTATTCAGAACAGAGAAGGGAATTTCTAAGACGCATTTTTGTTTTCCTGAAAAGAGGAGAGACAAGGAGTGAGAATGAGAAAGAAAGGGAATTGAGGCTAATGTAAGCCCAGGATGTAAAGTAAATTTTTTTTCCTAATAAACTTTAGTGAATAGGGTTTTGGTTTTTGTTTTTGTTTTTTAATTTAAATTGAAAGGCATTTTTGTGTTTGAAAGTTCTAAGCTGTAAAAATAAACCCTGAAAGTAGATTGCCTAGGGTAAGATTTAATTAAACATTGTACAGTAAATTAGCATAATTTGATGAGGATCAGCGTTAGTTTCGAGAAACTGCAATACAGAGAAATTTTAATTTTGTAATATCTTTAAAATTCCACTGTCTCATTTCCAAAGTGTAGTTTTTGAAAATAAAAATTAAACAAGGTATTATTACCAAGCAGAAGGCAATGCATTGATAGATGATATACTGGCTGAGGGATATGAGGAGGGTCTTACATATACTAAAAGTTTGTAAGATGGATGGTCCTTTGTAAAACAAAATATATGGAAAAAGGTGTTGAATTGCTCACCTTAAAGCAGAGAGGTTATCCGGTAATATCAGGGTAATACTTCCCTGGGCTGTGACTTCACAAGAATTATAAGAAGAAGGCTGCTGCCTCCCTCCATCTCTCTGTCCTCTCTTCCTTATTTTTTTTCTTTTCCCTCGATCTCTAAATAGAAAGGCTATTGTACATAAGATGTAAAAATGAAACAGAGAACCGAGGGAAGGAGGAAGAAATCTACAACTAAACTAACATAGGTACATACAAGGCCCTTCTTAGAGTGCAACTCTGTTTTTGTTGCTGTTTTGCTCTTGCCTAAAATTTACCAAGTACGTGTCCTCAGTCTTAGTGGACACTGTTTGATGCCTGAGGAATCATCTGTACCCAAGAGTGACAAAGGCTACAATATGCTCACTGCAGGGAGAAATTGAGGGAAAGTTTCTGAGACACTAGGTTCTAGAAAAACCTCTCCCATGGGACTTTATTTATTTATTTATTTATTTATTTAGCTGAGCCATCCTGCCACCTGTTGGCAGCTCAATGGGCTGGCATCAAACCGCTGTTGCTCAGAGCTCACCTTGCACTCTTGAGCGAGCTCTTAACCAACTAAGCCACTCGGCCAGCCCAATGAAAGGCGCATTAAACTTTTTTTTTTTTTGAGGGCAGTGTCACTGGCCCTCGTATGTGGGACCCAAACCGGGGCCGCTGGCTTCCCAGCCAGCGCTTAACCACTGCGCCACTCGGCTGGCTCACTCCCATGGGAATTTTTAAAGGTGAAATGTTAGAACTTTTAAAACATTTAAATCATTTTAAAGCAGAAGCAATGTGATAGGATGACTGGACTGTGAATGCTGAAGAATTGTAAGTGGGTCTTTATTGTAGGTGTATTCTCAGCACGAAGTAGGATACATGGAACATAGCAGGTCCCATTAAGTGTGTGATGAATGAAATTATAGATGGTGTCTTGCCTCATGTGTGAGTAGCTTACATGAGTGAAGGTTAATAAGTCCTCAGGTGTCTTTACTTACCTATAACAAATTTTAAAGCAGTGACCGTTTTTGTAACTCCCAGGTTAGAGTCCTAGAAACTCCGTAGTGGGGAAAAAGTAATGGTTGAGAAACTTTAAATTAAAAGGAAGTCAGAATTTCCTTAAAGATATTTTTTAAATGTATTATACAGAAGTTGTAATAGTCGCCATATTCTTCATTTCCATTCTGCATCTCTTATTTGCTAAGAATATTTCATGATCTCCCTACCTTATGGTTTCAATGTCATGTTCATAGATAGTTTTCACCATAAAAATAAAAGTTATTTTCCCAGCAAAAATGGGTTTGTCATGGAACAGCAAGGAATTGCAATTTGGGACAAGCAAGCTATATAGCAAAATCCACAGTCTAGCGCAACACACAAAGGAGAGGAATACTATTTTATAAAGGAAAAGGAGTCCTTATGGCTGAGTTGCTGGGGTATGATTTCTTGTAGAATGCAATGTACAACTTTTCCTGAGGGTGCCTGTAACCGATGATTCTTTGCTGTTGATGATTCTTCTATTAGTCTCTGGAAATGACAATTCTTCCAGTAATTGAAGTCCAGAGGTACTGTGTGAGAGCTCCCCCTTCTGGCCTCCTGACTCCACTTTAGTGAGGTTTCCCAGTCTTAATTTTCACAATGGGTGAGCTATCAGAGGGGGGTTGCTGATCATTTACATTGGACCCTGGCATGAGCTGGTCCAGGTATTAATCCTTCAGTTGCTGGGTTCTGGGAATGCCTGTAGATCATGGGGTCCCTGTGGAGGGGTTGGGAAGTACAGGTTGCTGAGGTCATTAGCTATTTCACAGTCAGTATAGGCATATCTCAATGTTTTAATAGTGAGGATGATGCAACTACAGGGTTCCAGGTGAATATTGTCATGCTAATAGAGTTGCTTTACTTTGTTGCCAATACTGAGCATACCTTAAGATGTATTCTTCCCTCTATAACCTAGGATTTCTCTGAGATTTTACTAGAATTTTATCACACAAAAATCTGTTGACTCCATCTTCCTATGACCCACCTCTGACATCCTCTTTGGCCTCTAAAATGCAGAATGATGTAGGTGCTCAGATTTATCTGATACAACTTGATGCCAAGTGTAGATAGCCCCGTCTACTGCACATACTACTGTTTCCTCCCAATAGGCACACAGATTTAGTTTCAAGGCCTAGCTTTCACCTGAAAGCTTTCATTGCATTTTTGCAATGAAAAACATAGAAAAAATACATCATGACTTTTCGGACAACCCAATGCTTGGTGCAATAGTCAGCAAGCATTTTGGGGGCCAAGCAAATGTTCCAACGATAGGAGTCCAGCTGCTATGGACTGCTCCAGAATTTTATACTTGAAACAACAACAAATTAGGAAGAAGCTAGTCTAATTTTGGCATATATTATACCCAATGTATAGAGTATAACATTTTTGTTTTGAATTACATATAGAACAAGGAGATTACAGCAACGTTTTTCACTAAGCATCAGTCCGTAAGCCTTAGTCTCGCCTTGCTTGAAGCTCATCTTTCCTCTCTTCTTTCTTTCCAGGTTTTACTGCCAAAAAATCTATGCTGATTTTGCCTTCTAAGTTGCCTCCTCCTTTCTCTAAACCCTGGTTTCTATTTTTTCTAATTATACCCAACTAGAGTAGTTGGCAGATCATATAAACTGGAACTCAAATTTTTGTGGGTTTGCTGCAAAAGGTTATACAGAAGTAAAACCACATCTACTTGTCTTTTGCATAAGGGGAACTCAAGGCCAGGGAAAGGTTGTGGTTTGGGAGGAAGATCACTCTCACTCTCAAAAGGCCAAGGTATCTTTTTTTTTTTTTTTAAGGAGTCCCCACTTTGTTTATATGGGATGTTGTCCAGGGCACAGGGAGCCTCTGGCAGGATTTTGCTGGCCTTTCGCTTTCTAACTGGCTGTTGTAAGCTGAAACAGCCCTCCAGCCTTCGTGTTGAGGTGCCATGTGCAGCAGCAGTTTGCAGGGAAGAGGAGAGGGAGAGGAAAGGAAAGGAAAGGGAGGATGTTCCAACTTCTTTCCCACACAGCTGTTTAGTTTTAAGCTTGGGTCCTACAAGCAGGAGCCCTCAACCCAAATAAAGTGCAGGGTCGCTGGCAGCTCTGGAATATGCCTAATGTTCCTTCAGCCTGTCTGTCAAACAGAAGTACGCTAAAGTCTGTCTATGGATTTTGACTTCCTGTAGGCTGAGCTCTCCTGAAGGAGAGGTGGAGGGACCCCTTTCTCTGGATGGTGTCCCCAGCACCCTATAAATCAGCAGCTGGTTGATTTTTAGGCCATAATTCTTCACATTTTCTTGAGTTCTCATAACCAAACCTGGACTAGCTGCTTAAGGACACATTTTTTTGGGTCCTTTAGATAAGAAACTTTACAACCAATAGATTAGTTTTAAGAATCGTATGGTTGTAAAATATATTAAGACTTGAATTAGAGTAAGATAGAGGGTAAGAGCCTGGACTCTAACTGCCTGGGATTCTCCGTTCACCTCTTACTAGCTGTGTGACCTTGGACAAGAATTGTTTTGTCACCCCTTTGAGCATCTATTTCCTCTTCTACAAAATGGAGAGAATAACAGCATCTACCTCGTGGATTTTTGTGAAGTATAAAAGAGATGATTATTGTAAAATCCTCAGAGCAGTGTCTGACAATAATATGCACACAGTAGATGTGCGCTGCTCTTGTGTTTGTGGTTGCTGAGCAGGGGGCTAAAAAAAAAATACATTTCCTCTCACCTTCTCAATTCTTCTAGCTGAGGAAATAATCAAATTGGAGACAGATTAACAGGAAAAATGTGTACAGAGTATTACAGATTTGCATGCCAAGGGTGTCATAAGATAGGAGACACTCTTCACAGTTAAGGTTTATATGCCATTATGGACAAAGGGATCTGAGATGTCACAGGAAATTGACAATTTACATGTAGCCCCGGAACAGCAGAATGGACCCGGAAGGCAAATCCCTACTAGGCAACCCAGAAGCAATGGGACCCAGCAGGGATCTAGCTAATAGGCCCCTGCTTGGAGCCTTTCTATCTACTATACTAAGGTGAATATGTTAAGATTCCAACCCTGGAGCAGGTCTTTTTACCTGAATCTCTAAGGCAGGAAAGAGGGAGGGTCAAAAGTTCTTTGTGAGTCTTTTGTTTCATAATAACCAGCTTTAACAGTGTCCCAAAAGAGACATTTTTTGGGGTGGCAAAACTTTGGTCCACTTCAGTGTTGATGTCACCATTATTATTATTATTATTATTATTATTATTAGAAGTTTTGTTTGGGGTGACTTAGGTCAGGTTTTCTAGAAGCAAAGACTGAGAGGGATTCTTGTGCAAGTGTTTATTGAAGAACTACTCTTGGGTGAAACCTGTAAGGAAGTGAGAGAATTAGGGCAGGCCAAAGAATAATGTAGGCAAAAATGTGGTTTTACCTGAGGTGTAACCTCAGCCTAAATCCATGGGGAGCTCTGGAGTGTGAATCACACCAAAGCTGTCCTGCTCTGAGACAAGGGGACCAACTTTTATACCGTTGAAACAGTTAGTCATTGGCTTTGGGCTGCCCCCATTGGAAAGAGCATAAACCCCAAGGGAGGGGATCCTAGGAAAGGGGTTTGGGTAAATTAGACAGAAATTGTAATTAGTTTGGAGCCAGCAGCAAGATTCTATGGGTACATCTTATTTTAAAAAAAAGAAAAAAAAAGAATTCCCATTGAAATGGTTATGTGTGCCCAAGACTATAGCATCAAAATCACTCAGGAAAAGTTGAAGGAATAACGTTTTACAGACTTGCTTGGGGCTTCTTGGGTGGAGATCAAGAGCACTGTTTGGATTATTATTAGTATTTAGAGCTTGCAGCTTCTTAAGGCTCCTGAACAGCCTTATTGAACTGGCATGGGTGAGTGACTCTAACTGGTGACCCTGAAGTGATTCATTTGCCTGTATTCCCTTGCTCCTTGTTGCCGATGTTCAGAAATCATGCACAATGGGTTTCCATAGGTGCTGTTTGCATTGTGGTTCAATGTTTGAAACCTGCTATTTGGTGACCTGAGGCTGTTTCTTTTGCTTTGTTTGCACTCTTTAGGAATGAGGAAAATTGGGTAGTAAGAAGATCAGGACCTGCCACAATTCTTGAAGTGATTGGAATATAAAGTATTATAATTTTCTAGTCCTCTCTCTCCCTACTGCTGTGGCACCTCCTTCCTCCTCCAACTTTGCATGCCATTCATTGAAAGAGACTTTCATTTTGCACCATGCTGGGTTAAGTTCTTCCATTATGTTCATTCAGTGTGCTTAGAATTGAAGCAGAATAAAATGCTTCCCATGCCCTATGAATTTTTTGACCAAGTTGAGGAAAGCATTTAATTAGTGCTTGAATTTGCAATTAATGTGTTCTACTTAAAAGACCAGTTTAACCTTGGAGGCTGGAATCTAGAATTAATGAAAGCTTTTAAGCCTATGGCGATCTCCTCCTTATCCATCTGTGGCTTGTCCAGTCTGCAGGCCTGTCCTCTGTAAACCTTTAAATCCCAGACTCCCCGCCCATTGTGTCTGCAGTGCTGCTTGACTCTTCAGTGTGCTGAGTAATCTTAGCATAAGCCCCAGCAAAATGTAAGAAAACAGGGAAATCAGATAAGATAAGGGAGAGTATCTTCCTAAGCAAATATATGGGTGATTTTTAAATATTTTATATTTTGGATAAACTTTTGATTTGATAATAGTTTTAGATTTATATGAAAGTTACAAAGGTAGTACAGAAGACTCTCATATGTACTTGGGGGCCCTATTATTAACATCTTACATCAGTACAGGACATTTCAGAGTTCATGAACCACTATTTTTAGATTAGTGTTAGCTAGAATACATACTTTATTCAGGGTTCCTCAGTTTTTACCTAATGTCTTTTTTTGTTGTTGTTTTCCCAAGGTCTCATCTAAGATACCACCTCACATTTAGTTGTCACGTCTCCTTAGGCTTAAACTGTGATAGTTTCTCAGGTTTTTCTTGGTTTTGATGACCTTGACAGTTTTGAGGAGTACTGGTAGATAATTTGCTGAATGTCCTTTAATGGAGATTTGCCTGACTTTTTTTTTTTTTTTTTTTTTTTTTTTTTCCTGGAGTAGATTGAGGTTATGGGTTCTTGGGAGGAAGACCACAAAGGATTCTTATCATATCATATTACGAGTATATGCCATCAACATGACTTTTTACTGATGATGCTAAGCTTGATCACCTGACTGAAATAGGTTTCTCCACTGTAAAGCTACTCCTCCTGTACGCTTTGGAAGGAAATTGCTAGGTGCAGCTCACACTTAGGGTGGTGGTGGGAGATGGGTGTTATGCTCCATCACCTTGAAACGGTGTTTGGAATTCTTCTGCAGAGTAGTTTTGCCTATTTCTTATTGAATCATTTATTTGTATCAGTATAGACTCATGGATATTTACTTTATGTGTTGGGCTATAACCCAGTGTTATGTTACTTAATTTGTTGCCCAAATTATTCTGGTTTGGGCCATTGAAAGGGCTTTTAGTTGGCTCATATGTACCTTTGACATGCTCTCATCATTTTGTTCTTTGAGCACTTCCTTATTTTCTGACGCTACAGGGTCCCTCCAGGCTCACCTTGTGTATTTCATACCCTAGAAGCAGTGATTTTTTTCCAGGAATCCCAGTCCTTATATGGAGAATGATGTAAGAAACTAAGATATGGGCACTGGATGTGCTTGTTGCTAATTAGGTAGCACTGCTTTAGGCCCACTCAACAAGCAGAACTAGGAAAATCTATATGCATATTAACCTGTGTGAACACACATGTCAATAACTATTTCTGTATTTATCCATCTGTATCTGTAGTAAGCTAAACACAAGTTCATACTGATGTCTCCAACTCTCAATATTTCCAACATCGCAGGATTCGTTTTAACCTCCTTCCCTTGCTTATCTGCAACCTCCCACTCTAACAATGAGAAACCTGTTTCCAACTATCCCCCATCGATTTACTTATATGTTCTGTCCCAGTATACATGTACAGTGATTTCAGAATTGGTCATCCCTACTTCCACAAGAAACAACTTTATCAACTACAGTACTGTGCCTACGTGCAGTTCCTTTTACCTTAAACTTGATAGTCTCTACTCATTTCCAATGTTTCTTAGGTTTATACCTGTTTTCTTCCACACACTTCAATGAAATTGTCATACATTTGTTATACAATTAGACACTTTTTTCTTGGTGTGAATCCCATCTTGGAAACTCAGATTTTCCTTTTAGTTTCCTGTGAAGATCATAACTATTGGGTTGTAGGAAAAGTCATGCTGCATTTTTGCAATGAAAAACTTACACAAAATACATCATGACTTTGCCAACAACCCAATAGCTCTGAGAGTTACCTGAGACTATCATCATAAAATTGAATACAGAAATGGTGCAAGGAAATGATAGAGACATATATTGAAAAACATCAAAACAAACAAAAAAGCAGTTGACTAATTAAAAAAACAAACAAAAACCAGTTTGAGATCTCAGCCTTGCATGCCCTTAAGTGGCTGCATCATCTGGCAAGTTTTTGAAGTCCTGTGGGCCTTGGTTTTCTTATCTGTTCAATTGGGTCCAGTTACTCTGGATTGTCATGAGAATTGGATTGACAAAAAAAAAACATGAAAGTATAAATGCTATAAGAGTTTCAAGTACAATTATTAAATGAAAAAAGATAAATTCAAAACTCCTGGCAAGGAAGGTGTCAGGTCAAGTATAGAAGTTATCTATGTAACTATAGTTACATACTAACTTATTGATGATAGTTCTCCAAAGTTTAAATGAAGGGATGATTTTGTGGAACTGATTCTATTATAGTAATCAGAATATTTTCTTTTCCTCAGTGGCTACAGATGTATATGCACACATATGTAACTTTGGCTATGTGTGTGTATACATATATTAATATTTATATTTCTAAGGGAATCTACAGAATCTCTTGAGGGTCGTGGTTTTGTTAGATGTTTTTTTGGTTTCTCTAACAAACATTTGGGAAGACATCATGAATAAAGGCTTTAAGAATTTAATTATTTTATCAAACCATTTGAACGTTTTTGGTTACTAGGCTTCTACTCTTACCTACCTATAACTACCTTTTTTTCCTTCCCATTCGATGACAACCTAGACCTGCTTACCATGTTCTTAGGATATTATTTAGTTCTCTTGGCTACATGTAACTAAAAACCATAGTGGGGCTCAAAATTAGAGAGGGTACATATATACTCTGGGTATGCCACTATTAGATTGGAAGGCTATACGAACTTGAACTAATTTACTATATAGGTGTAGCCAAGTCAGCAACCCAAGAGGAGGGAGGTGGGCAGGGCTTCTCTGTAAGGCCACACACTTGTCCTGCACTTTCCAGGAGTGTCATTTCCATATATATTTCAATATGATGGAACTCTCAGAATCGGACAGTATGGTTTCTCTAGAGACGGCCTGTTTTGTTGTTGGTGGAGGGGAGAAAACACATTTTAAAAACACAGACACACTCACTAAAAACCCTTTGACTACCATGCTTCCTATGATTTTATTATTGATGATGGCTCTGTAGGATATTTCAGCAACATTTTTGTCTGTTTTTTAACATTATTGCAAAGGGCATGTGAACATTTTTGAAAAGATGCTACTCCTGAAGAATATGTTCCTGCCCACCTACAAGAGTCTTTCTGATTTTCTATCTAAGCATGAATCTCCTGATCTGTAAAAGGAACAAGAGAGGATAAAATAAGTTAAGCATTTTATGAAGAGCGACTAGTTCTGCATTGATGGCTGATGCTGACCCTACTTTTCATTCAGTGATATCCTTAAGCTTCACAAACTAGTAAGGCCAAAGGTGCATTTTACCTACATTTCTCTTGGTTTCTTTCATGTGTTTGCTTTCTCTCAGTGCAGTGTTTCATTGTAAATACCTGTTGTACTTTGATAACTACATTAAAATGAAGGCAATGTTTGTAGCTATTTATTTATACAGCTTTTTACTTTCTTTCATCTCAGTGAAATCCATAAATAAATATGTCTTTTCCTTCAAGCAGTTGACTGTTAAAAACACTCATATTTAAGAAAACCTGCAAAAGAATATGCTATCTTTATGATTTATTAAAAGAAGATAAATGAGGAAAAATACCTTTCAGCCTCCTATCATGAACTAAAGAGGGAAAATATGTCAACTGGTATATATGTCAAGAAATGCTAGAGAATTATAGTTTTATTCCTCAAAACCTATTTCAGACAAATGGGTGGAGACAAATATTCCTTGTACTTTAACTGTGATTTATTTTACCAGTAAAACTCTATCTATGCAGCACAGCTTAAAAGTTAGGATTTAAATTCGATTGTCAACTGCCACCAAGCCAAGCAATTCAAACCGTGAAGTGAAACTTCGAGTTGAAATCTCCAGCAGTGTTAAGATAGAAGGCTTCTTCTATACTGAGGCCTTCCTATTAAAAATAAAGTGTTTCCGCTATTTTGCATCCCAGATTTTCTGGAACAGGCCATCTCAATTTCAAATATGCCCTCCCATCCTCCCTCTATGTATATTCTTCTTCATTAGAATGTATTTCCCTATTTGTTGTTCAGCAAATGTAACTACCATAAGCATCATATAATTTAAATATTTCTATATCTTAGTACTCTTTTAAATCTTGACATAGCAAGATTTGTTATGTCATTGGTTTTGAAACAACAGGCTTCTTCAGATAATCATCTTTAATGAGAAGTAGCCTGGAATAGTGCAGGATTTCCTAAACTGAGCTCCCCAGGACACTGTTTCTCAAATTGTAATGAGAGTTTTATAGCGAGTGGGTTATGTGACCAGTTAACGTTTAAGAAATATTGGGTTGAACAAAATTAAAGTGTTTTCTTTTTCTGCATAAATTCCCAGAATTGTAGATAGGTATTTACATATTATGAATCTTTAAGAAGGAAATATACTTTCATTGTTTCCTAAATGTTTACTTGCCACTTCCTTTTTTTAATTGCACAAAAATTCTGTTTTTTCAGTTATCTATTGCTGTATAACACACAAATCCTGATTTAAAACAATTTACATGAGGTGGTATCTCACTGTGGTTTTGATTTGCATTTCCCTAATAGCTAGTGAAGATGAGCATCTTTTCATATATCTGTTGGCCATTTGTATGACTTCTTGGAAGAAGTGTCTATTCAGGTCCTCTGCCCACTTTTTAATTGGATCATTTGTAATTTTTGTTGTTGAGTTGTATGTGTTTTTAAATATATTTTAGAACTTAGCCACTTATCAGAGGTGTTGTTTGCAAGTATCTTCACCCATTTGGTTGGTTACCTCATACCTGTTAGAATGGCTGTTATCAACAAGAGAAGTACTAACAAATGTATATGGAAAAATGAACCCTCATACACTGATGGCGGGAATGTAAATTGGTACAGCCACTATGGAAAACAGTATGGAGATTCCTCAAAAAATTAAGAATAGAATTACCGTATTACCTGGCAATATCTCTCCTTGGTATCTACCCCAAAACCTGAAAACATTTATCTGTAAGAATATATGTACCCCTATCTTCATTGCAGCATTATTTATGGAGCCTGAGACATGGAAACAACCAATGTGTCCTTTGATAGATGATTGGTTGAAAAAGATGTGATACATATAGACAATGGAATATTACTTAGCCATAGAAAAGATGAAATACTGCCATTTGAGACAATATTGATGGAGTTGAGATTATCATAGTAAGCGAAATAAGTCAGACAGAAAAGTTGAGAACCATATGACTTCACTCATATGTGGCATATAAAACTGAAAACAACAAACAAACAAGACAAACAAACAAACAAACAAAAGTCATAGACACAGACAACAGATTAGTGGTTACCGGAGGTATGGGGTAAGGCTATGGTAGAAGAGGGTAAAGGGGGTCAAATATATGGTGATGGAAGGAGAACTGACTCTGAGTTGTGAACACACAATGCAACATATAGATGATAGATTTTAGAACTATATACTTGAAACCTATATATTTTACTAACTAATGTCACCCCGGTAAATTTAATAAAGATAAAAAATTATACATAAAGCAATTTATGACTATCTTTCACAGTTGGGTAATCCTTGCTTGGGGTCTCTTGTGCCTGTGCAATTAATTATACAGAGGCTGGGGTTCGAGTTATCTGAAGACTCAACTAGCCTGGACATTTATATGATTTGCAGTTGATAGTGGCTGCTGGCTGCGAACTCGGCTGTGACTCTCAGCAAGAGAACTTACCCATGTCCTTTCTGCATGCCTTTGGTTTCTCACGGAGACTCTGTGAGGGAACACTCAGAGGGAACATCTTATGAATGAACATTTCAAGAGGCCCAGAGGAAGCTCCAAATCTTCTTAGAAGTCTCAGAATATAATTTCTGCCACTATTCCTTGGTTAAGCAAGGCTCAAGACCAACCAGACTCAAGGAAAGGAAAATTAGAGTCTACGTCTTGATGGAGACATGTTAAGCATAAAGCGAAGGGTGGGAATGAATGGTGGCCATCTTTGCAGATTATCCACTAGACTTTTTAACTTCTCATGGATCAGTGACATTTTATAGAATAGTCTGGGTAGGGAATCAAAGTATGTTGGGGGATGGGGGAAAGGAGGAAGGCCACCCATCAGAGACAAGCATTCTGTCACTATTCAGAATTGCTGTCATTGTTTAGAATTGCTGATATATAGTGATAATAAAAAGCAGCAAGTTTTAGATAATTTTATTATTGTTTTAAAATTCTTAACAGATAGGGTTACCAGGTGAAATACAGGATACCCCGTTAACTTTTAATTTCAGATGAACAACAAATAACTTTTTTAGTGAAGGTATGTCCCAAATATTGAATGGGCCATACTTATACAAAATATATATATCAAATTGACATTTAACTGGGTGTCCTGTTTTATTTTTTTATCTATGATAGTATACTCCTTTACTGCCAATATTGTTGTTGGACATCTCCTTCATCCCTTACTCCACTACTGCTACACCATTGAGTTTGGAAAAAAATTGATGTAATGAAAAAGTCTTAGGTTTTAGGATCAGAGAGATCTGATTTCAGATTCTGGCTCTACCCCATACTGGCCTTGTAAGTTTTTTAACCTCATTGAGCCTCAGTTGGAACCAGTTAAAATTACCTGGCAGGAATGCTAGGTTCTGAAGTGAGACAATGTGTGTAAAACACATAACTCCGTGACTGGGGCTTAATAGTCATGGAGCTGCAGGTAATCCAGACTCCTTTTCACCCAGATATAGCAGATAGAAGAGGGAAATCCCCTGTAGCTTTGTTGGTCATGTTTATTTGAGAAAGAATTTCAACAGGCAGAAATCCAAATGAGGTGTTTGTTTTCATTCTTGCCAAACAATGGAGTAGTAAGTGAAGTGTCATCTTGAGAGTTGCAAATTTGATTCAGAAAACCTTTTTTTTTTTTAATGACAAATATATTGTCAATACCTTGACCAGCTTATGAGCTTTATTACGGAATTCTTCTGAATTATCAATACTTGCTCAGAGATATTTTGATTTTGATTTTATTTGCTCGCTTATTCACACTTTTATGTAGGTTGTTGCCTAAAAGTTTTTACAGTATAATTGACTGTGGGAGTAAATTTCATGATGGTTATGCTGACTAACCACACCAAGAAGAATTTGAGGGCAAGTTAAATCTGAATCAATGCCATAAAAGAACAGTTTTCTTGGATGTACCTTGAACATGCAGGGAAATATTTAGTGAACATATGCTCTGCCAAATACTGTGAAAATCTCTCTGAAGGAAATGTGTTTTAGCTACATTACCACGGCTATGGAAACTGAGGCTCAAATTGGCCTCAAGACATATTCACCGTCAGAAAGCTAACAGAGATAAATTTGGCCCTGTCCATCTACCCATTGTCACCATCCTCATTTAGGTCACCAGTGACATCATTTTCTTGGAGTTCAGTGGCCCTTTCTCAGTGCTGATATTAGTGACCTTTCAGCAACATTCTGTCTGCAGTGACAACAATGGCCAACCTGTTTGAAAGACCCCATTCAGGTCTCAATAATATTAATATCCTGGATCCCTACTTTTTTGGCCTGTCCCTTATTTTCCTTGGCAGTTTGTCCTCCTTAATTAGATAGTTACACTTTGCAGTTCCTCAAAATCAGCTTGGGCACCTTCCCTTCCATTCTCCCCGCTTTGCTTCACACAACTTAAATTAGCACCAATCACAACTCTCTTGGTGTCACACATCATTTCACTGCCCACTTCAAAATTGCAACTTTATTTTTATTAGTGTGTTTTTTTCTTAGCTTCCTGTCTGCTTTTACTCACCATGAGATCCTTAGTGCCTTGTACCTAGTAAACATATAATAGACTTGAGGATTGAAAAAATTAAATGAGTGAATGAACCTGGGTAGTATAAATCCAAGCCTCTTTTTTTGAGGGTCCTGAGATTCAGAGAGGTTAAAGAATTTCTCCAAAGTCACACAGCACTCAGAAGCTGGGTCTGGGACTCTGCTGTCTCAAAGTTTGGGACTCTCTGTCACTTTATAGATTTGATCCCAGTTCACCTGCTGGTTGACTATATGCTCCCAGAAACACTGGTTTTCCTTTGCTGGTAACGAAAAGGTCCTGGGGAATTGGATCAGCATATATTGGTTTTACACTTCACCTCTGCCTTTTAGATCTAGCTAGAATCTGAGGTATGTCTCTATGTCAATTTCTCTGTACTTTTCTCTATTTCCTTCTGTATTCTACAGTGACTCAGCATTTTTCATCACCTTGTTTTCCTTTTCAGTGTATCTAAAAAAAATAGCTTGTTAACAATAAAATATTTCAGTTTACTGAATTTAATAGAATTCTGAGATTCTATATCCCTAAGGTTTGAAGCTCCATGTTGAAATACTGAAAATATGACTGAAATCCTATACAGCGAATAGCTCTTTATACAGTTCCACAAAAGGAGTCCTCTGTTTCCATGGAGAGCCCTGACACATATGCTGTGGTTGGTGGTGTGGCGAGTGGTAGCTTTTTTATTGACTGACAGAATACATAGGGTATAAATCCAAAATAACCCACAGTGGATGACTAAATACATGTTAAACTTAGCTGAGAGTAAAGGCACTTGTCATTTTAAAACTTTCCTTTTGCTTCCTCTTTTTTCAGTGGTGGTCAGAGGGTGTGTTAAGGCAGTGTGGATGGCCAAAGCAAGCAAGTGGGAAAGGAAAAACGGCATACATAAGAGATGGTAGAGGAAAAAAAAAATCAAACAAAATTTCCATTCTGTTACAGATTTATAGAATTCTTGACTGATGGAGCTGAGAGAACTCTTATAAACTCACCTCCCTCCCACATTTTATAGATTAAAAATTGCCAAGTCCAGAGAGGTTATACAGCTTATCTAGTATCACACAGTTATTTCATGGAAGAGTTCAGAATTGAGGTCTTTGATATCAGTTCTTTCTTTAAGGCTCAACTTACTTGTTATCTTCTCTGGGATGCCTTTTCTGGGCCCCCAGATTGCCTTCCCCAATATTGCCATAGCACTCTGTACTCCTGGTGCATTCTGGTGTTGCATGCACCTCTCTACCTGTCTGCTTTCCCTCAGTCTTTCAGCTCCATGAGCTCCAGGAGGATGCTGCTCATGATGCATCCAGGAATATGAAGGAAGAGAATGATTGACATGTTCTCCTGAGTGGTGAAAATATTTTTCCCTTTTTCTTAATACAGCCTTCTTTGCCCATCACCATGGTTTAATTTCCTAGGTGGCACTTTGGGTGTCCCTCAGTTTTACCTTTGATGATTTCTGACATCCAATCTGTTTCAATAGCAGGTGCTTTGTTAGCAGGCCTGGCATCCTTTCCTACATCTGTCACTCATGAGCTGATTGATCTAAGGCAGTTTAGTCTTTTTGAGGATCAGTTTTCTCTCTTCCGTGAAATGGGTTTATAAACAGCTGTATTTCAAGATCTTTATTCAGGCTCTACGAGATGAGGGAGAAGAAAGAAAGCCCCTAATAGTTGTTTGGCCTCCTTGTTGTTTTTTCTATTGGGATTCCATAGGATTTGGCTGAGGCAGTAGAGTGATCCGGCTCCTTAAGGCTTCATGAGTGATTTCAGTTGTTGCATATTGTTACGGTTGTTGCTCTTTTGCTTCTGATCCTTGGGGTTTTAAAAAAACCTTTTGCTCATTTTATATGTTATCTAAAATTCCCTTTTGATAAGATGGAGTACATTGATTGATACTTGAATGTTGAACCAATAAATAAATCTCACTTGGTTGTGGTATAGAATTCTTTTTATGTGGTTTTTTAAAAATTCATTGGCTAATTTTTGTAAGAAAGTTTACATCTATGTACATGATACTAATCGTTTAAATATTAGTCATTAATTTTATATTCTTGTAATGTCTTTATCTGGTTTTGGTAATAGGGTAATGTCAGCCTCATAGAATGAATTAGGAAGTATTCCCTCTGCTTCTATTTTTTGGAAGAGATTGCAGAGAATTAGTGTAATTTCTTAAGTGTTTGGTAGAATTTACCAGTAAAACCATCTAGGCTTGATGCTTTCTTTCTTGGAATGTAATTAATTATTGATTCAATTTTTTGAGTGATATATGGTGCTATTCTGCTTATTTATTTCTCCGTATGAGTTTAGTAATTTGTATCACTCAAGAATTTGTTTCATTTACATTATCAAATTTGTGGGCGTAGCATTGTCTGTAGTATTCCTTTATTATTGTTTTAATGTCTGTGGACTAGTAATGCTTATACCTCTTTCATATCTGAGATTGAAATTTCTGTTCTCTTTTTTTCTTGCATAGCCTGGCTAGAGATGAGTTTAGGTGGTGTGTCCATGCAAGCTTTTGGCGCCATCTTAACCAGAAGATTTCTGAGGCGCTTTGTATATGTTGTTCACTCAATCCTCACAACTTTATGGGTCAGATATTCCTATTAATATTTTACAGATGAGGAGACAGCCAAATACTTTTCCATAAGAACAATATTAAAAGTTGTATAAGGTCCTCTTTTGTGCCTTAAAGTAGTTCTTGATTGCTTTCCTACCTAAATCTTTCCTTCTCTATGCTGCATTAGCCGTATTATTTTAGAAACAGGGATCATTTGATCGAAACAAAACAAAATGGTTTAATGGTGGCAGAGTGCTGCCTTTCAATTCCACTAAAATTAAAATGGCAGTGGCGACCCTCGTTTTATTCCTCTTAAGTAATTTTTTTTTTTTTTTTTTGACGGCAGTGTCACCTGCCTTCATGTGTGGGACCCGAACCGGGGCCGCTGGTGTCCCAAGCCAGCTCCTAACCACCGCGCCACTTGGCCGGCCCCTCTTAAGTAATTTTTAATTAAGAGTTGATTCCATGCACAGCTGGTTACATCGTATGGACATGCTCTGTGTCTGTTTAGGTCTACTTCTCGGGGAGAGCAAGCAGAGACTTCCTTGTTCAGCAGTACTACTGCCGTAGGGTAAAAGACATCTCAGTTCTCGGATTGACTTCCTTGGCGAAATTACATGCACGGCATCCTACTGAGAGGGCATTTTGCTGTCACTTGCTAAAGAGAGAAGTACAAGGAAATATGTGAACCTTGTTTGACATTTATAAGCAACCCGGGCAATTCCAAGAAATGCACTAGATAGTAAAGACACTTCCAGAGCTGACTGATGTTTTAGCCAAAATACGATACATAGTAGTTTATGGCAATTTTCTCTAACAGGAGTAGATACTGAATTTATTTCAAAAGCTCCTCAAGAGTCCTTTTTATGCCACCAGGGCATTACTACATTTTTGAAAAACACACAGTAGAAGAGAAAATACTTCAGGCCATAAAATAGCATTGTGTGTGTTGCACGCACATGTGCATATGTATGCTGGAAGGAAAGGGGGCTTCGTTGAGTGTGCGATTGACTTCAGATAGATAGATTGATAGACTATATTTTATTCGTGGAGATTGCAAAATCATTCCCAATGTAGAATTTGTTAATAAAAAGGAAAAGAAAGTGATTAAAAAAATTTATTTGATTTCAATAGGCAACTCATGGGTAATTCCTTCTCCAATATTTTAAATAAATATGCCATTAAAAGCTTGCATCCCATTCTCCACACAACTGCTTTCATTTCTTTTTTCAAATTAACTTACAGAATAGCAAAACCCAGTCACCTACTTTAAAATTCTCCCAGGAATTTTAACTACAAAGTCAGAACAATTTTGCTTGCTATGTCAATGGGCTGCTAGTACAATGTGAGAGAAGAGAGTGCTCTCTTCATAATAAACATATGAAAGATCAAGATATGTTTTAATACTGTTTCTGCCCCAAATGAACTGTGCAGCCTCTATAAATAATGTGCTCTTTTGATGACTAAGTCCTTATTTTTTTCAGTGGAGATTAACTTATCTGTGAAATTCACATTAGAGAGTTGAAATGATGATAAAGTGATACAGTATATATGAAAATATGGTCCGTTCTGATTCTGCAAGGCTCTCTGGCCCATCTTGCATTCATGTGGCATATTTTGCAGATATAAACTTTGTTTCTAAAAGTTTTGGAAACCCTATGTAGATGGATGTGGGCAAATTGTTGACAGAGCATTGAGTTCTATGAGTACCATGGGTTTACTTGTTGAATTTCTTGCATTTTAGCACACAGAGCTGAGAAAAAAAATGCTAATATGTGTGTGTATGTAGATATGTATGTATAATCTTGGCAGAGGTGAGGCATGATTCACTGCCTCTTTCAAAATACTCAAAACCCAAAACAATAGCCCTTTAATAAAGACAGTCTGACTTGAAGAGAAAATGAAGAACAAATAATACCTCAGGATATTGTGGATGTCATTCATGTGGGAAGATATTGCTCTTGGCCCTCTCATGATTAGTTGAAGATGTTTCAAATTCTTTTTAAGTTCCCCAAATGAGTAGGTTAGAGTTAAACTGAGCAAGTGGGGGAACAGAGGAGGAGGCTATGTAACCACTGATGATAAGAAAACACAGTAATCTTACTTGGCAGGGTAAAAACACTTTTAATTATATGGATATATGATTTAGCACAATGAGTGTTTTAGACCTTTGAACAATACAGTTTTCTAAGTATGTTTTCCTCCTTGGGAACTGTTAAGGGCAGGGCAACTTAATACTTTATTTTTTAAAGGTTGATATATTATTCACATATTATAAAATGTACCCTTTTAAATAAAGTGTGCAGTTCAATGGCTTTTAGTACTCGTATATTCATGTAGTTGTTCAACCATCATCAACATTATCTCATTTATTTTCATCTTCCCCCACAAAAAGCTCCATGCCTATAAGCAGTCATTCTCATAATCCCAACTTCTAGCCCCTGGCTGCCACTAACCTTTCTATATCTATGGATTTGCCTATTTGGAAAATTTCATCTAAATGTAATCATACCAGTATGTACCCTTTTGAGTCTGGCTTCTTTCACTTATAATATTTTAATAGTTTAAAATATTTTCCGGGTTCATTCATGTTATAATATATATCATTACTTTATTTTTCTTATAGTGGAATATTATTCCACTGTATGGATATAGCATATTTTGTTTATCCATTCATCAGATGGGCATTTGGGTTGTTTCCACCTTTTGGCTATTGTGGATAACTTATGTGCAAGTTTTTGTGTGAATGTTTTCAAAATGTAAAGAGACTTTATTTTTTAGAACAGTTTAAGGTTTACAGGAAAATTGAACTGAAAGTACGCAGAGTTCCTATATGCCCCCTCTTGGCCACCACTCACCACCAGTCACTTTTCCTTACCATTAACGTCGTGCATTGGTGTGGAACTTGGATACAATTGATGAACTGATATTGATACATTATTATTAACTATAGTACATAATTAACATTAGGGTTCATTCTTTTTGTTGTACATTGTATAGATTTTGATGAATGCATAATGTCACATATTTACCTTTACAGTATTATACAGAATAATAGTTTTACTACCTTAAAAAAGCCGTGTGCTCCACCTCCTTTCCTCCTTATCTTCCCTTCCCTTCTCTCCTTTGCTTCCCCTCAACCCCAGACAAATACTGATTTTGTTACTGTCTCCATAGTTTTGCCTACTGTAGAATGTTATATCGTTGGAATCATACAGTCTGTAGCATTTGTAGACTGGCTTCTTTCACTTAGCAATATGCATTGAAGGTTTCTCTGTGTCTTTTCATGGTTTGATAGCTCTCTCTTTTTTTAATCACTGAATAATATTTCATTGTATAGATATACTACAGTTTGTTTACCCATTCACCTATTAAAGAACATCTTAGTTCTAGTTTGGGGCAATTATGAATAAAGCTGCTGTAAACATTCATGTGCAGATTTTTATGTGAACAAAGGTTTTTTAACTCATTTGTGTAGATAGCAAGGAGGGTGATTATTGGATTATATGATAAGATTAGGTAGGTTTAACTTTGTAAGAAACTACCAAATGTTCATCCAAAATGGCTGTACCATTTTGCTTTCCTTCCAGCAAAGGATACGAGTTCTGTTGCTTTCTATCCTCACTAGTGTTCGGTGCTGTCCATGTTTTGGATTGTAATTCTAATCTGTGTGGGGTGGAATCTCACTGATATTTTAGTTTGTAATTTCCTAATGCTGTGTGATCTTGACTATCTTTTTATGGGTTTATTTACTACCTGTTACCTTCTTTGGTAAGGACGTGTTCAGATCTTTGGCCCAATTTTTACTTAGTTTCTTTCTTTATTGCTGAGTGTTAGTTATACGTACACTTAATTTTCTTGGGTACATACCTAGGAGTGAAATACTGGGTCATATAGTAACTTTGTGTTCAACATTTTAGGAACTATCAAATGGTTTTTCAAAACAGATGCACCACTTTATATTCCTACCAGCAATAATAAGAATTCTAATTGAATTCTAATTGCTCTACATCATTTAAAACACTTGTAGGTCTTTTCTTATTATAGCCATCTTAGTGGGTGTAAAGTAGTATCTCATTGTGGTTTCGATTTGCATATAGTCAAATCATATTTTTTCCTTTAAAAAGATCCATTAAACCAAGCTGTGCCTTTAAATTGGAATATTTATCCCATTTACACTTAATTAAATTACTAACATGGTAATATTTATATTTCCCATTTTGCTTTTTTCTGTCTCATGTCTTCTTTTTTGTTCTGCATTTTCTCTTTTACTACTTTCTTTCATGTTAGATTTTTCTGCTGTATCATTTTAATTCCCTTGTCATTTGTTTTATTACATATATATATATATATATATATATATATATATATATATATATTTGTTAAGGTTCCTAGAAATTGCAATTAACATATTAATTTATAAAAATCTAGTCAGATTAATACAAACTTAATTTCAATAGTATAAATCTTTGCTTCTATATAGCCCCATTCTCTCTGTCATCCTTGATGCAACTACTGTCATACAACTTACATCTTTTTATATTGTATGCCCATCTACACAGATTTATAATTATTGATTTATGCATTTTTCTTTTCATCAGACAGCAGAAAAAAAATTACAAACAAGCCATACATATCTAGGACCTTTTGTATTTATCTATATAGTTACCTTTACTAGTGTCCTTTATTTCTTCATGTGGATTTAAGTTACTATCTAGTGTCCTTTCATTTCATCCGCAGGACTCCTTTTAGGATTTATTGTAGAGCAGGCTTGCTAATGACCAGTTTTCTCCATTTTTGTTTACCTGGGAACGTCTTAATTTCTCCTTAATTTTTGAAGGATAATATTGTTGGATATAGAATTCTTGGTTCTACAGAACTCTTGGTTCAGTATTTGATTGACAGCCTTTTCCTTTCAGCACTTTGAATATTTCATTTCACTGCCTTATGGCCTCCATGATTTCTGATGAGAAATCAGTTATTAATCCTATTGAGGATCCTTTTATGTGATGGCTTACTTGCTGCTTTCTATATTCTCTTTGTGTCTTCAGATTTGATAATTTGATTATGATATATTATAAAGTTGTTTGCATTGGGTGACCTCTGATTTAGGTCAAGTGAAAGCAACCCTTCTCAGAATGTTTTTCCAGGAAATCAACAGACAGGTCAAATAATGACAGTTCTTTGAAAACTGGGCTTAGGAGTGGCTACTTCCAGGGGCTGTTAAAATGCTGATTTCCACTGCAATAGTGAAGCTGTTGGTTTATAATGCTACTATAGAGTTGAAAGAAGGGGATGGAAATAGACTAAGTTAATATTCTACAAGCTCTCTGTTCTTACTCAGATTCAGCCATTTTTCTGACACATATATGTTCCCAAGATTTTTGCAAGCTTTTGGTTAATTTCCAGAGTTCTGAAAGAGGTGATTTTTGACCATTTTATTCCCAGAATTTTCATTGATTTTATGGAGGAAAGACTTTCCTGAAGTCCCTACTTCTCCATTCCCATTGACATCACCTCCTGATGCCTTAAAGAGGATATGCATATCCTCTTGAAACTTTTTCCAATGGAATACCATCTGAGCAAAGGAAGGTGTACTGTCCAGGATTATAGATTGGTTTCCCAAGAAGCAGAGCCTGAGATGAGAATTTCTGCACAAGTAATTTATTAAGGAAAGGCTTTCAGGGAAAAACCACTAAAAGGCTGGGGGAAGCATGCCAGGAAATGGGAAGAAGCCCCAGACAGAATGTGATTTTAGACCAAGTCACAGGTTTAGCCTTATCCTGCAGAGGATCTCTGGAGTATAAGCCCTGTCTCATTATTTGTATCTCCTTGAGAAAAAGGATCATTTTAATGGGCTGAATTATGTCACTCTAAAAATTTACATGTTGAAGTCCTAAACTCTCACTACATCAGAATGTGACTACATAATGTCTTTAAAGAGGTAATTAAGTTAAAATGAGGTAATATGGGAGGACCCTAATCTAATGTTCTGGGTGTCTTTGTAAGAAGAGATTAGGACATATGCACATGCAGAGGGAAAACCACGTGAAGACACAGGGATGAGACAAGCCAAAGAAGTTACCCTCAAAAGAACCAAACCTGCTGGCAAATTGATTTTAGACTCTGAGGCCCGCAGAATTATGAGAAAATAAATCTCTATGTTTGAAACCATCCAGTGTGGTACTTTGTTATGGCAGCCCAAGCAGGATAATGCAGTAGTTTTCATGCTTCTACATCTGTGAGTCATTTGCCAAATATTACCTGTGGAGGAAATCAGTTTCCAGACACTTCCAGCTCTTTGTGCTTGTGGACCAAACAGCTTTACAGCAGGAGGGCAGTCCTTCCAAAGAAGGTTGAAAGATTTCCTTTTAGAAGTGAGTGTGCAGAGAAGCTGAGAGAGGGAATCATAGAACTGATGAATGAAATCTGAGGGGATCTGGGCAGAACATGGACAGTGTCCACCACAGGGGTTTGGTTTTAACCAAGAGAAATTGATTCCTAGTGGTTTAAGCAGAAAAAAGTATATTAAATGGTATTGATTAGGTCACAATTTTCAGGAAGCTAGGAAAATAGGTACCAGGGTCAGATAGCAATCACCAGTGCCCCTTATCATCAATCAGAACTGGTCAAGTGGAAATACCATGGCAGACATTTTGAATATTGACATTAGACATCAACATAGAACCTTCTGTTTACTTCTGCTCCTAGAAACTAGGATTATATTAAGCCACAAGGAATTTGGGGGCAAAGCCTCCTTCTTTGTGTGATGAGCTTCTAATTCAGTGTTTAGTTTTGTTATGTTTGATAGGCACACTCTTGCTTAATATTCATCTTTGAGGAAGGTTGTAAAAATAAGGCTTTTATAAAGAAAGGTGACCTCTGTTTTATACCAGGATTGACAAAGTGAGGGGTTTTCCAAACTAACAAGGGTTTTCAAAGCTTCTTGGCATTGAAAAGATGTGATAAATGTCCACTAGAGAAAGTTTTTGAACAAAAATGTTCTTATTTCATCATCTTTCAAAGGAAAGATTCAAGAGACAATATAGATGTTTGTTGACTTGTGATGATGGATTGTAATTGTTGGCCAAGAACCAACATGTTGTAAATGAAGGCGGTCAGCTACTGTGTTCTTTGCTGCTGCTGTTCTGAGTTACTTCAGTTTCCTTAGGTGACCATGCTCTTTTTCACACATAGATTGTTTTGGCATTCTGTTTTATTTTCCTGAGAATTCCTTCAGATTTGCCATCTCCTCCCATCTGTTTCTGGGTAAAAGCTCCAGGCAGTGCCTTCCATATCATCCATATCTTCAAAAATAATTTATTTTCTGTATTTATTTTAGGAAAGTAGATGTCATTTCCACATGTATCTCTCTGATTCTGGTATTGGACTGTTTCTTAGTCCTTGTTAGTACAAATATTTCTGTCCCCTCCTCCCAGTGACTGTATCTCTCTAGAATAGGAAAATATAGAGAATATAAATATTTGTCTTCAAATGTTAGGAGGTTTTATTGACTTTCTGAGCCAGTTTCATGATAGCAGGCTATTCTCAAATCTGCCTATTCTCAATTCATCATTTTAAAATTTCATCCTAGATCAGCCCCTCGCCTTCCCCATCACAGTTAACAATTATGTCTCATAACATGCAGCAGAGGCATTGTCAGAAAAAATGGAGAAATGAGTCCCTGATTCAATATTCAACTCTAACTTAAGGGAATTTTTTCCTTAAAAGTCTCATGAAATCTTGACATTTCCTATACACAGGGAGCAGATCTAGGTGGATCTATTGATCTTGACATTTGGCATTAATGGAATCTATCATGTCTTATCAACATAGATAAAATGAATATCACATTGATTTAAAACCTACCTATCAATAGAAAATGTAAAAGTTAACAAAAAAGAAAAAATATAGTTTGTTTTCTTGTGGTCTTTTTAACCAACAAACGTGAAGGATATTTGTTGGCTATAATGGTGCCTAAATATGGACAAGACATGGAAAGGCATACCAACTAAAGGATATTTGATTCCATATCCTCATTATATATGCAGGAATTCTAGTTACAATCTGTATTTATAACATACCCTGGAGATGTCAAAATGCATCAAGTCAGTGATATAAAAATGAGCTTAGTAAATAAAAGAAATCAGATGTCAAAGATATGGAGCCTATAATTGTTAGAGTATTGAAATGGATGAGGTTGACCAAGCACAGTAATAACTGGCAAACATGGTGTTGACATCTCAGAGAAAGACAGATTGATTCCCCAGGGTAGGTGGGCAAATAAGAAACATAGAAGTGAGAGACCCAGAGAAAGAGAAACTAAAGCTAGTTATTTTATTTTCTCCTTAGATTTTGAATTTGATATCAAAACCCTCATGGAATGCCACATGGGAGAATATTGCAGGACACTGAGAGTCCTAAACAAGCACAGCATTAACACTGGTCTATGCAAAAAGTTGTTCTCTGCATTAGTCAGGACAGGCCAGGCTACACTGTGGTAACAAACAAATCCTGAAATATCTGCTATTTAACTTAGTAAAAGATGATTTGTCACACACATTATAATACAGTGTGGGTCAGCTGGCTCTCCTCTTTAAAGTGATGACTCAGGGAGCTAGAGTGCTTCCATATTGAGGCTAGGACATGGGTCATAAATGACAGCACTGTAACTAATAGAGGAGAAGAGAGGCTGGAAAGATATGAAGCATGTTTAAAAATAATTTTCCCCTCTCCTACCTACTTACCATGGACTAGAACTGAGTCCCAGCCTATCTGTAATAGTGGCTGGTAGTCTGCCCATGCACTCTGCAAGAAGTTGTTATCCCTTACTCAGTTTTTAAGAGTGTGAGGAAAAAAATGCTGATTCAGAGAGTGTGTATGTGTGTGACTGGAAAGGCTTCATTGCTTCCCATTGATGATGGGAGTAGAAAAAACTGATGGTTCAGTTTAAATATATATTTGAGCCCTGGATGTTGTTAATAGTTACGAACAAATAAACATCTCGTACCTCACATAGACAAGAATACATAGAGATAAAGGAATAATTTGGGCATACACTATTAGAATTCCCATATTAACAACTAATGTGTTTTAGCCGTGGGATTTCCATCAACTACTGTTACCAACTTTAAGCTCTGTAGGCTGAGGTTTATCCTCTGAACAAGGCTTAGAAGTAGTCTCTGTCCAGTTGTGTCACTCAACGATAATGTGGGTTTCCCTTTTTTTCTTTTTTTTTTTTTTTTTTGACACATGGTGGTAGATTTGATATACACTCTATAGCTGACGGGAGAATTTTTATTTGGGAAGAGAATTGTTGAGGTAGAAACAAAAGACTATTTTCCAATCTCATGTGTCTTATTCACCAGCACTGGATTTTTAAAGATTCAATTTTCCATCTGTTATTTTCTTTACTCCAGTGATCATATATACATGTTTTTTCCTCTTATTGAAATATTAATTTGTTTTCTGCAGTGACTTATTCAAAAGATGAAATTCACATTCTGACGGGTCTACAAGCCCTGCTCTCTATAGTTTTTATTGTTTTTCTCCTTTTCTTGGAATATTGTAACTCTCTTGGTTTGTAAAAAATAATGGAGGTGGGGGGCATTTTGCGTAAGTATGAACCAGAGGATACCATGAAGTGTGAAAATGAATTTTTACCCAAGGGTTAACCCATTTACTGGATATGATGTTTAGAACATGAATATTCCCCTGTTTCTGTTGTCAGGTCTGTGATCAGACACACATGATTTTTAAATCTGATCCCATATTTTATTACTTTTGTGACCTCTTAAATAAGTCACTTGCCTTTCTATGCATGAGTTTTCTCATCTATAAATGGGGTCATTGCAGTACCCATCCATCCAATAGGGTGGTTACAGAGATCAAAGGAGGAAGTGCTTGACAAGATCTTAGCATAGAGTCCCTGGTGAGCAAAAGTTAGAGATTATGATGATAATACTATCATTTTATTCAATTATCAGTTAATGGCACAATGATAGCTTAGTGTATCCTATTATTTGTTCATATTAATAAAGAATCTCCATTTTAATGGAGAGTATACCAAATGCTTCCATTAAAGTATTAAACTTAGCCCCAGCTTTCAAGATTTGGGGTGGGGTCTCATCTTTTTCCTGGCTCTACCCAGGCTGCGTATTAAGGTACCGGTTGTCATTCATTTGCCAGGTCTACTTAGAATGATATCTCAGTTTAACTGTGTGTTTTGCAGATGATCCTCTATCTCATGCTGTGCCAGGCACATAATAAGTATTTAATGACTATATGTTGAATAAACGAATACATTTATGCAATGAAATTACAAGCTCCTACTTAGAAAGAAGGAACTTCATTCTGAAAATATCTTCCCAGGGTATACAATCATATTACTTGAACACTCATTATGTAAATTTAGAAATTTAGCATTTTTGTAACCATAGCTCATCCATCTAGGAAACCGACCAATCAATTTTCATGTCAAGCACTCCAAGAGAAGCCTTATTTTAAAAAGTAGTTGAAATGATTGACTTTGACTTCAGGTAAGCAGAAGACACTCAGCTTCTGGTAGCCTCAGGTATTCCATGGCTTATAGATGAGCTTCTTTTCATTCTCTCTCTGTATATCATCTTCCCTCTGTGTCTAAATTTCCCCTTTTTAATAAGAGTACTGTCATATTGGATTAGGGCCTGCCTAAATATCTTAATTTTAACATGATTCCCTCTGCAAAGATCCTATTTCCAAATAAGGCCACATTTTGAGGTACTGGGCATATCTTTTGGGGAGACATTCACCATTAAATCAACATGTAAATTTTATGGATGTTTATTGGATTAGGAGTGGTTCAATCCATGTGAAAAGAGTTTGAAAAATATCAAAGATTTTAACACATTCAGGGTGTTATCATCATCATTTTTGTTATTAGAATGGGTAGTCATTTATATACAAGTGATCCTGAAGACTGAATAGGTTACATACTGCTTTAATTTAAACAAAATGCACTTAATAAATGAATCTTTAGTCTTTAGGCTACTATTAAATCTTTCCTCAGTTTTTCTGCTGAGGAAAACTTTTGTAATTCTGTTTTCAATAAAGAATAATCAGTCCTGAAAACGGGATTCACTTAGAGTTAATGAAACCTAAATGGAATGAGCTCAATTTGCTCCTGTTATATTAGGGGTATATCTACATGTGGTACCTCAATCCCCATTGTGAATTATTGTGTCACTTAGCCCATCTTCAGAAAGAGATGACTATTCCCACATAAACCTCAGAAAGCAGAAAAAAAACACACACAAATGAGTATCTTAATCTTGTTTTGTTATGGTAGTGTTAGATAGATAGAACTTTGGAAAGCTTCAATGAATAGAATTCCTGATTCTCATACTGTGACATAGTAAACACAAGTATTAGATTTGCAAAGCTAATCAAATAAAAGTATGGGATGGGGAGATGTCTCTGAATGGGAATGAAATTCCCAGCAGTGGTTACAGCTGTTCTTGCAACAATGAGTGTTTTTTTTTTTTTTAAAAAGGAGACACTGGAGCCTACTTTGACAATTTCAGTGCTGGCTATATCCCAACAACATGGTGGTTACTTGGGATGAGACAGAAATAGGTGGTAATAGGACTTAAGATTTCAGAAAACCTCATTAGAAAGCCCCTCATTTGCCTGGCTTGAACTAACCCACAGGACTGAGGCCGTTAGCTCAGATAACTGCTGAATGGCTACACTGCAGTTAAAATTTCACAACCCTCCTACATTATGTCAGTTGGGCAATATTTGAAGTGTATGGAACAGAGGCAATTGTCTTCAAGCAGGTCTGTTTTCCCTCATTTCCAGTCTTGATGCTAGAGCTATTAACAAAATGGTAGCTGCATAAAACCAGGTAATGAAAATGCTGGTGTAGCTTATATATTAATACCATCCAAGAGTATATGGAAGCAACCTTGTCACTTGGTGTTTCAATAATTCAACATCACTCCTGCTCCTCCCCTTTCCAAGAGTGGGTGTAACTTGGCTCACAGATAGGTCAAAAAGTAATAATCCATTTTGTCTTCCCAACACCCTAGACAGAACTGGAAATATTATGTTACAATATTAATTTGTTGGTGTTTCTTTTTAAAGTAAACCCTTTAGAACTGTAATTTGGAAGGGATGGGAAAAGTCATATGTAGATGATCCTCAAGCCTTTTTTTTTTTTGTATCCTTTTTGCAAGAGCTGGGATTTTAATAGATAATAGGGAATTGAACAGAAACATCATCTAATAAGCATGATGTGTGCTGTCACTGTTAATTCAAACATAATGAACAATGACTGAATAATGATGGTTGCATACAGAGGTCTGCCATATGCTCATTCTGGATGATTGGTGCAGGATGCTTACTTAAATATGGATGCCATAAGCTAGCCAACAGCACTCCACATAATCAGATTTTCTTGCTGTTTTCAGATTCTCATTGGGATTTTAGCTCTTTTCAGTTAGCTGAATCATAAAAATGAAACAGATACTAAAGGGTTTGATAGATGCAGAGACAGGGAAAAAAGGCGGGGGCTGATAAGGAGAGAAAAAAGGGAAAGCAAAAGAGGAAAGAGTATGAAACCCCAGCAGTATTTCCCCCTAGACCATGAGGGGCATCTTCGGAATTAGAAACAGTCTGTGTACCTCTCTTCCTTCCTCTATCTGAAAATTAATGAACTCCTGCTTTATATAAAGTGGGGATGCTAATGACACACAGTGTATTTAAGTGGACATCTCTCTCTGTATAACATCCCAATGTCTAATTAAATTCTAACTTACAATGTATTCTGCTATGTAAGTAAGGGAAAATGATCCTTCTATTGTGCTGTGTAAAACTAGTTGCTGTATTTAGCTCATTCATTGACTGGATCATATTGAATCTGAATGAACTGATGGACTGCAGAATTTGTTGTGATTCGCACTGAGGGACTGAGTGTCTCACTTGGGAGAGGTCGAGGGGAAAGCCTGCTTTTGAAGTAGAAAGAAAATTCAATTTGAATTAGATTGTATAGGTTAGAGTGTTAACTTAATACTTGTCTTCAGCAAGGCCCTGAAGCTCTCAGAGACTTACTTTGACTCAGTCATGATATGGTGAGGATAGGGTGAGAACTATATGAGATTAGGCAAGATAAAGCCCTTTGTGAACTATTAACTGGGCCCTGTTACTCAAAGGATGCTGTATGGACCAGCAGCATCAGTATCACCTTGAAGCTTTTGAGAAATGCAGGACCTCAGGCCCTATCCCCGATCAACTGCATTAGAAACTACACTTTAACAAGACCTTTAGGTGATTCATATGCACATTAGAACTTCAGATTACTTTGCCATGTATATGTTAATTTTGAGGGTATTGTAAAAAATATTATTCAGAAATAAAACTTTGAACAACCTAAACTATTTGTGGGACATAATCTTATAATCTTTTGAGAGATTACTGACAAACAACAAACCCCCTACAAAAGAAAATAAAAACAGTGAACCAGAAGCAAATTTTTTTTTTTTTATCCAGAAACAATAGCCATATATCTCTCCACGGCATATCCTGCGGCACGTAAACAGTGAGTCCAACAATCTACTTTGTAGTTTAACCTTTCTAAAGATGAACACCATTGATTAGGATGATGCCCTTGAAAGTTCACTATGATCTGAAGGTTAATTATATTAGCATTTTAATGGTAAAGAGGGAAATGCATTTATAGATTCATAAAATATTTTTATCCACAAGTGTTGAAATCATTATACTCAATAACTAGGAGATTTAAACTTCAAGCCTTGCAAATTCTGGTAATTCATGCCTTTTATTGCACTTTCTTTTTGTTGCAAGTAACATCAATAGCAATGCTCTCTTACCCTGAGTGGAAGGGTGTGACCGAAGTGTCATGGAAAATTTTAATTCCAAACAGAAATAGATGCTGAAATTTCCATTCTTTTTCCAAATGAGACTCTGTTGATTCAGAGGAAAGGAAAGAAAATGAGAGGAAATATGCTTTGATTAAATTTATTAATCATGAGGAATTTGGGGAAAATACAACCTGTTTAGTTCTTAACATCACTTTGATATCTACTCCCTATGGATTGAAGCTGTATATTTTAGCAAGTTTCTGGAAATGCAGTAAATATATAGTAATAACATACAATATGAAATAAATAAGGTTTAAAAGTAACTGAGCTAACAAAAAAGTAACAAAGTTTATCATTTTTAATCATTGACATAGAAAAATATTTTTTAAATACAAGACTAAAATCTCATATGTGGTTTGCATCGTGTACCTATAAAAGAAAAAGTGAATTCAGACTTAGTGACCATCCAAGTTTATTTCTTCAGGGGAGAAAAGACACAGACACCAAAAACCGTCTGAGATTAGTAGTAGTTGGTCTAATCAAATCTACAACATGACTAAAATTTTCTAAGTCCTTCCAGAATTTTGAATATCCAGTGTATGAACTTCCTATGTATGGAATAAACAGTTCCTTCTCTTTCTCCCTCTTCCTTAAAAATTCTGCTGTTCCCAGAGGTCATTAGGAATGTTTTAAGATTTAGGTAATAGAACAGTGACTTAGACAACAGGATATTGATTTATCTCACAAAATACCAGAAGTCCAAAAGTAGGGTTTTGTTTGGTGCAGTGGCTTAGTGATATCATCAAGAACCCAGGCTCTTTCTAATTCCGTTTAGCATGTTGGTTATGTCTTTTATTATTCATGAGATGGTTATCTCAGTTCTGATCATTATATTTTTACAATAGGAATCTTAGCTCAAAGGAAGTTAGCAAATGGCAAAAAGATCTCACCTCACTATCTACTTTATCAAATAGGAAAATCTTTTCCAGAAGCCGCCCAAAAACATTTCATCATTTCTCATTGTACACCTGGTAGTCCTTGCTACTCTTAGCTTCCAGGGAGGTAGGAATGTATCTGGCTTTTGTAGTTTCATCAGTGAAAGGCAGGCAAGAGAGAAAGGGTTTGGGAAGAATTGATGGATGGTTAGCTGACAATGTCTGACATCATGTGAGGAAGCAATTAAGTCGACCTACTTCTAGAGGATTCCTATGTATTGTCCACTCTTCCAACTTAAATGTGCATATAAATCACTCAGAGATCTTGCTAAATCCCAGATTGTAATACAGTAGGTGTGGGTGGGGCCTCATTATTTGCATCCCTAACACCCTCTCAGATGATGCCAATGCTGCTGGGTCATGGACCACATGTTGAGTAGCAATGTTCTACATCCTGTCTAGCCTATCACATCATTTTTTTTTTTTTTGGTCTCAGTTTAATTATATCTATCCATAATCTTATTCTTTTGTTTCTTTCTTCTGTCATTTTCTGTGTCCAGTTTAGGTTTTCTTTAACTTTTATTTTCTCACTTATCCCCAAAGGCCCTTTTAATGAGGTATGTAAAGTTTTTAGCACAAACATACTAGCTGCAAACCACTTTAAACTTCCTATTTCTTTTTCTACCCTTGCTTATTTAACTGATGAAAGATTGTCTGCTTTCTCCCTTTTCATTCCTCTTTTAAAATTTCATTTCTGAAATCAAAATATTAATACCTAAACTGATAAATATAAATTTAGTGACAGTAATATTGACATGTCAAAGAAAATGAAAAGCTCTGTGTTGTGATTTAAAAATGAATTGTGATATAGAATGATTTGTTAGCCACCTCTAATGTTCAAGGAAAGGCTGAGAATATGTTTAACGAATTGTCACAAAATTCCCTATTTAGATGGACACCACCTTCTTTAATTATGCTGCTGTTCCATAGCTGCAGCATTCACAAGAAGTGCTCATAAAGCGCTATTTCTCAGGCAATGTTAGTGTTTTCCTGTTTTGTTTAATTACAAGCACACAACAGAATTATTTACAAGTATGTTGTGTTGTCAATTTGCAGGATTTCAGTTACACTGAAAGTTAAACAGACTGTTATGGAATCAACTAGAAATCATTTGTAGTCATGATTTTATTGGAAAATACATTGTGACCTCTAGTCAATCAGCTTACATATACACTTTTATTTTTTATTTTTTTATTTTTTTAGCTGAGCCATCCTGCCACCTGTTGGCAGCTCAGCGGCAGCTCAGCGGCAGCTCAGCTTGGGCTGGGCATTGAACTGCTGTTGCTCAGAGCTCAGCTTGCACTCTTGAGCGAGCTCCTAACCAACTGAGCCACTCGGCTGGCCCCTTACATATACACTTTTAAATGTGCTAACTTCTTATTTGTCAAAAACAATGTATATTCTACAAGTAGTACTGCTTAAAAGAGCTGTCTGTGATGAGAGGAATGTTCTATTTCTGCATTGTCTAATGTGGTAGCCACCAGCCACATGGCTACCGAGAACTTGAAACACGGCTAGTTCAACTGAGGAACTGATTTTTAAATTTTATTTAATTTTGATTAATTTGCATTTAAATTTAAATAGCCATCTGTGGCTAGGTGTTACTATATTGGACAGACACCCCTATAGGTACTGGATGGTTGTTGATTTTTTTTTTTTTCACCATTGTTAATGATTGGTTCTGGAGGTTACCACCTTCTTCTTATATACAAGTATTTTCTAAGAGCTTACTTAGTTTTTTAGAAATGTAATTGTATAATATAAATCGGACTAAACTAATTTTAGATGTACTTGTATATCTGTATATATAGTAAGAAGATGTATAATGAATATTTTGGGTACAAGAGGACAAAGGTATGGATTAAAATTTTCTGACAGGAAAAAGCAAAGGACTAGGACATTGTAATAATTATTTGAGAGTAATTCTCCTTTTTGTATTGAAGACTCTATTGGATTTTATTTTATTTTTTTTTTTTTAGGGCAGTGTTACTAGCCCTCATATGTGGGACCCGAACCGGGGCAGCTGGCTTCCAAGACTAGCGCTTAACCACCGTGCCACTCAGCCGGCCCGACTCTATTGGATTTTATAGTGTTATGTCCATCTGAGTGAAAATTACTCCCCTTGTACTAATACAGTCATTATCTAATTATTCGTGTCCATAACATGGATTAGCAGCATTACTTTTCATTACTGTCATTAACTCACTCATTTATTATGCCTACTACACCAACTTTCAAAAGGAATTGGAAATGACTCATTTATGTCATCACTTTGCTTATCAAATATTTGTCTGGATATTTATAAAGTTTGAATACAGCTTCTTACATAGTAAAATGCACAGCTGTAAAGAATCTCAGGGCATTTATATGTTAATATTACATCTGTTCTCATCTTATTTTTCTTATCTTTAGTTTCCCTTTGATCATATATATATTTTTTGCTTACACTTTTTATCTTTTATGTCGCTTCAAAAGCTACCTGAAAAACTCTTTTATAATAAGGTGGGATAAATACTCACAGTTGAAAGTAAATAAATATATCAAGATAAATGCTTATGAAAGGTTACTTGAGGGACCACAAATGTTTATATTTATAATATTCTGAAAGCCATTTTGGAGACATGCATCCAAAATAATTTAATATGTACATATTCTAACCTAACTTTTCTATGTCTAGATATTTTTCTTGAGATAATGAAATAATGTAGAAAGACATATGTGAAAGCATATTTATTATATTTTCATTTATAATTATACACAAAATGGTGTATATAATTTAATGTTCACCAATTACATATTAGATAGGTAAATTATAAAAGCAAAAATTGAACATTATGTGACATTAAAATGACAACATAGATCTATACTTATTGACACTTAGAAATACCGATGTATTAATAAAATAGCAGATTACAAAACAGTAGTATGTAGAGAATAAACTTGTTTGGTTCAAAATAGTGTGCATATTTATATTGTATTTTGAATATATTATATCATTTTAATGGTGGCTATCTCTATATATTGGAAATAAGCGTGATTTCAAATTGCTGTTGTTTTTTTTTCTTCCCCTTAAGTGTTAACAATGTTTATATACAGAGCTTGCTTTTGTTTTAGCCAATGTCTGCTGATGGCTTGTTCCCCAAAATACATTGGCTGCTAAATGTTTGAAAATTATCCTTATCTATGTATAACTTTCATATCGCAAAAATAAACCTATTTTTATTTTGAAACAAAGCCAAGCATAACATAATTCATCAGCTTCAGCAGGAGGATGTGTTACAAGCTAAAGCAACTATTTTCCAACCTTTATAAACCTACACAGCATACTCGTACTTTCGTTCCCAGATGGTTGAGAAGAGAGAAGTTTAAAATGAAATGCCAGTTTCATGTTAGTCTCTTTCCACCAAAAGATGAGGCAATGGAGATACATCCAAGATTGGAGAGCCATCAGACTAAGAGAGGCCAGCATTTTCCTACTATCTCCATAGCTGGCTTTTCCAGAGATAGAGACTGAATGTTATTTTTAGAACTGGTTTGAAATTCCAAAATATCATCAACACCTTTATATAAATATAGGTACAATAGCATTTCATTTCTCTAGATCACACCCCTTTCAATTTAACCTCTGGGAAAGAAGCGAAAATTGGGCTTGTGGGCAGCTTAAAGTGGGGTTTGAAAGTCAGGATGCTGTTCCAAGGAGGCCGCTCAACTGTTCCCTGAGGACCTCTCTTTCCACATAGTTTTGTTAAATCTGGTGACCTGGTTTTGTCTCCAGCAGGGTTTACAGGAAGCCAGGAAGAACATACATGGCCAGGCCAATTATTTAGAGCTGACACTCATTTTGATACTCAGGGCCTATGGCCTACCAGCTATTTATTTGGAATATGACAATCTCATGCTTAGAAGTTTCCAAACAGAAGTTGGTAAAACAAAGCACACAGAACATTCACTTTCATGTAATGCTACATTTTGCGTTAGATTATAGGTGTGTGTGTGTGTGTGTGCATCATGTTAGATCACCAAGTGACTTCTAATGAAAAAACAGTAAATAAGTAGATGGAAAAAAAACTATTAAAAACAAAACAAAACAAAACAAAAAACAACTAAGGGAAAAACCCAGGCACAGTTGCCTATGGCTGCAGTGTACTTCAGGAGATCCAGTGTATTATGTGATCTTGGTGAAATTGTTTCATCCTACCTTCTTTTCCATGTTTAGAAAAGAGGGTTTGACTAAGTCAGTGGTTCACAAACTGCGTCTGCATTAGAACCATCTGGAGAGTTTATTCAAACACAGACTGGTGGGGTCTAAGACCAGAATTTCTGATTCAGTGTGTTCAGAACACACTTTAAAAACCACTGGATTAGTGATCTCTATCTTCAGTGTCTACTAGCTTTAACAATCAATGCTGTGATTTTTCTAAGTGTGAATCAGAAACTATATGGGGGAGCCCAACAACCTGTGTTTTAACATGTTCTTTAAGTCATGAGTATACGATTATTGTTTTTCTTTTTATTGAGTTATAATTAACAAATTATACAGGTGTACAACATAGTGATTCGATTCAATATTTGTATGTAGTGCAAAATAAGCACCATGATAAATCTAATTAACGTCTATCACTATACCACTATACATATTTTTTTCTTATGATAATATTTAAGATTTACTCTCTTAACAACTTTCAAATATGCAACACAGCATCATTAACTGTAGTCACCATGTTGTACATTCCACCCCTATGACTTATTTACTTTATAACTGGAAGTTTGTACCTTTTGACCACCATTACCTCTCCCCATCCCCACCTCTGGTACTCATCAGTCTGTTCTCAGTATCTATGAACTTATTTTTTTTCATATATAAATGAGATCATACAGTAGTTATCCTTCTTTGACTTACTGCACTTAACATAATCCATGTTGTTGCAAATGGCAACATTTCCTTCTTTTTAATGGCTGAATGATATTCATTTTGTGTGTGTTTGTGTGTATGCCACATTTCCTTTATCCATTTATCTACTGGTGGACACTTAGATTGCTTTTTAGGTTGCTGTCATATTTTGGCTATTGTAATGCTTCACTGAATATGAGGGTGAATACATCTTTTTGAATTAGTGTTTTTGTTTTCTTCAGGTAAATATCCACAAGTGGAATTGCTGGATCAAATGGCAGTTTTATTTTTAAATTTTGGGAGAACCTCCATATTGCTTCCCATAGTGGCTACACCAATTTGCATTCTTACCAATAGTGCACAGGGTTTCTTTTTCTCCACATTCTTTTATTTCTTGCCTTTTTATAATAGCCATTCTAACAGGTGTGAGGTGATAGCTGATTGTGATTTTGATTTGCATTTTCCTGATGATTTGTGATATTGAGCACCTTTTCATGTACCTGTTGGCCGTCTGTATGTCCTCTGTGGAAAAATGTCTATTTAGATCCTCTGCCCATTTTTATGACTGTTTCATTATACACTACTTTGGGTTCTAGATAACGATCCTTTATAATCACAATGGGTTAAAATTTAGAAAGAGTTCCTTCCAAATTAATAAACAAAAAATTAAAAAGGTACTGTGTTATGTATGTTGGAGGTAATAAGTTGCCTCAAACAAGGATTTTTTTTAGCCCACATAAGTGGAAATCCATTTGGATGATAGACTCAGGTGTAATTGGCAGCTCAACGTATCTTCAAAGATAGAAAACTTCCCATCTCAGTGCTCTACCATCTTAATGCTGGTTTCCATCATGGTTACAAGAGGGTCACCATTGGCCTTTTAGGGTACTTATTTCTTTATTTATTTCTAGTAAGAAATGGGGAGAGAAAAATCACTCATTCCCAAGCATGGCTCGTAATGACTTTCCTCAGTGTGACTGAGCCTCCTGGGTCAGGTTCTATGCCTAGAATGTTGTCAGCAGTACATCTGAGCTGACAGGCTGAGACTGATCTACCCTGTGTCTGGGGATGAGTCTCCACTTCCTATCATATGGGAAGTGGTGGGTACCTGAAAAAACAGAGCTTCACATTGTGAAGAAACAAAGTGTCCGGTTCATGTTGGGTAGGCAAATAGCAGTGTCCATTGCTGGTGCTTACAGATTTGGTCATTTAGAGATTTCACTGTGATGGAAACAATTATCCCTTTATAGTATACACACACACACACACACACACACACACACACACACACACAATTTAAAACAAAAAATGCCATTTTTTGTTTGTTTGTCATAAATTGTGTGTGTGTGTATACCATTCACACAAAAGTGAATGGGCTGTGTACTGTAAGATTAACATTTCTGCTTTCTTTACAGTAAATGTTATCAGCTGAAATGTATTTATTTGACTTATATGGGACCTTTGTTACTGGGAACTTCGGAGCATAATGCTAGTGGGATTACATGTACATACATACACATATATAGTCAAAGTTGATCTCAAGACAAGCATATTTATGAAGTGCAAGGAACACTGATATGGAGATGGGTAATAATTATAGCAAAGAAGAGGCAGCCTATATGTGAACTATTAAGCAAGTCACTATAATAGGCTTTTGAAGCAAATAAAATCTGAAAAATTATATAAAAGCTGTCCCACCTGAATGAGGGACTTGGGGAATTTATACACCTACTCCCATTCTTTATTTGCTGAGGGCTTGCCCCCATGGGTATTAATTCTCTGGCACTTATGGTTCACTGTGTACACGGGCAAAAGGACCATCTAAGACTTTGGGAGAAAAAAACTTGGCCCAGAGAAGTAGATTCTGGCAGTTGGAAGCCATCGAGCACAATTACATGATAGGACCTGAGGGGGATGGGTGGGGCTCTGACAGTGTCCGTTACATACATATGCATATATGTATATATATATATTCATATAATGCATATATTTGTGAAATTGTATGTGTGTGTGTGTATGTGTATGACAGTTACTTTTCTAATCCCTGTTTCACAGATGAGGAAACTGAGGCACAAAGGAGTTAAGAAACTTGCCCAAGGTTCTCCAGCTATTAATCGGCACAGAAGGAATTCAGCCTCAGGCCCATGAGCCTTGGGCCTTGCCACTTAACCACCATATTATTGGAATCAGAATTTTTTCCCAGTGACACTGTTTTATGACATCTGATTATTGTAAGAGGCCTTGTTACCACTGTTTTCACTTTCTTGTAGGTCATACTGAGTCTTGGGGCAAATGTCATAGTGCCCTCCTGAACAGGCCACCTGGTCCACAATCCAGGCCTTCTGTGACCTCATATTTACATTGAGAATTAGAATTTTCATTAATTGATAACCTTTAGGGGACAGCATGTCTTTGAGCTAATGCAACCAGGGAATTAATTTCCAGTGGTTGCAGCAGTGTGTTGCTGAGGCCACAGAGTCCTACCAAAGGTTAGGAAATGCAAACAGTGACTCTCAGCATGACTTTTCTTGCACAGCAAACATGTAAAAATTTAGAGACCCAGTCAAGCATACTGTTTATTTCTGCTTCAATATATATTCTCCTATGTACAAGCCAGGTGCCTGGGAGCATCTGCCTGATTTTGCTGTTGTACATTTTTTATTTGTCACTTCGATATTGCCTTTGGTATTGTTGTCTAATACACTTCATTATCTTAACATGTATTATTTCCTGAGTTTGACAGCATATTTGGCACTGTACAATATGTGAGAAGAGAAATCTCCATTCTGAGTGCTGGCGGTTGTCATCTGTCAGCTCTGTTTGTGTGTGCTGAGAGGAAGCACTACTCAGCGGGAAGGTACATGGGTCAGTCCAGGAATGGAGGGTGAGGGGGTTACCTGTGCCTCACTAGCATCTTGACCAATGTTCTCTGAACATCACTGAAGTCCTGTGAGGGAGAGATCCATCTCCTTTTTCTCCTCCTCATCGTGGTTATTTCTATAGTGTGGAGAGAGTCATCGAAAGAGTGGGCTCTGCCTTTAGTCTGTATAGGTGTTCAAATCCCAATTTCTTTACGTATTCATTTATTTTGCTTTTTTTTTTTTTTTTGAGGGCAGTGTGACTGGCCCTCACATGTGGGACCTGAACCGGGGCCGCTGGCTTCCCAAGCCAGCGCTTAACCACCGCGCCTCTCGGCCGGCCCTATTTTGCTTTAATATTAAGCTAAAGTACATGTGCTGGAGCTCGCTTGCACCAGCTCGTAAGAGCTGATTTTGCATATCTCTTTCCAAGTTTATATTCAGTAATGTCATGTTGGTAGCTCAGAATTGGCCATGTTTGGAATATGTACACAATGGAAGCTGGCAGATTGTACAGACCAGGAATTCTTTTTTCTTTTCTTTTTTTCTCCTCTCTTCTCTTTTCTTTTTCCCCTTCCCTTTCTTCTTCCTGTTCCTCTTCCACTTCCCTTTCTGACTGACTGATTTTCTCTTTCTCTCTTTCTCTCTTTCCTTCCTTCCTTCCTTCCTTCCTTCCTTCCTTCCTTCCTTCCTTCCTTCCTTCTTTCCTTCCTTCCTTCCTTCCTTCCTTCCTTCCTTCCTTCCTTCCTTCTTTTTCTTTCTTTCCTTTCTTTCTCCTTCCTTCCTTCCTCCCTTCCTTCCTCCCTCTCTCCCTCCCTCCCTCCTTCACTTCCTCCCTCTCTCTTTTCCTTCCTTCTTTCCTTCTTCCCTTCCTCCTCCCTCCCTCCCTCCCTCCTTCACTTCCTCCCTCTCTCTTTTCCTTCCTTCTTTCCTTCCTCCCTTCCTCCCTCCCTCCCTCCCTCCCTCTCTCCCTCCCTCCCTCCTTCACTTCCTCCCTCTCTCTTTTCCTTCCTTCTTTCCTTCTTCCCTTCCTCCTCCCTCCCTCCCTCCCTCCCTCCCTCCTTCCTTCCTTCCTGAAAGCCAGCTTACCAGCACACTACAGAATATAATGCATATTACATTAAAATGCAGATGGCAAACTCCTCTTAAAATAAATATACAACTTGGTGATTTTTATTTATGTGTATACCACTACTACCCAGGTCAAGATGTACAGTATTACTCCAAAAATGTTCCCTCTTGCCCCTTCCTGTCAAAACCACATCTGTGTGAGGTACTCACTATTTTGACTTCCTTGATTATCAGTTAGCTTTCTCTTTTCTTAAAATTTATATAAGGAATCATCACTATGTCCTCTTCTGAATCTGACTTCTTTTGTTCAAGACTATGTCTGGAAGACTCATGCATATTTCTGTATGTACCTGTGCTTTATTTTTTTTAATATAGAGTTGTACTATTCAGTATGTTATTTGGTAGTCTATAGCCACATGTACTTATTGAGTGCTTGAAATATGGCTAGTGCAATTGAATAACTGAATGTTTAATTGAATTGAGATGTGCTGCAAATGTAAATACACATTAGACATTGAAGGCTTGTGAAAAGTAATGTCTCCTAGATTCTGGAGGTCATTGGCAATGCTTGGTATTCCTTGACTTGTAAACGCACCACTATTTTATCTTCCATATTTAGAATTTCTGTTTGTTTCTTTTTCACAGATTCTATTTCTCTGGTGAAAGTTTTGACCTTACCATTGATTTTCTTGACACATTAACCAGTTATTTTGGCATCATATCTATATCTTCTGATTTTCGTATCTGAGTCTGTTTCTGCTGTTTTTTCTCTCTCCTGTTCTAATATTTGTAACACTTGGTAATTGTCTATTGGGTATTTAGCACGTGTTTGAAACACTGTGTGGCTCAGGAGGCTCAGGATGATATTTCCCTTTTCCTGAAATGATACTTTGATATGGGCAGAGGGGCATCACCTCTGCTAGCAGCTCACTCAGATCTCGGTTGCAGTTTTTACATGATTCAGTCTACCTTTGCTTCAAAACCTCCTCCCTTCTAGCCATTTGGGTTTTCCACCTGAGAAGCTGAGACTATTTAATAGGGCCTTTCTCCCTTAGCAACTTTTAAAGCTAGCTTTTACCTCCCTAGCACCGTATGATTAATAAAACTCCCCTGTGCTTTTCAGCTCTTTTCTTCCTTTCTAGTTGGCTTCTTATTATTTTGTCCGGCACAACTTAAGAATCGGCAAATATCTCAAGGGCAAAACTTGTGCTGAGTGTTGGGATCACTTCTCTTTAGACACTTGGCCTCTCAACTTCTTCTAATTTGGCAGCTCCAAATGCCATTTTTTTGTCTCGGCAGCACCATGAGGCTGTCAAAAGCTCTTCTGGCTTCTCTGCTATTTAGTGGCTGACATCTGCCAGCCTTATTAGCTTCTCATTCTGTACCAAGAATTGGCAAATGACCCGAGAGGAAACTCAGTGTGCAGAAAGTTGGGCTTAGCTCAAGGATCTTTCTTTCAATTATCGTGGCCTCTGCAGTCCTGGCTTTCCTTGGCAGGTCCTATTACCTTCAAACACATGTTTTGTTTTGTTGTATGCCTTTTTTAGTTCATGCTGGGAACTTGGTTCCTCACTCTATTTCATTAGAAGCAAAAGTTTTAAGTTAGTATTGTATGCAGAACTCAGAGAGACACAGTTTTATTACTATTTAATTTCAATTACAAGCATCATATCCTATTCCTTTTCTCACTGAAACCCCTAAATTATATACATTAAAATATAAATAGGAAGCCCCCCTGTCTCCCTGGTCCGCCACCCCAACAGAAACCAGTAAGAGTGCAGTGTAACGTATAATGAAAACAAATTTCCAATGCAAGCTTTACAGAAATGAAAGCTGTGTTCTAGGGTGTCATGTCACCCTGCTTGACTCTCTGATGGCTTCCTCTGTATACAGGCTTTGCTTTCTGCCTGGGCCTGCTAAACCCACGTTGGGTTTTTAAATCCCTGAGACTGACTCACTCTATTATGTCTAATCTCTGCATTAGCCTAATTACTTGTCACTAATCTCAATTTTATTCTCTGATGTTTTACTATTCTCCCTCACCCTTCATTATCTCTATATCTACCATGTTAACTGACCAGGTTAGGGTTTATATCTTTAATTTATGGCAGAATTCTCCCTATATTGCTTTGCTAACTGGCCTAGTCTAGGTTTAAGTTCTGACTTTGACCACAACTGTCTTATTCTGCCACAGCCCAGTGTGTACCAATAGAGTAAGCTTTTCAGAGCTGCATTTCATATTCTGGTGCAGGTGGCACACATGTTTCCACCTGTGTGCCAACTCCAGTCCATTGGAGGCGGCTGAAAGAGTGCTACAGCTAATTGTTTATGTGTCTCAAATATGAAAGGGACTATACTTATTGCATTCGTGAAATTTTGAATAAGAAATGCTTCTTTTAGGGCCGGCCGAGTGGCGCGGTGCTTAAGTGCTGGCTTGGGAAGCCAGTGGCCCCGGTTCGGTCCCACATATGAGGGCCAGTGACACTGCCTTCCAAAAAAACGGAAACAAAATAAAAAACAAAAACAAACAAACAAAAAAGAAATGCTCCTTTTAGATCCCATCCAAGGAAAGGAGGAAGAAATTGTGTGTTGAATATCTATTACATACTATGTGTTTTCTGTACATTTTTACCCCACTGCTTTCAGGTAATAGAATATCCAAAGGGTTTTCAATATCTTAGCAGCAGAATGTAATTAGCAAATATTCTTCTTGGTTTGGATCCAAAAACAGTTTGATAACAATTACTCTAGTCAATTTACATATATCCCTACTGACTTTCATAGTCCTGTATAAGTGTATTTATAACCAAATATCAAGTTTGTTAAGTATAATTTACATATAGTGTATATATAGATATTAAATGTGCAAGTTGATCAGTTTTGACAAAGGAATACAACATGTTACCCAATCTATGCCAAGATAAAGAAAATTTACATCACCCAGAATATTTTTTTGTGTCCCTTAAGTCAAGCCCCTTCTCCCCAGAAGCAAACACTTGTCTTATTTCTATCATAATAGGTTAGTTTTGTCTATTTGGACCTTTATAAATATAATTTTACCGTCTTACTATTTTACTTTGGAGTCTTTTTCTCAGAATAATGTTGTTGAGATTCATTCATATTGTTTTATATATTAGTAGCTTATTTCTTATTATTAGTCAATAGTATTCCACAATATGAATATACTGCGAATCGCTTATTCCCCTGTTTATGAGCACTTGAGCTTTTCCAGATTTGGGTTATTATGAATAAGTCTTTGAAAAAGCTTTGCTTATAAGGCTGTTTGTGGGCATAGATCATCATTTCTCTTGAATAAATACCTGGGAATAGTATCCCAGGTTGCATTCTATGTGTCTATAGAAAAAGATGTATATTTTATCTTTTTTAGAATTGCCTGTACTGATAATGCTGTACATCTTGAAGTCTATTTTATCCACTACAGTAGTCCCTTCCACCCTACTCACAGTTTTGCTCTCTGTGGTTTCAGTCACCCGTGGTCATCCATGGACTGACAATATTAAATGGTAAATTCCAGAAATAAACAATTCATAGGTTTAAATTGTGTGCAATTCTGAGTAGCATGACTAAATCTCACTCCAGCCCACTTTGCCCCACCTGAGCCATGAACCATCCCTTTGTCCAGTGTATCCACTCTGCATATGCTCCCCACCTGTTAGCCACTTAGTAGCCATCTTGTTTATTAAATTGACTGTCATGGTATCACTGTGCTTGTGTTCAAGTCACCCTTAATTTATTTAGTAATGGTCTCAAAGTGCAAGCGTAGTGATGGTGGCAATTTGGATACCCCAAAGAGAAGCCATAAAATGCTTCCTTTTAGAGTCAAGGTATGTACGTATATGGTAAAAGATAGTATATCTTGGGTTTGGTACTATCTGAGGTTTTAGACATCCACTGGGCATCTTGGAATGCATGCCCCATTGATAAGGGGGGATTACTGTATTCATATAGATTAATATTCATATAGTCATTGTGTAGTATATCTTTTTTCTTCCTTTTTATTTTAAAATCTGTCTGTATCTTTATATTTTAAAGGCATTTCTTATAAAGAAGATATAGTTGGATCTTCCTTTTAAATTTGGCCTGATAGTCTCTGCTTCAATTGGGATGTTTAGTCTACTTCAATTCAATGTAATCATTAGTTCAAGTCTACCATCTTGGTATCTGACTTATACTTGTCTCATACTCTCTTTACTAATTCCCTGCTTTTCTGGGATGAATCAAATAATTTTTTGGACTCCATTTCATCTTTATTATTGATCCTTTAGCTATGCTCTCTCTCTTTTTTTTTTTTTAGTGGATGCCTTGGAGTAAGGGTCAGCAAACCACATCCTATAGGCCAAGTCTAGTATTTGATTTTGTAAATAAAGTTTTATTGGAATATAGTCATGCCCATTCTTTTCCATATTATTATGTGGCTGCTTTTGCAATAGTAGAGTTGAATAGCTGTGACAGAGATCATATAACCTGCAAAGCCTAAAATATTTACTCTTTGGCCCTTTACGTGAAAAGTTTGCCAACTCCTGCTGTAGATATTATATATACCTTTAACTTATTACAGTCTACCTCAAAACACACTGCACTCCTCCAGAAACAATATAAGAACCTTGTAATAATATATTTCCAATTATCACATTCTTATACTTTGTGCTGTTGTAGTCACATATCATATCTCTACATATGCTACAAACACCACAATATATTTTTAATGATTTTATTTTAAATAACCCAGTCATTTTTAAAGATTTAATTTTATAGGTGCAGGTCTGCTGGAGATGAATTCCTTCAACTTTTGTCTGTCTGACAATATCTTAATTTCTCTTTCATTTTTTTTTAATAGGTCCTTCTCTTTCTGGTATAATAAGATATTTTAAATATATCATCTACAATTTCTGCCCCAGATCTGAAAGATGCCCGCCACTTTTATTTTTTTGTCTGTTCTTTATTTATGAATGATATTTTCACTGAATATAGAATTCTAGGTTCACATTTTTTTCTTTCAGTATTTTAAAGATGTCTTTTCACTATCTTCTTGGCTTCATAGTTTCTGATGAGGAATCAGCCATATCTTTGCTTTCTCTGCCAGTTACTAGATTTTCCTAAATCATTGTTTTCACCTGTGTATGCTTTGCTTCTCTGTGATTAATTTTGCACTTATCCTGCCTGGGATTCACTGAGCTTCTTGGATCTGTAGGATTTGATATTGTTCAATAATTTGGAAAATTCTTCATTATTATCTTTATAAACATTTCTTCTTTCATTCTTCCCCTTTTCTCCTTCTGAGATTCCATTTATACAAGTTGTTTTGTATTGTTTCACAAATCTTAGATACTTTGTTTTATTTTTCACTCTTTTTCCTCTTTATTTTTTAGTTTGAACAGTTTCTCTTAAATAGTCTTCAGTGTCACAAGGTTTATCACTCTGCTGCTACTCTCATCTAAATAATTTTTTAAGTTTTATATTGTATTTTTCATTTCTAACATTTACATTAAGCTAATTTTTATAGTTTTCATTTTTTAAATTCCCTATCTGCCCATGCATGTTGTCTGCCTTTTCCCCTATGTACTTTAACATATGCATCAATTATTTTTAAGTTCCTATTTGAGAGCTTTAACATGTGCTATTTGTGGTCTGGTTCTATTAACTATTTTTTCTCTTGATTGTGGGTTATATTTTCTTGCCTTTTCATGAATCTCATAGTCTTTTTTTTTTTTTGGAATTCTGAACATTGTATATAAAGTAGAAAAGTAGAAACTAAAGATAATATTTATGATCAGACAAAGATATACCTCTTCTGTCAAAGTGTAGTGTATATGTGTGCATTTGGGGGTGAAGTGGTGTGGTGAGTAAACTGAGCCAGTAGTTGAGTTGTGTCTAAGCTTTGTTATTCACCACAGGTGTATCTCAGTTCTGTTATATTGTTAGACTTTAGCAAGCCATGTATATGTATACTTTGTGTGTAGTGGAGGTTCTCTCTCAGCATGGTATCCCCTCAACCCCTACTAGTATATGTCTCAAGCTGGGAATAGTGTAGGGTTTTGTCAATTCTACTACTCCCCTACTTCTCCTGGGCTGCCCTAAGAATTTACTGACATTCTCTCTCATTTCTCCTGCCCCTGGCCCAGCCTTTGTCATAGATATTCACGAAGGCCTATGCAAAAGAGTTAGCCAGCATATTGAGACTCTTCTTTCATCTGGGGCTCCCAGATCGAACAGTCATATAGTCCAAATAGAGCCTTAGCATTTGCTGAAAGTTTAACAGTTATCTTCTACCTGAATCTGAGGTGGATGCTTTCTTCCACTACTCAATTAGGGAAAAAGCAGCCATGATTCCCTTCTCTTCTTGAAGAGACATGTCAAACGTTGGACTTTAGTTCAATAGTTTTTTTTGTTTATTACTATTATTAATTTTTGTGACTTTAGTTTCTTCAGAAACCTTAGAAATTATTTTTGTATATTTTCTAGCTTCCTATTGTGCTAGAGTGGAAGAAAATGTATCTTGTGATTTTCTTTCCTCAATAGAAGTAGAAGCCCATAACTGCTTCTTAATGTCTATATCTCGAAAAGTCAGACTACCACACCCACAAAGTCATTTGAGGTTAGCATTATAATCTTCATTTGGCAATGTAGTGAAATCATTTCCAAAGTGTAGGAATAGACCAGAACCTCTATCATTCTAACTATGTTCTTTCTCTTATCTTCACCATTTGTGCTGTGTACCCATTTTTAAAATACAGCTTGTCTGAAACCTATCACTTTGCAGCACTGGTGAGGCACCACTGAACAGATTAAAACTGAAATGTGTATGTGAGGAGAAGTAGAAACAAAATTCTGATAGAAAAACATGCCATACTTTTGAGGAGATAAGCATATACCCATAGTATTAGCTTTGGGTGTAATTTGGGCTTTTGTTCATGAAATCCTCTTCCAAATACTGTCTGTCTCACCCTTGTGGCATGGAGTTGGAACAACTTTAAAAAGTATAATGGATGAATTAGAGCTGCATTAGAATTTGAGCATGCAGTTAGTTGTAGGATTGCCAAAGTTGGCTGTTGAAATTATTACAGTTTATTATTATTTGTTAGAAAGATATCAATTCAGTGGTCATGAAAGAGACTGTGTTTTCATTGATAATTGACTCCAATAATCTGTTTACACAAAATAATACAACTTCTTGACATCAGACTATAAATGCTGATATGAATTCTATATAATTGAAAATATTTGCACCTAATTTAAAAATCACATTAAAATGGCAAATGCCTTGAAGTACTTTTCTACTGAGCTTCCTGTTGTTTGTCAGACTAGTGACATATTTGTGTAATAAATTACACATACGTTATTTTATAAAATTACCTTTGCTTTCAGGCTTGACTTAGAAAGGTTTGGGTTGCATTAATAGGATAATTTAAGTATAGCAATAGTTCTTGGTTAGTGTAAACCACAAATGATTCAGATTCAGAAGGCTGCCAAAGTAACTTTTGATGGACTAAACAGAATGTTATTAGCCAACCAGAAGTTACCCAGGGAAGTACCTATAACCATGCCAAGGCAACTGGATGAAAATTCAATGGTCCTCTTTATAAGATGTAGTCAGAGCAACTTTTTAGAACATCAAGTTAGGAATAGTCCTTAAAGAACTAAAAACGGGTTATGTGGAGGAGAGGTTCTTGAGACTGACATGGACGATACCTATCACAGCTTACTTTCTTTACGCACTCAGTTTGGGGCTGTGGATGGCAGATGGACATATAAATGAGTCATTCTGGGTTTGAAGTTTGTACCTTTCAGTCACCTCTACAGTATTGCACAGCAGGGTGAAGTCTCTTTTCCCTAAGCCTTTCTTTGTTCCTCTCTATGCTGCTTCTTATCTATCAATGGGAAATGGAATATTAGAAGAAATCAATAGATAATCATAAAAGAAGTATGATAGAACTAGATGTTAAAGGTGTTTTAAGGAAAGGGGAAAAAACTCATTCAATAAAAAATGAGCCATAAAATTGCCTTGCCCATCCCCCGAATGATTAAATGCTAAGTTGATCAGCTATTATCATGTATTAATTTTGGTGACCTTGTATGAGTTAGCAGCCCACACAGAAGGAAAGGACATGATATTATTATTACTATTTTATTATTTTTTTTTTTTTAGAAATTGTGTTTTATTGATGAATTTAAAGATGAAACAAACTCTGCTATTTCTAGCCAATGGACTAATTCCCAGCTTTTTCACCTAATAATTGATAAATTAGCAACCTTTTATTTTTAGTAGATGTACCAAAAATTCTGTATGTGATAAAAATAAAACTAATGAAATTGCCAAGCGTGCACTATTGATTGAGTCATGTTAGCCCTTATTTTTTTAGTTATTCTTGGAAAATTACTGTCACAAGTGGTCTGGGTGCAGAAGAACAAGGTTTTGTCTTGTTTTGTCTTTGTTTTTTTGAGGTATCTCTATTGTAATTGCCTTTCATCTTGGCTGAGTGAGAAACACCCATGAAGCTTTTATAGAATCCCCAAGCCAGGCTTCACCACAAACTACTGACATCACAATCTTTTTTTTTTTAACCTCATCATGTACTTCTAAGGTACAGCCCAAAGTGGGAACACTCACCCTCTCTTTTATCTTTTTGAGTGGCATTCAAAGCGTGGTCTCCTGACCAGCAGCGTTAGGTTAGCGTCATCTGGGAAATTGTTAGAAATGCAAATTACCACAGACTTATTCAAAGTTTAAAATCTGATATGTTTTGATGTATGTATGCCTCCAAGAAATCATCATGACAATCAAAATAATGAATATACCCATTGCTCTCAGTGGCTTCCTTGCATCCCTCGATAATCCCTCTCTCTCTCCCTCTTCACCTCCATGCCACCACTGATTCGCTTTCTGCCACATAGATTATTTTTCATATTCTAGAATTTTATATAAATGGAATCATATAGTATATACTTTTTTTTTTTTTGAGGGCAGTGTCACTGGCCCTCATACATGGGACCTGAAGCCAGCACTTAACCACTGCGCCACTCGGCCGGCCCCTGTAGTATGTACTTTTTAACAATTAACAGACTTCTTGTGCAGTTTTAGGTTTATAGAAAAAAATAAGCAAAAAGTACAGAGAGTCTCCACATACCCATTCACCTCCTATCCTGCCAAACCCCATTTCCCTTATTTTTCCATCTTGTATTAGTAGTGTTGTGCATTTGTTACAACATATGAGCCAATATGATACATTGTTATTAACTAAAGTCCACAGTTTACCTTAGGGTCCACTCTTTGTGTTGTAGAGTGAACCCTAATGTAATGGGGTTTTGACAGCTATTGATTTTGACAAAAATATAATGACATATATTCACCATTACAGTATTATACAAAATGATAGTTTTACTGCTCTAAAAATCCCCTGTGCTCCACCTCCCTCCCTTTCTCCTGGCAGCCACTGATCTTTTTATGGGTTTTGACAAATGCATAATGACATGTATCCACCATTACAGTATTATACTGAATAATAGTTCTACTGCCCTAAAAATCCCCTGTGCTCCACCTCCCTCCCTCCCCTCTGGCAGCCATTGCTCTTTTAATGTCTCTATGGATTTGCCTTTTCCATAATATCATGTACTTGGAATTATAAACTCTGTATCCTTTTCAGAGTAGCTTCTGTCAGTTAGCAGTATGTATTTAAGGTTCCTCCGTGTCATTTTGTGGCTTTATAGCTCACTTCTTTTTATCACTGTGTATAGATGTACCACAGTTTGATTATCTATTCACCTACTGAAGACCATCTTGATTACTTCCAAGTTTTATCAATTATGAATAAAGCTGCTATAGACATTCATGTGCAGGTGTTTGTGTGGATGTAAGTTTTTAACTCGTTTGGGTAAATCCTGAAGAGCATGATTGCTGAATCATATGATAAGAGTATGTTTAGTTCTGTAAGAAACTACCAAACTATCTTCAAAGTGGCTGCAACATTTGCATTCCCACTGGCAATAAATGAGAGTTCCTGTTGCTCTATGTCCTACCTAATATTTGGGGTTGTCAGTGTTTTGGATTTTGTCCATTTTAATAAGGGTATAGTGATGTCTTATAGTTGTTTTTTAAGATTTTATTGGGGAATTGGGGGAGGGGAACAGCATTGGGGAATTGGGGAAGGGGAACAGACAAGTTGCTGTCCTTTTGTTCTTCAGTCTAGTTGTGGAGGACGTTACTTCACTGTCCCATGTTGGTATCATCATTGCATTCTTCCCGGATGACGCAGATCGGTCACTGTCCTCTGGATGTTCGCTCACCGCGGCTATTGGCAGCTCACACTGGCTGCCGGCCACTCCCCGTAGCCTACGGCAGCCCACTGCAGCAGGGGCTGCTGCTATGCCGTCCCCGGGGACTCACAGCAGCCCAGCTCCAGGTGGGGCTGTTGTTAGCTGTAGAGGGCAGTGTCACTGGCCCTCATATGTGGGATCCGTACTGGGGCCGCTGGCGTCCCAAGCCAGCTCTTAACCAATGTGCCACTCGGCCAGCCCTTAGAGTTGTTTTAATTTGTTATTCCCTAATGACATCTTTTTATATGCTTATCTTCTTTGGGGAGATGTCTGTTTATATCTTTTGCCTACTTTTAAATTCAGTTGTATCTTTTTAAATTATTGTCGAATTTTAAGAATTCTTTGTGTGTTTTGGATAGAAATCCATCTGAAATGCATTTTGCAAAGAATTTCTCCCAGTTTGTGATTTGTCTTTTCATTCTCTTAATGAACTCTTTTGACTGGCTTCTTCCACTAAGCAAAATTACTTTGAGATTCATCTGTGGTGTTGCAGACATTAATAGTTCATTCAGTTTTATTGTAGTGTTGTATTTCATTGTGTGCATATATCATGAATTACCTATTAAGTTGCCTGTTGATGGACACTTGGTTGTTTCCTGGTTTTGACTGTTAGTAATAAAGGTGTTAGAATGTTCACGTACCAGTTTCTGTATGGACATATGTGTAGGCTTTTATTTCCCCTTGTATAAAGATCTAGGAGCAGAACACCTATAGCATATGGTAGGTATATGTTTAAGTTTTTTAAAGAAACTGCCAACTGTTTTCCTGGAGTGGTTGTATCAGTTTACTTTTTACCAGCAGTTTATGGGTATTCCAGTTTCTCCACATCTTCACTAACACTTGATATGATCAGTCCTCTTCATTTTAGCCTCTAATAGATATAGAACATTACATGATTTTGATTGCTACAGCATTACAATTCATGAAGTCAAGTAGTATAAGTTAATTTTCTTCTTTTTCATCATTTAGGAGAGTAGGAATTGATGTGAAAAAGATAAAAAAAAAACAATTCTAATTTGTATTTGCCTTCTATGTGTCTTTTTTAAAAATTTAAGTTTATTGGGGTGACTGTGGTTAGTAGTGTTACATGGGTTATAAGTGAGCAGTTCTGTAATACATCATCTATATATCACATTGTGTGTTCACCACCTAGAGTCAGTTCGCCCTCCATCACCATATATTTGACCCCCTTTATACTCATCTACCACCCCCTTCCCCCCTTCCCCTCTGGTAACCACTAAACTGTTGTCTGTGTCTATGAGTTTTTGTTTCTTTATTTGTTTGTCTTTTTCCTTTGTTGCTTTCAGCTTTATATCTCACATATCAGTGAAATCATATAGTTCTCTATGTATCTTGAGCAGTGGCTTTTAATTTGCTATCTAAGGACCCCTGGAATTCCTCTTCAGGGATTCCACAAGGTCAACACTCTTTTCATGATAACACCTAGATGATTTTTTTGTTTGTTTGTTTTTTTCACTTTCATTCTCTCACAAGTGTTTAGCAGAGCTAAACATAAGTTGGTACGTCATTGCTCTAGCAGTTAGTAGAATGCTTGAGCATGTGTGTGTTTTCAAAAATTCTCAGTTTTAATTTTGAGTATGGTAAATATTGATACAAGTAACCCACATGAGTTCTTTGGGATCCTCAGTGTTTTTTTAAAATGTTAAGTCATTCTGAGACCAAAGATCTAGATGACAGTTAAAGATAGCAAAGTGATATAATAAAAATGTGGAAAAAGTATAGAAATTGAAACAAAGGAAGCAAATATTTTAAAGTGTAGGAAAGGGAATGCCTTCAAAGCTCGGAGTTTACTGTATATTCTCCTTCTAACTGGGAAGAGGAGGAAATATAAACATAACTCTACGTGCGTTATTGACCCTAGAGACCTGGCCTTTATTCTGAGGTTGGCAAAGCTCTGGTTTCTATAGTGCTAGACCTGCTATCTCATTGCTTTATCCCAGGGTCACTCACAGCCATTTTCCACTGTGCCTGGTCAAATGGAGCATTTTTCAGAGTTTATGAGAATCTGCCACTGGTTAACTTGCTTCCAATATAAAAATATCACTCCAGGGACTGAGAGAAGCTAGGGTTTTGGTATTGAAGCCTGCTCTGCATTTCTGAGTGGCTGCTGTGATCCCGCTATCCCCGGAGAGCTTAGGTGTTGACAGAAGACTGCAGAAATGATTGTCAGAGAGAGAAAGTGGTTTCCATTTATCCATGTTTATTGGTATTATTCATTATTTGCTAATATACAGATGTTTTACATGAAGGAAGAGAGGGTTTCTAGAATAAATAATCAAAACTTTTCACCTCTAGTTTAGTATCTTGCATGGTCATGTGGTTAGGGGCTGATGCCTCTAATTCCTACATTAATACCCTTTGGCTCTAACACACTGCCTCGCTAAGCTTGTCATACAGACAAATTAACAAAGTTATGATAGGACCAAATGAATTACCTGTTTGTTGATAATGCTACTTCAGGGCTATTCATGAGTAGCACCCCAGTGTCTTCTGCAATTTACAAAATCACTCTTTTAATGTTAAAAATCTCCTCAGAACACAGGTCTAAAATATAAAACATTTAGGTAAATGAAATTGTCACTTTCTTTTGAGACCATAATTCATGATTTCTTATACTTCCTGCAGACTTCTAAGTGGTTTTTACTCCAACAGTTACAATATTCATTCTTCATCATATTTGTAAATAAAATGTATGCTTTTCTCATAGGATGAATTTTAGGCATTCAAGTTAAAACAACTGCATTAGCTTTTTTAAAAAGTCACTTTAAAATAAATTAGCCATACATAGAAGTTATAATCTGCTGCTGTATATATTTTTGTAGATACTTATTTGGGTTTTTGTCCAATAATTATAACAGTAAAACTCAGTATTTTAGAATGAAAATATATCCCTTAGTTCTAAGAGTAATTTTAAACATTGAAATTTAAGTGCCTATTTGGACCTTGCTCAAGTGTTTTTCAAGATACATTAACCGAATTCTTATAAATCTGTAAGTTATTTCAAGTTTATCATAACATTGTTAAAGATTCAATAGTAAATATGTTGGAAAAGGTACTGGCAGCATAAGAGAATATTTAAGACACTGACAGGTAAGATTTAAAGTGGGAGAATGTTAATGGGTACTTTTCACTCTCATTTCCATTAAGATAAAGTAAAATTATTAATACAGGATAGCATACTAGGCCATGCCATTAACCAATGCAGATTATTCATCAGTCATCACCAGCAAAACCATGACATTCTCATTATAAATGCAAAGGCCACTTTGTTTATTTAGCATACATTTTTGAGCTACCTCTATGTGCATGATTATGTTATTTATTAAGACAGTTATTTTTTCATGTTCTGTGTATAGATCACACATATTTGGACAATTATAATTTTATAGGAATTTTGAATCTGTGGTACTGTCTTAAAATTTATACCCTTAAACAAATTACTTGTTGAATATTAATATGGGTTTAGATAACTTTTTCTCCTATATGAAAGTATTTGATTGGCATATGGGAGTCAAAAGAAAGTATATTTTATTTAGATAAAATGCAAATGTGTTAGCAATATGTTCTTACTTATTTTTTACTAAATCAACACTATTGTTGAATTTTACAGAATCTGGTTCCAATTTTTTTTTTTCATAAACTGACAAAAACTGTAAGCAGAAAGCGGTATCCATTTATATATATAATAAAACATGAAAATACACAGTGGTTGCTGTTATTATTGTTGCTATTTCTCTATAGAATAAACTTATTGTCAGGTAAGAAATTGAGCAAAGTACAAACTGAATTAATAGTCTAATGTATTAAGATACATGGGACTTTAAAATTGAGGGCGGTATGATCAGCTGTGCACAGGTTTCCTTATCTTGTATCAAATTTCGTATTTCTCCCACAGCCAATAGCTGTTCATTTCTTATGTCTGCAGAGCATAAGAATGGACCCCACAGGTTAATTGATGGGAGAACATGTAACTTAGAAAGCATTTGTGGGAGACAGGGTTGTGATAAATTTCAGGCACCTTCTGTGAATACCATTGTCAGGACTGGCTTCACCAGGCCACCAGCCACTCTAAACTGCAATTACAAAGCTCAGGGCTCATTTTCCTTTGATTAGCTCCCTTCCTGCAAAGGAAAAATTCTAAAGAAGCTAAGATTGAGAGGCTGTTGGGGTGTTTTGTCCCCTGGATGAGGGACAGTAACACATTACCAGACCTGAGGATAGTAACACATTACCAGGGCTGGGTTGGGGAGCATCTTTCTTTCTCCTTCCTGTAGGAGAATGGGGAGCAGGACACCCAGGAGCCCTGGCTTCCTCCCTGTGCCTCACTTCAGGAGTGAAATTCACCAGCTAAACACACCTGAGCCTTGAGCATCCCAGCTGTTTTTCAGGCTCCTTTTCAAGACATTATTACAAAAAATAAAGAAAGAAAGAAAGAAAGAAAGAAAGAAAGAAAGAAAGAAAGAAAGAAAGAAAGAAAGAAAGAAAGAAAGAAAAGAAAAGAAGAAAAAAAAGACATTATTACAGCACTAGCAGTAGAAAATGTTCACTAAATATTTGGAGAATGGATTTTTGTTTTGTTTTGTTTTGCTTTTTTGATGGCAGTGTCACTGGCCCTCAAATGTGGGACTGAACCAGGGCCGCTGGCTTCCTAAGCCAGCGCTTAACCACTGCGCCACTCGGCCGGCCCGGAGAATGGATTTTGAATAAAACTTTGGATTACTTTGATACAGAGGGTGCCAAAAAAATGTATACACATTTGAAGAAAGGAAACTGTCTTAAAATTGTAATACTCACTATATACCGATAACAAAAGATAAATACACGTCACGTTTGACTTCTGCAATTATAAGAGGTGCTCAAAGTGGTTACCATCAGCGTCCAGACACTTCTGATTACAGCAAACTACTGCTTGAGCAACGCTGACCAAAGTGTCCATTTGTATACATTTTCTTGGCACCCCATATATAAAGACAAGAAATCATTTATGAACATGTCCATTTTATCATTAGATTAACATTATGAGCCTTAGCACTTTAGAATCTTATCACGATCAGTAGGTCACATTGGCGCAGTCCAGAGACACTGGTATAGAATCAAGTACATCAGAAGGATGGCATTGTCGGGAAGGAGATCAAGGCAGAGGATACAAGACAGGAAGGGCAGGCAGAAGAGGTTCTGGAACCAAGGAAAGGAATTGCAAGCCATTTTATGCTTTGATTTTCCTCCTGTTGTTCTGAAGCAGTTTTCTAACTGGGTTCTGAAGCCTTGAGGTTCTAGGGAGACGTAAGGGGCCAACTTGCTGTCCATGTAGCAGAAAGCAGAACTGCTCATACTGGCTAGTGAGAACTGCTTGTGCACTCCCAAATCCAGGTTCTATGACCTCATGTCAGTGACTTTCAATTAGCTATAGCTGGACTATTCACACCAGAAATCACCAAGTGCTTCAAATCCGAGCTATCAGCCAGTTGTTAGTCATATGCCAGCGTACCACTGGATAAAGTTGCAGGCACCCTTTCAATAAAAGATTACATTTAAAAACAAAAGGTGGCCCAAAAAAATCTTGGTATATGAATTATCTATTTTCTTCTTTCTTATTATAGTTTGGCAGTGTTTGATGTCTAGTATATCTCCAGTCAGTTTGTTCACAATTAATAGCAACCCTAACAGACAATAAAGCCAGAGAGCTTCTAGGAGCTTATAAACTCAGGATGAGTGTTAAAGAAATACAAAGATTCATGCTACCTACTCAAAAGTAATAAAAAAAATTATATATGTACATATTTTTTACTGATGTCATGTTTATTTAGTTCAGTTCAAATCTTCTCAAACTTGGATATCCACAGAGGTCATTTAGGGATCTTGTTAAATACAGATTCTGACTGTGTAGGGATGGGATGAGACTGAGATTCTGCCTTTCTAACAAGACCCCAGGTGATACTGATGGGGCTGGTCTGTGGACTGTATTTTCAGTAGCAAAGATTTAGCTGTTGTGGCAATTAAATAAAAGTAAATAAACAAAAAGGCGAACAAATGTTTTTCGTGTTTTTTATTTTAATCTAGTTTCTAAGAAACTAAACTGCATTGGAGGGATTATATTTTATCTTTGCATTGAGGATCTTTGAATCCGGGCTTTTGCACCTTTTTTTTTTTTTTGGCAGATGTTTGTTGATTTCACACAATATAGTAAAAGATGAAATGAGCTGGAAACATTAGCGATCCCAATTATACAACTCACTGACTACCCATAAGCCTGAACAATGAAAAGCATTCTGTGGGCTTTACTCATTTAACTTCATTTAAACCCTTCTTGGCATTCAAGTTGCATTAATGTGATAACTCTTGTGTAGCAATTAACAAACTGTGGTGATTGTGAACATTTCTGGAGTTTGTTATATTGAACGAGAGCAGACTTTGGGCATCTAATTCTTAACTCATTTTCTAGGGTTGATCTGGCTTTGTAGAAGATTTATAATTTTGTTTTCATTTTCCTTTGCCAAGGAATCAAACATGAGTTATGGCTTTATCTTCCCATCAGACATTTTAGTTTTGGAAGTCATTTCTAATGGATGACTTTTAAGCAGTTTCTTCTTTTTGTTCTCTTCATTAGAAAACTCATTGAATCTTCAAAAAGATAATCACATTGAATTCACACAAATGCACATCCAACACTTTGCACAAAGGTCACAAAAGCTGAGTGTACTCCATTGCCCTAAGCCTTGTAAGCTCAAGCATATTGAAAGGCACATGGGGAGCTGCATAATACCGCATCCAGTGCTAACAATACTGGATATTGTGTCCGTTCCAGTGGCTCAGAATGAACTGTGTGGCTGAAAGAAGGCTTGAGGAAGTGAAAAAAGTTTCTTTTCCAACTTGGAGGGTGCAGAGTATATTACCCAAAGAGTAGCAGATGGTTTTTCAGCACTGAAATGCAGCATTGTTTTCCTAACAACCCAACTGGTGTTGGGAAGTCAGATTTAACTTATTACCTTCAGGCATTGAAAAGTGCTCATAGATTTACTGTTTCCTATCTCTAGGAAAGCAGAGAATGGACTCCTTCCCTTCATACAAGCAACTTTGCAGTGCTCTGCACAGATGAACGCCTTCCTTTGACAGAGAACCACATATAGGAGCATTGCAATTTTCTCGCTAATGGCTGGCTAATGGTGGCCTAGGTTTCGGATGCAAGAATGATTTCCTTATAAAGTAACTTGACTTTACATTGCAAATGGGTTGGGTCTGGTAGATTCTCAAATCAAGTGTTCTTTTATAGTAGCAAAATAAGCCTCTGTCTCAAGTTCTGTGATCTGTTCAATCATTCATGGCTGAAATTTGCCTGCTTACCATTTTACCATTTATTTGTTACAATATATGAAAACTATTTAACATGTTGTTATTTTTTTAAACATTTCTCTTGGAAGGATTATTAGCTTATATGTGTAATGAGGAATTTTGAGCATAATACATTTTTGTAATTCATGCCTAATGAAGCCACACACATATTTCTCATGAAAAATAGAGAAAGAATAGAAAGAAGGTAACTGGAAAGAAAGAAATGGTGTTCTATGCAATGCAAAGTGAATTTTTAAAGCTTTCAAGTGAACTCTGTATTCTGAGATCCTATTGTCATATTAAAAACTGTTACTTAATTGATACTTCCCAGAAATAAAGTTTAGCTGTATGGTATAGTAAGTGACTAGCCCCATATATCTTGTACTATTGTAGGTTGCATATTAAGTATACCCAAAAACGCATGCTTAAATTTCAGGGCCAGGCTGGTTTAAAAAAAACAAAAACAACAACAAAGTGCTGTGTAAAGTTTGTAGAAACACAGGAGAAATCAACTGGTTCCAGAGAAATCTCTAAGGAATGTTGAGCTCTGAGCCAAATTGTTGTTCACAGAGCTAAGACGTCATTATCCCATGAATCACTCTAATAGTTCTCATGGTACATTTTAGCTCAGCAACTTATTTTGTAATACTATTGTCCATCAAGAATCACTATTGATGCATAATGGGAAAAATAAGTATCATTGTCCTTAATGTAAATACGGATGAAAGTAAACACGTTTTGTCTTAGCATTCAAGAATATTCCATAGGGAGCAATAGATAGGGATGGATAGCTAGTACAGTTTGAGCATTGGCTCTTGGGAAGCAGTCTAGGTTGTGGTTTGTGTCTGAAGTGCAAAGTGGCTCTTCCTATTTCCTGGGCTACTGAATAATCTAGCGAGAAGAATGTGTTCATCAGCATAGAGGACTGGTTTTGGCAGTTTATGAACTCAACACAGAGAGGCCTGATTCTGTACCTTGGATGAGTATAAGTATTCAGTCCTTGTAGCCACTTTTCAATACTTGTTTATTATTATTATTATTATTATTGTTATTATTAGTTACAGATGTACAAAACAATGCAATAGTTATTTTTTTCACCCCTTACAAAGTGACACCCCCTCTCCCTCCCCTGCTCCCCCACACACGATATCATACATATCTATTACAATTCCATTGACTCCATCCCCAGACTATATTCCACATCCCATGACTATATATGTGTTAAATTATAGTTGACATATAATATTGTTCAGCGGCAGCTTCAGATGTACAGTGCAGTGGTCAGGCTTCTACACCGTCCATGAAGTGGTCTTCCTAAAAGGACATGCATCCTTCTGTACCCCTAAAAAAATACTTACAACCTTATTGATTATATTCCTTATACTGTCTCTTCTGTCTCTGCAGTAGTATTGTAGTTATCTGTTTATGTTGCCTCGTCCCTTCCCCTTCTCCCATCCCCATCCCATCTAGCCCTCATCAGTTTTTTTCTTTGTGTCTCTAAGACTATTTCTGTTTACATTGCTCATTTATTCAGTTCTTTAGATTCCGTATATAAGTGAGATCATATGGTATTTGTCTTTCTCTGACTGACTTATTTCACTTAACACAATGTCCTCTAGGTCCATCCATATCGTTGCAAAGAAATAAAAGAAGATACAAAGACATGGAAACACCTACCAAGCTCATGGATAGTAAGAATTAATATAGTTAAAATGTCCATACTGCCTAAAGCAATATATAAGTTCAATGCAATTCCCATTAAACTACCAAGGGCATTTTTCACAGAAATAGAAAATATAATCCTAAAATTTATATGAAACCATAAAAGACCCCAAATAGCCTTGGCAATCCGGAGAGATAAGAACAAAGTCAGAGATATCATGCTACCAGACATCAAAACATACTACAAGGCTACAGTAATCAAAACAGTATGGTACTGGCATAAAAACAGGCACATAGACCAGTGGAACAGAACAGAGACCCCAGAAATAAATCCATGTATATGCGGACAGTTAATCTATGACAATGGAAGCAAGAATTTACACTGGGGTAAAGATAGTCTATTTAATAAGTGGTGCTGGGAAAATTGGACTGACACATGCAAAAAAATGAAACTGGACCACCTCCTTATGCCATATACAAGAACAAATTCAAAATGGATTAAAGACTTAAATGTAAGACCTGAAACCATAAAACTCCTAGAAGAACATATAGGGAGTATATTTGCAGACATTACTCTGAGCAATATTTTTACTGATACATCCCCAAGGGCAAGGGAAGTAAAAGAAAAAATGAACATATGGTATTCAATACTTGTTTTGACATCACACTTGTCACCTGGCTACCAAGAGAAGTTCCTTTTTTTGCTTTCTCAGTCATTTTTACTTTATTTGTTTCTAATAGTAAGACAATGGTGATGGAATTCCTTTGCTTAGCAAAAAGAAAAGACCGTTCTAACCAGGTCTTTCCATTAAAGCCCAAAACTCATTTTCTTCTATTTCCTGGTGATGTTTTTGGGTATGTGCTGATGTTACCTCTATTACAAGAATCTATTCAAATCAAAATTAACTCAACATGAGATTTTCTCATATAAATTCTTTCTGCCTTAGTGGTAAAAGAAAAAAAAAAAAGTCAGTTTTTCTTTTTTTTCCGTTATTACCTACATCTTCAAAAGAACACAAACTAAAGAGCTTTTGTTTCCTTGACAAAAAAAATCAACCTTTAATGCTCAATTCTGATTCAAAAAGAGTTCTACATTAGCTTGAGTTCTGTTGGCTCTGATGAAAGGAACAGGCAGCTGCAAGTCCCCCAAATCATTCAGGCCCATCATTATAGCCAAAGGCAGTGTAAAAATAAACTTTTAATTTTAGAATAGTTTTAGATTTACAGGAAAGTTTTAGAGTTTTTCTATAGTCCTGGAATAAAATATCCAATCTTTTACAAAGTAGACATCATATTGACACTATGTTATATAAAGCGAATAGAGTTTTTCCTTTTAATGATTTGTTATGATAAATGATTATACAGATAGTGGAAAACACTAGTTCATTTGGCTTATGAGCCAAGTTGGCTCCCATAATTATCATATAAAAGGCATTGTTTATGCAACAAAGTTTACTGAATCATTAGCACAAAGGTAGCATTTCTATGAATATATTAGTAGCGACTCTACCCTTCAGATACTGACAAGTTTTTCAAAGATTTCATCTGGAAAATTATGGCAATTAATTAAATTAAAAAATAAAATTCTCGGGCTGGCCAAGTAGCTCAGTTGGTTGAGTTGGCTTAGAGTGCAAGCTGTGAGCAACAGGGCCGCTGGTTTGATTCCCACATGGGCCAATGAATGCTGCACCCAAGCTGAGCTGCCAACAAGTGGCAGAATGGCTCAGCTGGTGTAACATGATTGCCTGTTCAATGGTGGGCTATGCCCACCCGCAACTAAGACTGAACTGGGCACCTTGAGCTGAGCTGCCACCTGGATGGCTCAGTGGATAGAGCGTGTGCTCTTAACAACAAGGCTGCTGGTTCCACTCCCACATGGGATGGTGGCTACACCCACCTGCAACTAAGATTTAACACAGCACCTTGAGCTTAGAGGCCATGAGCTGCTGATGGAAAGCCAGATGGCGACTGGTGCCCTCCACAACGAAGATTGAAGAAAACCAACAACTTGCCTGTTCCCCTTCCCCAATTCCCCAACTCTGTTCTCCTCCCCCAATTTCCTAATAAAATCTTAAAAATAAATAAATAAATAAATAAATAAATAAATAAATAAATAAAATAAAATTCTCAAAAGTCTCACCTTGATACAATGTGATTTATAGATTAACTTCTACAGGATAAAAAACAAACATGACTTCTCTGGATAATATGGCCCATGATTCTCCTTGCTTAGTATAACTATAAATTCTGAAAATAATGTAAGAGGCAACCAGAGGAGAAGTCTGAAAGGTGAAAAGAAGGCAAACTGATTAGGGACCCTAGTGTCGGAGGAACAGTATAATGGCAGGACCTCTAATCACTGTCCACCCAACAGCAGAAGACAACCAAGCAACTTGTGTCTTCAAACTCCCAACCTAGCTACAGAAAATGGTCCAGTTGTCTCATTTCTCCCTTGGATTGAGACACCACCAGGCAAGCTCAGGATATATCAGGAGCCCCACTGACAATCAGCAGCTAGGGGAAAGTATTCTCTTTCCCTATTGAGTATTAGAATCCCTTTCTCACCTGGAAACACAGAGCAGGCAGGTGCTTCCAACAGGACAGATTCTGCCATGATAAGTGCCCAGGACTCATTCTCAGTCTTTTCTGGGCTGGAGAATCCCTTTCTGCACCTAGAATATTGGACACAGAAAGGGGTCCTACCACAAATGCCAATCCTGGGATATGTCCTGGACTCCCATTAACCACCTCTAGGCACCAGATTTCCTGGCCTGAGAAAGTTCCTTTTGGCCCTTTAGGATATATCATCAGGGATCACTGAGAGGCCTTGAAGGACCCAATCAGACCAAGAGAGCAACACAAAGTCTCAGAAAATGAAATTGTCATTGGATTCAAAGCACAGAGAAATAAGCCAGGACCTATATGCTAAGCCTAAACAAATTGACTGCCTGCTAGAATAAATGATTTAAATAAGACTCAGAACCTCTCTATATAATACCCAAATATTCAGGGTTTAACAGAAAATAAGCCAATATATAGTGATTTCAACGTGAATGAGAAAAACAATCAATTGATACCAACACCATGATGAATCAGTTGTTGGAATTATCTAACAAGGAATTCAAACCAGCCATCACAAAAATACTTCAACCAGGAATTATAAATGCTCTTGAAACAGATGATAGAAACAGAAAAAAAACAAAACATAGAATGATCACAGCAAGAAATAGAAGTTGTAAAAATTTAACCAAATGGAAATGAAAAAAACTGAAAGATACAACGTGTGATCAAAACCTATGGTGAATGCTGCTGCCAAGTGCTATCCAATGGAAAGGCAAGAGATCTTCAATACCGGAAGCAGCGTGTTGAACCTTAATAACAGTGTGTGACAAGTTTCAACTTGTCGGTGCAGTCGGGTGTGAGCTACGGTTGAGAAAAGGTGTGTTTAAAGTGTGCCATGAATCATGGATCACTAATAATGCATTAACATGAAATGGGCAAATGGTTTTATCCTCTATCATGACAACACTCCACGCCAAACATCACGTCTGGTATAGCAATTTCTGTCAAATAAAAACATTACAGTGTGTCCTCATCCACCTTATTTACCAGATCTGGCACTGTGCAACTTCTGGCTCTTCCCCAGAGCCAAAATGATTATGAAAGGTAAACATTTTGAATTGATTCTGGACATCGAGGTAGCCACAACAGTACAACTAAAGACACTCATAAAAGAGGACTTTCAGAACTGCTTCAGGCAGTGGCAAGAACAATGGGATATGTTCAAAGCGAGGGGGAATATTTTGAGGGGAATTAATGGCAATGTGTATTTTACTGTAATAAATTATTTTTTATTTAAACATTCACCATATTTGTTGATCACCTGTATAACAACAGAGACTAAAAATCTCAAAAAAATTCACTTACTAGTACAGATAACAGAGGAGTGAGGCAATTTGAAGAAATTGACTCAATCCGCAAAATAGAAATGGATTGAAAATTTAAAAGAAAGAAAACATGAACAGAGCTTCAGGGACCTTTGGGATGATAAAAGCAGATTCACCATTCATATTGGTTTCACAGAAGAGGAGAGAGACAACAGGACTGAAAAAAATATATGAAGGAATAACGGCTGAAACCTCTCAGATGTCACAAAAGACACAAGCCTATAGAAAGAAAAACTTTAGCAAATCCCAAATAAGATAAACCCAGAGAAATCTATGCCAAGACACATGGTTATTAGATGTCTAAAAATAAAGAAATAAAAGTGTTGAAAGCAATGAGAGAGGAACATTATGTTACCTATAGGGAAACATCAATTCAAATAACAGTAGGTTTTTCATTTGAAACCATGGAGACCACAGAGACACAATACAACATTTTTCAAGTGCTGGAAGTAAAGGACTATCAACTGAAAATTCTATAGCTGGTGAAACTATCCTTCAGGAAAGAAAGGGAGATAGACATTTTAAAATGAAGGAAAATTAAAAGAATTTTTCATTAGCAGACATACCCTTACTATTTGACCAAAAGAAGTTTTTCAAAAATAATGGAAATCATAAAATAAGAAATATCGGAGTTTTAGGAAGAAAAAGAGAATAATGAAAAAAAGCAGAAATATGAGTAAATGCAACAGATTATTCTTTTCTTCATATATTTTCTAAATCATATTTGATTATTGAAACAAAAATTATAGTACTACTTGTTACTGAAGACTATAGCATTTAGAAGGGGGAAAAGAAAGAGGACTTCAATGGAAGTTAGTTTCTAGTAGTAAAACATATATATATATATATATATATATATATATATATATATATATATCCCATAGAAACCACTAAGAAACTATACAAAGTAAATACATCTAACACTATAAATAAATATGGAATTAAAAAAATTAAAGCAAAAGCAAAAACAAAAACAAAAAAAAAACAGAAGAAGGCAAGCTGAGTTGAAGAATCCAATCCCAAAGGTTACATATTGTATGATGCTAGTTACATAACATTCTTGAAATGACAAAACTATAAGAATGGGGAACAGGCTTTAAAGACCAGAGTATCAGTGGGAGAGAGGTGTACATGGTTATAAAGGCAACACAAGGGATTTTTATGGTGATAGAACAGGGATCTCTCTGTATTATTTGTTACAAGTGTAAGTGAATTTACAATTCTAAATTAAAAGCTGAATTGTTAAAAATGTACAAAATACCCAATTCTTGAGAAAATGGTTTACACAGAATTTAATTCTTAAAATAATACATTCATAGTTTCCAAGAATTTACTTGTTAGGAAAAAATACAAGTTTTAATGCATTATGTACATTAAGATGCCATGTATGTTATTTCTAAATAAATAACAATTTCATATATTGTGGATACATACATAAGTGGTGAAAGTATAGAGATGTATGTGTTAGTGTGTTACCACTTTTGTCGTAATACTTATTTTTTTAAGAAAAGGGGGAGAGAAACAGTTGGGTATAATGAAGTCTTAGTTGTATTTGTAATTTATGTTTTCTTTTACAAAAACTAAAGCTGAAACAAAAAATAGTAAAATATTTTTGTTAACTCTCAGACATGGTCTATGTTACATACCTTTACCAGAAATATTAAAAAATTTACAAATGCTTTCAAAGGACACAAATAAATAAACTTGATAAGTTTTGTGTTATTGTAACCTTGGTTAGACAGTATACATAATTGAATCATTTTGGTTTTTTAAAATTGACTTTAGTTAAAAAACAAATTTCATTTCATTTCTGTTACATGACATAATTGCAAGGAAAAGGTATTTCAACAATAGCTACATGAAACACCTCAGGGGTATAACTTTTTTTCTGTATTATAATGAGATTAGATTAGTTAGAAGGAAATTAATTCTAAAGAAATGTGAAACTAAGGAACTTGAATCAATCCCTCATTTAGTATATGCATTCAGTTTTCTAGCAGGATTTGAGGCAAATTACAAATTGAACAAAACAACCCACAAAGTAGTACAATTCAGGATAAAAAGCGACCAATGTGTAAGGAAAACAAAGAGATTAAGTACAGGAAGCACCACAAATCTGAAAAAAAGTAATTACTTTTATTGAATACTGTATTTGGATCTAAGTCTCTAGATGGCTAAGCTAAAAATCTATTAGATTGCAGTTATTTGTTGCCAAATGAGATTAGATTACAGTACTGTTGATACAATTTATTCTTGAAATTTAACTCATTTGGGGTTCAAAGTGTAAGAAGTGCTAGTTCTAGCTCAGACTATTTCCCCACCCCCTTTTTCTTCCTTTCTTTCTTCTAAATCATTCTTATTCTGTTCCAAGCCACCCCCCCACCCCCCCACCAATCAGGTAGGAAATTAAGCCTCAGTCATTTTGGAGAGTCTCTCCCAGGATATAGAAGATTTTACAAGTCTTCTGGCCTCTTGGGTGCTAGAAAAATTGGGAGGGACCAGGTCTTTTGTCAGTGGTGTTTAGCAGATGTATCACAGAAGTCTTGTCATTTGGAGCTTGCAAGTTCCTGTCACTTGTCTAATGAGCCCTGCTCCTCCAGTGATCCTAGAGATACCCCTTACCATTGTCCTCTCCACAGTCTGCAGCTCAGAATCCACAGCCATTCCCTCTGCCTCCATCCTATGTGCAAAGGGGACATTGTCCTCCTAACCCCCAGAGTCATGTTCAAATTGCCCCCAAGGTGAACTGCTTCTGCCTCCACCGTTCATTGTGTCCCTCCATGTCCCCTCTCGTACAAGTGTAAACTCACACCATGGGCAAAGTCTATCATTTCAGGAATGAGAATGAAGAAAGGAAATTCTAGCAACGTTTTTTTTTCCTTAATACAAACGCAAAGGTCATTTTCCAAACCGAAGTTTAGGAGAGTGAAGACAGTATACTGATATGGAAGCTGTCTAAAGACCTCTGCGGTACAGTACAACTGATTACAGTTCTATGAAAAAGAAGACGACTGGTTTTGCAGTGATCCATGGACAAACAAATCACAAACTTTTACATATCACCTGGAGTGAAGAGTTATTTCAAGGAAGTTGATTGGGTTGGTTTTAAAAATGTAAAAACAAAAAAAAGAAAAAAAAAAGTCTTCCTCTCAACGTGTAAGAAGGAAAGGCAGGCTAGGAGAAACCATACACATTAATAAGGGAGCCAGAAACTAAATTTTAATTCTGAAGTAGATATATGAGAGTACTACTTTATAAGAAAAATGTGACATTTAGTATCGACAGCTGGAAAGGGATAAAGAGCAGGCTAAAAGAATCCAGGGAAGAGGCATGTCATATAGGCGTAAGATTACAACTTGAATTTACAACTTGAGGTGGGGTGAAATAATCTATTATAACAAGACTTCATTGAATAGTGATACTTCTGTTTGCAATGGGAGCATAGATATGACTGTCAAAGGCAAGCATGTTTTTAAGAAAGATTATTTCAGATGGAAGTGGAGACCTCTAATAATGTTGTACTTTTGCCTTTGAAGAAACTTATTCTATTTCCCAGGAGACAGCTAAGACAAACAGCATCCAATAGAGGGTTAATTTTAGACTAAATAAACAATTTCATCATAACTGATTTTTTGCATGTCCGTATATGAAGTAGCCAAAAGAAACATTTAAACTAAATCATTTGGTGCTTGGACTTGTCTCCAAAGAGGTGGAAAAAAATCAGTTCAGTGCATCTGCTGTTGTCTGTAACAGGGGTCGGTAAACCTTTTCTGTAGATGTCCAGATAGTATCTATTTCAGGCTTTACAGGGCACAGGGTCTCTGTCACAACTACTAACTCTGCTGCTATAGTACAAACGCAGCCATAGACAATCCATAAACAGATAGGTGTGGTTGCTTTCCAGTCAAGCTTTATTGACAAAAACGAGCAGCTGCAGGATTTGGCCCATGGACCATAGTTTTCCGACATCTGGCCTAAACCATCTTGGAGCCTGGGCTATAGCCCATTGTTATTGTTCTAGAAACTGTTTACCAGGGATGCTATGAAAAAGACATAGGTTCAGAAGCTTGCAAAGTATATGGTGCTGGTTGTATTAATGTTTATAAAAAAGGATATTAGCTGATCTGTTTACCGGCATGTCCACACAAGTACGGTTCTTCAAGGTTGAAAATACTTTATCCAACTCTATACTTTTAAAAACTAAAGTACTTAATAGTATGCCCCTTTCCCATTATGTACAGAGCATGTATTTTTGAGTAATTGCACGTTAAAAATAACATCTCCCTCACTTATTTCTTGTCCTTTTCTGCCCTCAAATTTTAAAATGTGTTTTATTCATTTTTACTTTTCAGAAAAAAAAAACACAACTTAGGTTCATTGAAAGACACAATGAAAATTGACTTGGGAAAGAGAGGAAATAAATTAAATAGTTTCAAAAGTAGAACTAATTAAGAAATTTAATGTGGAAGAATTAGAATGTGGAACTGTCTAAGGGTCAAATTTTTAAATGATGAAAAACTTACTCATGCACATATACATGTATTTAAGTGATTTATGGAAATGCTGCTTTGTGCTAGTCTTTGTGATACATACTATAAAGGGCATACAGAGTATAAAAATAACTCAGGATTCTCTCCCTTGACAGACAACATAGACAAAATTGCATTGCTTATAGGTGAAGCTGATAAATGAAAAGCAGTATTTGCAAGAGTTAGTTTCTCTTTACATAAAGACTGGGTGTTGCAGCTGTTGGCCTAGGGGAGTTCACCCTAAAATAATTTAACCAAGCTTTACGTTTTAGGAAGTAGTTGAGAGATGAACATCTTTTCTTATTCCTGTGAAACTAGTTGGTGAATATCCTACTGAGTCCCCCAGCCTCTCCCTTTCCCCAACCTTCCCCAACTGCCTCTAATAGCAAAAACCATCTGCTACAGTTCAGCCACACACTTAATCTTAATTCTAGATTTTTCCTTATTTTTCCCACACTCAAACAAACATCAGTAGAAATCAGGACCAAAAATGCATTTGTTTGTCTCCTATAGCTTTTGAAATGGTTTGGATGGGGGAAATGGAGAAGTGCATGGATTCTATTCAACTTAAGTAGAATATTTAGCAATCTTAACAGTGTGCAGACTCCAAATCTACCTCTATTTTCACTTTTCATTAATTGTCCGGAGGCAGAAAATGGTCTCATGGAAGGATTATGGCCATTGGTCTTGGCTTCAACAAAATAAAAACTTCAAACATAAAATTTAATTTTATGTTTTCCAAAGAACATGCCAAATCTATGTCCTCACACCACTTGAGAGGACGAGACCAGAGATGAAGTGGCAGTAAGGGTTGGAAACAAGCGACAGAGAGTACATGTTATGGGCTGAATTGTGTCCCCCTAAGAATATGCATTGAAGTCCTAACCCCCCTCCCCCAGTGTTTCACAATGTGACATTAGGAAACAGGGTCTTTACAGAGGTGATCAAGTTAGAATGAGACCATAAGGGTGGACTCTATCTACCATGACTGGTGCCCTTATACAAAGGGGAAATTTGGACACAGAGGTAGACATGCACAGAGGGAAGGCTATGTGAAGAGGCATGGGGTGAACGTCATGTAATGATGAAGCCAGCGATCAGTGGGATGATGAATCTACAAGTCAAGCAAAGCCAAAAATGGCCAGGAAACCACTAGAAACTAGACGAGAGGCATGGGACAGTTTCTCCCCTCACAACCCTCAGAAGGAATACCAGCCCCAGCAAGCACCTTGGTCTCAGACTTCTAGCTTGCAGAACTGAGTGACCGTACATTTCTGCTGTTTAAACCATTCAGTTTGTGGTGCTTTGTTACAGGAGCCCTAGGAAACAGAGCACAGCAGTTTGGAATGAGGTTAAAGATACTGTATGAGCTAAGGATGTATGTTGATATGCATAATTCTCTATCATTCCAAAAAGATCATGATTTTAAATTTTGAACAGAACTCGGAGCTTGTTTCTAAATTTCAAAGGATCGTCTAATATTATGGAAACATAGAGGAGGAGTGAGTCTCATTTTAGGTGAATGTCCATCTAGCTAACCCTGGCTGAGATAAATATTATCCCATCTGGACACTTCCTCAGTGTTTCTTATTCTAATAAGGGCTCTGTGTGTCCAGGTCTCTGCCAGCAACTTTCTTTACTCTCTGAGCTGCAGTGAATAATTCATATTTTTTCAGTCCAATTTGGGGCATGAGCATCTGATTAGGGCTGTCCCAAGTCCTTCACCACTGCTTTAAAATATGAAGATGTGTGGACCTTGTTTACCGCTAAGGACACAAAGCTTGGTCACATGGGAACTCTGTCTGGGAGGCTGGTTCGGGATATTGCCCAGACTCATCACCTGGGCGTTTCCACTCCACCACTTTGTCACTGCATTTTATCTTAACAAACACACAGCGGTGGGACTCTGTAATCTTATTGCTCCTGGAACTATGTGGTTGTGAACCTATATAAAGTTTCTGGATTCTTTATACCGCCTCTTGTTCTTAGAGTTTGGGGACTTGGTTAAGCCAATAGGGAGGCTTTGCAAGTTTCAGGATTCAGGCTCTTTTTTGAGGGTACACTGACCAGTATCTAACTTCATAACTTTCCCATTGACTCTCTTCTTTCTCCCATTTGAGGGACTTTTGCCCAAACTGTGAATAAATAATTTTGGTCTTAAATATCTAATCTACCAAAACTAATTTGTATTTGTCCTGATCAAGGCTATTGAAATGCAAAAGTAAACAACTTTATTTTTGTATTCTTTGCATTATGTTGCTCATTCTTTCTCTGAGACTTGGACATAGAAAATTATAGCAACTGTCTGAACAGAAGGAAACTTGTTGGCTAGCAGGAAATACCAGCAATGAAACAGTAGTATATTATGCATTAGGGAATGGTGATTGGGGCGCTTTGGACCAGCCATCCTGCTGAGGACAATAAAAATGTTAGATGAAATGTATTTTAAAATTTATTTATTTACTTATTAAAATTTGGGGGGGGTGATAATGGTTAGTAAAGTTACATAGATTTCAGATGTACAATTCTGTAATCCATCATCTATATATCACATTGTGTGTTCACCACCCAGAGTCAGTTCTTCTTCCATTTCCATGCATTTGACCCCTGTTACCCTCTTCTACTACCCTCCCTCTCCTCTTACCCTCTAGTAACCACTGAACTATTTATTATCTGTGTCTATGAGTTTTTGTTCATTTGTTTGTCTTGTTCCTTTGTTGCTTTCAGGTTTATATCCCATAAAAGCGTCAAAGAACTAAGGCTATAGTGAGGAAATACTGTACTAAAACCTTGAAGAGGACAAGAACCCAGATGGATTAGCCCAATACATAATGCTGCTTTCATCTATGGGTACTTCTTTAATCCAAAAAACTGACCTGTCAAACTGAGCTGCTTTGGCAGCCTCATAGAGCAAAGTCAGTGCCTATGGCCCATCAAGGATAGAGACCCCTGTAAAGCTACTTCTGCTTTAAGCAGGGACCCCGAAGGCTAGGATAAGAGTAAGCTATGGGAATAGACTTGCAGCCTGGCTTTACATTATCCAGGTCATCCAGGGAATCTCTAGTGATTAGAATGTCCCAGACGCATGGAACTCTTAACCCTGCTGAGGCAAAACAAAACAAAACAAAACAACAACAACAAAAAGAGAAACCCATCTGTAGGAATTTTCCATTATCTCATGACTCAAATTATTCCCATGGATAATAATGTTAAAAATGCCCAGAGCACAGCCAGAGGTAATGAGACACTCAAGGGAATAAGGCGCCATGAATAATAATACAGAAAGCACAGAGAATGGAAAGCTTCACAAAAACTTTAGATATTGAGACTCTGAGACTCAGGCTGCCTACTATGTTCAAAGAACTAAAGCCAAAGTTATAAATAAAACAGGAAACTGAAACTGGAAAACATAGTAGAAGGAAGGCTTGAATAGGTACCAAATGAAAATGTATGATAGGAATAACATAACTGAAATAATTTAGTGGGTTTGTATTACATTAGACAGGATATAGTTTGAAGAGAGAAGTAGTGAATGAAAGGATGGATCAGAAAAAAACTAAACAGATTGTAGCAGAGAGAGACAAAATGATAGAAAATACAGACAAGAATAAAGGAATAAGTTCTGTTTTGGAGACCCAGAGATATGAGTGAAGCTCGTGTTATAAGCTCCATAGTTCTATTAAATGACCTCAAAATATGGAAAATATTTTTGACAAAAAGTAGAAATAGCCAAATTTGTAAACACAGTGGGAGATTTTAACTACTTTCAGTAATTAGAGATTTAAATAGCACAATGATCAATTATGACCTAATGAACATAAAAATAATGTATCCTTTAAGAACCCAGTACACATGGAAATTTTATGAAAATTGACCATAAATGGATTAAAAAGCAAGTCTCATCAAATATCAAGTGACTACAATCATTCAGAGTGTATTTTATGATGACAGTGACATTTTGATGGAAATCAATAGCATAAAAATTACAAGAAAATTCACATACATTTGAAAATTTAAAAAATCTTTATGTTTGTGTTCTGATTTTTGCAACTTTTTTCTTTTCTCCTCTGTTCTTTTACTTTCTTTTCTTTTTTTCTTTTCTTCTTTCAGATTGTCTAATTGCCTTTGGTTTTTTTATTGTTGACAAAAAAGATACTGTCAAGTTAATTTGAAATTTCAATCATGTTTATATTACTGAGTTTCCTGTCTGCCCCTCCCCACCCCCACCCCCACCCCCCGAGATATTACTTCAGAAACACTCTGTCTTCTCTCTTCTTCAGGACTAGGTGCTCTTACACCTGCTTCATAATTGTCATCCTGAGAATGTCTTTGACTCTTTTCCTGGGTTACACCCCTATTTCCTGAAACTTTATTCTCTCTTTTTCTTGTATTTTTTATTTGTTTTGCTAGAGAGCTCTTTAAGCATGCAGTAAATTTTCTGAGTTTCTATATGTTTAAAAGCAATTTTGTTGGGCTGTCACATTTGATGATAATTTGGTAAATTATAGAATTCTAGAATTAAAATAATAATTTTGGTAACTTTAAAGGCAGTGCTCCATTTTCTTCTACAATCAAGAAAGGCAGATGAAAAAGTCTGCAAAGTGATTCTTTTATAGAGAACCTGCATATTTACTTAGAATGCTTTTTTTCATTATAGGCTTTTTTAGGATTTCCTTGTTATCCTTGAAGTTTCAAGTTAATAAGAATTTTTCTAAGTCTAGGACATTTTTATTTTTATTTTTTCATTTTCTTAGCACTTCTTAGGCCCTTTAAACCTGAAAACTCAATTCCTTCTACACTTCAAATAATGTTTAAATTTTATTCCTGTGATAATTTCTTCTCCTTTATATTTTTTTATTCAGTTCTTCCTTGAATAAACTCCTGGCAGTTTAATATTGGGCCTCCTGATTACTTCTCCATGTCTCACATATTTTCTTTCATGTATTTCATCTCTTAAGTATAGTAGTTAAGAGCAAGGTTTCCAGAGCCAGACTCAGTCTATTTGAATCTGAGATGTGCCTTTTCCTGCATGTTAAACCAATAGGGGATTGTTTTATTATCTGTAAACTGGGAATAATGATAATTCACTCTACATTATAGAAGTATAGAGGATTAAGTGAGTTAATATACACAACATGTTTACAATAGTGCTTGGATTTTCTAATTATTTTCTGATGTATCTTTTGATTTTATCATCCTGCCATGCCACTGAATTTTTTAAAATTGTATGTTGTTTTTTTAATACTTGAGAACTCTTTCCTATTCCCTGATTTTTGTTTTCTTTTTATTTTTGCTTTCTTGAATGTATAATATCTTCTTAAATTTTAAGGAGTATGCTGAGTCCCTCCCCCCTCCCTTTTTTAGTTATCTTTAATTTCCTGTGTTACTTGTCTTCTTAGGGGTCAATTTGGTCTTTCTTCTTTGTTCTATTAGATTTTCTCACATGGCTGATGATCTTGCTTGCTTTTCCATATTTAAGAATGAAGGACAGTGTAGTTGGTGTTGTGGGTTTTGTTCACTATTGAATAACTTCATATGTTTCACAATGGGCTTCTCCATTGTGTGGGGAATCTGACCAATTGGTACACAGGATACACCAGATCTGTTCAAGAGATCACACTTGAATTCAGGGTAAGCATAGTCCAAAGAGAAGAAGAGGGCTTTCTTGAAGGTATTAACACTAATTCTAGAAAACACACATTTTCTGTAGAGAAGAACTTTTGCATTTTTCTCCTTAAGGATCAAAGCAGAGTTGCCTGCTTTTATGTGGGCAGAGGATGAAACAAGGAGTCACTGGCATTGTTATTTCATAATGAAGTATTTGTTTAATCCTCCAACCTTATTTCAAAATATGCTGTGCTTTTTTATTAACTTGAAGCTCAGAATCCATTGGGCTTTGATCAGCAGAGCAGCTAGTGCTGTGTGCAGAACTGTTCCTAATTGTAAGGGTCAACAAACGGTAGCCATGTTTTAGGGAAGTTTTATTAGAATACAACCACATCCATTTCTCTAGGTATTGTTGATGGTGGCGTTGTACTCCAACAGCAGAATTTCCTATTTATAACAGACTGTAGGGTGTGCAAGCCTATAATATGTAGTATCTGACCCTTGACAGAAAAGGGTTGCCAGATGGTACTTGCTTTAGTGTTTCACCTGTTTTATACTTTCTGAAATTTGTTAACACCTCATCTGATAATGATTCCCCTTTCTGTTCTCTTTATAAGATTGTTGTTGTTGTTTATACATTTATCTCAGTGTATTTCATAAGGGACATTAGGTATACGTAGGTTTTCAGTCTGCCATCTTGAACTAGAAGCCTGTTTTCTTTCATCTTAAATGCATTGAGTTCACACTGAGCATATTACTTTTATTCATTTCTACCTTCTAATTCTGTAACCTTGACTTAAATCTCATCTTGTTTTCCTCTTCTTATTTATGTTATTTTCCAAAATTAATGGCCTTCTCTCTCTCTCTCTCTCTCTCTCTCTCTCTCTCTCTTTCTCTATCTCTCTCTCTCTTTCTCTCTCCATTACTTCCTCCCTCCCTCTCTCCTCTTCCTCCTTCTCTCTCGTCTCCCTCTCTCTTTCTCATTCATTAATACCACCCTCCCTTTTTTATCTGTCCTTTAGAGCTATGGCTTTCCTTAATTAAAGATTAATTAGCTTCTAGATTGCTTATATCCATTGTTTTCACATTTTGGGCATTTGAAGCATCCTAACACTTTTACTCTAAAATTAGGAGGAAAGAAATTTAGCCTGCTTATACTTTTTTTTTTTTTTAAAGATTTTATTGGGGAATTGGGGGAGGGGAACAGCATTGGGGAAGCGGAGAAGGGGAATGGACCAGTTGCTGTCTTTTTGTACTTCAGTCTAGTTGCGGAGGACGTTGCTTCACTGGCCCATGTTGGTATCGTCACTACGCTCTTCCCGGATGAGGTAGATCGGTCGCCAGCCTCTGGATGTCGCTCACCGCAGCTCTTGGCAGCTCACATCAGCTGCCAGCCGCTCACACTGGCTGCCGGCCACTCACTGTAGCCTATGGCAGCCCCCTGCAGCAGGGGCTGCAGCCCAGCGCCAGTTGGAGCGATTGTTAGCTGTAGAGGGCAGTGTCACTGGCCCTCATATGTGGGATCCAAACCGGGGCCACTGGCTTCCCAAGCCAGCTCTTAACCAATGCGCCACTCGGCCGGTCCCTGCTTATACTTTTTATATCTGCTTATACCTTCTGGAGGACATGGAGATTTTATCAAGTGACTTACTATTTTTAAGATAACTTATTTAATCCTACTAAACAGACATATAGCTGGCTCTGTAGTAAATAACTAATTATTGGAACGAAGTAAAATTTCCAATTTTTCTGGTCAACTAGATTTCTATGTATGAGATTCACACATCAGCCAATTTCACTCTTTATGAAGAAAATTTCTGGTGGCCCAGTTCATTGAATGCATTGGCTATATGTGGTTTTAGGATTAAAGGTAGATTTCACTGCTACCTCTCTGTCTCTCATTACTATCTCTAGATAATTAGGAGACTTGTACTCACTTCCTTCATATCATAGGAATGGGGTAAAGATGAATGAGGCTGGCGATTGTAACATGCTTTTAGGATGTCAAAAGGATGTCTGTGTAAATAGTGACATGTCTTCAGAGACATTCTATCATTCTTCCCTGTGTCATTCAACTTGATTGTGTAAATGAAAGTAGGAACCCTCTTGTCATTGCCGTTCCTTAGATTTGCTTGGGACTTACAACAAGCTTACATTTTGCACAAATTCGAAATTCCTGAATTCACTGTGTGGAGTTTTAAGAGTAAAGCTGTTACAATTCAGGTGACAAGTGTGAAGAATCCATGCTTGACTTGGAATGCATAAAAACAGAAATAAGCTTGACATTATGACCAATAACGAAAATTTAACCTAAAACTTATATAAATCAGTCATGTCTTATAATTCAAAAACAAAAAACAAAAACAACAACAACAACAACAAAAAAAACCCCAACAACAACAATAACACACACACACACACCATCGGGGCCATCAATTCCTAAGAGAATGAAATGAGAATGAATGAGAAATGAGAAAACTGGCTTACCAGAGCTGTCCTTGTTATAATTTAGGCTTGAAGTTTTTGAAATGATTACAGTCCTATGCCATCCCACTGCACCTTTTGTAAGATGTACTCAACAATATAGCTTTCAATCTTAATTTGAATAACTGTAACTTTTCACTGGGAAAGATTTGCATGTGAGTCTGGTCACATATTGTATATGTGGTCAGATATAATTAACTTTAGTGCTGAGAAAAACTAGAGGTATAAAAAAGTTTTAATCATTTGGTCACCATGTAGATATTTACATAATTTAATCACATAAACTAATTAAATGTCAGGCCATTTGTAATACAGAAATCAAGCAATGACCATAGGTCATCAGATGTAGTAATGAGATATGCGTGTATAATCGCATTAGAATCATATTAAGAAAAAAAGCAACATCAAGACAGGTCACTTCTTTGTTCCTAATTACTTTTTTATAGTTTTGAGTTGATTTATTGGCACCATTAGGAGCTACACAAATGTGTAAGTGTGTGTGTATGTATCTATGTATGTGTGTGTTTTAATTGGGTTTATTATGTCAAATCACAGTTTTCAAAGGGATCTTTTTGATGTTTGTGGAGAGTTAGTTAAAAAAATTAATGGGAAGGATAAACAAATAGCATATTTTAACCATTTGTTGAACATACTGTTGCTTTTTTATTTCTCTATAGCTCAAGAGAACCAGGAAGTTTAATTTTCAATATATTGCCCTGATTTTAATGGGAAATAAGGAAGCTTTTCAGCAAATAATAATGCAAAACTAACTTTGTTTGTGAATTTTACTTTTTAAAAGTAACCATAAAAAAAAACACACATATTGTCAAATCCTTTTTGTGCCAAAAATAGATATAAACATAATTAATATTAATAGTAAGCTAAAATATTTGTTTTGTAACATCAGGCAAAATCATCACAATTCTTTATTAATAGTAATCATTTGTTCTAAGAAAATAAAATGGCAATTTAGTTCTTATATCCCATATAAAATATAAAGACATGCAATTCTTTTTATTTTTAAAACAAAACACTTCTTTTAGACTTAAGGGTTGGCTTTGGTTGAATTCAGAGAATTTTGTTTGATTGTTGTTTAATAATGTGTGTGAAGGAAAACAGCCAAAGGTAATGGAACTCTCAAGGAGACAGCTGACTTCAATAAGCTGGTTGAGTTCTGTAACAGTAGGAAGCCATTATTAAACTGACTTTCAGGGACAAGGATGACACCTTCATTTTAAGCTTTCCACATTAGTCAGAAAGAGGCTCTCTTTATCATGTAGATGGATTTGACTGGCAGAAATTTTATAACCATACCTACATTATAGCCATGTGTAGCATAAAGATTTCGAAGCAATTTAGACAGATGGGTTTTTTTAAAGCCTGTAAGAAAAGTTAGAGATAGGTAATGGTTTTTGAAAGTAAGTATCTACTTTGAATTAATAATTGAAAACCACTGAAATATATAACATACCTATGAATTTAATTCTATAAACACTATGCAAGAATCATATACCAGTACTTTAAATAATATATAAGTACACAAAAATAACCAAGAAAATTTAAGAAAAATTGTGAAGAGTAGTGAGTGAATAATACTAACAAGAATTAAAACATATTTTAAACTATAATATTTAAAATACTGTATACCTATGAATGAATATATTATATAATGGAATGGAAGGACTAAAATAGAGTGTCTAGGAATAGATCCAAGAATTAATGGGAATTTAATATCTAGTAAGGTGCATTTTATTTTATTTTATTATTGTATTTTATTTCATTTTATTTTTTGTTTTGTTTTTGAGGGCAGTGTCACTGGCCTTCATATGTGGGACCCGAAACGGGGCCTCTGGCTTCCCAAGCCAGTGCTTAAGCACCGTGCCACTTGGCCGGCCCTTACTATTTTATTTTTAAGATTTTATTGGGGAATTGGGGGAAGGGAACAGCATTGAGGAATCGGGGAAGGGAAACAGACAAGTTGCTGTCCTTTTGTTCTTCAGTCTAGTTGTGGAGGAAGTCGCTTCACTGGCCTGTGTTGGTATTGGGATCATTGTGCTCTTCCCAGGTGAGGCAGTCTCTCGCTAGCCATTGGATGGCTGCTCACAGCTGCTCAGAGCAGCTGCCAGCCAGCCCCACTGCAGCCTTCGCTATCGTCATCGGCGACTCACAGCAGCCCAGCTCCAGGTCGAGCTGTTGTTCACCATCTTAACTGTAGAGGGTGCAGAGTCAGTGGCCCTTATGTGGGATCCGAACTGGGGGCCCTGCTACTCAGAGCTGGCATCCCAATCCAACTCTTTACCAACACACCACTCAGCCAGCTCTAAGGTGCATTTTAGATCACTGGGAAACAAATTATTTTGGTAAAGTCCACTAGCTAGCTAGAGAAAGAATAAAGCCAGACATGTACTTCAAACCTTATCCTATAATAACTATTCACTTCTTTGAGACCCACTTCTTATATAGAAATTAAACTATGAAATTCTATAATAAAATTATCATAGTGTAGCTGAAGTTTTTCTAAGAAAGAAACAAATTCAAGAAGCAATAAAAAGCAAGAATAAATTTACTAGGATTAATTTAAATGTATACATAAATGTATTTATATTTATATATGAATTTACATTAACAACTTGTAATGATTGCCTAGGTTGCTTTCCATATACCCTTATCAACTTTTAAACAGGGAACACAAAATGCCATCTCCCTACTTCAGCCCAGCCATCAGCCTGGAACAATTCCTGACTCATTTGAGGCATTTAAAAGAATTGTAGAGGTACAACTCTCCATCTTATCTCCAGGCAGGACTTGCTGTTGGTTCCACATAAAATTGGTTTGCTTGTTCTAGGAAGAGTTGGGTTCTGGATTCTGTGTTCAACACTTTTTTTTTTTAAGTACTTTTATTTTTTCTGAAAGAAATATGCCTTGGGGTCTCTCTTCATATTTAGAGATGGCTAGTCCCATATTTGTCCTGCAAAATAATTAGGGAAGAGTTTTGTTTTGTTTTATTTGTAATCACAGTGGTTCTTTAAAGATCATAAAGACTAGAAACTGTATAGAGAATAAAAATAACCACTAGCCATGGAAAAACTAGTAAATACAGAATTGCAAGCAGGGCATCTTTGCTGGGAATGATTTTGGGAAAATTGCTGCTCTGCCTTTCTGAATCCCTAATACAGAGGTAAACCCAAATTTTGTGGGGACTCAAGCTTATGCCATTTGTGGGGCCCTCTTTCAGAAAAAAATATTTTAAAATTATATATGCAAAATTAAAGGGGTAAATATTTATTTAGAGGGTTCTGCCTAAGTGAGGGGCCCTGAAGTTTAAGCTTCATTCTTTTTATGATAGATTAACCTCTCCTTCTATGGTGATTATTATCTGATTCACTGTACACCATTCATTGGACACTTAATAAGACACTGCTGATTTTGTTATTTTATTCTCCATGCCTAGAATTTAAATTCGTGGAAAGTATTTTCAAAATTTACTCTCTTCTATCATACCTTTTCCTTCTCTGTCCCCTGCTCCTCGGTGTTCATCCCGAAACAAGTGTCTGTCCTCAGAGTGGGAGCTGAACAGATATTTATAGAATAACTTTTTGAATACACAGTAGATGAATAACCACTTCCTTTGAAGTGAACATTTTTTTTTTTCTTTTGAAGGGGGTAAATAAGAAATGACTAGGATAGGGCCAGCCGAGTGGCATAGTGGTTAAGCGCTGGCTTGGGAAGCCAGCAGCCCCGGTTCAGGTCCCACATATGAGTGCCAGTGACACTGCCCTCAAAAAAAAAGAAATGACTAGGATAAATGTTTCTATAGAAAATGCTTTAAACCTAATAATTAATTGCATATGATTGAATCATTGGGACTGGGAGACCTCATGCAAGAATTTATTAACGTAAGTAGTAGTATTGTTTTTCAAAATGGATTTCTTGTTAAACATTCAACTAATGTTGAAGGTCTCCCAGAGGACAATTGAATTAATTCAATAAGGTTACCCTCCACACAAAACACTGTCTTCCTCTACAGGCCATGTAAATGCCAAGTTTATGTCATCATCTTTGTCAGCCATCAGTTTGATAATCATAGTGGCCGTGTCATTACTGACAAATTTTCACACCGTTCTTTTGTCTCAGATGTAAATGTAGATGTGGTAGATGTGGGTGCACTTTTCTAGCTTTCCTCATCTACTGTAGCCTTTTTCCTTATTAAAAATTACCCATGTAGAAAATTAAAAGAAAGCAAAACTAACTATAGAATCACAACTCACAAGCACTCCAATGATTTGTAATTTTCCTAACTGTTAACATTTTACTCCCTGTGGACTACAGCATAGATGGGATAGGCTGTTGGCTATGCAGAAGCCCCAACTAACTCCTTCCCTCCCACTCCAGAAGATGTAAAAAAAAGCAAGTTAGGGGAAATGACATTGAGATAACCTTAGATTAATCTTAATTTATTATTTTTTAAAGAAAATGATTAACAAATATTGGTGTTGTTTGTGATAGTAAGACAAATTACTTCCAACACCAGGATACACTCTTTAACAAAAACAGAAAAATACAAACTTGAGATTGTTGCTTCTTTGCCATGAACATATTGGGAATTATTGTCTTTTTATTATCATTGCCCAAATTAAGTTCTGTTAGCATTTAAGACAACACCAACTAAGTGAACCATAATGAGTATGAAAACACATTAAAGAGGGACAGTGACCTTATGTTGACATATACTCAAGTGTACAATTGGAGCACAAAAAACATTATTAACAAATTTCAAGGGGGTATGATTAAGCCCCGACTTCTGCTACCAACTTAGGATAGTGTCTAGGTTGATGTTCTACAGCTCTGACATTGAAATAAATCCAGTCCCAAGACTTTGCTTGCCATATTTCTGATTACAGACAAGAGTGACTAAATGCTGTTTATTGGCCAAATGAGGAATAAAAATTCGCTGATATATTTCATATCACTTTGTTTTGTGATTATAATGGTTATTCATGGCCCGAGATCAAACAGAGATCAAAGTAAAATTTGAGTGAAGAAAAATTAATCATTAGAAGCGGATCTGAAAAATTAGTCATTAGAGCCAGAATAAAGTTAATGCACTGGTGAGACTATGGAAGGTTAGTCTTGGCATCCAAGGCATGGACTGTGGAGTCAGACTGCCTGGATGTGAATCTTGGCGCTACCAATCACTTGCCATGTGACATTGGGCGCATTTCCCAATCTCCATCTTCCTACATCTAACTTTCTCATATATTTATTATGAGGAATAAATGAGGTAATGACCACAAGTGCTTAGAATAATGTTTCACATGTACTTAATTGCTATATAAGCTCTTATGACAATATTTTTAGATAAAACAGAGGAAAACAAAATTTTATAACACCATTGTGTTTCCATGTGTGAATTCCATTTGTATAAACAAAGTGCCAATATGGACAATAGAAAAGAGGAAGAAACTTAATATAGCATCAGAAAAAGGGGTGAGAGTTGAGCTTCAGATCCAGATGATTCTAGATGCCAAACCTATAATCTTCATTGTGGTTTCCACCATGATGTATGTATGTACAACTTATCTACATACATCTACACATAACACTCATATATATTATATATAACACATGTATGTATGAGTTCTAACAATGATGTTCATGAACTCATCCTAGAAAAAGTGCTACATACCTCATTGCTGAATATCAGTATGATCACTTTCGAAGTACTACCCTTTGGAAGCTATGCACCGATGCCAGTGCCTAGTCCACCCTTCAAAGCAATTTTGGAACTCTTTTTCTGGAATGGCCACCAGAGCTGTCATTGTATTACCCTTGATGTCCTGAATGTCATCAAAATGGCTTCTTTGCAACATTTCCTTTATCTTCAGGTAAAGAAAGAAGTCACTGGGGGCCAGATCAGGTGAGTAGGGAGGGTGTTCCAATACAGTTATTTGTTAACTGGCTAAAAACTCCCTCACAGACAATACCATGTGAACCGGTGCATTGTCATGATGCAAGAGCCATGAATTGTTGTTAGAAAGTTCAGGTCGTTAACTTTTTCACACAGTCTTTCAGCACTTCCAAATAGTACACTTGGTTAACCATTTGTCCAGTTGGTACAAATTCACAATGAATAGTCCCTTGATATCAAAAAAGGTTAGCAACAGTGTTGCAACAAGTTCATGAACTTAATTGTCAGACCGTGTATATGAGGCGGAAGGTGAATCTAGAGACTTACTACCACTGTGTCATTATTAGGTCCTGAGGTCCTTGGCTGGTCGGCCTTCTTCCCTCTGCTTTTCAAAATCTTACTGTATTTGTTTTATATAATATCAAGGTTTTTGGTTATACCTAGCAGGAAGAATAGGGAAACATATGTCTACTGCATCTTCCCGAAAAAAGAAGTCCACATTATTAATTTTTTCATCGTTTAGAACTTCTCTCCTGACAGACTTGAACAGATTTGTTTTTTCCTACCATGTTCACTGTCCTTTCTCTTTCTCTCTCCACTGTCACTAAAGATGGTTCTGATTTGTGTTAATTTTTTTTATCAGGTTGGATTTTGATTGTGTAATAAAGTATAAAAAGTAGCTTTTTAATGTGTTTCCAAGCAGATGGTATCCTGTAATTTAAATTAAGAAATGCTTCACAATATTGATAAGTTTCAATTAGTATGCTAAGCCTAGAAGCTGTTATTTAATATAGAAGATAGATAGATAGATAGATAGATAGATAGATAGATAGATAGACAGATAGATAGACAGAAAGACAGACAGACAGTCACATATATATTCACATCATATATATGAAATACTAGGGCATTTTAGCGAACAAATATAAACTCAGGTTGAGTGCTAAATATTGGTATATAGGTTCAATTGGTTCTATCATCATGCTCAATGAACAAGTTTATACTTTTGGAGTAAAACTATAATATACATATTAATACTTTGGAATGGTATTTTGAAACAAAGTTTGCTTTAAAAGAAATATCAAGTAAATATCAAAACCTAAGTATAAACTATGCACCAAATATAGTAATACCTTGGTTTGCGAGCATAATTAATTTCGGAAACAAACTATTCACATTGCAAGACATCAATCGTTTACCACATTAAAATGTACTAGAAATATTTGCTCATCTTGCAGAAAACTTCCAAATCAAGTTACTCACAATCCAAGGTTTCACTGTATGTCCTTCCAACAAAACCATGTTGCAGACAATGAGATGAGGGTAAGGTGAAAATCCACATGGCAGTTCTTTCCTTTAAAAGCACTAAAATTTTAATAATGCTTTTCATTTTGTGAATCACTTCTATGTAAAATTTACTAAAAAGATCATTGATTGTGCTCTATCTTTACATGGGGCGCTGTGCTTTATGTACTCTGACTCATTTCTATAATTCCATCAGGGAGGTACTGTTATTATTCCTTTTTTTCCAGAGGGTAACACTGATGCCAGTCACTTCCTAAAGCCACACTGATAGTACCTGTTGATGAGTGGCTTGTAACTCAGGCAATTTGACTTCAAGAGCCCCCTTTCTCAGTCAACTTGTTCCATGAACACTTACTTAATATTACCAAAGAAAGTACAACAATTCAGAGAGGCTAAGTAAATTTGGCCTAGAAAACTTAAGTTTTCTAGCTTCAATTTTTTTTTCCCCATTATACCACAGTAAATATTTGTTAATGGAAATAAAGATTTGGGGGCACTTCTTTAATGTATTATATATTTTTTCTACCTCAGACTTCTGGGATCTTACCACAATGATGTAAATCACTTGTTCAGTGTATTACAGAATGAAACAGACAGAGAAGAAGAAGGGAAGGGAAGAAGGGAGAAATAGATTAATGGAAGCACATTTCGTTATGAGACTGGGTATTTGTGATTTCCTGTGTGCCACCCATGTTTTAGTTCTATTTTACTAATTTAAATATAAATGTCCTCTATTTTATTTTTGTTTGTTTGTTTGTTTGTTTGTTTAAACTGAGGGTTGCCAGATGTGAGAGGGAGGGGAGATTAATGGGATGGATGAAAAAAGGTGAAGGGACTAAGTAGTATATATTGGTAGTTACAAAATAGTCAGGAGAATGTAAAGTACAGCATAGGGAATATAGTCAATGATATTGTAATAACCATGTGTTGTGCCAGGTAAGTATTAGAATTACCGGGGAGTTACTTTGTAAATTATATAAATGTCTAGCCACTATACAGTATACCTGAGACTGACATAATAGTGAACATCAATTGTAATTGAAAAAAATACCAAAATAATTGTTACAGTGAAAATTAGCACCAACCCTCTATGGGTGATCACATAGCACAATAAAGGAGCTCTTGATTGCTATGAAAAGAAAAGGAAAAAATATAAATGTTCTCATATTTGTTGTCAGCATTCAATTGTAAGTGAAATCTACCCACAAGAGCTCTATAATTTTTTTTCCCCTTTGTGTTTATAAAGAGGAATCAGAAGAAAACAAACATCAATAAAAACAAAAAGCCATACCTGTATTCTTGGCAATTACCAATCACTAAAATCTAGCTTCAAATTCTATTAAAGTAATTGGACTAAAATTGGAAGGAAAAACCTGTATGTATCCAGAGGATAACAGAACATTAGCAATAAACAACTAGCTTTATAAAGTACAAATTGGGCCAGACAGATTTGGTCCACACTTTTCCAAATCACTAAGTCAGTGAATATGCATTTGGCACATGAGCTAAAACACACAGCTATGTCTCTCTGTATTTACAGTCCAACACAACGAGGAAGCAGTTCAGGAAAACCCAGCCAAGTGAGATATAGAAAATATTGATTTGTTATTTGAATAATGAAGAGGAGCCAGAAAGCAAGAATCAGAACCGTGTATAATTGGAGTTGTACAAGGCAATAAATTGTTTCTCTATAGCTGAATTTTTCAGTGTATTTGCTGGAACTCTAGCTCTGTTCCAGTTTGTCCTGAAAACTCAAAAGGAGATGTTATAACCTACTATCACCTTCTACATACCAAGTAGTCTTATGGTCTAGCTGTTCTCTTCAAATTTAGGTGCCTGTTAACCGTACCTGGACTGCTGTATCATGGCAGCCATCATTGTGGTGATTTTTATTTGTGCTTTTCTGGACTCTGGGACTACTTTCTTATACACCAGGAGCTTGTTTGCCAGGTTCTAGATTTTTGAGCCAATCGGTTACCTCAATCTTTCTTTCTTCTAAATCTGCCGGAGCTAACAGTTTTTATCATTGTCCTTTCTCTTTCTACAGATGTATCATCTCTCAGAGTGTTGAACTGTAGTGCTATATGCAAGCATGTTGGCAGTTCTGTGGTTTTGTTTTATTCCTTTGCAGTCCATCTGGGTAGAGGAGGGACTTCTTTATAGCCCTTCTTTGCAGTTCACTGGCTCCCCTGATATGCTGGTGATCAGCTCATGCTCCTTCAAAGGAGTTGACTTTCCTCTCCATTTAAATTATCCACTTTCCTATAAATCAGAACACTATACTTCAGCATTTTCCTTCTCTCAAAAATATTTTCTGGGGCTGGCCGAGTGGCACATTGGTTAAGAGCTGGCTTGGGACGCCAGTGGACCTGGTTTGGATTCCACATATGAGGGCCAGTGACACTGCCCTCTACAGCTAAGATAGTGAACAACAGCTCCACCTGGAGCTGGGCTGCTGTGAGTCACCGGTGATGGCATAGCTGCAGCCCCTGCTGCAGTGGGCTGCCATAGGCTACTGTGAGTGGCTGGTAGCCAGTGTGAGCAGCTGGCAGCCGGTGTGAGATGCCAAGAACAGCTATGAATGGCCATTCAGAGGCAAGCAACCGATCTGCCTCACCTGAGAAGAGCTCAATGATAATACCAACATGGGCCAGTGAAGCAACATCCTCCACAACTAGATTGAAGAACAAAAGGACAGCAACTTGTCTGTTCCCCTTCCCAGGTTCCCCAACACTGTTCCTCTCCCCCAATTCCCCAATAAAATCTTTAATATATATATATTTCCTGTGTGTTTTAAAAAAATTGTAAACAGAGCCAAGGATACTACACCATATTCTATAACAGGCTATTTCAAAATGAGATCCGATCCATCTTGGAAGCCATGCATTCTGTTGTTTGCTAATTATGCTTTTCCAGAATGACTTTAGCATTATAAACTTTCCATTCTTAATTTTTTTTTTCAGAAATGAATTGTTGATCTTTTATCAACATGTGCAAACAGATCTTCTCCCTAGTAATGGTTAACAAGATTGTGATAGGGAATATATAAATTATTACCTGTTCTTCATTACTATAACCCATCTTCCTCTCCCTGAATCCGATCCTACCTTCTCAACCCTGAGGTACAATTCTTTACTATTACATCTGTCTTTGGACACTGCGGTTGGAATGCTGGCCATCCCTCTACCATCAGGTTAGTTGAAGAAACTGAAGAAAAGCACATGCCATATTTCTTCCCTTGTTGCAACTACTGAGATCTTGTTCATAGACATGGGTGTGAAAAGAATTTCCTATAATGTTGCCAAATGGAGAAAATGAGATCGTAATTTTTTTCTGTTATCAAATGGTTTTTCATGTGAAGTAACTGAATAAAGGCAGAAAATCAGAAAAGAATGTATAGTTGTTGATTATCAACTATATACAGATAATTGTTCTAGGTGCTTTACCAGATGTCTTCCCTCCTCTATTTAATCTAATAAAGCTACAAGATAGTTCCATGTTACTGAAGGGAAAATCATGTATTAGAGAGTTAAAGTTACTAGCACAATATCACAGAGATAGTGAGAACTAGAACCAAGTTGAAGACAATGAGCTGTCCATTTCCTAGTGTGAAGTGTGCTCTTGGCCAGCATTGCCAGGACTAGTCCAAACAGCACCTCTGCTTGCTTGCTCAGGACCCTTCTTTTATAGACAGTCCTGCCACTATCTCCTATTTATACTGTGAACTCCCCTCCATCTGCTTATGACATATATTGATAGCCTTAAAAAAATTCTTTAATGAAGGATCACTTAAATACAGAAAAGTACACAAATGATGAGTGTATAGCCAATATATTTTTCTAAAGTGGACATACTCTTAGCAGGTCACAAACCATATCAAGAACTAGAACTTTATGTGCACCCGACACCCTCCTTATCTCCCTCAGGCCCCTTCCCAGCAAGTAACCCCAAAGGCAATTACTACCTTGACTTCTAACAATATAGATTATTGTTATCTGTATTTGATCTTTAGATAGGTAGAATTATAGAGAATGTACCCCTTTGTTCCTGGCTTTTGTTCTACAATTTTTTTTTTTCATGAAATTCATCAAGGTTTTTTCATTAAGCATCAGTCCATTCATTTTCATGACTGTATGAAATTCCATTGTATACTATATTTATATATGTTTTTACTTTTGATGGGCATTTGTTATTTTTTCTAGTTTTTGACTCTAATAAATGATGCTGTTCTTAACATTCTGGAACAAATCTCTTGATACACATACATATGTAATTCTGTTGGGTATATTAATACATATAGGAGTGGAGTTGCTGGATTTTATGGATGTGTATATTCAGCTATGACGAGTATGATCACACGATATTTCAAATTGGTTTTTTACCAGCAAGTATGAGAGTTCTACTTCATCTTCCTTTACAGCACTTGGTATTGCCAGTCTTCTTAATTTTAGCAGCTTAGTTGATGTGTTGAGATATATCATCATGGTCTTAATTTGCTTTCCCTGATGACTCATGAGATTAATCACCTTTCTGAGTGTTCATTAAATTGAGAAATCTTTTCATCTCACATCTCTAGGAGCTATGGGCTGTCATACAGAATATAAGCTTTGCTGGGAGCCCTATGACCCAAAGCACCTCAGATGTGTGAGGGAGCTACTCACATTGAGGCCTTCAATGGGCTGTCGGTCCTGTGTAGTGTCCAACCCCAGCTGAGTCAGTGACTTGAGGCACTTTGGCAGTTACTTTTTGACCACATTCCCTAGTAGCTGCTCCTTGTCCTCTGTTTACTCTCTATTTTGTACATAAAGGTATTGATTGTGCAGTTTTACTTGAACTGAAATAAGTTAAGATTAGCTACTCTGTGGTGAGATCCAACCCCAGCAGGCCTGTAGTACCTCTATTATCTAATCTTCTCTCTTACTCTGGCTTTGTGGTTCTTAGGATTATGATTCTCTTGTTTGCTTGGGATTGCTGGGCCTTCCAGAGGCCTCTGAACATTCTAGTTCCATCAACATTGAAGTGAGGGAGAGTTGGCATCAAGAGTGTACTGCCACAGTGAATGTGTTTTAACAGGGATCCACAATAGTTTCTAAAGTGATATGCATTCAGTAGAAACTGGGTTACAATCTTTCCTTCTTTGCAGCCATTAACTTTTAACCCATCCATCCTATCTTGGCCAAAGAGAAGAGCCAAAGGAGAGCTCTCTTACCTAAATATATCAGTTCAGGGGGAAAAAAAGTCTTGGTTTATGCTCAGTAATGTAATATCAAGCAAAATAATTACATGCATAATCTAAATTATAGCCTTGCTAGCATGGGAAACTGATTTTTAAAAGAATTCCATTTTTCTGCATAAAAGTACTTCTATGGTATGATAATGGATCAGATGTGAAAGCCCTGTGTTTTACCTGATGAATATAAAAGCATAGAGTGTGGTATTAAGGATGTCAAACATAAAATCTGATTTTGCCTTCACTGTGTACTAGACTTGTCATTATCAGTCTGTTTCTTTGAATCTCTATTAGCTACTGAGAAACACTTTCTTCCCCCATGTTACTCACTGAGCTGTCTTGCATTAAAATATTTTTTGATTTCACTACAAATACTAAAATAACCAACCAGTCAACTAAATGAGCATATAAAAGGGGACCCGTAGGAATGTATATATAGTTATGTGTAGGCTATCGGTTTGTTCTATGTGCCACAGTAACTGAGGATTTCTTGTTGCTCTCAATGCCTGATGCAACATGATATGGGTTCCATTGACTTTTGATGTCTTGGAGACTAACAAGAAGCTTAGGCTAGGTTATATTAACATGATGTAAGAGTTGACTTTTAAAAAAATTATTATTATTTTTAGTTTTTAATTACACTTGACATACCATATTATGTTAGTTTCAGATGTACAACCTAATGATTAGATATCTGTATAACTTACAAAGTGATCACCCCAGTAAGTTTAGTACTCTCTAGTACAACACAGTTATATTATTTATTGACTGTATTCTCTGTGCTGCACTCTACATCCCTGCAACTGTTTTTATTATGGGCAATTTGTACTGCTTAATCCCCTTCACCTGTTTTGCCCATCCGTTCACCTTCTCCCCTCTGGCAACCATCAGTTTGTTCTCTGTATCTATTAATTTGTCTCTGTTTTGTTTTGTTTGTTTTGTTTTTAAGATTCCACATATAAATGAAATCATATGGTATTTGTCTTCCTCTATCTGAATTAGTTTACTTAACATTATGCCCTCTAGGTACATGTTATAAATGGCAAGATTACATTTTTGTGGTTGAGTAATATTCCATTGTATCACATATTCTTTATCAGTTCTTCTATTGATGGAGACCTAGGTTTCTTCCATATCCTGGCTATTGTAAATAATGCTGCAATGAAAATCGGAGTGCATGTATTTTTTTTCTAAATTAGCATTTTATTTCTTTGGATAAACACCCAGAAGTGAAATAGCTGGATCAAATGATGGTTTTATTTATAATTTTTTGAGGAATCCCAATACTGTTTTCCATAGTGACTGCATCAGTTTACGATTCTGCCAACAATGTTTGAAGGTTCCTTTTTCTCCATATCTTTTCCAAGACTTAATCTTTCTTGTCTTTTTAATTATAGCCATTCTGACAGATGTGAGATGTTATCTTATTATAGTTTGGATTTGCATTTCCCTGATGATTAGTGATGTTGATCACCTTTCCATGTGTCTGTTAACCATCTGTATGTCCTCTTTGGAAAAATGTCTATTCAGGTCCTCTGCCCCATTTTTTAATTGTATTGTTTGGTTTTTAGATGTTGAGTTGCATGGATTGTTTATATATTTTGGATATTAATCCCTTATCAGATGTATCATTTGCAGATATCTTCTCACAATGAGTAGGTTGCCATTTTGTTTTATTGATGGTTTCCTTCATGGTGCAAATGTTTTTAGTTTGATGTGGTTTTATTTGCTTATTTTTACTTTGTTGTCTTTGACCTAGGAGACATATTGAAAATAATATTGCTAACACCAGTGTCAAATAGTTTATTGCCTATGTTTTCTTCTAAAAGTTTTGTGGTTTCAGGTTTTACATTTAAAACTTGAATCCATGTGGAATTTATTTTTGTATGTGGTATAAGAAAGTGGTCTAGTTTTCTTTTCTTTTTTTGTTTTTTGTGTATCTGTCCAGTTTTCCCAACAGCATTTCAGCATTTATTAAAGACACTATCTTTACCCCATTGCATATTCTTGGTTCCTTTTTCATAGATTAATTAACCACATAAGTGTGGGTTTATTTCTGGGCTCTCTATTCTTTTCCATTGAGCTGCGTCCATTTTTGTACTAGTATCATTCTGCTTTGATTACTGCAGCTTTGAAGTATAGTTTGTGATCAGGTAGAATGATACCTCCAACTTTGTTCTATTTGTCTCAAGATAGTGTTGGCTATTTGAGATCTTTTGTAGTTCCATATAAATTTTAGGATTATTTGTTGTAGTTTTGTGAAAAATGCTGTTGGTGTTATGTTAGGGATTGCATGAATCTGAGATTGCTTTGGGTACTATGGACATTTTCACAATATTAATTCTTCCAATCCATGAACATGGTATATCTTTCCATTTATTTGTGATGGGTTAACTTTTTAAACATTAAATATTTAATTGGTTACCTTTAAAAATAAACACAACTTTTAAAATGTCTTTATGAAAGCCATTTATGTGGTTGACATATTTTTATTGCTACACAAAAAATAAAGAATAGTTAAATTAATAGTAGATGCTATTTTAGTTCCAGATGATGATATTTGTTTGGGCACTGATTAACCAATTCATTACTAAAGGTTCTGTATTCTCGTCAAATATAGACCTATATCCAGGAGCTCAGGGAAGGACTGTTTCTAGGAAACATGTACACCAAAATGATGATTTGGGGGATGTAACACTCTATTTTCTTTGGACTTTAATTTCCTATTTATATAAACATAGATTTCTTAATAGCTTTCACATATGAGGTATAACTCATTTCTAAGATCCCATCCTTTGATGACAGGTTAGTCACTATTGGCAAAAAATAAGTTTTAACAACACTTACATGTTCCCTTGCAAAAAGGGAACATATACTCTTGTCTTAAACTTCAAGATACCTAATGCTCTGTTGGCTACTTTCAATTACATATTTCAGTTTGAGCCTAGAAAATTAATGAGATATGCATTTTTTTGAATGTCCAATTTTTTATGTGGTTCCCTGAATTTACTTGTGACTTGTAATAATCATTCTGTGTAGCAAAGTGATGAAAAGATCTACTTTAAAATCCCAGTTCCACAATTTACTTTCTTTGTGAGTCTGAGATCCTCTTACAAACAGAGAAAGAGTGAAAATAACAAAGATAATAGACCCTGGAGACATTTAGGTCCTTGATTTCAGTGGTGCTCAAAGCCATTTGTATTTCTTCCCTCCTGAAGTGATTGAGCCTCTCCTTGGAATCCATGAGCCAGTAATTCTCCTCTTCCTTTATATAATACAAGTTGGGTTTCTGGTTCTTACAATGACTCATATGAGTTATGCTTATTGCTGAAAGTATACATTCCTATTTGCCCGTGTCCCTGATTTCCCTTTTGCCTTTTTATTATTTTGCTTTGTATTTCAGAACTGTATATCATTTGTCACATAAGCGCAAGGATTGATGAGATAGATTTCAAAGTTTCTTTAGCAGTTTTATATAAAATCATTCCCAAAAACCTTTAGACATGAGATCACACTCATGCAGCCTCATTACTTACCATCCAAAAATAATAATATAATATACTATAATAATCCTAGCGTTTATAAGGGTAAGTAGAGGAAATTGGTCATAAGGTTGCAGGCAGCTCTATTGCTCATTATTTGTGGCGCTATTAAAAAAAGATACCTGATCTTATGGTACAGGAAATAAAGATTACCTGTATTGCCTATGTGACTTATCACCACCATCACTGTCATCATGAATAAGAGGTATATCTTAGACCTTACAATCATTCCCCAGATTGTGTGAGGATTAGATTTTTCAGTTTGATTATTCTCATACTATAATTAGAAAGCATGTCATAAGATCTTTCCTTCATGTTTTTTTTTTTTTTTTCTGAAAGGTCCTATCACATACAAGTTACTCAAATAGAATTCAAAATGGATGGCAGAAAAGAGAGAAGCTAGGGCTGGCTGAGTGGCACATTGGTTAAGAGTTGGCTTGAGAGTGCCAACTCTGAGCAGCAGGGCCCCAGTTCTGATCCCTTGTATGAGAGCCAGTGATGCTGCACCCTCTACAGCTAAGATGGTTAACAACAGCTCGACCTGGAGCTGGGCTGCTGTGAGTTGCTAGAGACAGAATAGGCTGCAGTGGGGCTGGCAGGCAGCTGGCCTGAGCTTTTGTGAGCTGCTGTGAGACGCCATGAATGGCTGTCCAATGTGGCAAGCGATTGCCTCAGCTAGGAAGAGCACAATGATAATACCAACATGGGCCAGTGAAGTGACGTCCTTTACAACTAGACTGAAGAACAAAAGGACAGCAACTTGTCTGTTCCTCTTCCCCAATTCCCCAATGCTGTTCCCCTCCCCCAATTCCTCAATAGAATCTTAAAAAAAAACAAAAACAAAAAAAAACAGAGGAGCTAATCAGTGGAGATTGCTAATCCATCTAGAACATATCTCACTGAACAGCCAAGATTCTACATTATGAGTTTCATGGGCCCCTTCCTCCATAAAAATATTATATTAAAAATTATATTTTAGAACACAGTTGGTGAAAACACAAGTATACTAATATTATATGATAACAATTTTGTGGCCTAAAAGTTCATTTGTTTTCCTTCTAATTAAAAATAAATAGGGCCGGCCGAGTGGCGCGGTGGTTGGGTGCTGGCTTGGGAGGCCAGCGGCCCCGGTTCGGGTCCCGCATGTGAGGGTCAATGACATTGCCCTAAAAAATAAATAAATAAATAAATAAATAAATAAATAAATAAATAAGCATTTCATATGTCTCTGAAAGCATCATAGGTCCTTGGCACAGTGCCTACTGTGCCTGGTAGATATGTGGGTCCCAAACAGCAAGTCACCCCATTCACTCTCAGCTATTAGTATATATTTAGATTAGACTGTCACTCAATTAGGCATTATCTTAGATAATGGAGGTCAAAGCTCTGGAGGAATGAAATATAGGACAGGTAGGCTTCAATAGAAGGGTAAAGACAAGTAGAACAAACACAAAGCCCAACTCCTGATCCCAATAATCTCCAAAGTTATCTACAGAATCACATACGTTGGAAATGACTCCAGCCTTGACAGCCCTTGTGGAAGAATTGCTTTTGTTTATATAAACTAAATAATTTGTGATACAATATCTATCTATTTGCTTATTGCCTTATCTCAATGAAGGAAAATTATCCTGTATGTAATTGCACCTGTGAAAGAAAATACTATTTCTTGCCTTTCTGTGTGTGTCCCAGCCTACCTTCTAAGTTAAATAACTTTATATGCTTCCTGCTTGCAAATCATTTAACTGAAGGAATGTCAAAGCCTAATGTATGAGTGGAGACTCACAAGCATAGTGCTCATTTTGTTTGTGAAGAGTTAAAAGTCATAGCCAGTAGTAAACATTCTTACCTTCATTTCTGTTGCAAACAGTGCCATAACATTAGAGGAGTGTGCTGGGGTAGGAAGGCAGTGGGGAGTGTTAATTCAGTTCAGCTTTCAAACAGGTTTATCAAGATGTCTTTGAGGACTTCTTCATGAAATTCGGGCTAAGACTGATGTATGTGTAAATATGTTATAGTTGAATACTGACAGAATTGTCATGTCTCAGAAAGAAGACTTACTTTTATTCTGCACTCTATAATAAAAACCCAACTCTCCTTTAATACAAAGCATGTCCTTTGCCTTAAAAGCAAAACTGGTTTTAATTAATTTTCTTTCAATATTTTGGGTTGTCATTAATATCATATTCCATGCTCGCCTATGTGGGGGGAAATACATAGTATATATTTCTGTGGGTTATAGAAAGAGAAGATTTGATTGAATTACTTCTGTCTAGACAGATTCCTACTTTTTGCTGTGTCATTCATCAGGCAAGGAGCATAGGGAACCAAATGGAGGTGAGTGATTCAATGTTGTTAATACATAGACCGCAAGCTGATTTGGATTGTATTAAAATGGTGCATATTAACTACAATAACTAGGTAGTTTCTTTGCAAACTCAGCAGGTGACATTTATGCAGTAACAAAAGGACCATGTAAAATCCAGGCATAATTGGTTATCAGGAGGACTATAAGATACATTCAGTGATGATAAAATGAGGCTGCAGTGTTCCCCAAACCTAGAAAACAGAGCTTCAACTTAAACCTTAAGTCAACTGCTTTGGGTCAGCTTATCAGGGGTACACAGAAGCCCACTTAGCAGTATCTCCAAGGGAATTAGCGGAGAGTGGAAAAGAGACCACACAGTTCACAATAGTCACTGTTTTCAGATGAAGTTAGTTGGTCGTGCATAGAAACTGCCAGTCTTTGGACAGTCAACCTAACTTTCATAAAAAGCAGCAAGTTTCATCTTTCAAACTTGTTTTCTCGCTTCCCTTACTGTTTGATGGATTGTTTGAGCAGTCCTTATCCCAATAATCTGAATTATAAACATGCTTTCCTGCATACTTTCTATATTGGGATAAAAGCATATAGAAACCATGATCTTAATAAATTTACTGCATACAGAGATCTACCCTCTAAATAGACACTAAATGATTTGCGTACTAATAGCCTACAAGTTTCTAAGGCAGTTTTAGGGAATTCTGAAGGATTTATGGACATTCCTGCATTTCCCTCTCACCAACTTAGACATACCTCAGGATATTATCACGTTTGACAAAATGCCTTGAGATGGAGGTTATAGGAGGAAGTGCTCTAAGCACCAAACATTGGATGAAATCTGAGGCTGTTCAGAATGCTAAAGAAAGTCCCAAATCAGCTGTTAAAAACCAAAATTAAAAATCAAGTCTGCAATGCTTCATGTTATTTTAATGTTTTGTGTGTACAAATAAAAGGAACTGTTGGACCATTTCTTATAATTTGACTACCATTTGTTTTCACCAAATGAAGACTTCTTCATTTACTGTATCATTTTACTTTTCTTTCCATGACTCTCCCTTCCAAGCAAACAGCTTTTGCAATCAGATGCCTACTAGCTGGGCGTTCATAAGCTGTGATGGATCACTTTTAATAGGTGCTGTTTTCCTATCTCATTAACTGCTCCTTATCTGGTGATGTTTCTTTGGGCAAGTTAGAAAAGCAACAATGGCTTAGCCCATTACCCAAATCAGCAGTGACACTAAGTGTATTTTTAAAAAGTTGATTATGTACACACAGGCTGTGTTTATTTTGGGAGTATGTGTGAGTAAGAGCTTAAGTGTGTGTGTGTGTGTGTGTGTGTGTGTGTGTGTGTGTGTGTGTGTGTGTGTGTGTGTGTGTGTGTGTGTGTGTGTGTGTGTGTTTCTTTCAACTTAAAACCCTCTCTCTCTCTGCCTGGCTTACTGCCATCTTCATGCCAGTCTCCATGGCAACTTTCTTAAGGATAAAGTAGCAGAAATGTGAGGAGGCTTCCTGCCCACAAATAAAGCTGCCACAGCTCTGCCAGAGGCCTGACTAGACAGAATCCCAGAACAGTCCACATTCCATGAGAATTATGCAGGTTACTGCAGTTGGCTCCCTTTAAAGGTACAGTGCCTCCAGTGCTGGGAGGAAAGTTAAAGAATGTCCTCTGACTGGTATTCCCACACTTTGGAATGTAGATGCACAACTCACGGGTCTCAACATTATTCTTCCCTTCCTGTCCTCTTTGAATAACTTAAGTATTTTATATCTAGCATTTATTTCTGAGTGATAGGTAGAACTTTGCTTCACAGCATGTTGAAAACCCAATTAGGAGATAATTTAAGTTAAGTGATGCTTTGAATGTTTTGTCCCATCCTGCCTTGATGAAAAGAATATACTTATTTGCTTTTTAAAGAATCATGATGGATTTATGCAACTTTTCCTAAGAAACTAATAGAATTACTCACTAAAGGATATTGCTATGGAATGAATGTGTCCCCCTCAAAATTTACATGTTGACATTCTACCCCCCAAAGATGATAGTATTAGTACTTGAGGCCTTAAGGAGGTGCTTAGTTGTGAAGGTGAAATCCTCATGAATGGGATTAGTGCCTTATAAAAGGGTTTCCAGAAAGTTCCCTAGTGTCTGCTACCATGTGAAGACACAGCAAGAAGGTGCTGTCTGTGAAGCAGGAAAAGAGCCCTCACCATAGAATGTTACTGGGCCAGCACCTTGATCTTGGAGTTCTGGCCCCCAAAACTGAGAGAAAAAAGTATTTCTGTTGTTTATAAACTGTTCTGTCTGTGGTATTTTGTTAAGATAGTCTGTGGACCAAGACAGATATATGCATAATGTATATCATTAGTTCTCAACCAGGGACGATTTTCTTCCCCTGTGAGATACTTGGCAATATCTGAAAACATTTTTGGCTATCACAACTGGGGCCATGCTACAGGCATCAAGTGGGGAGAGTCCAGGGATGCTCCTAAAAATTCTACAATGCACAGAACAGCTCCCATCACAAAGGATCACTGGCCCAGAATGTCAACAGCACCAAGGTTGGAAAACCCTGGCATACATATGCTGATGTAATATAATGTAACATGTACACATGAACATACATTTTAAGATAAAAATCCTAATGTGCAATATGCTTAAATAGGAATAAACTATTGTATGTTAAGGCACCTTTTTAAGTTGTTTTGCCCTGTCTGTTCAGAATGGAAACTAGAATTCTCCTAAAGATTGTTAATTTGGGGTCCACTATTCGGATTCATGTATACAATTTGGTTAGCACTCCTGTAACAGGAATTATTTATTTAACACCACAGAAGATTACCTGAGAATACCACACCTACGCTAGGGAGTGAAAACCATGACTAGTTTACTCTGTCCCTAAGAAAGATTTCTGTGCAGTGAACTGTAAGTAATACACAATGTTTTGACTTAACTATTAAGTATTTCCCATTAGGAATTATTAAAATGCTCAGTAAGTACAGCTAAGAGAAATATTTGTGACCCACAGTGTTGACGTTGCTTGTCTCATCACCGAAGTTCCACTAATGCTCCCCAGACGGTTCACCTTGTTTCCATCCAATACTATTCAGCACAGTTTCCTCATGTTGCTTTTTTTGTTTCTTTGTTTTGTTGTTGTTGTTTTTTTAACCAACTATGGAAAATTCCAAGTTTCTGGGTATGTTTATGCAAAGCTCACTTTTAAACACAAATAAGGAAATCTTGTTGGGGTAAGCTGTGTTACTCAAAGTGTGGTTACCTGGACTGAGGAAAGACCACAGACATTTGATTACGGGTCTGCAAAGATTTAGTTATAGGAACTGAAAGTAAGCTTTTTGAAACTTCTGTAGCAACTTAAGAGCTACACACCTCATCAAACAGTTTGGGTGTTGTCAAATTCACATGAGGAGTCACAGGAGGTCACGAGATATAAACTAGTCAGTGGGATCACATGAACTCACATGGTGAGATTACCTATTGTTCTGTAACAAATTAGAAGTTAAAAACAAAACAAAACTGACTTTACCATTGATAATATGAGAAACAATGTCATGTCCGATATTTTTTTTTATTTTCTAGCAATGCCTTCTTATTTTATTCATCCATAGGTCAGTGCTGCTTATATCTGGATATGTCCGGTTAAGCTACTCCTATGTTTTGCTGCAGTGTTGAGATTAGTTGGTTACTCTTCACAGGTAGAATAGTGTATGGATTTAGTGCAATCTCCAAAGGATCTTCTCTTGGGCAGAAATGAATATCAGTAAGGATATGCTAGGTGATGCTGCTGGAATCACCAGCCCACAAATCTCAGAGGCGTAAATCTGCAAAGCTTTATTTCTGACTGCCAGTACCTGCTTATTGTGTATAGCAGGGGCCTCCCTCACTGCTCTCATCGTAGTCACTCAGGAGCACAGGCGGATGGCGCATCCACCAAGTTTAACATTACTGACCACTGTCCAAGGTCAAAGGAAAATTGTGGTTGCTCTTTCATCAGATAGTTAAATGCTGTGCTTCAGAAGTCACTCACATGTCCCTTCTTTCCTCTGTGGCCAGATCTAGTCATTTGACCCCATCCAGTGACAAGAGAAAAGGGGCACAAAGCTACCATGTGTCTAGGAGGTGGGGATCAGGGAGATTTGGTGAGGACACTAATTAATATGAGACTGGAAAACATGTAGGTGTTACTACTAAGCACACACCTTTGCCTCTAGCATCCCTGGGTTTTACTCTTTAGTGTCTCACTTTCACATTTACATAGTAATAGGAGGCAGGATAGGGACCCAAAAAGATGATTTCCTTTGACTTCAGATAGAACCCTAACTCTACAACTTAGTTGTGGTATAACTATACTTAAATTATTTCATCACTTTAAAATGGGACAATAATGTCCACCTCTTGGGTTGTAATGAAGATCAAATTGGGTAATTTTTATTAAAATGACTTGCATATTGCTTTTTAAATGCATGCAAATGGAAGTGTTTATTATTAGGCTATAATAGTTTCAAAAAAAAATCTTGGTTTTTGTCTGGAAAAGTTTAAATAATAGTAAAATCAGTGTAGGTATAACTTACCTGGTAAACCGTGATAGATTCTTAATCATCTTTATAATATTGTCTGTTGCTGTTGATTGAGGCAACACATCTTAAATTTTTCTTTATGAAATCATGGTGGAAGTGGGAGGCTATGAGTTATCCAATTTTCCTTTGGGTAAAAATGTGTCCAGTCTTTTCCTGTTATAGCGTTTTGTGGTGCAGCTCAGGTGTTTGTTGTTCTAGATTACTGTGTAATATTGTTTGTTGCTAGGAAATTAAAAACGTGATATGATGTGTCTTATTTCAAATCCCTGTTCAATTTTAGCTGACTTTCAGGCTAATTACATGTATATTTTTTCTATTTAAAAGTTGATTATGTGGGCTGGCCGAGTGGCGCGGTGGTTAAAGCGCTGGCCTGGGAAGCCGGTGGCCTCAGTTCGGTCCCACATATGAGGGCCAGTGATACTGCCCTCAAAAAAAAAAAAAAAAAAGTTGATTATGTAAGTTAATTCTTTTTTAAAAGAAAGATGGTGTAATAGACTCAAACGAAACCTAGTAATGATAATCAATACATCAGAAGGTTATTTGTGCAAATAGCAGAGATAACATTGATGATCAGAGAAACTGCATTTTGACAAGGAAAAAACCCACCCCAGCAGTAGTAAAATATGTCAGTGACTTATTCCCACTGTAGAGCAACAGTCAAATTTTGTAGTCTTCTTTCCTGGCTCTGCCACCAACGAATAGTTTGATTATACCACTGAATCAGTCTCTTGCCCTTTCTCTTCCTACCACCTTCCATCCTTCCTCTCTAGACTCTGGACCATGCTATTAGTTGAATGATTTCAAAAACTTCTGTTTTGGAGGTATATCTCGGTTCCTGGCACTAACTTCCATTTGAAGATTCATTATCATTGTTTTTGTTATGAACACTGTGGTAGATTGATGTGAAACGATTGCCATTTTTTTCACCCATCCCTGTAACCTTCTTTCATGGGCTTTGCAGCTCCTTCCTTAAAGAAGTGGAATCTCTTTCCCTATCCCTTTAATCTGTGCTAGCTGTGAAATTTGTTTTGGTTAGCAGAAGTGATGGTATGCCAGTTCAGGGCCTTTTGCCTCCAGAGGCCTTGCGTGCTTCTGTTTCTCAAGCCATGAGAACAAGCGAGGCTAACCTGCTGGAGGATGAGATACTGTGTGGAAAACAACTAAGTAACCCCAGATGAAGCCACTCTAGACCAGCCAGAACCCCACAGATTTTAGCTGACTGCAGACCCAGGAGTGAGCCCATCAGAACTTTCCAGGTGATCCCCTTAGACTTAGGAGAAATAATATATCACAGTGTTTAAGTCCCTCAGTTTTGGGGATGGTTTGTTGATGCTGCAGTTGTTATGTGTACCATAGACATACTAAACTTTCCAGCTCTTATGTAAAGGAATGAGGCAATGGTGTGTGTCAGTCTCAAGGAGATTGATTCATCAATGAATCCTAAGTCTCAGAGGCTCCCTCCTAAAATAAACATGTTCTTTATTTACCTGGGGTTTCTCATTTTGACCACTATATTAGTTTCCTTTTGCTGATTACCACAAATTGCCACAAATTTAGTGGCTTAAAACAACACAAATTTATTATCTTATAGTTCTACAGTTCAGAAGTCCTAAAAATCTCACATTTTTTTTTGACATTTGAGTTGACTGAGAATTTCTAAAATCTTCAAATCCTGTTTTGTTTTGTTTTTTGCTTAAGAGTTTTTTTCCCCTCAATTTTCTCCTTCCTTTTACATTTTACTATACACAGTAAAAAGAAACCAGGCCATACTTTCAATGCTTTGCCTGGAAATCTCCACAGCTAAATACCTAAACTATCACTTAGAACTTCCATTTTCCGTATATTTATAGGACAAATGTCATCTAAGCTTTCTGCTGTTGTATCCCCTTTTCTTCAGTTTCCAATAACTTATTTCTCATTTCTTTCTGAGCTCTTGCTAACAATACCGTTAAAGTCCACATTTCTACCAGTAGTCAGTTTATGATGATTTAAATGTTCTTTAAGAAAATACAGGTTTTCTCCACTGTGCTCCTCGCTTTCATCTAAATCCTCACTAGGAGAATCACTAATATCCATATTCTTAACTACAATTCATTTTTCTTTTTTCTTTTTTTATTAAAATTTATTGGGGTGACAGTGGTTAGTGAAGTTCCATACGTTTCAAGTGTCCAATTCTGTAATATATCATCTATATATCACATTGTGCGCTCACCTCCCAGAGTCAGTTCTCCTTCCATCACCATATATTTGATCCTGTTTACCCTTCTGGCAATGATCATCAGCATTTATTCAGCCTCTGCCTATATATAGTCCAATTCCAAAGTCACTTCCACATTTCTAGTTTTTTAGAGCAGCGGCCCACTTTGGGTGTCAAAGTCTGTATTTGTTTTTTTTTGGTTTTTTTTGTTTTTTTTTATTTTTATTTCTGCTGTAATAACTTACCACAAGTTTAGTGGTTTAAAACAAATTTTAAATTTTGTAAGATGATAAATTTATCATCTTACATTTCTGGAAGATAGAAGCTCTAAAATCAGCATGTTGGAAGGACTACATTCCTTCTGGAGTCTCTAGAGGAAAATCCATGTCCTTGCTTTTCCAGCTTCTAGAGGCTGCCTGCATTCGTTGACATGTCACCCCTTCCTCTATCTTCAAAGCTAGAAGCATAGCATCTTCCAATCTCATTCTCTCTCTCTCTCTCTCTCTCTCTCTCTCTCTCTCTCTTTCTTTCTCTCTCTCTCCCTCTCTCTGTCCTCCCCCCTTGTTCTCTCTTACCTCTACTTATGTCATCACATCACCTTCTCTGACTCTGTCACTACTACCTCCATCTTATAAGGACCCCTGTGATTACATAAGGATAACCCAGATAATCTAGTATAATCTTCCCGTTGCAAAGTCCTTTATCATATCTGCCAAGTCCTCTTTGCTGTTTAAGGTAATATATTTACAAGTTTTGGGAAGTAGGATGTTGACATCTTGGGGGAGGGGGGTGGTCATAACGCTACCCACCACCACCATCACCTTTCTAGATTTTCTTTTAATATTAAAAACCAAATCTACAACAGATAATACTATTTCATGGGTATTGAAAATGGAATGTATATATCAAAATTATGTTTCTAAAAGAGGAAGTATAAACTTTATCTTACCAGAAACTTGTAATGTATTTACCAATTTACCACATATATACAGTGAAAAGTAAAACAAGCCCCACATATTTCCTTAAAGAAGTATTTTTGAATTCTAAGCTATTCCTAAACAATTCATGATTTAAATGGTTTTAACTAGTATTAAATTTGTACTAGTAAGAACAACCACTCTTCATAGAAGTCTGTCAACAATAAGCAAAGAATATCATTAAATTAGTAGGAAGATGGAAGTGTCCCATGCTCTTTCATTTCTCTGATGCTGAAATTGATATTTGCCTCCAAAGCTGCTAAAGAAGTCAGGTGAAAAATGTTATTGGTAATTTGATAGGGATTGTGTTGAATCTATATAGTGCTTTAGGCAGTATGGACATTTTAACTATATTAATTCTTCCCATTCATGAGCATGATATGTTTCCACTTATTTGTATCTTCTTTAATTTCTCTCTTCAATGTCTTATAATTTTCTGAGTATAGGTCTTTTACTTCCTTGGTTAAATTTATTCCTAAGTATTTGATTGTTTTTGAAGCAATAATAAATGGGGTTGTTTTCTTACTTTCTCCTTCTGATAGTTTGTTATTGGTGTATACAAATGCAACTGATTTCTGCATATTGACTTTGTATCCTTCTACTTTACTAAATTCATTTATCAGTTCTAATAGTTTTTTTGTTTTTGATTTTTTAAAGATTTTATTGGGGAATTGGGGGAGGGGACAGCGTTGGGGAATCGGGGAAGTTGTTATCCTTTTGTTCTTCAGTCTAGTTGTGGAGGATGTCGCTTCACTGGCCCATGATGGTATTGTGATCATTGCACTCTTCCCAGCTGAGGCAGTCGGTCACTGGTCATTGTATGGCCACTCACAGCAGCTCAAGGCAGCTCATGCCTGTTGCTGGCCACTTAGGCTGGCTGCCAGTCACTCCGGTAGCTCACAGCAGCCCACTGCAGCCCCACTGCAGCCTATGCTGTTGCTGGCCACTCATGGCAGCCCAGCTCCAGGTTGAGCTGTTGTTCACTATCTTAGCTGTAGAGGGCATAGCGTCACTGGCCCATGTGGAATCCAAACTGGTGCCCTGACACTCAGAGCTGGCATCCCAAGACAACTCTTAACCAATGTGGCACTTGGTTGGCCCTCTAATAGTTTTTTGGTAAAATCTTTGAAGTTCACTATATATAGCTTCATGACATATGCATATAATGACAATTTTACCTCCTCCTTTCCAATTGGATGCCTTTTATTATTTTTCTTGTCTGACTGCTATGGCTAGAACTTCTGTGGAATCTAAAGAATAGAATAAATGAGCAAACAAAATAGAAATGAACTCAGAGATATAGGGAGGAAAAAACAAAATTGATGGTTGCTAGATGGGAGGGGACTGAGGATGAGGGAGAATGTGAAGGGATTAGAAAGTACAAATTAGTAGTCACAATATAGTCACAGGGATAGAAATACAGCATGGGGAATATAATCAACAGTGTTGTATAGGTTACGTAGGGTGCCAGATGAGCACTGGACTTATTAGAGAGATCACTTCATAGGCTGTGCAGATGCCTGACCACTGCGCTATACACCTAGAGCTGAAGTAGAATAGTGAATATTGCAATATATACTATATATAACAATATTATATATATATATATTAATAGCTATATACGATGTCAGAGGGTAGTAGATTAAGCGTGGTTGTCACTTTGTGAGGAGTGTAAATGTTTAACTATTACATTGTTTTACTTTGCACACCTGAAACTAATAAAAAAATTAAAAAATACATACAAAAAAAAAAAGAAGTCAAGTGAGACTGCTTGGCCTTGAATGCTCACAGCCCAGTCAAATTGCCAGTTTAGGAGCAATGCATAGAAGCTAAATCAAAGCTTTCAAGACCTCTGAGATTATTTGCCCATATGTTGGCTTGGGGTTTGAGCACCCCTCACTTAGCTACCCTATTGTCATTGTTTCTGTTGATCTTCTAATATTCAGCTTCCTTTTTAACTTCAGCCCCAGTATTTGACACTCTGACCTTTAGCGACATTGAATGCCACAGACTGATTATATCCCATGGAGAAGAAAATTTTCCTTTTGTATATTCTGTTTATTTGCCATTACCTCCCCGTGATCCTAGTGCTTGCTTTGTAAAATTGCATAAGTAGACAGAAGAAAATTGCAGAGAAAACAGATCTTTCCTCTTACTCCCCCGCAACTCATAACTGTATTAAAACAATACTTTTCAGTGTCTTCTATTAGCAAAAATAAAAATATTAATTATTTTTGTCACCTCATAAAATCTAAGTGTATGAGCACACCTCCTACTGTACTTTTCTGAAGTCCTTGGATTCTGGTTCAAATATTGCTGTTTATAGAGAAAAAGATTATTTACTGTCAGTCTAGGATATTTTGCTTCTAAGGCACAGGGAGTGAAATCAAATGTAATTCTTCAGCACGGTGTTAGTTTCTCTCCCTTTTCACATTCTGCCAAGCATCCTGTTTGCTTTCTGAAAATTGGTTTTTCACGGTGGAGAACATCATCAAAGTAACTCCAAAATAACTCCAAACTATTTTCTCTATAGAACATTTGGTCAGTTTGGAGCCCAGCTGTTGACAGATGCAACTTACAAGCGAAAAGTTATCATTCTGTGATATTTACTCTCTTGCATTCAAATGTTATACTTCTGTGACAGTGAAATACTGTGAACTGACTTTTTATACTAAGGTTAAAAAAAAAACCAGAGTGCTGCTCCTAAGGGTTGATTTGATGCTTTGCTGACGCATATTATTTCTCCCTTTCTGGAGTTAATTTTCATGTGCCATCAATCTGTCTCCTCACCCAAAACAATGGAGTCCATCTGGAGTTCCTTTAGCTGGTCTGCCTATGGGTTTCCCCTCCCCTCAAATCAAGGCAAGTTAGCATCAACCGAAACCTTTCTAGTTCCCATCTGCCACCTCACTTCAGATTTTGAGATGTCTACAGAATTCACAAGTCCTGAAACTAGTCATGGTTGCCTCAAAGATTTTTTATGCTAAGATGTGTAGTATTATCATGATGTGTTGATTTATTTTCTAGCGTTTCATTTGCCTGTGTATGTCTGTGTAGGTGTGTGTTTTAATGTCCACTATCATTAACCTTAAATAGGATTTGAGTTGCAAACTGGGGGATTTTGTAGAACACAGTATGACTTAGTGGTTAAATGTAGGACTTTGGGGACAGAACATATAGATGTAAATTATTAGTCAGCCATTCACTTATTTTGCATCCTTAGGCAAGTTACCTTTGCTCTCCAAATATCAGTTTCTCCTTTAGTGATCATGGTAGAACCTTCTCTATAGGGTGTTTGAGATGATTTAATAAGACACTACAAATAAATTTCTTAGCACTGTGCTTGGTAGATATGAAATGCTCAGTAGATTTCAGTTTTTAATCTTTATTTTGATAAAGATGTTAAGCAGATGTTCAGGAAAGTTTTACCCTAAGTAGAATTATGGTTATGTTCTTTAAAAGGGAATTAACATTTAGTCACTCAGCATGCATTTAGTAAACACTCATTACATGGCTGGTACTGTGGATATAAATTGCAGGTCCCTGGGGAAAAAAACAGTAAAGCAAAGGATTATAACATGCTGATGGATAGTATGATAGGGGTATAACCAAGATGATATGAGGAAGAAGTGATGGGAACCCTGAGTGATGAGAACAGAGTGAGAGGAAGAAGTGTTCTCAAAAGAAGTAAGGTCTAGATTAAGTCCTGAATGGTAGACAAGCCAGAAGTACCCTCAAGTGAAAGGGGCAGAAGTAAGAAGAAGAGTATAATCTTTAAAAAATATAATCTAGGGCCGGCCAAGTGGCGCGGTGGATAAGCGCTGGCTTGGGAAGCCGGCGGCCCCAGTTCGGGTCCCACATGTGAGGGCTAGTGACACTACCCTCAAAAAAAGAAAAAAAAAAAAAATATATATATATATAATCTAAAAACTTGGATTCTGGCAAAGAAACTGAACTTAATTTCTCCATAAATTTCTATGACATAAAAACCTGGTTAAGGAAGTAGCTCGCTTAAGTAGCTCTATAAATACATGGCTTCACTTCTACCCTTGTATAAAAGTTATAAAATAATAGTGATTGTCATTTATTTAATACCTACTATGGGTCAAATGCTGAAGTTGACATTGTCCTGTCAAAACATATGATATTTTATTGATTTAACAGCTCAGTACAACATGGCATGCCACCATTGCTGAAACTCTAGATTTCATTGTATTCAATGTAAGAAATGATACAGGTTGAATGCCAAAATCTCTTTACTCTGTTCAGGTTATCTTGATTATTATTTATTATTATTATTACTTATTATCTTTATCTTTATTTATTAGGATGGTAATTGCATACCTAAAAAAATTCCCTCCCTGCCTCTACCAAATCATTTTTTGATCTGGTAATAGTCAATAGCTTTATGATTCAAAATAAAGTGATTTAGTCTTTAATTTTCCTGAATGTCAACAACCAAACTTGCAACTTATTAACAGCTGATGATTTTAAAGTATGGTGCTAACAAGTTACAAAATTTGAAATTTTGTGTACCTTCCCTCCTACCTGCCATTCATTTCTTCCAGGGAACAGTGTAGACAGTTAATCTTCTTTAGAAGTTCCTGGACATGAGTGGCCTCCAGAGGAAGCCATAAAAGGTCATCGCCTTTCTTCCTGAGGGAGCCCTGGAGCATTAGAGAAAAGAGACAAGGCAGTGGAAGGACCTCTTCCCAGCGTTTTATTGGACACAGTCCTTTGGTTTGTAAAAAGGCGACAGCCTTTGAAGTCCTGCTCTTTAATGAAAGGCTGGGCTCTATAGGGAATGTAGAAAGTCTTGCTGACCGTGTCTGAGACCATGTTAGAGTTGTTTTGGGGGAATATCAAAATGCCTATCAGGCTTGGAGATGTTTCCTGGGTTGATTATCTAAAACAGGGAAGTATAACTTTTTCGTGCGTATTGACCCAGTCATGTGGACTTGCTTCCATTGATCACAGTGAATTGACCATGCTAGATATTTGTGCCCTGTCTAAAAGGTTTCATTGTGATGAATATTCAGTTCAATAAGTATTTAACTGAATGATGTAGCTACAGATTGGAAATGTCATAATGGAATATACCTGCTTTGCCACACCTCTCCACGTCTTATCATCATGTACCCAACACACTCGTAGACCCAACACCTGTCAATTTTGGTTAGTTGCTGGTTTGTCTTCTGAGGTCTATCTTGCCATGTCTCTTAAAGCAAAGGAAAAGTTTAAGGAGAGATCAATTAAAAAGGACAACAGCTAGCTAGCCACCCACCCCTTACCTGAGAGGGCATCATTCATTGATTATAATACCCTTTTTAGCTGAATTTAGATTTGACCTCAGAATCCTTCTCAACTCTTTGTCTCAGGCAGACGCTAGCAGTGGAAGAGAGTTGGCAGGTATGATGAAAACTGTTGGTCTTTTGTGCTAAAACCATATTTTGCATGCCTAAAATAGGGGACTCAAGTGAAATTGGGCAAGAAGGCTTATATTCTTCCAAAGTTGTGAGACGACAACAGTCTATTTTATGTATGTGTATGTGTATAAACTTATTTGTGTGTGTGTATATATCTATTAACATGTATTTGATGGAGATATATGTTGATTATACATATACAGGAAAACCAAAATAATTATAGAAGTTTTACAATCTATAATACATTCATTCAATTACTAAATTGTAGAAAGTATGAGGTTTGTGATATTTTTCCCGTTACTCACATTTATCATTTCTAGCTAATAAATGCTCTTTAAAATTGTCTTTCTTGTAAAGATAAAGGAACATTTTCTGTCTCCATTAAAAAAATAAATAGCCTGCTAGTATGTGCACAGTTTACTTTCAGGAGCTATAACCTTTTTAAATGGGATTTAAACACAGGAATGGTTCACGTTGATTTGGCTGTCATACCAAACCTAGGCCATACTTTGCACTTCTCATCACTATGAAAAACAAAAAGGTGAAGAGGAAAGTCCTTGTATTCCATAACTGAGAGAAGTGGATGTTCTCCCTCTGCTTTTGTGTTTCAGCCAAAGATGAGTAGAAAGCTTTCCCAGCTCTCTCGGTCATTTTTACTTGCTGAACATTTAAAAAAGGTGTTTCTGCATAGTCCTAGGTGAGCTGAGCATCTTATTTCTGGCATTTTTAATAAATCTATTAGATTTATTTAACAACAACTACTCTGTTTTCAAGCAGGAGTACCTTAACCCTCCATCTGAAGCTTGAGTTAATTCAATCAAGCTCTACAAGATGAGAAATGGAAAAGACTACTTTGTTTCTTTTTCCTTATGGGAAGATAATTTTCTTGCTTTGAGCACAGCCCTACTATATTATTTTAATGCTTCTTCTTTAAACGTTTGCAGCATTTCCAGCAACTTCCGCTTCCCACTTGAAATACTTTGAAAAGAGAATTGAGAGCAGTGAAACAGGCTATTTCTGTGATAGAGATTTTTGTCTTTTGCCTTTTCTTTCATTGTTCAAATTGCATCCTATTTATATATAATATTAAACAAAATATGATTTTTCCATAATGTTCAGTAGAGAGATGCCTGAATTTCAACAGCTTTGTGGGAAACTATTTTGGAAGAACAGATTGTCCTGGAAAAATTATATTTGCCAATATCTTGTATTGGAAAGTGATTTTCCATCTGACCAGTTGTCATACCCTATTGATCAAAATTACAACTATTTTGAAAAACATTTTCAGTTGGTTTGCTTCCTAGGCATTTTTGGTTGAGTTTACTATGATTTCATATAAATTCGTAAATACTGAAAGTATTACCTTGGAAGTTGAAGACTGAGAGGCAGCCATTACTATTTCTTTGTCAGACTATGAAAAGAAGTTCTTTAGAAAGTCAGTCTGAAAGTTACCACACATTCACACATGTCTTTCCAACCAATTTAAATACTCTCAGAACAAATTAGAGTTCTCTCTTTACCCTACAATGTCTGGAAAGCTGACAGTGGCATTGATTTCAGAAAGGAAAAGAAGGAAAAAGCATTGGGAAGCCTTTTGTTCTTGTTCCTTGGCTATGTCAGAGAATTTAGAAGATGCAAAGCTAGGAATTGGGAGAAAAACAAACTGAGTTAGGACAAATTGAACTGTAAGAATTTTACCATGTCTGACTATGGAAACATATGGAGCCAATCACAGACCCTACCACAGGGACTGAAATTAGCATTTGTTGTCAGACAAATGTGGGATGTCCCTTTGTTTATGCGATGAAAGAGTTGCATGTGATTGTTCCCTGCCTTTTCAGTGTTTTTAATATATGAGAAGAGAGTTAGTGGCAAGATACTTGCCCCATGTTCATCATTAGTTCCCCCTTTTTACTCGTCCCCCCAAATAAATTTGTTTGAGTTGGAAAGTGAAATTGGTGGCAGTAGTGATACTAATACTAGCCAGGTTGCTAAAATATCCCCTCAAAGAGCACCATATGGAATATGTAGGAAAAAAATGGTTTTTATTCTACATCAAGTGGAATTTTAGACCATTTTGATGGTAACCATATTTCAGAGTTTATTTTCACACTGGGATTCTGTCTTACACAGGCATCCTACACTTATTGAGTGAATGATTTAGTAAATCAGCCACTATTATCAATATTTTGTCCCAGAATGTAGAGTTTCCATTAGTTAAATGTACATCCGTCTCTTTTTAAGTGCAAATTAATGACACTAAAATATTATGTTCATATTTAGGTAGCAGGAATAATTTCTGCTAATTATGAATGTGACAGAGACCATGCTGTTTAACAATTATTTGCATTTCCTGACCTATTTACTTCATTTTGTATCTGACTTGACAATCCCCAATCCTTTGGAACTTTCATCTGTTATCACCACGTTGTTATCCCATCTCAGCTATCAATAATGAGCTGTTAGCTATCCATAGACAGCTCAAAACTACATAGAGATTTCCATTATTTTTAAGGCTGCATTGTATTCCGTTGTACATATCATATTTTCTTTATTCATTCATCCATTAATGGACATTGAGATGGTTTCCATATCTTGGCTATTATGAATAATACCACAATGTGCTTGGGAGTATTATTAAGTGTTAAAAAAGAGAGAAATCCTTTCATTTGCAACAAGGATAAATCTGGAGGACATTATGCTGATTTAATTAAGTCAGACACAGAAAGACACATGCTACATGATCTCACTTATATGTCGAATTTAAAATACTCAAACTCATAGATGCAGAAAGTAGAATGGTGGTTGCCAAGGTCTGAGAGAAGAGGGAAATGGGGAGATGTTGGTCTAAGGATATAAAGTTTCAGTTGTGCAGGATGAATAAGTTCTGGAGAGCTGATATACAGCATGGTGACTATTGGTAGCAATATTATATAGCATATCTGAAATTTGCTAAAAGACTAGATCTTAAGTGTCCTTACTACATACAAAAACATAGGGTAGGCCAAGTGGCTCACTTGGTTAAGAGCTCTCTCAATAGTGCTAGCTGCCAACAAGTGGCAGGATGGCTCAGCTAAAAAAACAAAACAACAACAACAACAATATATATATATATATATATATATATATATATATATATATATAAACTGTTAGGTAATGGATATGTTAATTAGCTTGATTGTGATTATTATTTCATAATGTAAACATACACATATCAAAACATCAAGCTGTTCACCTTACATATATACAATTTTTATTTGTCAGTTGTACCTTAATAAAGCTAGGGTGAGGAATAAATTTTCTAACTAAAAAAAAAAGTACTTATTCAGCTAAGAAGCCCTTGGTGATCAGTAATTCAACCAGCAAGTCATGATTTTGTATATCTTAGCCACATTATCAAACAATAGAATGGATGGATATAGAGCCATTCCATAGTAATATATAAGAAAATAAAATTTGAAATGCATATAATAGTTCATATCAAGGAAAATAAGTTATATTTGTGATCGGGTGATATAGGATGTGACACTCATTTGTCACAAAGGCTATAAAATCTGTTAATGTTAAGGGTGCAAGTAGCTTAAATACAACTGGTAGATTATTAGCATAGTACCTCCCAGTGAATCATACCTTCCCATCTTCATACATTTGTGTAGCCCATTTTGATTGTACGCTTGGCCACCTGACTGCCTTTGGCCAATCAGACATTAGCAAATGTGACATAAGCAGAGGTTCACATAGGACTGGTGCATGAAGACTAGCTTTCTTGTAACACTGTCTACCTACAGTTGTACTGCCTAATTTTCTTTTCCTTCCACAACAAGGGTTAACATTTTAAATAGGATGGATTGTATCTCCCTTTGGCAGTTTGATTTATGTATATTTTAGAAGTAGACTCTTGAAACAACCTTTGTTCAACTTCGAAATACCAGGATGAATGTTCCCCATGTGCTGCATGAAGTGTAGGCATTTAATATAACTGTACTGTCTATAGCACATTGCTTTTCTTTCTTAAACAACATAAATTTGCTGAGCTGGGCCTTAGAGAACTATGATTTGTTGACATGAATTCAGCATGATCCCAACCTGCATAGTAAGAATGTTTTGATTCCTTTGCCAACTTCTTTTTCTTTGCCAAGTTTTGTGGAACATGCTTTTGGTCTTGGCAAGCTCCTGCGTATTAGCTATCCTATTCCTTCTAATTTCAAGAAAGAGACATTAATTATTTTTTTCTCTACTCTCCTGGGGATCATACACATGATATTACTAGACAGCAGCAGTAGATTGTCTCACTGAAACATTTTTGAAGTTGGGGTGCTACCAAGGATTTCTGCAAGCTGGAGCTCAAGTCTAAGGGGTTTACTCTCAGCTGGTCTTTGTCAAAATTTGTTGTTTTTCCCAATCACAGCAAACAAGTAGATCGAAGTACTTACTTTGTCCATGAAGACATGAAAGATACCTTTCTGTTTCTATTTACAAGATGTGCTTTCTTGATGGAAACTCTAGGTGGATGTGAAAACTTTCCTTATTGGCATTGGGTAGAAAAAAGATTTGAAATGCAGAAACATGAACTGGAGAAAATCTTGGAATATAGACATTTGGTTCTGATGCCAATGGCTGACCATCTGGTAAATGAAGAAATCATGTGGATTCTATAAACAGAAAACTCTCAACCTTGCCACAAAATTGTGTTGCAAGGTTTGAGACTTGTTTGTTGTTGTTGTTTTTTAAAGTATATTCATCTATTCAGTAGTTATTTATTGAGTTCATGCTACTGCAAGGCATTTTCCTAGGTGCTGTGGAAAAAGCAGTGACCAAAACATTAAGACAAAACAAAATAAAACAAACAAAAACAATGTTACCCTTAGGGAGACTTAAAGGAACTTGCCCAAAGTCCCAGATCTCCTGAATAACAGAGCTGGGATTTGAACTGGGCAATTTAACTATAAGCCTATGGTCTTCACTATTATGCTGCAGTGTCTTTCTATTTTTTTTTTTTAATTAATATGCTTTATTTTTAGAGAAGTTTTAGTTCTACAGAAAAATTGAACAGAAAATAAAAAGAGTTTTAATATATTCTCCGCCAAACATATTTGTTGATCTTTGAGGCAAAAAGCAATAGAAAATAAAACAAACAGTATAACTAATGCATGTCCCCTCTCTTTTTCTCTGTAGTTGCATGACAATAGAGGTAAATAAAAGTTTTTGTAATCCTAACTTATTCATTCACTCTTTCAACATGTCATTATAGAGGTTCTTCTGTGCATCAGGGTGTTCAAATAGAGCAATGAATACACAGACATAGTCCTTGCTCTTATGGAGTTTATAGTATAAGTGTCCTGACATAAATAATATTTTTAAAATGAGTATAAAATTACAAAAGACAAAGACTTTAAAACATAATATGGCATACAATTTTAGAATGCCATATTATGTATTTATATTTTTATATTTTAGTATTAATATGAAGTCTGTCTAAGACAGTAATACTCAAATCACAGGTGAAGGATGAATAAAGGTTAGACTTGCAAAGAGAAGAGAAGAGGGTATTTTGGGGAAGGGGATTGACAAATACAGAATGACTCTGAAGGCAAATAAACTGGAGCTTTTGAAAATAAAAAAGATCTAAATCAGTGAAGGAAATGGAACATGGCTGGCCTGAGAGATAGGAGAAAAGCCAGGAGAATTTCTTGTTTCAATAGTCAAGAGAAAGTATGGTCACATAAGGTCAAGTAAGTCTAAGATTACAAAAAAAAGTCCACTGATTGTTTGCTGTTTGTGACTTTTCATTTTTTGAGATCAGCATTAATACAAGGGTTGTTTTAAATGGCTTTTATAAAATTCCAAGTGCATGGTTTCTTACCAAGACTAATGCCTTTAGGTTTATGGTAAAGATTTGTCTTTGTAATGAGTTGATTAATTAATGGATGGTGAGGAAGTAGGCAGAGTGTGCAAAAATAATGCTTATGAGCAGTTTCCATGTATAGAGGGAGAGAGAAAGAACAGTAGCTAGGAAGAGAGGTGGCATGGGGGAGGGGAGTTTTGTTTAAGTTGACAACAATGGAGCAAGTTAAAATGCTGCTTTTGGAGAACTAATCTTTTGGTGGGGGAGCATGTGAAAATCCAAGTGGAAGGGGAGAACTGGGGTGGCAGAAAGGTGAGAATCTGGTCACCTACAGAGGGTTTGGCCTTCGCTAGAAAGAGCATCACATCCTCCAAAGTTATTGGATGGATAAAGGAAGGAAAAACTAAATAAAGATTTAGATTTAGTTAATAGATTCCGTAGCAATATTAATTATATTCTTAAAAGGGATGAAGCAAGAAATTAGTGTGGAGCTGAGAGAGAAATGGTGGGAGGTGGGGAAGGACATTCAGGTATTTGAAAGCAGTAAAGGTTGGTTATGGAGAGTGAGACAGTGAACTTATTAGATAAATGATATTAAGAATGACACTGTTGAATGGCCATTTGAACAGGCAGCCAAGAATTTATATTCATATTAGCAAACTGGAATTGAAATTTAGTGGGCCTAGACACAAATATAATAGCTTAAAGTTTATATCTCAAATTAGTTGGTATTAAGCCCAGACTGGTACAATGTTTCTACTATTATGAGGGTCCCAAACCCCTTCTCTTTGCTACTCTGTTTTCTGCATCATTGGACTTCCATTTCAAAGATGGTGTTCCATTCCAACCAGCAGGAAGGGAAAAGGGAGAAAAAGAGTTCATCCTTTCCCTATTTAAGTTTGTTACGAGAGTGGGGTGATGGACCAAATGACTTTAGAGACTGAACAGTTCCAGATGTTGAACATCCAGGATCCTATTGTGTGAATTGGGTGGCTGAGGTAGCGTGAGGAAAAAGTCATTGGAGGGAAGGAAGTGAGTATCAAAGAAACCATATTGAATGGGTCATTCAGGTGGACTATGATATCTAGATTGATGCCAGGATTCGAAGAATAAAGCAAGATAGAGAACTCCAGACCTAAGTCTTTGATGAATGAAGGAGAGAAACCACAAAGACAGTAGAAAGGCCCAAAGGAATTGGAAGTATTTACAGGATGCTAAGTACAACAATCATCTATGGACTCTAAGCTGAGTAAGAAGGCAAATAAAGGTAGAAGTGGCCTCAGTGTTGAGAAGAAAGATGTGGCATCAATGGATTGGGGATATTGATGGGGTGGGAGTACTAGAGCAAATAATCTATAAGTTAGGATGCTATCATCTCTTTTTTTAAAAATCTTAGCTTTTACAGAATATGGCTGATCTCCAGCAAATTACTCTAGTAATTACATTCTTCATGTTACTACAGCAAAAGCTTGCCAATTTTCAGAATGTTTTCTTAAGAAATAAATGGGTAACAAAACATTATTTTGTGATTTTTAAACCACATACATTAAGAAGTATATGTTGACTGCCCAAACATAAAAAAAGTAAATTTTTTTCCTTTGATAACATTTATGGTAATCATGATATTTTTGATGATTCAAAAATTTTGGAGTATCTAAATATTGTTTTGGTTATCCTAAGAAATATGCCCTTTATATTACTTCAGTATTTTATTTAAATTACAAAATAAGGTATGCACACAATATAAAAATATCTAATAACACAGAAAGTTGTAAAATTAATAGCCACAAAGTCATCTAGTTTTGACTTTTTCACTTCTAAAGCCACTGTTTATAGACAGTTGTCTTTAAATCATTCAAGAATTTCCCTGGTATTTAATTCAATCATTTAAAATAATGTGCTAATTTGCATGTTTTTTATTTTGTATTTTTATATAGTGTTATGGACTGAATATACATGTTCTCCTAAAATTCATATGTTGAATCCTAACCTTAATGTGATGGTATTTGGAGATGGGTCCTTGGGACGTAATTAGGTTCATATGAGGTCATGAAGGTGGAGACCCCATGATGGGATTAGTGCTCTTATAAGAAGGAGAGACAACAGAGCTCCCCGTTTCTGTGTCATGTGAAGGTACAGTGAGGAGGCGGCCATCTGCAAGCCAGGAAAAGGGCCCTCACTAAGAATTGAATCTGCTGGTGCCTTGATCTTGAACTTTTCAGCCTCTATAACTGTGGGAAAAAAAAAAAATAGGTATACCTCAGTGATATTGCAAATTTAGTTCCAGACCATAATAATAAAATGACTATGGTAATAAAGCAAGTCACACGTTTTTTGTTTTGTTTTTCTGGTTTCCCTGTTCATGTAAAATTTATGTTTGAAGTATACTATATTCTATTAAATGTGCAATAGCATCTTGTCTATGAAAACAATGTGCATATCATAATTAAAAATATTTTATAGTTAAAAAATATTAACAATCATCTGAGCCTTCAATGAGTCATAGTCTTTTTGCCAGTGGAGGGTCTTGCCTCCGTGTTGATGAAAACATATTATCTGTGAAGCACAACAAAGTGAAGAGCAAAAAACTGAACTATGTCTCTATCAGTTATTTAAGCCACCTCCTGTATGATATTTTGTTATAGCAGCTTGAGCTAAAACATACAGTTTCTGTTGATTTCCTGGTAAGAAAAATTAGGAATTTAGCAGTTATAATTCACCTTCTAACTCCTGATTTTGTTAATATTATTTTAACATTTTAACTAACACAAGTAACCTTGTATTTCTTGATTCTAAACTTTGGACAGTCGTACTAGATAATATAAAAAATTAGTATACCTACCTGACCTTACTTCTCTCATACCACTAGTCTTAACATGTCAAAACTTGTGCCTTTTATATCTTGTTCTATGATATAATTAATTCTTCAATATTTTACCCATAAGTTGATACTATACTTTGAAAATTTTATAAATATAATTTATAACATTTTAATTAATATATTTTCTTCAGAATCAAAATGAAAAATAGAATGACTGATCCCAAGAAAATGTATCCGACATATATTCTTTATTCTTATACTCCAGCAGCTACTCAAAATAATACCTCATTTTGTTTGTTTCATGTTTAAAAGTTGATTTGTCTTTAGCGATTTTTTGCCTTGTTTCTAATAGTCTTGGAATTACAGTTGATAGATAATTCATACTTTCATCTTATTATCACATGTATGGAATAGAGTCTACACTTCTCTTGAAGACAGTCTACTCATCCCTCCAATGTCCTAACTGCCATTATTTGATTATTTATTGTTGTTGTTATGGTTGTTGTTGTTTTTCATTACATTCCTAAAGTCATTCCATTGTTTTGATGATACCATGATTTCTTTCTCTTGGATTCCTCCCTCAGTTTGCAAAAATAGATTTTCAAGCTTGCCTTTTTGTTTTCTTTTGTTTGAAAGAAGAAGTGGAAAGGAATTTTCAGAGTCCTTCCTTGTCATTCTTAACTGATACTTGTTATTGTGCCATTTGAAATGTTGATGATGAGAAGAAAATATTGATGTCATTTTGATTCTTATTCTTTTGAAGAAGACACACTTTTCTTTTGGGGAAGATTTGGGATATACTTCCAGTGTAATGCTAACATCTCATTAATGCGTGTATGCCTGAGACTTTTTTTCATTGGTTCTAAAGATTTGAGATAAACTTTTCTGTTTCTTTGTTCTCATTCCATTGTATTTGTTCTCTTCTCTTCAAATAATTTTAGATTATATTTGGGTATTCTGATTCTATCCTCCAGATCTTTTTTTTTTTTTTTTTAAAGATTTTATTGGGGAATTGGCGGAGGGGAACAGCGTTGGGGAATCGGGGAAGGGGAACAGACAAGTTGCTGTCTTTTTGTTCTTCAGTTTAGTTGCGGAGGACGTTGCTTCACTGTTGGTATCGTCATTGCGCTCTTCCCGGATGAGGCAGATCGGTCGCTGGCCTCTGGATGTCGCTCACCGCGGCTATTGGCAGCTCACGCTTGGCTGCCAGCCGCTCACGCTGGCTGCGGGCCACTCACTGTAGCCTATGGCAGCCCACTGCAGCAGGGGCTGCAGCCCACACCATCACCGGGGCTCGCACAGCCCAGCTCCAGGTGGAGCTGTTGTTAGCTGTAGAGGGCAGTGTCACTGGCCCTCATGTGGGATCCGAACCAGGGCCGCTGGCATCCCAAAACCAGCGCTTAACCAATGTGCCACTCGGCCGGCCCATATCCTCCAGATCTTTTGAGATTCCTCTAGTGTCACCCATCTCTTCATCTTTTGGGGCTATGTTCTAGGGGTTTTCCTTGAATTTATTTTATCTATTATTAATTATTATTAATACTTTCTGTATCTGTGTCCATTCTATTATTTAATCTCTCTAGTTGATGTTTTATTTTGAAATCATTTTATTAATTTCCAAGATCTCTTCATTGCTGTCTAACTGACCCTTTTTTCTAGTTGCTTATTTGTTATGGATGACTATTCCCTCAGCCTTTTCAGAGAAAAATATAGCATTTAAAAAAGTAGAAAGAGCATTATTTCTTTTTCCTTTGGGTCAGTGTTTCTGTTGTTTACTTTGATTTTTCTTTTTGGAATTGTGAATTTTCTTGAAATACCAAAGGAATCTTGGTCAACTATTCATATTTATCCGTGAAGAACTACAATGATTAAAATAGATAAGTGGCCTGCATTTCTTTTACAGTTGTGGAGCTGCTGTCCCAAAAGTCTTATGCTCTGAAAGGGAAGGCTTATACTGTATAAGGGTAAGGGATCTGCCCTAGTACCGACTTTTCTTTAGGGTATGTGGACAGAAAGTATATAGGTAGGCCCAGGGTTGGCACTGTTACCAAGCTAAAGAACATTTTATTTTGATGTCTTATTGGTTAGAATTATTGGGTATAAAACAAAGAATCCACTCCATTACTTTAATCAAGAAGGGACTTACTAAGAAATATTCAATAACTCACCCAATTGTTAAGTTGTAGGATTAATTTCTAGAAGAAACCGCCAGAAAAACAAAAAACAAAACCAAACAAACTAACTAACAAAATGAAACAGTTGACACAAACTCACTGAAGAACTGGCCTAATTAGGGAACTACTGCCACTTGGAAATCTAGAGCCACACTACCTTGGTTGCCATAAACACCAGTAGAATGGATGTCCTGTGCCCAGCCTGCTTCTTTGGGTGGGTCATATACAAATCAAAATCTTTATATAAATGCAGCTGATTGAAGTAACTAGCCATATATCTGCAATCTAGTTGCAATGGAGGCTAAGAAATAAGAGCTTTAAAAATTGTACCTCAGGGCTGGCTGAGTGATGAGGTGGTTAAGTGCTGGCTTGGGAAGCTGGCGACCCCGGTTCAGGTCCCACATATGAGGGCCAATGACACTGCCCTCAAAAAAAAAAAAAAAAATTGTACCTCAGAAAGCAGTATTCACAATGTGGGGGCCCATCAAATTTAGAGAGAATACTCACATGAATCAGAGCAGTCTTGTGTCCAATATCCTCTACATGGAGATACTTGCTTGAGTTTATTTTCATCCCCTGGTCAAGCTGCCTTTCTTTTTTTAATCCACTGATCCAGTGACGTTATACTTGTTTTATACCTCTCTCTAGTCCTAAAAATACACACTAATGGACTCTTTACAAATAAATTTTTCTCATTAGAAAGCCCTACCTGAGGCTTAAGATGGGATTCATTGCTGCAGCCAGCTGAACAGAATATGAAATTGAAGGGGCTGACCAGCCCCAGCTGTGCACAGTAAGTCCTTTAACTAATTACCCTAATTCCCACCCTCAGTTTACTTGTACTCTCTCTACCTCTTGGGCCTCTGGGGGGTTCCACTAGGGAAGCACTGTGCCCACCTACCAAAACCTCTTCTGACTATTTTCTCTGATCTGATTTAAGCACCAATAAGACCCATCTGATTGAAGAAATTGGTCAATATTTTTTTTTCTTGCTGATTGTATACTCCCCCTTTTTTTTTTTTTTTTTGCTATTATGGTTTATTTCTGCGAATTAGTTTGCATAGCTTTACTATCATTTCATTGACGCTTTGAAAGGAATTGGCGGTACATGTGGGTGTTGAGACAATATTGGGTTGTCGGAAAAGTCTTGACGCATTTTTACAATGAAAAACAGAAAAAATACATCATGACTTTTCCGACAGCCCAATATTTTGTAATAAAGCTTAGTCCATATTTTGGTAAAAGGAAAAAATGCTAGTTACCCCTCTGTGCTCTCTCCCCCATGTTTTCCTCCATATTTTCTACCCTGGGCAATGGCAAACATTTTCTACAGAGGGTCTAAAGTAAATATTTCAGGCCTTATTGGCTCTACGGCCTCTGTCACAATTCCTCCAATCTGCTGTAGTGTGTAAATCAGCCATGGACAATACATTAAAAAATAGGCATGGCTGGGGCCAGCTGAGTGGCGTGGTGGGTAAGAGCTGGTTTGGGATGCCAGCAGCCTCGGTTTGGGTCCCACATGTGAGGGCCAGTGACACTGCCCTCAAAATAACAAACAATAGGCATGGTTGTGTTGCAATAAAACTTTATTTACCAGAACAGGTGGCAGGCTGGATTTGGCCAGCGGATCATAGTTTGCCTGCCCCTGGTGTACATGAGAGACCCAGAGGGAGAATATACCAGTAATCTCAGGCCTGAACAGGAATGAAGTATTTGAAGATGCATCTGTCCTATTGAGTTCATATGATTAACCCAATTTATTGATTAAACTCTCAGTTTCCCATTGTCCAAAGATACGTTAATTGGAAAAATGTAGGTTTAAGAACACAACATCCAGGATTGGCCGAATGGCTCAGTTGGTTAAGAGCTCACTCAAGAGTGTGAGCTGAGCTCTGAGCAACAGCTGTTCGATGCCCAGCCTGAGCTGAGCTACTGCTGAGCTGTCAACAGGTGGCAGGATGGCTCAGCTAAAAAAAAAAAAAAAAAAGGAACACACCATCCTATCCACAAAATACTTTGTTTTTACTGTTGCCTGGTTGCCTGGTGCAATGAACACAATAATTTCTACTGGGTTTCATTGTGACTTTGGTCTTCACAATATGAAAGCAGCATTTGAAAAGGATTTTCTGGTGTACGACACCCTGATAACAGAAATAATTTCCTCAGAAATGAGCATGTTTGCATGTAAAAGAAACAAGAGGTAAAAATCTCCAAAATAAAATTTGAAGAACTGGAATTGTAATATTGTACACATACCTGGTAAATTAACATATGAGGAGAGTACAACGACAAAAGACTGCTCACACTCATTTTCATCTGAGTTTTCACTTAAATAGTAATATATTAAAATTTGGAGGCAGGAAAACGGTAGAAATGTGGAGAGTCGTAATAATATAAAGTGTTTTTTATGTTGAAATGGATCAGGAAATTTCCAAAAACATATTTTCCCCATACATTTACGAAGGTGGATTTGTGACTGAGCAGATTTCCCTCTTTCATTTAAGTTATGCAATACTTCAACACCAATAAAACCCCCTTTAACTAAGATGTTCAGCTTGATAATTTTATATACAAACTGGAGAGAGAAAAGTCAGCTCTGAAGTTGTCTTGGAAAGAGCAGAGAAGCGTAGAGGGTAGAGCATTCACATTTCAAGTGAGGGAGAAGGATTGCGTTAGTGGGGCTGGTTCACCATGCTTGATCAGTTGCTCCCATGGCTATCATGACTTTGGCTCTCTTAGGTGCTGACTTTGAAGAAGTCTGCATTCCACTGCATTTTCACCCCCTTGCTTTGCACCCAGGCTTCTCCCTGCACCCCTCTCTCAAATATCATTGATAACTTCCTAAGGGGCAACTCTAATAGACTTGATTTCATCTTTTTTTTTTTTACTGTTATGTAGCATGTGACATTTTCCTTTACAAACTTAAATCTTTGATTGCTAGACGCTTCTGTTTCTTGTTTTCTTCCTGAATCTTTTCTAACAATGTCATTTAGAATATTTTCCCTATTACTCCTATCCTTTAAGTATAAGGGCTTTTGCCAAAATTCAATGCTCATTGAGAGATAAGTGTTGCACGGTGATTCCAAGCATAAATGCCTAAGCCAGATGGCATGGCTTCAAATCACAGCTTGGCCACTTAATAGCTGTGTGACCTTGGGCTTTAAGTCCCTTAAACCCTCTACATCTCAGTGTCTTCATCTTTAGAACAGGAGCAAATGATAGCATGTACCTCATTGGATGTGTGAAGATTCACTGAGTAAAAATGGATAAAGCAGTATTTCTCATACTATAATGTGCATACAGATCAAATAGGGATCTTGATAAAAGAAAGATTCTGAATCAGGGGTTCAGGTGTGGGACCTGAGAGTTTGTATGTATAACAAGCTCCCAGGTGACATGGGTGCTGCTGTCTGCAGACCACATGTGAGTAGTAAGGAGGAAAAATGCTTAAAACCATGTCGGGTAGTGAAGAAGTGTTAACATCATCGTTATGGTCATCAACTCTATTCCTCTCTCTTTGAAACATTCTCTTTTTGATCTCATGCATTTCCTCAGCATCATTCTAGAAGAAGGAAAGCTTTGTAAGTGCAGAGGTATTATTTGTATTGTTATATCTGATGTTCAATAAATGCTATTTGGAAAAAAAGGAAAAGAAGGAGGGAAGGAAGGGAGGTAGAATCATATTCTACAATATATGAGTAACTCAGAGTTTATTACCAGATCTGACTTCTCCCTAGAGTTCCACTCCGACACCCCTGGCTCTGCTAACTGTCTCCATCTGGAAGTTCCTCAGGCATCTCATATGAAATCCTTACAAAAGTGACTCCAGTCTTCCCATTCCATTTCCCTTTTCTTCAAATCTGTGACTGTCTTCTATGTTCCCTGGTTCTCCTCATGGTGCTCCCACATTTTTCTTTCATTCTTTTGTTATTGCCATTTTCTCTAAAAGGAGAGCACTAAGCCCATCTCCACCTGTCACTGTGGCACATACTCCTGATGGCTCATCTCACAGCACACCTCCCTCAAGGAGCCTTCCAGTAGGCTCCAGTTAGATGTATATTCTCTGACACCAATGATACTGCCGGTGGTGCCTCTCTTATGGCCCATGTCTAGTAGATCGTTTTGTAGGCTATATGTGTTATCCAATTTCAGTGCACATACACGTTTATGATTTTTGACATATCTAGTACCACCTCTATTATTATTGTCACCTTTGTCAATCTTTTCTTGAACACATCTGCACATTTTCTATTCCTCAGGGCAACCACTTGCAATTCTTTTAGTGGATTCTTTTGTTCTTAGCTCTACTTCACTTAATAACATTACTTATATACTCTTTCTTTATTTTTTATTTTGGTATAATATATATAAACCCTTCATTCTACTTCTGTTATCCAGGGGCTCACTTCCCATTATAGACATCTCATCATTTGGATTAGTTCTATGTTTAGTGTTTATATTATTTTGACAGCTGAGCCAATAACAGCTGCTTTCCTTTTTCTGTACAGTCATTTACTTTTCCTGGAGTTAATAATTGTGGGATATTTTCCCACCGTGCTTAATGATTTATGTGCCACTAATGTAGCTCCCCAAACCAAACAACGAGGAGCTCTCTTCTCAATGTGTTTACACCCATTTGGGTTCTGTATTAATTTCATCTTAAGGCATCTTTCTGAGTTTTTCTGCCATTTCACTCAATAGAGCTTGCTTTTTCCTGAGAGCTGTTATCTTAGGATTGACTGACAGTATCATTTTGAGGATTTCCCTTAGTCTCTCCAGTGATAGATTTCCTGTTTTGGGGATACTGGGGTTTTCCTATTTTTGGTTTACTTTCTGGGTTTTGTGGAATATAACTTTCAGTAGCTTTGTTGCAAAGAGTATATGTGACTAATTTTTTTGCAATGATGCATATCTGAAAATATCTTTTTCTACATCATATTTGATTGATAGTTTGGTTGAATATAAAGTTCTAGGTTGCAAATAATTTATCTTTAGAATTTTGAAGGCATTGCTCCATCATATTCTGGCTTCTGTGCTTCTATTATGAAATCTGATTCTATTTTGATTCTATATCTCTTATATACTAACTTTTTTTTTCTTGTGGAAGACTTTAGGATCGTGATATTTTCTTACATTGTTGTCATATGTGTACTCTGGAAAACTGGTGGCCCTCTAAATCTGGAAATTCTAAGTTCTTCATTTCTGAAAATATTTTTGCATTTTTTGTTGTTGTTGTTGATATTTTCCTCCCATCCTGCTTTAACTCAGTTTTTCTTCCTGAGAAGAAAAATAACTGCTGTTATTCAAATGTTCAATCTTATAGATTCATTTTCTAAACATCTTATATTTCTTTTATATTTTCATTTTTTCATCTTTGCTCTGTTTTCTAGGAGAATTATTTGTCTTTGTCTGTCAGCTTATCCTTGAGGTTTTAATTTCTGTTAATATATATTTTAATTTTTAAATTCTGTTTTTGTTCTTTGAATGCACTTTTTACACTCTCCAGGTCTTGATTCATAAATAAAATATTTCCTCTCTGAGAATGTTCTCTCTCTGAGAATATTAGCACTGTATTTGAAGTTTTTCATGCATCATTCTTTTTCCTCCAGATTTCTTTTTTTTCTTTTCTTTGTATTTTGGTTTCTGTTTTGCACATTAGAATTTTTTCCTCAAATTCCTGGCTACCCTTTTTTATCTGCTTAAACTTAAGAATGTGATAACTGAGGTGGTTGGAAATACTTATATGCAAATAATAATTTTCAAATGTGGTTTGCCAGAGCTGTTTTATTAGGGAATCTTCCAGACCATCTTTGCTCTTACGAGCAGCACTGCCTCTCTACTCATAGACCTTTTTCTTTACTCTTTTGGACACAAATGCTTCAGTCTTTTGCATGAGTGGGACATTAGCAGTTACCTGGCATCAAAGAAAGAAACAATATGGGCATAAAAGTTCTTGATCAAAATTACAATATATTGTTCAGTTTTCATCATTGTCACTCCTTCTTCTAGGGTTTCTCATACTATCAACTCTTAACCTGTGGGAGTTCTGTAGTGAAGAGTGGCTTGTTTCTTTACTTTCTAAGAGATTGCCTCCAGTTTTGACTTTCCCAGGATTGATTAAGTGAACTTCTTCTAGTCCTTCTGATTTCAAACTCTCGAAGTTATGTAGCTATTTTAAGACATCTATTTGCCTTCATTTTATTGGAGTTTTGGGAATGAGTGCATTTAAATGAACTCATCTAATCTTCCTGAGTCATTTATTTTTTTAAAGCTTCAATGCCTGCTTTCACTTTTCTTAAGCGATATTAGTGAAATAATTTTTTTTTCTTCTGTGTAGTTGTTCTTCTTATGCACATTAAATAAACAAACATGATTTTTAATTGTCCACATAATTCCTAAGATTATTTTATGAACTTCCAATTTTAAGCATAATATATTTTGAGAAGTACTCTGCATTATTGCTTGGCAAGAAATTGACACTCCTTAGACATTTACCGACTTGAAGAATTAATGGTCCCTGGGCATTTTTTGCAATAATTTTTTTTTTTTTTTTTTTGAGGGCAGTGTTACTGGCCCTCACATGTGGGGCCGAACCAGGGCCGCTGGCTTCCCAAGCCAGCGCTTAACCACAGTGCCACTCGGCCAGCCCTGAAATAATTATTTTTAATAGTATATTTTGTGTGCGTGTGTGTGTGTGTGTGTGTGTGTGTGTGTGTGTGTAAGCTGATCATTCAGCAACTTAATGAAAGCAATGCTACAGATTGTCTGTGTACCCCCAGGAACAATTCCTCACTGTTGAGTTACCATATCATTCAACAAGGTTGAGACCCTAGCTGTGGCATAAGTATTATCATTATTTCCAGAATATTACCATCTGCTCATTTGATCCATTAACCTCCTATTGTACCTCATAAAAGAAATGTCTACTTATAGAAGTAGAACTAATCAGAGGAAAAGACTTTTTACACATGCTTTGCTTTGGGGACAGAGGTCAGTGCTTCTCTTATATTCTTTCTTGTCTAAATAGTAATCTTTTTCTTTTTCTTTTTTTTTCCTGATGGAGGATTGCAGGTTATCCACATAAATGAAATGGTCTAGTTTGTTTATTTATTGCTGGTAAAGATTGACATTTGAAATTAGTCATTTCTTTGGGTCCACCAAGGGCAGAAAAAATGGATAAGTTCATAGCTGGTAAAATTCACATAGAGTGTTGCTCCCCACTCCCACAGACACACAAATTGGCATTTTTAGCTAATCATTGTAACACCTTAAAATGATATAATTTTTATATTAGACATATTGACACTTACATGAGGTTGTAGAGTCTGAAAATTATGTGATTTGATGGTTTCCCTGAATTATTTATGTGAGTATTTTTGTATGTTTCCTTTCATCTAATAAGAATAGTCATAGTCTTTTAATATATGCTATGTTGCAGACATTGTTTTGAGAACTGTGTGTATTAACTCCTTTATCCTCACAATGACCTTTTGAAATAGATATGATTCCACTTAACTAATAACAAGATGAGGCACTCAGAGAATTAAATAACTCCCAGAGTCACATAGCTAATAAGCGCTGGGTCAAGGGTCTGACACTATGCCCACTTTTACTAGAGTCAGCTTTTTGGCATCTCTCACCACTATTACCTTAACTTCTAAGATAAGTCAAGTCTATCTTGATGGTAGTAGTAAACGTATTTGACTGAAGAGGGAACAAAAATCTTTTTTCCCCAACCTGAGGTTATGTTTATACTACAGTTTGTACAAGAGTCCAAGGTCTATAAATGATATTCAATATAAGCCCATTGCTTTTTCTAGATTAAATAATGACTTCTCTTAGTTTATTTAATTTAATGTTATTTAAGGCTGCTCCAAAATTAAAATAATATGAATTCAGTGGACTTTTGAACTAAATAAATTATATTAAATTAACAAATAAAATTTCAATTGATGTTAATTCTGGGCTATTAAATTTTTGAAACTTTTAAAAAGCCAACAAAATAAGAATACATGAAAGATAGAAATATCTTAGCTTTAAGGAGATTAAAAATGGAGCTTTGAGGGCTGGCCGAGTGGTGCGGTGGTTGGGCTCTGGCTTGGGAGGCTGGCGGCCATGGTTCGGGTCCCGCACGTGAGGGCCAGTGACACTGCCCTCAAAAAAAAAAAAAAATGGAGCTTTGAACTTGATAAGAAATATTTATTTAAAAACCTACAGTTAACATCCTATTTAATAGTGAGAAACTTAAAGCTTTCCCACTGAGAATAGATACACAGCAAGTATAATATGCTCCCTTTCATCATTCTTTTTCAACATTGTACTAGAAGTTCTAGCCTATGCAATAACACAAGTAAAGGAAATAAAAGGTATAGAGAGTGGGAAGGAAGAAATAAAACTGTTTTTATTTATAGATGACATCATCATCTAGGTAGAAAATCTGAAAGAATCAACCAAAAAAACCCAGAGCTAGTAAATGATTATCAGCAAGGTTGTAGGATATAAGGTTAATATACAAAAGTCAATTGCTTTCCTATGTGCCACAGTGAAATTAAAAACACAATACCATTTAGCACTCAAAAAAATAGAATGCTTATGTATAAATCCAACAAAATGTGCACTATATATATAATATATATGTATATTTATCTTGTACATATCTATCTATCTATATCTATATCTATATATCTATCTATATCTATCTGTGTGTGTGTGTGTGTATATATATATATATATATATATATATATGAAACTACAAGATCCTGATGAACAAATCAAAGAAAGCTTAAATAAATGGGAAGATAAATGGGAAGATATTCATGTTCATGGATAGGAAGAATCAATGTTGTCGAGATGCAATTACTTGTTAACTTAACCTTTAGATTCAATGCAATCCCAATAAAAATCCTGGCAGGTTATTTTGTGGACAATGAGAAGCTTCTTCTAAAGTTTATATGGAAAGGCATAAGACCCAGAATAGCCAACACAATGATGAAGAAGAACAAAGTCAGAGCTCTAACACTACCTGAATTTAAGACTTACTGTAAAGCTACAGAAATCATGACAGTGTGGTATTGGCAAAGGAATAGACAAATATATTAACAGTATACACTAGAGATCTCAGAAGTAGACCTGCATAAATATAGTAATCTTTAACAAAGGAGCAAAGTCAATACAATGGAACAAACGTAGTCTTTTCAACTAATGGTACTAGATCAACTGGACATCCACATACAAACATACAAAAAAAGAAAAAGAAAAAGAAAGAGAAAAAAGGATCCGGCCGAGTGGCACATTGGTTAAGAGCTGGCTTGGGATGGCAGCGGCCCCAGTTCAGATCCCACATATGAGGGCCAGTGACACTGCCCTCTACAGCTAATATGGTGAACAACAGCTCCACATGGAGCTAGGCTGCTGTGAGTCCCTAGGTCGGTGTAGCTGTAGCCCTTGCTGCAGTGGGCTGCCATAGGCTACAGTGAGTGTCTGGCAGCCAGCATGAGCAGCTGGCAGCTGGTGTGAGCTGCCACGAGCCGCTGTGACCAGCCGTCCAGAGCCGACGACCGATCTGCCTCACCCAAGAAGAGTGAAATGATGATGCCAACATGGGCCAGTGAAGCAATGTCCTCCACAATTGGACTGAAAAACAAAAGGACAGCAACTTGTCTGTTCCCCTTCCCCGATGCCCCAACACTGTTCCCCTCCCCCAATTCCCCAATAAAGTCTTAAAAAAAAAAAGGAGGTTTATGTTCCATGGTTATAATTTAATTTAACATTGTTAAATGATTATCTAAGTGCTTCAAACCCATGGTTGTTTTCAAATGTATCAACCTAGTTGAAAATGTTGCTGCATTACTAAAAATATATAAAGTCACTGACCCTCATATATCCTCCTTTGAGAGGTAAAGCCTTCAGCAGAAACTAAAAAGCAATTAAAAAATAAAATTGATGCATTCCTTTCCATTCACCTCCATTTATGTGGCAATTTTAAAAAAATATTTTATCTTCTACTCTTTTGTAAGTTTGTTACCACCTTGTTCCAAAAATTATACTTATTGTCTAAGTTAAATGAGTTCTGTTATTTTATAGTTAGTTGATGAGGTAATCTTCTTTTTATTCTTGACAAAGGACTTTTTTACATCTTTATTTGGCCTCAGAGCTGAAACTATTCTCATAGAAAATTAAAAATTGGATTTTTGAATAGGAAGTTAAAATGCCTTGATATATATATATTTGAATGACTCAACATAGAAATGCTGAAATAATCTAGTCTTCTAATTTTCTTTAAAAAAGTGCATGAGTTTTAGACTCACTCAAGAAAGAAAGGAATAAGTGAAGCTAATATAGGCTTTTCCCTTATAGCTAAATAATATTTTCTTAAAGGAGAGTTTATATGAAAATTTATGTGAATATAGCTTAAAATAGTTAAAGAATAAGTACACACATATGCAGATAACACAAATAAATGCATGTATATTAAATATATACATATGAACATATGTATAAACATATTTAAATATACACATATTATTTAGGTCCACATTATAATAGACTTTAGTAAATCTAGAACATATCTGATGAATGTGTGTTTCTTTAAAATAGTAAGTCTCTGGGCCAGCCGAGTGACGCGGTGGTTAAGCGCTGGCTTGAGAAGTCAGCAGCCCCGGTTCGGGTCCCACATATGAGGGCCAGTGACACTGCCCTAAAAAATAAAAAAAAATAAAAAAAATAAAAAAAGATAGTAAATCTCTGTTCTTCAAATTGTTTCTCTTCATATAAACCTATCTATTTGATACAGGAAGATCAAATTGGTGTTGAATATGAGACAAATATTCTTAACACTACAACGACATAATCTTACACTATTTCAGACCAAAGGTGACCATGAAAGATGGTTGTTAAAGTACACCAAAGAACAATGCAGTTACTGAATCAGCAGACATGTTAGTTTTCAAAGGCATGAGGACACTGTACTGGTCAGTGTCCATACACAGTACTGTACTGAGGTATTTCAAACAAAAGTAATTTAATACAGGTAATGCTTACAAAAGAGGGGAAAGGTCAAAAGAGTAGTGAAGGGAAGGCGAGTATCTTAGAGTTTAATTACCATAACCCTTATGTGTAAAACAGGAAAAGAAAATGGTGTCCCCCAGAATCCATGATTGTCATTCTGTTGAGGCTGCTGGAACATCTGCTGAGGTTGACATTACTAACAGACAAGCCATTGCTTCTTCCATTTTGCAATAAGTCGGTACTTCCATTGTACAGCCTGTTCATGCATTTGTGTGTGTGTGTGTGTGTGTGTGTGTGTGTGTGTGTGTAGTTTGAATTTTGTTTTTTAATTGTTTACTGCTAGTGCAGAGAAATGCAAGATGAGTTGTTGATTTTCCAGTCTGTCCAACATTTTATTTGTTCAGGCAGAGGGGCAACTTCCAAGTTTTCCTTACATTCGGAACTTGAAGTCTAAGATGTTCATTTTTCTTTAAATTTTTATTGTAGGGTTTTTTTGTTTGTTGGTTTGTTTTTTGTTTTGTTTTGTTTTGTTTTTTGAGGGCAGTATCACTGGCCCTCATATGTGGGACCCGAACCGGGGCCTCTGGCTTCCCAAGCCAGCACTTAACCACCACGCCACTCGGCCGGCCCAAGGTTTTGTGTTTTTTTTAATTTCAGGATGAGTATAAGTTTCTTTAGGAAGGAATTTTATTTGTTTCTGTCATTTACCTGGGACCACTGATGGTTTCCATCCAGTTTACCTTTATGAATAAGAGTATATATGTCCTTAGGTGTCTAACTTTTTATCTCCTATTAGATCACATAGAGAAAACCTTGAATTTTGTCTTCTGTAGATGCTCAGATTCATAGTTTGGAAAATCCTCACAAATACAAGGTAGATGTCTTAGCTTGGGCTAAAATACCATACACTGGATGGCTTAAACAATAGGAATTGATTTCTCACAGCTCTGGGACCTGGGGATTCCAAGATCAAGGTTCTGACCAATTCAGTTTTTGGTGTATCCTCACATAGTAGTAAGAGAAAGAGAGATACAGATAGAGATAGAGGTAGAGATAGAGATAGAGATAAAGATAGAGAGGGGAAACAAGAACAGAGCAAGCTAGCTTTCTGGTTTCCCTCCTTGTAAAGCCAATAATCCCATCATAAAAGCTCTACCCTTGTGACCTAATTACCTTCTAAGGGCTGATCCGTAAGTACTATCACTTTGGGAATTAAGGATTTCAATATGTGAATTCTGGGGGTGACACAAACATGGAGTCCATGACACCAGATTAATCTTCATTTCTGGCCTCAGTGTTATATTACTTTACTGGCAGATCATCAGTGCATTATAGCACATGTTAATAAAACATCGTATGAAATATTTTTAATTGTTTTAACTGGGATGTTCTTTATACCATGTTGGGACATGGAATGTATAACAACAAAATAAATTAAATTAAATTAAATTAAATTAAATTAAATTAAATTAAATAGTTCATACTAAAGTTAAGAAATAAGCTAAATTTCAATCAATAGATGAATGTTAACTATATAGATAAATACATCCATTCTGTGGGGCACAGGATACTCAACAGCTTTTCAGAAAGAATATATTACTATCTATGTGTACATCTAAAAAAAAGGGAATGATTTTATATATTTTGAGACAAAAGCAGGTTACAGAATAATGTGAGAGAGATATACAGACCAATATGTATATAATGTTAATACTTTAGGTAATTCTGCAGGGATACATTTAAACCATTACCAGCAATTATTTGGGACGAGGATAATGAGATCAGTAGTGGATATGTGAGTGCAAAATAAATTTTATATTTTAACTTACGTTCTTCTAAAATATTTACATTTTTAGGGAATATATGTCCATGTATTCGATTTTTAAATAAAATTTTCAGGAATCTTTATAGAGGCTAATGTAGCATGTTCTTTATATGAATTAGCATAGTCCTCTAAATATAAGTTTATTTTGTAATACCTATTGATGTCTTTATTAATTTAATAAAAGATCTTATGGAAGCAAAGTCTTCTATAAAAATAAATTTTATAATTTAACTTATAATTTAACATATAAAAGCAAAAGAAAACCCTATTAAATCAAAATAATAGCCTTGATACTTTTTTTTAAATCTAGTCTGTTCTTCACCTTGATTTGGTATTGTTTGAATCATCAGTACATTTTGTAATTTCTGTCTTTTCATTGGAATTTATATTTAATTAGAACTAACTCTATTGAATTTTACATCCTAGACTTGTGTTTTAAATAAGTTTAAATTAGTTTTAATTCAAAGCAGAAACTTTCTTCTATAGATACATGTGTAAGATTTGTTAAAAATAAATTACCAAATAACGCATTTCATAAAAAATAAAGTTTAAATGTTTATTCCTGACATAGTAGTTTGTGATAACTACTTTAGCGGTCTTTTTTTTTTTTTTAATTAATTTCAGATGTACAAAACAACATAGTGATTAGACATTTATGTGCCTCACAAAGTGATAACCCCACCAAGTGTACTAGCCATCTGACACAATACATAGTTATTACAATACCATTGACGATTGTCCCTATGCTATACTTTATATCCTGTGACTATATATTTTTTCAGTTATTATATTTGGCATTCAATATTATTTTACATTAGTTTCATGTGTACAGCATAGTGGTTAGATATTTACATAATTTATAAAGTGATCTCCCGTATAAGTCAAGTACCCACCTGGCACTACGCATAGTTTTTCAATACTTGTATTATAGAATATGTTCTCCATATTGTATTTTACATTCCATTGACTAACTTGTAACTATCAATTTGTACTTCTGAATTCCTTCATCGTTACTTCAGAAGTCCTGAAGATAATATTTTTCAGTTAAATATTCTAATGATTTTATTGAATGCAGTAATTGCATCAGTAATGTTGAGGAGACTACATTTTTTTTTAACACCTTTGTTTTTCACAGTGTGAGCTCAGTCTTCAGAAAATACATTTAAAATTTTATTTTATTCATAATCTGTTTTGTTTTCAAATGCACTGATCTCCTCTCTTTAATGTCTGTGACAAATACAACGGACAACTTTTACTCACATTATAGCCCTCATCTCACAATAGCCCCCAGGACTGCAGTGGCTTTCTTTTATCAGTGATGTTTGAAGCATGATGAGGTGTTTGACAGCGAGAGGAGCATAAGTGAAGGCTGCAAGTTATGCAACAACAACTACATTTGTGAAAAGCAAACAATTTTAAATGCTAGAAGTTAGGCTGCTACATGTCTAGAACATAGGGTACAAGGAACAATAGAGGGTCATATACCTGAAGAGGTAGGAGGGAGCAAGGTCACATCATGTATTAGAAGCTTCATGATTGAGTAGAATGGTTGATAGATGAACAGATGAATATAGGGACATAGATTAAGAGATATGACTGTAATCTATAATACACAGAAAATACATAGTGACTGAAGCAAATATAATATGTTTTAATATATCTGTGTCTTGATATTTTATCACACTTATCGATTCTTTTTGCTTGTTAGGTGTCTTACATCTACACATTTAGAAATCTTTTTAAATACCATAGAACTGTTTGCTAGAACAAAATTCAAGTTCCACAAAATCCTCATCATTTCAGAAAACAACTGGAATGAATTTTTAATGAGGACTTAGCTTATTAATTAGGCATGTTCACTAACATTTATTGAGGAGAACTGATAACAAGATCCTCAATTTAAATTCATCTTTCTGACCTCATCCTTCATTTATGTTTGCACATGGCCATTGTGGTTCTGCAAAATTAATACGATGGACTATATCATTAAGTGTTAATTATGTAGCACATATTATTATCAGTGATATAGGAATTTAAGGGTGGTAGAACTCTTGCCCTTGAGATAGTTTAGAGGTTTTATACATGTGAATAAAAAACCTCTGTATTCTATGATCTACTTAGGATTTATGTCAGAAGAGTATTGCTAATGAACGAATAAACTTATTAGAATACTCTTTGTCCTCACTCTAGTATGTGCCTTGGAATCTAAACACAGAAAATGTTCCTAATGTAAATTCATTATGGACAGCTCATCAAACTGTGTATCATTTAAGTTGCCCAGTTGTTTCAAATGGGTGCTCTTCCTTCTATTAATTCTGCATGGCGTTGCCCAGGAACTGGTGCTTCTTTGTAGAGAGTTAAAAAGGGGAGAAATATCTCTTTTGTCACAATTTTGCAAAATGCACAGCAAAATCGCTCTTCCACCCTGATGCCCTTGCTTAATTCTGTTTTCATTGGCTTTGTCCAATTTCTGGCTTTACAGTTTCATAGGTCAAGGAGGGGTGTAGAGAGTCTTTCCTCCCTTTCCAGCTTCTATTTTCTGTGCCTTTATTTATATATAATTATATTTTATGCAAGTCAAATATTTTTTATGTTATTATTAATTATTGTTTGGATTCCTTAGAGAGGATGCCATTGTTGCTTTTTTGGTCTACAGTAGCAAAACCTAGAAATAAAGCTTGTACTAACAGTATATAAAGTATCTGGGGGTGATACATTATTGTGTTATGATTGATATTTAATATATAAATATATATTAATATATAGTACATGTTATATATGAGTAGATAAATAATAAGAATGTCAGAGAAATATGCTATTCTGACTAGTTTAATTTGGGAATCAGTGTATTTTATTGATTCCGAGGTGCCTGTTTTCACATCCTAACATCTCTGTAATTGCAATGTGCCTCCCATGACATCTTCCAATATTTTTTGGTCAGACAGCAGTGTCAGCGTAATGGTCATTGCCTGCTCATGAGCAGCGTTGGTTGTGATCCATGGTGGCATATCTATGCAACTTCAGCTCTCAGCATTTCATTGTACACACCCTTTCAGGTCTTTTTGAGGAGGAGTGTTTGAGGGCTTGTATCCTGCTTGTTGCTTTCAAATCTTCCAATCACACCTTCTATTGAGCCTTCGAAAGAGCCAGCATCAAGAATGGCAGAATCACTGTCAGAAGCTTGGATAAAAAGCTCTTAGAGACACTAGTGGAACACCCTCTTAAGAAAAGCAATATCTCTAACACTCTTTTGGTTTAGAGAATGACATTTGTGCAGAAAACATGGGTAGTGACACCTCTAAGTCAAAAAATGGTACAATAAATTCAGACTCAAAGTGTGATAGGATACTACAAGTGCTTTTATTTCACTGATGTTTTCCTTTTTATGATTGCACTAAAGTAGTAGAATTAAAATTATTTGTCTAATAAATACAACAACTCTTTCGTAAGTGTAAAATGTTCTAATTGATAATAAAACCTTGTCATTTTTAATTGGCAGCTTTTTTTTTTTTTAAATTAGTTTCAGGTGTACAACACAATGCAATAGTTATACATTTTACCCCTCAAAGTGACAACCACAAACCCCCAATTCGCCACCCCACTCCCCCCCATATCATATATATCTATTACTCTTCCTCTGACTCTCTTCCACAGTATAATCCACATCCCGTGACTATCTATATATATTCAATTACAGTAGGTATACCACCTAATTGGCAGCTATTTAATCCTTTCATATAATATATAAAATAATGGTGTACCATGCAATTAATGACACCTTGGAACTGATGGAAAACTATAATTGTTTCTTTTTCATGGCAAGTACAGTGGATATTATTAAAACTTTGTTGTTGTTATTTTATTGGAGGTTTTGAGTTATCATCGCTGTAAAGGTTAATACTGGCTGTGAATACTGTCTGTTAATGTATAAAAATTAGAGAACATAGGACTGAATATAAAGTAGCATTAGCCCAAAATTGTTTCTTTTTACATCCGTGATACCACCTTTTGATTTTTTTTGGCGGGTAAGGGGCCTGACATTTCATTATAGGGAAGAATTCAACCTCACCAATACAAAAACCTTCATTTATGTGACTTATTTTCATCAGAACTTTATCATTTTATTTTTCTAAATACTGATGTTTCATAAATTAAGCCAGAGACTTATGATAGAACATATTTGACCTAATATTCTTGTGATCTGCTCTAACAATTTACAGGAAATTCATGGGTCCTGAGAGAAACCATTTAATTTATATCAATAGGCGATGTCTAAAATGTAAGTCTTATAACCTTAACATTTCATTCCTATAAACCTTATTGGTTATTTAAACCAACATAAACACTTGCAATAGGAAATAACACTTTCTAATGACAGCCTTGGTATGATCATTTATTATATACCTTTTAAAAATGTATTCCAGCAGAACAGAGAAGAGAAAATGTGGTTGTTATGCCCTAATGTAATATTGTCTAATACTTTCTCTGTGTAAAATTATTGATTTTAGTTTGCTAGGGTATGTTTCCTAGCTTATAAATTCAATAGCTGACTGAGACCTAACAAATACAATTTTTCTTTAAGGTATTAGAAATGTGGGAGGGATAATGGCACTGGTTCCATTACCTAGGTAATTAGGAAACACTTTGTACAAACAACTCTTAGCATTTATCTCACCACAGAGTTATTATTTATATGCAAGTCTGTTGCCTGACCTAACCACGCTCTTTGTGGCAGCAGGAATCTCGTGTTCCATCTTTAAATCCATAGTACCTGGTCCCCTGTAGAGCTCATGGCCGATTAGTAGTGTTCAATACAGAATAATGAATGGGATGGATGGTATCTGAGGTGCAGAACCTCATCTTCCCTGTTCTTTTTTCCTCATAGGTACTTAGTAAATATCTTAAATTAGTAAACTAATGAGGGAAAAAACAAAACAAAACAAAAAACATTATTGAGATTTCTCCAAGTTATGAGCACTTTTGCAGCAAATGACAATGTTGAAGAAGAAAAATCTTAGCTGTCTGTGTGCTCCTGACCTTTGAGAAACTGCCAAGTCACCCTTCCCACTATGGACCTCCCTTCAAAGGCCTCCTGTCCTGCGCAGCTGCAGACAAAGCTGGCAAACAGGAAGGAAAGCCTGCCTCCCTCTCACCTTCTCCTGCAGACTCCAGGCCAGCTGCAGGCCTGGGACAATACGGTTTTCAATAGGTCTGCCAAGCAGGTTCATTCGACTTAAATGAATATTTATATACATATCATTAAAAAGGCTCTAATTCAATCTTTAATAATATTTTCTCTCTGCCTCTGCTCTGAAGTTAGGATTCCAGAATATGATGATCTATAAATGAAAAGCCCTTTTTGGTTGAGTATTCATATCCTTAGGGCTGAGTGCACATTTTAGTGTCTTACAATTACTGTTTAGAACCATGTTTCTGGCTACAGATGAATATGGCTGAAATTCTACCTAGAATTATGAGTTCAACGAGCTGAATATAAATGATATCTCCATGATATCAGAGACTCAGGGTTGAATAAAGGAACATGCTTCCCTTCTCAAGGAGCAGGATATTATTTTATAGAGGAGAAAATTTATTTTTAAAACTTGAGCCCCTGACTCTGCACTCTTGTACTTCCATAATTTTGACTCTTTTTATATCAGTTTTCCATGACCTCCCCTCCGGCTTTTGCACATTTTTCTCTGTCTTCAAGACCTAAGATCTTTCTTTCATCCTTACAGCTTGACTGTGTGGATTTTAAAATGATTTCTATCCCAAAAGTCAGGGGAGCTGATTATTTTAAGAAAGTAGGGGTTTGGAACATATAGCCATTTCCAGGGAGTCCAACTATGTAAAAATAACAAAACTTTAGGCTTTAAAAAAAATGTTTTGTTTTGTACTCTGAATGGCACTCTCCTGTCAATAACATGGCTGGAGTCAGTTATCCTAATAGATGTTTCTATAGATTATTGCCAGTGAAAAAGTATTCCCTCTTCTCAATGGACGCCTCAGATAGCGACATACATTATAAGAACAGAACAAACAGGATTTATCTTAAGCAACAATTGAAGAGACAGAATTGAAACAAAAAGAAAAATGAGAAAAACTCATTGCCAGCTAAATTGCTCGCTTTCTTTTCTTCTCTCTTCCTCCCTTTTCCACTTGAAAGACCCAGAGAGCGGTAGAAAAACAGTAGACATTATGTCTGTTTCGTAAAGATTAGGACACTTAGGCTCAGATAGTTAAGTAGCTCATTCAAGTTCTTACAGCTTGTAACTAGCATTAATGAGCTGGGTACTCAAGTCTGTTACTCCATACAGAAGACATTAAAGAGAGTTAAAGAATGCACGGAGAGTCTGAGAGGTTGAATAATCAAAGAAATATGAAGGTAATGATGATGGCAGTGATGATCACTGACATGACTAAGGGCTTGGAATAGAGAAGAAGGGATGAAAGGAATGTGGGCTAGGGATTTGATTCCAAAAACAACAAGCCAAATATATGGGTCTTTTTATATACTTTGCATTTCAAATGTTTCTCACTATTTTACTAGTGGGAAAATTATATATTAAATTGGAAGTGCATCTGTTTTTCCTATACTCTTTGTAAGTCCCATAGGAGAGACATATTAATTGGAAGGAAGAATTCTAGGACTCATGGAATGGAGTGGTGAGGTGGGAAGCTTCATTCATGTGTGTTTGGGTGTCTGGATTCAGAGCTTAAACCTGCAATTTACCACTTTGCCTACCAGGACCTCAGATTCCTCATTTGTAGTAGAGGCAGTAGGACAAAATGAATGTACATTTTCTTTCTCCATTACTACTCTGTGATTCTACCAGCCTTGATCAAAAGTACATAATTAAAGGCCTTATATGATTGTACCTGACAGTGTGACTTTTTATGCCTTTCATTGTTCTTCCTTAATATACTAGGATGTGAGATTTTTGTTGTTGGTTTCCCTTCCTTATAGACTCTTTTTCAGTCTTTCCACAATAGCTTATATAAAAGCTATGGGTTATTAATATGTGGTCTTAAACAGTATTTAATCTCCACGTGTCTTTGTTTACTCACCTTTCAAATGGGAATAATACAGTGATATTATTTATCTTTTAGATTTGATAGATGTTTGAGACAATTTAATAAAGTTCTTAATATACTACTTTCCACATGGTAAATTTTCAGTAAATGATAGCTCCTTTTACTTTTCCAAATTAAACATTGATTACCTGCTTTTCAGAGCCTGAAGGCTGTCTTCCCAGAAATTAAATTTAGCATCACCTATTTCATTTTCTGGAAAGTGCATACTCCTTCCCATGGCTTCAAACATTGTGGCTCCAGAAACTGCTTCAGAATATCTTATCCCGTTTATACTAACTTGAATAACACTTTTGTTTTAGTTGTGTTCTGATTCAACCATTCATTTAGCCAAATCTAGTGCTGGTCTAAACACAGATAAATGACTAATAAATTTACTGACTATCAGTAAAATGTGTAGTTATTTAGCCAAAAGTACACTGATGCCATAAAGTTAAATTGACAAAAGCACTGAAGTCACCATAGTAATATCCTTAACTGCTTCATTTTGCTAACAGCCATGGATCATTCCTTTTGCTATTTTGTAAAATGCAAAATATTTATGTTTCACATGCAAATCATGTCTGTCTAAAGACAAAGTAATTACTATTTTCAAAAGTAATGGTCATAAGAGTCACCCCAGGAGCTTGGTAACGATTTTGATGTCTTGGCCTTACTTTCATCAGTTCTGATTCCATGGGTGTTGGCTGTGTAGTATGGTTCAGTGATCTCTTTGTTAATGAGCAGCCCAGGAGTACCAAATTATACATTGATAACTACAACTTCAAGACCAATTTGGAACCTTAAGTTGTTTTTCACACATAGCAGCTGCTCAATAAACTCTCTCAAATAATGAATGAATAAATGAATGAATGAATGAATGAATGAAAGAATGAACCAAATAATAATTGAACAAGTGAATGTCTGTATATCAATGTTTTTTGTTATTATTATGATTATTTTTTTTTTTTGCTTACAGTTATGGAAGTAGAGATCTGTTTGTTTTTGAGGGACTATGACTGGGCTCATGGGACTATAGATCACACTTAGTTATTCATGATTGCTGTAGACCTGAATTCCAGATATTTATCATCTTTTGCAGGTGCAACATTAAATCCATAACCCTTAGCCATCACCTCTATATACAGATATGAAATAACTCCTTTATCATATAATAACAATTCTGCCTCCTCCTATTGTTTCCTCTTTCCAGTATTTTTGCCAGCAGTTTTTGAGAATACTAGCCACACTCTGGTCACTATTCCACACAATTTAATCATCTCAATGAGCTTTACTAGAGGGAACTTGTACAACAAAGAGATGAGTAAAGCTTACATTCATTTACATTATGTATTCCAAGCTCATAGAATCGGCTTTGAATGGTTTAATTATATCCTATTAATTTTCCTATACCTTGGAGTCAATAGCTAATAGTGACTGGAGAAGTCTGGTGTAAGTCAATGGAGACCAGAATTGAATTATTAGGACTATATATTAAAATGTAAGTAACTTGTTGAAAGGAGTCAACCTCAAATTATAAAAGGTAGAAATTGGTTGAAAGTATAAGAACACTAAATCATTCCTATTACCTATAGGCAAAAGCTTTGCTTTGAATTTTGTTTTAGAAACTAATTATTTTTCTTCTAATTCCAAGTAATATTTATTTGTTGGAAAATTGGGGAAAATTAAAAATGCATAACAAAGCAATAACACCTTATCCACAATCCCATTGCTCAGTGATAACAACAATGAATCTTTTGGTGTATTATCCATTGTTCTCAGAAACTTAAATGCATTGGAAGCATGTGTTTTGTATCTGATTTTTTAACCTACTTTTCTAGTTTTTAGCAATTTTTCATTTCATTACACATTATTAAAAAACATTCAAATCACTATACCTTACTCTGTCATACAAATGTACCAAACTTGATTTAGTTGTCCCCTATTATTATAGATTTAGATTCTTTTCTTTTCCTAATACAAAAACAGTTATCCTCATGTATGAATCATTGGGTATATTTCTGATTATTGAATTTAAAACAGTTCTAAGAAGTGGAATTCCTGGGTCATATTGTGTAATTGTTTTTTAGAAAACTTTTATCAATTTATATCCTTTTCAGTATTCTTTTAAAGCATTCTTCTTCCCATAACATACCTAAATTGGACAGGTACAAAATAGCATCTCATTGATTCATTTTTTTTCCTGCTTTTTTGATTAACAGTAAGGATGGACTAAATGCAACCTTTAATTTCCCCTCCAATATATGTTTTTCAGGAGTTGAGAGAATGGGGGGAGGTGGAAATAACTTTAATGGAAGAATGTATCCCAACTATGCTTTTTATAGAGTATAAGTGACTAGATTAACAATGGGATTACTGGAAAAGTTGAGATGTTTAAATGCAGTTAGTCACGTGATGCTTATGATATTAGCCAGAGAATACTGAGAAAAACAAACAGGAAATTATGAAAAAAAGAATGAGTCTATCCAATAACTATTTTAAAATGTCTATCTATTTGAGATCACCAGAAAGCAGGCCAAAATGATTAAGACCATATGTTTTAATGGTCCTGCAGATTTGAGTTAGAATCCTGCAGATTTGAGTTAAAATCTAAGTGCTGCCATTTATTTAGCTTGTTGATTTTGACCAAATTATGTTTGTTCACCATAAAGTGAGAATAACAAGGCAATTTCATAGAATTGTTATGAATATGAAATATCAATTTTAAAATTCATATCGCAACTTTGAAGAGAAAAGGTACTTAATAAATGGTAGTATGAATAATGGCACTAAAAGTTGTTATTGATGGGACATGACTGTTGTTATGCTTAGATAGGGAAGGTGAGGCTGACAGGTACCTCTGTGAACCTATATGCCAGAAATGGGAAAACTCCATTAAGGTGTTTCTCTAAAAACACCACCAGCTCCCCGCCAACAATGCACCACCTGCCATTATTGCCTGAAATTCTACCTTAAGAGTGTTGTCCACCTTAAACATTTTGTATTTTAGAATAGAAAAGTCTAGAAAGATGGGACCCACTTTTTTTGACTAGCCATTTATACTTCAATGTGAATTAGTCGATCAGATTGTGAGTGTAGATTTTAATAACAAGAAATTTGAGAGCTCTGCATGCCTGAGGGGAGCAGTGAAGAATTATATATCTGGTGGTGTCCTTGACTTGGGAACGTGATAAACCTTTAGTAGTGAAGTAGAATAAAAATGGCTAGGAAGGAAACTTACTGTGTCAGAATAGAGAATCTGTCAGTTAAGAGCTGAGTACAGTACAGAGCTGAGTGGATTGTATTAAGTAAAATTATTTATAGAGGGAAATGTATGCATCATGTTGTGTATTCACTTGATAGAAATAAAATGGGTACCTTAAACTACTGAATTTGGGAGAATGGACAATGTGTGGATCTCAGTAATATGACTAGAGTGACACAAGAATATCGCTTAGAGCTCAAAATAATGAATCAGAGATACTGGTTGCATCTGAATATGTTCAATTTTTTTGTCATTAACCCTAAGGGCCCCTCTTAAAAGCCACTTGGAAGCATATGTCAGGTGACTGAAGAATATGTGGTCTGGGAAACATTGAAAGACAATTGTATTACAGATAAAGGATGAGACCAGCAGTGTGTGAGTTCAAATTGTAATAAAGTAAATTTCTATGAGACTGCAAGATCCAGAATTTCTTGGGGATGTTGCAGGCAAGTCGACCCTCTCTTTTTCATCATGGAACCAAGGAAACTAAACTAGGCAGACCTACCATGTCTCTACTTTCTGTTACCTGCTCTGCTGGAAGTACTGCTCCGAATCCCTGAAATAGGAGACACAGAGCTCCTACCCCTGGTGGCTTGTGTGGATTGGCTTATGATACCAGGTTTGTGTTTTTGATCATGGGGCATCTTGTTGTCAATATCTGTTTCCCACTTACTTGCAGCCGCCATGGAGGTAGTGATATAACAATAAGTATGTAGATATTCAGAAGTGGGGATCACAGCAAGCGTATCTCCAGGAGGATGGTGGAAACTTTCTTCCCTTTAGCCAGCCACCCTTGTAGACTCCAAGGTTATCATTTTGCTGTCCCAGGGTAGATTGTTCTACCATTGCTGAAGTTGAACTTAGAGGATTGCACTTGGTGACTATTCAAATACCTAATTAGACTCACTGCCTCTATTTATAGTAGGAGGATGGGAAAAATAGATACAGCAAGTAAAAAGTGGTGCTCTGAAGAATCAAGTCACAATTTGGTTATCTGTAAGGATGATCCCAGTCTAGTCGCTTTCTTTTCCACCATGAGTAATGATAACCCAATTAATCCAAACATTTTTGTTCAGATACCTTCCTCTAATGACATATTTTTAGAAACCTGATACTAAAATCTCAAGATTTGTTATTAGTGAGAAAGCTGAGTCTTAAAATTTAGCTGCATCTTGATTATTGAAGAACTCGTTATTGTACTTCCATATAGTGGCTTTTTATTCTAGCCCTCTGTTTTCCCTCCCTGTCCCTCAGATTGCTTGCCTCGAGCTATTTCAGTCCTGATTTGCACTTTCAGTAGAAGATGGATCTGTAGAGAAATTGAATTCAAATAATTCATTTTTATTGCTTATAGAGAAGAGTTGATAGGAAAGAAGTGGAAATGACAGAAATGAGATTTTAAATCTCTTATAGATTTCATTTATTCCAACCATGTTTATTGATTGTCTACTGTGTAATAGATACAGTAGGGGATAGAGAGAGCATAAAGCATGGCCCCTGCCCTCCAAGATATTTTAATCTCAAAAAGGAAAAAATGCTGTGTACAAATTGTGCTATCTCGGATCCCCCATTGAATGAGGCTTATATAAATAAATATGTATACAAACTTCACCACCAGGAAGTCGTGTTATATAGATAGCACAGAAAATAAATGGTGACAAAATTCATTTTAGAGAGAAGCAAGTTTAGAGGGTGTGTAATCAGGAAAAGATTTACTGATGATCTAACATTCATCATGTTAGATTTGTAAGAACATAATACCTGTGATTTCTTCAAATTCTGAAAGTATTATATGTTGATTGTCTAAAATTGGAAAGTACAGAAAATGAAGAGAAAGTCAAAACTACTCATAATCCTACCACCTAATGAGATATCCAGTATTTTTTTTTTCTTTTTTGCAGTATATTATTGTAAGCTTTTTTTCCCCCTATTATGAATTAGTGTGTTTGTATTTGTATTGTGTTAGTCAAGGTCCTGACAGGAAACAGATGGCATAGTCAAATTATATGAGTGGGTAAAAGATAAGGGCAGCACAGGGATGGTGCAGTAACCCAGGGCTAGTCATATTATAGTAAAGAAGCTGTTACCAACGTAGGCCAATTAATGGAGGAATAAGGGGAGGGTGTGGTCACTAAAACCGAGGAAGACAGTGAGTAGAGAAAAAGTGACTTTGAGAGAAGCAGTTCCCTTCATATGCTGATCAGCATATTGTCCATAATTGGATTAATCTGTACATACACAGTTTTGTATCCTATTCACTCTTATTGTTATACATGTCATTAACTACTCTCCTATGATGTTTTGAATCATTACATATTACTTCATAAAATCAATGACTATAAATTATTCAGTGAATGCCCTAACATATAATAATCAGGATATTTAGAATTCTTTCACTATAAAAATTAATGCTACAATATATGTGTATATGCATATGTGTGTGTGTTTATTTATTTAGTTCCATGCATAGTCTTTATTTTTTTTTAAGATTAATTCCAAAAAGTGCGAATGTTGAGTCAAAGGGTATGCTTATGCTTAAGGCTTTTGATGTATGTTGCTAAATTATCTTCCAGAAGACTATATATGTGTATTAAAGTAGACCTTTAATGGGTAAAATTTTGATATAGGGAGATGGATGGACTATTGTTAGATGGGAATTTGATAGGACTTCCAAGTAAGCACTATGAAAAAGGGAATGGAACTAAAAAGGCACATGTTACATTCAGCAGTGGATAATTCATCTAATTCAACCTTAATAATAACAGGCTATAGTAGTTTATTCATAGTCGCAGCGTTGGAAAACCCCACTACTAAGATTAACCAGAACAGTTACACAAGGCAGCTGGGCACAGCATAGCTTCAGGAAAAATGTGCTGGATGTCTGGAAGTAGGTTCAAGACTGAAACTGGCAAAATGGGACAAGTTAAAACTCAAAGTAAAAAAGATGAACCTGGTATAATTATGTTCATTGAGGGCGAGGCAGCTTAATACGAGAGAAAAAGCTTAAGCATCCATTTGACAAATTTTAGGTTAAATTGTGGCTCCACTATTCACCAACTGTGTGACTTTGGACAAATGACATGAAGTCTTTTGGTTTGAGGGTTAGAGACTTTGTGTTGAAAGTTCAGTTGACCCTTGAATAACACGGGGCATAGAGGCACTGACTTTCCCCTTTAAAATTTACATCTAACTTTTCACTCCCCAAAAACTGAACTACTAATGTCCTACTGTTGACCAGAAACCTCACCAATCACATAAACAGTCAATTAACACCTATGTTGTATGTAATATGTATTATATACTGTATTCTTACAATAAAGCAAGCTTAGAAAAAGGAAATTCATAAGGAAGAGAAAATGCATCTATAGTATTTATTGAAACAAAACCATGTATAAGTGGACACACACAGCTCAAACCTGTGTTCAAGGGTTGATTGTATTTAGCATAACAACTTGGTACGTGGTAGGGACTCAGTAACTGATCACTATGAAGAACTGAGTCAAGCAGAGTAACCAGTGACTATGTCTTGCCCCCTGTCTTATTGGACACCCCCCAGTGCAGGGGGGTGGGGGGAGGTGGTAAGGAAAGCACATGGACAAGCCAGTATTGCAAATGTTGAGTAGCATTCTTCTCAATGGTTAACAAACTGGACAGAGGTGTTCAGTTAGGAAAATACAGTAATAGCAGATTTCCCTAATGAAAATCTACAGAAAAAGATAATTCAATTTTTAAAATACTTTGGAGCCCATTACCACTTATTTGCCTTTGAGCACTGGTACAGGAATGCTACTCCGATGTTAGCAGTCCATCCCTGAAATATCCTACTGTGCATTATTATATGTCTTCTGTTTTGCCTGCCCAGATTTCATTTACAGTTCTTTGGGTAAAATTACTACAGGTGCCCTTTAAAAAACTTGTTTTCAGTTCATGAGGTTTGTGTGGACCTCAAAGAAGGCAACTGGTAGCTCAGCCTTCCTAATCAGAGCCCAGGATTTGCCTAACCTCAGTGACAGGTTCAGGGGTAATGAGACCCAAGTCAATCCAATCAGGGTGAAACCTGGGATTTCATGGGACTTTTGCTAAGAGCTCACTTCCCCCCACTCCTCCACTGGACTTAGGCTCATAAGGGTGAAAGCCCAAAGCTGCTGGTAGCTGTCTTGCCACCATCAGGCTGCTTGATCCAGAAACCAATGTGGAGATGGCTGCTGTTAAGAGATGGAGTAAAACCAGCTCTTGACACTCCCTCCATACCCTGGATTAAATTCTACCTGAAGTTAATCTCCTTTGGACTTCACAATTATGAGTAACAAAAATTTCTCTTTTTTCATTTTAGTGAGTTGGATTTGGGGTTTTCTGTCATTTGCAACTGAAATAAAGCTGGCTAATACATGCACTTAGTTCAGTGGTTTATTTTTCATGGAATGTGAGGTCATGAGTAGAATTTAGTTCTTCCCTGTTCCCACGATCAGACTAAAAATTTAATTTCATGCTATTCAAGAGGGTTTGAGAACTAATAAGCTAGAACATGCTGGAGGTCAACACACCACTTCTATGGACTTGAGAAACAATTTTATATCTTTTATGGAATAGAAACTTCAGCCAGAAGCCCTCTCATCCTTGAAGTATTGCACTTTTAAAATAAGTAAATATATAAATAAGGCAAACGTGTGAGGAATCTGGTGGAATCTCTCCATTTCATCAAAAAAGAATCTTCTAAGAGGGGAGAGAAACAGGCACTTGGGCTTTTTTTTCTTTTCTTTTCTTTATTTTATTTCCTTTCAAAGTTCAGATTGTTTGGCTCAGTGTACAATAAATCATTTGTATCTTTCTCTGTAGTCTTCTCAATCAGGATAAAAGCGACACATATAACTGCCGGCCCCAGTCCACTCACTGTAGACTGGTTTCCTCCCTGCTTTCATCTCAGCAGTCGCTAATGTCACAAATAGGCAGTCTTTGAAGTTAGAGGGAGGGGACAAGAACAACACAACTCCTTAACTGTACAGAAACCAGAAAACTTCAGAAACCACAATTTCAACATGAAATTTGGCTCAGGAGCTCTTGCTTGAGGCATAGAGGTAATCCCTGAAAAGTGATATTGTAAGGCTATTTCTTTTCTCTCTCTTAGTCCCAGGTGTGAATAGAAACCTTGTCCCTGTGTAGTCTTGGGGTGAAGTTGAAGAAAAAGAGGGACGGGGAATCCTGTCCCCTTAGAGAGGTCCTGTTCTCTGAGACTGGTATTATCAGTGCTTTCTTTTGGTGTGGCTTTCGGTAACTGGAAAGATAGAGGCCTAATGGTACTTGAAATTGAGAGGAAAGGAGCAAGACTGGGTCTTTGCTTTCTTCCCTTATGTACTTGCTTTTCCATTTATGTACTGCTTTAAATATGGGGGCATGAACACACATCTGAGTGATTCATGGGATGCTTGGAACTCTGGATAAAAGTGCTTATTACAAGTCTGCATTTTTATTTATTTCCTCCGTACTGGGTAGCTGGGAATAAACCCTAAACCACATGGAGTAGGGATGGAGAGAGGGAGGCAGAGGTCTTAACCAATGAATTATTTCAGGCCTTCCCCTTTTCTTCTCTCCCTCCTATTCTTCCTCCATGCTTCGTAAGACTTTCCATCTTGGAGTAGGAGGCGGTGTAGAGAATTTCTTCTGAAAAAAATGTCATTGTCCATACACACTGAGGTCTCGGTTGCATGAAATCTAACTCCCTAGTTCATAATTTTCCTCCTTTGCCTTCCTGTTTTTTAGCTGTGTGTTTAAATTTTCCATCTTCTTCTCTTATTTCTGTTCCTTATTTTTAAGTAGCCCCTTTAAGCTTACCTCCAGACTTGATACAATCACTTTTCCTTTTCTTGTCTCTCTCACCTTGTATTTACTTCTAGCTGCCCTCTTTAGAAACCTTTTTTTTTTTCCTGAATTTCTTCTGAGTCTGTAGGCTCTGGGCAAGGCTGCCCAGGGTGCCTGTAAAGCTTCTTAGGGGAAATGCCTTGGAAACTTTAATGGGACAGTAACATTCCAAACGCGGCATGACTGGCTGACAATCCGCAATTCTCCCTGGCATGAGATTTTTCCAGAGGCCCATCCATAATGCTGGCTTGAATGCTAGAACCTGGGATTTCCAGATGTGATATTAGGGCTATGGGCAGTCAGTTTGCCTACAAAAGCAAATCTGAACCTTAGTTTCTCATGATTATTGGGGGGGGGGGGAAGAGCCGTTTCTATGACTGTCTGCTTTTTTTGTTTTTAACTTTGATTCTAATGCACAGCTCACATTCAGAAAAAAATTATCAAGACACTGAGTGTAATTATTTCACAGTAGTCAAGATGGTGGGTTTCACAAACATATCCAGCATCCATCCCTTCTCTGACAGGGGCTCGCATTGCCTCTTACTTCCGGTTTTAAATACCTAGATGTCACCTAAAGTTGATTTGCATATTCATGAGAAAAGCTGTTTCCTTGCATATCTCCTAATTCCCAACATGGTTAGGTGTGATTTAACAATTTCTCACAGTCCTGATGAAGGCTCTGGTCAATTTCTAAGGTAAAAAAGTGCTTAGGAAAAGAAACTGTTAGAAACAGAAACCCCAGCATACAGGCCGTAGCCAGCAGTGCTTGTGGAATGAGACACCAGGCTTCATGCCCTGAAGCTGGCGGAAGTGTGATATAATAAAGGAAGGCAAGATTCCATGCCAGTCCTGCCAGCCCCCAGCTCTGTGAGCCTTTAAAAATTACTGATAGAATCTGAGCCTCAATTCCTCCTCTGTAAAAGGTCACTTGGGAATAATGCTATCTCTCAGATTTGTTGATAGGATTAGATAAACTAATGTTTATAAAGTACCCAGTGCATTTGTATTTAAACTTATGAGGTGCCAGACAGGGTTCTGAGTGCTCTGCAAATGCTCCTCCACTCCTTTATAACAGCCCTGCGAGGTCGCCCTGTTTTTATTCTCATTCCCATTTTCCTGAGGAGAAAAATGGGCAACAGAGAGAGATTAGGGAATCTGGTTTAGGTAACACAGCTAGTGACAGAGCTGGGATTTGGACCCCAGCCTCTAATCATCAAAGCCCTGCTGCATGCCACTGGGCGTTGCCTTCCACATAATCCAATACTCCAAGCACGTTACCATGTATTCCCGTTTGCTGCCCATTATGTTTTCATTTATCCCTGTTCTATCTTTTAGTTCTGTGAAATGGACATTGCTATTTTACCTGCAATGCAACTGCCTTAACACGCCTTAACATTTGGCTTTTTCTTTTAATGTTATTCTATTCTTACCTATTTCCTTACCCACTTACCCCTCCATTCATGTACATTTATATTCCTCAGTCCTACAACTTTCCACTCTCCTGGGTCAACACATATTTTAGAGTGCTGAATGGTTCATCTTTCCATCCCCTTTGCCTGAATTTGGAGATGTTAAGTAGAACTCGACACATGGCTAGAGCATAAATTGTAGCCCATGTTAACTATAGGCAAATTAATATGTTGCCTTAAGTGACTTGTTTTGTACAGCTATGCTCTTGTTGGATAAACACATGATCTAATTTACTGTAAAATTTCCCTTGGCTTGGTCTTCAAGCAGGTAACCCCACTCCACCAAACCTCTGGTTGAACACAAGTCCTCCTACCTTATTCACTTACCCACTGCCCATTATGGAACACAAAATGTTAGGTGCACTCAGCTGCCAGAATGTAATGTCAGATATGTTTTCTTAAAATGGAATGAGAATCTCTTTCTTTCGAGTTGTCCAGAAGCCTCACCACTGCCTTTTGTCTTACTCTCCACCACCACATTCCTACCTTCCGGTTACCGGCCTGGACCCACAGACTTCTGAGTTTATGATGAGAGCTTCAGCATTTGATTTCTAGGTATCCAGAGGTAATTGCGTTTCAATCATGCTTCACATCCCTTCTCTTGTTTCTAACTTCGCTTTTTTCTTGCCTTTCCCCTTGTTTGAACTCTATCATTTGTCCCAGTCCTGGATTTAAATTGACTGGTTTTTGCCCCACTTCCTGTGTGATTCCTCTCTGTCTTTGTCGTTCTGTTGCTGGTGGGTCCTGGCTCCTCAATGGCCATCGGACCCTGACTTGGATCCCGGGCTGCTGCATCCCACTGTTCAGTTCTGGGCTAGATCTACATGCGGCTGCATGTTGGCTTCTTCACTGACTCATAGCATTCGCGTGCACTCAACTTCTACACTCTGCAAAACCCAAGAGGATGTTTCTCCTTTTCAACCTCATCACCTTCTATGACACTTGAGTCAGTCTTTGGGAGCTACACAACATCCAGAGCCCCTACTAAATGGCTTTCTCTCTTTGTATATGAAGATAAGTTACATGCACAGCTCTTCTAACCAAGCATTAACTAAATTCCTGTTATTTCTAGAGTGCTACTTAGATAGAATGCTATAGCAGAAGAACCATTATTTCCTCCTTATGTCAGTTTACTGGGGGAAGCTGGCCGGATGTCCCCAGCCTAGACTTTCGGCTGAGCCCTAACAAGAGAAGCTGTTAGTGCAGCCCCAGACTCACATCCAAACATCTCCCAGGAAATATACGTACATTTTAAAAAGAAACTGGAATCTGTACACGAATGCTATTATTTTGACTATTAATTCTGACAAAGAGCAGCCTGTGAGTCTTGTTAACGTTCTAGTGTGTAACCTGACATATCCAACACAATTTCAAAAGACCAATCTCCAATGAATACAGGATGCTCTCTGTTGAATGTACATTGTGCTTAGCAAAGATTTTTCACAGCAGTGTCCAAAAGACAGGTCTTTCACGGGTGCCACTTCTGTTTCAAGCTGCAGACAGTAGGGGTAGATAAAAGTACACATCTGAGAGACAGCTGAAGGTTTTCCTTGGACACCAAGAGGCTCCACTGCTGGCACAGGACCAGATCTAAGCTGTCTAGGTTCCTTGTGAGCCTGCTCCAAGCCAGCGTATTTATTATCAAGGAGGAAGACTCGCCTGATGTTAGGTCACTGATGTTTCCCTAGCAGTGTTTTTTTTTTTTTTTAAATTTTTTTAAGTTTTATATTTTTGCTGAAAATGGCAAGAAAGTTATTGAATTAAGTTTGGTGAGGAAACTACAGAGAAATCGCCACCTTTCTTTAAGGGCAAAGTCCTGAAAATGTCTTACAGATTGGTAAAACTGGCTATACAGTTATTACTCTATTATCATAAAATGAATGATGCAGCTGAAAAGATAAATAGTGACACTATATCAGGGGACAATGGTATTTTGTTGAAGATTGGAACATTCTTACTGTTTTAATCTTTTTTTGGTTATGAGGGTAGGGATTTATTTATAAATGATTTTTTGGCTCACTGCTTATAAAATATCTGCATTCTGTTGGTACAACACACAAATCTTTTGTGGTGGTTTTGAGAAAACCCCAGACTTTTCAAGTCTGGGAACAGATGGAGCGCTAAACTCAACTGCATTTCACAACAGGGACATGTGTTACTATCTCACAGTCTGTTTTCACTTTATGTGAGATGTTCTACTCGCTAGTCAGCAGACTTATTAAACTTCTATGAGTATACAAGCTTTTGAAGTGGATGTGCTGCACAGTTATACAATTTAGGGAAACTCAGACTCAGCTATGCTCTTTAATAGTTTTTGGTCATTTTTAATTACCTTTAGGAAGTGTAACCATTTAAATTTGTTTTATGAGAAGGGCTCTGTAGAATTTGGGTCACAAGGTATTAACCTGCATAAGTCTACAAGAACTTGAAGTCAGATGCTTTGAAACACTAAAGTAAAATACTTCATTTAAATCCCAAAATTTCTCATTCTCATAGTGGGCTAACATCCACTGAATGAGAACTAGTTGGTTGTGTACGTGAGGCACTGTAGATACTCTGCATGTTTTTCAGTTTTAGCTGGTATTCATGAATATCAGCATTTGTTGTATAGTTATTCATGCTAAATATTCACAGAGCAATCTCAGAGGCTGGAGTTTAAAATCATTTCCCATTTAAAGAAAAATCAATCAATCACTCCTCCCTCCCTCCCTCTTTTTTCCCCCTCTCTTCTTCTACTTTCTCCTTCTTTTTTTACTCCTCAAATGATATAAACAATAAAGTACCAAATTTCATGAAAGTAAGGGTAACCTTCACCAAAGAGCTTAAGGTTATTGGGTCTGTTTCTCAGCCAAGGGTACTAAGTCAAACCTAAAATTTACCAATATGAAATCAAGAGTTAAATTATTTAATTTAAAATTATTGAACTTAATTAAATGGCTCATTATATTTTAACTTTGATTAACTAAGACCCTTACTACATGTAAAATGATTCATACATGTAATTGACTCCAACTGTTTTTAGAATGTATCTTTTCTATAAGAGTGCTTCTCAGCTAGTCCTCAGATATTGTCTGGATAAAGGAATCAGTCTTTGAGATGGTACTTTGTACATGTTTAACAACAATATGGAAATAATTATTAACATAGGATAAACTTAAGGATATTTGTCACTGGGTGTCTTTGAACCGAGTAAAATAGCATTTGAAATAGTGACATGTTGGCATAAATGTTTTGGTGTGTTCAAGGTCTTAATGAGTTTCTTCCATTTCACATTCCCAAGATTATGGCTTTCAAATCAAACTCCCTAATTGTGTCATTGCATCTCTTCTTTCCTTTATATTGCCCGTGGAAGGCTCTAAATGCCAGCTGTGAGCTGAAAAAGCTTTTTTTTGTTTGTTTGTTTGTTTTTTCATTAAATTTGTAGCACCAAGGATTCCAGAAGTGGACCTAGGTAAAATCCTAGCTTTTAGCCCTCAGCCAAATAAATATTTGTCTTCCTATGATTTTATTTCTCAAGAATGGACAAACTGGATGCTTTGTACATTTTTTTTTTAAAAGAATGGACCATGACTAAAGTTAGTAAGTAATTAAGTATAAGTCTAATAGAAGGTGCCAATTAAGGATAATGTAAAAATTTTCATGTTCGGGGGTGGCACACCAGGAGTTACATTAGAGAGTTGGGTCTTTGGTCACTTCACTATCTGTTGTATAAAAAGGAAAACGAGGTAGCTTCAGACCAGTGTTTCTCACAGTGTGGCTCTTGGATCAGCAGCAGTACCATCATCTGGAAACTTGGTAGAAATGCAAATATTGGAGCCCTTCTCTGATTGATTCTAAAGGGAGAGGGACAGGAGCTTAAAGGCGATGTCTTCATGCAGGTGGGCTTTTTAGTAACCCTTAGTCATAAAGCACAAACAGCCATTTGTTCCACCTATTCAACTGGTTGTCTGGAATTGGAAGAAATCTTGACAGTTGTATCTGTCCCATGCCTGGTATGGAAAGACTGCACTCCCATACAGCCATCCTAGTTGAAAATACACCTATTTTAAAAAGAGTCTATAGCTTTTAAAATAATTGACTCAAAATTTAATAGCCTTCTTCATCTGTAAATTCATCCCATGGCTCAATTAATGCAAACCATTCTCTTCTCCTATCTTTAGAACTTCAGAAATGGAAAATAGATGACTATCGTCTCCCTTTCCTTTGGATATTTGAAAAACATTTTTAAAAGAGGCCATTTGCCTTTTACACTTCATGCTTCTTCATGCTTTCCTCCCGTACAAGTTTATTTTTTTCACGACTTATTTCCCAACACATGTAACTCCATAGGAATTAACCTAGTTCTCCAATTGGAAACGTGTTGGAGCAAATTCCCCCTTTTGCAGGAGGACAGAAAATGACAGTCCTTTGGGTACAAAATTAGTTCCTTTTAATCTTCCCCCACGGTGCACCATTTTGTGCTCCAACTTGTATGGCCTGTAAACCTTGAGGAATTTTGTTTTCTTTGAACATTATCCAGCAAATCTCCTCTAATTAATTTAATCCCTATAGAGATATGCTTGTTGATCAGTATAAATCAAGGCCAAAAATATCAGTACTGCTTGGAAAGCTCTGCTTTTGGCAAGTAGAACCTTAATCTGAGTTGTTTAAAGCTCATACAGCAAAAATACTTAGGGAGGTTTGCCACCCACCCATCCCCCATTTTATAGGGACAACTAGCAGATGCAATACTCTTCATGTATGTACTCATCCCTTCTAACTTCCTTCTCCCAAGTGCTAATAAAAATAAAAATTTTTGAATTGCAGAAACAGTCTTAGACTTATCAGAAGACCAAGCACTCTGAGAGGTCACTTAATAGGACCACCTACTTATTGAAATTAATTTTTCTCTAAAGTATAACATGGCCAAATGTCTTATTTGTTTCATCCAGGGCTTCCAGACTTGAAGAAGCAATTGTTTTTCTAGATAATGGAGTTCCATGATTAACAATACATTTTGTCAGGAAAGTCTCCCTAATACACAAGTTCAATGCCTTCAGTCATAGCTCAGGATCATTGTCTCTGCCTTGTCTTCCTCATGCCTGAGAGTCCAGCAGTAAATCACCCCTGGCTTTTGTTTCTCTTCACTAAATTATCCTCATTTCTTTCATCATTTCCCACCTATCTTGGTTTCTAGCTTTCTGTATTTCCCTTATTTCTTTTTAAATTCTTTCTAAACTCTTCGTATTTTATTTTGACTTAGTATTTCAGTAGGATCAAGACAGTGCTGAGCTGAGTGGGTAGACGAATTGTCTAATGATTCCTGGGTGTATTTCTATTCTTATATCCAGAGTCACAAAATCATAGACTACTGTTATTCCTTTTTCCTTCTTCATGTACCTGCATGTGGATTCACTCTAGTCTATTTTATATGTTGGTGTATAAATAGAAAAACTTCTTATTGATTGATTTTAGCCATACAGGATTTGAAGTTACATTGTCAAGACATAATCCTTTTCTCAGACCAGTTATATCTGAAGTTGGTAAAACTTTTTCCTTAAAGGGCAAGACAGTAGATATTTTAGGTTTTGTGCGCCATGAGGACTCTGTTACAACTCCTCAGCTGTGCTCCTATAGCACAAAAGCAGCTATAGACAATATATAAACAAATGGGAGCAGCTGTGTTCCAATAAAACTTTATTTATGAACACTGTAAGATTTGAATTTGTATAATTTTCACATCACAAAATACTATTATTATTTTTTATTTTTTTCTGAACCATTTAAAAATGTGAAGAATATATATATTATATATATGTATATATGTATATATATATATTTTATATATGAATATATATGTATATATATTTTATATATGAATATATATTTTATATATGTATATATATATTTTATATATGAAGATATATATATATACATATATATGTATATTTATCTAGATAGATAGATAGATAGATAGATAGATAGATAGATATGTATGTATCAGCTTGTGGGCAGTATAAAAACAGAAAGTAGACTAGGTTTGGCCCTTGAGCTATGGTTTGTTGATCCTTGAATTATATGAAAAGGAGAGTTTTAAGTACTGAAAACATGTATTAAGCTACAGTATATCTCTACATCCAGGAGTGGTTGTTTTGGATGCTTTCATCTGAATTTATTGCTACAGTCATTTATGAATCAGACCCATTTCCACTATTTTCTAATATCTTTTCTTGCACAGATTTAATGCCACTACATTATATTTCTAACAGAATGCCTGGCAGGTATTCAAACAAGGTCAAGTGAATGAATGAATGAATGAATGAATAAATAAATGAATCAGAAAGGAGTTGGAGAGTAAGGAAGAAAGAGACTACCTGAATTGGAGACAATTGTATAATTGGTAAGGAAGAAAAATAAATGCAAGTAAGCTCTTGGAAAGAAGAGACAATCTGTTTACCCCTATCTCAGTACTTTTATATTTTGAACAACAACAAGAAAAGGTAAATTGAATATAATTCTGTTGCTCCTCTGCTTTTTCTTTGATATTGCCTCAGCTATGTGGGCAAATTTTAATTTTAAAATTTGCATCCATATTAGGGTACAAACACCTATGCTATTAAAAAAAACAAAAAAACAAAAAAGGTACCATCCTGTATAATGAAGTTATGATATATTCCTATATGTGGCTGATTCACTTAAGAATCTCGTGCTAAATAAAGGGAGGTTATTGGTTCAAATGGACCATGGACCCACTGCTTCAGCAGCAATACGCTGAACTTCAACTTATGAACAGCAGTCCAGCAAATGTTTACTCTTGATAAGAAGCTCCAAAAAAATAAAAATAAAACAAAAAATAAATAAATAAAATAACAAAAATCACCCACAAAAAAACAAACAAACAAAAAAGAAGCTCTAAGAAAGAGAATGTGGGTAAATCAAATAAATCCTCCCCTGTAACCGAAAATGTGCCTTAGAGCATATATATATATCCTTTGTACCATGGATACATGGTGTTGTCATGTGAGTAAAAGATGATGGATTTGTTTTAAAGTATGATTTATTCTGTCTAATGTTGGATGCAAAATCCATCCTAGCCAATGAAAATCATTTTTTAATTAATTAATCCATTTTGGGTATTTCAAATCTATATCATTATTGTGGCTACATTTATGCTCTTCTATGTGTGCAATAGCCTTCCTGGTCATTTTGATGTTGGAGAAACAATGCTGTTTTGAAAGCCATGATAACGTGTATCCCTGTGCTTTCTGTGGCTTCGTGCCTGTAAGGTATTAAGCAATACATTGGAAAAGTTTATTTAATTAAGAAAGAAAATAGAAAGCCCACCAGTTCAGAGATGCCTAAGGTGCTTTATATTCTAAGGAATGTGACCAGCTGGCTCTGGGAGGGTTTAGGCTCTTAAAGAGTGAAAGAACAATCCAATCCATATCCATTAGAACAACCTAATGAACTGTATTTCCACAGGCTTGACTTGGTCCAGTTAAATGAGGAACAAGCTAGCTAACAGATCCATCAGATAAGCTGGCTAAGGCCACTGCCTTATTCCACACAGAGGGAGATTTCATTGGAAAGAGGCCAGGTTTACCCTTTCAGTGCTTTTCAAATATGCTCTGTGGAACTCCAGTTCTATAAAATGCAACCAAATAAAGGGTTTTGTAATAAAGTCATTGAGGAGACCCCGTGAGATGCTGTCTGCCACTGGAGAGCCTGAGAGCGCGTTGACATATGAAGGGCTCTGAACTGTCCTGCATGAGATAGCTACTTGTGCTGGTACTTTGCTGTCCTCTGTGCTTTACGAGGCCAAAGCTAAGTAGTGCTTTGTGAACCTAATATGTTATTTCAACCCCAGAATTTTGGTTGTGGAAAATTCCTTGAGAAGATAAGATCAAACGTTAAAGAATATCTTTTAAAAATGCCTTTTCTCTGCTTAGAGGTGAAAAACTATATTCTTTTTCTGATTTTAAGTGATTATCAGCTTGTGTATTCTAAACTTGATTTTTTTTTTTAATGGCCTTTGAGGAATTGGCACTAGAGTAAAAAATAAAATACTATCCCTCCGAATTCTTTGAGTATTGCCAAACTGTCTCCATTTAACTGGGTCAGCCCTGAGTTAGGATAATTAACCCACAGTCTTAGTTATGCAACAACCATTGGGATCTTTGGTTATATTAAGGAATGTTGCCTAAATAATAGAAACAATTTTTGTTTACCTCCTTTTATAGGATGAATGGATGACACAAGGCAAGAAATGTTTTGAAATGATAGGGTGTAGCAACTCTCAAAAGATTACAGATCCTGGGCAAGCACAGGGATTGTCAACCTCAGCACTACAGACATTTTAGGACAGACAATTCTTTGTTGGGGGACTCTTCTGTGCATAGTAGGATGTTTAGCAGTATCATGGCTTCTAAATGCTAGTAGCATTCCCCAACTCCAGTAGTAACAATCACAAATGTCCTCAGGACACTGCTAAATGTCTCCTGGGAAGTAAAATTGTCCGCATCCGAGAACCACAGAACTGGCAGATCTGCTGTGGGGCCCCTTTGTTAGGTTGTCACCTGGCAGTTTTTTTTATTCCTGCAGGCGTTATGACTTGATCTTTAACCATTCTTGCATAGACCCTAATTCATTCATCTGGAAATGAACTCCAAAATATGACATTTTAGTTATGAGCTGCCTGCACACATTATTATGACATTCTTCATATTTGGTAGAGACCCTATTTCATTTTTATAAAATCCAAATGGTGTAGAAGGCCTCAATTTCTATTGTTCCTGGGGCAGAGTTTGAAATGAGAACAATTTAGGTGCCATGACTTCTAATATAGTAATTAAACTATAGGATAATATCTTTTAAAATTTTAGATGTATAAGACGAATGGGATACAATATGAAAGACTTTTTTGAGAGATGCCTGAATAATATGTGTAAATCTGTGATTTTTATAAGTGAATATTTATTTGCATGAAAAAATACATAAATATAATTTACTTTTTTTCATAAAGCTATTTTTTTTGTCAGATTAAAGAGAAGCAGTCTCTAAACACACTAAGAGCAGTGACAAATAAGATATTTTCAACACTGAACTTTTCACCCCAGATTCTTGGACCGATATCTTTATTTCTACTGAAAGGGATTCAAATGATTTAAAAAAAAATTCAAAACTGGGGACTAGCAATAAGAATTTATAGAATGAATGCTGCGAATCTATGAAGTTGGAGAGGTCATGTAGGTGCAGTTGAATTGCTTACAAGGCACTCCTTTTGTGTAATTTTTAAAAGTTAATCAGATTCATGTTATATTAATAACCTATGTGATGTTTAAATTAGCTTTGTTGACATTTTACATTTCACTCTTTTCCTCTCTTGGTTATTTCCACCTTCCACTTTTATCTCTTATTATTCAGATAAGAACACTAAGGGAAGGGAACAATTCAATAATAAATCCACTGGACAAGCACGGTTTTTTGTTTTTCACACAAAAGTATGCACACACAACAAGATAAAGAAAAAGAAAGAGAAAAGGGAGAGGAAGGGAGCTCAAAAAACAAGAGTTACTAAAAATACTTACAACTAGAAGCGTGCCTTACAGTAGAATCATTTGTACCTATTTTATTACAACAAATTAAATAAGGAAAAGAGAGCACTAAGCACTAACAAGAGAAATTGTAAGATACTGAAGCCCACTGCATTCCATGGGGCCAGACACTAGGATGGCTTGTGGTGAGAAGCTCCGGGTCCCCTGGAGGCTTGGGTGGCGTGTCCGCATCATGAATCCATTTATTCCTCTTGCAGGGAAAGCTGAGAAAAACCAAGCTCAGGTGCTCTTTGGATATAAGTTGTCAGGTGTGTGGGCATGTTGTGGCAGTCATCATTTGGAATTTAATTCCTTCGCTAAATCATTAGGATTGGTCCTGAGGATGACAGTACAAAGTCACAGATCTTGAGAGGCAGACCCATATTTTGCCTTTTGCTCATGCTGGGACCTTGGGCATCTCCTTTTATTCACTTGACATTTTGCAAGATGCTGTGGGAAGTACAAAGATACTCAACCCATAGGCCTGTCCTTTAGGAGCTCATAATCCATTAAACCCTCTAGGATAAAAAGTCAAGAGAGAACCATCTTTTCTTGAAAGTCACGTTCAGGAGGCAGCCATGATGATTTACTGCTCTTTGCATTTAGAGCATTTGGTCTTGCCAATATTTAGGCTGAGAACAAAGAATGACTAAAGCATTATTTTAATTCATTGATTTTGTGTGCCTGCTTCCTAATTAGCAAGCAAAAATATTAAAGACAGGATTACAATTTGTAAACCTTTTCATTAGTCTTAATATATTATTTTGAAATAACCTGTTAAATATATGTTCAATATATTGAGATGGTCTGTTGAATACGAGTATATATGCAGTGTACTGGATAATCTCTCCCCTCTACTGAACTATTAACTTATCAAGGGCAGGGTATATGTATTATTCATCATTGGAATTTTAGTGTCCTAGCACATCGTAGGAACTCAATAAAGGCTGACTGAACCAAGCTTAGAAATGTGATATATGATCTTAAGATCAGTGGAATGCATATCTGTTTGTGATTTTTAAAACAGTGGGGTCAGGTTAAATACATTTACTGTTTACAAAATGTCACATTCTCACTGCCCAAGTGATAGCTGAGGTGGCTCTTGTCAGAATATCTAAAAAAGTAGCACTCCAGAGGTGCCAAGGAACAAATATAATTTTGTTCCCTTGAACACTTCATTCTTGCCTGGAGAGACTGTGGTTGGCTCGTCCTGTCACTCTTTCATTCTGCCATGCAAGAAAAGAAACCTCAGTGTCTGTTTTTATTCATTTCCACCTGATCTTGTTTCCGAAGGGATCTGAGTTGAAAAACCAGTAAGAATTATGCACCTAGTCACCATGCTGACCTGAGTCTGCGGGTCCCTTTGCCAGGTCTTATTATAAGAAATTGTGCTCTGAGCTGGTTTTCCAACTTCAGTTGCTAGCAACATGTCAGGTAAATAATAAACGGAGGAATATATGTATTTCTTATGTGCTGTGGAGGCTTACTCTGAATAAATAATAAAGCATTCAGTGGACAGCAAGAGTTTATGAAGGATTGTTCCCATCAAGCTTTCCAGACCATCCCGTACATATCAAAATAGTTTAACCCAAGCAGTTTCTTTTGTCATGAATTGTTCCTCCCTATCCCTTTGGGTGGAAGAAATCATGGGGGTAAAATGTGGTTTCTACCAGTAAATTCAGAAAATGCTGACAAATGGCAAGGAATTCAAGGAGACAGGATCAAAAACTCTGTTACTCGGTAATGGTTGCATTGTGATGCTCAAAAACTTTCTTCAGTTTGTGCCTTTTGAGATGAAATAGACAAAAAAAATTCACTTCAACGAAACCTGAATTCTCTCAAATCTTGAATCATCAGTTTGACCTTCCAAATACTACATACGTGTGTCGATGCGTGTGTGTTTCATTCATACATTTAAGTACCGTGAAGCCATGTGGGACTTAGTTCAAATAAACATTTGAACTTGGTTTTAACACTGATAACTTTCTAAAGCAGGGGTTGGCAATATTTTTCTGTAAAGGGTCAAACAGTAAATATTTTTGGCTGTGTGGGCCATCCTATCTTTGTTGCACTTATTCAATAATATCCTCAATCAAGCAAAACAAACAGGTATGGCTCTCTTCAAATAACCCTTTATTTACAAAAACTCCTGGCAGCCCACAGGCATACAGTTTACTGATCCCTCATCTAAGAAAATGCAAAGTGGATAATATGGGGAAGAAGCCACTTTTCTGTACAGCAGCCAGTCATCTTTGTGTAAACACATTTATAAGCAAATTCAACTTAAAGGGATATTTAAATTCCTTGAGTACCAGACATTTTCCCCCAGGCCCCGTATGAATCTGTTGTCATTACCAAATAAGAAAATAATGTTTTTGTCACCATGAAACATTGCCCTCCCCTTCACATTGTTCCCCTTAGCATATCCTTCTCTTTTACTTAACTGCTTGGTGATAAACCTCGCTGATGAGAAGGCCCAAAGATGTGCTGCCAGAATGACTTAGCATCCTCAAACCCCTGCCTGCAGCTCTTGAAAAAAGCTCCCCAGCTCGGCTGGCCGCTTGGCCTGGCTCTCTGTTCCTGTGGGTTAGAGTGAGTATCATGTTTCTAATGGATTAGCTGACTACTGGGAATGCAGGAGGGTTTTTAAAGTCTCTTAACTTCTAAATGCAGCACGTAAATGGAGTCCTATGAATATTTAATTTGAGTACAAGACCCTAAGTTCTTTGCAATTAGTTTAGCTGTTGCTTTCAGTAGAGAGAGTATTTCCTTTGAGTGTTTTAGGATTCAGCGTGTACTCTGCTTTCTTCATTTCGGAACTTTCCATGTGCTGGGTCATGACCACTTTTATAAAATGTTCAGGACCTATTTCATTTTGGGTACATCTAACATATGCCTTTTCTTAGTCATTAGGGAAGAGATGGAATTTTCAAATACGATATGTCTTATGTGTTCCATTAATAACCTTCCGGGTGGATCTCCACAGAACCCAGGACTCAGGTCTGCTTAATGGACTAGCAGCCTCTGGTGTGAAATTCACCTGCTTACCTTTACAATCAAATGAGCGGTTTATCAGAAACACGTTCTGGCTTAAAATTCCAGATGATCTCCTTTTGTCTCTTGATACAAAAATACTAGAAAAATGCTCTGGTACATAGTAGGCTCTCAAAAATTGCTTGGTTGAATACATTCAAGGTTCTAATCCTAGTTCTTTCTCTAACAGTATAGCCTTGAGTAGGACTCTACCTTTCTGAGTAAGAGCTTTCTCATTTATAACACAAGAGATTTTTTATAAGGTAATTTTAGATCCGTTATGGCTCTTAAATTTGATGCTTCTCTGGGCTCGACACTTTGCTAGGTACTGAAATGCCTATAAATTATTAGAACTCCCTGACTTCTAGGAAGCATAACATTAATTAGGAAGGGAACGGGAACACATAAAATAGCTAGGAAAAAAAAAAATGCATCAGATAATCAAGAGTACGTAGTGTTGTCTTCAGAAGACACATTGTCATTGTGATTGTGGGAAGAGTTGATGGGACAGGAGAATTACAAGTGAGTCACTAATAAACAATTCAGGCTGCTAAAAAGATGAAAGGGGAAATTTCCAAGAGCATTAAGGAGAGAAAAAAACAAAAAGCTATTAAAAGAACATAAGGAAACCAGGAAAGAACATGGTGTGTACTAAGAAAAATTGGGATTTGGCAATCCTGCATTTTAACTCTTTATTGATCAGAATTGTTATGCTGACTCTTTTTCCCTTTTTTGGGCTCTTTCCTCCTTCCTTTTGACAATGATCTCCTTTTTTTTTTTTTTAATTTCAAAATGAATATGGTGCAAATATCCTTCAGGTTATCATTCACCACATAGTTTTTGTATTAGTTTCATGTGTACAAAACAATGTAATAGTTAGACATTTACACCCCTCACAAAGTGATAAACCCTCCTCCCCAAACTACTTTTTTAATCTCCTATTCCATGCATGAACTCAGCACTTAATTGCTGTTTCTTTCCACTGTTGCAATAGCTCTTTAGAAAACTTTGTTTATTTCAGTTAAAATTGACATTCAATGTTATTTTATATTAGCTTCAGATGTACAGCATGGTGGTGAAAACATTATGTAATTTATGCAGTGATTTTCCTGATAAGTCTCGCACCCGCCTGGCACTATACATAGTTGTTGCAACTTAATTTTCTATGCCATAATAGCTTCTTTGCAGTCTCCCTGTCTCCAGTTTGCCCCAGTTTTAAATGCACATCTAAAATTTCCAAAATGCAAGTCTGGCCATGGCCTTGCAGTTGCATCTCAACACCTGAAGGCACAGGGTAAGCACTTTGCATGGCATTGCCATCCCTTTAAGCCATGTACAGCCTCAAGTTCCATCTTGGCTCCCCCTCACCTGTGCATCAATGAAGGCTGATTTCTCACTATTCTCTAAACCTGCCTGGTTGCTCCCCACACTATCCAACTAAGTCCTGTATCATCTTTTCCGAATTTCCTCCTTCCGCAGCAGAGTTCATTATTCCCAATCTTGGCCAAATAAAGTCATGCACTGACTTTATTTGGTTGCAATACCTGGTTGGTGATTCCATAGAGGGAAGTTTGGACCTTTTCGTTTTTGAATTCTAAGAGCCCCAGCATAATCTTCAGAACATAGCAGTGTACAATGAATGTTGACTAAATACCCAGTCCTCCACACTAAGGTACAAAGTTTGAGAAGGAGCTCCGCTTCTTTCCTCTCTGAATAGAAGTTTTCTATTTCTTCACAAAGTTATAGCCTGGTTTCGTTGATTTATCACACCAGTTGGCTTTCTATTTCATTTGAATCTCATTTTGAGTCTATCTTTTCTCTTGTCTATCTGCTAATGTCTGTTTAGCCCCATTATTAATCTTGTGAATGAATGTTCTAATGTATTCAACATATGATGTCTTAACAATTTTCTGTAATTTGTACCATCACCATCTGCTATCCTGTGGTGGTGGATTTTGGATAATATTGTGGTTTCCATTTGTGGGGGAGTCTTCACGGATGATAGCAATGCTGTACTTCTCTTTCATAATGTACTCGCCACAACGACAGGACAACTTTAGACCTTCCGTGGCAACATCTGTAGAGAAGTAAATCCTTTTATATGTGAAAGCATCTGTTTCCCATACATCTCTAAATTGTTAGGGCATGCATTTCCTAGTATCTTTGTTTAGCACAAATAAATCTATTTTCCACAGGGTAGTTGAAGATATATGAATATACCACATATATACATACCCTTTACATGCTTAAAATATGAATAGATATTAAAAACAATTTGCACCCAAGATTTATTCCAAGTTTACAACCATTTGATGCACTTCGGTAGAATTTTTAAATCGGTAAAATACATATTTTGCCTCTTTTTTTTTTAAAACTGTATTTTTATTTTACTAAACTTTTTATTTACTTTTAGTTGTAAAAGAAATCATAATTACAGTGACTAGATCCCCACCTAGTCCTTGGTCTCCAACTTGGTCCACCTCACACAGTTACATCACTTTGGTATGTATGCTTTTAGATATTTTTCTAAGCATTTATATGGATATAGATATATAGGTATATACACACTCGTAAGTGTTTTTATAATATGTACACACACACATACACACACACACACACCTTACAGCTTGCTTTTAACAATTAACAGTATATCAGTAAATACAAATTTATATGATTTCCTGTAAAACTACCACATATATTCAATGTGTATAGTGGAGACATTTGGCAGAGAGCAACCAAAACTCCTTTAACTGTGGCCTCAACAGTGTAGACATATGTCATTTCACTTACAAAAAAACCCTGAAATTAGGTATTTCCAGGACTAATTTAACAACTCAGCAATATTGTCCAGGGACCCAAATTCTTTTTGTCTTTCTTAACCATCCTCACACATCAACTTTTTCCTTCATGCCTTCTGACTACTTCATTCTAGGCATGAGTTCATACTGCATTTAAAAGCAAGTGCAAGAAGACTGGAACATGGCTGGCCGAGTGACATGTTGGTTAAGAGTTGGCTTGGGACACTAGCTCTGAGAAGCAGGACCCTGGTTCGGATCCCACATTAGGGCCAGTGACGCTGCGCCCTCTACATCTCAGATGGTGAACAACAGCTCGACCTGCAGCTGGGCTGCTGTGAGTCGCCAGCGATGGTGTAGGCTGCAGAGGAGCTGCAGTGGGCTGCCTTAAAGCTACCGAGTGGCTGGCAACCAGCAGAAGCTGCCAAGAGCCTCCGTGAGCATCCGTCCAGTGGCAGACGACCGATCTGCCTCACCCAGGAAAAGCACAATATTCACAATACCAACACAGTCCAGTGAAAACGACGTCCTCCACCACTAGACTGAAGAACAAAAGGATAGCAACTTGTCTGTTCCCCTTCCCCGATTCCCCAGCGCTCTTGCCCTCCCCCAATTCTCCAATAAAATCTTAAAAAAAAAAAAAAAAAAAAAAGACCAGGACAAAATAGCTTTCCTTTTATCAGGAAACCCAGTACCCTTCAACACACTTCCCACTTTATGCATGGTAACTGGGGCAGTTCCACACCGGCTACAAAGGAAAAGGAGGGTGGGAACACGAAAGTTCAGCAAAGGGGAACCAAATGGTTATCACTGGCTTAGACCTATAGTGATCTATCATTGAGATTTCACACATATAATAGTTACAAATGAAACCGTTTTGTTTATAAGAAAGAAGAAAGGGATGGTTGATGGATGGACAGCTAACAGTCTGCTGTAGAATGTAGTGATTTAATTTTCCATGTTCATTAACATTTAGATGACATCTACTCTTTGTTCTTAAAAACAGCTCTGCATTAAAAATTATTGTCCATGTTTCCTTGTTCATTTGTAAGTTTGTTTCTTTTATGGAAATGCAAGAACAGAAATTAATGCCGTAGGATATGACATATTTTAGTTTTACTTTAAACTGCCAAACTGCTGTCTAAAAGGATTGTAACATTTTATACTTCTTCCAGCAGTATATGGAAATAATCTGTTTCACATGCCAGGCTGGATTACCTAAGTGACGGTCCAAGCCTCTTTCTTTGTTCTTAGTTGTTCCCAGTAGCTGAGGGTATGCCAAGATCCGTTTCAATGCAGATATTTTCTCATTTGCTTGAAGTGTAGGAGTCACTCACTCGTGTCTGGATTTCTTTCAGAGGGAATTTCACTGTGTGTAGCTGTAGATTAAGAGTATCTATGGGGGGAAGTGAACTCAGGTCTTCCATGCTACCATCTTGGACCAGAACTCCAAAAGGATTTTCAGAGTGACAGAGGCTGAGCAGTATCACACCATACTTGAGGAATCTTCTGACCTTCAGTAGGGGAGAGGAGGCCAATTCTTCACATATCTTTTTTTTTTTTTTTTTAGTTTTTGTGTTTACACACAAAATTTGTTCTTTAATGCATCAGATTTTTTTAAATGGTGGAATACAATGTTTTTACTTTTATCACAGAAAATTATTATGAAAAAAGTAAACAATTGTCTCTCTACTAGTTATTCAATATCAAATTATTTTTCATTAGGATTTGAAATACCATCTTTGTCATAATCTCGATTCTCATGAATAAATGGGCCTATTCAAGCTCTATATAATCTGTTTATCTATGTTTGTGCCTCTATCATAATTTTTTTTAATTAGTCATCTTTTATCATGTTATATTTGATAGGAAAAGTGTCCACTCATGATTTCATTTCAATATTGCTTGAATATTCTTCTATGTTTTCTCCTCCGTATGAGTATTATAGTCATTTGTCAAGATCTATTTAACGTATTTTAATTTTATCTTATAAAGGCATTATATACTTCCTGATATATTTTATTCCTTACAATTTTCTACTTTTCATTGGTATTGTAAATAGATTCATTTTCTTATTAAGTTTTCTGATTGGATATGGGATATATATATTTATTATATATATTTATGTAATTTGACTGAATCCATCCACTTTGCTGAAATTTCTTCATATGTCTCTAATATTAAAGTTTATCCCTGTGGAGATAGATATGTTATCTTGACTAAACGGTAGTTTTATCTTTTACTTCTATAATTTTTTTCTTGTTTTATTGGATTGGTTAGCATATCCAATTCAGTAATGAAGTAAGAGTATTAGAATCATTATGTAATCCCTGAATAAAATGGGATTATTTATAATATTTAGCCATAATATATGAGTTTTCTTTTCTTTTTCTTGTAGATCTCATTGATTAAGTGAAGTATGTTTTAATCAATGATATCTTTCCTACTAATCATGATTTGCTTAGAGTTTCTTACCGGTAAAGATGCTACATATTTTTCTCATTCAGGTATTGAGTAATGCTAATAATAAACAACAAAAATAATAAAGATTGGAATGCATTGACCTTTTTAAGCCATCCACTGTTCTAGGTGCTTTAAATGCATTTTCTCATTCATTTCTCAAACAGCCATTTTACTTGTGGAGAAACTGGGGTACAAAACTGTCATATGACTTGCTTGCTGAAAGTTACCTGATTGGAAATAGATAGATTGTGCTAGGTAGACTCAGTCATTCTAAAACTCGTATTCTCTCTTGAAGTGTTCTTTAAGAATACAGCTAGGTTAATGTGTGAACATTTAGTTTAGTAGTTTTGAATTTATGTTCATAAGTGAATTGGATTCCAACTGCCTACAGACCAATCCATGTAATGTGCAGACTAGTTTTTTTCATCTTCTACCTTTTGTAGGGTTGTGTATATATGGCTATAATTGGGATAGATAGTATATGGGATAGATAGTATGTTTGTTAAATGTTTGATGAATCCCATACCTAAATCTATTTGAGTCCAGTACCACTCTCCAAAGTAGAGCTTGACTTTCTTACATTTCCTTGTAGAGTCAATAATGGTATATATGTTATATATTTCCCAAAGAATATTGTGTATTTAATATATTGGCTTCAAGTTAAACATAAATTTCTCTTTTTTTCCTTCCCTTCCTTTTATTTTTATTAAAACACCCTCTGTATCTATAATTATTTGACCTTCTTTTTTCCCCAAATTTATCTTCTTTATGTCCTTTTTTTCCCCTCAAGTTGATTTCTTTCAGCCCTCTCTCTAGAACAGGTGTCAGCAAACTTTTGAGATGGAAGAGCCAATCCTGACCCTCACAACAATTTAAAAATTATCGGAGAGCCATAAAACAAATGAAATCACCAATATGTGAATAATATCCTTAAAATTTTTTATAAATGAAACCATGATAGTTTTATTTTAAGTTTCAATTTTACTTCAGAGCCACATGTATGTACCCAAAGAGCCACATGTGGCTCATGAGCCACAGTTTGCTGACCCCTGCTCTAGAAGATCACAATTTCAAAAGATTTTTTTTTCTTTGTTTTAATGAGGTTCTTAGAAAACTGACTTTCAACTTCATTAAATTCTACTTTCTATTAGGTGTGTTTTTCATAATTTTTCTTTCATTAATTTCTTCTATTTTCTTTAGTTTTATTTCCTTGACTTTTGCATGAGAGAAATCTTAGTGTTCATTTCCATTTCTTTCCATTGTAGCCCTGAGAATGACTTATAGCACCTATTTCTTTTTAGTCAATGATATTATCTTATTAGAAAATATACATTCTGTTTCTGGAGCATAAAGTATTTGGATGTGTATATATGTGTGTTTGTTAGTCTTGCCTCTTTATTATTATATTTAAATTCTCTATAGCACTGTTTTTTGTTGTTTATTTTTTTATTTATTTTATCTGTCAATTCTTTAGAGAGGCAAGATAAAATTTTCTACTCTAGCTGTACATTTATCTACTTTTTTGTATTTTCTTTTTGCTTTAAAAATGAATTTCTATTAGGGCTGGCCGAGTGGCTTGGTGGTTAAGCGCTGGCTTGGGAAGGCAGCGGCCCCAGTTCGGTCCCACATAAGAGGGCCAGTGACACTGCCCTCAAAAAAAAACAACAAAAAAACAACAATGAATTTCTATTATATTGTATGCTGAAAGTTTTTGAGATTCCATGTTTTGGGTGGATTATTCCTTGATTTACATGAAATATCAATTTTTCCACTTCATTGCTTTTAACCTATCAGCCATGGTTCCCTGAGTATCAATTTTTATATTTTTTGAGTTTTAAGTGTCATTTTCTCTGCTGGCTTTTAGAAAATATTTAGTGATTTATATTTGCTTTTATTTTCCATTTTTTTATTGTGGTAAAATACTTGTAAAAGTTACCATCATAACTATCATTAGATGTACAGCTCAGTGACATTAAGTACATTCATACTTTTGTGTCTAGCTTATATTTCTTAGCATAATATCATTAAAGTCTATATACATTTTAATATATGTGAGAAGTTTCTTTATTTTTAAGGCTAAATAATATTCTATTGCATGTGTAAACCACATTTTGCTTATCTATTCATCTATTGATGACACTTGGCTGCTTCCACATTTTAGCTGTTACAAATAATGCTGCTGTGAACATGGGAGTGCAAATATTTCTTTGAGACCTTACTTTCAATGATTTGGGGTATATTTCCAAATGTGGAATTGCTGGATCATAAGGTTATTCTACTTTTAATTTTTTGAAAAACTGCCATACTGTTTTCCGTAGCAGCTGTACCATTTTACATTCCCACCAATACACAAGGGTATCAATTTCTACACATTCTTATTAAAACTTGTTCTTTTTTTTAAAATAGTAACATCCTAATGGGTGTGAAGTAATATCTTTGTATAGCTCTGATTTGCATTTCAGTTGGGGTTTCATTTTTGTTCTTTAGATTTCCTATGAGTTCTTCAGTGAATGCTGCATTTACTTACCTGCATCTCCTATAGACAGATATATAGATGTCTCATTGCTGAGGAAGGTGTACATCAGCTTATTTCCAGTGACAGTAAAAAAGGAGTAGAAGGCGCTGAAAAGCTTAGCAGACAACAGCCACTCTCCTGGCAATAGACCTTTCCACTTTTTTTGAGTGTTACCAGACACCAGGTTCTGCCTTGCCTTTTTTGAAGCAAGCATCCACCCTCTCCTCAAATGCCATTTCCTTCATTCATTCAATACATATTCAGTAAGAACCCATTGTATTCTATACACTGTTTTAGGAGGTGGGAATATCATAGTGAACAAAGCTGGTAAACCCCATGCCTTCATGAAGCTTACATTCTAGTGAGGAGGGACAGATAATAAATAAAGAAAAAGTAAATGTATACTATGCCAGCTGGAGATAAATGGTTTGGAGAAAGTAAAAAGGTTATATTTGTTCTCTATTTCTGTGTAACAAATGACCACTAACTAGTAGCTTGAAATGGGACAAATGTATTATCTCGCAGTTTCTTTTGGTCAGGAGTCTACATGGCCTCTCTGCTTGTGATTTTACATGGCTGAAATCAGGATGTCTACCAGGGCTGCTATCACATCTCAAGTGTGGGGGTCCTCTTTCAAGCTCATTCAGATTGTTGGATGAGTTCAGCTCCTTGCATTTACAGGACTAAAATCCCTGTTTCCCTACTGTATGTCTACCAAGGGGCTATTCTCAACTCTGAGAAACCACCCACTGTTTCCTCCCATGTGGTCCTATTCACAACATAGTAGTTACTTCTTCAAGATCATCAGGAGAATCTGTTTTCTAGTGTGAAACTCTGACTTCCTCTATCTCTGGCCTGTAGAACCAGATTTAAAAGACTCATGATTAGGTAAGGTCCATCCAGATAATCATCCTTTGGTAAACTCAACGGTGCCATATAACATAACCTAATCAGAGAGCTAAAATCCATCATTTTCACAATCTTGGGGATTATGCAAGGCATGTACACCAGGAGGTGGGGAGCTTGAACACCATTTTAGAATTCTGTCTGCCACACAGCAGAAGGGGATATATAGTACAGAAATAGAATAAGCATGGTGCCATTTTATATAGGATAGCCACCCTGGCAGCCACCCTGGCAAGTGATATTTAAACACAGCTATAAGATTTCTACGGGGAAGAATTTTCTCCAGGATGAAGGAATAACAAGTGCCAAGTCCCTGAGGCAAGAGCATGCTGCATATGTGTCAGAGACAGCAGACAGGCCAGTATGGATAGAACACAGTGATTAAGGGAGAGAGAAGGAACAGAAACCATCAGTGTAGGAGGCTCCGATCTGATAAGGTCTTGAAAGCCACCCTAAGAACTGGGGCTATTACTTCAAACTGTTGTTTTTTGTGTATGTAAAATCACACCTTAAATTCTGATTTTGAGTTGAGATGCATTTAGAAAAACATATGTGCACACCAAACATGAGTACTGGTTGATAGTTTGGAATGACAGGTTCACAGTTATTGGTGGAAGTCTCAAGGTGCTGGGGGTGGGGAACGAGGAAGTTTACAAGCTCAGTGTTCATAATGATTAACCAAAATTGTACATTTTCCTGTGATGGAGATTCTGGAGGGAATAAAAATATCAGAACACACACACACACACACACACACACACACACACATCACATTAGTGATATTTTCAGTTAGACCAAATATATGCCACTTTTTAATTTAGAAACTATTTGTTTTAGAGCCAGCTGAGTGGCGCTATGGTTAAGAGCTGGCTTCGGACGCCAGTGGCCCCAGTTCGGATCCCACAAATGAGGGACAGTGACACTGCCTTCTCCAGCTAACAACAGCTCCACATGGAGCTGGGCTGCTGTGAGTCCCCGGGTCGGCATAGCTGTAGCCCATGCTGCAGTGGGCTGCCATAGGCTACAGTGAGTGGCCGGCAGCCAGCGTGAGCAGCTGGCAGCCAGCGTGAGCTGCCAATAGCCGCAGTGAGCGACATCCAGAGGCCAGCGACCGATCTTGTTATCCGGGAAGAGCACAATGACGATACCAACATGGGCCATTGAAGCAACGTCCTCTGCAACTAGACTGAAGAACAAAAAGACAGCAACTTGTCTGTTCCCCTCCCCCAAATCCCCAATAAAATCTTTTTTTTAAAAAAATATTTGTTTTAACTTATATAAACAAACTTGCATGTTTTCCCTAATCTTAACCATGATTTGCTGAAGATGTGTGTATTTTTTTTTTAATTTATAGATTTGATGCTACAAAGTCGTGACTTCCTATGTGACCGGAAATGTGAGATTAGCTTCTTTCATTGGGCCACATGTTTCCTTTATGACTGCAAAATGTAATCTGCTTATCTACTTAGGCATCCCAAAGAAGAATAAAAACTAAAAATCTTCAAAATCAATTTAGCAAATCAAAGCTTCTGCCTGCAAGGGTTACTGATGTGTATGAATAACCTGCAAACCCCTTTGCAATATTGGCATTTTTCTGACTATGGAGATACAGGTAATCTCCATCCATCTTTCCTATTCACACAGCAACTTTCAAAGTAATGTGCTGAATTTACAGACATTTCTCAGACACTTACCTGGGTGTTTCAATGCTGCTTCAAGATCTGACAATTCCTTTTTCTCTTATAATTTTCTGCCAAATCCCCTGGTTGCCAACAGAGACTCCATCTGCTACATGTGCAGTGACTGAGGATCACCAAAACTCCTCTGTCAGTTTTATTTCAACATCCAAACATTTGGTAGTTTATTTTTGAAACAGTTTTCCACTCAAAAGCTCCTCATTTAAGCTCGAGCATCCCTCATGTTAATATCTGCAGCTTTGATGCGGAAGTTCTAGAAGCAGCATTTTCTTACTTGCCTTTCATTGGCCAGTAGTGTACTTGCAGAGGGACAATTTCCTTCAATCTGGATACCTTCCTTATTATGTCAGTGGAAACTGTGGATATTGGGAGTGATAATCGATTGGTCAGGGGTCAAAGAATTAGAAAAAAAATGGCTCCCCAATCATGTGCCACAGAACATCAGTAAAGAAGCCACCACAACAGGCTTCTCAGTATAGTCACTGTCTAATCTCAGACAGCAGTTTGTTCCTTATGTGGGAGGGAGGAAGCAAGAGAAGGATGGAGGGAGGAAGGGAGGGAGAGAGAGAGAGGAAACTCTCTGGTGTCTCTCCTTATAAAGGCACAAATCCCATCTTGAGGGCCCCATCCTCATAAACTCATCCAAACCTGATATCTCCCAAAGATCCTATCTCCAAATACTATCTCATGGTGGGGTTAGAGCTTCAAAATATGAATTGGGCATGAGGGGACAGAACAATTCAGTACAGAAAAGTCCTGTACTTGAAAATTGACTTTTCCCTTTAGGTGACCCCAAATCTTTATTCATAGCTTGCTGATTATTTTTATTTTTTCATTTATTTTGACTTGGTTCCTTAGAAATATCCAGTAAAATAATTCCAACCATTTGCTTTTGGTTTGGTGCATAGTCAAAAATATGCTTCTTTAACGTACAATTTTGTAACTTTATGTTTAGATTTATCCATCTTTGTTTCTGGAGAGTATTTCCAGTTGGATATTCTGTAGGTATAAGGAGCAAAATACTGATAGATATATTAATTTTTCCACAAAAATACTTTTTTCCTCTTCCCTATCAATCTCATCAATACCACTGTTTTACAGACCTGCCATCTTGGTGATCTTTTTCTCCCTCTGATTTTCCAAATCAATTGTTTTCTGCAATCTCATAAAGAAACAGAGTAACTGATTCAAAGTATTTTCTTCTAGTGAATTCTGTTTTCATGCATCATTCTAGTTGTTGGGAAAAGTACAGAGATAAATACAAAAGTTGACAGTCTAAAACAGGGTTCAGCAAACTACTGCAAGCCAAATCCTGGCCACTGCCTGTTTTTGCAAATGAAACTTTGTTGGCATTCAGCCATGCCCATTCTTTTACAGATTGTCTATAGCTACTTTTGCCCTATAATGGCAGAGTTGAATAATTGCTCCCAAGATTATATGGGCCTCAAAGACTAAAATATTTACTGTCTGGCCCTTTACAGAAAAAGTTTTACCACACCCGGATCTAAAAGATGGTGGTGTGTGTGTGTGTGTGTGTGTGTGTGTGTGTGTGTGTGAGAGAGAGAGAGAGAGAGAGAGAGAGAGAGAGAGAGAGAGAGAGAGAGAGAGAAGAGAGAGAGAGAAATATATAAACACATATTCAAACACTCTTGAACTTAGGTATACCACACACACACACACACACACACACACACACACACACACACACACACAAATCGATGTTAAAAAAATGTGTGATAATAAAGATGAAAAAGCTGTTAATATATGCTGAAGGCCTACAAATTGGGTAAGACTTCACAGAATAGTTCGCGTTTCAGTAGAACGTTTGAAAATTAGTGTAATTTTGTTAACAAGAGGTTATTACAGGCAGTATTTTAAAAATAAACACTAAGTATATACTGATATATTCAAATAGATGGAAAGTTTACTTAGGATGAGCACCTGTCAGTTACCTGTGCCTCCTCTACGATCTAACATAGCACCTTCCACAAAGTAAGTTAACGATAGATACCTGTTACTTAATTAAATGACGAAATAATGTGTAAAAAAATGCAGGATGAAATTCTGCAGCATGAACTGTAACAATGTTGAAACGACATAATTTCTGGCAGGATTTCCTGGAGAGGATGCATTTTGGTCATTGCAATGGAAACTATATAGTGGATAGGAAGGTTTTTAGGTGATGATGACCGTTTTTTTTGTTTGTTTGTTTGTTTTTCACTAAGTTTTAATCATTATTCTAGCCTTAATTCTTTGACACCCAGTTCAGTTTTCAATCTCTGATGATTTTTTCATGGCAGGTAGAGAGTACATTGTGCTCCTTAAAATGAAAACTCACCATCATCTGTGCCCTTTGAAGTAGGAACTCAATAAGAGCTACTAATATTAGAATGAGCTTGATGCCAAGGGCAAACCACTCCTGGTTCTTGGCCATGCTTTGCAGCATGGAAACAGTAATTTTATAGAATTTTCCACTAATAGGTTGCTCCTATGTCTTTAGCCAATGGGAATTTAAAATTTTTTGGGGTACTGGGCCTAATTGAATTAGCTCATCACCTTAAGCTTATACTAATATCTTTGGTAATAGCCTTAAGCCTTCTGCTTTTCAACTCAGTCCATTTGCATGGTTTTAGTTACTGATCATTCAACGTCTCCAGCCATGAGTTTTCTGCCAATTGCCAAGTTCACAGTCCTCCACATAGTAGACACAAAGACATCTCAGCTTTGATGTATTCAAAATTAAGTTTATTATCTTTTACACTGTTCTACCTCATAATGATGATCATCTTTCTGTGCTCCCTGGCAGCCCCTTCTAAATATATCTCAAATATATCTACTTTCACTGAACCTTGATTGAGGCCACCATCACCTCTCGTCTGCACCCCTGAATGCCTTTCCTAAAATCAAACCCCCACGCTTTGCTCTGACCCTGCCCTAATCTTTTTTCCAGGGACTTCCAGAATATCTGCTATTAAATGTAAATATAATCACTCACCCACCTGAGTGAAATATTTCACTAGTTACCTTTCCTTAGTCCTTGAGTACAGGTTTAAACTCCTAAAACCCTTCTGGACATTTGCCTCCCTACCTCTCCAGATATTCCCCATCCCAGTTCCTTGAGCCTGTCTCCTGAAAAACAACCCTCAGGGCACTGATCTGTCCCTTAACTCTGGACCCAATGACCTTTCCCCTAGAACCCTGCTCCCTATACCTTCACATAATCAAGGCCATTCTTTCAGTATGTCCATCCTCTCTTCATCTGGGGCCCTCCTCTTCATCTTTCACCTACTATTTTAAATATTGATAGTATAACTTCTAGTATTAACCCAGCAGCATACACCCTTCCCTTGCATTTTCTGTCCCTGCAGCCATGTTGTGGTAGGGAATCCCTGCTCTATATTCTCATTTTACTGTGTGCTTCACCATTAAAACAATTATGTCACTATTTTTTTTTTTAATTTTACCTGTTTTTTTACGTATTAGTTTATATATTTATGTACAAAACAACATAATGATTAGACATTTATACCCCTCACAAAGTGATGTCACCTCCCCAAGTCTACTATCCCTCTGACATCGTACTCATATATATATAGCTGTTACAATACCATTGATTATATTCTTTATGCTGTACTTTATATCCTGTGGCTATACACAGGGTGCCAAAAATATGTGTACACATTTTAAGAAAGAAAAAAAAATGTGTTAAAATTATGCTGATGGTAACCACTTTGAGCCCGTCTTGTAATTGCTGAAATCAAATGTGACCAGTATTCCATCTTTTTGTTATCGGTATGTATCAAGTATTACCATTTTAATACAGTTTTTTCCTTTCTTAAAGTATTCATAAATTTTTTGGCACCCTTTGTGTGTGTGTGTGTGTGTGTGTGTGTGTGTGTGTGTGTGTAAAATTATATTTGCCATTCAGTACTATTCTACTTCAGCTTCAGGTGTACATTGTAGCAGTCACTATTTATGTGTTTATTCAAATGCCTGTCTTCCTTGCTAATTATTGATCTCTATTAATTTCTTTCTTATGGCTGTAGTCCCAGACTCTCATAATACCTGGACCATTGTAGGTCCTCATTAAATAAGTGTTTAATGAATGAATAGATGGGTGACTCATGTGGGACATACTGTGTACTAGATATGGTTGCAGTTACAGAGATAAGAAGTTGATTAACTCCTGTCCTAACATCACTCATGATCTAGCATTGAAATTCCCCCTAAAACAGATAAACTAACTTACTTCTTGACATTAAACTATGAACAGACATATACAAATTGTTTTCCATTTATCTTATTGTCATTTTTATGGGCTAATTTGATTTGGGGGAATCAGCCCGTTCCAGTCTTAGTCACTCCGGGGCTGTGGGAGTGTCCTCCAGGGAGGTTCTATTTGACTTCAACTTCCAACACACTCATGCAGGAGGGATAGTGTGCTTGGGCTCATTGAATGTGCACTGAGCCAGGAATTAGCTGTAACGTGACTTTTAGTGTGGAAAAGAAGCATAAGTGTTAGAATCAATTACATAGATATAAAGAAATTATCCTCTGCTAGGCTGATTTTATTTTATTTTTGTATTTAGGAGGAAAGAAAGGAAAGGAGGGAGGAAGTGAAGGAGGGAGGAAAGGAGGGAAAAAAGAAAGGGCAACAGGGATAAAAAGAAGGCTTTCAGAAATTCTAGTCCCAAAGTATGTTTGTATTGTTTTAAAAAAACAGTAGTGCTTTAATTCAGTAATAATTACTAGTAACATCTAATGAGTATGACACTCTATTAAATGTTTTATTAATTCATTTAATCCCAATAGCAATCTTATGAGGTAGATTCTATTATTAGTCTAACTTTACAGAAAAGGAAACTGAGACACAGAAATGATGAGTAGGAAAACAATACTTCTGTGTGTCTCTCCTTTACTACTCACAAAATACTTCACTTCTGACACAATGTCTGGAGGTTTTTCCCATACCAAGGAATTCTGTGATACCAGCTGGGTGTCCTACAGTTTCACTCAATTCTGATATTGTCTACTCGGAGATAGTATCAGAGCCCACAGGTTAAGGTCTCAGTCCCACAAGACTGCCCCTTCTCTCCCACACCTACTTCCCCCCTCCACACACACACACATACACAAGTCAGATGCCACTCACAAATCCAGGTTGTCATCCATGTTTCTGACCTACTGGCTATAGATCGAAGTTCCCACAACCCCCTCCTTGGGTTCAATTAATTTGCTAGAGTGACTCACGGAACTCAGGAAAACGATTTCCTTACTAAACTATTAGTTTATTTTAAAAGGATATGATGAAAAATACAGATGAACATCCAGATGGAAGAGATGCATAGGGCAAAATATGCAGCAAAGGGTGGGGAGTTTCTGTGCTCTCTCCTGGCACCTCTACGTTTTCACCAACCTGTAGGATGCCCTACCTGAATTCCTTACTTTTGGCATTTTAATGGAGACTTCATCATCGAGGCATGAGCAATTATAAACTATTTCCAGCCCCTCTCCCGTCTCTGGAGAATGGGGAGTGGGGTGGGGCTGAAAATTCCAAACTTCTAATCAAAGCTTTGCCTTTCTGGTGACTAGCCCATATCTAGGAGCCCACCAAGAGTCACCGCATTAGAACAAAAGACACTCCTGTCACACAGGACATTGAAAGGAATTATAGGAACTATGTATCAGGAACCAGTATATATATTTTTTTCACAGCCCACCCCCTGGTTTCTGGCCACAGTCCCCTTACAGCAAAGTGATATACCACTCAAAGGATCCAGGCACATGGTTAGAATCTCAGTTAATCCTTGATAATTATTCCAGTCCATCATCATATCATGGAAAAATGTCTCCCTGTGTAAGGCCACCCAGGTTTGCTGATGTCCATTTGATATTGCCAGGTTCCAAGAAGCAGGAGTGGTCTTGGCACACATGTCTTCACCCTTTCAGACATCTGTTATAATTGAGCTAAGAGACAATATCATCTCTTGCTCTGAGCCTCTTTTGAGCTGGTAATATAATAGTGGATTCCCCTCTTTACATACCCATTTATTCATTCTTCTTTTTAAATTTTTTTTTCTTTTTTTTTTGAGAGGGCAGTGTCACTGGCCCTCATATGTGGGATTCAAACCGGGGCCACTGGCTTCCCAAACCAGCTCTTAACCACCATGCCACTCGGCCGGCCCTTATTCATTCTTTAACACCCCCCCCATACTAGTCCTTTTACTCTCATTTATACCAAAACTCTTCTAACTTTGGGAGGGCCATTAAGTTGGGTCACTGTGCTGGTCTACAATGTAGGCAGTGCTACTAATCTGGAAGTTAGTCTAGTGACAGTCGATTGTCCTTCAGACAGGGTAAGGTGACACAGACAGGTGAAGAACCAGTGAGTGAGTTTCACTACCAGGCAATATAGTCACATTCACTGTTAGCCCCGATTATACCAGATGGGGCAAAGGCACATCCTGCCCCATCAGACCCTTAGGAATTCTGACATAAGGTTTTACAACCATAGTTACAGTTTCTTGCTTAGGAATCATACCTGTTTCCAGCACTTGTAGTTGCAGCCTTGGTCATGGGACCACGCTGTCAAGTAGGGGAGCAAATAAAAGTGAGGTGAAGTGGGAAATAAATTTTTTTAAAAGTATAGTCATTATATTAGCAATTCTCTTCTTATGAAGAATTGCATAATCATACCAGCATCTTAAGGGTATGGGAATTTACCAAAGTTATAAAGCTGGGAGAGAGCAGAACCCTGGGATCTGACTTACCTGATTCTTTTCCAGATAAGTATGTAAAAGCAGCTGAGAGAATGTAAAATTTCCTCTCCATTCATATTCATTCTAGAAACCATCTTTCCAATCTCCAAAAGTACTATGAGTCATTATAATTAGTATTTAATAGTGGGCAGAGCTTCTTTTTACTCTGTCTTAATAAGTAGAGGGTTTTTAGTCACTGGTAGTTCCCAGTGTCTAGGAGAGACCATCTGATGGGTTAGGGTGGGTCTGGTGACTACCTGGTTCAATCAAATGCTACCAGTGAGCGGGTAGTCACCTGGTATAACCCGGTTGGTCTAAGGGTCATCTTCAGTAGGGGCTGGGAAAGCACAAGGACCCTAAGACATGTCTGCAGAGAATACAGAATGTTTTGTCACCTAATTTTTTTAGTTTTGAAGCTAGAGGTAACAACAGAATTAAATGAGAGAAAGCGTCATGTTTTATGATTATTTTATAACAAGGGCCTCTGATAAGTAAAGCTCACTCAGATACTTTACACTTACAAGTCATGAACAAAGCAACATGGAAAAAATGAAGGCGATCCCATGTCAGGGGAGCAACAATAACAATAATAAAAAAATAAAAAAAGCCTAATTTTTCTCAGAAAAGCAAACCTGCTGAGACCAAGCGAGAGACTCATCTTTGAGGAGTGGCGCACCTCAGTCAGAGGTGACACTTCCTGTCCCTCTGGGGCAGTGGGCTGTGAGAAGGGCTTAGAAGTGTCTCCCATCTCCTTGTACAGCCTTCTTCCTTGTGTGTCATGATTTAGATCCATTTAAAAGGATTTATTTAAAAGAAGCTTCTTATGCCATATGGACAGTATCTCTCTCTCTCTCTCTATCTCTCTCTCTCTCTGCCCCCGCCCCTGCCCCCTTTCTCTCCTCTCTCTCTCTCTTTCTCCCTCTCTCTCTGACCTTTGTAAATGAACAAAGTCACCACTTGTCCCACACAGGGTGCAAAGAGAGGTTTGGTGTGGGTTTTCCTGCTCATTCAGGCTGTGTTTTCAGCTGGTTCTCAGTGAAATCTGTAGAAACCACACAGCGGGTATTCTTTGCTTGGGGCACGGGGTGGGGAGGGAACTTTGAAAACCCTATTGAAACTCTGAGAGCTGTTGGGTAGAAACTGTTCTTTGGAGACTTCCTCATGGGCAGTACGGGAAATAAACACACACAGGAAGTCACTTAGCCTCTTTGTGAACTTCATGTTGACATTTGCTTACCACAAAGTTCATTGCAGGTACTTTAAGAGAGTTAGATATATGTGTGTGTATCTCTATGTGTGTGCATCTCTATGTGTGTGCGTAGATGTGTGTGTGTGTGTGTGTGTGTGTTTATGCCCATATATATATATATGTGTGTCTATAAACGTTTTCTAATTCTCCCATATCACAATGTTTGCAATGTGATGCTAAAAATAAAATCAACAATCTGAACAAAAAGAATAACAAAAAATACAGATGTGAATACCTTTTTGTAACACTGCGTTTTCAGGAGTGGAAGCGAGATCTGTTATATTTCTAATCAAATCATTAACAATCTATTGATTGGCCTTTCTGTAATATACTTTGTAGTGTTTTACACTAACTGTTTGACCAGGGCTGTCACTATTTATGTGCAATGTTTGCATCATGCCTTTTATCTTTACTTATGATTCTGACTTTAGAATTGAAACAACATTAAAATCTTCAGTGAAGGGTCACTGAATCCCTAAAATCAACCGGAAACACTGATTTTAAAAGCCTTAGGAGAAGCACAGTAAATACACTTTGCAGGTGAAAATGAAGGTACATGGAGAAAGAGAAAGAATACCAGTGTCCAGAAAGACACCATTTGGTTGTTAGGAAGAGAAATGCACTGAGACCTGTGAAGTCAAAGGCCAAGTTAGTCCCTGGAAAGGTTCACAGGATCCCTATGAGATCTGTTACAGCCTATGGGAACCCGGAAGCCTTTGACTTCTCCCTCCATCTGCTCCACATGGTTCCTGAACTCTGCTTCTTTCTGCACATCTGCTCCTTTCACTTTGCATAGTCAGTGGTCATTTAACTGCAATTTCTAGTCAAGATCACCTAAGCAGGAAAGGAGGATTTACTATCTGATTGCAGGATGTCTTATGGAACTCAGGATCAGGAAGACTGCCAGGTGTTGCAAGAGACTGAAGCCAAAAACTATAAAAGTCATTCAGAACTAAAATGTTCCTCCTATCTCCTGTAAGCAAGAGTGTTTCTTGTCTCTGTTACTGCCTATATTTTCTTTTTCTTCCCTCCCTCCTCACTTTCACTCTTACTCCCCGCCATCACTTCCCAGATGGACTTTCTTTGTTTCTACCTTCATGCAACCAAACCTCAGTTCTTCCTTTACATCGTTTCTTAGTTCAAGTGCTCAGTGGAGATTTATGAGTCATTGAATGGCAATTGCATATTTCTAGAAGTCATCTGATTGGCCCAGGTTGGCTCAGGTGACTATCTGGTTCAATCAGACTCAGGCTGGGGAGGTACCTTGAATGACCAGGTCTATATAGATATATTCTGTATTCAGCAGGGGCTGTGGGAAAATTAGCTGGGCTGCTAAACTGTTAAAACACATCAACTACAATAATTATCATAGGACTCTGCTCTGTTAGTACATGTAGTATGTTCCATGTATTTTAAAAGCATTTATTATAAAAGACATAAATTCAATTCTCCTTAAGACTAAGTTTAGTGCAATTTTAAGTCTATCATAGGAATGTATTTAAAGTAATTTCAGTGTAAACTTATTGACTACATCTCTAGAATTATCTGGCAATTTCTTCCTTCTGAGGAAGATTCCTTGATGGAAAATGGACAACTTTTAAAGGAGACAAAAGTGGGCAGTTTGGATTGACTGTGGTATTATCACTGATAATTGAACTTGATTTAACTTTAGTGCATTATCATGTGCTAGTAATATTGCCAACAGGGAAAGATGGTATTATTCCATAACCATGCATCTTTCTCAGGCCTTCATCTCTCAATTTTGTGCTCTTGGGTCATTGTCTTTCTCTATGTATTTATATTAACATATCCCCATAATGGTTTCTCTCTCAATCTCTCTTTCAGAGTGGAGTATAGGGTTCATTCCTACACCTTATTATTTGGAGGTGACAAATTGTTAATCCCATAATCAACCCTAGTTCTGCATGTGTTGGATCTTTAATGCTTAGCTCTATATCCTTACTAATGGCGTGTCTTTAGGCAAGTTGCCTAAATTCTGTACATCCCTGTTTCTTCAGTAAAATGTGGATAACAACACTTATGTCTTTTGATTGTTCTGGAAGTTCAGAGAGACAATGCATGAAAGATACATAATGGCAAATATTCTATAAACATCACTATTATGAGTACTACCATTGTACTTATTCTCAGAGACATGGCGAAGTGGTTATGGTAGCTGCCTCTGGTGACGTTACATTCCCCCAACCCCATCTCTGATTTAGCTCTGACTTCAACTGCAATTAGGATGGGCGGTTTTTATTCACCAAGCAGTGACACTATCTTACCTGAGTTTACCTGTGTAGCTTTGCACATTGCCCCAGGATTTCCTCTGATGCCAAAAGAACTCATCCTCCCATGTCCACACACAACTGGGAAGTGCTAGGGGTGATGGCTTCCTAAAGAGCAACTCTTACCCAGTGGGGGACAGAAGCCAGTCCACAAATACTTCAGCATCCCATCTTTCAGTGGACAATTCGGGATGGCATTTTCAATGATTCTTAGAGGTCTCAGCAGAAGCCACTGCTTTTTACCTTATAGCATAGATCCCAATAACACACATTAACATTGATTTTGCCCTCATTTTCTGATCCAGTCTCACTGTTCCTTCCCTCCTGATTTTTGTAATTACTCCTGCCCACTCTTCTCCCCTAAAACCCAAACCAGTCCTTGTCTTAGAATCTGTTTTAGAGAGATTACAAAACTAAGACAGTGAACTAGTAGGGTAGTTGAGAGCACGGCTTATGGAGTTCCCTATGTGGGTTGGAATCCACTCGCCTGCTTAGTGGTTATAGGTCCTTACATTGTGTTACCTCATTTTGTATTCCTCAGTTTCCTCTCCTATAAAATGAAGATAATAACAGTAACATCCTCATAATATTTTCAGAAGTAATACCTGAGTTATCACAGTGTAAATATAAACCGCTTACAACGATGTCTGATAGGTAGAAAGTTGCATATAAATGATATGTCTTAATGTCTTCTGGTAGCACTTATTCAATTGTGTCTAGAAATCTTAGCGTTAGTTATTCCCTTCTTTGTCATTGCCTTTTTTTCCTAGTATAACTTCCTTCTGCCCCTTCCTTTATCTTCCTTTTGTTTGCTAGTGCTGACTAAGTAGAGAAAACAGCAAGTGTTCCTTGGACATTTGTAATTTCTGGGAATATAGAAGAGGGCCCTTGGTATGTGGTATGCTCCATTATTTTCTTGCTCCAACAGTCCTACCCCCTGATCGTTTGGCAGATACCAGATGATGCTGCCAGCTCTTGGTTATTCAGAGTCTCTTTATCCAGACTCTTTGCTCTTCTCTCTGGCTGCCTGCCTTTTGGCTGTGAGATGCTATCTGGCATTGCTCTCAGAGGGCACGCCAAGGAGGGAAAAGATAGCGGAACTCAGAACAGCCAATTATGGGGTCTAGAATATTAGGACTTTTGGACATTGCGCTTCAGTTTTCTGAGCCATCTCTGTCCTCCATTACCATAAAAAATTCAGAATCAACCTTTTGTAATGACAATATATTTTTCTTTGAATGAGATATAATTAAGAGGTAATAAAATGCACAGATCTCAAGTGTTCAGTTTGATGAGTTTGGCAAATGTATGCATTTTTATAATGACCATCCAAAATAAGATGATTTCCATCACCCTAGAAAATTACCTTATTTCTTTTCCTAATCAATCCCCTTCAACCCCCTCCCAGCAACCACTTTCTGATTTTTATTACTATATATATTTTCCTAATTTTGGACTTCATATAAATGAAATCACACATATCTCTTCTTCTGTTCCTGATTTTCTTTTATTTAGAACAATCTTAAGATTCATCCATGCAACTGTGTAGATCAGAAGTTTGTTCTATTTTTTTGTTAAGTAATGTTCTATTATATAAGTCTGCTGTAATTTTTTTTCAGTCAATTCTCCTGTTGATAGACATTTGAATAAGTTCCAGTTTGGGACTACTATGAATAAGGCTACTATTCACATTCTTATAAAAGTATATTTGTATAAATATATTTTCTTTTAGGTAAATAACTAGGGGTGGAATTTCTGGGTCATAGGTGAAAGTATGTTTAATATTTTAAGAAGCTACCAAGTAGAAGCCATACCATTTTGCGCTGCCACTGACAATGTATGAGAGTTCCAGGTCCTCAAAAACCTCATCCACATTTAGTAGTGTCAGTCTTTTTAGTTTTAAGTGCTCTAATGGGTATAAACTGGTACCTCATTATAGCTTTATTTTATATTTTCCTGATGACTAATGACTTTGAACCCCTTTTTACCATGCTTATCAACTATCCCAATATCTTCTTGAAAGCATTGTCCTTTCAAGTCCTTAATGGCAGTACAGTCAAGCCAATTTACCCAATATTTTTGATTCCCTGCTCCCAATCATGCAACAGGAAAAAGTGAGCATCTGGGATCCTATGGAGATACAAAGAAGTTCAATGAGTCATCACTTAGCAGATACTCTGTCCACACTTTCTTGGCACATTCCCAGGGCATGTCAATAGTGTCCTGGGGCTCACTATATGAGAATTTTCTTTTTGTCTGTGGTAGGGCAAGCTAGAAATGCCAGGGAATTAATGCTGCCAGAAGCAGCTCTTAGCCAATGACGGGTGGGAGTCAGAGGTTAAATAGCCCTGCTTCTTTGCATGCTGAGTAGAGTAACTCTGAAGCATGTTCTACACTATTTCCAATGGCCACCTACCCCCACCCCCAATGGAAGTGAACCTTGGTTCTCCACAATAATAACTTATTCAATGATACGTTCTTGGGGCCAGCCGAGTGGCACAGTGGTTAAGCGCTGGTTTGGGAAGCCAGTGGCCCCGGTTCGGTCCCACATATGAGGGCCAGTGACACTGCCCTCAAAAAAACAAAAAAACAAAAAACCCCAAACAATCAATGATACTTTCTTTGTCACATTTTATGTTATCTTACTGATTTTCTGTAGGATCACTCCCAAAATGAATTACTTCTACTGAAGTTCTTGCATTATGATCTTCTAGAAAAACACAGCTGAGATGTGTATCCCTAAAAAATGTGTCCTGGGACATAATAATTGTTGTGAAAGAGATTGATGAGTTATGCTGATGAAGTTATGGCATTGATTTCCTGAGTAGCCACACAGATGTTGAAAGGACCAGATGAATATCACAGAAAATCAGTAATGCCAGTGTCTAATAGAAGCAAAAATTCCTATGGGCTGGTGGCTTAGGGTTGCAATAGGTTTTCTAGAAAAGGTAGAGTCTGGTAGGGATATTAAAATCTGAACTGAGAGGAGGGGAGGACATCTAGGAAGTAGATGGGTTGTGACAATGGCATGAATATACACCTCATATTTGGAATAGCAGTCTTTCTGGAGGTTTAGATTATATGGAAAGTGACAAAAAATAATATAATAAGCCCTGAATTGTTGGTTAGAAACAATTAGAAACAACTCAAATTAGAAAGATTCTAAAATGAAAGACCAGGGGTGTTGGACATTTTCTCATAGATAGTGGAGAGCCATTGGACATTTTTCAGTAGTGAGTAACACAGTGCAAGTAGATTTCTAGAAGAGCTAATGCAGTATCATTGTGATGGGTCAATCAAGGTTTAAGTTAGAAGGTAGTTTACAGGACTGATATAAACTGATAAAATCCTAAAGGTGGGCAGTAGTAATGGGAATGGAAAAGGCAACATCAATTCATGAACTATTCAAAAGATTCAGTAAGTTTCAGTGACACTGATACTGGAAAGTTGGAGGACAAATCATGAGTAGATCTAAAGCCTCAAGTCAATTGGTTTTTCAAAATATTGCCATAACATGATCAGGAATAAATAAATTATAGGGAGGTGAAATTTTAGAGTAAAACGATTAATTCACTTAATTTTATACACAATAATTTAAACTTTGGTTCCATTTGTGGTGAATGCTTGTTATACATCCATATCCTGCAGATATTTTAAGATTTGGGGCTAGAATTTAGGAGGGAGTTTGTACTGTTAAATTACATCTGAGAGTCATCTTCTTGGAAGCAATACTTAAAGCTTTGGTCATAAATAAGAGTACAAAGGAGGATAAGTAAAAGAGTAAACTTTCAGAAAAAGAAGTGAAATAAAACTGAAACATTTTTTGTGCAATTGCAAAAAAAAAAAAACACAAAAAAGAACAAAATACCTAGGAATAAACTTAACAAAGAATTTGAAGGGTGTATACACTGAAAACTACGAGACATTATTAAAAGACATTAAAGGAGACACCAGGTAATGGAAAGAGATTCTGTGTTCAGAATTGGAAGAATCAACTTAGTTAAAATGGCCATATTATCGAAAGCAATTTAAGATTTAATGTAATCCCCATCAAAATCCCAAAAGCATGTTTTAAGGAAATAGAAAAACAACAACAAAAAGATCATCAGATTTGTATGGCACCACATAAGACCCTGAATAGCCAAAGCATTCCTGAGAAAAAAGGACCTAGCCAGAGGTATCATACTCCCTGACTTCAAGTTATATTACAAAGCGACCATAATCAAAACTGCATGGTATTGGCAGAAAAAAGACACACAGACTAATGGAACAGAATTGAGAGCCCAGAAATAACTCCCATATATATTGGCAAATAGTTTTTAACAAAAGAGCCAGAAATATACAATGGAGAAAAAAAAGCCTCTTCAATAAATGGTGTTGGGAAAATTGAAAAGCCACATGCAAAAGAATGAAACTAGACTGCTATTTGTCACCATACATAAATATTAACTCAAAATGAATCAAAGACCTAAATATAAGACTAGAAACAGTAAAATATATAGTATACGACATAGGTACTAAATTTATGGACCTTGTTCTTAGAGAAGATTTTATGACTTTGACCTCAAAGGCAAGAGAAGTAAGAGCAAAAATAAATGAATGGAATTATATCAAACTAAAAAGCTTCTGCACAGCAAAAAGAAACCATCAACAAAACAAAAAGACAGCCAACCAAATGGGAGAAGATATTTCAAAACAACACCTTCGGAAGGGGGTTAATATCCAAAATATATAAAGAACTCATACAACTCAACAACAAAACAACAAACAATCCAATTTAATAAATGAACAGAGAATCTGAACTTCTCCCAAGAAGACATACAGTCAACAGATATATGAAAAGATGTTCAACTTCACAAGACATTGGGGAATTGCAAATCAAAACCACAATGAGATATCACTTCATACATTTTAGAATGGCTATTATCAACAAGACAAGTAATAAGTGTTGGAGAGGCTGTGGAGAAAAAAAAGCCCTCATACACTGCTAGTGGAATGAAAATTGGTATAGCCACCATGGAAAACAATATGGAGGTTCCTCAGAAAATTAAGAATAGAGTTACCACATGACCCAGCAACCCCTCTTCTGGTTATCTACCCCCCCTCCAAATTGAAAACATTTATTCATAAAGACGTATGAACTCCTATGTTCATTGCAGCATTATTTGTGGTGGCCAAGACATGAAAACAAAGTGTCTTTTGAAAGACGATTGGATAAAGAAGATGTGGTCTATATATATAAGGAAATATTTTCCAGCCATAAGAAGAGATGAAATACTGACATTTGCTATAACATGGGTAGACCTGGAGAATATCATGCTAAGCAAAATAAGTCAGATGGAAAAATAAGCCGAGGACCATATGATTTCACTCATATGTGAGATATAAAACTGATGGCAACATACGAACAAGACAAAAACTTATAGACACAGACAACAGTATAGACATTATCAGAGGGGAAGAAGAGGGTGGGAGGAGGTTGAAAAAGGGTAAAGGGGGTCAAATATATAGTATCAGAAGATTTGACTTCGGGTGGTGAACCCACAATGCAATGTACAAACAATATGTTATAGAACTGTACACCTGGCAAAAGATATCATTTAGAGAGAACAAAAAGGAAGGTATGCAAGTAGGTGAGATAAGAAGGTGCTGTCAGAATGGTCAAGGAGTCAAAGAGAAAGGTTATTGAATGATGAGGGAATAAACACTGTTAGAACTTTCTGAGGTCAAGGAGGAAGAAAACTCCTTGAGCTGTTGAAAAGGCAATACAGGATCTTGACCTCATTAGACTCTCAGCCTGATCGGAGAGCTGAAATTTCCATACATGAGAAACAATAGAAAACAACATACTCACATTGGAAAGTGTTTGAGCTGCATTGTGAGCACTGTATGAAAGCTATGTGAGAGCAGGAAGCCAAGGGGTCAGCATAAGCTAGAGGCATCAGGAATGGGACCCAGTAAGAGGCACACGTTGAGCATCATACATTTTGCAAAAAAGGAAGAGAAAGAAATTTGCATGAGGAAGACCACCCTGAATGAAATCATTGAGGAGAGACTGAAACTATCTGGGAACATAATTAAACTAAGAGAGGAGGGTATTTACAAACTTACTTATGCATGCACTGCCTGCTTTTGCAAGAATTTTAACCTCCCTGAGCTAATCTAAATGTGCAAACAGATAAAGAACCAGATCATGTCTAGTTTTGAGAAAGTTACCTATAGAATCAATCTACTAAACTAGTGAGAGTGATTAATTTTAGTGACCATAGATGAGCAGAAAACAAGACACTTTGAGGGTCAAAGGTAGTTTTGTGAGCAGGCTTATTTAGTCTGTAAAGTGACTGCATATCTGTTACAAATAACAGATTTTGTTTTGTTTTTTAATGTAATAGTACTGAGCTTCCATACTTTGAACCAAACACAAATACCCTAATGTTATAAAAGTCCACTATTACTTTCCCAACACAGGTTTGTCTTGGGGAGCAATGCAGTAGTGTATATATACCTCTGCATTTCTGCACCTGTCCATCTCATGGGACTATTGAACCCGTGGATGGCACACACAGTTAGGGCAATGGGCAGTGACAGTCAAATAAATGTGTCTACCTTAACAAGGCTGTGTTCTCCAGTTTTCGGTTTAAATATTTTAAATTGTTTACCTGTAAATCATTGATTTATGTTTTCTTTTCCCTTTCGAAATATTTTGAGGCTAAACAGCCCTGCCTAGTGCCTTTGAATTAACTGAGGTCCTTATTTTCCTTTGGTTACTCTAAGATGCCCAGATCCGCCTTCATAAAAGTTGTTCCTCTAAGTATCTAATGGTATCAGAATCTAGCTCAATGGGAAACACAGTATCAGATAAAAGTTTCTTCCCCACTAAGTTTCCTGAATATAATGGCAATGAGATTAGCACATTTTCCCAGTGATTGAGTTGGCATGTGTCCACAGGTTTATAAATAGAATTTATTGTGAAAGTTACTGGGCTACTTGGGTAAGTAGCTATTGCAATTTGATGATAGAAAGTGTTCTCTGAAAAGAAACTATTATATGCCTTACATGTCATTGCCATCTGAGGACAAAGAAGGATAGAAGATACAAACGACTTTTGTTTTTAGTTCATTCTACCCTATATGCAATTATGAACAAGCAGACATTTTAACATTTGGCAAATTGATGGATATTTCCCTATTCCTCTATTTTTAATTACATTGGTAGGGCCAATTGGGAGTAAATGACAATTCCAAATCCATCATTTTACTGTCTTTAGATATTGGAGGGGGTGACATGTTGGAATATATTGATATTTCTGCTGATGTCTTCTACAAGAGATCGATAGTCTCATGAAACTTGAAGTCCATTTAGTGTCAAGAACCAACCTGTGCTTCAATCTAGTCCCCATAAACTGATCTTTGTTTACTGCATTCTGATGAGGCTAATGGTGAATTTCTAAGATGAATGCTGTGATGAAAGGAAATTTATGTAATTGAAAATATCACTGTTGCTGTCACTACTACACCATATCTCATTTCTAAAGGATGGAGTTGCATGTTGTATCTAGGGAAAAAAAACAAAACTGTTTTCCGTAAGATCAGTTTCAGTGAGCCTTGGTGCTTTGTGATCCAGTCCAAATTCTAATAGTGAGAAAACACTTTTAGCCTAATCAGAACAATATTTAATGCCTCCTCTTAAGACATCAGCCATTTCCCTTAACCCAGCTGAGTTTTGTGCCGTGATCATTCAGGAGAATGCAGGCTGATAGAGATATACTGTGTGTGTGTGTGTGTGTTGCTGACTTGGGTTTTATGCACAGCTGTCTTTACATTGCATCCCTTTCTTCTTGACAGTCTAGCTCCACAGTGAGAGCCTATCAAACGAGTAAGTCAAGAGTGACTATGAGCCCCGGCTTCAGCTCCCAGTGGAACAGCAGCCAGCCAGCCTGGAATACATACTCCTTTCCAAGAGCAAGCTTGCACTACCAGTCCCATGCCAGCTACACCTACTGCACTGGACACCCTGCTGTAAGTACCCCATGTTTCCCTATTAGTAAGCTGGATGCTTTGTCCAGGTACACGTCAAATCCAGAGTTGGTGTCTCTCTATTAATTGGGCAATTTTTCCAGTGCTGTATCTGTTCTAAGGCAATAATGTGCTGCTCTCAAGTAATGGAGATGAAGGCTGGAGAACATCTAATGTGTTTAAACTACATATGTTTGGATGATCTTTGCTAAAAATTGGTATTTCTTATAAAGGTATCTCTCAGTGAAATAGGTTGGCAGAATTTTCAGAATGGTGTTGGTGTGGAGGCTGTCTGTATGTATATCTCTGGTTTTATTTTCTGGCATTCTCATGGCTGTTGCTTATGAATATATTTGGTTGCTTTTTGCACTGAGAGAGGATATCTTTCAAAATAGCACAGATGAGTCCGTGGAACCTATCTGTCCCCAGTTTCATCAGTGGCCTTGTTGCTACAGTTAAACAGAAATTAGCATATACATATACATGCATCAGTAGGGTGTTTTCCAGATACTGCTACAAAGAACTCTGAGGTTGTTGGCATAGACAGCTCAAAGGGAAAAAGAAATAAACCTTTCATGGGGAGAAGTAAACTCATGAAATTTGAGAACCTTCCAGGATAGGGTACCTGTTTTGGCTATTATATGTTTTCCTGTGTTTTTCCTGTGTCCCAGTAAGATTACTAAGATTTTTGTTATTTTTATTTTATTTTATTTTATTTTTTGAGGGCAGTGTCACTGGCCTTCCTATGTGGGACCTGAACCAGGGCCGCTGGCTTCCTAAGCCAGCACTTAACCACCGCACCACTCTGCTGGCCCAAGATTTTTGTTATTTTTAAATTCCATTTGCACACTTGAAAACGAGCATAATGAATGTTGATGGGGAAGACATCTGTTTACTGCTAAAAATCCAAACACAAGACTCCTGGATAATGAGAGACCTTTGAAAGTGAGACATACGTCTGGCAGTAACTCCTCCCATCTTTGGTAATTGTAGACATTGCTCCTTCAGCCATTTACAAGACCCATGTGGACTTCTGCACTTTGGCTGTCCTGTTTGCATTTCAAGGTGTCCTGAGTGTCTAAATTGAGAGAAAATATCTCCAATATCACATCATAAAGACACTTAAAAGGAGACCCAAGAAATCCACTCAAAATGTAAATTGGTATAACTCTGTTAAAAGGTGAGTTGGAAATAACTGTCAGAATTTAAATTGAACGTACCTTTGAGTAGTTAATTAAACTTCTGGCACTTGTGCCAGGATGTATGTGCAACAATAATGTTTGCACCATTTTGAAATTACTTGGGAAAAGAACCTAAATAACCTCATTTATTTTATTCATCCATTCTTTCAATAACAATTTATTAAGCATTATTATGCATTTATTATATTCTAGCATTTTTCTCAGTGAAAGGGGCTCATCTTGCTTTCATGGAGCTTCCATTCTAGGGAACAGGGAAGCTAGGAATTACATAAATAAACAGATGGATGAATAGCAAGGAGCACACAGACCAGGAAAATATACAGTACAATTAAATGCTATGCAGAGACTCAAAATAGATGAAGATGATGGAGAACAACTGGGTGGCTATGGGAGTTGTATGGCCAGCCATGTCCTCACTTCGGAGGCCAGCATTGATCTGATCTGAATAAAAAGAAAAATAATGATGCAGAGATCAGAAGGAAGAACATTCCAAGCAGTGAGAAGGAGCGGAGGCAAGAATGAGCCTGAATGCCCATCATGCAGAGAGAAAGCCAGTGTGCCTGGAGCTTAACCGGGAGGAACAGAGGAAAATAAAGTCAGAAAGGCAGGGGCTAGAGCAGGTAGCGCTTTGTAATCCAGAGTAAGGAGTTTGTATTTCACTTAAGTACGATGGGAATCCATTAGAGTGTTTTAAGCAAGGAAATTATATGACATAGTTTAATGTTTTTAGGACTCACTGGCTGCTGAGAGAAGGGTTTCTGGTAGAGGAACAAGAAGGAAATCAGGGAGTCACATTAGGGGAGTATTATAAAACACACACACACACACATACACATGCACGCACGCACACACACACATACGCACATGGAGGTGCCTGTAGTAACTTCTGTAGAATGGAACTGAAGTTCCGCAGTTAGAGGAAGACTTTTTCTTGTATATCCTTTGGTCTGTCTGATATTCAAAATATATGTCAGTTATTTTCATAATAACAGAAAAAAACACGTTGCATATATTTTGAATAAAATTTTCTGTAGTAACTAGTTCCATATCTAAAATGTCTCCTTGGACTTTTCCTCTGTCATTATTAGTCAAGCTAGATTATGACAAATTATACTTTAACAAGATATTTTCATTGATATTCTTATTGGCCTCTGGGCCATCTAAAAGTAGCTGACATTTCTGGACCATTGAACATTTTCCAAGCTCTGTACTAAGCATGTTTGTGTGTACTATAAATGTAGTGTATTTAATCCCCCGATGGGAATCCATGTATGCAGAAAGTTGACTTAAATTATAAGCAGATTTTTAACTACATGGGTGGTTTGGCACCTCTAATTCTTAGTTGATATATATATATATATATATATATATATATATATATATATATATATATTCAAAATAGCCCTAGGAGGTAAGTACTATTATTGTTATCATTTTAATAATAAGTGAAATGAAGCTGAGAAAAATTAAATATCTTGCCCAGTGTTACAGCTAACAGCGGGGCCTGAGATTCCAACGTTGGCTGTCTAGCCTTCCATCAGTATTCTTATACATTGGATTATACAGCTTCTTACCACTGAGTCCATGTCTTTATTGACATATGGAGGACAATGATTGAACCCCAGATAGAACTCTTTGTATTCATTTCATTTAAATATGCATGTTCCCCCTTGAGAAGTATTTATAAGATACTCAATTTTCAGTCTAGGGGTTGGCATGAAAAATAGGTGCTATCCCATCCTGGAAACCTTTGGCATAATTACAGGATGTCTAGGCACTTTTTTATGCTTTAAAATCTAGAAAAAGATACTTTCCATTGTCACACCACTGAGAATGAAGTGAGCCAAGTATTAAAGTAGAAGGGAAAGTTTTGAAAACCTATAAGAAATAGTCATGGGAGTTGTTCTTCTGATATCAAGGATACTTGAAGAACCCATTTTAAGCCGTCTTGATATTCTTCCATTATTTCAACGTTTCAACATTTCTTTCAAATTTTCCTCCATGCCTGATCAGATGGCATTAAACTCTTGATTCCAAGATCAGTGTTCATTTAACTTCCCTATCACCTTGTAAAAGGAATGATATTATCTGAAAATAAACCAGAGGGTCAGTATAGGGAGACCTTGAGAGCTGGTTTGTGATGACAACATCCCCAGGGACGACTATGTCATAATGTTTACTTGGGTCCATATTGTAAGCCAATTACTAGAGAAATATTGTGGGTTCCAAAATGTTGGAGTAGATTCCATAGTTGCCATGCAGTATCACACCCACAGAGGTTTTGTGGTTAAAACCACAGGAACAGAATTCTTGTCTGAATAGATTGCCAGTGATTTTCTTGAGTCATGTAATTTAGTAGCCTTTAATGAAGCTATAAATGCTTGGCCTGCCTTGTGAGATTCTAGCCCTTTTCTCTAAGTTACTAGTTTGCTTGAAGGTTTCCAGCTCTTTAACTAATTTCCTGGGGTTACAAGGGTGTCAGCCAATCTGATGTTTGTGTAATCAGCACATGTGATGCAAAGGTCTCCCTTTTGCTTTCATTCCCATGCTACTAAGGAATCCAGACACCCCACAAATATCTGGTTAGTTAACTTGAAATCAGTAGCGCATAGAAATCCCCGAATGCAATTAGGCCTCTCTCTGACCAGGTAAGGATTTTCTCAGAGCCCTATTGTATATCACCGTATTAGTTTCCTATGGCTGCTGTAACAAATTACCACAGGCTCGGGGGCTTCAAACAACACACATTTATTCTCTTACAATTTGGGAGGTTAGAGTCTGAAATGGGTTTCACTGGGCTGAAATCAAGGTATGGGCAGGACTGCCCTGCCTCAGAAGCCTCCAGGGGAGAATCTGTTCCTTGCTCTTTCCAGCTTCTCAGGCAACATTCCTTGGCTCATGGGCCCTTCTTTTATTTTCAAGGCTGGCAGCACAGCATCTTCAAATCTATTTCCATTCCATTTTCCCAGTGTTTTCTCAGTCTGTAGTTAAATCTCTGTCTGCCTCTCTTATAAGGACACTTTTGATTATGTTTAAAGGCCCACCCAAATAAACCAGGATAATCTCCCCATTTAAATTAACTTGATGACATCTGCAAAGTTCCTTTTGCCATATCAAAGAACATTCCCAGAAATTGTGGAGATTAGGTAATTATTTAGGGCTTTCTGAAATTGATGAGACTTTTTACTAACGGAGATAAGGTGAGAGGGTTTTGTTTTTTTTTGTGTGTGTTTTTTTTTGAGCCATAGAAGACTGAAATGGATACCCTATAGCAATTCACAATGACTGACACTCACTAATATGTGTGGTATTTCTGAAGCCCACTGTTTTTCCACTTCTAAAGTGAAATGATAACTATCACCTTTATAACCACTCCAATGCACATCTTTAAAAAAAAAATGCAAAGACCAGGTTATTAAAATTCTCCTAATGTTTGATCTATTCCACTGGTAAATAAAGAAGCCATGCAAATGAAGTACCATGTCCAGGCATCTACAATGGCTTCTTCCACATGCGATATAAAGTGGCAAAAAGTAATATTCAAACTATTCAAGCGGTGCAATAATATAACTGATAATAGGAGTCAAATACTAAATATACCACACTCTTTTTATTGTCTGAGGAAGTCAACATTGTGTAAATTTCTTACCAAGTCATATTATTTGCAACACATTTCACTCATAAAATCCTTGTAATAATTTCCAAATACTATACTGACTAGTGTGTTGGTTGTGATCTTTCATTTTATACTTTTGTGAACAGCTAAATGATAGCCCTGTTTGTTTCATGACTTGTCATGGGGAGCTATATCAAATTTCCAGCAACTTCCTATGAATTGATAGCCTTTTAGTGACTGGGGATCATGCTAATCATAGAACGGGGTTCATTTGACAGCCCTCCATACCAGCTCTCTCCATGCAGCTGCTCATCACTTGTACTTTTCTCTTTTAACACCCAGAATGTGTTATCATTCAGGTGATCCTAAGGAAATGAATAAAGGGAGAGGGGAAGTGGGAAATAATGAAAAGTAGATGAGCATTATCTATTAATTGTCCGACCTTGTAAACAGAAAAGTCCTCTGTAACTCTATGCTTCAATACCCATGTCTCAAAGCAGGTGGGAGGATGGCTCAGATAAGATTTTATATATATATATATATATATATATATATATATATATATATATATATATATATATATATATATATCTTGGAATCACAGCTTGATTGTTTGTGGTTACTGAAATGAAACACAAATGGTGGCATTTTGATTACTGATTTTTTTAACACTTATCCCAATTACTGTTATTTTATTTACTAACATGTGGAAATGTTTCAATACTTTTTCCAATACTTTTCAACAACTGGTATTGATGGACACTAGCTTAAAATCTGCACAGACTCTCAGGGCTATGAGAGGTGTCATATATACGGGGTGCCAAAAATGTATGCAAGTGGACACTTTGGTCAACATTGCTCAAACAATAGTTCACCATAATCAAGTGTCTGGATGCTCATCGTAACCACTTTGAGCACCTCTTGCAATTGCAGAAATCAAATGTGACTTATATTCATATTTTATTATTGGTATTTATTGAGTATTGCAATTTTAATACAGTTTTCCTTTCTTAAAAATGTGTATATATATATATATATATATATATATATATAAAATCTATATCTCTATCTATCATCTACTCATATCTATTTATATCTATCTATCTATTTATGCTAATGAGAAGAATGGTTCATCATGTTCTAGGACTTACATCCTTTGCAATTATTTCAACTCATAATGAAATTTGTAGATAGCTTAAACGTTGGAAAGAAGGTATATAATTTTTCAAAATTCTTATAGAAACACTTGAACAGAGAAAATCACCACTATTCAATGGTGATTTTTCCTAAACTTTTTTTCCCCCCACCTCTTGGAGGCTGCTTGCAGCTCAAAACTCTGGCTGCCCCAAACCTTGCCTGGCTGCTCCAAAGGCCAAGAGATTTCACAGCTCTGCACATCTGTATCTCTTTCATATTACATCACGTTTAAGGCTCTCATTCTCCCTCCACCCCTACAAAATCTCCTACAAGACTAAATATACAAAGCAGACAATAACATGGTTACCTTCATTGAAGTTGGGGTAAATAACTTTATCAGTAAGGGTTTTTATGCTGGAGATCACAGAATATCCAACTGATGGTGGCTTCAAAAACATAGATGCATACCACTGTCTTTATAGAAAGCCCGGATGTAGAAGCACACATTTGTATTTGCCAGTATGGGTACAATAATATCACCCAGCCCACATGCTTTTCTGTAATGTGACATCACCATTCTCCCACCAAGAAGTGGGGTCTCAATGCCCTCTTCTTCCATCTGGCTGGCCGTGGTGACTGACTTCTACCCAATAAAATATGGTAGAAATGATGCTGTGAGACTTCCGGATCAAAGTCAGAAAAGGCCATACTGCTTCTATCTGGCTTTCTTGAAAAGCTTAGTTTTTTAATGCTCTCTTTCCAGATACTTCCTTTCTGAATCAGTCACCATGCTGTAAGGAAACCCAAGCCCCACCGAGCTGCCACGTGTAGGTGCGCTGGTCTATAGTTTCTGCCGAGCCCAGTTTTTTTGAGTCTCAGCCCACATACCTGATATGTGAGTGAAAGGACCCTGCAGATGGCTCCATTCTCTAGCTGCCTGAGCCACTACAAGTGCCTGTGCTTTCACATTGAAAGCCTCAGACATGAGAGCAGAGGCAAACTGTTTCTACTGTGTTCTGTCTAAATTTTTGACCCTCGGGATTGCGAGTATAATAACATGGTTGTGTTTTGAAGTCACTAAACCTGGGATAGTTTGTTACTTAGCAATAGTAAATGGAACAGTAGCTATTTCCAAGTTTTGTGCAGCAGTTAATCAGCATCATCAATGAGATAGGTTCCTTCTATCTTCCTGTCTACCATCCTCAGTGTGTTGTTATGTCAACTTTCCTTGGCACAAGGTGAAGCCCACAGCTCCAGACATTTCCTTGACATACACAGTCCCTCAAGGGGGAAGGCAGAGAGCGGGGACTTGCATCTTGCTGCCCTCTTATATTAAGGAGGAGAAATTTCTCCCGACTTCCTTTGGTAGATTTTCCCTTATATCTCATTGACCAGAGCTGAATTTCCTGCTCAGCTTTAGACTAATAAAAAGCAAAAGAATATAGACTTTCCAGTGTTCGTCTAGACAATGTACATTTAAATAAGCTGGGGATTTGTTTTTTTAATCGCAAACTTAACCCCCAACCAGTGAAAGTAGAACCTACCCTTGTGATTCTACTGTTCAGTCATATTTGGGGATCACTGGTTTAGAACCTTGGACTTAAAGTGTGCTCTGTGGACAAGTGGTATCAGCATCACCTGGGAGCTTGTTAGGAATGCTTTAGTCTAGACTTACTAAATATGAGTCTGCATTTTTATCAAGACTCCCGTCTTGTCTGTATGCATAGGAAAGTTTGAAATGCACTGATTTAAACAAACTATAATTTATCCCCTGGGGCTAAGCATATTATTACCTAAAATTCAGGGTTCTGTTAGTAAAGAAAAAGGTAAATCATTATTGGGAAAGTGACCAACAATGTCTGCTATAGGGGCTTAGACCTGTGTTAATTTGCCTCCCTTAGCATGCACTGAGGCATCTCTGTAGAAGATTACGTTTCCTTGGAACACAGTTTTAAAAACCACAAACCAAAAGCCAATTCCTGATTTTATTGCAATATTATAAAGCCAAGCTTGAATCAGCTGTGATGCCTCTACATATTGTGTGGCTGGTTTGTCACTGCTCATTTGTGTATGGCTCAAGGAGAATACTCTTGGTCTTACTGTCCTAGATTTTCCTCCTTCATTTGTATAATCCTTCAGGGGCTAAGACATGTTTCACTAAAGTGTGTTTGCTTCTTGGCTGTATGTTTTAGTTGTGTATTCATAAATACTGCCTAGAGCAGCTGAGTCCCAGCTATGACCCCTCAATTCTTTTAAATTTTGAATGAGGTCATGTCATCATTTGCAATCATTAAGTACATGCTATATGCTGGACATTGTGCTAGGTGGTCTCAATGATAGGAAGTAGGGTAGAAAAGGATGGGAATGGAGAATAATACAAATTGTCCATATTTTCAAGTTGCTTAAAAGCTAGTAGGAAAGATTTGAGGAAACAGACTGATAGATGATGATAACAGGGCTCTAAACCAATGGCACTCAACTACTAAATGTGGACCCTTAAAACCTGCAGGGTGAGGCAGCTGCCAATGTGAAAGGGCTCAGCATTTGGACTCTGGCATCAGGCTGACTTGGGTTCATATCCCAACTGTATCACTTAGCTGGATGACCGAAAGCAGACTTTACTTTTGTCTCTATAAATAGGAAAATTAGAAGCTACCTCCTGAGGTGGTTGTGAGAATTTAATGAGGTGATATATGCAAAACTGTTTAACACATGCTCATTCCTTATAAATCACTTAATAAATAGAAGCTATACTAAAATAAGAAAGACATCAACTTCAATTTGGACAATCAGAGGGGGCTTACAGATTCCCAGTTTGCACTATTTGGATGGTGCCTTCATTAAGACCCTGGGACTAAACATTGGAATTATTGGGAACCCCTCGTATACATGAAGCCCTATTTGTGTCTGTCTTGAAATGTCAAGCTTTCCCTTCAGTTGCTGTTGAACATCATGCTTTAGTAATCCAAAACTAGGAAGGCAGTATAACTTTGTCTGGAGCTGGTCATGTCTAGTGAGATCTAAGATCTAAATGCCTTTCGTTTCATATGGTTTCCTCCCCAAAGGCAGTGTTTTCCCTGTAAAACCGAGAATCCCGTACTGCTTCTCCCTTCGGACCTTTGTGTCCCACATGTTTTGAAAAGGTGAGGTTTCATCTGATGCATTGTAGGTCTCTCACAGTTGCCAGCCATGGGAGTCTCCTATCCTTGGCCATTCCTCTGTCTAACAGCCCCATTCCCCTATCTCCATAATGGATGACTTGGTCCTACTTCACACTGAGAATCCAAAACAGATGTTCTGGGGAATGGATTCAGCTCTCCACCTGGCCTTGGTCCATCCCTCCCATGACAGAAGCTTGGATTTTGTAAGACATTGCTGGAATTCCAGGCAGGATCTCATACTGCTCAAATCTAACTCCCATAGCTCTTAGTTTAGTATGTTTGATTTTGAAATAAATCCCCTGCCTTGATAATTTTTAAGAATTAACATTAACGTTGGTTAAATGCAATAAAGCAACACATAAAAGTGATTGAAAAAATTTGCCTTCCCTGAAAGGGGGAGGGGAGTTAATCAGAAGCATTTTTGTTTTAAACTTAAAATTAGAAAAATTTTTTTTTTTTTCAGAAAGGATTCACTATAATAGAAGCATGGCACAATTTGACTATGACCCCTGGGGTATGATTAAACTCTCCTTATAACAAGGAATCTGATATATGGGAAGAGTTTAAAGATGATAAGATTTTTTTTTTTTTTTTTTTTTTTTTTTTTTTTAGTGGCACCATTGTTACAAAAAGGTACATGAGATGGAAATGTTTTGGTTTGTGATCAGCGCTGCCCTAAATGCTAGGATTGACTTAAGTTACTGGATATGGCTGCTATTTGTGAGTGAAGCCTCCTAAACATAAACCTGTTAAGCTGAGACTTTGAAAGAAGTTGTGCTTCCAGTGTAGTGAATCCCTTCTGAAAAGAAAAGAAAATATTAATAATTTTAAGCTTAGAAACAAAAATGCTTCTGATTCACTCCCCTCACCCTTTTAGGGAAGGCATTTTTTTTTTCAATCACTTTTAGGAAAGGATTTTTAATGCAATCTCTTAACACTTTGTAAGCGGGCATAAAAAGCTATATGACGAGTTTACTGGTTTCCCGCAAAAAAATGTGTTAAGACCAAGGTTTGAGGCAATCCCAGTGAATTTAGATGGCATCAGCATATCAGCTCAGCTCATTGGATAAGCTCCCTAATAGTTCAACTATGAAGACCCAATAAGGCTGGGTCTTTTCTTTTCAATTACTGAATTAGCACAGGATCTTGTGGGGTAAACATTCAAACTTTTGGACTCTATGTTCAAGTACAAGTGAAAGTTCCAGCTACCTCCTTCCCTGGTCAGGGAAGTGAGCTGTTTATCCTTTCAGCTACTTTTTGGTTATGGATGCTTTTTCTCCTTCAATCACTCTTCAGATTTAGATGTACGTTTAAATATTAATAATAGAGAAATGATAACAAAAATATAGCAAAATGTGCATCTCTGAACTCAACAGCTAGCTTTAGAGACAGAACTTCGCGGATCCTTTTAAGGCTTCCCCATGTCTCCTGAGCTTCCTTCTGAGAACCCAGAGGGCAGGACTCACCACACCTAGCATCTCTTGAATGCTACCAGTCAGTTAGGCTTTTGTTAATCTGGGTGGGTGAAAATGGTATGTTATTGTTTTCATTTGCATTTCTCTCACCACTGGAGAGACCAAACATCTTTTCAAGTGTTTATCAACCACTTATAATTTTGAGAATTTAGCTTCTTCCCTGAATACAAAGAGAATAGTATAAAGCAGTATAACTGCAGAGATATTTGCCATTTTACTGCACTGTAATTTCATCATAAAAGCAATAGAATTATATTTGTATCACCTGCCAATTGGTCTTTGCGTGGATCTTTGTACTTAAACTGAAAAAAATCAAAGCCTAACCATGCTACAAACTAATTGATTTGTCTGGGTTTACTGCCCGAGATTTTTTAGTTTTGATGTTTTCCAATAAGTAGAGATTTTTCAAAACGTGTTCAGCAATGTTGTCTTGTCATTATTACATGTTAAATGTTCGTAAATCAACAGATGTAACTTAAGCACAACAAAATGCATATTAATTTATTACTGCAAAAGTTCTTTTAACAGGTGTTATATATTCAGGATTCTAATCCCTGTTAGTAGTTTTTAGTGAAAAAATGTAATGTTAATGACAAAACAGAATAAAAGCACAAATAAAACCCAGGGAAATTACAAAATTCAGAATAAGAGGGAATATTGAATGTGGGGTGGAACATGGGTACCTGAACTCTCCTGGGAATGTTCTATTCTTGAAGCTGGGGGATGCAGTTACAGACACGTACATGCTTTATGCTTTCTCACATTTGTAAATTATTTCTTAAAAATGAAAGCCTCAGTGCTTTCCTTTCTCTCACTGCTCAGTGGCCCATAAAAAGGGATTACTACTCTAAAGCTTAATGATCACATCTGAGGGGTTCCGATGCCAGTGTGCTTGGCAGTGTTTCAGTCGGGGGTGTGCAGGACCAATCACCAATTCCGAATGGCCTGGATGCCTGTACTTAATCTGGAAGAAGTGAACACGCCAATGATAGCAATTACTAGAGTTATTTTCATTCATATGGCACCACAAGTCATAAAAGTTCTTAAAGATGTCTGCAGAAAAGGATAAAAAATAAGAATGGCACATGACTCAACAAATCTACTCAAAACCACTCTTATAAAACGTTTTTTTAAAAATCGAACCAACTATGTTCCTTGATTGATAGATTGCATATATTATAATAAAGACCTGACACTGGTAATCTACTTCTTCTTAAGTAGAGATAATGAGTTCCTTACATCTCCCAAACGTGGTTGTTATCAAGGCCTAAGGGTCAGTGCAATGGACTTCATGTAGCCACATAGTTGGACATCTGGCTCATTTTGAAAGATAACAGATTGAATTGTCACTTTTGGATTTCAGAAATAAAATGCAGAGTAATATTTTGCAAAACAATGTCTTTAAGAAGGGGAGACCTTTCCTATTTAAACACACAACTTTTGTTGGCAAAGATTTTTATGGTCAACATGAATAAAGTTGTAACTTTGGTTGGTGGGGGGGCACACATATTTAATGGTATACATTTGGACTTGACATTGGCTTTGCTTTTATTCTCAGATCTCATAGCAGAGATTTACCCTGTAGCAGCATTGCCTTGCAGTGGTGTTCAGCACAGCTATCAGTGGCAGTTAACATTTATGGCACAATTCATTTAGGTTTTTATGAGTCCTTCCTATTCCCTTTATGATCCCAAACAGGAAATATCAGTACAGGGAGTGAGTAACACTGTACACCAAAATGCCTTTAATTTTCTTTTTTATGTTAATATTCACTGAACCTCTAAAAGTCAGGAAGGGTAGTTTCTTCAACCTCTAACACTGTGTACACCTGGAGATCTTCAAGCATGATCTAGATAGACTTTCTTAACCCGGAGTGATTTCTTCTTCCACCCACTTTGAGACAATATAGTTTGGGGACAGAAACTTGATATAGTATGACACACACTGATTTAATTATTTGGCTTATTTAACCAATATATGTTACATATATGTTATATATTTATTGCGTACCTGCTGTCTTAGCCAGCTTGTTCTGTTATAATAAAACACCATAGACTGGGTGGTTTAAAGAGCAGACATTTATTTCTCAGAGTTCTGGAGGTTGGGAAGTCTACGATCAAGGTGCCAGCATGGTCAGGTTCTAGTAAGAGCGCACTCTCTGTTGCAGACTCCCCCGTTCTCCTGTGTACTCACAGGATCTTTCCCCATTGCCTTCTCAAGGAGATAGAAGAGAGAGAGAGAGAGAGAGAGAGAGAGAGAGAGAGAGAGAGAGAGAGAGAGACAGAGAGAGACAGAGAGAGACAGAGAGAGACAGAGAGAGACAGAGAGAGAATATTTTTTCTCTTTTTATAAGGCCACAAATCCAGTCATGAGGATCCCACCCTCGTGACCTAATTACCTTATTACTTCCGTAAGTCCCATCCCCACTGTGTTCCCCTCATCACACTGGGGACTAGAGATTCAACATATGGATTTTGAGGGGACAAAGACATTCATCCCATAACACCTACTATGTGTCAGATAGTTTTCTGGGCCCCGTAGTATGTCTATTTGAGTATTCATATGGCCGATTGCTTTACCAAACAAATTCCCAAATCTTAGAGGCCAAACAAAAGAGGAACTTGTTTCTTATTGACATGAAGGTTTTCCACTGAGTGATTAATGTGCTTGTGCGTTATACCTCCCAACGTGGCAGTGCCCAGAGGCTTGGTGTCATCCCCAGGATCCTCTTTCCCCAATGTGCAAAGAAGGGCGGAGAGAATATACACCTATAGCTGGAAAAGTTTTACGGATCTGGCCTTGAAGGGACATACATCATGGCCACCACTTTCTACTTGCTAGGACTCAGCCTTGTGGTCATGCTTGTTGTGAGGACAGCTGAGAAATGTGGCCATGTTTCCTGGAAAAGAGAAAATGTGTGTGGAGAGTATGAAGCCAGTGTCAGACAAAAGTGCTACAATATTAGACAAGATAGACGACGCTCCTATGTGTATGGAATATCCATGCTGGTATAGCATGATGGACAATAGACATGTAAACAGACACGTAACTGATAATTACAGATAGTGATGAGAGCAACAGAGAAAACAACAAAGGCTAATGAGATTCAGGATGAGCAGCGGAGGGAAGGGAGCTCTTGGAAGTAACATGATGAGAGAAAGAATTTCTTTTGAGATGAAATTCCATCTCAGAGCAAAACTAAGGGAAAGAGCTACAGAAAAACTTTCTAGACAGAGGTCAAAGGGTCAAAGTGAGAACTCAATGTGTTTAGAGTTCAGTGAGGCAGTCAGACTGGCTCAGACTTATTGACTGAGATTGGGAGTGGGCGGGTGAGCAGACTGGGAGGCGGGGGGAAGCCTTATGCTGGTCTTGGAGGTCTTTGCTGATTCTACATAGAGCAGGTTTTGCTAAGCATTTCGGATATAATATCTCATTTAATCTTTTCAACAAATCTGGGAGGTGGATATTATGATTCTCCCTTTTAGAAAAAATGAAATGGAGTTTCATGGAGTTCAGATAACTTCTGTAGGATTACACAGCCAATGAAGAAGTACAGCTAGATTTACACCTGAGTCTGACTCCAAAGCCGTGCTTCTAACCACAATGCACCATGCTTTCAACTAAAGCCTTAGCCAATACTGAGGACTTGTTTTCTGTTCCATGCATGACATGATGCAACACAATGTGCTCTGCCATCTTAACATTTTTGGCAACTCAAAACCACTGACACTCTTCCAAAGACAATATGTATTTAACAAGGAAACATTTAAAATATTTTTTCATTAAATTTTTCTACTGTAAATATGTTTTTCTCTTATATTAAAAATTTTAGTCATATTTATTATTGTTAATTATGAAATTATTTTGCTGTAAGGAAACATGTGAAACTGATTGCAAACAATTTCATACGAAATACTACTCTGACATGCTCCCCTCCCTAAAATGTATAGTAACCAGTTCCAAATTTAGCTCATGGTATTATCTAGTACACCTTTTGATAACCTATGCCTCTGGTTTACTATTATGTAGCCTGCTGTTTTTAATTTATATTTGTTCAAAGTGTTCCTATATTCATTCCCATATGTATTTTCTTGGCATCTAACTTTCCTTAAGTTTAGGTATTTAAGTTGGAACTTATTCTGAAGTATAGATTAATAAGTCAAATCACCATCAGTCTATTTTCCCTCAAAACTTGGCCACTGGAAATCCTCAACCAATTAAGGATGAAAGATAACATGGAGTTCTAGTCTAACCCTACTATTCAATTTTTCTTTCAATGTCTTTCTTTTCCTTTCATCTTATTTTTTCACTTGTAGCAACTTTTGCCTGTCTAAGAGGACAGATACAAGCTCACTCTTGGACCTTGGGATACAAAAGTAATTCACAATGAAACCTGAATGTGGAAGAGCTGTCCGCTGACTTATTTTCCATAAATGAGGTGGGATTACCAGAGAACAAAGTACCGTGCAGTGTGTTGCTGGATGTGAAAAGTTTCTACTTTGGACACCTGGTTGGTAAAACTTTGAAATCGTCATGTGATCATTACCTTAGGATAGAAAGCTTCCCTTTTATTCTTCCTTATTCTAACACATTAAAAATTCAAAAGCTTTAAAAAAACTATTGTTTTTCTTTAAGCATAGGGATAACTCTGTAATTATTTTCAGGGGAGATTAAACAGATACAAACACTTTTTATGCCTGAAGGAAGAAGTTGAGTAATATTTTTTTTTGTAAGCAATCTAAAAACGTTTAGACCACTAATATGCCACTATCTTCTATTCTTCAGCCTCCTTCCCTGTTATCTCTTAGAAGTTGACACTGTACAATGAACAGAGATTATAATGTCAGAAGACCAAACTTTTGTCTGGATGCTGCCATTTATTTGTTTGCTGACTCTGGGCAACTCATTTGTAAATTGTGACTTGATGTTCTTCTCTGCAAAGTATGATAGCATAAGCAAAAGCACTTAGTAATATTTAATTTTATACTAATGAGAAAATATTATCATCACTGGAGTCATTTTTTTTTCTTCCTGATTTAATTTAGCATGCCGACAAGTTCTTCTCATTCTCTTTGTAAATTCCCTGGGTATTCTGAACTCTCCATCATACCTGGGCAAAACTTCTACGCTCTCTCTTATTTTGCTTCATTCAAAGCTTTCCCTGTAATTCTTCGAGGATCAAGGAGGCACTTTGTAAGTGTAAACAGATCCATGGATTCAATCATCGATGCATTCCTGCATCATGGAGCAACTCGCATTCCTCCCTTACCCATCTCTGTCCTTGCTCATCTATTCTTTCAGGTCCTATTTGTTTCCACTGGTCTCTTCTTCCAGGCAAATACATTCTTATTATTTCCTTGGATTCGATTAACTTTAAGACTCTGTGAATCAATTGATGCCCCTCTTCTGGGGACAGAGGGAGTCACTTAAAATTCCCTGTAATTTTGAACTCAGTGGAGGTATCATTTTCTCCATTAAGTCCTTCCTGACTATCCTCCTCTGTATCGAAACATTGCTACAGGCTAGTGGTTGTATAGTATAGTACAGCATAGCATTATTTAAATTGGCTTTGGTGGGAAACATGTTTGGAGTTGAAAAGTACTTACAATATTCTGTGAAAACACAGGCTGTTTCTAATTGAAAAATGGCTTAAATATTCATTCATTCATTTATTCAATTTTTTAGAAAGATATTTATTGAGCATCTATCATCTACCACATGTTGGTCCAGATGTTTGGGGTGAAGAAAAGAATAAGATGTTATCACTCAAGGAGTTCATAGTTTAGAGGAGTAGGTGATACCTACAGATCATTACAATTTTAAAACAATTATAAAACAAAGTCTGTGGAAACTTCTATGGAAGCACCAAATATAATTTACTTCTTTGCTTTCTAACTTTACAGAAGACAGGCTACTTGAGTGGAAAAGTTGAGTTAGAAAGTTAAGAGTTAATAGAAGGTCATTTAAAAAAGACAAATCAGCAAAGCAAATGCCTAGTTCTTCATGTATCATCCATTTGTCTTGGCCCAGATTTATGGGATAGTTGGGTTAGATGAGTTATCATGTCTCTCTCCAATTTCCTAGGATTTTTACTGTATTTTGAATAACTGCTACATGCGAAGTAATGTACTGACCTCTATGGAGAAAACATTAGCTATCTTCTCAAGGAGCTTACTCTCCACTAAGACATGGGAAAGGGTTTTCATTTCTTCAGCTAGACAGTTGTTAATGGTGCTTGTCATGTTGTAGGATCAGGTAGTAAGGTCACATATGGATTCCTTATAACAAGAGCTGTGATCGATTATGGGCATCTGTTCTGATGAGGAAAAAAACATAGAGATGTGTGTGTGTATCACTTTGTTTTAGTATTAGAGGTTAAGTTTAGTAAGTCACCCAAAACCTTACTTACTAAAAGCAGTTCAAGAAATGAATTAAAAAAGAAAACACCCTGAAAAACAGAGTGTTATTTTATGGGTATTCACATCATTAAAGACAAAATCCTTAACTGTCATGGCTGGTTCTTTTAACAACTAATATGATGTCTCACTGGACAATGAAAGTGATTTTGTGTTTGGGGAATGCAAAGGTGAAATTCAGTTTAAGCTGTCTTAAACAAGTTAAATTCCATTTGCTCTCCTAATGGCCCATCTTCCAATACAACACCCCCGAGAGGTGTCTCCCCCCATTACAGTATATACTCTTACAGGGTCGGGACCACTGGGTCAATATGTTGACCACCGTCGCCTCAGCAGCCAACGCAGGAGGTATTCAGTATGTAACTAACTGCTATATAGAAGATATTTAACATGTAACAGCTGCCTGAGTGTTGAGTGAAAAGTTCCCTGGGATAGTCTGTGTAACTCTTCGGCTGTTGAGGTAGATACGGAAAGTTCACATCTACAGATCATAAACAAGATATGAGAGGTGTCAGATATTCAGCTGCAGCCATCAGTGCATGAAGCAGGAAGGTTTAGAAGCGATGCTATTTTAGAAATAAAACTTGATGAATCTTGCATATAACCAAATGACAAGCTGGCTTTTCATTTACACAATGGAAATGCATATTAAAGTATTCATAAAGTTTAGTAGAGAAATATAAAGTTATTTTGATGAAATGAAATTTTAAATGCAAGGAATGAATATATTTTATAGACTTATCTCAGCATGTAACATATTTTGATGGATACAATGTAGACCACAGGTATAGAATTCATTTATGCAGATTCTTATGGCACAGGCCATTAGAATTCTTAAAATACATTTGGCCCATGTTTAATAAAAACTCTAAAAATTTATAATTTTCTTTTGTGCCCATTTCTTCCCATTTTTCTCTTAACCTATTTATACAAGACAGGCTATTCCTATTGTTGGGTATAACTTCAAGAAAAAATTTGGTTATTCGTTACATTGTTGAGAGAAATGTTTCAATTCTAAAAAGTACTTCCTTCCAACTAAACCTCATAATCTTTTAAAGTTAGGGACCCATTTTTGCCCTCACCCAGGCAACAGACCTCCTATATAAGCTAACGGCATAGATTAAACTACTGATTATAAAAAATTCTGGGAATGTGAAACTTCAGTTACAGTGCTTATTAATTATAGTCAGCCTCTTCATCTTCAGGCTGTAGAAAATTATGTCACAATCTTATTGCAATTGCTTTTCAAGAAGTCTTCTCTTATTTTCTTTTTCTATCACACGTTTAGTATTTCACAGGGATATAATTTGTGGCTTTGTAAGGAAGCCGTCCTTGGACCTCTCGCTGTAGGATAGAGTTATAATGAGGGCCCTTTATCACTTCCAGGCACAGACATCCCTGGATGGGTTCAAGACGAGCATCATTCTGAGCTCAAATATAGAATTTTTTTGTCATTTGAGAATTGCTTAGATACCCAAACTATCTGTTAAAACAAAATTATATTGGTAACCTCATTTTAAAAAAGCAACAATTACCCCTTCTAGATACATTGTTACTGTAGTGTTTTGAATATTTTTCCTTAGCTAATCTAGTGTTAGACCTTGGAGAGTTCACAGGCAGTATCAGTTAATGTGCAAAAAGAGTAATGTGAAAGATGGCTAGAGAGAAAAAAATTAACGTAAAAAAATGTGAATAACTGAAGAACTCCTTTTTTAATACCCCCTTCCAAAATTTAAATCCTGAACATTGTTGCATAGAGATAAGGAGGTTCCTGAGGTTGGCTCTATTTGAGAAGTTTAATTGATATTGGATTGAGTATATTTATTTAAGATGAAAATTTTAAGCATTTTTTTAAACATAAAAATGGCCTAGGAGTCTATTCGTCCATGAAATTCACATGAATTCATATAACGAGGATTTTTCCTCCACAGAGTAAATAACTTCCTTCCCATGTGTATATTGATATAAACACTCAGTGCATTTGTTTTATGATTTAGCACAGATGGTTTTTCCCTTGTTTGAGGCTGAAAAGTGGATTTCCTTTTGGCTCCCCTGGAGTTCTTTTTCTTTGATGGTTAGAGAGTAGGTGTTAGCTTTTCCTGAAAATTACACTTAAAGAAAACTATTGCCATGTCTTTAAAATGTTGTTTTCATTTGTATATATTTCAAAAAGAAATGCACTGTAGTATCTGTTGTTAGCACACATTAGAATTCATGTTCTTGTGATAAGAATAATTCCCAGAGCCATAGAAAGCCAGATGATTTTAAGAAATATCACATGAAAATCTACTATATTAAAACAGGTGCTTGGCATTTATTGCACTATTTCACAGATTATGTTAGTGTCAGCATAAGTTTCGAAAGCATATTATTTTATCTGTTTATCACATGTAGATAGAGATAATAAAATTAATTAAAATAAGTAGGCTATAATCTGAAGATCTTTAGCAGTATGGCAAAGAAGATTTAAATAATTCTGTCTCTATTTTATCTAAGCTATTTATATTGCTAAATATGTTTCTAGGTCAATATCATTTAGTAGGCATAAATACTTAGTATTTCCTAAAGCATTTAAAGTCATTACTTCATAATTAAAAAAAGAAAAAACTACCATGAAGTACACAGTGGTATACTCTCTAATGTGATAGATACAAAGAAATGGGAAGCTTAAAGTTTACCTTAGATGACCCAGGGTTTGCAGGAAAGGAATTAAGTAAATATTAGCTCATCTTTTTTTTTTTTTTTTTTTTGTGGGAACAATTCTGTCTTTTGAGGCATGGATTTTGAACAAATCATTTCACTCTTACACTATATATTTCCAAATGGGAACATTTTTCTCCTTGGGCATATTGTGTCTTCAATGAACCTTATGATAATAAATAGTAGGAGTAGCTGCTAACATTTATTAAGTGCTAATTATGTCAGGAAGTGAACAAAAAAAGTTTTTCAGCATTATTTCATTGAATTCTATTAACTACCTATGAGGTACACATCAGCATTTTATAGACGAGGAAACCTAGGTTTAAAGACTAGAAAGGACTCAGTATCAGGGAACTGATCGATATTACAGGGTAATATCAGATGTTATGCTTTTCACTGACATATTGTGTCACCACAAGAATTCCCCTGAGTAGGGAAGCCAGAGCAAACCCCTCATTAATCAGGATACTGTGAAAGCCTTGTGCTAATTCTTTAAATTACTGTTGGACAAATATAATTAAGCTTTAAAGTGAACTCTCGTCAGATTAAGAACCTACACTGTAATTTAATCCTTTTGGGTTTTAGCACTGCTATTAAGGACAGAGCTATTAAAATGTGGGCTTCACAAATCAAATGAATTAATAGTTCTAATTTGGTAGTAGTGTGTCTACTGAACTAAGCTAAGCAAAGAACAAAGAATCTAACTTCCGTATATGTTTCTTGGCCAAACTCATTTCTTCCTGGTGCCATTGCATTCGCAGATGCCCTCTTACCATGGCATGAGCTAATTTTCCTCCATACTTCCACACTTTGTCCCTCTAGCCCTGCTCTTCCAGTCTCTCCTGCCCGAGTTAGCACCAACTCCTGTCCATGTTTTTTTCCCACTTGTTCACTGTCCCTGAAATCATTGAAAATTGTTAACAGTGCCACATGCAACTGACATGTGATTGGGGCAGCATCTGTGGATTCAATGAGAATTTTTAAAACCAAAATTAGAAGTGCTGTATTTCAGTGACAGTAGTGAGTGCGCTGTTACAAATGAAAAGCTGTGCTGCAGATTAAAACTAAATCAATATATGCTAAGTGATTGGATGTCTGTATTCTTCATGCAGCTTTGTCAACCTCCGTTGTTCTTTGTGTCTGCCTACATATCTTCCATACATTTACTGTGCATATACCTAAGCCGGTTTCTCCATCACCTTAACATTTTGGGTTTGCCGTACCTCTGATCATTTTAATAAGGAGCAACACAGCTTTGCAAAGAAATGTCGTCCCTCAATAGAAAGTAATGAGGTTTTTCTGTGCATAGTAGTTTGGCACTTTCTTTTTTCACCAGAAGTTGCTCAGAAGCCACACACACTGTCTTCTTCAAGTTCAGTTGAATTTTATTTGCATTTACTCTGCCATAGATGAACTCTATCAGATTTTAAAATCAAAAGCCCCAAATGGACTCCCTGTGTAAAGTATATTAAAACTCAAAAACTAAAATACAATACTTGCAAATGAGAATGATAGAAAAAGTCATGTTTAATGCATTTGGTAGCTATTGAATTAACAGTCTCCATTGGTTCCATTTGGAGCTGTCAAGGACTGGAGCAAAACAAGTCAAAAGAAGTCCAGCATCATTCATAGATGAGATCACAGCCCTGGAATTTTGTTTTACACTTACTTTCTATTGTTTTCTGTCTTAAGAACTTTCCCACTGCCCACATGTAAACTAACAGATTAATCTTCATGTGATTATACATAAGGATTATAAAGTTGGAAACAAAATGTTAACCAAACTGTAATCTCTTACAGTATACCAATTCCTTGAAATAAGAGTGTGGTGTCAGTGATGCTGAGAGACTGTGTTCTCATGATCGACACATCCCTTAAATGATTCCCACAAATGTCTCCAACCACCTTTACCGCTCACAGATAACTAACATATATTCTTGTATTTAAAAACAAAATGAGCAAGATTTCCCTTGATTTTTAATAAAAAACAAACTAAATAAAGAGAATCTGGAAAGCTTATGGAAGTAGAAATGCCATGTAGGGGATGATATAGTATAGAAACTAAAGATTTCCCCCATTTGGGGTTCTCAACAGATCAGAGCAATAAAATATTATGTTACTATGACTACATAAATGGTATATATATATTTTACAAAATTCTGTGCCCTTCTCACTAAACTATGCCTGCCTTTTAAAAAGTGGTTAGTCATTGGCAATTTTTTTTTTTTTGAGGGCAGTATCACTGACCCTCATATGTGGGACCCGAACTGGGGCCGCTGGCTTCCCAAGCCAGCGTTTAAACACCGCGCCACTTGGCCGGCCCAGTCATTGGCAATTTTGCCTGACAGCATATAACACATGGATGATCACCACAATAGGTACATGATAGAATAGTTGCAGTTTTTCTGTTCAATGTCATCATGTATCATAGGTGGCTGTACCCACCACCTTCTTCTCTTTATTCATGAGTAGGAGTAGAAAAAATGAATATCAAAGCATTTTTCTTTCTCATTCATTCAATAAGCATTTGCAATAATAATAATAATAAGTAAGACATTAGGGTATAGTCATATATAAAACACAATCCCTACCACTACGAATTCACAGTCTAGTAGGAGAGAAAATATATTAAGAAACAAAGAATGGCCCTCAGACAACATATTCTAATAGCTGATAGGAAATAATGTATGTGCATGGTACAATGGAAACTCCAGGGAGAATGTGGTCACCTTCCCTGGGATGGAGATGGGTGAAAAGGATGAATACCTGCAAGCAGCAATCCACCTGAATTTCACTCAATTGCCCAGGTCGAAGCATCAAGAGGAAATAAAGATTTACCCTAGATTTTTTGTTTGAACAAATTTCTAAGATTTTACATCCTCATAAGTAACTTCCATCTTCAACTCTGTTCCTGCTTACATAGTTGTTTTTTGTTTAGTTTAGTTTTGTTTTGTTTTTATCCCATTTCAACAAGAAAGGGAAACTCAAGTTCATCTCCAATTTCCTAAAAATATGTTCAATCACACTGTTTCTATGAACTTGGGTAAGTTCACTGAATATTTCCTGACCCCAGAGGGAACGACGGATGTGGCACAGCCTTCCATCATCTTCCTAGCTTGTACCATCTTTCTTCTCTTCTCTTCTCTTCTCTTCTCTTCTCTTCTCTTCTCTTCTCTTCTCTTCTCTTCTCTTCTCCTCTTCTCTCTCTCTCTCTCTCTCTCTCTCTCTCTCTCTCTCTCTCTCTTTTCTTTCTTTCTTTATACAACCCTGGCATCAAAGAAATGTCTCTCCTGCTCTCTTCAGTCATCAAATCTCCTTTTAAAAGTTTGGTAGCAGCTACTACTCAACCCACTCCAACAGACTCACTTCGCGCAACTGGCTTTATTAGAAATTTTTTTTCAGCAAATGTAATTCTCTCTCAAACAGAAATTACCATACCAGCTGCTAAGAGAATGAAACTTGTATGACACAAAGAAAACATCACTGCGATGATGAAAACTTGGTTGAATGAATGCATAGCTTTGGGCCATTCCTAAATCAATAGATTGGTAATGTTTATTGAGTGCTGTGTTCTGTCCTAAGCATGTTAAGGATAGTAGCTCATCACCTCTAGTAGTGAATCTGAGTGGTAGTACTGTCCTGATTGTACTGAAAGCATGAAGAGGTGAGAGCACAGAGAAATAAAGTCACTTGATCAAAGCTTCACAGCTAATAAATGGTGAACTAGGATTCACACCCACAGATTGACTCAAGCTGGTGGTTTGAAAGATTACACGGTATTACGTAAGACTAAGTGCTCAGGCTGTCAAAGCACTCTAGGCATATTGGGTCAGTTTGAAAGTTGTGAGAGACAACTAAAATAATAGCAGTTTAAGCAATTTATGAATACATGAGGTCTGACAATTAAGTTCGTGCTATTTTTTTTTCTCATATCAGAGGGATTATTCACTTTGCATTTGTACCAAGTGGACAAACAGTTAACCAAGTATACTATTTGGAAGTGCTAAATAGGCTGCGTGAAAAAGACAACTTGAACTTTTGCCAACCATTCATGGTCTTTGCATTATGACAATGCACCAGCTCACACTGTCTGTGAGGGAGTTTTTAGCCAGCAAACAAATAACTGTATTGGAACACACTACTCACCTGATCTGGCCCCCAATGACTTCTTTCTTTACCTGAATATAAAGGAAATATTGAAAGGAAGACATTTTGATGACATCCAGGGCATCAAGTATAATATGACAGCAGCTCTGATGGCCATTCCAGGAAAAGAGTTCCAAAATTGCTTTGAAGAGTGGACTAGGCACTGGCGTCGGTGCATAGCTTCCCAATGGGAGTACTTTGAAGGTGACTATAGTGATATTCAGCAATGAGGTGTGTAGCACTTTTTCTAGGATGAGTTCGTGAACTTAGTTGTCCGACATCGTATGTTTTCACATATGAAAGCCTAAGAATAACTCGGACGTTGACGCATCTCATTTTACATCTATTGTCTCAAATATGTTGCATGGCAATACTTTCTTAAAAAGAGAGGATGAACAAAATCAAATTTTTATCTTTATGACCATGTACCAACAAAATTCTAATACTATATCAAAAGAGAACACATATAGGGAGCAACCAGCAACCTGTGTTCAAGTGTATTTAGACTTCATATTTATCCTCAAATTCTTTAAAGGTCCAATCCTTCTCTAAATAGTTTTGCATTAGACCTGGGTTACAACTTTGACACTCATCAGATGTAACAGATGCATATGCCCTTGTTATGTCTCTGTAGAACATGGACACGTGGGATCATTAGGATGGAATCATTAATGGTGTATGGGTATCTTTTGTGTTGAAAACAGCACAAGAGAACAGATGTATCCACAATGCCTACAGGTACAACCTCATTCTGTGACAAGGACTAGCCCATGATTTTGGTCAAGTCAGGAAAAGAAGTGCAGGATGGCATATGTTTTCCGAGGCAGGTAAAAACCAGACCAAAGGCTTGGTAACTTGATAATATTGAGGGATAGTTTTGGGCCTTTCAGTACTGATGGGAAACTGTTCATTCCTTTCCATTGGATTCTAATCCAAGAGTTACCAAGTAAGTAAATACTCTGTAAAGTATCAGTAAATCATCAAAGGTTAAATTTGGCACTGTGAGAGAGAAATTGCTTTTATAAAGTTGTAAGTGTGTCACTAATTAAATAATGAATCTAGATTTGTAACTGATACTGTGCTCATTTACTAAGGTGAAATATAGCAAGGAGCTGAACATATGACAGCACTGAATCCCTTGTTTGCCTCAAAAGTGAACATAGGGTAGGCGGATGATCTAGATATGAAAGTACCCTGATTATTTACCTGTATGCCAGACATTATATAATAGTAGGCTATGGGGACACAGCTGTGAATGAAAATAGCATCGCTGCCTTTCTAAAGCTTAAATTCCAGGTGGGAGAGAAGGAAAATAAATAAATAAATAATAAATGTCATTATTAAATATTATAGTCATATTTTCAAAAATTAAATAAATAAAATATTTAAAAATAATATTAATGATACATACATAAGTAGGTAATAAAGATTGATTTACCATGTTGTAGTGTTATGTGCTAAGAAGAAAAATACAATAGGGTAGGGATTACAGAGAAATGACATACATGGGAGTGAGTGGTCAGGAAAGGCCACTCTTACGAGTAGATGTTTAAGTAGAGGCTACATTGACATGGAAGAGGGAGACAAGCCATGGGCACAGCACTGCAATGGCCCTGGGCTGGGATAGTGCTCAGGTATTTGAGGAACACTGAGACAGGATCAGGACAGCCATGGAAGCATGAGGGAAATTGGTAAGAGGTGAAGTCTGAGCTGTTTCTGGAAAACAGAGCTTGTATTCGCTGGCAAGCCAAGGGAAAAAAAAAAAGTGTATTTGAAGCAAGGCTGTTGTTGATATTCATCACTTTCTCTTCCTGTTAACGCATTTGATGTTTCGTACTCCATCAGCCAGCCCTTCATTTCAAAAGAGTTTGTAACTTGGAGGGTTAGATTAGGCCTTCATACCTAAAGGGTCTGAAAAGCTTGAATTCTCAATGTCTGTGCCTTTGTTTTCTGGTAGCTTTCCGATAATTAATTCTATTGGACATAAAATTACCAAGTGGGGCTGCCGGCTAGCTCAGTTGGTTAGAGTACAGTGCTCACAACACCAAGGTTACCAGTTCAATCCCCACATGGGCTGCTGAGCTGCGCCCTCTACAAGATTGAAACAACTACTCGACTTGGAGCTGATGGGTACTGGAAAAACACACTGCTCCCCAATAAATAATAATAATAATAATAATAGATTTTTTAAAAAAAATTACCAAGTAGTGTATCATACCATCTCCTGGGTTCCAGCTGTATTCCTCCCTGCCCTCACTGTGTAATGGCAACTCAATTTCCTCTTGGTAAATGACATCAATTGACCAACCAATATTTTAATCACCTGTGCCTATTGTTTCAGTGGCACTGAAATATCCAGGTGGTGATATCAGTTTCTAATTCAGTGAAACTCTTGTGTCACCTTGTCAAATCATTCTTCCCTTGGGAACAAAGACAGCTAAATTAGCACAGCCCATTTTTTGAGACATAGAAAGCAAACGTTTAATGAGTAGGATATTCGTTATAATCGTGAGAATAATCACTCTTTCACTAATAGCATTCTGGCTCTGAGCGAAACAACGCTGTATATTGGTCCCTGGCTCAAAAGCTGCATCCTGTAGGTTTCTCAACACGTGCCATGTCTGACACTTTGATAGGCTAGTCTACTCACCTTTCCAGTTAGCTGCTTCTAGATAATGGTATATGCATAAACACCAGTGAGTACCCTGGGCATGAGTTCATTGCTGGGGTTTTTGCTGTACGATGAGTTTCTTAGTCAGAAGCGATGGTTTATGAGATGGTAATGCCGTCAGAAGCATTGTAGAGGGGGAATGCAAATCAGCCTCTACAAGTGTTTACACCTATGAAGATAAACAACTGCTCCTTTTGTGACAGAAGGACCCCAAATAATCAACCTGCTGCCAGGTGGCTGTCTGGTCTCCCTGGGATGGTATCATGTAGGAGGCTCTGTGTTGGTCTCTAACACTTGCAGGTTAGTTGCTCAGTAATGGTGAGAGCCTAATTAGCCTTGGTGAGGGAAGTCTGTGCTTTTGAACACATGGGTACCCTCAGTCCCTGCTGCCTTGTTTACTTTTTAAATGAATAATTAGCAAGCCCTGGAACAGCTAACGAAAGAGGCTGATTGACATCCACTGAATATATCTTCATTTTCTCCTTTTGCCACCTAATGATTGAGTGCCTCTTTTGAAGTGCAAGGAATTTGTTATGATTTTTATAGGATAACAGTTACCTGTACGCATGCCTTTCTCAGTGAGCTGTCTACTTCCCTTCTCACCCATCCTGATCCGTGGTCACTTGATGTCTCACGGTCAGCTGTATAGCATCTATGGGAGCCCAGTGGCCTTCTAGGAGCTGTTTCTAAAAAAGAGAATAGTTATTTGCAGAATTAGGTAAGTCTTTGCTCTGAAACCTTAAATATCTGCACTGTGATTGTCCTATTACAGGTTCCTCCTAGCAGGTCTATGAAACACACATATTTGCTACAAACACTTTCAACCCACTAGACCTGCTGGGTCCTAAATGACAGAGCAGCTATCTCCACAGGCTGGGTCTGCAGGAGAACCTTCTCATTTCCTGGGCTCCACTCAAAAGCAGAGGCCTTGAAGTTACTCTTTAAATGATTTAGAGCAGCACACAGCAATGTGATATATTTTGTTTTGAGAATCCAGATACCAAATTAGCTTTATGCCTCTTTCTTAATTCCAGGTAGTGCAAGGTACCATGATTTTTCTTTCATGTTCCAGGAAGTATGTCAACTTGCTCCAGACCCTTGGAGTCCCCAAAATGTCACAGAGGTAGTGGCCTCTGAATTAATGTGTTTTTTGCCTACTTTCTGGCATTCCTTTGTCTTAGTAAGGCATCTAAGCTTCAAGCTACTTCCTGCTCTCCAGGTCCAACCAGCATAATGCCATCCATGTGGTGGATCAGTGTGGTGATCTATAGACTGTCCAGACAAACTAGGTCCCTATGGGCTAAATTGTGACAGAGGGAAGGAGGGCAGTCCATGAGGGAACATTATTGTCCATGCTCATTGAAAGCTAATAACCAGTATAGGAGATATTCAGTTAATCAGGATAACAGTACTATTTAAAATCATGAGGCTGGATAAGTTCACCTAGAAAGTGAGTATAGAAAAAGGGAGGGGGCATAGTAGGAGAGAATAAAAGGGGCCAATGTATCGTGATGGAAGGAGAACTGACTTTGGGTGGTGAACACACAATGTGATATATGGATGATGTATTACAGAATTGTATACTTGAAACCTATGCAATTTTACTATCCATTGTCACCACTATAAATTTTAATTTAAAAAAAAAGGAAGAAAAAAAGAAGAGGGTTAAAAGGAGAAGAGGTCTGCTGACTAAATATACAGCCATTCTCGTGTTTAGAGGTTAGAGAAATGAGGCTGGGTCAGTCAGAGGGACAGAGAAGAAATATTTAAGGAGCTAGGAAGAAAACCGTAACAGACTGGTAACCCAGAAGTCTGGTGAAGAAAGTGTTACAAAGAGAAGGTATTTATAGACATTTATACATTTTGCTAAAAAGGTTGAGTAAAATAAGCATTGAAAATGGAATATAGAATTTAGCAGTGGGAAGGTCTTTAGTGACTTGAAAAGAGCAGTTTCAGTGGAAAGGGGGGCAGGGGGCCCAAAAGCCTGATTGGAGTGGATTCAAGAGAGAATGGAAGAAAGTAATTGAAGAAGGCAAATATAGAAAGGTCTTTCAATGAGTGTTATTGTAAATATGATGAAAGAAATTAGTGTAGATGGGAAGGAGTTAATATAGCATTCTTGCATACTGATGGAAATGAGTTAAGAGAAATGGAAAAATATTTCAGAAAAGAGAGAGGCAATTACATGAATGAAGACATTGAGAGTGCAAGAGTCAGAAGCGGGATCTACAATTAAGGCCCAAACATGATCTGCAGTCAGGGCTCATAAAAGGGAGAAAAGATGGTAAGTTTGAACTTAGAATATTTGGTTATTATTCAAGAGGTGGGCTCAGAATAGCCTCTCTTTCTTCATTCTTCCCAACACACACACACACACACACACACACACACACACACACACACACCTCCATGCAGACATAAATACAATAGCATTAAAGCATGGAAAACTTGGAGGCCGGGTGGCACAGCTCGTAAATATTCATCAACCCATCTTGTCGGTGTATCCTGGCATTCTGTCCTCAAATATCACTGCTATGTTTCAGAAGCAAGTATTTTTATGGTTAGAGTACAAATCATCTCAGGACCTGGAGAAGCCTCTATGCAGTTCAATATATCAGAGTATATTTCATGATTTAACAAAACAAACACAAAATCATTTAAAAACAGATGCCATGGATAGCTTATGGGGACAGCTTCTGGAACATTATCAAGTCAGGAAAAAGGCCACCGTGTTTCTCTGAATTATAAGGCCAAGATAGATTTTGATCTGGAATCAGAAATACAGTTTGACTATGTTGTTGACATAAGGGATGAGCAAACTATTTTTATTTTGTAAAAGAATAGACAATAATATTTAGGCTTGTAGGCAATGTGGTGTCTGCTTCAACCACTCTATGTATTCTGCTATTATAGTGTAAAAACAGCCATGGATGATGCATAAATGAATGGCTGTGTGTTCCAATAAAACTTTATTTACAAAAACAGATGGCAGGCCAGATTTGGATCCAGGCTGTAGTTTGCCAAACACTGGTTTACATAAATTTAGAAAATAAACATATATTTATTTATCAGTGGTTCTTAAATTTGAACCTTTCCAGTACTCAACAGGAAAAAAATGCATAATGTAGTTTTCTGACATGTGTTGGTAGGTTATGTTTAGCCACTCAAAAAACTCTAAGCAGCTGTGTGAATTATTGGCTTTTTTGTACATTTTTTAGCTGCTTGGAGCATTAAAATGTGGTTAAGAGGAAGGCAGTTCTTTTTTGTTTTTTTAATCTTATTATAAAGAGGAAGAGGTCCAAATTAACTAAGGGCTATGGTGTTTACCTGGGATAAAATATCCAATACTACACATACACATTATTTCCAAGGATTTCTGTTTTTTGAGGAAAGTGGAAAATGCCTACCTTTACTCCTAAAATGCTTAGTTTGCTTAAATCTGGTTAATATGAAGTACAGTATCTACATATTATAAAATGATATACCTGTAAATCACATCATTGCTAACATTTATACTACCTAGTCTATGAGAAATACATCCCAGCATTGTCTTGGCAGAATTCTCATGTCTAACCAGTGGGCATCCTTTCATCTTGACGGGAAGAACGTGACTAATTCCAGAATGCCTCCCTTGTGTATTTGTGAATTATAATGAAAAATAAATATCTACATTTAGTGGATAGTAGTTGTTCTTTTTGTGCAGCATCCATTCTTCCTCTTTTCCCCACTTTGGACAACCAACCTTTCTTTACTTTCTTATGTGTATTTCAGGTAGTCGCAATGCCAGCCCTGTTCTCAGTGTCTGGGGTGTCCTCTAGGTTGGGCCAATTAGACCACAGTGCATTGTGGGAATAGGCACATCGCACAAACCAAACCAGTCAGTCTTCATCAGAGACATTTCTAGCACTTTTCCTGGAGCATCTGACAAAGAGGCTTTTCTTTTTCCTCCAGGGGCTGACAAAGCAGAGTGTGGTCATAAAGACTTGTGCAGATATCTCGCCTCCTTGAGGGTCGAACCTGCCTGAGAATTGAGATTCTTCTGAGGGAAGCAGAGCTGAAAGGTCATAAGAGACCCGCCCACCGGTTTATTCCCTGCGATTTGGGTTGGTCATTGAATGAAGAACCTCCCATCAAACCTCGATTTAAAGCCACAGTAAACCTCTGAGATGGATTTTATAATTTTTATTTTACAAAGGAAGAAAGCAAGGAAATAATATCATAGACCTTCTGTCTCTTCACTTATAAAATAAGTTGCCCAGTAGTGTCCAGGATTCAAATGTAAGCCTTTAGTCTTCAGAGCTGGTATCCTCTATCCTTTCCACTTTCCCAAAAGGGAAGTCGACATGGCAGGATGGACAGAGGCCCTTGCTTTTTTTCCTAGCTTGTTCAGCAGAGGCCAGTTATTGCATTGCTTCTAGAATCCCATCTATTCTCTGGCAGGGGAACTTGCCTTAAACATAAGAAAGTCAAAGCTGGAAGCAAATATAAGTAATGGAATTGAGTAACCTATAAATTATTATATACTATATCTATATCCATTTTATAGTTGTCTATATGAATGTGTTATTTTCTCATATGAAGAAATGAATTTCATCAGTTACTGATAAGGCAGTATAGTCTGGTGGATAAAAGCAAATTTTCTGGAGTGACTTCTTGGACTTAAATCTCAGACTCTCTTATTTATTAGTTGTGCGGCCTTGGCAAAATTATGTGTCACTCTCTGTATCTGTTGTCTCACCTGTAAAATAGGAGATAGCATTAGTACTTGCCTCATCGAGTTGCTGTGCAAATTAAATGTTAACATGTGCAGAATGCTGAGAACTATATCTAGCAGAAAACACTCTCGCCGACAGTATTGAATACGATCATCACAATTATTGATACCTGTAGTAGATTTTCTTAGAGGGTTTTGGTTGGGTTTATTTTTGTAGTACTACAACTAGGATAGTCTTTACCTAAGCTTTCTTATGATTTGGCATATAAGGCCCTGTTAGGGCAGCTTTAAGATTTCATGTTACCGGGCCGGCCGAGTGGCGCATTGGTTAAGCGCTGGTTTTGGGATGCCAGCAGCCCCGGTTCGGATCCCACATGAGGGCCGGTGACACTGCCCTCTACAGCTAACAACAGCTCCACCTGGAGCTGGGCTTTGCGAGCCCCGGCGATGGTGTGGGCTGCAGCCCCTGCTGCAGTGGGCTGCCATAGGCTACAGTGAATGGCCCGCAGCCAGCGTGAGCGGCTGGCAGCCAAGCGTGAGCTGCCAATAGCCGCGGTGAGCGACATCCAGAGGCCAGCGACAGATCTGCCTCATCCGGAAAGAGCGCAATGACGATACCAACAGTGAAGCAACATCCTCCGCAACTAAACTGAAGAACAAAAATACAGCAACTTGTCTGTTCCCCTTCCCCGATTCCCCAACGCTGTTCCCCTCCGCCAATTCCCCAATAAAAAAAAAAAAAAAAAAGATTCCATGTTACCAAGCAAATGGGTCCAAGCTGACAGTCTTCCTCCTGTCCCCCCTCCCTCCCTCCTTCCTTTTTTTTTTTTCCCCGCTCGTAGAGGGATTGATGGGACTAGGGTTGGGAGAAGTATTTGTTAGGATAAACTGGATTTTACTATGATAGCAACATAACCCTGAAATCTCAGTGGCTTAATGCAGAAAAGATTGATGTATTGCTAATCCAATACTTTTCTACATTGGCAGTGACTCTGTTCCAAACAGTGTCTCAGGGAATTAGGCTAATAGAATTTCTACCTTCTCAACATGTGGCATCAGTGTTAGAGCAGCAGGAGAAACCACTAGTAAGTTTTTTTTTTTCTTTTAATATTTCTGTAGTTTTCAAAACTATATATTTTGGAAAATGTTTATAAGTGAAAATCAAGTAATCTTATTTTAATAAAGAAGAAGCCTCAATTATAGTAAACTATGACTCAAACCAAAAAGAAACAAATAACAAATGAAACCAAAATCCCTCATAACGTTGAAGATAGTAAAAGAAGTTATTTAATGACACATGTTAATTTAGAAGAAAAACCCTTTTTTCTTTATAGTAACTATAGTCCCTTTGTTTCATCATTGAGTACAAAGTAAAAAAAAAAATTAGTAGTAATTTTAAAAATCATACAGTATTATTATATTGCAGCTAAAATCTTGAGTTTATCGAGGATCTGAATAAATCTAGTGGTGACAAAATTCCCCTGATCACTAATAATATATAAATAATGGTAGTATGTATTTCCAGTAAAATTAAAGTTTAATAACATATAAAAGTGCTTGTCAATTTATGAAAATTTTTAAACTGTCATTTTAATTGTCAAAGGCAGTAAAAAATGATGTAAAATAATGAGATCTTTGTTGTTTTATTTTTGATAATCTTGTTAGGCCATTAAGAATTATTTTTAATTCAGTGATAATCCCTTCCCTTATTATTTTCATTAAGTACTTCCTGGCTTGTGGAAGAATATATTATCCTTTACTTACATTATTAAAAAAACAAAAACAAAAACAAAGACTACCACTAATGTATAATGAAAGTTTCTGCCTAAGAATGGAAAATGAATTGGAAATATTGGAAAATGAATTGGAAGAATGAATAAACTCTTGACCTTTCCCTTTAAGGATATTAATTGTACATTTCAGCAGATAGCTTATTCATTTTGTATCATTCTCAGAATGCCAATAAAATAAAAATTCGAATTTCTCCTTTCTCTCTCTTGAACTATGACAGAATCTTAACTATTGGCCAATATTTTTAATTTCAAGTTCAGTGTTAAAGATATTTTTTGCTTCCTTTGCTTCTTTAACTTTCAATTTTTATTATAGTTACTCACATTCTTAGTTAATCCAGTATTTCTAAAAGGAATAAGAAAAAATAGCAGTTCCCTGATCTGCCCTTGCTTTCTGCTTCCAGAGGCAACTACTTGGAAATCTCCCCTGTGGTTTCCTTAATTATTTATCCCTACAGTTCTCCATAATGTCCCTTCTTTCTATTAATATTTTTATTTTTGGTATTATCTACTGTTTTTCCATTGTAGACATCGAAGCTTTAATTCTCTTCCTCACACACCCATACATTTCCTCCCATGCTTTTCTCAGTTTAGCTATAGCTTAGTGTTCAGTTAGATGATGATTCAGTGTTCATATTATTATAGTACAGCTGAGCTGCATTTTTTACTAAAATCATATCTTCTTTGTTGTATAACTTTATATGTACCTTGATGTTAATAATCTCACTTTGGCTGCTGTTTGGGTAGTTTTCCTGCTTTAATCTGGGCGGTTGTTCTCTAGACCTGCTACAGAGGGCTTCCTGGGATCTCCTTTCACAACTAGTCCTGAGGATTCCCCTCTCCCATCTTCTGCTGTAGATCTGCTGCCCTCTGACTCCAGTGTCTTCCCTTCTCTTTCCTTTCTCCCTTATTTTCATGGCATATATCCTCCAGACGTTTCCCATAAAGGGATATGTGGGAAGTTAATTTTGCTTCCTGCTTGGTTCTCATTTTATTGACAGTTAGGTTGGACATAGAATTCCAAGTTGGAAATCATTTTTTTTTTTTTTTAAGAATAGTGAATGCATTTCTTCATTATCTCCTAGCTTTGAATTTTGATGTACAGAAATCAGATGACATCTAATTCCCAGTGCTGTATACATGATCTGAAATTCCATAATGATGTGGCTTGGTATGGGCATTTTTCATTAATTTATCTAGGAATTCAATAAGCCCCTTTAGTTAGGAAAATCATGTTTTCATTTAAGGGGAATGCTTGGATATATTTTGCTAAGTTTCTCTCCTGGTCGAGACTTGTAGGCCTTGATAAGGAGTTTGACTTTATTTTGGTTGCAGAAAGAAGCTGTTGGAAAAACCACAGGGAGTAATGTGATAGAGCAAGTGCAAAAATCAAACCATGATACTAGTAATGTTTTACATCATATCTGAATATTTTACTCACAAAGTCATCATAGTAAATCCATACAGAATAATTAAAATTTAATTTTTGAATAGCTATCCCAATATCATGGTTCAAAAATAAAATAAAATAAAATAAAAACTCTATAAAGATAAACTGTGCTGTCACGCTCCTATTCCTTTTTCCTATTGCCCAGTTCCCAATATCCACCAACATGAGCTGATCATTTTTGTTATCTGTGTGTGCTTATGTTCTTCATGAAAAAACAGTCAAATAAGAATACTCTCATTTTCCCTAATTTGTATGCAAACTGTGCACAAAATTTCACCTTACTCTTTTAAAATGTAATATATCCTTAAAATCTTGATATATCAGCAGTCTATCTTGGGATCTAGAATCAAGCTGACATGGGTTCAAACCTCAGCTTCAGCACTGCTACCTCTGTGAAATGAGTAGTTCCATTTACCTCATATTGCTGCAGCTAAAGTTGTTTCCATTCAGATGGAGTTAAAATCCAGTATCCAGTGGATTGAGGATATGGGAATTTAATGTGGAGTTGACTGTTTCAAAAAGTTCATCTATGAAATGAAAGGGAACGTAAAGAGCTTGGGATGATGGATGAAGGGACTCTTTTGAAATGGGGGAGATATGAGTCTGTTTAAAGTTTGATGGGCATGATCTGGTTGAGAATAGCTGATTGGGTATACAGGAGAGAGGAAGCATACAAGTTACTGAGAAGGAAGAAGATGATAGGAAGGGAAGGAGAAACAAAAGGCCTTATTGGGCTTAATCTATAGCAAGGGCACTCTTCTATAGTACCAGAAGGGATCATGAAGGTCGAAGAGAAAGGAAGCTGTAGCATTTATAGTTTTTAGTAGACAGTAACTGGGTTTTCCCATTTAGGCACTTCAACTTTTTCACTACAGTGAAAATCTGAGAAGAGTCATCTTCTCAGATTAAGATGGGAAAGAGCAGTGGAAGTGGTATAGTTTGGATCTTTCAGAAGAGCAGAAAAAGTTGAAGTTGTTACAGATGATGAGATGTTGAGCTGATCAAAGAAATGGACCATGATTGCCAGCCAGTGCTATGCTCCTTTTTGAGTTTGGTGATCATAAATTTACAGCGAAACCCAGCTGTCTTTCTGTGGGATTTCAATCAAGCTCAGCTTACATATAGGATATGTATTATTTGCTTGATTTTCTAAGTACAAGCAGCAAGGGATGTTACGGCTTTCCAAGTGTATTTTAAAATAGTGAATCATGAGATCTAAGCTGAATTAAGAATGAAGTGAAGAAAGCAATGGATTGGGGAAAAGTAGAGGGCTCAGGAGGGTGAGAGCAATTTAATAAGCAAATACAAATAAAAAGTAATAATAGTTGTTTTCTGTATTCAACACAATCATGAACACAAATCGTTTAGCACCACCCCTAGTAAATGGTACTCAGGAAATGTCAGCTGCTCTCATTATCATGAATAGAATCGTGTTCTATATTTATCCAACCTAATACTTGTCTAAGTTTAAAGAGTACAAGAATCTTTAAACAGAGAGAGTAGAAGAAAGAGCCTTCAAGCCAGCTGCTTATTTCAAGGGTATAAAATCAATCTACTTTTTTAATCTGACAAGCCGATGGGTCAGTTCATTTTTGTTTTTTCTTGTTTCTATTGCAAGCACGTTGCACCAGCTTTGAGGGTGATATAAGTACAAGCAAATGAAATTTGACCTGGTCAAATAGAGCATTTCTGTGATCGCTTTCAAAGCTGCCACAAATTGGGTATCTGATTTAAAGAAGGCATGATTTCCTTCCTTTCACCTCCCCATCTTTGATGAGGTTGGATTTTGGAATTGGATGTAGGAAAGGTAGAAGAGGGTGGCATATATAGGTCATTTGATGTTGCCACAACTAGGGAATATATTGATCCACTTTGGTTATTTAATCCTCTTGTGATTCTGTTCTTCCAAAACAATGAGACTATGAGTCTCTAAGAAGGCTGTTTTGCTAGGGATTCTCTTGTTTATTGAAGAGCAGTTAGAAGGAATGGGAGAACAAATATACACAACTGAAATCAAACACTGAAAAATAACACAATGGAAATCATCTAATTTATTATCTATATGGATGTGAAAGCTTAGAAGAGAGCAGAATTTTTAGTAGTCCTGGATGAAAGATTAAAATAATTCAGAGTGATTTGTTGCAAACTCTGCGACAGGTCAGCGCATTTGAATCTCATTTGAATTCAACAGTGATCATAAGGAGAGGTGTAAGCAGAATATCTTTGGTTAGTTCTGCATGTCTTTTACTGGCAGTGTGAAAAATAAAACTCTTTAGCTGTACATAGGTATAGAATGTAAATAGGGCTGCTGTTAGATGTTCTAAGCTTTCAAGAGAATATATATATATATATCTTCCATATTGATCCTTTTTAAATTTTGTTTGTTTGTTTTGTGTTCTGCAATTTCTGTCTCTTCTATTAGAAGGCATGGCCTATGTTTGTTTTGCTCCAGTTCCTAGAATGGTGCCTGGAATATATTATCAGGTGCTTAGTAGATATCAGTGGAATGAATGAATTAATGAATGACAAATAAATGTCTAAATTGTGCTTTCACTGTTTAAATAAATCCCATTTTTTCAAGAAAAAATTTGATTGAAACTGCGTATGAAGCCTGAATATTTTTGAATCACCTTAACAGAGCATCAATTTAAGATTTAGTGGGTGGATCCAACATGTGTGGGGCAGAGGACTTCAGCTGCTATTGGTGATGTAAAATGTCTACCATCGAAGCTGGTGCCAAGTAACACAGTGGCGTGTCATGGAGGAAGCTATACTTTGCTTAATCATACTGTAGGATGACACTTTGTTGGAGATATCTTCAAGTGAAATAATTAGGAAGAGAAATACTGCAACAGCTATATAAACAATTTTTTTCATTAATTGAACATGAGCTGGGAAACCACCAGGGTATTTTTCTTTAAATAGAGAACTGATGGCATCTTGTGATTTTAGTCATCATGGTTACACAATATGCAGGATTCCTTAAGAGCATTGTAAACAATATGGCTTAGAAAGAAGAGTCCCTTGATTGTTTTTCCTCATAGTTTCTTTTCTTTTTCCAGTGAGTTCTTGACTATGTAAAATATTACATCCTGATTTCCTAATATGGGAAATAAATGTATGACTGTATCTGGTATTTTTTTGCTTATTTATGAGCGGTTTTTATATTACACACAGAGTAGAGTCCTTTCTGTATTATTCTTCTTGAAAACTGAATAATCCATACTTACAAACGACTTGAAAAACCCAATAAAAGTGAGAGAGGATTGCAGGATAATGGTAGCCTTTCGAGCAGAGATGAAGCTTTTTGATTACATAGACTTGCCTTTCTCTATTTAAGAATACTTTGTCCTTTACCCTTGCAGCTCACCTTTTGTTTGCAGTGATCCTGTACATAATGAGGTATGCATGCACAATGTCAGAGGAGGACCCAGATAAGGAAAGCGCATGATCAGATAGTTCTTGTGTAACACACAGTATTTCTCTCCGTTACTCTTATCGTCTATACTGTACTTATATTTCTATGCCTTCTCCAGTTTTCAAAACCAATATGTAACTATGTAGTCCTTATATGTAGTCCTAATATATTTTAATGGCAGGATTCACACGAGTTTATTATCTATTCAGATATGAGAGATCAGACAATTAAGATTGTGAACTCATCCGAGTAAAAGCGTTACATACCTCACTGCTGAATATCACTACGGTCACCTTTGAAGCACTCCCCTTGGGAAGCCATGCTTCCATGCCAGTGTCTAGTCCACCCTTCAAAGCAATTTTGGAACACTTTTTCTGGAATGGCCATCAGGGCTGTCATCGTAATACCCTTGATGCCCTGAATGTCATCAGAATGTCTTCCTTTCAATATGTCCTTTATCTTCAGGTAAAGAAAGAAGTCATTGGGGGCCAGATCAGGTGAGCAGGGAAGGCGTTCTAATACAGTTATTTATTTGCTGGCTAAAAATTCCCTCACAGATAGTGCCTTGTGAGCTGGTACATTGTCATGATGCAAGAGCCATTAATTGTTGGCGAAAAGTTCAGGTCATCGAACTTTTTTACACAGCCTTTTCAGCACTTCAAAATAATAAACTTGGTTAACTGTTTGTCCAGTTGGTATAAATTCATAATGAATAATCTTTCTGATATCAAAAGGGGTTAGCAACATTGTTGCAATAAGTTCTCAAACTTAATGGTCAGACCGTGTGTGTGTGTGTGTGTGTGTGTGTGTGTGTGTGTGTGTGTATTAGTGAAGAATAAAATGTTTCTCTACCCTTCTATGTTTTTTCAGCTGGTCTAATAATTGAATCAACATGGAACAGAATAGCAAAAGAGAATAACCAAATTTTATTACACACCTATGTCTGGGAACCCCACATACATTAAAGAGAGACCCCACATATATGATAGGTTCAGAGACAGAAAGATAAAATAAGGTATATATGACATCCTGGGCTAAGGAATGAGATATGAACCCTGAGACTTCAGAGGGGAGGAGGGTAATTCATAGGACAGTAAGAACAGATGTGTAGTAATTAAATGTTTGACCTGCCATATACATAGGTCATAAAATTTATTTCTGGTAATAACTCTGATTATGGGCAAAACCCTCAATTTATATTCTTCTAGGTAGTTGAGGGAAGAGCCGAAGTTGCTCCTTAGCCTGCAGTTTTGATTACCTTCAACTCAATATAATTGACATGTCAAACTAGCACATCTTTGGGAAGCCTGCTCTAAACCCTTTCAGTCATGTCTTTGAAAATTAATGAGAAGTTTTATATTGCAGAAATTGGGCTGGTATATTGCTTCATATCATTGCATCATTCTCTTAGTTTTGAGAAAAGGTTATGTGAGTTAGACAGTTCTGTCTCATTTCAGGAGGTAGTGATGCATCTGGGATCCCAAAGTTAAGCCTATGGTGCAATCAGGTATGATGCCTCAATGGAAACAAAAGAAAAACAATGGTTGATGATTAGAGCTGAGTATAATCCCAGTTTCAGCATTCTGAACGCAGCTGACTAAGAAGATTTCTAGATGTCTATCTCAACGCATCTTCAGAGGGAGTGAGAGCAGGCAGTGACAATCTGATAGCTTTTCTTCATTTGCAGTTTGGATGCTTCCAGTGATCTTTCTTAGTAGCCATGTGAAGATTGTCCATACATGAGCTACTGTGATGATTTCCTGAAGATTACATCAAGTCATCCAGCTTCAGTGTGCAGGGCTTCAGGAAAAGAGGGCAGTTTTAGTTCTAAATGATTCTAAGTCATAAGTGGCAGAAAAAAATGGAAACGTTAGTTTGGAGAGTTGTAGGCACATATTTTCGGAAACTAGAAGAATTCAGGGTCCAGTCCAGTTTATGGTTGGAACAAAACCAAAAGACAATAAACAGCCCTAGAATGTATATCCACAAAGCTGTATCACTAAAGCATAATTTTTCCTTTATAAAATTACCCTCATTGTACCAACAATATTCAAAGTAATACTAATTTGTTTGCAAAATAAGCTTAGTTTTAATAAACTTGTCTTGTTGTTTATATAGGCACAACAATAATAGTAATTAACCATACAGGCTCTTTTAAATATGCTTGGCTGTAAATTTTTAAAAGAAATCTCTGATTGAATTTTTAAAGGACCCTCAAAAGCAGGAAAGCTAAGTCAAGGATTTGCTTCACATGCAATACCTGTAGATTTGGGTGAGTTCCTCTTCTCCTGAGGTCCCTGAAATATCTTGTGGTTCCTGCACCTGCCAGGAAGTGACTTTCCTTACTCATCTGGTAAGGCTGCTGGAACCCACTAAGCAAGGTACCAGGCCGATATTTTCAAGGGTTTTATTGACTTTCATAAGTCAATCTTAGTTCTGTAAAACTATCTGGTCATATAAGAGTCTAAGCATGTCTCTATCATATCTGACATTACATTAAAAGCCTCGGTAATATAAACAATGTTTCCAAATGTGTCATGTTGCAAGGAGAATGAATTCTTATTGACCTTATACAAATAAATGATTGCCATGAAAATAATAATAGTCACTGAGAGTTTCTGAATTATGGAGGGATTAAGTTGGAAGAAAACAATGTTTCAATTCTGCTTACAAGTGTGCACTTTACCAAATTTCTCTAGCTTAGGACAAAAAGTTTTCTTACATCTGGAAAGTAAAATGAAATGAAATCAAGAATGAGCAATGTTTCAAACAAAAAGTCATAAAAATCGTAGTCATTTTCATCAGCTCATTTAGTTCCATATTATTGATTCTTGTTGATCTTTGTCTTTTTGTTAGCAGTTTTATGAGTCCAATTTTTTTTTCTAGAGTTCTGTAAATTCTTACCCAGTTCAGCAGTATGATCTGAAAAGTATTAGAAACCTGTATTCTACAGTAAATGTCAGAGTCCTTTCCATGAATTTCTCTGAAGATAAAACATATTTGCAAAAATATCAGAGTAAGACAATTAATGCAAATAATAAAAAGACTTAAAAATGGTCATGTTTAAAGATCTAAGAGTGCAATGCAATTGACAAGGAAATTTCCTTATTTCTCTAACACACATTTAAAGATAATAACCAGAATTATAAATGATGACAGTATACCAAGACATATCAGAATTTTAGAAATTTTATACAAGCTTTAGAATACTTATATTAATATCCTTACAAATATAATCGAGGAAGGTTTAGAATCACTTATTTAGCAATGTTCCCTGTGTAATTTCATATACCAAATCAGCCTAATTACTGTGGCAGCTCCCTTTTTATAAGAATAAAGAACAAATTTTTGAGAAATTTCAGGGATCTTCTAAAAATCCCAAAGTTAGTTCCTTTAGACTTTATTCAGAATGATTTTGAGAAGTTTGTCAGAAATATCAAAGAGGTTTTAAAATAGACAAATAGGATCCTAGGTCACTAAAAAAAACAAACAACAACAACAAAAAAAACTTAGTTATTCATTTAACTATAGAGACAATGAAGATTACCAAGGGAAATACAAAAGGTTACATAGTTGTGAGCAAAACAGCTTTTCTTAACATTAAGAAGATGGGGTTTACTATGTAATCAAAGAACTCTTTATCAAAGATTATAAAGAGCACAAGAAATCGTTTTGATAAAACACAACTTTTTGCTTTCCTCTTACAATATATTATCAGGATCATATCACTCATACGGGAAAATTATGTCCTTTTAGCAGATAAAATAATATTATATTTTAAGTTAATATAAGTACACTATTTATATTAAATCTTAATTTTAAAAAAACTTATAGCAAACTCATTTATTCTTATCCAATTAAATCACATGTAAAATATCTTTCTCAAGATTCCTTTTTTTTCTGAACTTCGACAACTGTTTTTTTTTTAAAACTAACACACTCCTCTTTTCTTGTATACAGAGTTGTCTCCCATATTACATATTTTAGAATTTTTAACCCTCAGAAAACTTACTTTTTAGTGAAAACTAAAAACTAACCATTTGTCAACTGTATGCTACTCCAATATTCTTTAGACTAAGAAATTTATAAATACATTTTATAATTTCAAGAAACATGTGCCTTATCACAGTGAGGCACAAGACATGTTTATTAACAGATCCAAATTTATCCTTTAGATACTCTACAATGAGAAGCCCAAAAATGGATAAACCCATGTTCAGTAATTAGTGTTTCATTATTTTAATTTATTTGAAAATGATCTGGATATTTAATAATTTAACTGGATTCATCATTTAACACAATTTAGTAAAATTTTAAGGTTTCAAGTTACCAAAATAGTTTGGGAAGCTATGTTTAAGTACAAACACCATAACACATAAATATTGCTGAAATGTTTTACCTAAAACCTTTTGTTCTACTTACATCTATTTAATGTATTAGTTCTTAACAATTATGTTTTGATTACCCATGAAAATTTTATTATACATTGGACAGTATTAGTCATCATCTTAAGTTATTATTTCTCTTTGACAAATTTTGCAAAAATGCTAACATGAACTGATTTGATTAGTAAAGACAGGTAGAATGCAATTCTTAATTCTGATAATCTAAAGACATGCATATTTTGTTTAAACCAACAAACTTAAATTAGCTTTAATTCAAAATATTTTTCCCACATCATGTGAACATGAAAAACATTTGGATTGGTTTCTGGTATGTATTTGAGAATCTGTACATAAGTGCTTATAGTTTAAGCCAGTTAAATAAAGCTTTTTAACAAATTGGTAATACCAATCGGAAGTAGAAAATACCACAGGTATATGTACAATATATCCATAGACATACATAAACACATAGACAAATGCAGACAGTTACCCTAAATACTTTTTGTTATAAAACTTTAGCAGTGAGATGGGTGTGATAATGTAAAATTTACTAGTTATAAAAGAACAGTTGAAATAAGTTAAGCTTATCTGTGCAGATGGCTGAAGCTTTTTCTTACTAATATTTGTGGAGAATATAATTAATATTTGCATTTGTCATTGACAAGTAACCATATGGAAACTGTACAGCACCTTGTAATATTTTTGTTTTGAACTTTTTCTTTTTCTTTATTTTTAAGAATTGAGGATGGTAAAGGAAGGTAGGCTTTAAATTACTTCTAGAGACACATTTCTGATTTTGCAAAGATTTGTAAGATAAGGACAGTTGCTCTCAATTTTTCAAAGAATTGGGTTGCAGCCTAAATGACATCATAGGTTAATCTACCCATCCAAGTACATCATTCCTAATTTGTTTCTTTCCCTCTAGGCTCTGTAAAAAAAAAAAAAAAAAAAAAAAAAAAAAATATATATATATATATATATATATATATATATATATATAACAGTCATTTGCATTTTAAGAAATGGCTCTTAGGTCCTTGAGAAGATGGGGATAGAAAATCTACATCCTAAAGACAAAACATCCAGGTTACAAGCCGTAAAAAATAAATAAATGAATAAAAAATTGTTCTTATCAGCCTCTGAATATGAGCCTCCAGGTTCTAATTCACACTGTGAACTCAGGCAATTTCATCTTTTTTTTTTTTTTTTTAGCATGCCTAATTAATATTGCTTGACAAGTGGATTTATATGTCTTCTGTTTTATATAATTAGGCAGGAGAAATGTTCCCCAGTGAAACAGTATCCATCCCCATAATGCAATCAGGTAAAAGAGATGTAATGACTTCACATAAAGCCTGTTTAAATATATCAATTCTCCTGTAAACTTTTACCTTAATTCCATCAACCCTTACAGTCTTAACTGTAGTCTTAGTGAAGACTTGATCAACAGACTTTGGTTTGACAATACTGGATAGAAGAAGTGTTCTTGGACAAACAAAATATCCATTCCTGTAAAACATTCAGATAAAGTTGACATAACCTTTTTACATAATGCCTGTTTAAACATTCCATTTATCATAATCTTATCAATCCTTATGTTTCTATATTCTTGTAATCTAATTGTAGCCCAGATAGGGCTTCAATATGGTTTTGGTACCATCATTTATAGGATTTCCATGTCGAGGAGTTTTGGAAACTTCTCTTTTCTATCCTCTGACCATTTTATCCAATCTGGTGTAAAAAGGCTTTGGATCCCCAGGGAGGAGTCCAGTGAGAGCACCCTGGCCCTTTTTGTCTATTTTTAATTTGATTAGCCAGCCTGACTGCTGCCCCAAGTGATTGCTGGTCAGGTTTCTCAATTGTAATCTCTGCTTCTTGGCTTTTTAAATTTCCCCAAATAGGGCTAAATAAACCAGACTAGTTTGGGACCCTTTAATAGTAAGGGATTACAAGAGGGTCACTTTAGCACACCCAGCCTTTGGTAGTGCTGTATTAAAAACAAACCTTTGTTTTAACTCCAATAATGTCTGTTTTATCTATCCCAATTTTTAAGAGGAAATTCTTAAGTCCATTAGGTATCTTTGTATCTACTTTTTAATATTTGGTCTTTCTATAGTTACCAATAAAACAACTGTTTTATGATGAGTGCTCTATAAAAATTTTGTAATGTAGAAGTTTTTCTAATTCAAAGGATCCATTGTCTGCCCTTTGGTGATAGGATCTATTAATCACAATAGTGACTCAAACCAATATGCCTTTTGATGGTTTAACTATGGACAAAGGAGACATCCCCAAGGGAAAAAAAAAAAGATGAAAAAAGATGCAGCCCTCAAAAGACTTAGAAAATTTACCCCCAGAGTTAGCTATAGCCATTCCAAAACACAGGGAATCACATGTTTCTCCCTTTTTTTTTTTTTTTTTGAGGGCAGTGTCACTGGCCCTCATAAGTGGGATCCGAACCGGGGCCGCTGGCATCCCAAGCCAGCACTTAACCACCGCACGACTCGGCTGGCCCATGTTTCTCCCTTTTTGAGCAGAATAAGGTGACGTCCAAAAGTTCGCCCATTTTTTTTTAGATTCCTAAGCTCAGATCCACAGCCTACTCAGCTGCATGCCAGATGTACACCAGTATACATCCTTGGCTGGCAGAAAACAAGAACTATGAGGGGCTCAGTTCTTACCATCTCTAGGAGGAAATAAATGAACAAAACCCATGAGCTCTCATAGCAAATAACCCAAAATCATTAATCCCAAGGAACTAGTTCCACCAATATTTTTTCTTGATAATCTAAACTTAGAAAAGGAAAAATAAAAAGGATGCTCACCATTCTGCTTCCACCAATCTCTGTAGGTAGAGGTCTGGGAGTCTGACATAGCAAGAATTATTACCTTTTGCCAGCTTCTATTTGAGGTCCCAGGATCTTTCCACTGCATCAGTTTTGGGGTGAGTTTCCCCAGCCAGTGAGGTGTCCTGCTGACTATGCCAACTGTGGGAGAAAGGAATATTTTCTCTGTCCTTCCAGGTTCTTTCAGCTGGTCTAATAAATCAACACAAAACAGGTTAGGAAGAGAAAATAAACAAGTTTAGTTAACTGTGTACATACGGCAGCCCAGCATACATGAGAGAGTCAGAGACAAAATGGTAAAATGAGGTGTATATGACATCTTGAGCTAAGGAATGAGGTAAGAACCCTAAGTCTTCAGAGGGGAGGAAGGTGATTGGTAGGCCAATAAGAAGAGCAGATGTTCAGTAGTTTTATGACCTGCTGTATATATGTCATAAAAAATTATTTTTAGTAATAGTTCTTTTTTTTTTTTTGAGGGCAGTGTCACTGGCTCTCTCATGTGGGACCGAACCAGGGCCGCTGGCTTCCCAGGCCAGTGCTTAACTACCGCGCCACTCGGCTGGCCCTTAGTAATAGTTCTTATTATGAACAAAGCCCCCAATTTAGATGCTTCTAGGTAGTTAAGGAAGGGGCAGGAGTTTCTCCTGAGTCCTCAAGGTCTTGACTGCTTTCATCCTAAAATAGCCGCATGCCGAAGTGGCACATCTTGGGGAGACCTATTCTGAAATAAATATGTATGTCATGAATCACTAAATAGCTTTAGTTGTTATTGTCATTTGAGTCTGAAATTTAGTGGAGAGGGCTGGGCTCTAGATTAAAAATTTAGAAGTCATCAGTTTATAGATGTTATTTAAAACCATGGGACTGAATCCTATCACTGAGAGTACATATGGATATAGGTATTATAAATAGTATATCTTCATTTTCTAAACTTTCTTGGTCCAAAATTTTTTTCTCTTAAAACATCTTTTCTAATTTATGAAAAAAAAAAGATGTTAGGAAAACTCTGAGTGGATGCTTAGTAAAAACTTTTTGATTAGAAAATAATACTTCAAATACATTGGGAAGAAAATTTATAATTTTTCTTAGGAGCATCAATTAAGTGTCCTTGGAATAAAGACCAGAGTTCTGTCTGTCAGAGAGCAAAGGGAGTAGCAAGAAATGATGGGCTCACATAGGGTATATTCATAGTTGCTCAGTAAATACACCAATTTTCTTGTTATTTTTGTCTGTCATAGATGCATGGAGGCTACAAAGCCACAGTAGTAGTGTCTCCAATAGATGGGAAACTATGCAAATGAGTTTTGTATTATCAGTAATTATAAGAAGTTCTCTTATTGGTCACTGGCCAAGATGCTTCCATTTTTTTCCAGGAGGTGGGAGAGAATGAAAAGCAGCAGCTCAGTTATACAATCTAGATGTTGTCCTGAGCTACTTTATTCCTTGTCAAACCTCTTTCACCAGCCATTTCTAGAGTCTCCCAAGTTTTCCTGGTACACAAGGAATTCTGCTTTTTATGCATGACAATATAACTTACCCAATGTGAGCCAATCATAGCTTGAATCATTGCTTTGGCTTTGTAGATAGATTTGCAGTGGTCCTTTCATAGGCTCACATCTTGTGGCCAGACACTAGAATTAGCAGAGGACTGGTTTGGGCTAAGGGTTTGGCCACTGATCATGGCCCAAATTGAAATTGACTCCCTCAAGGCTCCATCAAGCCTCCATATTCATTTATTTATTTATTTATTTATTTATTTATTTATTTATTTATTTATTTTTTGAGGGCAGTGTCACTGGCCCTTATATGTGGGACCGAACCGGGGCTGCTGGCTTCCGAAGCCAGCGCTTAACCACCGTGCCACTCGGCCAGCCCAAGCCTCCATATTCTTGACAGACTAGTATTCTTGCAAGCATTATGTAGTGCTTGGGTTAACAATGATTCTCTGTGGAATCCAGGATATTCCATAAGAATGCTTATCAGACTGGTAAGAGGAAAATAACCCAACAAACAATCATTTCGTAGAATTTATACAGATAAAATTTTTAAGGTAGCACTAACTTTTTTCTCTACCAACATTTTACTAAGCACTTTCTATATATTATTTCTCTTAATTCTTAGAGAATGCTATAACATTTTTCTGACTATCCCATTTTTTTTTTAAAGATTTTATTGGGGAATAGGGGGAGTGGAACAGCATTGGGGAATCAGGGAAGGGGAACAGACAAGTTGCTGTCCTTTCGTTCCTCAGTCTAGTTGCAGAAGATGCCGCTCCACTGGCCCATGTTGGCATCGTCACCGTGCTCCTCCCAGATGAGGCAGATGGGCTAGCGGCCCCTGGACAGCCACTCACCACGGCCACTGGCAGCTCATGTGGGCCACCAGCCACTCATGTTGGCTGCCCGCCACCCACTGCAGCCCATGGCAGCCCCCTGCAGCACAGGCTGCAGCCCACACCATCGCTGGGCCTCTCGCAGCCCAGCTCCAGGTGGAGCTGTTGTTCACCATCTTAGCTGTCCAGGGCAGCGTCACTAGCCCTCACATGCGGGACCCGAACCAGGGCCGCTGATGTCCCAAGCCAGCTCCCAACCAATGTGCCACTCGGCTGCCCCTGACAATCGCATTTTTCTGATGAGATAACTGGACCCCTGAGGCTAACATTTCATAAGGTAACATAGGTAGGTAGAAATATGGGACTGACACACTTCCAGGGCTATCCTACCTCAATGCCCTTGCTCTTTTTTCTAAACTTGTAACAAATCTTCCAACCTGGTATTTTAAATGAGGGACCCAGAGATATTTCACTCAGTCAAGTTGGCACATTTTATTATGGTTTTTTGTTGACTCTTAAGTCAGTTACAGTCATGATATGAAGCATTTGTTGATGGAAAGCCCATCTCCCATCAGATGGACTTTCCCACCTGGAGGTGTCTTGATGGTGTTTTCATGTATCTGCTGGAGAACAGTCCCTATTTTCACAAGAATCTCAGAGGCTTTTCTTCCTACATCCATCCTATTAGGAAGTCAGTCTATTCTGTCAATAGCAACTAGGAGTCACTAAGCAGTTAAGAGGCTACAGATGCAAGTTTTTGTGTCTTTCATCATTCAGGCCTTTCTTTGTGAGGCAATGTTTGGCTTTGATTGTCATACACATATGCATCCATACATATCTGTACATATATACATATATGTATGCATTTCATTATATATACATATGTGTACACATGTGTGTGCACACACACAAACAACTTGTTGAGTTATGATAACATGTCTATCCATGTTACTACCACCCACATCGAGATATTAAATATTTCCATATCCCCTAGGAATTTCCTTCTTTCCTTTCTAGTGTGAGACAAGGACACCCTTTCCTCTACCCTCAAGGTTCTTTGGCATCTAATAATCAAATAGGCATGAGATGGCAAGAGGAAATAACCAAATTTAATATGCACATATGTGAGAGAACCCTGCATACATGAGAGAGTCAGAGACCCCACATCCAGGAGAGGTTCAGAGATAGAAAGGGAAGATGGGTCTGTAAGACATCCTGAGCTAAGGATGAGGAAGGTGCCTTGGGGGCTTCAAAGGGTCCTGGCAGGATAATAACAGAAACATAGTAAAGAAGTCTATCCTGCCATATAGGTGGGTCAAAAAGAGATGAGCACTGATAATCTCTTATTATGGGCAAGGGTCCTAATTCAAGTTCTTCTAGATAAAGAGAGGGGTAGAAATTTCTCTTGAGCCTGAAGCTCAAATTGCCCTTAGCTCAAAATAATCCACATACCCCAGAAGCACATCTTGGGGTGGCTTGTTTTTGAACCCCATACTAGTCCAAAGCAAACACTGCTCGAACTCTAAATCCCCACATACAAACATATAGACACTTAGAGGTAGCCATACCATAGATTAGTTTTCTCTGTTCCTAAACTACAGATAAATGAAATCATAAGGAATACAATCTTTGTAGTCTGACTTCTTTCATGCAACATGTTTTTAAAGTTCATCCATGTTTTTTTCATGTAATAGTTGTTTTTCATTTTCATAGCTTCATAGCTTGTAGTAGTTTGTTGTCTGAATATCTTTCCATTTGTTTATCCATTTTTCTGTTGATGGACACTTGGATTAAAGCTGATAAGAGTGTTCTTGTCACAATCTTTGTATGGACATGGGTACTTATTTTTCTTGAGTATGTACCTGTGAATGGAATTGTTCAGTCATGGGGTCAGACTTAGATTTTGAAAAGGTGATTTGGAATGCTCTTCAGAGTGAAGGACGGTAAATCAAATGATTAAAATAAAGTGAAATAGTACTTATAATTGGAGAAAGAGGTATTAGGGTTAGTCCACAAGATATGGCTAAGAGGTAATTTCCTAATTCTCTTGAAGTATTTAAAGGGTGATTTTAAGGAAGAAAGGAACACACTGTCACTTTATACAAACTACAAGATGAGAGAAAATGGGATTGAATTTGGACAGAAGAGTGCTTAGGCAGAGTATTATCGTAATTAACATAGAAATAGGTTACTGTCCCCAGGATATCTTGAAAAATAATTCTCTTTCTTTGAGTAAAAGGTATATAGTTATGGAAGCAAACTTTTCTTGATATCTCATGGATCTTTATTCTTGATTTTCTTCTGAAAGATACAATTTTCTTCCTAACATGTCTTATGTGTAGGGTGACTCCCTCTATCCCTCTCTCTCCCTCCCTCTATACACACACACATACACACACTTACATGCACACACATGCACAGTTGAAGCCAGAATACTTCATTTAGTACAAATGCTAAATAAGATAATGTGTCAGGACAAAGGCTTAAATCTGGACCCTTTGAGGAAAACTGGAATATATGATTGTGTATTTATGACTAACATTTCTGGGCCAAACCAGTGACAACAGACACATGTGACAAAAATAAACCTGGTGAGGAATTCTGCTTCCAGTATGACACAGTAGCTCATGTTAGATCAAACTTTCTACAGTTAACAAATGTAAACACTGGACAAAATATAAAGAACAACTAACTGGAAGGAGTGAGAGGACCCCAAATTGAGTGGTTCTGGAGGGGCATTGACATGTGGAGGAATGGCTCTGGGTGAGTTTTTCATTTCCATGCCTTGAGAAAAGGCTATAGTATATACTGTATCTGGTGCCTAGAACTCCACAAATTATCTTCTGCTTCTATTTGGGACAGAGACCTATAACCTCCATTGGGTTTTGTGAGAGTGGGACCCAGAAACCACTTTCTTTTGCCTCTATTACACTTGAAAACTCAGGTCTTAGTCTCCTTTTTTTTTTTTTTTTTTTTTTTAATATTTCTGTATCTGGCTCCAATTTCTCCCTTTTGGGGGAAAGCAGCCTGCTTGGAGAATTCTTGGAGAGCAAATTCCAAAATGGTGTCTAGCTAGGGCCACTGCATAGCACAACCTCAGGAGATGCTGTTCTCATGATAGATATAGGCTTTATGACAAGCACCTTCTTGAGTTGTGCCTGGCATAACCTGTTCAGCCTTAAGGTGTTGTCATCAAGGGGCGTCTTCCTCTGAGAGGTCACTGCCCCATACTCAAACACGTGACTATGAGCAGAGTGCCACCTTTGTTTTAGCCACACTTGCCAATTGTAAGGTAAATGATCTACACGGATGTAAATGGCAGCTGTCTGCCATTTTTTTCTTTCATGGCTAAGGATATTTCCTATTTAACGTATACCCTGTGTTTCCTTACCTTCACAATGCCATCTTGGACCATTGTATGTGGTCCTTTCCTGATGCTCAGTGACCTGGAGGAAGATGGTAACTCGGAAGTATACCTGATGTCAGAGTTAGCTTCAAAAGCAAAGAAACTTGAAAACACCTTCTGAAGGCTAGTGTATAGCTTTTTTACAGTACAGCATGAATTCCTAAGACACGAATTCTGATGATACAATCAGCTATCATCGTTTTGGAAAATGGTTTCATATAAATTTCTCTTCTGAAAAACACTTTTATCTGGAAATGTAGCTAATTTCTATCTATGCATGTCTATTACAAAAAAATGTTGAGGTTGTACTGTCAGAATTTTAGGAACAATCATTTTCCTTTGGTCATGGGAAGCCATAATAGAGGTTCATTTTGGCCAATTTTTCAAGAATATGTTGAGTTTTTTATTTGCTTTCTATTGCTGCCATAACAAATTGCCACAAACTCAACGGCTTAAAACAACACAAATTTATCTTACAGTTCTGTAGGTCTGATGTCTTATACGTATCCTACCAGGCTTTTAAAGTCAAGGGATTGTCAGGGCTGCATTTCTTCCTGGAGCCTCCATTTCCTGCTCATTTGGGGTGTTGGCAAAATTCAGTTCCTTGCTGTTGTAGGACTGAAATCCCATTATCTTGTTGACTGTCAACTGACAGCTGTTCCCAGCTTTTATAATTTTTTTTTTTTTTTGAGGGCAGTCACTGACCCTCATATGTGGGACCTGAACCGGGGCCGCTGGCTTCCCAAGCCAGCGCTCAACCACTGCGCCACTGGGCCGGCCCTGTTCCCAGCTTTTAAAGGGGTCTCATGCCCCGTTTCCTCCATCTTCAAGACAGGAATGGCATATTCAGTCCTTCTCAAGTCATTTCTCTCTGATCTACTCTTTTTCCTTCCCATTCCGCTTTTCAAAGCTCATGTCAATAGATTGGACTCACCTGGGTAGCCTAGCACAAACTCCCTATCTTTAGGTGCTTAACCTCAATCACATCTGAAAATTTGTTACCTTGTCATGTAATGTGATATAGTCACAGGTTCCTGGAATTAGGATCTTAACATCTTTGGGACAGTGGTTATTTGCCCAGCACAGACTTCAGACATTCTGCCCTAATTGCATTATTTGCTTAATTTATCTAGTAAACATTTAATGAACCCTTAATTTGCAACAAAGTACATAGAGATGAATGAACTATGACTGCTTCTTGGGTGCTAATCACTGCAGCAACCAGATTCATATGTATAGATACATTCCGAATTCATTATAAATTTCTATTTACCTGGGCAGCTCCTTAAAAATAACGATAATGGCTTTCATCACTGGATTCCCAATGCCAGACTGTCCATGTGGCACATAAATAGCTTTCATCCAATATTGCTGAATTCATTAATTTTAAAAATATTTGTTAAGCATCTACCTAATGTCAAATGCTGTTCTAGATGTTTTAAACATTAGTAATAAAATAAGCAGGATCTATACCATTGCAAAATTTACATTCTGTTCGAGTACTTAATATTTTACCAAGGGCACTTTCTATTGCTAAATGATTAAATGAACACATAAATGAAGCTGAATTAAAGATTTGGGAACAGATGATCAGAGATTTTCAATGCCATGTTTGGGTACTGAAATCTTTTTTAAAAAATAAGTAGTGAGGAAACCGGGAATATTCTTAAGCAGAGCTGAATTGACAAGGTCTATTTTTTAGGAACACCTGTTGGTAGAATAGAGGGCAGATCAGAAGATTAGGGGTAAAGAATGGCTTGTCAAAAACTTGAACCAAAACAATAACAGTTGGAGTAGAGAGATGGGCATGGGTTCAAGACATAATTAAAAGACTAACATCTGGAGAAGGGAAAATGTTAGGGAAACTGACCTGGTATGTGAGAGACTGGCAACAACAAGGAACATACATTTATAATCTATTTGAATATAGGTGATAGTTACTGTCTTTGGATTAGACACTTGCTTAATGAGAAACAGCCTATTAACATATGAAAATGTACATACACAGAGACAGCTCAGAGTAAAATATTCTAGCATTTTGTATCATGCTCCTAACATAACCTATGATGTATCAGGCATTTATGGAATGTGTAGAATCCATCAACATTCAAACAGGGAATTTAAACAATTATTCTTTTGGAAAGCAATAGAATTTATGTGCAGAGCCATCAGAACCGAAAGCTTGACATGGGAAATTTAGCAGCTGAAATGCAACCAAGAACATATCAGAGGTGACCTACATAAAATAACTTAGTATGAATGATTCCTCCTTTGGGGAATCTACTTTTGTTCTTTCATGTTCAAGTGGGGAGAGAAAAAGAATCCTGTCTATAAAAATGCTGAGAAAGAAACTAGGATGGAGACTTGTTTGAGAAGGCCCATCTGCATTGTGTGTGTGAGAATTTCTAATGGTTAGGTATTACGATGTATTCCTTATATCTGAATATGCTTTTTCTTTAATGACTTTTCAATGATGACTCTTTTGGGATTGGTGGGAAGTGTCCTGCAGGTGTGAAGCTAATGATCAGAAAATATTTCTGCAGCAGAAAGCATCTGGTGGCATCCAGAAAGTCCAATGGAATCTTGGAAATAGCAACCTGTCTCCTGACCCCTTCCACTGACTCTTCAAAATCTTTTCACACTTAACACAGAACACATTGTAAACCACAAGATAGGAGGTAACCACCTTTGACTTTATGTTTGCTGAGATAAACACACACACACAAACACAAACACATAAACACACACACAGAGAGAGAGAGAGAGAGAGAGAGAGAGAGAGAGAGAGAGACTGACTCAGACATATTAATGCAATTCCAACACAGCATTATAAATTGGGACCAAAAATTCAAATGCACAAAATATTTGTTCATATTATTGAGAGCTTAATGAGATGTGTGGGGTGAACTAGCTCAGCCAGCTGACTGGGAGTTTTAGGGTCAATTGTTAATAGCCTTATGTCCAAATTAACTGTACTGCAGCATATGAGATAGTAGGGTTTTACCGTTTTCTATATAAAGGTATACCACAAATACACACAGAGACATACACACACTGGTTAGAAAATAAACATAAAGAAGAAATCTATTGTTTTAAAAATTGTAAAGTTGTGTCAGATAATCTGAAATTCTCCCTAAGTCATGGAGACACTCTATACCGAGTCCCTTGGGCAGTAGGTTGCTAGAACGACAATCTGTAAACTTTAGCCATGGAGGTGTGAAACCTTAGAGCTGGAAAAGGGTTAGTCCAATCCCCTCACTTACAGAGGCATATAGAATACCTGAGAATTTTTCATTCATAGAGGTGGATAATTTCATAGCCAAATAGAAGTCATATATCTTGTCTTTTCTTGAAGGATGTCTTCAGTGTTCTTGTAATTATTGATTTTTCAACTGGTGTTAATGTTTAAAAGGGGGTAGGAGTGAAATTCCAATAACTTAAAGTCTAGGATGAAGGGAAATTCAAGAACTCATCTGTTTTTCTCTCTGTCTTTGTCTTTTGCTCTCAAAACTCTCTCACTGTCATTCTATTTTGTCACCCTGGGAAGTTTTCTTCAAACATTCTGCATAGCTAAGTTTTATCCCTCCTGAATATCAAATCCCGGGGCTTTTTCTTATCAAATGAAGATATTATGATAACTGGAGAGTCAGTTATTTTAAAGAATTGGAGATCCTTGAGGGAAAATTTCTGTATTTTACAATGAAATATTTAATATTTTATAAACATTTTATCTGTTCACTGATCTTAATGCCTTGAGGAAGATAAACAGTCAAAAATAAGTGCAAAATCAAAGGACTGACAAGCAAACAATTTCCTAAAATTGAAAGGTGAGAAATTTGAAGTATGAGGGTCAATTTTTTTCTTTGCCTAAAGCCAAAGGAAAAAAATCCTGTTGCATTAATCATGAATTTGTAATATTCTGACATGTTAGAAAGTGACATTAAAAAAATGAACAAAGTGATTGCACTAAGAAAATATGTATTCATCATTTTTTTTTAATTTAAGTCTTCTATTTTCAACACTTGCTTTTTTTTAAAAAGTATATTTCCTTAGAAAGTTGAGGATGATTGAAACAATGACATGACATGACAAATTGAGGGAATTTTAAGCCCCAACATAATGTGATGAAAGAAATTTTGTTGAAATATTTCTTGCTATTATTCAAAGCTAAGGGCTAAATAGATTATAAGCCACTTAAGAGTAGGAGCTATATCTTATTCAATTCTGTTTCCTCTCAGGAATTTTTACAAGAACACTGAACAATTATTGTTATCCTCAACTGTAATTGACCTATAGTTCAGTTGTAGTAATTGGGAAGAATGTATATGTGGTATTCCTGCCAATTTTTCCATTGCCCTCAATTGTAAGGACCAATTTTCCATATGCCATATTTGCCATAACTTAGTTGATATCTTTTGATTGAAATAAATGGTGCTAAGCCTTTAAATGAGCTTAGCAATACCAAGCAGCCATCAAGGATTGCTTCCATGAGTTAAAAATCATAGGAAAGGGTTTTCTAGTGGACTATGAAAATGTTTTTTAAAGGAACACTTGAATTCATTATATAACTTATTTTAACTTACATTGAGAGTTTAATCATGGCATCATGTCTCTGATTTTCATTGATTATTTATCATTTTCCAGACGCTATTATAGTGGAAAGGGACAAGGAAGAAAGATCTACTTCCTTTTCCACCTTTCCTTAGAGGACGAGATGAAAACAAAGTTTGTATATTCCAATTCATGTCTTAATGTATTTCCATTCCCTTTCATAACTCTAGTCAAGAAAAAGTATGATGACCCTGAAACTTGTCAGTGAAGGACAGGTTCTGTGAAGCTTCAAGGCATGGATGGAAGGTACATGCATTTTAGAGCAACAGAAATATAGATTTAAATAATCGGCACATATTAATTTTCAGAATTTGAGAATTAAATCTGAGAATTTGAGCTATTGAAACTTACAGAACCTTCCTGAGTCTCTATTACTTCATATGAAAAAACAAACAAACAAAAAAAACACAAGATTTTTTTCTGAGGATTAACTGAGAAAACAAGTGCAAGAATATCCAGCATATTATCTGGCATAAATATTTGCATATGAGTTTCCTTTCACAGGATCAGCTGGTGGAACGTATTTCAAGCAAATGATTGGCATTATGCATGGAAGAATCTACTTTTTGTGGTCATTTAAATATAGATCTGAATATCATTTTCTACTCATATTATGTTCCAAAGAGTTATAATTAAGAGAATCTAGCTACAGCTGCTTGAGATGAGGGACACACATATTGTCTTCATTCACTACCACTTTTACTAGTTTCTCTATATGTTCAGAGCTCGGTCCTTCTTGAATATAAAATTCTTAAAGGGCGTGGACATTTTCTATGCCCACTATGTAAAGTGGCTGCTCTCACATTTTATATAGCACATAGAGGTTTCTCTAATTTAAGGAATTTATTAAGGATAACAAGGGCTGTTAAGAATTTTGTTGGTTAAAACTAAAAGCCACCATTTTAACTAAGTAACAAAACTTAGAATCGCCCACAATTGGATCTAAATAATAGCACGTGCCTCCTGACTGATGCACTTGGAAGGGCACCCTGACACCTATGTAGTAATCCTGCAAAAAATAGTTTGCCTTTAATTCAATAATGAGCAATCAATCAGGCAAATTCCCAGGAGGACCATTTTAACTGGCTTGGATTATTCAAAAAAGTCAAGATCGTGAAACTGAAAAAAATGGGGAATGAAACAATATCAGATTCATATGCATGTATGAATACTTTTCCAAAAAAAAGAAATTAACTTCAGTAAGTCAACAGAAATATGATTGAGATGAATTTTTGGTTCAAGTATCCATCTAGTTACTCATCCAAGTCAACAGAAATATGATTGAGATGAATTTTTGGTTCAAGTATCCATCTAGTTACTCATCCAAATATCATGGTTATCTTTCATTCTTTTTATCCTTATCCTGACATTCGATTCATCAAAAATCCTGTCTGCTCTTCCTTCTGACAGCTGTTACACTGTTCCCCTTTCCACGGCTACCCCCTCCCCCCAGCCCACTCACCATCATCACAGCCACCTGGCAATAGAGGTGACTCATCTAGAAGTTTCCACCCTGCCCTCCTCTAATTGACTTCCCCAGAAGCAGTCATAGTGATTTTCTAAAACTGTAAATGAAATCATGCTACCTGCTCCTTTTGAAAACTCTATAAAGGCTTCCAAACCCTCTTAGAAAAATAAAGTTCAAATTCCAACCTTCATGATCCATTTTCAACCTCCATCCCTGACCTCTGCCCACTCTTGAGTTTTGTCTTCCTTGCTTCTCTGTGGCTCCGTTATGCTAAACTCCTTCCTGCTCAAGTTTCTCTGCTTCTACCTGTAATATTCCATCCCTTCTTCATCACAAAGCTAAAGTAGTGCTCCTTACATCATTTAGCTTTAGTTCTCTGCACTTCACTTACTATTCTGTTATTTTATATTTTATGTATTATCTATCTTCCTGAGACTTAAGAAACTTTACAAGAGCCGATGTAATGTTTGCCTTGTTCACCGCCATGTCTCTAGCAGCCAAAAATGGTACCTGTCACCAATAAGTGTTGAATGCATTAAAGAAAAATTAATAGTTTATAGATTACTGTGGAGCTGTACCAGGGAAGGGCTTGCCAGACATACAGAACCTATGCAAATTATTTTTTTTAAAAAGGAATTTGGTGCAGGAAATTGTGTACACAGGTAAAGAAAGAACTGAGAAGCCAAACAGGACACTATGAAATTATCATTGCAGGATGGCACTATCATCCCTACGTTGAGGGCAAATCCAAAAAAGTTATGCTGCTGGAGCCCCAGACTGGTGTCAGTTAGGAGAAACTGAAACTATAGAGAAGCTACCTGCTTTAAGACAAGCCTCCAAAAGCAGAGAAGGGGGGGAATAACCTACCTTTTCCATCTTGTTATCCACTGTCCAGCCATATGGAGCCCAGGCAGAAGCCAGCGGGCTCAGGGGCTGGGGAAACACAATCTGTGTACCAAGTCACCCCTCTAATGTAGGATGGGGGATTGCAAGGAATGGACACGAGGGAAACCCTATCAGGGACCTATCTGCACAAGAACCTTTCAATTAATAAGAACAACCTAAATTTGTTCTTAAGCATTTGTACTCTACCTGTGCAGTTTGCTGTACATTTAGGGATCGGAAACACTTGAGAATATCCAAAGTATCTGGGAACAGAGGAATATAGTGCATTCATTGTGCTTTTATGCCAGATGAACAATTAACCCCATTATTTAAAATTTTTAGCTAATTCACCTGAAAACATGTCTGGCAATTAATGAACACTATAGTGATCGTATTATGAAAATATGTAACTAGTATATTTTTAAACCCTATGTTTCCTAACATGGAGGATACCCTGTAGTGTTCCAGCCCACATCTTTTTAAATTTTAAGTATGGTCAACATTAGAAAGTGAAAATCGCCAAATGAGGATCATGCTGAATTATATGTTACATTTATTCAAATCCACTTGAACTCTGGAATTTCTTGTAATTTGCAAAGACAATAGCAAGCAATTGAAGGAGGTCATGTTGCTTTTGTTCACTCCATGTCTTTGAACCCACTGGCCCAACTCTGAGATTCTGAAGGCATTAGAGAGCCAGGTGTGAACCCTCAGTTCCTTTCAGTAGTTTCACACCTGCTCTCCTCTTCCCACACTTTTTTCCATATGCCTAGCCATTCAATTTCTCTCACTGCTTCCTTCAGATGTCAGCAAGTGCAGGGTCTCATTACCTCCTCATGCCATTTTTTCAGAAGCCATGCTGTCATTCACTGATATACATGAAAGAGAACGAAAAACAGAAAACATGCAGGATAGCAGCTGTCCCGAAGGACGGTATACTCCCCCAGAATGAAAATGAGTTTATATTTTAATACCCTGTGATGCTATACAGAGCAGACATAGATTCTACTGAGGGTTACAACCCCCCCGGGTTCATTATAGAAAGGAGGCAGGCCGTTAGAAGAGACACCATTAAACGCGGACATTAATGTGCTTTTTAAAGTAATGGGTCAGACATATATATCATCGGAAGAATGTAGCACAAAATAGTGGATGAAATATTTATACATTCCATTGAAGCTTCGAAGATATCCCAGAGGGAGATGACCTAGAGAGACAGGTCTTCCCCTTTGTTCTACATCTAGTTTTCCAACTGCTCTGACACAGCTGTTGGCTTCACAATCATTCCAAAGTTGATTAGATCCGAAAGCAGAGGCTTGCCTGCTCAGCATGACCAATGACAACCATTCAGGTGGTGGGCATTCCACGCTTGTAGTTTGAATATTTGAAGCTGTTTTTGGTGTTCTATGGGCCTCCACGTGGTTCTCTACATTTCAGTGTTGCTGTACTTATTTGTCATTTGTGTCCCAAACAGTGCAGCATAATGTGCAACTTGCATAAAATCTACCAATCAAGTTTGAAAATGGCTGTCAGGTTTATGGAGCATGGCTATAATTACATTCACATGAATGCTTAGCTAAAAGCAGAAACAGAACCTTATTACCTTTGTCTTGCTTGTTTTTAATAAGACAAAAGATGTGACTTTAACTTTAAGGAAGTAAATTGTTACCTACCAAGAAATTCATTTGACTTGCTGTCGGAATGATTTCATGTCTCTAAAACATACGGTGTCGGTGAGACTTGGTACAGGCTCTTTTCTGTTGGAAGGTCAGAGAGGTTTATAAAAACTGCTACAAATAATGAGACATTATGCTAAGTGCTTTTCACCCACAATTCCTTTTAATCATCACAAAAACTCAAGGAAGGAAATATGGTTTTTAGTGTCCATTTTACAGATGTGGAGATTGAGGCTTACAAAAAAAGTCTTCGCCTGACCTGGGCTGGCCCTTAGCACATGTTCTGACCCCAGGTCCATCTGAGCAGAAAGCCATATATAGGATAGCATTTATTGAGCATTATTATCCTCCCTTCAAAAGGAATCCTCTCCGATGAATACTGGTCTCCTGGTCACTGTGCCTGTAGGTATGGCCTGGCACCTTGTCCCTGGAACCAGAAGTGGCTCTTTATCAGCAACAGCAATGCTTCCATTTGTCTTCCTCCAGCCCCATTGCCAGCGTGGCTCCTTAAAAGGTTTCTCTTGCTAAAGGTACCTGTTCTCTAAATATGGTATGGTCCACAGTCAGTGTCATTTTAACCATGTCATCAAGCGTAGTCAGCTGAATTATTGATTCATGCAATTTTAGCATTAGGAATGACCATAAAGTTCGTTTGATCTGAACGCTTCATTCTTCAGGTGAGGAGTCTGGCCTCCAGGAGCTTGGAGGAATTTCTTAAGCCAAACAAGTACGGAGGGGTAGTCGGATGAGGAACCACATACATTCGTTGCAAGCCCTGAACTCTTTCAACTATACTGAATTATCAGGTCCACCAAGTAATTTCCCTCGGCAAGAGATAGAGTGTCCTTTTAACACTATATTATACTATGTTGATATTAAATTATAGAAATAAATATTGAACAGCTGGATATAGTGTATGATAAGATTTCATTTTTAATCTTTACAGAACAGAGCTTTTTTCATTTATTGTTTTAAAATTCATACTTGAAAATTGTTTATCATCTCTCATCAAAGAGAAACAGAAAATGAAATCTGTCTTAGAATAAAAATAAGCTTATAGGAAGCCAAGACTAGTCTTAGGTTTTTCTTTCTTTACTCTTTCAAATTCTACTACCTCTTTATAGGACTTTTGGTTAACAATCCAGAGGCCAAAACAAATATAGGTGGACACTTCCTTTAAACTGATATAATTGCAACAAAAAAATGGGGAGGAAGCACTGAAGGGAATATCATAGCCTAGATATTGACATTTCAAATAGCTGTATTTTCTTTACAAGTGTAGATTCTACCCCTTAATACATTCTGAGAATCTGACATTGGATTTCTTTCATAGCTTTGAAAAAACTCAATTTAGAACCAAAAAAAAAAAAAATGACTTTAGGAAACATATCATCTTTTATTCCTGAGAACGCTCAGAGAGACTGCACCTTACACATGTTTTCTAGTTTACAGAGCCTCCTGACTGAATATGTTGAGACGTATGAGTCTTTTTCATGTGCCGGGGGAAATAATCAGATTATGTAAATAACTGAATGTATGTAGCTCTTGTATTATTTTTCAGTTTTGAAAAACTGGCTATTCAAATTGTTTTCTCCAAAGAAAAAGGTTGTTTTAGATAAGTGATATATCTAAAGCACTTTTTAAAAATGATGCTGTTTCTGTGTTTGGGAATAGTTAAAGTGGAATTTGGGGAAAGCAATGAGTATTTCAAGGGACTGTGTTCTAAAGAACGAGCCAGAAAAGGAAATATCACGCCAACTAAATTCAGCCTTACAATACCATTCTCTGGAGATTAGGTTTGGAGAAGCGAATGGAGAGAGAGTGTGTGGAACATTTCCTCCAATTTGTAATATTGAATCAGGCCCATTTTAAACTGTGCTAATTTATTCTTCATCGAACCATGGAGATTAATTAATCCTTTGTTTTGCTGGATTAATGAATAATCAATACTCCAAAGGGGGAAAAAAGAGAATGATTTCTTCTCAAGGAACAAAGCATTCAGGTAGCCAAGTCATTTTATCTTTTATGTTTACAAAGCATACCACAACCAAGATAAAATGTGTGGCATTCAAGGAGATTTGAGTGCTCTCCGTTTTTTGTTTTTTTTTTTTTAAGTAACATACCCTGGGTTTGCTTTTCTGATGGATATAGGCCAATGGGACACGTGCAGTAGTAACTAGTCAATGCTTGTGGGTATATTTTGGTGACCTCCTCTCTTCCCACAAAATTTCAGTCAGTTTCTACAGTTCTTTTGATACCCTTACAGAATAAGATCATCTTCCCTGAGAGGGTCTCTGTAACCACCAGAACTAAATCTGACCAACCTCTTTTGCCACCAACCAAATACCTCTCAACCCACTCATCTTACTTATTTTCTTCATAGTGCTTATGAGTATCTAAAATTGTCTAGTCTATTTATTTACCTGCTTCTTGCCTACTCCACTCACCTGCTGCCAAATATAAGAGTAGGGATTTTTTTCAGTTTTGTTCATCATTGTATTCATTGAGTCCAGCTGGCAGCTTTGCACATAATTGCCAAGCAATAAATACCTGTTCAGTGAATGAATGAGTTTTCAATGGAATGGACTTGACCTGCCACAGCCTTCCCGAGAGAGAATGATGTGAGAGAGTGGGTAGAACTTGGAGCTTTTAGAGGCTTAAAAACAAAGTGAGGGCCGACCAAGTGGCACGGTGGTTAAGCGCTGGCTTGGGAAGCCAGTGGCTGGGGTTCGGGTCCCACATATGAGGGCCAGTGACACTGCCCTCAAAAAAAAACAAAAAAAAAAAACAAGTGAGATAGGCTGGGAAACTCACAGCAACTTAGGAACCTGTCCTTGGTCTCCAAAATAACATGGGTCTCCTACATTCCATGGATCAGGAGCTGTCCTGCTAAGAGCTCCACTGAGGCCCTGATCTCTTCTTTGCTTATCTTTTCTAAGCATACTTGCATGTGAGGCAGGATGGCATGTAGGTGCTGTGGGTTGGATGGATGGAAAGCATGTCAGGAAGGGATGCTGCTCTTTTTTTTTTTTTAAGATTTTATTGGAGAATTTGGGGAGGGGAACAGCGTTGGGGAATTGGGGAAGGGGAACAGACAAGTTGCTGTCTTTTTGTTCTTCAGTCTAATTGCCGAGGACATTGCTTCACTGGCCCATGTTGGCATCGTCATTGCGCTCTTCCCAGATGAGGCAGATCGGTTGCCGGCCTCAGGATGATTGCTCACGTGGCTATTGGCAGCTCATGCTGGCTGCCGGCCACTCACTGTAGCCTATGGCAGCCCACTGCAGCAGGGGCTGCATCCCACACCATTGCTGGGGCTCATGCAGCCCAGCTCCAGGTGGAGCTGTTGTTAGCTATAGAGGGCAGTGTCACTGGCCCTCATATGTGGGATCTGAACAGGGGCCTCTGGTGTCCCAAGCCAGCTCTTAACCAACGCACCACTTGGCCGGCCCGGGATGCTGCTCTTAACTGTGAGAATTATCCTGGTTCTACTTAGGGTCTCCTGCCACCATATTGATTCCCAACTGGCAGATTAATAATAATGCCAGGACATTCCCTGTGGAATACTGCATTATCAGTTTTGTAGGAATTTATCTGTAATTAGAAGCTCTTCTATATTCTTCCATTACATCAAAACTTAATTATAATTTGACAATCTCATTAATATTTATATTTCCAACCCAAAGGTAGGGATACTAAATTCTGCGAATACATTAATTTTTAGTTTGAGTGAGGGCTTATGTTATAAACCGCATAAATTGAATATGAAAGTGGCATAAAGAGGTGTCTTAAGTTCTTTGATATATGTAATATATTTCTGGTATAAAAATGTTTAATTGAACTATGTAATCATTTGGTGTCAGAACTGGCAAGGGATCCTATACATCAAGCATATATATTTACGAATACTCATAATATTGATCTCTTCAAATAAAACTGAGAATGCACTCTTCATTTGCCTTTCAACCATTTCATGTTAGAATGGGAAGTCATTAAGTCCATCTTTTAAGACTTTTTGAAAAGATTTGATTTTTTAATTTAAGGGTCACTGTATGGTGGCAGGCAACAGAGAATATCTCTGGCTATGGCAATAAAAGCAATTTATTGAAATGATATATAGATTGGAAAAATCAAAGCTCTCTCAAAGAAGAACTGAATTTGAGAGATCAAGGAATGGCAACCAATGAGGACTCCCTTCAGGGCATCACTGAGATGAGGAAGGAATGCCATATATTTTCCATCCTGAGGTCACTCAAGACAAACATTTTAAGAAATAAATCTGATTGGTTCAATTGAGTCATGTGCCCAACCCTGATATGAGTAGAGACCATCTTTAAAAAAAAAAAAATCAGAAATATACAGAGTGTTCCTCTGGAAAAAAATAGCATGGTATTGCCAAACACACAAACAAACAATAAAAAAGGGTGCTGCGCAGGTAAAAAGACGAACATCCACTATAGTAACTGAGCTATCCCAATCAGTGTTTCATATGTTGTTTTTGAAAGCATGGGAAATAGTCACTTATGCTAATCACATCACCTTGAGCAATGATAAAAGAATAAACTGAGATTAAATCTTAGTGTTGATTAAGGCACATAACAGTCAGTACAATTACAAAGAAATATTAATTGATGGTGACAAGGTAGAAAAGTGGAAGGAAATTGGTATTTGGTGAGAGCCAAGAACTATGCTAATTGTTTTGCAGGAGCCATCATTAATATTTATGATGATTGCAGGAGGAAGTCCTGCGGAAATTTATCTTACTGATAGGGAAACTGAGGATCAGAGAGATTAAGTGACTTTTTTTCCAGGTCATGTATTTAACAACATACAAATATAATGATGTGGTACGAGTGTTGTATTTCTGTCAATACAATTCCAAAGGAAAACAGCATGTAATTGTTAGTCTGCTTTGCTGATGTGATGTTGCTCTTGTCACGGATAATTACTATATAACTCCTCTCTGTTGGACCATCACTTTATCTTGAGACCTAATAAAATATAAGCATCTCTTTTTCTGCCAGTGTTGTTAGGATTATGTATATTATCACTGAATAGTGTTCTCTTGTCTTGCTAAAAATCTCAGTTGTCAGTTTTTATTTGAAACCAGCCATATTGTTTTTAACCCGTGTGTCTTAGGTCAGGTTTCCTAGAGGCAGATCTTGAGGCAGGGACTTGGGTTTAAGTGATTGATTGCAGGAGTGTTTTTCAGGAAATAAATAATAATAAGGGAAGTGAGGGAAGCAGAACAGGGAACGGGGAAGATTCAAGCTAAGGTTGTGCTCCCAGATGAAAGCTGAATCCTGTCTTGGTCATCAGGGGGCTCCAGAGCCTAAGTCACACTGTCAACTATTTCTCCCAGGAAAGTGGGGTTGTGGGAAATTACCCAGAGGCAGGCAGCTGTGAGCCTCTTGGAGACGCTTTGCACAGGAACTGGAGGATGGGTGTACCCATTTGATAAATGGGGACCTGGGCCAGTCATGAACAGTCTACTTTAATTTAACATTCAGGAGTTGAAGCATTACTTGGCACATCCCTGTGGTCAGAGGGAGAGCAGGTCTTTCCTTTCTTTTTTCTTCTTGCAAGAAAAGTTTCCGCTCTTCAGCAAACCTCCTTTCTAATGGGAAGATACAACTCACAGCTGAGCCTTCTCATTTTGAGCAGAGGGGCATGTGTTGTTGGATACCTAAGACGATGCCGAGCCATTGGCTGTGTGTGGACACGCTGCCATACCAGTAATGGCAGAGTGCTCTCACCCAGAGAAGGACAGAGCAGCATCAATGCCACGTGCCTATGGGTCATGGCTGTCCTCAGCACACCAGTAGTTTAATGATAAAATCTTGTAAAGGAAAATTAGTACCTTTTTTGTCTGTTTTCTTAGTTGGCAGATCTAGGCTAAACATTCATATCCTACTTTTATGGTTCAGGTAGATAGCTTCTGTTTATGTTCCTATTTCCCTTTTCCTTATCTGCCCTTATTGAATTGAGTTTTGTGAACTGAGATGCTTTTGTGGTTTAGCAAACATCAGTCTCTTTAATATTACTTTAGTGTAGTAACACTGAGGAATTTCTAAGCATGAAGATTTTTCAGGTGGTATAAATAGGTATGTTTTACTTTCTTTTATCTTACCGCCGAAGGATAGCCAATTTGCATTTATTTTATTTTCCCAAGTAAATCTTTCAGTGTCTGCACTATCTTCCCACTCCTTTCTCTTTCCCTAGATCATTGTCTTAGTTTAGATCCTTATTGCTTCTTCCTGGGGTTTTGTAATAGATTGCTATGTACTTGTCAAAAGCATAATGGTGATTTACAGAGAAATCAAATAATACAATTCCTTTTAATAGAAGGAAAAGGTGCAACTGCATGAAAATGGCTTTACAGAGCTGGAAATTCACCACAGAGGGACCCTTTTGCCAATAATAGGGCCAGATAGATGAGTGAGCTGATTACTTCCTTGAGAATTTATCCTTGTCTTTCTCGCATGGAGTTTTATACTCTCTGACCTCTCCCAAAATATCATAGAGGGTCTGGCTATGTGTCCGCTGAACTATTATACTGAGTGCAAGAAATGGAACAACCCCAAACACAGCTGCATACTTTTGATGAGACTGTTCCTAGAGTTCTTTTTATTAAACCCAATTTTTATATTTTTGTGTATCTTTTGAGTTTTTTTGTTCATATTTTACATGAAATTAAACAATTAAATTTTAAAAATCAAATTATATCATTTCTTACTATGTTTCACTGGTCTCCATCATGCAATTGATTATGGATTGTATATATACTCATCTTATACCAATTTGCATCTTATACTCTGCACACCAAACTGCTTGGAGATTTGTGAACACAACATGCTTACTCAAACTCCTAAGCATTAACACATGACATTTTCTCTCTGGTTCAGCCTTTCCCCACTTATCTACCTGAGCAAATCCCAGCCATCTTCATGTCTCCATGATTAAACTCAAATCTCACCTTCTCATTGTAGTGTTCAGTGAATTCCCATGGTGTTATTCAGTCTTTCTTTGGTATTTCTCTAGCACCTTTTTCATATGTTCATTTTAGTAATTTGTGATTGTTTATTTACATATCTGCTTTTCCTGTGAGACACTGAAGGCAGACAATGAAATACACAGGTGTGGTTTCCCAAGGTTAAACTGATTGTTTTCAAATGATTATAGTGGCCAGACATCTTGTAAAACCAGTAGAAGTACTGCATCCAGCTGAAACCTAAGGAAACACACTCTTAGTTGATATTACCTACAAGTAGAATCAGCGATACTTGTATAGGTGATTTATTGAAGGCCAGCTCTCATGAGAAACCTTTAAGGTAGTTAAGAAAGCTGAGTAGGACAGAGGAAGGAGTTATGCAAAGGTACAGTTTCTGAAGTCTGGCTTCGTCTGTTCTCAGGGGAAGCTCTGGAGTGTGAGAATTGCCTGCCTTTAGGCAAAAAAGCTTGGCTTGTATCCTTCATAAGCCACCCCCAGGAAAGGGGAATAGTTATAACCTTCCAAGCAACTCTGTGTGAGATGGCCCCTGTAAGCTAAAGGCATTCTCCAGAAAAGATGGAGGCATAGAAACACCAGCTGTATAAAGGTGATCTGACAGGGAGAAAACCAGCATCTGCTACATGTACTCAAATTTGGATAGATGCTAGCGAAGGCAACGGTTTTCATTCATTGAGAGCTCACTTTTTGCCAAGTGCTGAGCTAAGTGCCTTATGTGCGTGAACCTGGGCCTTTCAGTGGTCTATCCCAGAGTATGCATATTTAATCAGCTTTTAGCCAGGTGTCATATCCAATAAGTCTAGTTAGTGAGCTGGGAAGCAATGTCTATGACTATTTCATTGAATTCAAGAAGCTCTAATTGCAAGATATATCATTACTTTGTGCTCTACCAGGAAGGAAAACAAAATGCTTCCTATTAAATGATAATGTAGGGACAGCCAAGTGGTGCGGTGGTTAAGTGCTGGCTTGGGAAGCCAGCAGCCTCGGTTCAGATCCCACATATGAGGGCCAGTGACGTTGCCCTCTAAAAAAAAAAAAAAAAAATGATAATGTAGTACTTTCATATCACCCATTATGTGGCACAAACAGCTTCCAGAGATGTGGAAATATAAATTTTAAAATTGTGTATGTTGTTTGAACATTTATAAATATTGATGGCCAAATGGCAAGTAGGAAGAAGTTTATGTTTGGAATTTTACAATATTAGGTTAATTTAATATCTTTGAAATTAGTGTTACAATGGGGTATTTAAAGTGATTATTACTATCTTTAAAAGTAACAGTACAAACAGACTCATAGATACAAAAAACCAACTGATGGCTGCCAGATGGAAGCGAGGTTGAGGGGTTGGGTGAGAAACGTAAAGGGATGAAGAAGTTCAGATTAGTGGTTACAAAATATTCACAGGGATGTAAAGTACAGCATAGGGAATATAGCCAATGATATTATAATAACTATGTATAGTACCAGGTGGGCACTAGACTTATTGGGGCATCACTTCCTAAGTTACATAAATGTCCAACCACTATGCTGTACACCTGAAAATAATATAATATTGAATGTCAACTGTAGTTGAAAAATAAAAAAAAAATGAATATAATTTTATTATCCAAATCTGTATTAATCAGAATCATATTATACTGAAGCAAGTGCAACTTTAAACAGTTTGTCCTCTATAAAAACACCAGTAAGCTATAAAACCAGGAAGTTAGTTGTAGTATTAAACTGAAATATTTTTTGATAAAAAATAAGTAAAAACAAAAATAATATAGTACATACAAGGGTTTGTGAGAACTATATGTACTTTTAAGTTGATCACAGGAATGGACTTCCGATAGACTCTGCATACACTTTTTATTTTGTAATTTTATTTATTTATTTATTTGAGGGCAGTGTCACCGGGCCTTATATGTGGGACCTGAACCGGGGCCGTCGGCTTCCCAAGCCAGCGCTTAACCACTGCGCCAGTCGGCCGGCCCTGCATACACTTTTTAAAACCTGCATTTGGTCAAGGACAGCTACATGAAGTTCTCATACATGATGACTATGTGTTGTACCTGAGAAGAGACTATTTATTACATTTATCAGTGGTTACTCAATGACTACTATGATTTGCTGGAATGATATATACAATATTGGAAATAGTGTTTTCTTGTACTTATATTTTTAAATTTTCAGCATAAGTTATAAAACCAGTGAGGCTACTGATCATTTCAAAAGGTTTTTAAATAAATGGGACCACTCATGCATGATGTTGTATGCCACACCATCTTCAATCCCCATCCATTGCTTCCCTGGCACCTGGCACATTTCAAGAGGTAAAAAGGCCAGGAAAACACTATTAATTTGATAAAAACAAGATTTTTTGGTTGGTGTAATGGGCCATTCGATTACACATAGATGCTTTTCTAATTCTCCAGTATTGGTGTGAAAATTATAAATATTAACAATAAAACATTTTTAAATGAACATTGAGCAACAGCCAAATGAAATGAAACACTCATACTCATTATGATTTGGTTCAGTTAGTTAATTGAAATATGAGAGATTTCTTGATATAGTCTGTGTTCAAAAGGGTTTATTGCCTTAGCCAGATAGTTGCTATTACCAAAATTAAAAACTATATAAATTGCACAAAGCTATCCACAGAGGATAAGCATAAAAATTACTGCCCCTGCTGAGGACAAAATGACGTCTTTGGATGAACTACCAGTTAGAAAATAACAGCAAGAGATAAATTATTTTCTGGACCATTATTAAAGGATTAAAGGTGGGCCCCAAATCTCTGTTGACCATATTCATTTTCTGCTCTATGGCTGGTATGCCTTTGCTTGGTTTTGAGTTGTTTATTCCAGAGAAAATGGCTGCAATGTTAAATCAATCTGAGATTGACTAAAAAAAACAACGAATCTCATTTATGGTTTTTGTTTGTTGGTTTGGCTTTACCTACTATTGTCAGAGAGTCAGCTTTAAAGTATTTTACAAATTACCAAAATTCTCAATTGGCTAATGCCTAAACTGGTAAAAATACTTAAAAACAGATTTAAGGATAGGTTCAAATTCACTTGTAATCATTAACATTTTTAGAACTGGAAATCTTGGTCTTTGGAATTGTGTCTCTCTTGAGTGAGGGTGAGAAGATTACTCACAGAGAAAAAGTTTTTATCACATAGGTTTGTCCTTAGATATAAGCTTCAATTTTTCTCCTGTGTAAGAAATAATATCTCAAAAAAAAAAGCCAGAAGAGTAACCTTTTAAGAGAGTGTGAAAGCATCCCTTTGTCGGACCATATGACTTGGCCCATGAGGAATTATATCATAGAAAAATTGAATAGGTTCAGATGTTATGAAATTGGGTCATGTCCCACCATCATGATTGATCAAAACTATACCAAAATCAGTGGGAGAGGGGAAAATCCATGGAAATAACTGCAGAGATTAGATATGTTTTATTGGGAGTTGATCCCATCATAGTTTAAATAGATATTGTTCTTGTTTTTTAGTTTGAGTTCAATAGAAATTTATTTTTCAGTCAAAACATAAGAGCAATGAAATGAGCAATATTATACATTTTCCTTGTTATTAATTATTCTGGCTTTAAAACTAATAAGGAAAATAATAGATCAGTTATAGAAGAAAATAAAAGTCACTTTTATTTCCAGTGCTTTGTGATTCATTAATGCATTAGCTTGTGCTATGTGCCAGGAATTATCCTGAGAACTGAAGTTAGAGCAGTAACTGAAATAGACTGTGAATGTGTGTGTGTGTGTGTGTGTGTGTGAGTGTGTGTGTGTATGTGTGTGTCAAACACATCATATGGAAACTCCAAGTTATGCAGTAACTTACTTCAAAAGTTACTGTTGAATAATTACAGAGCTGACAGTTTCATGGGGGAGACAGACAATTTTTTAAAAAAGTAAATGATACACTATGTTAGAAGGCGATAAGAGCGATGAAGAAAAATAAAGCGAGGTCTTCATATTACACAGAATTCTAGAGGGTACCATTTACCTTCTATTTTATGAAAATCCGATTCCCTGCAACATGGCCCTAGGTGGGAGAGGTGGAGAGTCTTGGTGAGATTGGGAGGGTTTAGGTATTTTGGTGCAATGGCTGGGTTGCTTGAGAAGGCAACATTAAAGACTTGAAGATGGTGCTATTTAAAAGACGAGTGCTATGGGCAGTGGGGACAGCCTACACAAGGAGGACAGAAAGTTGGGCAAATCTGAGGATTAGAAACAAAGCCAGTGTGATTGGACTAGAGTCAGTGCAAGGACAGTAGCAGGAGATGAAGCCTAGAAAGTAACAGAGGCATATGAAATGCGTATGATATGCAGCCTCTGGAGAGTTTTGAGCAGAGAACCCTGGCTTACATTTTAAAAGGTTACTCTAGCTGCTATGTAGAGAACAAGCTATGGGGTATAGGGTGGGTAAAATGGAAGCCAGGGGGCCTAGTAGGAGGTTAATGTAGTCATCTGGGTGAAAAATGATGATGGTTCAGACCAGGGTGGTAGCATTCGTAGATAGTGTTCAGAGTCTGTGTATATTTGAAAAAAGAGCCCATTAAATTTATTTTCCCATAATATATGAAATAGAAAGAATAAAAATAACAAAGTTTTTGGTACTGTTACCATAATGGAATTTATCTGCCTAGTATTTTTGTATGGATATATGTGTGTGCTAAGCATATAAAATATTTTGAGGTTGCAACCCTATACCATCCACTAATGTATGCATTTTTCACTTAATATAACATGTATCATATATACAAATCGTATTTTATACATGATAATATAACATATATGATGACATAAGGATATTCTATATTCTTAAATACCAGTTGGTAATATGCTATTTTAAACAAAAGCCATATAGCATTCTACAAATAGACACTGTTACCCAATACACAGAATTGAGTGTTGGGTGGGTTCTGTTAGAGATTGGGTGGTGGCTGCCTTCAGAAGTCTTTCAGAAAAGGGACCTGCTTTCAGAGAAGGGTTTGCTGTGCTTTCAACTTGCTACTTCAGAGCTTCTTTGCTTGGATGATTTGCCAATGAGTTTATGCTCTCAGCTTGTTGAGGAAGCAAAGAGTTAGCTAGTGAGTACTCTGTTCTTTGCTAGGCAAGGATGCTCTTATTCTCAGCTAGAAGTGACCCTGACCCTCGTCCTGTACTGGCTGGACTATCCTCCCCAAACACATGCCAACACAAGCTGTTCATTATGGTCCCTGGAGTCTCCCAGTCTCCCCAGAGATACCTGTGGGATCCGGATGTGTACCTACCTGTACTGTCCCCACCACAACAGTGGGTGTTACTAGGTTCTGCTGGAATCTTTTTCATATTTATCTCAGATAGGCTGTTTCCTCATCTGCCTGTCACTGTGGTCTGGTTACCTTTCTTTCAATCTAGTATATTTCTAGCACAGCTAACAGAAACCACTCCTCCTTTCTGGTACATATGTGTGGCTCTTTGCCTGTCCTTTTCTGAACTCTAGTACGGGCTTTATTATAGTTTCATGTTGGCAGTATGTCCATGTTCATATCACCATTTTGCCTGAAAGTCTCTGAAACAATTTGTGTGTATGTGTGTATGTGTTTCAAATACAACATCAAATGGAAGCCCCAAGGTATACAGTAACTTATTTTTTTTCAAGTTACTATTGAATAATTTTATTACTTTATTTTTAAAGGCTTTGAAATATGTTTTTATGAGTATTTCTGGCATGCAAAATAAATTTTAATCAGATGTGAAACACGTTTTATTAATGAAATAGCGTTACAAGTTATTATGATGTCTCACTAATCTAAATTGGAACTTGCCTTTTATTTTGTATTAGAATGATAAATACTGTTCGGATTTCAACATACTAGAGTATACAGCACATCCTGGAACAAGAATTTCCTAGAGGAAAGTAGATTAAGGAAGGGCAATATAGACTTATTTGGACTCACTGTGGGCACCACTGGATATAATCGAGAAAGATATATGCACAAGACTAGGTCCTATTAACTTTTGCTGAGACCCAGGTTATGCAAGAGGAAGATCACCATCTAACTTACCCATTGCCAAAGTATCCATCCAACCATCAATTCATTGTACACATATTTATGGGGTGCCTATGATGTATTAGGCACTTGTTCTAGACTCAAAGGAACCAACAATGAATAAAACAAACTCTAGTTTCACAGAACTTACTATCTGCTTAGGAGAAAGACAATAAAGTAGGGTAATAAAATAAAGAAGGAAATGAAGGTACTATGTTACAGAAGGTGATCATTAAAAAACCTCTCTAATAAGGTGGCATATGTGCAGAGACCAATAGGAAGTGAGGAATTAAATCATGTGGCTACCTGAAGTAAGCTTGTTTCAGGCAAAGGGAAGGAAAGCACACAAGCTCCAAGGTGAACGTATGCTGGCCTTTTGGGGGAATGGCAAGGAGACAAGTGTGTTTGGGACAGAGTGAGCATTGGAGCATGGTAGGGGGTGAGGTGAGGAAGCTGAAGGACCCCATTGGGTCTTGAATCTGTACTACCATTATTGCTTTTTTTCTGTACACCTGAAAGATGTTTTTACAGATACTCCCTTTCGGAACAGATGTCACCAGAGAGGCAGACCTTAAACTTATTATCATGGGAATGGGAATTTTCAGTTACCTTCTTGGAGATTCATGGATAACTAGCAAAATTTTGATTAAACAACATATCTAGGGAGTGAATTAAGAGGGAAATATAATATTATTAGAGAAAAAAGTATGCTAATGTAGGTGAGAGGGTAACAAAATAAGTTTATTTGATATTGGAGATCATTGTGTTTTGCCTACCCAAATGACTTCCCCTTTAATCCCCATTATCTTTCCTGAACGGCTCCAATTTTGGTTTGTAGAGCATGCTTCATTCTTCAGCCTATGTAGCCATTTGATCTGAGAAAACAACATTTTTCCCTGGCTCAGAAGGGTGGTATATTTTAAGGAGTATAAGCCAATCATGATAATTCCATTTCTTTCATCAGTGATTGATTTAGGAAATTGCATGCTGGGGCAGGAGATTCCAGTGAAGGTTTCTTACATATTTAAAAATATAGGAGAAAAAGGTATCTATATCCAAATGTTGGTGGGTGAAGGTAACATGGCGGATCCTGTCACAGCCATCCTCTGACCATGAGAGCAGATATCAATGCTGAGGATGGCCTGCTATGGTTAAGTGAGTGGCCCTGGCATCTGCTGATATCATTCAAAAATGCATATATATATATATATATATATATATATATATATATATATATATATATGTTATAATATCATTTGTAACAATAAACATAAGAAACAACCTATAGAATGTCAATAGAGAATCATAAAATATTATCATTATATATTATGCTTCAATGCAATGGCATTTTCAAAGAAAATGCTCACAATATATTTTAAGAAGAAGTACACACAAATATAAGTAAATATTTTATTTAGATATCAAATATATGGGCAGAGGTAGAGACAGAAAGTCACATGAATATATTCCTAAGAAAAAAGACAAAATCAAATACACTAAATATTAATAGCAATTAATTTTGGGTCATAGGATAGGAGGGGTGAATTTTTGTTTGTTTTTATATAATTTTGCATTTCAACATTCCACAGTAAAAAAAAAGAAAGCTTTTATGGTGAGATAAAAATTACTAATTTTTTCAAAACCAAAGAAGGATGATCCAAGTGACTCACAGGCCTTCTTTAATCCAACTTTTAAAGTGCCGGTGTCCTTTCCATGAGCTGAGAGAGCCTGGGCCCCCCCAGTTCACCTTTGCTTCAGTCGGGCAGCTATGTCAAGCTCTGGCTTCCATTTAAATACCTTATGGAAGTTAGAGGTCTAAGCGCCAGTGCCGTAAAGGACTGAGAAGAATTCCCTTGCCATCTGCTTGCCCACTACAATTTTCCTTCTCATGTGGCCTACAGACAGGGTCATCCTACAGTGGGTCAGAGACTGTCAATTCAAGGAAGGACCAGCCTTCATGGCATCCAGCCCTTGAGTTCATGACGTGGTCTTCATGAAGCCCTCCTCTTACACAGGGCACTACCCACTGGTGATCTACACTAAGCAAGGAGGGCAGTGACAGCTCCAACTGCATAAACATTCTGTTACACCCCCAGGGCCAGGCAGCATGAGACTCCCTCATGCAGGTGACAATGCCAAGGACACATAGGACACATTAGGATTCCAGTCAGCTGGAATCAGATGGAGGCTTGGGGCCTCTAAGCTAATTTATGGTAACTGGCAGAGGCTAAAATGAGGCACAATCTGGACGTTTCCACTAGTTATGAGGGGCCGGCCGAGTGGTGTGGTGGTTAAGCGCTGGCTTGGGAAGCCAGCGGCCCCGGTTCGGTCCCACATATGAGGGCCAGTGACACTGCCCTCAAAAAAAAAAAAAAAGTGATACATAAACTCCTGGACCTAATCACCACTAGTTATGAGACTTTGGGAATGACTCCTGAGTCACTGGTAAGGTAGGATACTTAGAGCTAAGATAATATTTCAGAATATATATGGAGGGTGCCCAAACACGTATACACATTTTAAGAAAGGAAAAAACTATTAAAGTTGTAATACTCAATATGTACCAATAATAAAAGATGAATATGACTCATGTTTGGCTTCTGCAATTACAGGATGTGTTCAAAGTGGTTACCATCAGCGTCCAGACACTTCTGATTATGGCGGATTACTGCTTGAGCAACGTTGACCAAAGTGTCCACCAGTATACATTTTATGGCACCCCCAGTGTCAAGGCACAGTCTTAGTTCTCCGCCCTGTTTTATGACATAGTATGTAATTAGTCAGTATATATATATATATATATATAATATATATATGGTCAGTGTGTATATGTGTGTGTATATATATATATATATATATATATATAAATTCAGATATATATAATTGGTCAGTATATATATATATATATATATATAAATTCAGATATATATATATATATATATATATATATATATATATATATATATATTCTTTGTATTGCATGTCTGTCCTATGATAGAAAATGAATGAGGGACAAACAGGTATACGGTATTTTTATATGTAGATAGTCTGCTGGTGTGACTGTCAGTGTGGTGATATCCCAAGTTGTCAGAATTTGGGCTCCCCCAAATTCAGGGCCTGAGGCAAAGGCTTGGGTGCAGATGGTATGTTTGAGATGTAATTCTCTGAAACAGGAGTGATGGCATGGAGAAAGTGGCAGGAAGAAATATAATGGTGTGTTATCAAGGTCACTGCTAAAATGTTTGTAGAAAAAAAAATTGAAAAGCTAAAGTTGGTCAGTGGGGTTCAGTATCACTGAGACATCCTGAGAAGGTACAGAAGGACTTCCAGAACTGTCTGTCTGTCTGCCAGAAGGCTGGGAGATGGGAGCATTCGTCTACCAGCTCCTCCTCTGCACTGGCGCACAAAACTGTTCCCTAGAACTGAGGTGGCCAAGGGGATGTGACACAGGCCACCAAAGTTCCTGGGGTTTTGTCCAGATGTATGTATCTAAGAAAAATACACCTTAAATTGCAGCTCTTAGAAATAGCATTTTGCGGGTTAGAACTTAAGACAAATTACATTTGGTCTATGTCATCTGTATTTTAACTTGTTTACTGAATGCCTATTATGTTCTAGGTGTGCTGAGGAAATAGAAATGGGTAGGATACCATTAAGTTTCCAGTTTGGTACAGGGAATACGCTCATTACAATTAAAAATGTTACTCAAATGAGGTATACGTACAATAACTAATATAGTTTCATGGGGAAAGTCGCTTTTATTCTAGACTGAAAGAGTTGGAGCACACAGTTGGTGCGCGTGCGCACGCGCACACACACACACATACACACACGTATACATACATGAATGTATATGTGTTTACATGTATATATGTGTATGAAATTCTTTCAGAGGGGAATGGCTGCCTGCTCTATATGAAATATTTATCCTTATTGTCAAAATTCAAATCTAGAAGCATTGTAAGATTCATGGAGTACACAATGATTACACAATAGACTGGCTTTAGTCAAAATGTATTTATTTTCCTCCTAGTTCCCATTCATGCTTGAGATACTTTTGTATTTTTTGGTTTCCAAATAGTTACTTATGTTCATGAAAAAAATCAAAAGCGTCCATGAAGATTATTCCTAGGTTCGAATTTGTATTCGGCCAAAGCAAACCTTTGCACCTGCCACTGAAAGGCATCCACTTCTGGGGTGGAATGTACCAGCTGTTCCCCAGCCTCCAACGGCACGCCAGGCAGCTCAGGACTGAACGAGGCATCGTATCCCAGGCAGATGAAACTGGTGGGGAAATTTCAAGTCGACAGAATGCAATTACCCAAATTGAAATTAGGCCAGGGGCATATCAGGAGGCCCTTCCCATCTGTTGGGGAAAAGGATCACCAGATATTTAACAAGGGCAAGTGGTCAGGATCTTTATTCTAGGAGTCATTTCAAAGGCAGGCACTTAAACAACAACAACAAAAAATACGAAAGGAAAACTGTACCTGGTATAAAAATCATAGCCCTTCAGTGAAAAATAAATAACATAAGAGTCTTGAGAAGATCAGTCCTTTCCAGTTCTTGGAGGAGAGGAGTGTTTATGGATGGGGAGCTTAAATATTTCTCCATCAGCTCTTCTTAGCAAGGACATGGTATAACAGACAATTGGTTATCCTGGAGTTGTCAAAAAGAGATTTCCCGAACCAAACATATTGAATGCAATACATTTATCCCTGGTCAGAATAGATAGATCCTTTCAGTATGACCTTGTGGAACAATACTGTGTCGTTTTTCTATGGAGCTTGACACAAGCATTGTTTCTTTACCCAGAAACTAAACAAATTTTTAGAGCTTGTAGCAAAAATAAATAAGCTGGAGTTGGGCAGTGGCCTTTCATGTTTGTAGAAAAAAATGTGTGATGACTACACACGGAATCCACAGGTCCATTTGAGCACAGTGATCCCATGCCTGTGTGCCCTGTCCTTGGTAACGTGTACCTCTCTCTCAGGAGGGAATGGAAGAATTTATTTTATTGTCCATGCCAGTATGATTCCAACATTGGCATAGGCTCCCCCACACCCCTCATCAGAGAGAAACAAAGAGTAGGCATCTCACATCAGGTCGTGGTTTGATGGGAGTCCATTTCTCTGAGAAATAGACTGGCTTCCCTCTGTTCCTGTCAATAACTTTCCCTCTTTTATGGATGGAGAATTCAGTGTTTCTATCCTAAGAGGAGTAACAAGAGGCATCTCCAAGCCAGATGTCTCCTTTCCCAGCTGCTCCTTTTGGAGATACGCTGAGGTCCCTAGGTTCCTTCATGCCACTCCACAAAGCAGGGTCCTGTGCCCTCCCTGCAAGAGGTTGTTTGCTCTCATACATTTCCAGCCCTGGAAAGCTCTCACTTTCTTTTCGCACTGGATATAGAGGAAGGAAAGGAGATGAGCTGGGCAGGGATCTTAGTCAGCATTAGAATGTTTTTCTTTTGTTGGAGTGGCTCACATCTGACTCTTTGCTTGACAAGGCGGCATGCTGGGGAACCTGACAGAATGGCCATGGCTGGAGTGGGTGATGAGAGGTTAACTATCATATTTAATGCAACTGTCCACTGTGGGAGGGAAGAAGCCACCCGTAGGCCACCTACACACTGACTTACTTGCAGCATCTATGCCCCCTCTCCACTCCCCATCCTCCAGCCCCTCCTCCCCCATAATGTCACCATTTACCTGTCACTGTGGCAGTTAAGATGGGAGGTCAGGGGTACCAAAGTCCCAGGACCATCACACTAGCTTCTCCACCCTGGAGTGCCAAACTATCCCAGAAAGTCCCCTGAGATGAGCTCGGCCAGTGGCCCATCCTAGCCAGAAATGAACACTGTTCTTAACACGGAAGAGATGTGTGAGCTTCTGATTGTACTTGTTAAATACTGGCCTGAGCTTTACCACTTGTTGTTTTTTTTAATGGTCAGAATAGATAACCTAACTTCTTTTTTCCCCTTTCTTGATCATTTGTAGGTAACAAAGTTTATCTCTCAAAGAGGAAATCACAGAAAACACATCAGTTAATTTTGAACCTGAGCTCTGCTAATGTTAAAAACGTGGCATTATTATTGAGAGGTTTAGCTTGTCCTAATTACCTCTCAGTTATACTAGACCTATGTAACAAGCTACCATCTGCACATTTTATGTGAAAGCAGGTTTTCTGAAAGGATGAAAGTTGGCAGAGCAGGGAATGAAATAGGGGCTGAGTTTTATTTCCTACTAAATAATTCTCCTCAAGGTGGGTAAACTTTTAGTAGTTAAATTGCTAAAAATGAAGATCCTCCACTGGAAGAACAAATCTCCAAGTGACAATTATTTGTCTGAGTTCTTAGCATTTACGAGTCTCAGTAAACAGTCAGTACATTTATGTTCCTCCCATTACCTCCGGTCATAAACTTTCTTAAAGAAAAACAAATCATTATGTGTCCTGACTATATAATGAGCAGACACGTTCGGCATACTGGAAGCCCCTGGGTGGGACGGATGGTGCATCTAGACTTCCAGAGGTTAAACTGTTGTCGAGGCACTGGCAAAAGCGTCAGGCTAATCGTATGGCAATGATTCAGTGCTGTTCATGGAGATGTCCTCTCTAGAAGGCAAATTATAATTTGTGGAGCTATTTTTGGAGTGGGGGCCTCCCAGCACGCAGCTGCTGGGAACGACTGGGCGTCACATAAAGCGCCTAGCTGAAGAGTGTCCACCTTGTGCTGCTGGAGTGAGCCTGGCCATTCCCTCAGAGGCCAGCCTGTGTACCCCTGTAGCCATGGAGATGCAGTCTCATCAACAAGTGTGTCCTGGCATTGTGGAGTATCAGAGTCAGAAATGGACCTTAAACACCCTAACTCCCACCTGCATTTTATACCCAAGATAACTGAGGCTCCAGCTAGAGAATTGATCTTGGCAGCATCAGTCACTCGGAGTCCAGAAGCCCCCACATCCTGGCTTTGGGTTTAGTACTTTTAAAATCTTCCCTAGGGTCAGAAAGGTGGCGCAGGCTAGAAGGTAAGGGGTAGACACAGAAAAGAGAATGAGTTAGGAAAACAAGAAAGGTAAATTTCAGGGAATTAAATTTGTTCTTTATCGTTCATGCAGGCTTCATTATTCTTTGCATTGCAATTAGTAAATATTAATACAAAATTGTAACTTTTTCACCACTGGAAGTGTGCAAATGGAAATGAAAGGAAATAAGACAGTTGTATATTTTCTAGATCAGTACGTTTCAAACTATCTGTCATGGAAGACTGGCTTTTGTTCTTTTCTAACTGACCCTAGCTGATAGTTTTTATAAAATATGAGGTTGGACAATTAAGTTCGTGAACTTGTAGCAATGATGTTGCTAACCTTTTTGATATTAGGGGAATTATTCATTATGAATTTGTACCAATTGAACAAACAGTTAACCAAGTTTACTAATTGGAAGTGCTGAAAAGGCTGCGTGAAAAAGTTAGACGACCTGAACTTGTCACCAACAATTCATGGCTCTTGCATCACGACAATGCACCAGCTCACAGGGCACTGTCTGTGAGGGAGTTTTTAGCCAGCAAACAAATAACTGTTGGAACACCCTGCCTACTCACCTGATCTGGCCCCAATGACTTCTTTCTTTACCCAAAGAGAAAGAAAATATTGAAAGGAAGACATTTTCATGACATTCAAGACATCAAAGGTAATACGATGACAGCTCTGATGGCCATTCCAGAAAGAGTTCCAAAATTGCTTTGAAGGGTGGACTAGGCGCTGGTGTCGGTGCATAGCTTCCCAAGGGGAGGACTTCGAAGGTGACCATAGTGATATTCAGCAATGAGAGATGTAACACTTTTCCTAGGATGAGTTCGTGAACTTAATTGTCCAACCTTATACACTAGAAATTATTATTAGAAAAGTGAAATGCAAAAAGCAGGGTTTCAAAAAATAAGTCCAAACTTTTATTACTTAGAGACAAGAGGCATAAAATTTATCTGACAAATTCCTATAAAGTTGGTAGACACTTAATCTAGATCCTTGTACTTGCTGGCCATGAACATACAAGTCTGCTGACCAGCACTTGTGTGTGGACTGGCCTTCCTCTCTTTCCCTCTTGTATTTTGCACATTTGTCCAGTTCTCTAAATTGGACATTTCTGATATCAGGGATGGGGAATCAGGGCATCTCCTTCTTGATCGGCACTTTATTATGGTGCATAACAGTTTTGGGGAAAAAAAACATTCCCTCATGCTAAAACAAAACAAAAAACAGAAACATGTTTATCATTACAACAAAAACAGAGTTCTTGGAACATGTATGGATTAATACTGGGGACACAACTGTGGTTGACTTCTCTTAAGGGAGACTTAATTACAGGACAGTTTTGGTTTACCTGGTTTGAGTGTAAAGAAGATTGGAAATACTAAGCATTGCTATTTGTCATTAAATTTGAACTCTACCAATTCTGGTGTCCTTGAAAGGCCTGTAAACTGTCTCCGTGCATCAATTAAGAGTAGGTTTGCCAGATTTAGAAATTAAGAAATACAAAACACTCAGCTAAATTTGAATCTCACACAAGCAATAAATTCTTTTCATAAGAATCACCTAAATATTTCAGAAGACATATCATATGCAGTATTTGGGACATTCTTATTAAAAAATGTATTCATCATCATCATTTGTCTGAAATTCAAATTTAACTAGATATATGGTATTTTATCTGGTAATTCTAATTAATAGTAGCTTTCGGCCTGGGTTTCTGCAAGTCTGGATTTTTCCACGGAGAAGAATCAGCACAGACAATCAAACCTGGTCATATTGACCCGACTTGCTTAGCTATTGGCAGCTGGAAGCTGGGCGGTCAATACAAAGTGATAATATTCCTTTTAGAAAAATGTGTTTTCCATGCGATAAAGCAGCTATTCATCTTTTCCTACTTGGAGGCTTTTAGTTAGTGTTTTCTAAAGGTCTGGTTCATTGATGGCACAAGTCATGGCAGAAGGTATGCTTGTAAGAAGGGCCATTAGAATTTGCCACCTACATCAGGACAAAATTGCCTCAATGGACAGCAACTACAGGAATTTTTGCATGGAAATATACAGGGAGACACAGTGATAGACAAAAAAAAAAGTGCTTATTTCTACAAAAAATTATAAACAAGCTGACAGAGATACATCCATCAATTTTTTTTTTACAAATAACTTTATGAGAAACTTACATGTACAAAGGCAGAATTAGTTGATGTTTAAAAAAAAAAAAATGAAAGTCTTGGGTACTTAGGCAAGTTTATTTTAATCCTTCTGAAAATATGTCATTGATAGCTGTTATTATTTCATTAATAAGAATATTTGTTTTTAGGTCTTAAATGAGAGTTTTGACACATTTTGATGTAGAATTGATGCTCCTAGACTTTAAAGAAAGATTTAATCTTTTCTTAAATTGATGCCTGATGCACATAAGAAGGAAATGGCTACTTAAATTACACATATAATTTATTTTGATATCGTCACCTCTGGGTGTTTAAAAGTTTCCCATCATCTAATAAAACCATATAGGAATATACGTATTTAAAAATAATATTTATTTAAAATAAAATGTTTGCTTATTTTAAGACAAATTGGAAAATATGTACATTTGTCAAAAAGAGAAGTAAAATCACCTATAACCCCATCAAAGAGAAAAAGTTCCACTGTTTTTATTTTGATGTACTTCTATTTTCTTGTCTATGTGTTTATATTTCATTGTAGAAAGCATATACAATGTTTTATTGTGTGTTTTTTTCCATTAGCTATTCAACTTAAGCATTTCCCATATTGTCAAAGTGTCTTCTAAGTATGATGTTAATGGTTGAATTATATTCTATTTTGTTTTTATTTAACCAACTAGAGTTGGACATTCAGGTTTTTAATTTCATATTCTTAAACTTCTAATGATGTTCTGTTTTGGATTCCTAGAACTATAATTACTGGGTGACAAAGGTGAAGATTTTTAAGGCCATGTATTAAAAAGAATTATAGACATTTATTAGGAACATGTAAGAGTGACCATTTCACTGACCTTCCTTGCTGTCACATTTCCTTTTGTTGTATTAACCTATTGTATTAGCCAGGGCTCTTCAGAGAAGCACAACCAGTAAGATGCATGTGTGAATGTGTGTGTGTGTGTGCGCGCGCACATGTGCACACACACATACACAGAGGGTGCCAAAAAAATGTATACACATTTAAGAAAGGAAAACTGTATTCAAATTGTAATACTCAATATACACCAATAACACAAAATGAATACAAGTCACATTTGACTTCTGCAATTACAAGAGGTGCTCAAAGTGGTTACCATCAGCATCCAGACACTTCTGATCATGGCAAACTACTGCTTGAGCAATGTTGACTAAAGTGTCTACTTGTATACATTTTATTGGCATCCCTGATATATACAGAGATTGATTTTTAAAAGTTGGCTCATGCGATTTTGGGGCTGGCAAATCAAAAAAAAGAAAGATATACATATAGATAGATAGATAGATAGATAGATAGATAGATAGATAGATATTCAGGTTAAATTGGCAGTCTGGAGACATGGGGAAGAATTGAGTTGCTTATTGAGTCCAAAGGCAGTCTGGGGGCAGAATTCCTTCCTTCTTGAAGGATCTCTGTCTTTATTCTTAAAATCTTCAACTGATTGGATGAGGCCCACCCACATTATGGAGAATGATCTGCTTTATTGAAAATCTACTGATTTAAACGTTAATCACATCTTTAAAAAATGCTTCACAGCAACGTCTAAACTCATGTTTGATGTAACAACTGGGCACCATAGCCTAGTCAAGTTGACACATACAATTCACCATCATACCTGACATCCAAATACAGTTTATGCTGTTTGATAGAAGGTCATACTCTTTCTTTCCAGTTGTTTCTCTGTTCAACACCATCTGTTTCTATGAAGACACACCGACTTATTTAAGTCTTGTATGTAGACTGTGAGTTGTCTGTTTTGTATACAAAGATTGTCTCATCCAATTTTGGTATAAAGCATTTACAATTTCAATCAGTGATGCTGAGCAGAAAACCTGGGATTGGGTTTTATACAGAAATGAATCATAAATAGTCTTCTACCATGTTATAACTGGGTGAACTTGGATAGGGTAATTACACCCCCTCCATCCCCATTTTCTCATTTGTAAAATCTGAAAAATCATACTGACTTTCCAGGTGTGTGTGAGTGTTAACTAAGGAAACATTTATAAACTTCTCTTACAGGGTCCAGTATGTAGTAAGCCATTTGTGTTTTAGTTCATTTCCTACTTCACCTTCTTGCTTTCTTAACTAGTCAACCCCATACTCTCGTGCTCACATCCAATAGGCAGCACACACAAAAACACAAAACCTTTCCTTCTTTGCACACTCAGTGCTGTAGCAGTTCTCTGAGAAAACAGTTTTTACTTTTTGAGCATACGTCTCATTTTAGCTTTTATTGTTTCATCAAATATCATACATTAACCATAGATAGATAAATGAGATGATTTTAGGTGAACATTTTATTCATTTACTTAAACATTTATTAAGTGTGCATTTCATCCCAAGAATTTTTTCTAGGTGCTGGGAATATAACAATGAACATGATAGATATGTCTGCTGCCCTTGTGGACCTTAGATAATAGTGCAGGGATACAAGGAAACCAACAAATATAGACCCAAGTTACACGTAATATCCTATTAGTCAGGGTTAGGCTAGGTGATGCTGTGGTGAAGTCACCACATCTCAATAGTGTAATACAATCAATGCTGATTTTTTGCTCATGACAATGAGTGACTGGTGCAGGTGACTATTCAAGGTGGTTGTTCTCAGCCTTCCAAGATGTTTCCTCCTTATCAGCTCATCCTTCCATCCAGAGAAGAATGGGCTGGAAAATTAAACAGCAACAGTTAAAAGCTTTTAAATGTGTTGACTCTGCTTCATGTTTTATTGGCAAGAGCAAGCCACATGGTCATGCCTCCTTTTAATGAAGTGCAAAAATGTGAATTGGTAATCCTGGCAGTAACAGAAAACCAGATACGCCTACCACAGTTGTAAGTGCTACGAAAAAAAAAAATGTAGAGTCAGACGATAGTGTGTATTTTTTTGAAAAGGTAGTAGAAACAAAATAAACATGAGCTTTCATATGTATTGTTTCAAATTATAATAAAGTTGCATTATGGAAAAAAACCTGAGTTAACTTGAAGAAAATTATTTAATAACTTTTCCTAAAAATTGGTATTCAGATATGAGAAAACGCTAAGGTCATATATGAACGGTTGATGTTTGATAGACACTGACTTGCTAAGTCTACGTGAGGACAAGGTTGAGAATATTTATGCAGTATTCTTGATTATTTAGGCACATAGTAGATGCTTAGTTAAACTTTGTTGAAGTTAATGTCCATTGTTTAAATTATTTTTGCTTCTATACTTGATTAATACTCTTGAACTATAGCCCATTATGATTTTATCCTGAGTCTTTATCCTGGAAATTTCCTTCCAAGGCCAGATTTGATTGTTTTTATCTACATTAATGTTTTTATATTCTATTACAATTCAAATTTGGACCACACATGCTTCAATCACTAGTAGTATCTCCTAATTTGTCTCAGCTGTTTTCTTAAACCATTAATCAGTAGTCACTAGGAGAAAGAAAGTTATAACATTACTTTAATATTGGAATTTACAATCAACCATCTTTTTTTAAGCAACTTTTTTTTTTTTTTTTTTTTTTTAAGATTTTATTGGGGAATTGGCGGAGGGGAACAGCGTTTGGGAAATCGGGGAAGGGGAACAGACAAGTTGCTGTCTTTTTGTTCTTCAGTTTAGTTGCGGAGGATGTTGCTTCACTGTTGGTATCGTCATTGCGCTCTTCCCGGATGAGGCAGATCGGTCGCTGGCCTCTGGATGTCACTCACCACGGCTATTGGCAGCTCATGCTTGGCTGCCAGCCGCTCACGCTGGCTGCAGGCCACTCACTGTAGCCTATGGCAGCCCACTGCAGCAGGGGCTGCAGCCCACACCATCACCGGGGCTCGCACAGCCCAGCTCCAGGTGGAGCTGTTGTTAGCTGTAGAGGGCAGTGTCACTGGCCCTCATGTGGGATCCGAACCGGGGCCGCTGGCATCCCAAAACCAGCGCTTAACCAATGCGCCACTTGGCCGGCCAAGCAACTTTTATGTTTATAGTTCTTTGGCAATTGCTGTGTTTGAAAGGGATTTCACAAATTTGAATAAAAAAGGCAGAAAATGCCAAATAAAAAACAAAACAAAACTATTCAAGGTCATGAATGTCTTTCTTGAAGATAGAACAGTATACTTGCTTTCAAAGATAGTACAGTCCTCCCCCACCCCCATATCTCTACTGTTCTTTTCCTTTGATTTTGACTAAATCTTTGTAATTTAAAAAACAAATCACCCAAAGAGAGGATCCGGTTTTTCTTGGAGTGGGTAGGTCAAGAGCAAATGAGAAGAGAGTCTCCATCTCCACCCAACCGACTCTCATTTAGGCACCATCACATCTCCACTTTGGGATGGTGTGTCCAAGGCATCATCTCAATCATGTTAACCAAGAACTTGTCTTAAACAATGACCTCTCCAGTCTGTACTGTGAGTAACGTGAATCTATGAGTCCATGCCTTTTGATACAGTTCACTTAACTGGATCATTTAAATAGAAAGCATTACTACTCCAACAGAGCAAGCTTCAATAGAAATAAGAACTATTTCTGGCATAAGCATCTTCCCTCTCAAATTGCCATGGATACTGGTATCTCTGAGAGAGAATGAATGAATGAATGAATGAATGAATAATAAATAAATAAATAAAACGTGGGTTTGACCATCCTCACAAGTGTTAAACCATCTTTGCCTGATTTAAGAAAAGCTTTAAATGCTCAGTGAATGATCTTAGGCTAATGACCATTGGTGCCCAGAGTCTAACAATAATCTAGTAAAACAGAATAGCATTTCGAAAGTGATAGTTTATGTAGAAATTGTCAATAGCATCAACACATGCTTGGAACTTTACATAGAAGTGCATTATTGCTTGGATTGGGGAGTTGTTTATTTTGCCTTCCAATTGCAAAAAAGACAGTGTTCCCTTTCTCTTCAAGGAATATATGGACCATTTTTTTTAATGCAAGAACACTGATGTCCTTTGTCCCTAGTGGGAAAATTAGCAGAAGCATTCCAGGATCCTGATCATATAGGTCATAGAATTTGGAGGAACCTCAATAGATCATTGAGGAGGACAGCGTTCCATAGTTGAAGATGACTAGATCTCAGTTCAGAATATTTGGATAGAGTCCTGGCTACAGACTATCAACTGTCACTAATTTGTCTTTCCATACCAAGGTCACACCACGGCTTTTACGGTCTATCCCCAGGTCTCCAGTGTCATTTTTATAGACTACTCCTCACTTGCTCAATTGTAGTCCCTGCACCATGTCTCACACACCCCAAAGGTACATCACTGCTGCCAGGCTTCCTATACTTGCTGTGCCCTCTGCTGCAGATGTTCTTCCCCCAGTTGTAGGCTGACATATTTGGAGCCCATCCAGTACCTTCCATGGTTGATATAATAGCTTCACATATCTATCTTGGTGAATTCTCATCACAGCTGTATGAAGTGGGTAGTGACATTGAATGGGTGAGAAAATGTGGGCAGAGTGATTCAGCAGAGGCAGGATTGGACGAAGGCAATTTGGATGGGTGCCAAGGCTTCCCATAAAGTACCCTCATAATATACAACACCCAGGACATGGTTTATCCCTTCCTTTCACCCTGGAGCTCCTCCTTGGAGAGCATTTCCTGACTATCCTACTTGAGGTGGAATCCCCGTGACTCTGTTTTTCTTTACTCAGTTTTACAGTGTCGTCTACAGCACTCAATGTCGCCTGATCTTGTGTTGCCTGTTTACCTTGCTTCTTTCTTCGCTGATCTACCCCACTAGAGTATACACTCTAGCAGGGAAGGGCCTTGTTCTGATCTGTGTTTCACCATATCCCCTGCACCCAGACAGGTACTGAAATGTGCTGGGAGAAGAAGATGAGTTGGGTTAGCATCGTCATGTGTAAGGTGTCTTATTCATCAAACATTCAGAGGGCATGCATGTTGTGCCAGACAGCACACCAGCTTTGGAGATAGGAAGCTGAATGAGAGTGATGGGGACTCCTGCTTCCCTGTGTTTCCTGTTGCTGTTAGAGCATGCAATTAAGGAGACGTTACACAGGATAAGCATAATATCAGGGTGAATGTAAGGTGCAACTGGGAAGCAAGGATTCAGGGAAAACTATTCTGTGGCTGAGACCTAAAAGATGGGCTGAAGGGTCAGGGACGTGGAGGTGGGGTGGGGAGAACACTTTGGGCAGAAGGAGTGATAGAAGGCCCTGGGAGAGTACCTTCCAGTCCTAAAAGCAGCCCATTGTGACTCAGGTGGAGAGTGTGAAGGGCAGAGTTTAGGGGCTGAGTCTGGAGAAAGAAGTGGGCTTTTCAAGTATCTTGAAAACTATTCCAAGAGTCAGGACTTGATTGTCTCAGCAGGGAGATGCCACTGAAGTATTTTTAAATCATGGAGGGTTTTATTCAGCATCTGATTCAGTTTACCACCTTCAGCCAGGTAAGCTGGCACCATTTCCATGTTCTGGATGAGACAACTGAGGCCCAGAATAACACATTTAAGCATCAGCGGAGTTAATTCATTTTCTCAGTTACAATGCTGTCTGGGCTCCTCATTCCTATCTTTCCACCCTCTGTCCTTCCTCCTGATTGTCGTTGTTGTCAAAAGTCAAACATAAAACTATTTACTCACCGTTCTTATGTTTCTCCAAGGGACATACATGCACTCACACAGCATCCAGAAACCAGACCCCAGAGCAGATGCCCATTGCCTCAGGGTTGGTGGGACTTGTATGTAGACGGACTCCATATTGTGCTTTGGGCCCAAATTCTCTGTTCTGCTTGATGAGGAAGCTGGATTGGTACCAGGAACCTTCTATCTGAAGAGGCGACTCTGGGCTTGGGGAGAACAGAGTCCACTTGACAAAGTAGAGAGGAACTCAATATCGGCCTGCCCATGCTTTGGGCATGCGTGAGCACTCCACAGCAAAACACAGCTGGCATGTCTAATTTTAGTTTCGCCCGCCTTTCAAAGGGACCCTTTAAGGAAATATATTTTCTCAGAAACAATTTGTATTATAATGCAGCAGCTGATAGACATGTCAGAATATTACTTATTATTGGTGGGGAAAAACTCTGCCAAGTAATTATGATTTTTGTTCGTGTGTGTGTGTGTGTGTGTGTGTGTGTGTGTGTGTGTGTGTGATGATATCCATAAAGTGATTCCATGGATCAAAATAATCATAAAGAGAACTGGTGGTTTTATTTATAAAAAAGTTCATAAATCTGAGGGAACACCTCTTTTGATTTTTACAAAATGGATGTCATGATAAGAATGATTATTGCTGCTACAATCAGTTGGTCATTGTGATCTGTGATGCATGGCATGTTAATAGTAGCCCTGGTGTACACTCTAAAATTTCTTCAAAATTTAGCATTCTCCATGTCTTCCAAGGAGTAAAAGGTTAGTTTCTAAACCAGGTCTTGGATTCATCTGGCTTCAGTGTGTTAACAGGTTTTGAAGCAACCGGACACACTTTTTGCATGTTTTGCCAGCAAGGTTGGTCCCTCTGCTTTTTTATTTTGCTTTTTTTTCCCCTTTCTCTTTTCTCCGCCCTTTTATCCTCCCTTCCCTCCCATGGTCTTCAGTGTTTTGTTTAGCAGCGTGACTTACCTTTAAACTTGGCACGAAAAGAAAAGAAGGCAGCTTTTCTGTGGAATAGATGGAGGGAAGGATAAGAACTAATCCACCGCCCGCATCTGAGTTCTCAGGGTTCAGTTCCAGCGGCAGCAGCTTTGCTGCAAAAAATCGCTTTGCTATTCGAGATAGCCAGCAGAGGGAATCGGAACTTTGCTTGCAGCAGGGGTTGAAGCAGCTTTTTTTTTTTTTTTTTTTTTTTTGTTGGAGGAAATACTGCAGCCTTCTGGACTGCGTACGCTGCTCCCTGGAGAGGCTCTCTCGGTTCCACCCACCGGCTGGAAGGAGGGGAAGTGAATGAAAGGACAGGACAAGCCCCGAACACCATGTCACTCTGGGAGGGAGACAGCAGCAACTAAGCTGTGCAAGGTTCTTTTTTTTTTTTTTTTTTCTTTTTCCCCTTTCTTTTTCTTTCTTTCTCCTCCTCCCCTTTTTTTCTTTTTCTTCTTTCTTTCTCTTTCTTTTTATTTTCTTTTTCTTTAAGGTGAGGAAAGAGACAAACAGGAGACAGGAAGCTGATCTGCAAGGATTCGGAGTTATGTTAAAAGGACTTTGATTTTTTTTTTTTTTTTCCTTTACAAACGCTGGCAATTGACATCACTACAGACAGCCTGGTAGAGAACAAACTGCCTCATCCCAAGTGGACCCCGGCAGCTGGGGGAAGGCAGGCAGGATCTGGGAAAGCTGTGTGTGGGTTTTTTCCTACCGATCCCACTCTTTTTTTTTTTTTTTTTTGGTGTGTTTCTTTTTTAATATTCTTGCTGTGTTGGAACTAGCGAGTGGTGGAAGACGGGGGACCTCAGAAGCCTCATCAGTCATCGGGACTGTCAGGAATAGTGGTTTAAGAGGAAGCTCGGCTGGGGCACTATACCCTGTCATCCAGTTCCCTGCCTCGGAGGTAAAGATTCCAGCTACATGGGCAAACGCCTGGACCAGCCACAAATGTACCCCCAGTACACTTACTACTATCCTCATTATCTCCAAACCAAGGTATGGCTTGACCCACAGTCTGCAATCAGTGTGGTATCCTGCACTTGGGATGGGAAACAGACAGGCATGTGAATTATTATTTACCACCACCCCCTTCCCCAAACCCCCCCCCCCATCACCTCTTCCTGCTTCTTTGAAATTAGTAACATACCAATGGAGTTAATGAGGCAGAGGAGAATATAGGAAGAAAGCAAGCCCCGGATTGTGGCTTTCTCTTCAAGGGGAGATAATAGTTTCACTCCAGCTCTTTTGTTGTTATTTGGCAGCATAAATATTCCTGATGTCTGTGAAGTCCTGTGCAGATGGGTTGTTAGAAAGGAGATCCTAACAGTGATTATGAGGCACAAGAATACAATTTCAGGGGCTTTTCTGGTGAGCTGTTCTTTCTTTGTGGCTCTAAAAGGGTCCCCCCCCCACCCCATAGGACACGGCAGGATAGGGGCGACTGAAACTTTTAATCGCTGAGTATAGAAGAAAAGAAGGGTGTAGAAGGTATAGGACAGCTAACTAAAGTCTCTTGGAGTTTGTTTGGGTGTTTTTTGTTTTTGTTTTTTCCTATTTGTCTTACATCCTTTATTTTACAATGAGGATGATCAGGATTCCAGAAACTGAATTTTGGAGGTTTACGATAGACATTCTTTACTTTTAGAAGCTCTAGTTCTCGTTGTTGGCTGCCATCAGGAGGCTTGGGTCTTGACAGAAGGAAGAATTGTAACTGATGGTAATTGGACATGAATTGGTTAAATACTCCAGGCTTTAGTGCTCAAATGATCATGAGGGGGCCAGTGGCAAGCCCACTGGGCAGTGCCAACCGTGAACTTCATCTTGCAGTTCAGACATGAAAGACTCTCAGGTGTGAAATCGCTGCTCCAATTTGTCAATTAAATGGGACTTGATTTTGGGGGAAAGAATGTTGGTAGAGTTCCCACCTTGAAGGCATGGATTATATATCTTTCCAGGGGATATTATTATTTTGTATTGCCTTCACCAGACTCCACGGTCTTCTTAATAAATAAATATGCTGAGCGTGAACCCAGCGAGCCGGAGTGATCTAGGCTGTCACCAGGACTCGCTGATCTGATTAGGGTTTGGTAATTCACGCTGTCGTTATCTCTCATGCATTGTGTCTCATCTAACAATGCCTATGTGTGAATCAGGCCAGGCAGCAGATTTTCGACATTATATTAAAGAGGGCTGGTGTTATGTCGTTCCTTTCCGATCGCTCTAGGATTCGCCCTGCCCCTCCAAGGTCGGCTCACATGGCTTTCTGCCTTTGTGAGCATTTAGTTTGTGCGGCTGCTGCTTAAATAGACCAGCCCTTCTTCTGCTCCACTGTCTTGAGTTTTAACTCTTCGGGGATTGGGTAGAGAACACTGCCTGCCTTCCTCAAGGAAATGGCAAATCAAGGACAAGTTAAAAAAGGGGCGACTTATCACGATTTCTCCTTTCTCTTCTCCCCGCCCAAAACAAAACAACAAACTCAAGAATTGCATGAAAAATATCGGACATTCCATCCCTTTTACTCATTTGGCTAAATTTTTCCGAATGTTTCAAGATTCACGCTTTGTTTTTGGTCCTTGTTTTCTACTATGAAGTATATTCAGGAAAAAAGAAAAAGAAAACTTTAGATCAAAATGAATGGAATAATTGCTTTTCTGCTTGAGATTACTTTTAACCTATTACTAGCAGGAAATAATGTCATGCACATTATATTATAGACAGGATGCTGCATGAGCTTACCCTGGTGGAAAGTGTGTGTTTGTGTGTGTGTGTGTGTGTGTGTGTGTGCGTGTGTGTGTGTGTGAGAGAGAGAGAGAGAGAGAGAGAGAGAGAGAGAGAGAGAGAGAGAGAGAGAGAGATACACTAGGGTAAAGAGGGAAAGTGGAGTAGGGAGGGAAAAGAGGACAGCCTGAAAAAATATAGAGGGGTTTTTAAAATAAAAGCTGTTTTGGGATCCTATGTAGTTTAGTGTTGTGTAGACAGGCGGCATCTGGATCTTGTTACTTTCAAGCTAGTCAAAGCCATCAACTTCTGGAACATTTTTAAAGAAGTTAGATCCATTAGGCGACCTAAGCTGATATTGGGGTAATCAGATCAGGGTGGTAAGGAATGAAAGATCAGCTACTTTGGTTATCATGGTAGCTCATATTGATTGTTATGTTGTAAAATTTCGACAGTGCTGTGACGTTGTCGAAAATTGTTACAGCGGCTCGGAAATGACAGACATTTATAACATTCCTGGAAACTGAAGATGTGCAAATGTGCCCTGTTTTGAAACTTGGGCAGAAAGAATGGGAAGAAAGGTCAATGTACCATCTTTTAAAAGGTGATTTTCTGACAGTGTTAGCGCTGTATAAAAAAGTACTATTGTGCCTAAATATAGCATGAAAACCACTGGGTTAATTCAATATCGGTTTTTGCCCTTTTTACATTTATATCTCAAAATATAATCCACAATAATTTTGAAGGACTTACATGCTGCTTATATTTATTTGTAAGCCTAGGTGGAACTCATGAAATCCACTGTGTGCTAGCCTTGACTTGTTGTTGTAATCTTATTTTTAAATCATTGCTATTTCAAATGATGCTGCTATATAAAGAATATTTATGGTTCATAAAAGTAGCATTCTATGGTTGACAATAAAAGCCCTACTCTGGTGATATCATACCTTAAACTGTTTTGTCAATTCAGATGTTTTTCACTAATCCACAAAAGCTATTTACTGACATTAGTTTGGGGTGGAAATCTTCATGGGATTTTAAAGAGCTGAAATGTTCATTGTTGTGTTCATTCAGAAAATGCAAAAATATGGAACCTTTTCTTTTTTATTAAATATGCGTGTTAGATACATCTGCTATTTCCTCATGATAAAAAAAAAGTGAAAATGTTTTTTTTTAAAATAAATGCAAATGCTTTCCATTTCTTGAAATGCCATTAGTGTTTCAGAAAAACTTGTGACACTTCTGTGGCTTCTCTGCTCTTATTTTCCATTACGGTATAACCAATCTTAAATTTGTTCCTTAAATATAAAAAGAAATAAGATATTTTTGCTTTGGTTCCTTAGAATAATTTTCCAAATACTTAAAATGTTACATTAAAAAAGTTTATGTGTAAGTTAAATGAAATGAAAACTCAGCGGCTGATTTGTAGCTATACCTTGTAGCAATATTGTTATACTATGCTTACTCTCCCAGACCTCACATTAAAAGTTGTCAGTTGTTAATTTTCTTTCTGACCCACTTTTTTTTTTTCTTCTACTAAGAAAAGCAATTTCAAAGAGGCATATTGCTTTTGGTTATGGAGTAATGAGGAAATCTTGGTGACATGTCATAATATTTAAATAAGAGACATAACTGGATTTAGAGAGAAGTGGGGTGGGGGAGAGAGAGAGAGAGAGAGAGAGAGAGAGAGAGAGAGAGAGAGAGAGAGAGATTGATTTTCATCAAGAACAAATTTGCTGTTGGGAGGCCACCCAGAATAATCAGCAGATTTTAGAAAAAGGGGACCAAAAAATAGTTCATTATTGTAATGATAATATACATAATGATGTTTGATTGAGTTGTAACCTAATATTGCTCAAGAATTTTGTCACAGCCCATTCAATGCAACAGACCTGTTGCTATTGCCTTTTGAGACCCAGGGTGAATTTCAGTCTGAATTTGAAGTACTTTGGGGTGGGGGTGGGGGTTCCTGGGAAAAACAAATACATTAAACAAGAAAAGCTTAAAAAAAAAAAAAAAAGGGTACAACATGGTCACAGCCTATTGAATTGATACTTTGCAGATGAGAAATCAGCATTTCTCTCACATGTGCTCTTTGGAAAACTTCAGTCATCTTTATAAAACTTTACAATTTGCCCAAGCACACACAGCAAGCTTGTATTTCTTCCTGCACCACACCCTGGCCGGTTCACTCTATTCCTATCAATCCAGAGCACAGTTTCTCATCACATGGCTCTCACATCAGCCTACTGCATTCCCATCTGCTTTTCCCAGAAGATCTTGAAATAAGGCTTCAGACGATGGGACCCTGACAGGGTTTCATTTCCCTGGCTGGTGGTGTTCAGGCTATGTTCAGAGCCTGGTGTGAAGTTGGGGTCAGGTGTAAGGAGTCATTCATCAACCCCACACGGATGGCGGGCTGAATTTCCAACCATCTGCAGCCTGGACTGCCGCCCGTCTCTCTAAAAAATCTAGCTGGAGTCCAAACTGATGGTGCCATAGAAAGAGCAAACACTTGAACACACAAGAGCTGGGCAGGAGGCAACGCCATAGAGAGGCTCCTGTCGGGCAAAGGCTGTTCTTAAAGATGTGAATGTACAGATCCTTCAAAAACAAAACAACCCCTTAACACACTTCTTGCACATGAAAATGTAGAAAATCTTGCCGAGGGAGGGAAGGAGGTTAGAATTTCCTTAGTACTTCCTGCCCAGATTTGCATTGATAGCCAGTGTTGGTAACTTGCCAGTTTGAAAACAGCCTTGAAAACTCCCAAGTTCTGTTTCCCTTTGAAAGGCTGAAACATACAAAACTGGTTTTCTAAAAAAATCTTTCAGCAATTGAAATTGTAGGTACCACTCCAAATATTTCTTTCGCTTCAGGGGGGTAACATGATAGCATGAAATGATGATAAACCTTGTTTGTCTCATTTTAGAACATATACAATTTTAATTGGTTTTAAATAAGAGAAAAATAGAAACAAGGGGCCACCCTTCCTTTTCAGCTTTTTCCCCCTTCTGTACTCCCCCAAATCTTTATTTGGGATTGTCTTTTCTTTGCTATAATGTAGTTATTGTTCTCACAATGCTGAGTTTAGTGCCTACCTAAAAGGAGTAGAAATGTAAAAAGTTCATGTTTTTTTTCTCAGAATAATTCCGAACTTAAGGAGAACACCCTGGATATATCTTTTAATAGTATCTTTCTAACATATTTTTCTTTCACTTTCTCTCAATTTGGAAAAACAATAACAGAATTATAACCCAAAGTTATTTCCATGAAGTAATGAAATCTGAGGGTTGGATGTTAGGACGATTTTCAGGGAAGGAGGCAAAAGAAGACAAGGGAGGGTGTAAGTTCATTCCAGGTCTTTCTGGCTCCAGGAATTGTGGGAAGCTTCATTTTTGCACTAATACGATTTTACACAATTCTTTTTGACATTATCAGTCTTTTTGGCAGAGAGCTGGCTCAGTCATAATGATGCCCGTGCCAAATTCCAAGAAAACCAGTCTTTTCCTTTAAAAGAAAATCTTTTTAGTGTTGGACTTCTTATTCAGAGTAAATGGTTGATGTTTATCCAAAATTGGCTTTGAGTACTACATTAAAATTGTGTTTTGTAACAGTCTCATAAGCCACAGCTGTATGTGATTAAATAGTGTAATATCAAAAGCATGTGAGAATAGACATTTTTATGCTATAGCTGTTGCACAGCAAGAGTACAGATGGAGCTGAAGGGAGACCAAGAGGAAAAATGTATTCACGTATTGTAACACGTGTGTTGAGGGTATATGTTGCTATTTTGTGCAGTAGTTGGAAAAAGGCTGAACAGTTTTGGATATGATTAAAAAATATAATTTTTCAAAATGGAAACAGAAATATAGTATGTATTTTTTAAATTTTAAATATGTAGTGCCATTTAATTAGAAAACATAGTTACTGAGTGGGTCTGAAACCGATGCAAGGATCAAAATTACTCCCAGGGAGCTCACATTCAAAGAGCAAAGCAAATTTCTCATTTCTGTTTTGAAATTATAAATGTTTTTCTTCTCTGTTTTTTGCTACTTTCTGTGGAGCTATTGTAAGAAAACCTTCATGCCGTGTATCCCTAATCAAAAGAGGGATAGGTAATAAGGATCAGCAATTTAGAGCAAAATGGGCAGCGGTATGTTTCTTTTGAAGATAATTTGAAAATACGATTATCAGTTTTATATGAACATTTCTTTTCTTTTCTTTTCTTTTTTTTTTTTCTTTTTTTTGCCAGTGGTAAACATTACATAGTTACAGGAGACACAACTTTTGCTTCTATTTCTTTAGCAAGGATGTTATAGCAAAGAGGTTTCTATTTCTTATGAGACATTTTAACTGTAATTTTAAAAAAGAGTATTTATTCATGAAAACTATAACCTCTAGTTTTCTAGAGATTATAAATCTATAGGATTACTAATACTAATAAAAACTTATTAGTAAGTTATTTTAGGTGGGCCTTGAAAAAAACCTATAGAGTTGGCTATTGATTTTCAGATTTCAGACACCAAAAAGTAATTTTAAAAAGGAAAAAAACCAAAACAAAACAAAAAAACCAGAGGGGTGGACAGAGGTAAACTGGATCCTCTTTGTGCTTTTAATTTTTCTTTTTCAAGTTGATATTGACAGAGAATTTGTTCACATTTAATTTTTTTTTTCCTGGTCGATTTATTTATTAGTCAGAAAATATATACCATGTGCAACCAGATATCTGGATGAAGTGTTGTAATTTAGAACATCAACAACAAATAGACATCACGTTTCAAGATTCTGGATAATAAGCGATAAGATATGGAGTCTGTTTTCCTTTGGGGAAATTCTCTGATTTGTGTGTCAATGAATTGGTTTCTAGGTCAAGTTCTGTAAGATCTCTTCCCGGCCTAGTGTTTGTGACTCTGGCTTTGAGCTAGATGAGCATGCTTTGATATAGTAGTGGTATTGGGAGATGACCTCGTGTTTGTGCCATTGATGAGTTTCTGTTCACTTCCCCAATGCTTTCTACAGAGAAGATCAAATGCTGCTTTGTTGGCTCTGGTGATTTGACCAATTTAACAGTCTGCATGCTTCACCACATCGAAATCCAGTGCACAGAGAGAAACACATCCATTACCTGGGAGTGGGTGGAGAGCCGTTCCCAGGGGTGGGACAAAATGACAGGCATCATTGAATCATTATCATCGCCAGCTTTGTTGTGGTGGTTAGTTTCCTCCTTCAAGTGGGTACAATTAGGGCTCAGCCAAAGTCTTAAATTGTGACAGCGTGATGCTTCCTTTTCCTCATTTAACTTTCTCTCTACAGGTGGTATAAGAGCTGAGTGGTTATGCATATGTTTGGCTAAACCAGTTGAGGTAATGAAGGAAATAGGATTGCCTCATTAAGAGCCTGACAAGGCTAGTTTCCTGAATGAATCTAGGAGCTACTGTAAATATGGAAAGAACAATAGATGAAATACTGTTTTGACTGAAGTATGAAAAACTTTCACATTCCTGAATTTCTGAATAGTAGCCTTTAAAGCATGGGAAAGAAATACTATAGTAACCATAGTATATGATTTTGAAGGAGGAAAATACCAACTTCTCCAGGGCAAATAAACAAGAGCATTGTTCTTTCCTCTTTGTCTTGCTAGGTACCCTTCTGGTTCCCCCCAAAACCTCTGTTAACTGAATTAAAGAAAATGAATAGAACTTTGAATATTGCTTTTATGAATAATAAACAACTACAAAAAATAGACTCGACTCCATATACAGTTGACGTAACATGATAACGTCTTAACCTGTTGTGCGAAAAGTAAGGTATAATAGAAGAAAAATAAGCCTTATGATATTCTAAATACTGGTAATTATCATTTTAGGAACTGATTTTTGATTTGTTTTAGAACTAGCTTTCCTATCATTATATTGTAGGGTTAAGGAATTGGTATATATTGTACTCAATATGCTAGAAGCAGATGATCTTTTTTTTTTTTTTTTTTTTGAGGGCAGTGTCACTGGCCCTCATATGTGGGACCTGAACCGGGGCCGCTGGCTTCCCAAGCCAGCGCTTAACCACCGTGCCACTCGGCTGGCCCGCAGATGATCTTTTTGATAACTGATCCTTAGCTGATTGTTTTCAAGGTGAATAATAATCATGCAGTATATAATGAGGTTTTCTGAAAAGTCTTCCTATTTTTATGTACTGCACTGCTGTCTGTTATCTTAGTTAAATTGCATATTGAGGACAACTTAATGAAAAAGACAATGGAAAACAGAATGCTACCTATCTGGTTTTTTAGAACTGGTTAAGAGACCTAAAAAGCTTTCTTAGGTATGCAAGTCATATTTGAAGCTTTTATCGATGTCTGTAAACTCTTAGGTTGTTCCTTTTAAAACTTAACATTTATACAAATTGGCACCCTGAATATAATTTAAAACTAAGGTAACTTAAAATTCAAGCAAATTTACTTTTAAATTCCCCAATAATTTTGACTAGATGAAGTATTTGAAGGAGTGTGTACAAAGCTTGGAAGAAAATTTTAAAGGGAGAAAAACATTTTTTTATTTTTTGACTTCGTGCTAGTCTCTTGAAGGATTGTGACAGCTCCTAGATTAACCTTGTTCTTGGCTTTCATCCCCTAGGTCTCTTGTCCATTGCTGTACACAACAATTCAGATTGCACTTTTAGATATAAGGATATTGTGTTTTAATCAAAGGTAGGCAGGGAATTCTGAAAAGAAGAAAATTCTGTTGTTCTTTTTTTCAACTTATTCCAAAAGTTGACCACTGCCTTTAAACTTTATTATTTAATTGTTAGGATACCTTGACTTCATGTTAGTGATGGGAAGTTTCCCCTTTCTGGCTTGTTCTTGCTCTTGTATTCAATTTTGTTGATAAGTTAAAAAACGATAAGGAAAAAGTCAGAGGAAATAAGTCAGTGAACATGGAAGAATTTTCATCCACGTTTAGTGACTTCCTTTAACAATGGGAGAAGTGAAGGATCATTTTATTTTATTTATTTATTATTTAAAATTCTTTTATTGAGAAATAAATATTTTTTAAAAATTAGTTTCAGGTGTCCAACACAGTGCAATAATTATACTTTTTACCCCTCAAAGTGGCAACCCCCTCCCCCAATTCACCACCCCATTTCCCCCCCCCCATATCATACATATCTATTACACTTCCTTTGACTCCCTTCCACAGTATACTCCACATCCCATGACTATCTATATATTCAATTACAGTTGGTATACAATATTATACAGCATCAGCTTCAGGTGTACAGTTCAGTGATCAAGCCTCTACTCCATCCATGAAGTGGTCTCCCTAACAAGACATGTGACCATCTGACACCCCACAAAATATTTACAACATTATTATATTCCCCGAACTGTCTTTCATATCCCTGAGGCAATATTGTAGTTGACAATTTATGCTGTCTAATTGAAGGGCCATTTTAAAACCTCTATGTTTTCTGAATACTCTTGGAGGCCTGCATCCCACATCCTAACAAGCCTATTGTGTAGTGCCTTGACATTCCACACATCCAATTATATTTTTTCAATTAAATATTGAAAGAGTTTTTCTAAGTTTTCTGTTGAAACTCTCTGAGTACAAGTAGATTCATTTATGTGTGCGTATGAGTTTAGGGCCATCGTCTTGCACAGGTGGGTGTTATTGCAAACTGAAAAAAAATCTAATCTACAGTATTCTTGAGGTACACAGAAAGGTTATTGGAGGATTGGGTAGAACAATAAATAAAGTTGGCAATGTGCTATGCTTTGTAGATATGCAAACAAATATTTATTAATTTGGGTTTCACAGTTTCTTTTTTAGTTTGGAGGCAATATATTTTTCTCATTTCCTCAGTATTTTTGTGGGTCACTAAAGTGGTCAGAGAGTCTGAAAAGCTGGCCATCTCTCTACCTATTGTGGCTTTTTGGCATTCAAGATATCTCTGTATTTTAGTAATCCCAAATTTCCGGAGTGGGGCACGTGGGAGAACAGCAGCGTATTGGAAAATGTCATTAACATTCTTTGGTTAAACTATGTCACAGCAGACACATTGGATTGACCTTTGGCAGCGAGAACAACTGAGAGTTCCAGATCTGGGTGCCAGGTTCACAGAATTTTTTTCATTGTACAAATGGTAGAATTGTTTACCAATTGGAAAGCAAAAGAAGTTGAATGTAACAGGTGTTTCCCTGGGCTCCTGGCTTAGGGATACAAGCAAAAAGCAAATCAGTGGCACAATATTTATTTTATGGCATATCATTCTAAATTCCTCTGTCCCTAAATAAGGTCACAGATTTGTTAACATGAATTGTAACTGCCACCTCCTCCTGTTCCCCTGTGTCAATGGTTATTCACTTAGGATAATTTCTTTTGGTATCCAGAGGTCCTTCCCAGTCCTACAGAATCTGTACCTCATAAAGAAGAACAAAGCCACCATAACTCACACAAATTTTTGGGCATCCAGAATACACTGCTTTTCCAGTCCAAAGCCAAGTGTCATGGCTTCCTTCAGTTTCACTTTTATGTCAGTAATATAGGGACATCAGAATCCCAGGCCTCAAGCATGGCCATTTCTTCCCACATTAATTAAGGAGTTTTTCCTGACACTCTAGCTCCAGTAATAGGCTCACACCTGAAAATTCACTCCCAACTCCCATCATGGAGGCAGAATTTCCATAATCACCCATTATTTTGATTCTCTATCTTATTACTTAACTTTTCTTCCTAGCCTTCTCACCGGATCTCACTGCATTTCACCACAGATTGAATAAATCAGCTTTAACTAATATCTCTCATACATCTCACACACACACACACAAACACACACACACACACACACACACACACACACACACACACACACACACGTTCTTCTGGAAACTTTAAGAATTATTTCAATTGTTCTGATTTTCTCTGAGGCTAAATGACCACAGAGAAATATAGAGGGGAAAAGTGGTCTTAAGGAGATATATACCTGTTCTTTACAGTTCATATATATGTATGGACAAGTATATTTGTTGCTACTTGGTAGCAAAAAAGGGATGAGTCTCACCAAAAGTGACTAATAATTTTCATTTTCTTTCAAAAGTGTAATAGCTTGCCATGATCTGAAATATCTTGATACTGTACTATGCAAGTTATATACCTACTTTTTTCCTGCTATTCTTGATAGCATCTTTTAGAAACCTTATTGATTGACTGTTTTTTCCCCAAATAATTTCATAGTAATTGTTCATACGAAAAATTCTGATGATCCTCAAACTTTTAGCAATAAGGTTATCAAGTGGCATGGTTTGAAAAAAAAAAAAAAAGGTGACTGTTTTACAATTTCAATTAACAAGTGATTTGTGAGAAGCACCAAGAAAAATAAAACAGAGAAGGAGAAAAAAAAATAGAATGGCAAAGGGCATCAGCTCTTAATCTACTTTTGAAAATTTCTGGAATTTGACTGTTTGTTTTCCTTTCCAAAGACAAAGGTTAAGAGCTGTTTGGCAAGGAGAAGATAGTTTACAAAGTAAAGAACCATCTTTGGGACAAAACTTTAACATGAATATAGAACTTGAGATGGAGGAGTCATATAGTTAAGACTTTTGGTGTTCTGTGAGGGGAAAAAAAAAATCGATACTTATGAGGACAAGATAGTGCTTTGTTTTGTTTATTCACATGTCGAAACATTTAATGACCTCTAACATTTGCTTTTGTTGTTCTGACCCACCCATCGCTAGTTCTTAAGGCGGACCTGGATAAAAGCATTACTGAGCCTTTTGACTAGACTAAGTAGTGTTTTTTGGAAAGCCTTTGGATTCAAATTCTGACACATATTTTTGAATTTCTGTGTATAAAATGGTCATATAAAAAACATGGTATGTTCAAACATTTTATCATGAATAAAAAGTGCTGGCTGTGAGAGGGGAAAACAACCTAAGTTATAAACTTAATTGGCATGAGAATCACACAATGCCAAGTATTAACCAGACAGCAGTGATGTCTGAGGGGCCACCAGAGCAACTAGGGACCCATGGCGCGGTTGGATTGCGGATGCATGAGCAGTGTGCTTAATGCTTGGGACTCCTGGCACATGTGTATGTGAGAAGGTGGGACCTGGAGGAAAAGTCTAGATTTCAACATTGTCATGGAGGAGTTTAAGTCAATAGACGTCCATGAAATGGTACTTACTATTGTTATTATTCAGAGTCCATCTTTTTTTTAAAGTTCATTTTACCCTCCATCCTGAGTTCATTTAGGATGGCTATCTGATGGGACCTTGCTTTTACGCTGCATCTTCTACATCCCCTTGTCTTCCTCAGACTGGTCTTCTTGGAAACCTAATTTTTTCCTTTGTTGATCACAGCTTCTATTTCCCTTCTTTCCTGCTCACCTCCTTTCTCCTGTCCTCAAGATTTATATACTTTTTTTTCTTCTTTTTGCCCCCTTTCCACTCGCCTTCCCCACCGCCCCTATGAATTCATCTTCTTTGCTTCCTTGGTTTAGCTCCTAAACTTGTGCTTCCTCTTTTTTGTTCTTTTTCAGTTCCCTCTTATCATTTTAGTTATTGCTTTTTTTTTTTTCCATTTCTTTTCAAGGTAGAGTAAGATTGAATTTTGACTTTCTTCTTTGTTTGCTTGGCTGTAAGTTTATTTTTGGCGTTTGAACACAACTTTACTCATTGGAATCACATTTGTGTCAGTTATTCTTTGAAGCACCTGAGGACGAGTGCCACAGGGTCTTCGTCTTGAATGCCCTGCAATGTCCAGTGGAGTGTCTGATGCAGACTGAGTGCATAATGAAAGGTTTTCGCAATGCATTCATCTCTGTTCTGTGTATCTCATGCACCACTCCATCGCTAAAGGCAATACTTTTTAAACCAGTGTTGCTTAAGGTCATCTTCACCTCTGTGATGCTTTACATCAAGTCATTCTGTATACCAGAAGTAAGACTTGTTAAAATGTCCTTCTTTACATGTACAGATTGATGCAAAATCTCTCTGTGCCATCTTGGCCCCCTGAAATAAGTGAGCCACTAGGCTAGGTACCCTAGAACTGTTGGCTGGAGTTGGGTTATATCCCTAGCTAATGGGATACACTGTGTTAGCAGAAGTTGAGCCAAGTTAGAACCTGCAATAGAAAAAAGAAGAGGAAAGAAAGAACAGAAAAGAACAAGAAGGAAGGGAAGGACAGGGGAGGGCAGGGAAGGGAAGAGAAGAGAAGAGAAGAGAAGAGAAGAGAAGAGAAGAGAAAAGAGAAGAGAGGAAAGAGAAAAGAAAAGAAAAGAAAAGAAAAGAAAAGAAAAGAAAAGAAAAGAAAAGAAAAGAAAAGAAAAGAAAAGAAATACTGCCACATTGTTGCATTCCAAGATACTGGCAAGATCTCAGGAACACATGCCAGCTCAGGGAGGGACAGAGTGGATTTCAAAACCAGTCTAAGTAGCTAGTACTTGGAATTTTGGGATGAGAGTAAGCAAGTAGGTCAGGGCTAAATGGTCATGGTGGTGGTCTGGAGGGAATTAGAGGCCATTCCTGAGCAATTGCCAAGAATATCAGTTTGTATATGTGGCTTCAGGGTTGGCAGAGAGTAGGGCATATAGGGAGGTGAACTTAGTTTAAGGTGCTAGGAGATGACTTGAGTGTTAGATTCACCTTTTTGTCTATTTTGCTTATTCAAGACAGAGGATCATGAATATAATAGTCATATATAATCTACCCATGCCATATAACAGTATACAACAATACCAACATGGATTTTATTAACTCAAAATTTTGAAAACACAATTTCAAAGTTCATGTAAGAGTGGCAAAATTCCCATTTCAGAAAGAGAATTCTATAGTTTCCCTATATAATTAGCTAAGCCAGTATAAAGATATATAAAGTAATGATAGGTACTATAAGATGAGATTCTGATGTAAATTTCAAAGCCTTTCTCACTAAGGAATGCATAAAAATAATAACACAGTTGTGGCTAAGAGAACAAATTGTGTTTTTTGGTTTGGATGCCTCTTGAGTTTTTCCAAGTTGTACTGATTCTTCCATGTTTTTTTCTCTTATGTTTGCAGTTTTACTCTCTCATGTTTTTGTTTTTTGTTTTATTCTTTTTTGCATCAAAGTACTTATTCCCATTTGTAGGAGAGTTTCTGTGTATGCAGTTCCTCAATATTTAGTAAATTTTCTATTGCAAAGTAATTCATACTCATTGTACGTAGGGAAACAATTCAAGATATATAATGAAAATATTAGTAATCTTGTTGAACACATCAAATCATTCTGTCAAGAACTCTCATAAATACTAATATTAATAATAAAATCATAGGTGTCCTATAGCATTTTTTATATTCATGCAAACATAGAATCAGATCTATAGCCTATGAAATCATACTGATTAGGTTATTTTACTCCTTTTTTTTCAATGAAAAGCGTACTTTTTGCATTCTCACCAGATCATTATCTATCTATCTATCATCTATCTATCTATCATCTATCTATCTATCATCTATCTATATTTGTTTATTATTGTCAGGGTAATTGTTCCTATGGTGTTTGCACCACATTTTATGCAAATGTTGCCCATCAGTGGGCAAGGATGTTTTGCAACTGTTTTGCCATTATGAATAATGCTGCAAAATATGTACAAGGTACTCATTTAAATATTGAAAATTGAATCAATGATCTTCTAAGCAGGTCCGTTTCCTTTTGAATGCTGAAAAATGCCTCCATGAGTTCTTATTGCATGAGGATTGACATCTCTGCTTGGGTTCCTGACTAGAAGATCCTGTGTCCTGTGGGATTGGCCTGCCCCTTTCTGTTTTGGTGATAAGGGCAATCACCTGCTCCTTTCTGTGTAAAGATGAACTTCCTGGTTGAGGTTTGAGCTGATGTTTTGCAGAAGAAATGTCTCATTTTCCTTGTGACATCATCATTGGGCTTCCAGTAGATGCTTGGGGGCTGTGGTGCTACCATTTCATTGCTTCTCATTTGTTTCATGTTGGGTGCACTTGTGTTTCAAGTTGATTTCCGGTGCCTGTCACTTCATATTCCCAGTTGAAAGAGCAACAACAGGCAAGGACAGCTTCGAGCAGCCCAAATCTTCCTAATTGATTGGAACCTCACTGAGGCCTTTTTGTCTTAGAGCAAATATTTTGTCCCAAGGATTTGGGCATCAGAGTTTTTATTACATTATTTTCTTGGCAATATAGCAAACTTGTATTTTGTGAGAGCCCTCAGCTGCTGGACTTGTTTGGTGCTACCTGATCATAGGGGAAATGTCATGGGTTATTAACTGAGCTGGAAAAAGCGACTCTGTAAAATCTAATGAATGTAGGCAAAATCTGATTTCGTTTTATTTTTATTTTGTACTTGTTCGGTTTCCTACTACCTATATCAATTTTCATTAACATCAAAACATGGGAATGAAAAAAAAAATGAAATAGAAATTTGCCTACAGAAGTTGTTATTCTGGGCTGATACAGAAATATTAACTAACTAAAATCTGTCTAGAAGACAGTAGATCATAAAGTCTCAATGGTTTGCTTTGCCTCTAAGAAATGTTAGACCAAGGACACATATTTTTAATAACACTTAAATCTCTTTCATATATTCACATTTCATAGAACTTAATCATCCCTTTCAAAAGTTGATGGCTATGTTCCATGTACTGCTATGGAAACTGAAGGAGTTTTCCTAAATATGGACCTGAAAGGGTAACTTTTTTTTTTTTAATTTTAATTCAGTGCATATGAGTGGGATCTTAGTTCAACACACCAGAGTCAATTTAACATTTTCTTTTTTGACAACAATAGTATGCACCATTTTTTACCCATCCTTAAGCATCAACAGTGTAATATACTTCATACTTTATATATACTTAGGGGAATATTTTAGCAAAGTCTGCAAAAGGAATTTAATAACCATAAATGAAAAGAGCAATGTGATTAGGTGAAAGGACTTTGAATATGCTAACAATGGTTATCAGAGGCCCAATTGTTAAATTCTAGAATTTTTTTTAATACCATTTCCCCAGGGTTTCCTTACCTTTTTTATATTTCAGTTTCTTGCCATTTCTTCCCATCACAAGAATGTTTAGTTCTTTGATAAGGATGTCTTGACAATCAATATTAGAGTAGTAGTGATGTGTTTCAATGGTCTGCAAAGAATGCCAATATATTAACATATTATGAAGATGATAAAATATAAATAAGAACCATTAACTCCAAGAGATTGCTATTAGTGATAATGGTAAGGAGAGGGTGAGTGAAAGGCCTAAAATTGACTTACTACATGAATATAATGGAGCACGAATCCTTGTGATAGCTGAGATAAATGCCATTCATTGAAATATTTCTTTGCACTTCCATTATGTTTCTCCTGCATCCATTTCTGCAGTCAGCTGGAATGAAATAAGGTAGAGAGCTTTGCTTTCATGTTTCTCATACTTCCTACATTATTATTTTATTGTTGTTTTGTTTTGAAGAGCAACACAAGTCTGTCTTAGCTCTGCATAGAACCCTCACCCTGCAGTCAGAGATCAATCTATGGGGACCTTGTCTGGTTTTTACATTGCTTTATTTCACAGTACTTGCACTTTCCTCATTTTAATTCCCAGGTTGTCGTTTTCCCTCTAAAGTATCTAAATTAGTGGAGGTAAAGAGTGTCATTCTCTAAGCCAGTTTATAGTATCAGCTTTTGCTCCCTTAGAGCTAATCCTCATGTTTAAGGGCTTTGAATGAGGCCAGCACTGGCTTTGGGTGTGGCGTTGGGTTGTAACTAGATAATGTTCCAGACTATTCATTGGGGAATAGAGGAACTAAGTTTTGTTTCAGTTTCCAGCTTACATTGCTCTTTCAAAGATCCTTCAAACTTGCTCACATGTGGCGTAGTTGAACTTGAATTTTACCCCTTTGTGAATCTCACAGCCACAATGGCTAGCCTCACCAAGCTCTTTGTGCTCAAAACACAAGGGTCATCTCAAAGGTCTTCAAGCAGTGTGATCCGAAATACTTGTTTTAATACCATTTCCCCAGGGTTTCCTTGCCTTTTTTATATTTCAGTTTCCTGCCATTTCTTCCCATTTCAACAATATTTAGTTATTTGGTAAGAATGTCTTAACAATCAATATTAGACCAGTAGTAATATAGTAGGTGCATATAGTAGGTTCATATAGTAGGTGCTTAATAAATATCAATTGACTACGTGAAAGTCGCTGTTCCATATTCTGAACGCTAAGAATGCTTGCTGATAGATAATCTTTGGATGCTGAACCATTTTTTATTCCCTCTGGTGTCTGCCATTATCCTCGTCTGCTACTTCTTTGTCCAATTCTCAGCTCCTACATGAATGTAGTGCTATCAGTGTCTACTGATGGAAGAATGGATGGTCTTGCTCTCTAAATATCCTTTAATCTATTTTAAAATCCTCAGGAAAATTTAATGAAATCTACTCTGTATGTATGTGTGCTTCCCTTATTGTTTTCCTTATTCTTTTTTAATTTCAAAATAATATCTCATTTTCAATTCTGAAGATACATGAAACTAGGGAAAATATAAAAGTGAAATTCTCCTCAAGGTATTTGGCTTTTTTTTTTTCCTGTAAAATATTTGCTTTCTTTTTGCTTATTCACATGGTTTCTCTTAAGCCAACATTGACTTAACCAAGGAAAAAACAGGTGTCTGAGAACATCTGCCTTCTCTCATAGCTTTGTGTAAGTTTGGTCTGAAGACATTGTGGGAGGTAGGATTTTTCCAGTGTTTGTGCAATGTTGAATTATAACACCTTGCGGTCCAGTACGGTGCTCATTCATATCATATTCTACAGTTATTAAGGAGGGCTCTAGAACTTGCAATTTCAGAATGTGAAATAGCATGTATCAATGAATGCATGTTCGTGGAGGTTTCCCATAGGTCAGCACTGTATTGGGGGAGTTGGACAAGACAGAAGGAGGTTAGAATGCGATTCTGACTCTTCAGAAGTTGATCATTTATTTGAGGAAATAGAGGTGATATACATGGAACAGATAGAAGTCATTAAATGCGAAGTTGTGTGACATTGACTTGAATGAAGAGAAAGGATGTGGGCTGTTAGAGTAAGAAGATCTATTAAGGAAGAAGAGAGTCTTCGGTCAGTCTGGAGATAGATAAAGCGATAGGGCATTTGGTCTATTGATTAAGTCTGGGAGCAAGGGGAGGGTTTCCGGCTTGAATAAGAGGAGAAACATAACATAGGCATGAGGTCGGAATTATGGGGAGACAGGAGAGTCCGAAGACAGACTTAGATGGAACAGAGGATCAGTCAGAGGGGGAACAGGTTGGCTAGTCAGAGTGCAGCACTTGCTGAAAGGCTGCCAGAGGTCAGAAAACAAGTCAAGTATACAGAATATACAATAATATGGTAATAACAATGCATGGTGTCAGGTGGGAACTAGACTAGTCAGGGGGATCACTTCTTAAAGTATATCAATGTCTAACCACTATGCTATACACCTGAAAATAATATAAAATAATATTGAATGTCAAAATAAATAAATAAGTAAGCAAATAAAGTGTGGGGGAAAAAGGTGAGAAAAGAAAAAAAAGTGAATAATTATTTACTTTTTGTTCATGGAGTGGTTTTCTATGCTTCATTTCAAAGGCATAAACCAGAAGTGAAAGGAATGATAGATTTATTTATTTATTTATTTATTTATTTATTTATTTATTTATTTAGCTGAGCCATCCTGCCACCTGTTGGCAGCTCAACGGCAACTCAGCTCGGGCTGGCATCGAACCGCCGTTGCTCAGAGCTCAGCTCGCACTCTTGAGCGAGCTCTTAACCAACTGAGCCACTCGGCCGGCCCTCAGGGAATGATAGATTTAAAATTCTTTATTGTTTTTATGAAATTGCCCCGTTTTGACTAAAGGCATATTTATAAATCTTCATCTAGCCAAACTCTATCATAGTGTAAAATAAAAAGCAAATAAACACTCTTGTAAAAAACAAAAAAAACAAAAACAAAAACAAACAAACAAACAAAAATTGTTTGCAGCATAACACTACAAAGTTTTAACATAAAATATGCTCCTACTGTTTAGTAGGAAAAACAGAAAAAATAAAGCACTCCAATAATAAAAGGGACAAAAATTCATAAATGAAGAAATAGCAATAGCTAACGAGCACTTAGAAGAATGTCTCTAATTAAATCAAAGAGATGGTGACCAAAACAAACAAACAAAAAAACAGTAAGATACTATTTTCACCTGCTAGACTTTTTTAAAAAGTTAGACATTTCCTAACAGCCAGGGTAGACTGAAGTATTGGGAAACTGCCACCCCCACACAGTGTTCAGATCATGGGAATACTAGCAGATAGGTAGTTTGGAAACAAGTTTGAAAAACTTAAAAGTACATGCCTTTATACAGCAAGTCCAATTCTAGAAATATCCACTAAGGGGTTAAAATATATATGCACGAAGCTGTTTATTGCAATATCGCTTTAATAGAGAAAATTGTAAGCAATTTAAATGTCCATCAGTAAAGAGTACATTTAATAAATACTGTTATATCTTTACAAAGAACCACCATGAAGCCATAGAATCAATGAATATAGATATATTGATTAGGGAAAATGACATAATGTTAGGTTAAAAACAAAACAAAACTATAGAACAGTGTTAGATTCCAAACCTGTCTTTAAAATCTGTATATGTATGTGTGTGTGCATTTTTATGTTCATATTTATTTGTTCCTGGAAAAACAGGAAAGGTTTTTTTGTTTTTTTTATTAGTTTCAGGTGTACAACACAGTGCAATAGTTATACATTTTACCCCTCAAAGTGACAACCCCCCACCCCCAATTCGCCACCCCACTCCCCCCACCATATCATATATATCTATTACTCTTCCTCTGACTCTCTTCCACAGTATAATCCACATCCCATGACTATCTATCTATATTCAATTACAGTCAGGAAAGGTTTTATCTGGGTTTTTGTATGACAAACATTTTTAGATGCTTTTGAGTATGAATTGATGATCATTGTAAACAATAATACTGGAGCATAAGTTGTTTCAAAAAATAATAATAACAAATTAAACGGAAACAAGCAGACATGTAAGGATGTTGACACAGTTAGTAGAAGGAAGCCATTACCTGGTGTATAATTGAGAAATTAGTAATATACACGAGAAAGGAGCACTTTGAATTGATTCCTAGTATTTTGCAGTGTGCAATGAAGCAGAAAGATGTAATAATATTTAGGAAGTCAAGTTAAACCTGATTGAGCGATAGGAAAACAAAAAAAACCTCAGGGGCCAGAAAAGGCCAGTGTCGTGTAGGACACCAACAGTGGACATAGGCTCCTGAAAACAATCTGAAAATAAAGACAATGATCCATTTTTAAACACAACAACTTTCAGGTAACAGTGGGACACCCAGATGAAGATGTGCTTTAGGCAAGGAGGAAGAGAGAGCGCAAGCAAGATTTTAATCCAATGGCAAAAATAAAGATATAGGTATCACCTGCAGGAAGGTCACATTTGAAGTGCTAAGTGGGAATGGGATTGTCTAAAGTGACGACAAAGCAATGATTGTGGAGGGGGATGATAAAGAGAGCTCAATTCTCCTCCCATCCTACCTGTACCCTGCATTTCTTTTTACTGATGGTTGAGATTGTTCTCTGCATGATGAGGCTCTCTGAAATGTGAAGAAAAGAATTAGTGGATTTTGTCAAATGCTTTTTCTGCATCTGTTGAAATGACCATGTGATCTTTATCCTTCATTTTGTTGATGTGGTGTGTCACATTAATTGATTTACGGATGTTGAACCAGCCTTGCGTACTAGGGATGAAACCCACTTGATCATGATGTATGATCTTCTTAATATATTGCTGAATTCTGTTTGCTAATATTTTATTGAGAATTTTTGCATCTATATGCATCAGGGATACTGGCCTGTAGTTTTCCTTTTTTTGTGCTGTCTTTATCTGGTTTTGGAATCAGGGTGATAGTGACTTCATAAAAAGAGTTTGGGAGCCTTCCCTCCTTCTGGATTTTTTGGAATAGTTTGAGAAGAATAGGTGATAGTTCTTTTTTGAATGTTTGGTAAAATTCACTTGTGAAGCCATCTGGTCCAGGGCTTTTGTTTTTTGGGAGCGTGTCAATTTCCTTGGTAGTAATCAGGGTATTTAGATTTTCTGTTTCTTCTTGCGTTAGCTTTGGAAGTTTGTATGCTTCTAGAAAATTATCCATTTCTTCCAGATTGTCAAATTTGTTGGCATATAGTTGCTCATATATAGATAGTCATGGGATGTGGATTATAATGTGGAAGGGAGTCAGAGGAAGTGTAATAGATATATATGATATCGGGGGGAGGAGTGGGGTGGCTAAATGGGGAGGGGAGGTTGTCACTTTGAGGGGTAAAAAGTATAACTATTGCACTGTGTTGTACACCTGCAACTAATTAAAAAAAAAAAAAGAAGAAGAATTAGTGGGCCGGCCGAGTGGCGTGGTGATTAAGCGCTGGCTTGGGAAGCCAGCGGTCCCGGTTCGGGTCCCACATATGAGGACCAGTGACACTGCCCTCAATTAAAAAAAAAAAAAAAAAAAAAATGAAGAGTAAGAGTATTTGCATGATAAACCACAGAGAGTCTAGAACACTTGTCTAGCAGGAACTGAACCTATTTTAAAGTCTTACATTTTCTTTTCCAAGTATAAATTTTATCCTTACATGCAATTGTCCCCTGCCATTCACTTCCTGTTTTATTCCACTGATTCTTTTGTGTGGACCCATTTTTGTGAAGTTTTATTTAGAAAGAGTGAGATGGTTAGATATGTTTCATTTGTTAGTGTGCCTGTTTAAATGTTTGATTTTTATTAATTTATTTTTTATTTGTTTGCTCAGTTGATTATTTTATGTGGGATTTCATTCTTGAGTTGTATTTTAGGGCACTAGTTTGCAAATGTTAGCATGTGTAAGAATCTTTTGGAGGACTTGTTAACACAGTGATTTTTATTATTATTATTATTTATTTTTTGAGATTCTGACTCAATTGCATTTTATTAGCCAACTTCCTATGTTTTCATGTTTCCAAAATGTGAACATATTGACCATAAGAATATCTGTTATCTATTGATAAATTGGCCATCTTGTTTATACATTAGTTTCATGTGAATTGATTAAGTTGAGTCTGTCTCCAGGATTCTCTGATCATCTCAATATGTGCTAAAAAAGTCTAGTTCATGAACCCACAGAGCTTGAGAAACAACCATGGACCACCAAGACAGTCAAATGGTCAGTCCCCTGAACAGCCAACAGCCATGCCTGAATGGAGATCCATCTGCTTTTCTCAAAAATTTACCTGCTGTTCACTTGTTCATTCACTAGGAAACAGAACTAAAGAACTTTAAACTGAAAGGAAGTTTGAAACGTCAGGGCACAACCTTTCATTGTGAAGTTGAGGCCGTACCCTTCCATTGAAAACTGACTGTCTCTTGAACCTGGCAATTGACATGACATAAAAGGCTAAGTTCACTGTTCAGAAATATTACACAACCTGGTGGGGTGTTTCTCCTTTGTGATATCTTCCTCTGAAGTGTGGTGCTTGGCACTGGGTTTAGGTGCAAATGTTAGAGCGAGGATCCATCAAACCTTAACCTCTAGGCCCCTTCCTTAATTTAATTTAAGAAGCACCTATCTGCATTATAAAACCTGCATGTTTTGCTTAACTTTAAAAGTGAACTTCCCCTTCATTAAATGTCCCTCTTTAACCTTTTAGCATAGAGGTGACACTTCTTGATAAAAACCTCAAAAATGATTCCTGTTGATGTGAATATATTCTTAAGCACATATCAGAGGGAAAATATACATCAGAGCACCAATAAAGTTGAATGGATTGTAGACCTTTTGCACTAGGTCCATGCATTTGTAAACATACATTCAAATATTCATTAAGTTATAAAGATGAATAGAGAATTTTTTTTTCTTTTCACAGATAAATCTTAATATTTGTTTGCTTTATGCACTATCTGTTATACTGGGGAAAAACGATCAGAAAACCTTGATTGTAATCATTTACTATCATTTTTGGGTTTCAGTATTTTCTTCTCTAGAAGAGATTGCAAAGGATTAAGGATAATATATTTGACTTGCCTGGTATATGGTCCTTGTTACCTACTTGAGTAATGGTCGTTTTCTTAAGAAGTATGTTCTAAATTAAACTGGTATTTTGAATGGGTGGTAAAAGATGTGTTTAAAAGCATTGAGAGAATATATCTGGACTCATCTCTTTTTAGCCCTGCCTCTGCCTTCTTGAGCTTTTCACAGGTGGATGCACTAAAATCATAATTCTGCTGACAAAGGCATGCCCTGATCTTGACTAATGTAGGAGGGCTATTACAGCTCTAACCTCACCACTTGGAAGATCCCAGAAATAAATCATCCACCCAAGTATGTTATGCAGTAATCAGATCACAGGTACTGGTAATGTCCAGGCACTGCTCATGGGGCCACCTGTAGGCAGCTATGTTGCTCTTGAGTCTTCGCACAGCTGTACTTCTCCCTTAGGCCCTGCTCACTAACTAGTCAGTTATCCCCCCTGACATTGCAGTCCTTGTGCTCTATGCTATTTCATAGGGAGGTCCTGGGACTCCAGTGATATTCATTTCCATCTTCTTCCTCTTAGCACATTTTTTGCGGGAAACGAGTAAACTCGTCATACAAAGTGTTATGCCCGCTTACAAAGTGTTAACTGAAATCTAATCTTTTGCTACAGCCCAAGTGTCCTGAGCCCTCCCCTACCTCACTCCCCATATACCCACCTATGGCTCTTCACTGACTTGACTGACTTTTTGGTTTCTCCACTATTTTAATGTATATCCTCAGTGACTGCTTCTTGAAACATCATCTGAGTTTGCACTTTTGAAACCGCCCTTACTACCAATCACCCACCTGGTCCCTGCGCAACTCTGTGACCTCATCTTCTATCATTCTCCTCTTCACCTCTCATATTTCTACTACAATGGCTTTCTTTCTGTTGTTCCAACATGCCAAGACCTTGGCAAGAGCGGTTTCCTTTGCCTCGATTCTCCCTTCACTCTGCCCAATCTTAGGATGAATAGTTTCTTCTTGTCTGTCTGATCCCAGCTTAAATATTTTTGCTGACCACCCAGTTGAAAAGCAGCCTTCAGTCAAGCTCCATTGCTTCATCATTTTTAATTTCCTGTAATGCACAGAGCTCTTTTTACTGAATATTTTTCTGGCTTATTTTCTTACTTGTTTATAAATGCTTTGCCTGTTGAAATATAACCCTACGAGAACAGAGATCTGATCTATCTTGTTCTCTGATGTATCCCCTAAACAATGGTTGACACATAGTAGGTACTCAATAAATATTTGTTAAGCAAGTACCCAGCTGCCTCTCAGGTTTGTTTCTGGCCCTGTTCTCCCAATTTCTATGCCAGCTTGTATGCCAGGATCATGCTTCCTTTGTCACTGATAGCTATAATGAACTTACTTAACTCGTTCACTCACCTGCCTTAGCCAGGAAGACATTGATAATTGCTAGCTGTGCCCACCACAGCTGTGGGATCCTCCTAGCATTTTAGGTGGCACCACTAATTTACCTGAGCATGAAATAAAAGTGGCGTGTACATTTTTTATCCTTAAAGGTGTTTCTGAATTTCCATTCTACCAGAATTGGGTGATGGTACCTCCCGTGAATTACCCATATTCTCTTTTTGAGTAAAGTAGTTTTTCAGAGGAAATTGTTTAGGGAAAATTTGCTCTTTGCTTTCAAAAGACCTGAAGGACGTTATCAAACTAGTAAAAGCATAGAGATCCAGAATATTGGGCCCGTTAGAGTTCAGCAGTCAGAATATTCAGGAGGAAACATGGACCTCAACAGACTGGGGAGCATTCATCAGTTGTCCTAAAAGCACATGGAGAATCAATCAATGGTACACACACACGTGGGTACACCCCTGTGCTCATGCGTTGTCTGACACCTTTTTTCTTCCTTTTCTCTTAGATTTTTCGAAAACTTCTAAAATTGGCATGGTGTAGACACCTGGGTTTGCTAGTCCAGCATCCATTCTTCCTTGTTTGCATAATTGGAATCCAGTTTTCTTATTGGGGAACTAACCTTCTGTTGGATAGGGTTTTGGTTCGGTTGGTTCTCAAGGGGCAAGACACTAGGACACAAGGTGGACACTTTCACAAAAGCATTTTTTTTTCCCCCTAAGGATATGTATCTCGATTTATCCATGTTAACTTTAGCATTTAAAAGAGATGGTCTATTAGCTTCTTCTGCTTATATCCCCACAGCTTCTCTGATTCCTGTCTTTTTAGGCACCTGCTTCTTTAGATGTGCCTTTGCTTTAGTTAACCAGATTTTTTTTTTTTTTTTTTGCTTTGATAAATAAGAATCAATTACTGTTATTTGCAGCCATGGAACTCTAACTCTACAGAGTAAGTATTTAATAAATGTTGAATAATAATAAGACAAAGAATTCATACTTAGTATTATGGGGAAATACAGCAAGAATATCAGGTTTTACCCTCCCTTCCTTTTGTATTTTTGTCTTAATCAGAGCTCTGTGACGTGCATGTTTACGTAAGGGGGAAGCCGTCATTACTTTCAAAGAATGTAGATTCTCCCTTACCAGGAGGGCCCCTTCAAGTTGATCAAATTAAGGCTTTATGTGCCACACTTGGCTTATGCTGTCTCATTCTTTTGGAATCTTTCTCAGTTTGTCCTGCCCCATCTTCATCTTTCATGTCTTGCTCATATCCTATTTCCTAGAACTATGGATTCAGAGATAGAAACTAACCTTTTCCCCTGTCCTTTCTGTCTTCCCCCTGTCTTTCATTGAGTTATACTCATTTGGTGGCCTCCATAGTACATGGCCAAAAAGGCCCATGTGTCTTGTTGCTAGACACACAGCCATCTTTTAATCTGTTAAAATTTATATATTCTCTGCTGCATTTGTTGACCTTGTTTAAAATGGCTGCCAGTTCTACTGCCACTATTTCCATTTCATTTATCAAACCCAGACAGCCTTAACATCCTCTCCTCTCTATTTTCGCCCCACTCCCCTTACTGAATGTCTCCACCTGCTTTAGTGTCCCTTCCATGACTGGTTGGAAGGCTAATCAACGCATTGTGCTTTATCTAAAGAAATCCTAAGTGAAGGGTTGGAGGAAGGTCAAGCTCTGTGCAGCATAAATGTTTTTGCATTGCTTATAAGCAATTACGTATGTGTATTAATTCTATTTTGAGGAATTCATTTGTAGCTGGTGCTGCAATGAGCAGGCATATGATTCTCTATTTAGAAAGTAACTTCTACCCCTTTCCCATGCTAGCCTGGCTAGAAATGGTGGTCTACACTGGGAGAGCAGGGTTGTGCTAGGAACCATCAGGGAAACAGGAGGTTTAGATGACTCATCGTAGTGCACTGTTTGTGTTTCCTTGTGACTGGGATGTTGGTTGTTCGGTGCAAAATTAAAGCCTGAGTAGAACAGACGAGAAACCCCATGTGAAATGCTAACCAGATAGACAGTGGCTGCCTTTGGTGGTGGGATTACAAGAGAAGGGGGGTATGCCATCTATGGTGTAGAATAGCATTAGAGTAATCTAAAAGTAGTTTCATTCCATCAGTGTGGAAAATAAAGCTTGTAAATTAATTGCTTATCTATGATTTGAGTGGGTGCAGAATAAGAGTATAAATCAACTATTATTGGTTGATGAACAATTTTGTTACTCATATAAGATATTTAATATTATATATTAAATACATGTTGTTAAATGAATAAATAAGTGGATGAGTAAGTCATTAAATGCATAAATACGTAAATTATATGAATCAAGAAAATTACAACATTGCCTTTGAGTTAAAAATTTACTGAACATGTGCCAGATTCTTCACTGCTAAAAAAAAATAAAAATGTAAGCCTATATATAGGAAATCTGAGGTTTTGTGTAATAGCATTTTTATTAAGCTGTAAATAGTATACAAATTTTAAAAATAGTTGTGGGATGGTATGTTCTGGCAATCGGAATGAATATTTAAAACTGATAAATGTTGCATGTAACTCCTCATCGAGTTCTACCTTGTCATAGAGACTTGGCGAAGTGTTTGAATTCATGGTACCTTTATTTCACCTGTGAGCTTAGGGGCAATTCTATTCTACAGATATTTATTCAGCACTTGCCATGTACCAGGCACTTAGTTAGGTTGGAGGGGTTGGTTTATTGAGGAGACAGAGTTATTTTCATATGGCATTTTCAAAGTCTATCACAGTGCCTGGTGCATAGAAAGCACTCAGTAGTAGTGGGTGAATAAGGTGGAAAAATTACTGCATAATAATCAGTGTGTAATTTAGGAAAAGATTTAAGGCTGTAGTATACGTGTAATATGTGATATAGGGTATGTTTAGTCCTGTAGTAGGTATAGAAACCTACGAGGGCCAGAGTTTAGTGACTTTGCCAGTCTGGAAGCATTGGTGAGAACTCCATGGAGGATATGTTGTTTGAAATGTATTTTGAAGGATGTATAGACTTGTGTGGCAGTCTGAAGAGATGGGATGGCCAAAGAGCTGATCCTGGAAACTCTGCACCACAGAGGCATAGAGCGTTGTGGTAGAACACAGGGAGAAAACAACTGGAAAAGAAAGTTTGGTTCTAAATCAGGAAGCCTGCATTTTATGGTAAAGATGATGATAATCGTTCCATGAAGACCATGAGCTGTAATTTTTTTCTCAGGGGTTTTCAACAGTTATGGTAATCAACAGTTATTGATTAGGATGGGGATGTTAATGCCATAACTTGGAGGCAAGAGGTCAGATTGAAAGTTATAGAAATAACCCAGGTAATAGATTGTGAACTTTTGGCTTTGGAAGATTCTATTGAAAGTAAAGAGATATTATAGAGGGAGTGTCGACAGAAATCTGGTACTGGTTTGATTATTGTGGGTAAGGGATAGAAAGGTTTCAAAGGCGAGTCAAATGCTTCATCCTGCAATGACCTTAAAGGTGTGCATTCTCCCGTGAAAGAGGAAGCATAGGAGAAAGAGCAAGTTATAGGGACATGACAGTGAGTTAAGTTTTGCACACATGAATTTGAAAGTGTTTGTCCATCTATCGGTCTAGAAATCTGTTAGAAATTTGTGATAAGTGTTGTAATAAAATCTGGAATGAAGATTCTGATTTAATCATTTTAAGAATATTATGCTAAGTGAAATAAGTCAGACAGAAAAAGTTGATAACCATATGACTTCACTCATATATGGGATATAAAACTGAAGGCAACAAAGGAATAAGACAAACAAAGAAACAAAAACTCATAGACACAGACAATAGTTTAGTGGTTACCAGAGGGTAAGGGGGGAGGGAGATGGGTAGAAGAGAGTAAAGGGGGTCAACTATATTGTGGTGGAAGGAGAACTGACTCTGGGTGGTGAACACATAATGTAATATATAGATGATGTATTATAAAATTGTACACTTGAAACATGTAGTTTTGTTGACCTTTGTTACCCCAATAAATTTTAATTAAAAAAAAACAAGAATAACAATAGCAGCAACAACTAATACTTTTAGGAAGGTTTTGCATTATGCTGATTTATTAAACCACAGTAATAATCTGCGAGGTAGGTGCTATAGTTGTCATCATTATACTGATATTTGGGAGTGATCAGCATAGCTATTAAAACAAACAAGATTAAAATGGAAATTGTAGAAATAAGAGAAAAAGATCAAAGTCCGAATCCTAGAGAATTTTAAGGAGCCATTCAGTGAAGGAGCAAGAATTGGTCAGAGACAGAAGAAACAGAAATGAGCATTATGATAATAAAGGGAATATGAAATATCATAACAAGAGAGGTATTTGGTGATTTCACGTATTGAAGAGTTGAGGATATTTGAAGACTAACAAAAAAATGCATTGCATTTAGTCATATGAGGTCACTGTTAACTGTCAGGAAATAGTTTTAGCTGGAGGGCAGGTGAAAAAAGGTTTTGAAAATTTAGTGGAATATGAGAAACTGGAAGCATTAATGTAGCCCACTCTTTCTAGAAGTTTGAGATTGGAAATTAGGAGAGGGGCGGATACTAATGTGGGTTAACATAATTAAGGGAAGGTATTTTTAAAATAGGAAGGCTTGAGCGTATCTGTGGTCTCAGTTGAAGAAAGAGGTGGCAGTGAAGGATTGAAGGTATGAGGAGGTGGGTAACGGAGGCCATTAAACATGTATCCTGGTACCAGGGGGCACATATTGAACAGATCAAGGGCATAGTAGGTGGGAAAGTTGGCCTTAGGAAACCTAATCCATAAACACTTCTTCCTCCAAGAAAGGAGGAAGAAAGGGTAGCTGAGGACAAAGATAAATTTTGCATTGGGACGAAGTAGAAATAGATCATGTCTAAAAACTAATCTCAATAAAGTAGGTCATCTTCTGCGAGTGAGAGCCAGGGGGCCTGGGAGAGGTCATATCTGGAGAGACAAAGGCAAATTTTTCTTCCTACAAGAACTTCATGCTTTATAGTTCCAATAATTAAGGGATTTTGAAACAGAGGAAACTATTACTAAATGAACAGGAAACACATGCAGTGGAACTTGGATCCTTTCCATTGAAATTCTTAAATACACTTGAATCCAACATTTTAAACTTCTTTAATAAAAAAGGCTTGATTTTTAGTGAAATTCTAAAAGCAGCAGTTGCACATCAGAGGCACATAAAACATATTTGTATGCCTGAGCATTTTAATACTAAGATAGCTTTATTTATTTTATGGGAAGACTTCTTTTTCTTTCTGGAGAACATGAAACAAAGGAAAGTCACAGGAGTTATCTCTTCCAGCCCTACCTTCTCTCATTGTTATTAGGCTAAAGCTGGAGGGAAAATCACTCAAGATGAACTCATTGGGGTCAATTGATGTGATGAAAATTTACTGTCACATGACACTTTGAGGAGCAGCATTTGGCATATTTGTTTACATATATGGCTCTATGGTGGTGTGTTAGTTTAATTTTATTACATAGATCAACTAGTGTTCTATCTCCGCTAAGCTTTTCTGTTATTAGATAAGAATGAAGCAAAGCAAACCAAAACCAAACCAAACCTTTTAGTTTGCACAATGTAACTCACAGTGAGTCCAAATCTATGACTGGTATTCTATACCAACATGCCACTGTGTTATCACTCCTGCATGCCACCTTTTCTGTGGTACAAGCCATAGGCATTCCTTTTCAAGTCGTAACCCTGATTCTCTAGGTTAATGGGGCTGCCGAGCATGCTGGTGGTGGACAAACAGAGCTAATAAGCAAAGCTCAACGCTATCTTTTATGTGCACCAGATTTCACGTGCATTTGTTTGTTAGGGTCACTTATCTCCAGAGAGCCCTGGAAGGAGAATACCAGTCTCCAGTTCTCTAACATGGCTCTTCTTTTGACTGAAATCGAGAACTTTTATCAGTCTAGGTTTGAAGAATCTTAGTAACAGTTTCTGTAGACTGCTTTATTCTTCACAGCTGAGCTGCAAAGGATGAAGCATGCAGGTAGGACAGAAAATTGGGCTGAAGGCCTAGTGTGATGGGCACTGACTTCCAGGTTGATTGCAGAATAAATACTTGATATTCTAAATGTGTGTCTCCTATCATGGTGTACGAATCACCAAAGGAAGTTGGTATTGTAACAGGAGATGTGTGAAGCCAGGGAATAAATATGGTGTACGATGTGTGATAAAAAAAATATGGTGAATGTTTACATTATTATTTTTAAAATTTAAACATTCACCATATCTTTCGATCACATCTCATCTGTCCCTGGGGTTTCCGTTTAATTCAGGTGTTTGGGGAAAGTTTGAGATTTACTGTTACAGGCAATTGGAAGCCACTATAGGGTAACAAATGTGGGAAAACTGTAATGGAATCAACATTTAGGAAGATTTGTTTGATTATAGCATGTGTACTTGGCTCACAGATTAGAATACAGAAAAGAAGAGAGCTTGAGTTGCATCCGAGATTCCTAAAGTATGCTGTGAGGTATGCTTTGAAAATGAAAGGACTTTCTAAACAGGTCAGTGTGCGAAAGGCTGCATGGACCACCTACACGGTAGAGAGCCCAGTGCCCATTGGTATATGAAAAGCTTTGAGAGGGTCTGGAGGTCAGATGCCTGTTTAAATTTGATGGACCAAGCATTTCCGAAACTTTGTGACCACATAGTCTTGTGCAGAATAAGATTTCTGGTGTTATATTCTAACACCAGGATTACATATGAAATTATAAGGCAATTATCAGAGATTTAAAACCCAAAACAACCTCTTTTTTTTTTTCCCCTCGAATATTCTATTTCTTAGGTTTGGAATAAGGTAAGGTAATTAACTTATACTTAGAGGCCATGCTTTTTTTTGAGGACTATATACTCTATTTTAAAAGCTTGAACTGGTCTCAACTTGGCAAGAGATTTACTCACGTAGAAACATAAGAGAATCAGGAATGACCAGGAGAAGGCAAACTGATATTTCAGGACTAGAGCTCACCCTGTGTTTTAAATTCATGAGTTGAATGGTGGTGGCCTCTGTACATAACCACACATTTAAAGCACTAATTTGTTTTCATTCTTTCGGCTTTTTCTCTTTCTCTTTCTCTCTGTCTCTGTCTGCATTTGGGTCTGTGTATCTTTTCTGTCTCCCTATATATCTGCAAATCTCTGACTATTTCTATTCCTTCATCTTTATCTCTCCACTCCCCTCTGTTTCTCCTTTCTTTTCCCTTCCCTCTCCTTTACCTTTCTCCCCAGCTAGCACATGTATGAACTCAGAGTTCAATTGCCATAAATTAAATGTACATGTTCTGTGACTCCCTGTGTTGACCTTTTGCCAAACTACTATTCCCTGGAAACTGTGGACACTCTAGATAATCCCAAGATCCTTTCTTTGCCTTTGATCTGCTCACTCTGCTATTCTGACTCCTGTAGGCTCAGTTCTGCTTTCCCCTTAATGTCACTACCCCCGCAGTGTTAATTTTCCTCTGCCTCATGGATTCAGAACAGAGACATGAGACGGAAGAGAATCCACCCTTGTTCTAACCCCTTAGCAAATAATCTTTGCATTTCTCAATGCCAACCTGGAAGGCATTTTCTTACCATCTGTGGATCATATAATTAATTACTTTTTTGAAGGAATGTTCACATTTCTTATCTTGCATGTTATGCACATCGTTTTTCAAACTTTGGAATGATGAGCTGGCATTTCAAGTAAGGGTGGTCCCACAAATCAAACATAGTGTGACTTTGGTTTCATTTCTTTGTTGAAACATCTGGTCTTGTTTAGCGCACGGCAAGAAAGAGGTCGGAAACACATAAAAGCCCTCATTGCCCTCATTCCTGTCTTTTCTTTCTGCCATTGTATTATGAAACTGACTGCCTCCATAGAGAAATGAAGTTAATTCCACAACAGATAGATTTACCAAAACTCATTTTCATGCATATGAGGATGAAAGCTCTGTGTGGCCAGCTTTTCCAAATTCTAGCCTGGGTCTTCTGCGTTGAATAAAGAAGGTTGAGGTCAAGGTCACTGGTGTGCATGATGACATGATTTACTTACAACAGTGTCATGTTAAATGTCGTGGCATTAAGAAGGGTGACACGAACCACCGCCACCACTCAAATTCACTAGCCACAAAGCAATACTTCCTCCTCTCAGGAACTCGAAAATTCCCTCTTAGGAATAATATGCTACAGCTTACGGTACAATAGACTTAAGTTGGCAATACTTTGTGAAAATGGCATGAAGCCTGCAGGAAAGACAGCTTTCGTCTCCAAAGCAAGCAGTGTGTACCAAGCAGGTGATGGTTTATAGAGGGGCAGCATGCTTAATAGAAGTCCAACCTCTTTTATAGAGAGTCTCTCTTGAATGCCAGCCTCAAGTCTTGGCCGTATTACCTCCCAGAGTTTATTTGTTGACAGCTTTTGGCAAAAAGAATCCAGAATAAGTGAGAGTAGTCAGTACTTCCTAAAGGGATAACCCTTGAACAAATATGTGGCAATTTCCTTGCTGCTGCTTCTTATCATTCCCTTACTGCTCAGTCGTCGTCAGCAAGTTCTCTTCCTTTGGTTTGTGTACTTTGTGGTGGTGCAGCAGTGGGGATCAGAGTAGTGATAGAAGCAATCCTAGTGATAATAGCTAGCATTATGTATACCACCTACTACATGCCAGGCCCATCCTAGGTATTTTACATATTAACTTGGCCCTCATAGTAACCCTATGATAAAACCCATGACACTGTACACTACCAATTTGGATCCAGTATAATTGGCAATTGGCTTCAGGGCCCTTGGAACTCTCCACCAGCTTGGTAACTCTGGTCATTTCATTAATCTTACAATAATCTCTTCTCATATTTTATGGGATTGAATAGATCCTACTTAAAAAAAATATGACAAGGATTTACTATCCAATTAGTTTCCTCATTTTACATATGAGATTGAGGTACAGAGTGTTTAAATAGCTTTTCCAGGATCACCAACTGGAAGGCAGGAGGCTTATCAAGTTATTGTGGCTCCAGGGTCCATGATTTCCATGGCTGCTGTACAGGCTGAGGTTTATAAAAGATCCCTATGGGGTAAAGTTATTAACTAAGAGTCAGGAGACCATGGTCCTGACCTTGGTTTGGTTACAGATACCCTGTGTTGTGGCAATGCATGCTGCTTTCCCCCAGGAGCATAGAGGTGGAGGGGGCCAGACATGGTATTCAGAGCCTGCTGTGGGGCTAGCTTGTCAAGGGGACTCACTTTTAAATTCAGGTCTCAAGTTTTATCTCAAAATGAGTTTTATGAACAGGGGTTGTTATTCTAAACCTAACTTCATGTGTCAAACATGAGTGTTGTCTTGTATTTTTCTGAGCTAGAGTTGTTCTTTCCAGAAGTTCCTCAAAAAGGCATGTCTGCGCCTTTGCGTGGTAATGTGATGCCAGTAGCTGGCTTATGAGATCAGTAAGAAATATGCCAAAAGAGCATTGGATGCTTTATCTGGATTGGAATTAGGGGAACCTAAGATTGGGAAAAATTCTAAATGCCTGCAGTCAGAAATATAGAGCTTGGATGTTTATAATCCTAGACTTGTAGGTCTAGGGACATGACCATCGCTGGCTTATTCTGCCCTGGCTAAAATCTAATGTGGGATTTAACCTGAAAAAGAAAATATTCTAGTGACACTATTAAAAAATGATATGGCAATATTTATCAATAACCTTAAAATGTTCATAAGCTTTTGTCAAATTGTCCTATATCTAGAGAGGTAGGAGAGGTTCATGTTAAGAGATATTTTTCATTGTGTTTATCTATTATCTATCTATCTATCTATCTATTTATCTATCTATCTTTCTATCATCTTTTTTCCAGCTTTATTGAGGTATAATTGACAAAAGTATAATTTAGCGTGTATACTATGCTGTTTTGATAGACATATACATTGTTTAATGATTACCACTATCAAACTAATTAACATATCCATCACCTCACATAGTTGTATTTTTTGTTTGTGCTTGATGAGTACATTTAAGATCTATTCTTAGAAAATTTCAAGTATACAATATAATATCATTAACTCTATAGCCATCATGCTGTACATGAGATCTCCAGAACCTATTTATCTTACATAATTAAAACTTTATAGGCTTTGACTAACATCTTCTTATTTCCCTTATTCTCAAGCCCCTGGAAACCAAAATTTGACTCCCTGCTTCTAGGTTCAAATTTTTAGATTCCACATATAAATGAGATCATGTAACGTTTGTCCTTCTGTGCCTCGTTTATTGCAGTTAGCATAATGTCCTCCAGGTTCACCCATGTTGTTGCAAATGACAAGATGTCTGTCTTTTTCAAGTCTGAATAATATTCCGTGTGTGTGTGTGTGTGTGTGTGTGTGTGTGTGTGTGTGTGTGTCACAGTTTCTTTATCATCTGTCTAGTTTCCATTCTTTGGCTATTATGAATAGTGCTACAGTGGACATGAGTATATCATCGATACTTAATTCATGTTTTAAAATATATACCCAATGTGGGATTTCTGGGTCATATGGTGGCTCTATTTTTAGTTTTTGGAGAACCTCCATACTGTTTTCTATAGTGGTTGCACCAATTTGCATTCCCACCAATAGTGTCCAGGAGTTACTTTTTTTTTTTTTTAAAGATTTTATGGGCAATTGGGGGAGGGGAACAGCATTGGGGAATCAGGGAAGGGGAACAGACAAGGTGCTGTCTTTTTGTTCTTCAGTCTAGTTGCGAAGGACATTGCTTCACTGGCCCATGTTGGTATTGTCATTCTCTTCTTCCCGTATGAGGCAGATCAGTCGCCGGCCTCTGGATGGTCGCTCAACGCAGCTATTGGCAGCTCATGCTGGCTGCCGGCCACTCACTGTAGCCTATGGCAGCCCACTGCAGCAGGGGCTGCAGCCTTCACTGTCGCCGGGGCTCGCACAGCCCAGCTCCAGGTGGAGCTGTTGTTAGCTGTAGAAGGCAGTGTCACTGGTCCTCATATGTGGGATCCGAACCGGGGCCACTGGCATCCCAAAACCAGCTCTTAACCAATGCGCCACTTGGCTGGCCCTACATGTCTGTTTTTATGTCAAAACTAGACAGTTTTGATTATTATAGTTTTGTAGTATACTTTGAAATCAGGTAATGTGATGCTTCCAGCTTTGTTCTTTTTGCTCCAGGCTGCCTTGGCTCTTCTGAGTTGTTTGTGATCAATCACTCTTAACAGTACGGCATATCCTTCTAAACTTCATTGTCATATTTTTTTCTTCCTTTCTGATACACCCATGTACATGCATGCATTCATGTATACACACATGCACATTGAGTTACACATACATACAAAAATATAGTTTTGAGAAAATTATAGTAAGGCTATAGATATTATTCAATAACTTACTTTTTTCATATATATTCCCTATGTAATTGTTTTTTCAGTGTCATAGTATGTTAGAGTCACAATGTACTGTTAGGGCATTAAACCTTAGTGAACACTAAGATTGTTTCCAATTTTGATGATAAAAACATACAGAAATAACACACTGGTAACTGTATTTTGCTAAGTGTGTAGAAGCATGTCCCTGGAATAAAATATTAGAAGTAGAATTGCCAAGTCAAAAGGACATTGAAATATTTATATATTGGTATAAATGCATTCCCTTCTGCTCTGCCACCATCACTGACAAATCTCTACGAATTTACTTTTCCATTAGTGTATGAGAGTCCTTTAGGTTTATTTTGATGTTCCTTTTCTTGCTTTTTGAGATGCATGCTATATCTTTTCTCTTGCTATTTATTGCAAAATGATTTTAGACTATAAACTATTCTTTGAATACTCAGTTGGCTGCAGCTCGTAGATTTTGATATGTACTACCCACAATGCTATTTGGAATATTTAAGAACTGGTCGCAGCCTATCAGAAACGGCTCCATGACTATTGAGTGCAGCCATGAACAACTGGTATGGCTGTGCTCGCGTGCATCATCTGGATACCAGTAATGTGACTGTCACCAGAATTCACTTTCTACAGCCTATCATTTAATCAAACTGGACAACTTGATATTTTCTAACTATGTCAAGTATACTTCATCTGTATGCCTCTTAGCAGTGTCTCTGTTGGTCAAAATTCTCACCCAGAAGTCAAGACTCTTCTCGAATGATACTACCTCGTAAAGAAGAAGTAATCTTTTTATAAATTAGTTTGTCATTTTTATCTGAACTTGTTATGGTGGCTATCATCATCTTCACCAGAGGTCATCAAACATTCGTGTAAGGAAATAGGTAATAAATATTTTGAGTTTGATGGACATGGACTCTCCATTGTACCCAGCTCTGCTCTTGTGACATAAAAGCAGCAGTAGGTAATACCTAAACAAATGGGAATGGCTGTGGTCTTATAAAATTATAGTTACAAAAATAGTTGACCAGCCTCTGGGTTATATTTTACTGACCCATGTATTTTTGAGCTACACTATTTAATAGCTATTGTTACCTTTTAAAAATCTTCTATTCTGAACTAGCTTTTGACAATTAAGCTTGTGTAAGTGGCTATGTGGCTTACACTTTAATTCCTATGCACTTTAGAGACATTTGTTGAATGAGTGAAAAATACTAATACTATTATTACTCATCTGTGGCCATTTTTTTGATTGTAATATGAACCATGAGTAGTGGATATATTGAAATACCAAAATAAAATTTGTCTAACACTTTAATCTTGTGTACAATTTATATCTTTATTGCTCACTTGCTCATTTGCCAGATTTAGTTTATTCTTTGAGGTTCACTCTTTTTTTCAATGTTTTTAGAGATAAAATGAGTTAAACTCAGTACAACATGAAAAAAGTCCTAAATTAAAAATATGATAGGTTTAAAAGAAAACATATGCAACTGAGCACTGGAAAATTTGTTCTTATCTAAAAAGGTTTGTGTGAGTTACTAGTTTGGTTTTGGCTTAATGAAACTAAGCTATAATAGATCTGAACAACAATATATTCAGAAAGCGAACACAATATGGTAAATTATTTTTTTTTTACCCTTATAATTCATTACATATCCCAGATGGGATATTCTTTAAGAGATCTATAGAGTAACATATTGTGCTTTGTTCAGTTGGTCTGTCTGATGTTAGGCTTTAACTGAACCTAAAATATTAAAATCAACTGCAGTTTAAAAATCTCACTTACTCGGTACTTCGTGTGACAGACTAAGGAATGTGCAATGAATTTGCAACCATTCAGAAACCACAGAGGCAAAGCACATGAAAGGTATTATTAATTGGATAGAATAGACATGAATCAGTAAATACCCATAATACACACACACACACACACACACACACACACACGAAAATAAAGAAAACTAGACCAAAATAAAATTTTAAGAAATTATAGCATATGAAAGAAATTTTGTACTTACATACTAAAGATTTGAGGACTACTTCTCCCTACTGACTTAAAAAGGTCAAAGAATACAGTGGTGTCATGTCACTTAAACTACATAGTTCATCTTTTAGAAGTAGCGGGATGATGTTTTACTCACCTTTAGTTTTCTTCTTACAAGACTGCACTTGTTTTTCTTCTAACAAGATCCACTCATGGAAAGAACAGCTTGTCTCATTACCCTTCAGTGGAAATGAGTTATGAGCCTTTTATCTGGAGTTTACAGGGTAGTTTTAACCTCTTTATAGTTGAATTTCGGTGATGAATGCAGTATCTTATTTCATCTTAGTTATTTTTTTTTCAAGAATTCCTTTCCTGTTCTGATTTGTAGGTACATTCAAGATAATAATGGGAAAGATCAAATTACCCTATTTGGGATCCTGTGAAACACTTTTCTATTGTCCTGAGAGTCTTCAGGATTAATTCCTGTTTTTTCTTCTGCGCATGTCAGTCCAACTAGAAAAACCAGGCATTTGTGACATTCATAACAATTGCTATTATCAAAGAAAAACTTGTATTTTATTCAGTACTCATCATCAAATAACCTCTCTTGGCTTAATTTGGCTACCTTTTTCTTAGGTTCATAAATAGGTGGTTGGGAATCTTATAAATAAGCTTATAGAGACTGAAGTCACTTGGGCATCAGTTGCATGTTGAAATGATGACTCATGAAGATACAGAAGGTCCTAACCTGGGTGCTGTAAGCAATAGCAATGGGGTAAGGGAGAAAAATGGATGGCCTTATGTGTAACCTAGCCGATATCTCTTTTTTTAAGCCTTCAAAATGCAAGGTCCTCATTGTTTTAACTCATCAAATGTAATAGAAGAGCCCCTCCCTGTGAAGTATGTGATCCCTTGGCACTGAATAACAATTAGTTCTGAGTGATTACCTTTGGATGATCTGATAGACTTTGTGATTTGCCGAAGTTACAATCAACATAGGTAATCATGGAAAAGCTCCTTTCCTTGACATTTCATTAATTCATTCACATATTCATCATTTATTGAGCACCAACTGTGGGCCAGGTACCGTGCTATGTGCGAGGGATACAAAGTAGAGTGTGACAAGATCCCAAATCTCCAGAGGCTTAAACTAAGTAATAAATATGCAAATCAAAGATTATATTTTTACCAATGTTATAATAGCAGCACGTGCAGAATGCTAGGGGAACCTAAGGGCATCAAGATCAGATTCAGGGAAAAATACAATGAAGGAACTTATCTTCAGAACTGAATTTCGAAGAACAAGGGGGAATTGCTAGTTCAAGAAGCAATGAGACAGCATTGTGACATGTACTAAGTCAAGGAGGCATGAAACAGCGCCAGGTATTTGAGTAATGTCAAATACTTCAGCCTGTCTTGAGCAATGGGAGATGAGGGATAGGTGGTGGGTGTGGGAGCTCAGGAAAAGCCAGAGGGCAGATCCCCAAGGCTGTGATGCTGAGCTAGGAAATGTGACACCATCGCTTGGAACATAGTGGTTTAGGTTAGAGAAGGGTTCACCCTGCCCATTCCATAGCATTCTGGTATCACCCCGACTCCAAGTCACACAACCACAAGACTCTCCCCTTGCTTCATTCAGGCCATTTCCGTGGGGCTTGGGTATGAACTTCAAAGTCAAAGCAGACCTCCTCTCCCTAAAGGAATTCACATATCAACTGCTGAGAGAGTAACTTCTGCTTTATCTCATTTTATTTGTATTTGCCCTCTTAAACTCTAGGGGCCTGCTCAGGGGCCTGTTCTTGTGAACAAAGCAGACGAGAGGCTGTCAGGGGAGGTGCAGGAGGTAATGACTCAGCCAGTGAGCATCTTCTCCCTATAAAATCCCTTCCCTTTGAACCCTCCTGCACTGCTCCTCTGGTAGGCACACGCTAGAGAATCAGTTTTGAGATTCTAGACACTCATATTTTAAACCTGGTATTGCCCATAGCAATCTTCATGATGGGACCCAGGTCACCTAGTTAATCTCCCTGGACTTTGGTCCCTACCAGGTGAAAGGAGGCGACTGACTTATTGGTCAAGTCCTTTGCCTCTAAGTCCATGGATTAAGTTTGCTCAGGTGAGGCACCCAGTTGTCTTTCTAGGTCCTCTTTCCACAAGATACTGGTTTACTCTTGGATAAGGAGTTAATTTTACTCTCTGAATAGCCCACAGTTGACTGTGGATGGGAAGGAAAAGAGGTTCTACAATATAAAAGAGCTTCATAAATGCAGAGTGTCTGAAAGCTTCAGAATGCCTTGTTTTAACTCTTAAATATTAAACTCCTTCAAAACGTTCTCAAGGAATTTCATGAAAAATGTTCTCTCCAGAGGTGAAAGGTGCCATTCATTGTTTACTAAACTGGGTTATCTTCCTTCTTAGAAACATTCCATGGTATATAAAAAAAGACATTTATACTATCACCAAGAAATTTTTCCAAGCATGCCATACGTCACTTGGAGATGCTTACTCCGTGGAAATAATAATCAAAGAGAGTTTTATTCACTTACAGAGGAATACTTTTCAAAGAACTATGTGCCAACAGGTTGGTTTTCTGTTTTATCTTAGCTACTTACTAGCAACATCATGGTTTTGCTGTTCCAGCAACTTGTAGCCATCAGAAATGCACTGGAGTAAGGGTAGTATTTTTAGTTATGAAAAAGAATTTGAATAAATAACTCCAGTTTTATGTTTTTTTAAGTGGAAGGCTGTTAAGAGATACTGAAATGACACATATAAATACCCTTTCACATAAAGGTAAGGTAAATAGAATTTGACATATTGAAAGGAGTAGACTTTCAAGTCAGAGAGACTAGAAAATGAACTATGGCTCCAATGATCTTTATTTCTAAAGATCCTGGGAAAGTCTTTGAGCTTTGTCCTGTCCTGCAATACCAGTATGTTTTGAGGAATAGATTGAATTAAGATATAAAGTACTTGGCCAATACATGTACCAAATGACTCTGAGATCTCCTATTCACATCATGGGACAGGAATCTGAAGAGATAATTCCCTAGAGCTTTTCCTTCATTTGTAATTTGAATAGCCTCCATATAGTCACTTTGCATTGTGTTTTATTGTATCAGACAAATGTCTTCCAAACTTTTATTACACATTAGCCATTTTTCATTGAAGTAGATGATCCTAATAACTTCCTTAAGAATTAAAAATAGTTTTGTTTTGTTTTTTTTTGTAAAAAATATTTTTGAGTTTATATGAGTCAAACTGATGACAATTACTGGGGAGCAAGATCTCAAATGCTCTCAAAAATATATATATTTTTTAACATTCTTATCTGGTGTGTAATAAAGTGAAATAACAGGACAGGCTTTTACTGTTTCCCATTTAACAAATGATGTACCCAGTTGAATTGCATCAAAGTTAAGTTTTTAAGAAACCTGTAAAGGGCCGACAGAGTGACGCAGTGGTTAAGCACTGGCTTGGGAAGCCAGCATCCCTGGTTCGGGTCCCACATGTGAGAGCCAGTGACACTGCCCTCAAAAAAAAAAAAAAAAAAAGAAACCTGTAAAAAATATGAAAATATAATAATAATTTGACCATAAAAATATTTCAGATTACAATGTTGTGTGTGGCTAAATTCTATAATTTTTATCGGTTGTTTCAGAGTGATGAGATAAAGAGCAGGCTGTGAGCTTTCTCAATGTTACATATTGCTGGCATGGATAGTTCTTTATTCCTTATAAATGAAGACTCGTATTGGAAATACATCATGTATTTTTGTCTTCTTACAGTTGACTATGAAATACTAGGGTCATTTTGATATATTACACAAAATGGATACCAATTGTATCTCAATATCAGTGTTCCATATGCTTCTTACCTTTCAACTAGAGATCCATCATGGATAAAAGTAATTAGTTACATGACTAAAAATGAAAACAATCTTTTTTTTTTTGAGGGCAGTGTCACTGGCCCTCATATGTGGGACCCGAACCGAGGCCGCTGGCGTCCCAAGCCAGCTCTTAACCACCGCGCCACTCGCCGGCCCCTGAAAATAATCTTAATGTTTATAAAGGGAAAAGCCACCAAGCTGAATGGACATGTTCAATTTAGGGCTACAACCACCGGAGCCTGAGTTATATGCATGTTCATCCCTTCTCTTGTAACTGCTGTGCCCCTTTACTCAGTAGCACTGAGGAGCTCTAAATGGTTTCCTTTTAAGAGGAAAAATTGTGTAATGCATTACTTTATTTATTGATTTTTTTAAAAAAAATTACATATTATATTGGATCCCAATAATGGCTTTAATGACAGGAATACCCAGGAACATACAATGAAAAAGTTGAAAAAAATTGACAGTGATTTTTTTGCTAGGCACCATAGCTAGTGTTTTATAGCAGTTTCTACATGATACTCTCTCTGTAAAGAGTTTCTCTTGCTTTTCTTCTTTCCTTTTCATGTTCCCATCTCCTTTCTTCTTTGAGTCAATCAACATTTACTGCAGTCCATCCAAGAGCCAGAAAAGGCACTATGGATATGAGAAGAGTTTCTAATCTAGCAAAAATGTTTTCTGTTTCTTTGCTTTTAATTTACCCAGAAGTTGTCTTTATTTACATATGAATATATGAATTTTAATTAAGCTATAATCACTTAGGATGCTTTAAAATACAGTAATATTCTGAGACTTTTATCACCTAGTGTAAGGCCCCACATGTCATAGACACTATTGAACCATTTATTCTTTACCATTCAACTGAATATGTGGATGGTCACGGGATATGGAGTATACTGTGGAGGGAAGTCAGGGGAGTTGTGATGGATATGTATGATATGGGGGGGGGAATTGGGGTGGTGAACTGGGGGAGGGGAGTTTTCATTTTGGGGGGTAAAGAGTATAACTATTGCATTGTGTTGTACACCTGAAAGTAATAAAAAAATAAATAAAATAAAATAAAATAAAATAAAATAAAAAGATTAGGTTAATAAAGCAAATAAAACCATAAAAAAAAGAAAAAAAGAAAAAAAAATAGATGTAGTAAATATAAAGAGTGCATTTTCACAAATGGAAAATCTTAGTCTTGCTATCCTTATCTATAATTTCTTAAACTGCCTAGAACAAATCAAGTCAGTTGCCATGCTAATATATATATATATATATATTTTTTTTTTTTTTTTTTTTTGAGGGCAGTGACACTGGCCCTCATATGTGGGACCCGAACCAGGGACGCTGGCTTAACCACCGTGCCACTCGGCCAGCCCCCATGCTAATATTTTTTTCCTATGTGTGTGTGTGGGAGGGTGGGTGGGGGGGTGGGTGGGAGGCTGCATTCCAGCCACTGGTCTTCCTATTTCAGGAAATATGTCATATAAGGAAACCCCACTATAAGCAAAGGATTTGCAGATCCTTCCTTGGAGTTAATTTTCATGCACATTAGAAGGTGCTTAAATCCCAAGCCATAGAGAGGGTTTATAGATGATTGCCATAAGCTCTTTAGCTACTTAAGATAAATAGAGTAGCACCCCTTTGCCACTGAATGAATAGTGCGGAGAATTTGTGGGGCTGCTTAGAAGTCTGGAGCAGCCCATTGTTTGAAGATTATGTTTTTGACGTTTCTTGCTAGAAGCCATTCATTCATCAATAAGTGCTATTTAAGTGCATACCATGTACCAAGAACTGGACTTGGCATTTCCATACACGTCATCAAAGTTTAGTCCTAGCCATCAGAACAAAGCAGAAATCGGTGCTGTTGATGTCAAGAGAAAGTCAAGAAAAACTGAGGCTCATATGGAATGTCCCTCACAAAATCTCCATCTCTGAAGATGCTGCTGATATCTCATATGTTAAGTATATCAATGTTTCTCATGGTATTGTAACTTTACATTTAAATTATTTTTTTCTAAAAAAAAATAGAAATATGCTTCAATTTATTGTTTCACACAAAGTAGATTTTTTTGGTAATAAACAAGTGTAACACAATAGAATGTATGGTGATTGCAGAATTGTCTATAATTACCATGGTAAAAAAAGGTGTTCAGGGGCTGGCCAAATGGCACGTTGGTTAAGAGCTGGCTTGGGACTCCAGTGGCCCCAGTTCAGATCCCACACATGAGGGCCAGTGACCCTGCCCTCTACAGCCAAGATGGTGAACAACAGCTCCACCTGGAGCTGGGCTGCTGTGAGTCCCCGGGATGGCATAGCTGCAGCCCCTGCTGCAGTGGGCTGCCATAGGCTACAGTGAGTGGCTGACAGCCAGCATGAGGGGCCAGCAGCCAGTATGAGCTGCCAAGAGCCACTGTGAGTGGCCGTCCAGAGGCCACTGACTGATCTGCCTCACCCAAGAAGAGTGCAATGATGATACCAACATGGGCCAGTGAAGCAATGCCTTCTACAACTAGCCTGAAGAACAAAAGGACAGCAACTTGTCTGTTCCCCTTCCGCGGTTCCCCAATGTGGTTCCCCTCCACCAATTCCCCAATAAAATCTTAAAAAAAAAAAAAAGTTTTTCAGTAGCTCCTATTATTCCTTTGATCTGTTGAATTTTTGGACTGAGCAGTGTTGACCATTTGGCATACTTGTGACTGGAGTAAGGGGAAGCTGGGAAATAGTAAGATTCAAATCTTGTGTATTACTTATATTATTCTGATCTTTACGTGACCTAAAATGCAATGTTTAACTCTAGGATATGGGGTAAAATTAACAATAGAAAGAAACAAAGACAGGGGCCATATGTGACATGTCTATTGTGCTCTTGGCTCCTTTCTTCCTGCCTTCTCTTCTGAAATGTGGACCCCTGTATAGATGATGAGTTTGAGATCAAATCTTAAAAATTAACTAGTTAGTATCTTTAATATCATTCACGCCCTTAAAAAAAAAATTCCCCCATGACTTCCATTTAAGCATAGCAGCAATTTCAGGCATGAAATAAACTTTTCACAGCATTATGCTGCTGCAGGCACTTCTGGAAAACGCTAATGAAGCCAATAAAATAGCACGTCCAGCCAGATATTACCCTTGTTCACACAGGGTTCTGACATGGGGCCTATTTTCTTGGATTTGCCCACTCTGCATGGAAATAAGTTCACTGTAAGATGAATCACTATCTTTAACAATACCTAAAGGTTTTTTTTTATTTTGTTTTTATTTTTAACTCTGGACTTTATTAAGAGGACAAAGAAACTCACTGGAGTGGGAATAACATGGATTTCACTGTACAATGAACTTAAATGCACTTCTACAAAGCAAGTTGTGAACACCAGCTTGAACCTTTCATTTTCCTCAGGAGGAACCCAGTTGGAACCATCAGTCAGTGTGGCTGAGCAAAGAAAGCACAATGTTTGGGTCTGCTCTGGGTTCTTCTTCGATCCGTTCTGTGTTCCTTTCTATTTGCACTGCTCTTGTGAGCCCCTTGGAGTTAAGGCCTCCTACCTATTTATAGATCATGTACAGTTTTGAGTAATACGATTAACGTGGCCAGAAGAGCCCCCTCTTTATATGTAATTGGTTCTTTTTCAAAACGTGTGGCTTGTGTCTGGATGGTTTGCTTGCAAGACAACCTCGAATGGCCGTGTCCTGGGCTCTGTTCAAGACGTCTGCCTCTATGTGCTGTATTTTTAGTCTCAGAACTTAATTCTCCTATGTTGTCATAGTGGGTAAGATTGTTTGTACAGGAAGAGTCACTTCCTTGTTATGTTCTCCCAGCATTGTAGAGCTCCCTGATGTTTCCCACGTGACCTTCCATTAAGCCCCCCACCCTCCTGTACTACAGTTTAATCACTTCCTTCATAAGACATTGCAGAAGTCAAATGCTTTCCTCACTTAATTCTTTTCTTCTCTTATTTTCCCCCTTTCTCATTCCTTCCTTCTTTTGGTCTTTCCTATTTGCCTCCCTTCTGTCCTTCTTGTTCTTATTATTTCCTTTTTTTTTTTCCCTCATTGTGTTATTATCTACTTTTTTTGTTGTTATGAAAACTAGATAGCAACTTATGGAGATTTTGTAGTACAGTTCTATCTATACACAGGGGAAGGATACATGCCAATGACTATTAATTACAGCCTTGTTTAAAATAAGGTAAGGCTGCGAACAACTCAAGTATCCATCAATAGAGGGCATGTTGAATAAACTGTGACATTTCCATATGATAAAACGCTATACATGTCTAGAAAATAATCAGAAAGCACTCTATGTACTAATTTGGAAATATATCTGTGACAGTTTGTTAAGTGAAAAAAAGCAAAGTGCAGAAAAATTTATATTTTATGTTTCCTTTTGTGAAAAAAAATGTGATGATGGAGAATAAGTTTCTGTTTTTGCTTTTTTGTTCCTACTAGTGGACACACAAAGAAATTTGTATAGGAAACACAGGAAGCTACTGATGGATGTCAATGGAAGGGATGGCTGAGGAATAGTGGGAGGAGAGATTTCATTGTTATACCTTATTGTACTTATTAAAAGCATGTTAATATTTTATTCAAAGATGAAATGTAATAATGTACACCTCAAAAGCTAACATACGATTCAGTGGTAAGACAATTACTGATCCATTAAGCACCAAAAAACAAAAGGAATCGACGTGACTGATACATTTGTCCCAATTCATGAGTTAGGGGTGCCCTTTTGGCATGTAAGTTGTTTATGGTTTGATCCATGTAAAATTTTCATGTTCATATACAAAAGAACCTTTTGAATTTTGGCAATTTCTTATATTTCAATGGAATGTTTATCTCAATTAAGGCATCAATCCATCACCAGATTTCCTGAAGTATTATGCCCTTTAAGTTTTATTTCGTTTCTCTTCTGTGTTATAAAAACCCTTAAGAGTCTTATTTCATTCATTTTCCTGGACCACCTGCATAGTGCCATGATGTGTGGCAGTCCTACTCCTGAGTTGTCTTTCTACCCAAACCTTATTAACTTTGCCCATAGCTGTACGTTAAGCCCTTACAACCTACCATGGGGATTATGGTGTTCTGAGAATTCACTCTGAATTCCAGGCATTCCTTGTGGGTCTAATATCCTCATTGCTACTGAATTTATCTTTCAGTAAGGCAGTTTGGATCATATCACTCCTGTGTGACTTCATTCTGTATTAGTCAGAGTTCACCAGAAAAACAGAAACAGTAGTATATTTATAGATACATACTGTAAATATTGTACAGATATACACTGTAAATATATTTATAGATAGATACAGTATATATCTGTAAATATTTGATTTAGTATAGGAATTGGCTCAAGCAGTTATGGAGGTCTAGAAGTCTCATAAGCTGCCACTTGCAAATGGGAGAACCAAGAAAACTGGTGCAATAATTCAGTTTGGATCCAAAGACTGACAGCTAAGGGAGTTGATGGTGTTACTCCGAGTCAGAAGCCCCAAAGCTTGTGAACTGGGGTGAGGGTGGTCTGAAGGGGAAGTCAAGAAGAGTGAGAGAGACAAAATTCACCCTTTTCTGTATTTTAGTTCTATGGAGGCCGCCAATGAATTGTATGATGTTACCCACATTGGTGAGGGCAGAATCTCTTTATTCAATTTACTGTATCAAATGCTAATTAATCTCTTTCAGAAACATATTCACCCACAAGTCCAGAAATAATGTTTCACCAGTTATCTGGGCATCTTCAGTCCAGTCAAGTTAACAGATAAAATTAACCAGCACATCCTGATCTTGCTTTACTGCTTACAGGATTAATATGCACTGAAGCCCTTGGCAAGGTATGCAATTCAGCCCCATTCTTACCTCCGGGCACTGATTTCTTTTCACAAACACTCTACACCTCTTCTTTCCCCATACTTCACTCCCCGAGAGGCCTTCATGTCCTTGTTAGTGACTTTGTATTCACCAAGAAGGACCTTCTCCACCTTCCTCTGTAGCTCTGACCCCAGCCTTCCACAATTAATTTTCTCTTCTGTGTCTCCATGGTTCCACATATCTAGCTCCATTATAAATATTTTTTATTATGGTATATTCCAGATATTTGTTGATGTGACTGCTTTCCCTGCAAATTAGTGAGTGCTTGGCCTCAGAGATGAAGATCTTGGTTACCTCGTATGCCCTATGCTTAGCTCAGTGTTTGGTATGTAGTTTCGTGCTGAGTAAATATTGGTATTTGAGTATAGTCTTATACTTGGATTCCTTCTTTGCAAAGAAGTTTTGTGGGTGTTTTTTTGTTTGTTTGTTTGTTTGTTTTTAATCGTTTTTTAAAAGATAGAACAGTGATGTTAATGGTGGTCTTAGGAATGAAGAAATAGTGCCTTTACATTATGACATGAAAGTTGAAAGTCTAAAGTAGTCTTTCCAGTTTCTTTACTATTTGCACTAAGGACAAGATTTAGTTTTGGATAGATTGTACCAGGTGAGCTTTGATTTTATGTTTGCTTCATATTTGTGTTTATTTTGATGATGATGTAGGCAGTGCATTAGGATTACTTGTGCTGTCTTTTTTGTTAATTATGTCTTAAAAAATCTTGATCCTTCCTTTTGCTATGGAGTCCTATGTGCATATTTAATTGTAAAAGTTCAGGCTATCTCTATACCATAGACAGAGTTGAGTGTTCTCTAAAATATAAATCTGAAAATTCTGAGTGGATGATAAATGAGGGGTTTTCTCCTTTTACTTCTCTGCCTCCTCTTTTCTCTTCTCCATGTTACTTAATATTGTTACTATTATTATTATTTTCCCTAATCTGGAAAAATAATAGCCTGTTAGCATAGCCTATCTTATGGAATTTTACCTTTGTTGAAAAAAATTAGCACCTTGGAGTCAATACTCATCCTAGAATGTGAATTCTTAATTGGTATGTGGCTCCTGTTGATTGCAAGGATACATTACCAAGTGGTACTTGGTTTTGGAGAGTTTTATTAAGAGGGGGTGTTTTAGTCAATATAGCTTTATCTCATCCAAAGATTTAGGCTCTCCATTTTGTAGTTTGTAATAAAATTTAGTGTTTATATTTAACTCATTGTTGCCTTTTAGTTTGTCAAAATTAACACCAGTGAACTATTGTACATTGCTTCGGAGTGCTTTTTCGAGAAAGAGAGGAAACTATATTAGTTTCTACAGCTTAGTTGTTGGGTGCTTTCTTTCTTCTTTCATCAATAAATGATTATTCATGACCAAAGAAAGAAAATAAAATGGCATCATTTAGCACTGTGATCAGTTAGTGGGACCTACTCTCATGTAGTCTATTATAACTTCAGTATGTCTTGCTAATCATGTAACTGCCCTTCAACTATTTCCAGAGTGCCCTTCCATTTAAACAATGTAGCACACTCAAGTCTGTTAGTAGTACTAGAAATCTTTGGCTTATATTAGATTTTTAAAATGATCAAATTTTCTGTTGACACCAGGAGTATATGATAGTGGGCATGACTTTGAATGTTGAAATTAAGTCTTTGAGAATTATGAGAAGGTGATTATTTTTTAGAAGCAATCAATATATCTATTTTCTGTAAGCATGAATAAGCTGGAATGAAATTTTAAAGCATATGAGGGTAAACAAAAAATGAATACTTAGAATTATACAATTCCTTTTAAATTCTACTACTCCCCACCACCCAATTTTTCATCTCAGAATTAGGGTTGACCTGTTACTTTCAATAGGTTCCATGCAATAGTTAGATGGCTTAAGGACTCTGGGATATGTCCCTCTTTTTGCCCCAAACTTTAGGTAAATTTATTGGCAGTTAATACCATAAGTATTTCACAGCCTTGAAAGTATTATTTTCTTTATTCACTTATTTAGCTTCTTTTTATCCTTCTCATCTCTGTTCAGGTCTCCCTTCCTCATTCCAGCCTTCCTTGGATTCCTTGGCTGGGTCAGATCCCCTTGTTGTAGGTGCTCGGGACTGCTTACTTTCTAATACTTGTCACAATTTCAAGTTCACATTTGTTTTCATGATTATTTGATTAGTCTTCATTCCTTACTAACCCCAAATCTCCATAAAGCTGAGGACAGGCTTCAATTCGCTGTTGTATCATTAGTTCCTTGTATAGTGTTGTGCACACTCTAGGCACTAAGTAAATATTTTTGGAAAAATGGAAGAGTGTTCAGATATAAAAAAATTTTGTTTTTGGCTATCATTTATCATTTGGCATATCTTTATCAAAGTGCATGGAGTTAAGATTTTAGGATCTTATGAATTTTCTGAAATTCAAGTACATATCTTTTCTTTACTCTGAAAAGTAAGTTAACATTGTGTTCCGTGCTAGTATACAGGTAACATAGGTGTTTGGGGTTTTTAATTCATGACATATTATTTTTTCTGTATAACTCAATTAAAATGTCTTCAGTTTTCTGAAGATAATGTTTTTGGCTTCAGGCCATAGCCACACCCACATTTTCATGAACCAATGACAAGTGTAAGCATATAGGCTTTAAAATGTATATGCAATTCTCCAGAGCTCATGGTGTAATTAAAATTTGGAAGGGGAGGTGGTTGAGAGGTCCCAGTAATTTATGGTGTTTCTCTAGATCAGGATCTAAAATTTAAAAATCACAGCAGATTCTACAGTTAGTATGTGTTCACTGCATGTACAATGAAAGCCACAGAATTATGTTTCCCAGCAAGAGGATTTATTAAAAGCCTTCAACTATAATCAAAAGAAATAATCTATTAGGATTTGAATCATAGAATCACATCATAGGAAAGTAGATAAGGTTTATAGAAATCTCTTATTCTCTGCCACTCCTTTGGGCAGAGGCCACTGCAGAATATTAACTAAGTATATTTATCATTGTCTCAATCCAGTCATTCAAAGAAAATTAAGTGTTTCAGTGTGCCATGTACTGAGGCAATCATAATGCCTAATTAACCACAGGCCCAGCATCTAAATGATAAGCTGGTACTATACTCGCGAATGAAATTTAAAAATGTTGCTGACCTAATGAGACCATGATCAGATCTAGAAAATTTTAACCTCTTATCACATTCACAAGATACTTTAAAAGTGTATTCATTTTTCCAACTTGTAGAAAAGTTTGTCCTATGCAACTATTCTAATTTTGTGAAATTCACGTCATTCTCTATGACATTACTAGGCACTATTGCCAGAATAGACGAGGCATTTAGAGCTCTATGTGTCTCCTCCAAAGACTTCAGACAGTGTTTGTACAATGCACAGACTCAATACTTGCAACCATTGCTCATCCAGACCCCCAAATATTTGAAGTTAAATATACCTCTATGTGGTATTTTATTCTCGATTTCTCCACCCTGTAAAAATCTTGCCTTCCTGGATGGATTCCCCTTGTGGTGTTTTCAGATTGGGAGTTTGCTTATAGATGCTAGCTGTGGTTTATACTTCTATTTATGTTTGCCTATGTTTGTCACTCAATAGCTTCTGCACTCAACCATCCCTGTACTAGATACATTTTGGAATAAGTAATACTTAATGAGTAATATTGGAAGCTCATCTGCTTTATCTAATTTATGAAATTATTTGGGCCGGTAGAGACCTACAGTGAAGCACATAGCTCATCCCCTTCCTAGAATCGCGGGATAGATTTTTATTGTCTATAAAATCCATTCTGGGTGGGTATCTATTCTCAGCCTTCATTATCTCCAGTGATAACAATTCCATGACCTCCCTTGGCAGTCTTCCCTATTGCTGAACTAGCCTTGCTTATTAATCCTATAATAATACCTCATGTTCTCTAAATATTGAAGCAGTGCTTAAGTTTCCCCTGCTAACTCATTCCTCCTGCCCACCCCGTGAAATGCTTCTAGAGGGGGCATAATTATGTAAGCGCATGGAGCCAAATGATGTGTTACGCAGTCTTGTCCTAAGGCATTCCGCAAGGGGCTTGTTAGGATGGACATTGTCAGTCCATAGAAAATTAAGCTATTAAATCTGCAGCGCCAGGGTGGTGATTGAATTGCTTATGCCACTGGGGTGAAATTGCTTTGCAGACATATGAATTTCACAGCCAGCAGTGCTCTTCCCTTTGTGTGTGCTCTAATTGTAGTGTTAGATTAATGCTGTGATTTAGGGACTATCCTAGCACGTTTGTGCGAGCATTGGGACAAAGGCATTGGTTGAACCTTTCCTACAAGGGTGTGGTCCAGGAATTGTCCCATAAAAGAATTGATGATAGTGATTGATAAGGAGTATCCCTGCCCATTTTTCATCAGTCTGTGCACTTCCCAGTGTTGGCACTCTACCTATATCTCCTTGAATCCCTTTTACCATTTCTGTGCCCCACTGACCCAGCCTCTGGATGCTTTCCTTTTTCTGACCAGCACTTGAGGCTTCTTTTAGAGGACTGCCCTAGGACTGTGGGATTGTAGAGGTGCCTAGAGGTTCATATCCTGCCTGGGGTCTGTAAAAACCCAGCTCCCCTGCCTTCTCTAACTAGCATGTTCCCCAGTGGGACCAAACTCAAGCTATCCTTCATAGCACTTCACTTGAAAAAGTACTCTTGCTTGGTGCTTTCCCTTCTCTATCATGTTTCCCTCCACTTCCTTACCCATTTTCCTTGGCAGCACCTCTTTAATAATTCTTGTCCATGAATCCTCCTCTTGGAATTAGCTTCTAGGGAACAAGACTCAAGACACTCGTCTTTGTTCTGTCATTACCCAGAATGTGGCAGTCGGGCTCTCGGCTTCGTGCGGTTCACTGACCTGATTCCACGAATGCCTTTCCCATGATAAATGCATCTGATCTTGCCCATGGAAATCACAAGTCATGTTTGAAAGGGGCTCATCCATAATCTTACTTTGAGTTTTTTGAAATCATAAAGCTTACTTGGAATTCAAACCCAAAGTGGCTTTTTTTTTTTTTCCTTGAAGTTTTCCTCAGGTCCTGCATCTGCCCTGTCTTCTGAAATCAGCTTCTCTGTCTGTCAGAGCAAAGGCTACATATTGCCTCCAACTACAGAATTTGCCTGTCTCTCAAACTGGGCTGTGAATTCCTGGTTATAAGAACCCCTGACAAGCAACTCATATGGTGCCTTCTACCCAAAGCTGCCCACTAGTTGCTTGTTTCTACTGGTGAAAGGACTTAAGTATATCTGTGTTCATGGTAAAGTCATTATGGTTGGTTGATTAGCCATTTTGTTTCAGTTTATATAGCTCAGTTCCTGAAACATTGCCTGATTTATCTCTGTTAAGTTCAATAACATTTTATATCCCTAAACCAGGAAATATCAGAATAATCAAGGACCAATGTTAAGGTGGGAAAGAAGTGATGAATTTGGGGACAAAATAACAAGAGCCAGTTACAGTCATTCTCTCACTTCCTTTCTCTCTTTCCTATTATCCACAAAGATATTTTTTTTTCCGTTTCTTTCCCCCCAGCTCTCTGTCTCTGCCCCCCCACCATCTCTGTCTCTGTCTCTGTCTCTCTGTCTCTCTCTGTCTCTCTCTGTCTCTCTCTGTCTCTGTCTCTGTCTCTGTCTCTCTCTCTCTCTCTCCCTCATACGTTAGGTCTATTAACTGAGAAACATGCTTTCTCTTAGAAATGAGTATCTTTCCAAGAATGAAAGCTGCCCTGATGTAATGTGGAATTAGCCTAGGGGCACCAGGGACAACTTGCCTGGCCATGAATGTTCCAGAAGCCAGTACTGAAACTTAGAACAGCACATTCATTATTGTATCAGTGTTTCCCTCAGTTCTAAACTCTTTAAATGAACACTTGAAACATCCAGTTATATGCCGTCTTTCTAATCATACCTTGCATATATTCGGCGCCCCATATATGTGTTTCAAATTCATGTTGAATAAATAAAACAAGGATCAAATGCATTTGGTACAATAATTATCGTGAGCACAAAAAACTATTTTTCAAATATATAATTCATAACACTGAAAAATAAATAATGAATTCGTATTTATGTTGCATGTTCCTGTGATCGTTCGTAGGCTGACTTTGAAATAAAAATTCAAAGTATAATTAAATAATGACACTGTTCTAGGATGACTTCATACTCTTGTTGTAGAGTAGCATATAATTTTGCTTGTTAGTATTTTCTCAGCTACTCTCTTTTTTTTTAATTTATTTTTTTTTTTAAACTTGGGGAACAGTGTGTTTTTTCCATGACCCATCAGCTCCAAGTCAAGTTGTTTCCTTCAGTCTTAGTTGTGGAGGGCGCAGCTCAGCTCCAAGTCCAGTGGCCATTGCTGGTGGGCGGAGAGTGGGGTGGGGAGAAGGGGGACTGGGCAGTCTACCCTTCGATGTGGAGTCGAACGGCAATCTTGTTATTAAGAGCATGTGCTCTAACCAGCTGAGGCACCCAGCCACCCCATCAGCTACTGTCTTAAAAAAAAAAGTATATATACATATATTTAAAAATAAAACATATATACATATATATTTAAATTTAAATATATATACATATATAAACATATATACATACACATATATAAACACACATACATATACATATATACATATATACATACGCAGGTACACATACATATGTATATATGTGTATATATATATATATGTATATATATATATATAAATTTTTTAAAAGTCAGTAATGGGAAATAAATATTTAAAAAGTTTAGTAACAGGAATACCTAGACTTTTACTCAATGACCGTGTATTTTTTTTTCCTATTTGGTTGATAACCTCTTAAATTTGTATGCGAGTATATAGTATATGTATAGTAATATTTGTATATGCTACTTTTATATCAGAAAGAAATAAGGAAAACAGTCTTGACAAACCCTAAAACTGGAACTTTGTCTATCTGAAACTCAGTTGTCTGCCCCTTTCACCACACGATACCACCTGGAAGATGATTTCCCTTATTCTTATGACTGGTGGTGAGCTAGTCATTGGTCGTTGTCAATCAGGACCCTCTCAAGGTTTTCTGTCCCGTTAGAAAGCATTGACAATAGTATCCAATGTTAGCATGTGCAATGTTCAGTGCCAGGAAAGGAGTTTAGAGAAGGCATGGGACTGCATAAAAATACATACATTAAAAAAAATTTCAACTGCATGAACCCATTCTTCTTTAACTAGACCATATCGAAAGGAGAGGAATCCAAACAAAACAAAACTACTTTGAATCTACTGGAAAACTTAACTCTTAAATTTATAATGTAGCTACACTTAAGACAATTTAGCAGCAGCCTCTGTTCTCAGTTGGCAATTTCCCCTGTAATTGGGGTGGGCGAGTCTTGAAATATTCAACAAAGAGTGATGCATGTGACTAACTTTTATCTCCATTGCATAGTTGCTGAGTAGGAACAGACGCAATGTTGTCATTATTATTTTAGTGTGACTAGGCTGTGATCTTTGCTATGACTGGCAGTTGTTCATGGGGTAGTCTGATGATCCTAGATAGTTTTCATTTATGTGAGGAAAACTTTCCCCTGGATCCAGTGGAACAGGGAAATAGAATAAAAAAAAATCATGTAAGCTCAGTGTTCCTGTAATCAGAGAGACTTGGGTTTGTATCTGGCCCCATGACCTTAGACAAGTTGTACAGTCTATGTTTTATTTTCCTCATCTGTACAATGGGACTATATTGGAGAGTTGATGTGAGGGTGAAAAAAATAATTATGTCTAAATTGCTTACCATAGTACCCATCACCTAGCAAGTACTCCTTAATATTGGTTACTAGTTAATAATATTAATAATAGAGTCCTACTTGTGGCATTATCTTTTTTGTTTTCATTTTATGTGATTATTATATAAGCTTTTCCTAATTTCTGTTTGCAATACAAATATAACAGTTTTTTTTTTAGTTCATATTTAAGATTAAGAGTAAAGGTGTCTTCAACAATATGAAGAAATTAGGAGGCTAATCTGCTTGTATCACGTTCTATTTCTAATTTTGTGTGAGTATTCTCTTAAAGTAATGTTTTGTATTATTTAATCATTTTTTTTCCCCTCTCATACAAGAATGTTTGTCATGACTCTCATGTCTCTGTATTTTTAAGGAATAAAAAGTGGTCTGTTTTTATATCCAGTTTAATCAGTTGATAGATTTTTTTTTTGAGGCTATGGGGCAGGAGATGATAAATTGAAAACTAATATTTCCAACTACCTCAAAAAATAAAAGTCTGTGACAGACTAAATATGGGCTAAATGAGGCTTATGGATGATTTGTTCTAATTAGATATAAGGTAAATGTTCCTGCGATTGTGACTTTTATTAAAGTCAGAGCATGTGGTTGTTCAGGCTTTCCCACATTGCCCTTTTCAAAAATCATTTGAAAATATTTTGGGTCGGCTGTCGCTGAGACAATATAGCTTAACAGTGTATTGGTAACTTAATAAGCTCACCACATTTGTCATGCAGAAACTGTTCTTTATATGCAAAGCTGTCAGACAGATTGAATATATAATTTTTTTGCATGAAATAATATGATAAAACTCCAGTATCAAGTTGAATGCTGTACGAGCATTTGGAATCTTTCATGCATAGGTTGGAATTGTTTTACAATGGGAGCATTGTTTGATGACAAAAACTCTTTTTGCAACATTCATCAGTTATATTTTAATAGCAGGCATTATCCTCTTGACTATAGGTCCTCCTTTTATGCTGTTAATATGCTGGAAAATGAAGCCAGCTTCTCAGTTATGTTTGACATTTTCTTTTTTTTAAATGGTTAACTGTGACAATTAGACTATACTCTCAGTGTTGTAGGTGTTTTCATTCTTCCTACAAAAGCCTAACATATCTGATTTTGCCAGTTTTGTGATAGAGCAGACAATATTTACCTCCTTCCTGGTTTTGATTTAATCTCTAGTGGTAATGCTTACTAATATAATATTAAGTCTCAGCTCAGCACAGACGATAACCTTGCATGTGATATGTACACATATAATGTATGTTGGCATGAGCAGCGGGAGAATCAGCCAAAACTGTGGACAGAGCCCATGTGGCAAATTTTAGAAGGCCTTGCCTTTGCTTTTTGTTCAGGGGTGGGCATCCTCAGAGAACTGGCCCACCCATGTCAGTTTCAAGGGGCTACAAGGGAAAGAAATGGCTACAAATATGCACATAGCAAATGTGCTTAAAGCAGCTCTTTGCCAAGCAAGTTCCTGTTACAGAGTGGCCTGGTGCCAAAGCTCTTCCAAGCACTCCGCTGCTACTTAATGTATTTGGTATGTGGGAGAAACTCGTAACTCGGGGACTGCCCATTGTACAATGTCTGTCACGTCTCAAGTGTGAGCATTCCAAAGCTACAGCAGTTCCGCCACCCAACTCAGAGCTCAACAAGGAGATACATTTTCACTGGGATCGGGTTTAAATGGAGTGAGAAGAGACCAAAGAACACCGAAGTTCTCTCTCGCCTGCCCTCTCCTCCTTTTTCCTGCTCTTACTCCCTGCCTTCCTCCCTTCCTTTCAACTCCTCCCTCCCTCCCTCCTTCTTTGTCCCCTCCCTCCCTCTCTTTGATTTTTTTTTTTTAAATTCTGTTTTCTTTTTGAAGGGAGCTCTGTTTTAAATGTATTAAAATGATGATGAAAATATTCATAGAGATTCAAGGCCTGGACTTGGCTAACCTTAATTTTCAGCTGATCAGCCTTTCTGGTTTTTCTTAACAAAGGAAAGCCAGATCGTTTGCATCCCGTAACTTCATAGCAAAACCTCCATCTGGAATGAATTCGGCGTCTTTAACAAATATGTGTTCTCTATTCAAAATCCATCTAAAAATAGTGCTCAACCAAGTAAGAAAAAATATTTTGACATTCTCTTCATGTTTTGTGGGGTAAGCACAGTTTGAAGCAGGCTTTCTGTTAATTTTCACAGGCTTCAGATTTGATGTACTTTTGTGTGCATGTACAAGCTATTTAGCTCAATGATACTGTCTAACCCAAACGGTAACACAGCAGTTGTGTTGGTGAGCAAGGTGCCACACTTATCACAAGCCAACCTTCACATAAAGCTCTACTATTTGTGTCCACAGTGAAATGATCATTGGAGGTCTGCTGACACATACCCATGCTGATTTTTTCTTATGCAGGTTTACGTGAAGGAAAGTACAGCCAGCCTGTGACATTGTGTTCACAACCTGAAAGACAAGAGATTCTGGATGGCAGTGACTTTTGTATGAAATCGAAGGGCTACCTTCCAGGAAAGCGGAGCCCTTCTAAGAACAATAACTGCTCCTCTAATTTATGAACCAATGACCATGTGTTAGGCACCATGAAAGGGACTTTGTATACATCTTCTCCTTTCATCTTATAAAGTAGCTATTAGTCACTCTATGACGAGAGAACTGAAACTCAGAAAGTGGAGCAAGTTGCCAAAAATACACTGGCTGATGAAACTAGCAGAGATTTTCAGACCCAGGCCCGATACTCTCTACTTTTCCTTTGTGTTTCCTTTTAGGAAAGGAAAAAAGGGGCAAACTCCTTAAGCTCAAATTCTCTATTCCTTCTTCCTTTTCCTAGACTTCAAACACTATTCGATGGTTTAAAGTATAGAGTTTAGAAACCAGAAACTGTGTTTTTAAAAAATTCTCTCGTTATAATTTCATTGCAACATGCCTAAAATTCTAAAATTAATCTTGGAACAATAATAATATATATAGTATTTTTGATTATTCTTAACCCCTAAAACCTATCCCTTTTGTTATTTTTTGGTGATGATGAAGGAAAATACTTCAATTTCAAGTTGATGGAAATTCATAGAGATATTTATAAATTAATGGAACATTACTATCACAGGATTCATTTCTAGCAATCCAGTATATTATCCTAGGAATATCTGATATAAAAAAATGTTGAAAAATTTTTTCATTTGCTCAAAATGATTTCTCCTGTTAAAGAAATGGTGGTCACTGTGTATCCCAAGTGATCCATAGTTTTTAGGAATGTGCTAGGGAAAATTATGTTTCAGATTTCCATTGTGCGTTCTGATGTCATATGTAGCTGCACAGAACCAAAGACTGAGGTAATGCTAAAACCACCTTATAAACCTATGACACAGATACGGAATAATCTCATAATACTGCCTGTCTCTCATAGTGCTTAGTGTTTCCAGGTGCATAATTAAGGGACATTTTTGGCAAGGATGGCCTTTCTCAATTACATTTATGGTGCAGAATGGTATCTGGTGATTGTGTTTCAGGAAAGAACAAGTGATTTGAAAAACAAACAACTCCATTGACTGCCTGCCTGATAACCGAGGTTCCAATGGTACACAAGGGAGGAACTTAGTTAGGTCTTCTATTCTGGCCTCCCCATTTCTGAGGTCCGAAAACTGAAGCCAACAGTATTAGATGACAGAACCTAAACCTAAGGCCAGTTAAAGATGGCGGTAGCTAAGAACAGACTTTGCATGCCCTGGTCTGCGCTCTTTCCTCTGCATCATGATTGGCACTCTCTAAGCGTTTTGGAGCAAGCTTCACATCCATTTTGTCTTTGATTTGCATCCATTTTTTTTTATGTGCCAGCTATAAAATATCAATGCCAGCATCTTAAGTATTATAAATGAGGCTTACAATGTATTTTATACTTCATCTGTGAGTTATACAAAAGCAAATAAAATGTTTCGTACTTTACAGTTTGAAGTCAGTTGAGGCACAAATAAAAGGGTAAAAAGAAAAGGCTTGCCTTTAGCCCAACACTGTATCCTTTGTAAACTATAGAATAGACTTTCTCCGATGAAGGTTTAGAGTAATGACTCAAAGTGCAGACCCTGAACCAGTCACTTCAGCATCTCCTGGAAACTTGTCAGAAAATCAAATTCTCGGACTCCTTCCCAGACCTAAATCAGAAACTCTGTAACCTAACACAGGAACCTGGGTTTGTCTAACTATTACATTGTTTTGTACACCTGAATCAAACAAACAAAAACAACAACAGGAACAGCTCTCCAGGTAATGCTGACACACGTTGATATTTAAGAACTACTTGTTTTTAAAAAATATATTTAAATCTAATATATTTAGATTTTATTGAGCTAATATTTAGGCTTCCTTCTTTCCTTTTTTCTTTCTTATTACATAAGCACTTTATTTTTTGTTGTTGTTTTATTTTTCATACTTAATTTCTTTTAAATACATAGTTATTAAGCAAGCACTGCATCGGCTATTATTCTGGACTTCCAATGTAGTTTAGAGCTGATTTTGTCAACGCTTTGTGCATGAGTGGACCAGCATCATCTGTTTTGGTGTGATTTTTGGCGGGTGTTTTCCTTGCTAATTTCAAATAGTTGCCTCTTGTTTTTTTCCCCTCTGCCACTCTTGCTACTAATTGGCATCTTTGTTGGCAGGCCTCATTGAGAGGTCAGCCATTGCAAGCCAGCAGACTCCATGATCACCTCACTTTTGTTGCCCTCTCACCTGGCCTGTGGCCCCTCCTGGGCAGGAGTGTGGAACGAGATACCTTAGTTGGGAGAGCCTGCTTTCTCTAGAGCCCATGTCATAATTCTTCTAAGATAAGTAGGAAGCCTCATTCCTCAAGCTGTAGACCGAAATTCCCCTTTCACCAATACTAAATTCACTTCATTATCCTTGTCTGGCTGAAAACAGATCAAGACAAATGGCATTTGCAAATGAAAAAATCTTGGGGGCAAGGGCTTTGGAGTGTGCCTAATAAGAGATCAGTTGTTCTTTCTGTCAGTGTTTCCTGTGTTGATGGGAATGCCTGGAAGTGGCTGCAGGTCCTCACAGATGCAGCATTTCTGATTTGAATGTCTGATCTTTTGTTGTCCAATAATGGCTGTAGAGTGCTATGTTGCAGAGTCATTAATCATGATTATAAGCAATGGGAGGGGAGAGCTTCATGGCTGTTCTTTAACTCCTAGAGCACCATGAAATAGATAGGCCTCAAATAAACCTTATCACTTTTTAAAGAAAGAACAGAATAATATTTTCAGGAAAGTCATATCTTTCTAGGGAGGAGGCCCGTCGTAATAAATGCACAGTTGCCTCACAAGTAAATTCCAAGACTTCTAGCAAGAACCTCTATCTAAAATATATTCCTTACAAAACACAGATGCCAGAAATTCCCTTTACTGAGAGAAGATTTTTGAGGAACTTACAGGAAACCCTGAAGTAGAAATGCCTTAAGAAGAGACGAACTATTGACTTAAAAGCATAAAATGATACAGAATTCTGATTTCAGATTATGCTCTGGAGTAGGTGAGGAACACATTTTGTTGGTTCCAAGTAAGAGGAAACTGAAAGCCCCTAAGAAAATGTCCACCAAGGGAAACGGTGAGCTAGAACTGGACGTGAATATCATTGTGCATTTTTGCTGAGGACCAGTCTTTCCTGACAGATGTCTTCTGTCAAAATAACATTCTCCAAGAGACAGGGCCAATCCTAGATCAGAGAAACTTCAACCACACGGAGGGAGAGGTTGTAACAGAGTTTGTCTGTCTTCCCCAGGAATAGTTGCATAATCTGCAGGTTGTAGGACAAAATAAGAATGGAGGCCCTTTTTGGTCAACAATTGTTAAGTATTTCTAAACAGCAGCAGCAGATAATTAAACCAAAGATGGTGTTTTTCTAGGTGAGGGACCCTATGCACAAGTCTAGAGCCCACTGCTTTCCTCTTTTTTCCCAAAATATTTATGCCTTACCTTTGTAGTGCTGTCTTATGATGAGAAGCAATTTTGTGAAGTCATTTTTTTGATATTGTGTATTAAAAGCTTCCTCTTCACTTAATGGAAGAATTTGAAAATGGATGAGTACTTTCTCTAGTGCCCAGAAACATTGAAAGTTGACTGTCTCAAAATCTAACCATTCTTCATATTTTCTTGAGCAAGAATTCCAAGTCTATACTAGAGGGATCTGGCAACATGCCAATTCTTTTTTCTGCTCAAAATTTGAGTCCTTGGGAGAGAGAAATACCTTCTGCCTGAATCAATCATATCAATAGCAAAGCTGGCTTTATCGCAAAATGTCCAAAAACCAATTCCACTTTTTAAGAGATGTTAAATATCTTGGTTTCCTTTATTTGTTTTTTGTTTGTTTGGATTTAACAAGATAATTTAACATAGTGTTTTGGTGGCATAACAGAAATGGTAGCAAATAAAGTTCATTTGTGTCCTTGATTATCCATTTGCATTATATTAATATATATCATTAAAAAATAAATTAGAATAAAGTAAATCTTTTTTATGTAGATAAAAGGCTATCTTTATTTGATGCTTTTTAGCTAGATTCTTCTGTTTTATTAGTTTGCAGCCTATGAGATATTATTCTCATAAGTACTATGCTACTCTTCCAGTGACAAGGAAGAGCTAACCACTAGCAAAATCCTTTTGGCATTTAGAGGAAAATACATCAATCAATCAGTCAATCAATCAATCAATAGGTAGATAGATAGATAGATGATAGATAAGTAGATAGTTACAGCTTTTATACCTATGAGTGTATAAAGTAAATAAATAAGTAGTGAAATATTTCATTTATTAGAGGCACAATTAAATTTAAAGAATCAATATGTTTTCTCATTCAGTTCTTAACAACTCTGAAGTAGATATTAACACTTTCTTCAAGAAAGAAATAGATTCAGGGAAATTGTGAGGTTGCCGATTTTCACACATTGGAGAGTTCTAATATAGGCCTGTTCTTTCTATACTGCCCTGCAGTCCCCCAAAAAATATGTTTAACTTTTCCAAGTATTTTTATCCTATTGTCTCTTTTGATCTGTGCTCTTTTATATTTAGTTAATCATGTAATTAATGCTCAGTTTGATCAACAAGTTATTGATGCTTAATGAGGTAAGGTGACTTGCCTGAACTTGTCTGATTCTTCAGTAGCCCATCAGAGACTAGAATGTTGCACCAATGCCTACAGCTCTGTGCTCTCATCTCTAGATCTTGCCATCTCTACTTGGCTTCTCCTCCAATCACCACCCTTAACTGACTAACAATATACATTTTAGAGTAGCTTATAATCCTTTGTAAGTCTCTCCCTATTTAATATGTATAGAATTATTATTTTCCATCTCCTAGCATCTAAAATAATAATTACCCTCACACAAGGAAGTACACTATAGCCATTTCCATTTTGAAAATGTGGAACTTAGCTCTTCATTTTAGGGATCTTGCCAAACACTGATAATTGGATTTCATTTAATTGGATTAAAACCAAGGACTCATTTTTTTTCTCTTGTCAGTGTAACTTCACCCCTCCTGTTTAATTTTCATAAAACATCCTGTGTTTGGTAAGATCACATCCCTGGGGATACAATTGGGGTAACTGGTGATTCTAGAGAAGTCTGAAAGTAATAATGACTCCTGGTGTGATAGTGAGATGCATTCCGCAGTAATAACGTTTAATGAATTGAGAAAAGACTGTGCCGAATTCTGTGTTATTTCCTAGAATGGAGGCCTCAAATGTGAACAGAAAATAGATACTTAGCTTCTTTAACAACTGTCCTAGTGGATCATCCATGGTCTTTGATATCTAGTTCTCCTGTCACTCATAGACATGCTGAAAAGCTGACCAGTTGTAAAATCAACTTTGAAGGCAATTTCCAATGGATAGAAAATGGTGAATCTTGTACTGACTTTAGTATATTTTTAGATGATTGTTTTTTCTGGATTTGGAATATGCAAAACATTAATTTATTTGTGTTTTACCCATTGCTGTCTGTTAATCTGTACTTTTGTCTCATTTCTATTTGAATAAGGCATTGAAAGTTAAGACTCACTGGGGGAAAGAAAAGTATCATTTAAGGTATATCTTTAGGGATTATAGTACAATAAATAGCTAACTTAAGAAATACAATGGGTCAATTAGCTATATGCCTGGGTATTATCAAGTGTGTGAGAAATTTATTTTCATAGTTGTCAAAAATAGGATACTTTGAACCTTATAGTCTACTCTTATTTTGACCAGTTGTAGTGTTAGGTAAATGTACCTTAAAAATCTATAAATTGTGATTTAATCTGGAATTTTTCCACACATTGTAGAAACAGTTCATGCTTTAAGGAAGAGTTGGAGAAGACCCCCGGAGCCCCTTCTCACTGTAAAATTCTAATGTAATGATTCTAAGTTTGTAAAATAAAGAAAGCATTGAGAAGACAGAAAAAAAAAATGTTGGGCTAATTTATTGGTGGAAAAATTGATTTATTAGTTTGTGTTAAACTGGAGACTCCCTTTGTAACCAGATGTATGTTATGCATTTTATATTTAAGCTATTTTAAAATTTGGGCTATTAGGAAAGAATTTTACTGCAACTGGTTTCTTATATAGTTACTCTTCAGTAGGAGAACAATTCCTGAAATGGTGAAAAGTTTATATCCATATATGTAACTGGATTCAGTAATATGTTTGCATCCATGTTTCTACCTAATCAACATACGTAAAAACAATTTAAGAAAGAGCATGCGTGAATCTAGTAGAATTTATGATTTCTGATTACGTAAATGATGCTGTATCGAGACATTTTTTTGTCTTAAAATGTAGCCAATTACCTGAGACACCATGTTTTCTGCTTGTGTCTAATCATACTAACATAGATAAATATTGCTAAGTCTAAACAAACCACTAATTGACAAAGAAGAACAATGCATTTTAAAATCCTGTGTTTTAGTCTGAGTAAATAATTTTAGGAGCTTTCAAAATAAAACTACTCCTTGAAAAATTATTTTCCATATATGTCTTTCTAATATGTCATAGTCTCCATAAGTAGATGGCTACTCTTTTTATTTATGAAAATGTTTTCCTTTTGTATATAATATCAAATTGGAAGTATTCTACTAACTTCAGATAGAAGGTGATGTTTCCCCAAATGGAATATCACTTAGGTCCTGGCAGGGATGGTGGTACATTGAAAGCACCAGGGAAGGATGGTTTTGCTCATTGCTCTTCAGAAACGCCTCTATTTTTAACGGTGGCTTTACAACACAAAGAATCAGTTATACTGTCATAAATTTAACTTCTCTGCTGCCTTTGAGCTGAGGTCACAGCTGGTTAGTAGCAGAGCCTGGATTTGAATTGAGGCCATCCTGTCCGTTCCCCACTTTGCTACACTGTGTAGTGGCGTGGGCTGTACACAGGTCCCATTGTCTCCGTTGTGTTTGGTCCTTGCTGTGATGATACCCTTCCTCAGAACAGCACTGCAAGCCTACATAACACTATTCCTATTTCCTAGATAAGGAAGTGGGGAGTATATGCAGTGGGGGTACTGACTTAAGGTCATACAATTATGGGTGCCAAAATTGGGATTTGAACCTAGATCTCTTTTCTAAGTCTGCCGTTGCCTATACTGATCCCTGACAGAAGAAACCAATATTTCTCTCTTCCTTCCTTCCTTCCTTCCTTCCTTCCTTCCTTCCTTCCTTCCTTCCTTCCTTCCTTCCTTCCTTCCTTCTTTCCTTCCTTCCTTCCTCTCTCCCTCCCTCCCTTTATCCCTTCTGTTCTACCATTAAAGCAATGAAACTAAATCCCTCATATTTATAAAGGACAGTTGTTTCTTATGATTTTTCTGCATCCATTGTGTTTGAAGACATGCAGTAGTCTAGGTGCTGTGCTAAACACATGGAGTGCTAAACAGTTTTGAATACTGTCATAATATGATGTTGTCTGTAGAGTTTCCTCACACACTAGTAATCACTTGATTCCTGGAAAGTATAACAGACACTGTCTCCTAAAATCTTACATTACCCTTTTAACTAAGCAAGGGCAAGTTGGAATTGTCCTTGGTTCTACCTCTGTTCACCAGCACTGAATCTTCTTTTGGGAACTGCTGGTAGACAGCGAGTTCCCAATCACATTACTATATTTAGTTAGTTTCAGAAGGACCATTGTGTCTATAAATGGTATTCCCTTTGTTGAGGTTAATGTCTTAAATGCAGTCCAAAATCAATTAGCTATTATGTGCAACCAGGCTACTCATTAGAAAGGTAGCGGTTCTTTTTGCTCTATGCTACCAGTATTTGGCACCTAAATAGCAGGATAAGGAATTCAGATTGTTACTGTTGCTTTTCTGGAAGTAACCTAAGCCAACAATTTTCATGTATGTATTTCCGTTTCTTCCAAAATGGAGAATTTAAATTTTTCAACATTTAATCACAGAAGAAATTCATAAAATGTATTATTTTGCAATCTCTCTATAAGGGGGTTCTCTAGAAAAGAGAATGCAGGTACTTCCGGTGGCTGTTTTCTGTAAATCTTGGCACAGCACCTGCAGATATTTGCAAAACTTAAACCCCAATAAGTAGTCCTTTCACAAAGGGCTTTGGGATTGTTAATTATCAAATGTCCAACATCAACCATCCCGCAAACACCATTTAGCCAATTGTGATGGCAGCGATATTTGTTTTGTTAAAGACCCTGAAGTTAAATTATTGTCATACTATTTTCCTCAAGGCCAACTTGTTACTCGTGGTGGAAGTGAGCTATTGACTGGGGTCTTCTCATTCATCTAGGCTTCCTTTATTATTTTAAATGATCTCATGAACAAAGGAGCAACGATTTGCATTCTTTGTTTAATTATAGACTGCCCTGTCTATAATTTTCCTTGTAAGAGGAACAGAAAGACTGAGAATAAATAAATTGCCTCTTGAAAACTCAAGGTTGTATCTACTCTGCCACAAAAATACTACAGATGTAAATTATATGGCATGAGGAACGCTTAGGAACAGGAAGTCCTATATTGGATCATTTTCGAAGGAAGAAGACTATTTTTTCTTCCACTCTTTCTCTCTCCACTTTTTTGCTGTCAGCTGTGCTCTACCTGTAACCTTGATTTGTCCTATTGCTTTTAGGGAGATTCCTCTGAAAGACACAAAATGCCTCTCTCCATAGTAAGACCTTGCATGGGAGACAGCTCTTTCCATCTGTACGTTTTTATTCGACCAGCATGTGGTTTTCTCATCCAAATGTAGAGCTCAGAGTACTCTGATCTCTGTTGCAATTTATTAAATTTCTCCCCGAAAATGCATGTTATCAGTCTGATGTGTGGGTCTGGCTGTTTAAGGGATAGGCTGACAATCAAAGCCAGTGGAGACCATTAAGGAAACAGGTTTGATTGAAGTCTTCACACAGATGTTGATAGCATAATTAAAATGATTAATTTGGAGTAAGAAAAGTGCTTCACACTAATTCTTAAAATGGTTCAGTCATACCCTAGACTGTACACATGACCTGGGGAAGCCAACTTTTTGATACAGAGAAGGGAAAAATAAAGATGCATGTTAAAATTGTATCCTTCTTTTATTGAGAGACTACTATAAAGTTAAGAACGCTAAGTAATTTTTATATTATTGGTTTTTCTGTGAGTCTTTGCATCTTTTTCGGGAGCCCATTTTGCAGATTTGCTGACTGAAGGATTATCGGGGCGGCCATGTTCAAAAGAAGCATAGAGGATACTTGCCAGCATGTAGAGTTAGACCATATTAATATAAGTTAATTCTCAATCAAAAGGACCATGTATTTAAATGCTTGCTGCTGCTTTAGGGGAATACAACTCAAAAAAACACCAGCAGAAGGCATGGCATATAGTAGGGGCTCAATATCTGTGTGTGTCCTGAGGCAGCTAAAACAATGCTTTTAAAGATGGCAAAATTACAAGACTAAAGTTTTGCTTCCAGTTCATGTTTTGGTTTTGTTGGCTGTTTGCGTTGTCCTGTGAATTCTAGTGAGGGTAATTGCATCTTATAGGTCAGATACCTGAATTATCAAATTATCATTGACCAATCAGTTTGTGGATTGCTAATGAGCATTAGCAGAGCCACATTTTCATATTACCTCTTTGTGTACACAGCTTAGATACAATTTTTCTTAGCTCCTAGAAAAGCTAATGTTTGATATTGTGAGGTTGGAGCTCTTAGTGCATAAAGAAAATATTACATAAAAGAATTGCTTTGGCCTGAGAACATAACATCTCAATAGCTGTTGACCGTAACTGTCTAACTAAAAATATATGAGAACCAACTTCTTGCCAGATTTCAGGTTTTCCTTCTCTTTGTGTTCTGTACAGCCAAGCAGTGGATTTTTAGTTAATGCCTTCGGTAACATGAAAAAGGAGTTTCACCAAGAATGTTGGGAATTCCTTTGGTGCCCAAAAGGAAATATGAGGACTCTGGAGGCTGATGAGAGAGAGGAAAAGTGGGGAAGCTATAATAACATCATGCCAATTTTTGCAATGTATTTCATTTTCTTTTTAAACTAAGACCTGAGATTATGAATTTTTATAAAAGTGTAAGAGAACTTTCTAGTATTTTCAGAAATAATGCAAGCTACTGTTTTTCAAGTGACAAATATGTATAAGTACACTCATTCTCTGTAATTTTTAAAGATGCTTAATAAATGGGTTTCATTTGTTGCACAGTGGATGCAGACTAAAATTGATAGAAGAAATGGTGGTCAAGGGTTCTGTTGGTTTTAATTTAATAAAACCAAACACACTTGTAACTGTTAAATTATAGCCGATTTTGTATATTCTTAATAACTAAAGTTATTATTTGGTGTGTGTGTGTGTGTGTGTGTGTGTGTGTGTGTGTGTGTGTGTTCATGATAGGGGGAAAATGGCCTCTTGGGAAGAATGGCATTTTGACAAATCACAGGAAATAGTAAATTATGTGGATTCCAACAGTTCCCAAGGCTATGACAAAGATTTTACCTCTGAAATTCATGAACAAAGGTCCAAAGGGAGCTTGGATAGAATTACAATTGAAATGGTTTACTTTGGGAGAAGTACAGGGTGGGGACAGAATTAAATTTTTAGCTTATTTCTCCAAACAAAACCCATTGTTAAGCCACATTACGAGTGAGAGAATGTAAACTTTTATGCTAAAAATTTCTAGCAATATGCAACACATAGCATTTCAGATAATATTAGCCTTAAAGAAGTTTAGTTTGGGCATCCTAATTATAATCTATTCAAAACATTTCAGGAAAGAGCATAGCTATGCTAGTTATGCTTTACTATATACATGAAATGGTAATGAAGTAAATAATAATAATTCAGTGTTCCAGAATCTTGCATATTTTCAATGCACTGAGTTTCAGGGTCTCTTCCTAAATAAAGTTGAAAACCTTATTTTTTTCCTTTAGCATTCGTGTTTTTCTCTCATTTCAAGTCTCTCATTGCCTTGTCAATTAAACTAATTAAGGCTGAAAATAATTTCCCAGAAGGGATATTTCACTAAAATATTTCAGGCAAAATCATGTCGCAGACTTTTAATCTAGTCACGAAATATTAATAATATGTGAGTGGGTTATGCATAAAAGGAAGGCTATAAAATGCTACTTTGTTCATGGTGCATATAGTCAGACAAAACACTGCATTTACTGTCTCCAGAAAATGAAAGTTAATTTATGCAGTTCATCAACAGGCTTTATTATAGCACTGCATATTTGTGGTAGACCTAAGGCCGTGGGAAATTTTCACTCTTGACTCTACTTTTAAAAAAAAAAAGAAAGTCAAATAAAATCACTTTTTATTTTTTAAAAGGGGTACAATGCAATAATAGAAATGCAATTTATAGTCTCAGCTTTTTGTGAAAAAGTTAAGTAGCAACTGGCCAAACACAAGAATCAGACTCTCTGAGCTCCAATTTCCTCCTAATTAAGTGAGGTCACGGAGATTTGGGCTAAACTTTAAGTAGCAGGTTGAGGCCCGATTCAAAAATGAGAATGTGCACTTCTCACCCAATAATCAATTGTTCATAAAATTGTAGATTAACATGAAATCGTGTCCCGTCCTCCAGCTCATGTCCATGGCAAACTGGAATCTTCAATATAAGGAGGGAAGCATGGTACTTCTGCCTGTCTTCCCCCTCTAGTAGTTCACTCTTCCCTCAGCCTGCTGACTCTCAGATTCTGTTGCTGTCAAAGTGAGAGAGAGGGAAGGGGAAAGATGAGAAAGGCAGGAGAGTTCTTACTTGACCTCTGTCTTGAGATGGCTTTGCATTCTCTTATCAAGTTTGTTTCTTTCTTGTGAGCTTTCTTAGGATCTTCAGAAACCTCCATGTGAATGTTTGAAAGCAACACTGTGACATTGATCATATATTTTCCTGCAGCTGTCGGCTGCCTCCATAGACCTCTGAGATCCAGTCTGTAAATTCCCTTTGTAGGAGCCTCATTAGCCTCCCATTAGTTCTCCTGGACAGGAGACGCATTCCTTCAGCCCGGCTTTCTCTCCTTCTCCTTCATAGCTCACATCTTGTCTACGGAAGACACTCATCCTTGGCTCCAACGAGGTCTGAGTGTGCAGGCCGATCCCAGTAAATTCATGTTCTTTCACTTGGTGCACAAAGCAGCTCATCAGCTGCTCATTTTGTCTTCTATGTTTCTGTAGTAGGAACCAATCACAGTCCTTTTGGTTCTATTAACTCAGAGGGAACCTCAAGCTTTTGAAGGTGTTGCTTCTGAAGCTCCTCTCTCTTGCCTTGAGTTGAGCGATAAGCACAGAGCAACTTCCTTTAAACAGATCTTTTCACAACTCCTTCTTCCCTCTCTGTTTCCTTGGCCTATACCACTTTTTAAACTTTCAGTGACATTTTTGCAAATGCTATTGCATAATGTGCCTTACAACTTACTCAGCTATTTGCTATCTATTTTATCTTGCTACCTCAGTTAAGAGAATCTAATTTAACATACTGTTATTAAATGATTTGCATTCTAATAGTCTTCAGAACTTACTATTCCATTTTCTCTTTGTGCATCCATCCAATAAATCCCTATTTAGTCATATGATTCTAGCTGTTCATTTTAAACGTTTTTGAAAGTCAGGGGATTCTCTTTTTTTTTTTGAGATTGTCATAAAATTCTGGCTAAAAATTAAGGGATGGGTGCTCTTATTAGGTAACACTGTTGATTATTTGTTTTATTTTTGTAAATCAAACAAACTATTGAGTTAGGATTGGGTCATTTTAGAGATTACCAATTTATTTACAAGTGCTTCCAGGCCTGGATTGATGTACCTGGAACAGAAAATTCTATAGGTAAACTTCAATTAATTTACAACATATAAAATAAATGAAAATGATTCAACATTAACATGTCTTTATTTGACGAAATTGTACTGAGAATCTTATACAGGCAGGGCACTGGAGCAGATGATACAGACGATATTAAAGATGGATAGAGCTAAAGCCTCCTGGAGCATTGCTTATGCTGCCCTTGGACAAGGTGATTGTCTAGTGTGAACCTTAATCAGCATCACACATGTGGAGTAGTTTAGTTTCTTCTGGTTGGTAATTTATTATCTGGAGAAATGACTTAAAACACAACATTAAATAGTATTTTATTTGTTTTCTGTTGAATATTAAAGAATACAAAGAAGAAACAAACAAACAAAAATGGTCCATAGTCTACTGTGTGGATAATGCCTTTTGGAAACAAACAAACGAACAAAAAACAGAATAAAACAAATGCAAAATATATGTGCATTTTAATAAAATTTAATAGAATGGAAGGCTATGAAGAAAAAGTGAACATCTATCCTGTGTCTTGTTTACGCTTTCTGAAGCTAACTAATTTTATTTTTTTCCTGTTCTCCTAGAGAGTATTATGTATATATATTTATATTTGTATATACGTGCACGAAGTTATCATTTTCTGATATGCAGATACCAGCTTGCTTACTTGGTTTTTTCCCTTCTTTTCCTCAGTTCTTCACCTTTTATTTCTTTTACAGATGTACCTGATTCTTTTTAATAGCAATAGTGTATTCCTAATTATGAGGTACTATAATGTCATTAATCAGTGCATTCTTGATGGATGATTTCATTGCTAATACAAACAAATGATATGATGAACGTTATTATTCATAAATATTTATGAACCTTGGGCTGTATTCCTAACAGTTGCAATGCTAGATCAAAGAAACCTTGAGTTTTCCATTAGTTTAGTAGAGATTTCCAACTTGCCCATAAGAAATGATCCAAAGATTTAAACTTCAAGCCATACAGTAGAGAATGTGTTTTCTCATAACCTCTCTGGCATTTTAATTGCTGAACCTCCAACCTTTTGCCAATCTGAATTATGAAACACATAATGTCATTATTTTGTTTTCCATTTCTTTAATGGTGAAGAACGTTAAATCAGTTATCCATCCTTTGTATCTTTTTCTAGAAACTTACTATGCTTTACAGATTATTTTTTAGATTATATGTCCTTTTTTTAGATTATATGTCTAGTTCTATGTAAGTTAAGAAAATAATATTAATGTCTAACATAGCATTGTATATATTCTCCTCAATTTGTTTTCTGAATTTTGATTTTATGGTATATTGGTCATGTAGAAGTTTAAAATGTTTGTGTAGTAATATCTAAAACTTTCTTTGAGCCTTCTAGGCTTTTAAACCTACTTAAAATCAGGTCTCACACAGAAAGATCATGAATAAATGTAACCATACTTTCTTTTATTTATTTTTTATTTTTAATTTTTTTTAGCTGAGCTGTCCTGCTACCTGTTGGCAGCTCAGCAGCTGTTCAGCTTGGGCTGGGCATCAAACAGCTTTTGCTCAGAGCTCAGCTTGCACTCTTGAGCGAGCTCTTAACCAACTGAGCCATTCAGCTGGCCCACCATACTTTCTTTTAGACATTTGCTTTTATTTTTATATTTCAATATAAGGGGTAAAATTCATACACACATACATGTAGACATACATGTAGACACACATCCATATATATGATATATATAACACACATATAGTTGTACATATATATATATATATATATATATATATATATGTTATTATAAAAATCCAATCAACCTTGGGTCTACAGTTCCAACACTAACTATTGAATAATTCTTTTTTTCCACAGTGATTTGAAATTTAGTTGTACCCTCAGTTTAATTTCTGTATATTTTGGATGTATTTCCGAATTCTGCTAATTTTGGTCCACATATTGTAAATTAATTTTTTCCCCAGAAAAACAATTTTAATGATTATAATTTTATAGTTAGTTATATACCTTTTGGGCCTATTCTCCCTCTTTTAATCTTCATTTTCAAAAATTTTCTTCAAGTTTTATGTCTTTTTTTGAGACACACATTTTGTTCATTTTCACAAACATACACACATTATTTTATGGGTATTTTAATTGGGACTAAACTACATTTACAGATTAATTTTGAGCAATTTAATATCTTTATCTTATCATGTCTTCCTTTTATACTGCATTGTGTATCTATTCATTAACCAAAATATGCTATGGTATATAGTATAATTTTAAATTTCCTTCACATAAGTGGTGTAAATTTCTTTTAGATTTGTACCTAGTGTTTTATATTTTCGTTTACTATTAAAAAGTGTTGTCTCTTAATTCAGTTTTCGATGTTAAAATCGTAATTTTATTTATTTATTTATTTATTTTTTTAAAGATTTTATTGGGGAATTGGGGGAGGGGAACAGAGTTGGGGAATTGGGGAAGGGGAACAGACGAGTTGCAGTCTCTTTGTTCTTCAGTCTAGTTGCGGGGGATGTTGCTTCACTGGCCCATGTTGGTATCGTCATTGCGCTCTTCCCGGATGAGGCAGATCTGTCGCCAGCCTCTGGATGTTGCTCACTGCAGCTATTGGCAGCTCACGGCTGGCTGCCAGTCACTGACACCGGCTGCTGGGTGTTCACGCTGGCTGCCGGCCACTCACTGTAGCCTATGGCAGCCCACTGCAGCAGGGGCTGCAGCCTACACCATCGCCAGGGCTCGCACAGCCCAGCTCCAGGTGGAGCTGTTGTTAGCTGTAGAGGGCAGTGTCACTGGCCCTCATATGTGGGATCTGAACCGGGGCCGCTGGCATCCCAAACCAGCTCTTAACCAATGCGACACTCGGCTGACCCAAAATCGTAATTTTATGTATCACTCCCTTACAGAATTATCTTAGTACTTCTAATATATATTTTAAATTGATAGTCATGGAGCATACACACATCACTTGGGATTAATGCTAAATATGTCTCCTGATATCCTATTTTTATAACTGTTCCTTTCTCTTTTTTGATTGCATTATCTAATACCTACAAAGCAGCACATGTTCTATGCTTGAATAAAATGTGACTGATTCTTGTTTCTCTATTAATAATGATGATGGTATTGATAAATGTATATGTGTAAACAAAGTAGACATTTCTATGATTGAGGTTATTTTAGTATCAATATGTGGCTGGAAATCTGTGACTTTTTGTATAGATTGAAGAGTATATCAATAGTTTCATAGAAGCATCTGTTTCTTAAATGGCCACCAGCTTTTTGTTTGTTAGTTTGTTTGACTGCAGCTGGGCCTTTTTGCTCTTCCTTTGCTAACTATAATTAGGTTTGTGGGAAGAAAGATTTTGAAATCACGCTTCATTCTGCCATCAGAAACCAGAAGTCCTGGTGGGAGTGTTTTAATTATTCATCATGGAGCCTCTGTGTAGTAAACCAAATAGAGCTATATAATTTTTACTTGATGATTTTGCTAATGGATTCTAATGTTTACAACTTATGAAAACAGAAACAGCCAATAATGGTTTAGAACAAAATAATTATTTACTGCTTGAAAGTTTTCAACAAAGGGTGTTGGATGTCTATGAGGTAAAATTATAAACCAGGAAAAGGAGAGGTCAATACTTGTATTTTAATACACACCCTGTTTCTTATTAGCGATATCTCATTGATAAACATATTCAAATTATTTTAAGTGTGAACTAAAAGTCCTTTAGAAATAGATGAATTCTTCATTTGGATGCTGCAGAATTTGAAATCACATCACCTGGTACCAATTAGTATTAGATCCATGTGCTTTATCAGCACTTCAGTCCCAGTAAAAGTCAGAGGAGTTTTCATTTGCTTTTTGTTTTCTTTTGTTTCTGATTTTCACTTTATCACAAGTTTTCTTGTAAAGTATTCCTTAAAATTGCTCTTACAACTTATTGATTAATCTTTGAGATTATCTACTTTTCTTAGTGTTATTATCCAAAATATAGAATTAGGAAATACCCACACATTTGAACATTTATTTGCTTTCTTTCATTCTACATAGGTGTGTGTGAATATGTGTTACACACACACGTGTGTATGTTAATTCCCGTATATGTTTTGTGCCCAGAAATATTCCTGCCACAATAACATTTTGTTCATTTACAGTATGAAATATGACTCTCGAGCAGACCATATCCATGTTTCTCACGGTCACGCTGTCTGCCTCTCTATCTCTTTTTCTGTCTCTCTGTGTCTGTCTGTTTCTCTGTCTCTCTCTCTCTCTCTTTCTCTCTTTCTGTGTGTGTGTGTGTGTGTGTGTGTGTGTGCAGACACACACACACACACACACACACACCACAGAACAAGTCAAGTTTTGGGCCAGCCAAGTGACGCATTGGTTAAGAGCTGGTTTTGGGATGCCAGCAGCCCCGGTTCGGATCCCACATATGAGGGCCAATGACACTGCCCACCGTAGCTAACAACAGCTCCACCTGGAGCTGGGCTCCGAGCCCCGGCAACGGTGTAGGCTGCAGCCGCTACAGTGAGTGGCCAGCAGCCAGCGTGAGCAGCTGGCAGCCAGTATGAGCTGCCAACAGCCACAGTGAGCGACCATCCAGAGGCTGGTGACCAATCTGCCTCACCCAGGAAGAGCGCAGTGACAATGCCAGCATGGGCCAGTGAAGCGACGTCCTCTGCAACTAGACCGAAGAACAAAAAGACAGCAACTTGTCTGTTCCCCTTTACCAATTCCCCAATAAAATCTTAAAAAACAACAACAAAGAAACAAACAAACAAAAAAAACAAGTTAAGTTTTCAGGGACTTCCATGGAGTTAACACTACAGAAGATGGATGATATTACGATTGAACAGTGTCTGGCTCTGCAATTATGATGCATTCATTGGCAACATCAGGGCACCTGGCGCAGTGAATACTGGCCAAGAGGAATATTCTTGCCTGGATGTTGCTTATGTAGACGATGCCAGTGTTGGCCAATTACGCTTTCCTTGATGGCCACATGTCTGTCTCCCTGTTACTTATCACTTACTCCCTGTCAGACTATGTTCTAAGAACTTTAAATTTATTACTTACTTAGTCCTTACAGAACCTGATGAGATAGCTACTACTTACCCATTCCATGTTCAGATGGAAAATTGAAGCACAGCGCTTTTAAGCGACTTGTCAACGGTTTATACAACTACTAAGTGCAAACCAGGATTTGAACTAGGAAATTTGGTGTCAGAGCCCATATTTATAAGCTACCACAGCGCTAGCTCATTCTTTTTTTTTTTTTTTTTTTTTTTTTTTAAAGATTTTATTGGGGAATTGGTGGAGGGGAACAGCGTTGGGGAATCGGGGAAGGGAAACAGACAAGTTGCCGTCTTCTTGTTCTTCAATTTTAGTTGCGGAGGATGTTGCTTCACGGTTGGTATCGTCAGTGATCTTCCCGGATGAGGCAGATCGGTCGCTGGCCTCTGGATGTCGCTCATCGCGGCTATTGGCAGCTCACGCTGGCTCCCAGCCGCTCACGCTGGCTGCGGGCCACTCACTGTAGCCTATGGCAGCCCACTGCAGCAGGGGCTGCAGCCCACACCATCACCGGGGCTCGCACAGCCCAGCTCCAGGTGGAGCTGTTGTTAGCTGTAGAGGGCAGTGTCACTGGCCCTCATGTGGGATCCGAACCGGGGCCGCTGGCATCCCAAAACCAGCGCTTAACCAATGCGCCACTCGGCCGGCCCTAGCTCATTCTTTATGTTATAATTATTTATTTAATGACATGGGCTCCTGCTAGACTGTCTGTGTTCTTTGAATGAGAAGCCATGCTGATCTCGCCTACCTTTCTGTTCCCAGTGTCATCCCAATGCCTGGCATGTAATAGGGAATTTATAACTGTTTATCTTTTAAAGTGAATTAAAATAAAATTTGGTCTCTATAATACTGCATTTTCTATGCTTTCCTAATAAACAGCCTTCATAAAATCTTTGAAAAGATGGAATTTGGTTAGGGAAAGGCAGTACAGAAAAACAACCCCATAGTTTTCTAGCATATACCTCATCTGGCCTACCACTTAATTCACATATGTCATTAAGCACCTTAGTATTTTAATGACAAATGGCCATTCTTAATAATTTGGAGCTTCCTAGCATTCTTTCTAAGTATTCTTTTAGATAAACAGAAACAGTTGAATAAAAAGAGAGATAGACTCTCTGGTCATCTTCTGATGACACTAGCAGTTGTTTAATTGGGAAAGATGATGGCATGTTTATCGCATCCCCCCAAAAAAAAACATACTAGCAACACTATAAACATTATAGCAACATTTAGTCTTCCAAAATATCAGCAACTCCACAGTGGGCTCCTTTGTTTCCAAAATCTAAGGGGAAGATTTGGATAAATGGCCATTTCTTTCTTTTTCTTCTTTTTTTCCAGAGAAGAAATCTATTAAGAAATTGCATTGAAACATAATTTACTTAAAATAAAAACATAAATCTTTAGTGTACAGTTCAATGACTTTTGATAAAAGTGTATATCCATAGCTACCCACCCAGTAAAGCTGCAGAACAGTTCTTTGCTTCCAGAAATTTCCCATATTCACCCTTTAGCCATTTTTCCCCACCCTCACCCTTCAGTAAGCCCTAATTTGATTTTGATCATAACTTGATTTTGCCTGTTATAGAACATTATATGAACCTCATAAAAACAGAAGTTACAAAAAAGAACATGTGATCATGATCACATTTATTTTTGTAACATCAACTATTTGGTTGCATGGTAGGTACCTCATCCAGAGTAAATGCTGATGAAGTATGACCACTGCAAGCTAATTCACAAGTAATGTTGAACATGGTCTTGAAGTGTGTTTTAAAATTATTTTTGAGAAGCAGGTCTCGCCTCAACCCTTTCTCTCACCTCTGTTGCATTGTCTCTTCTTTTGAATGACTACTGTATACTATAGTTTCACAACCCTTCTCAATAAAGTAGTGATGGGAACATACTTTTACTCTATGTTTTGTTGTCCCAGTGGCAAATTCTGTGGTAACGAGTTGTCAAGTAATTAGGTCATAATCATCCCTCAAGAGAATATTTTCTTAAGGCAATCTATTGGGCCAACCGATCCTCTGAAGAAATAATAGTACTGACTTTCAGAGAGCTAGTTAACCTCCTTCTACTTGTCAAGGCTAGCTAAAATGTGATCTTAGTGGCTTTCATTCTCTTAAATAACTACTCATGGTTTAACTGAAGATGCGTATGAAAATAGCATGGCGGGCCGGCCGAGTGGTGTGGTGGTTAAGCGTTGGCTTGGGAAGCCAGCGGCCCCTGTTCGGGTCCCACATATGACGGCCAGTAACACTGCCCTCAAAAAAAAAAAAAAAAAAGAAAATAGCATGGTCACTGTAGTTGTTAAGTGAGTCCATTTCTGTCAAAGACTTTGTGTCTTTAAAAAGTTGGTAATTTGTACATATTCATGTAATCAGTCTAGAGTTTACATAATAAATAACATATCTGGGAAAGATATATGTGTGGTTCAGTGGGTGTGTGTATATGTTCAGATACCTAATAGCTCCAATGTGATAATAGATTCTACCCATAATTCCCCCAGTGTAAATAGAGAGTTAATGATAGTGCTTATTGCATCAAACTCCTGGGAGGATCAAATGAGGTCATATACTCAAGATATGTCAGGTATTACTTGGTTTGGTAATTTATAAAAAGGACTGGTCTTACATAAGGTGGAGCCTTTACAAGATGTTATATATGAGTAATTGCATAGAAACATCCAGTTACAAAAGGGGGAAAATAGTAGGCACAGTCCAAATTTTAATCTATGTGGTTACTTCTGAAATGCTACAGCTTGTAGCCTATATTGAACCATCTATAGTATACTACACAAATAGCTTAAGGTATTTCTAAGTGTAACTTTGACTTGAGCTTTCATACTGACTTTAGAATTCACTACCTGATAAGGGGCCATTCCATTGTATTGCCTTTCTTTGATCCTTGGGTAGAGTCCTGCTTGGGATGTCATTCATCATCAATATTTTTTGATATCCTACTGTATACAGGGGAATAGATAAGAGGTTCCCTTCCTTTTACATTTTGGGCCAAATAGAAACTTTCCCTGTCCTCATCTGCACTTAAATTTGTGCTGGCCTAGATACCAGTACAGATTCCAAACATCTGATAATGGTTTCAGCACCCAATTCTGATTTATGTCCATAGCCCCTAGGCCATTTTGGTCAAATTTGGTCTGCCCTCGTGCTCTGGCCTAAATCTGGAGAGCGCCTCATTATAATCCCTGAGGCAGTTTACTACTTTCATTTAGAAGGAGTGGTGTACAGTCCATTTAATTTATAATACATTTGGGCAGAAATGAGCCTAGAAAAAATTAGGAACAACCTGTTTTGGGTATGCCTATTTTGTGAATCAGTATTTCACTTCAAACAATCACAAAGATACTATTAACAAGACCTAATTACTACACAATTGACCTTGGAATGACCTGGATGTTAGGGATACTGACCCCTGAGCAGTCGTAAATACACGTATAACTTTGACTCCTCCAAAACTTAAGTTGTCCCTTGTTATCTATGGGTGATTATGTCCCGTACCCCCACAGATACCCAAATCTGTGGATACTCAAGTCCCCTAAAGAAAGTGGCATAGATCAATGCATACAATCAGCCCTTCATATTTGTGGACTCCCAACTGCAGATTGAAAACAATACAGGTATTTACTGCAAAAAAAATCTATGTGTAAGTGGACTCACATAGTTCAAACCTGTTTTATTCAATGGTCAACTGTATAATGTAGTATATACAAGGTTTCATACAGCAGCACAATGTGAAAAGAATGATTGAGGCTTCACTATGTAGGGACACTATATGTTACTACAAAGTTAATTGAAGTTCCAATTAAAACAACAGAAAGAAATATTTTTTGCTATCAAATGTATAAATAAATATAAGAAACAGATCACCTGAGTGGGCACCAATGAGCAGAAATTGTTGTTCTCATATAATACTATTAAGTCTAAGTCAGAAAAGGTTTTTTTTTTTGGATTACCATTTGGAAATACAGTATTACCTTGGTTTGCGAGCATAAATTGTTCTGGAAACAAACTACTCGTATTGCAAGACATTTCTCGTTTACCATGTTAAAATGTATTAGACATGTTTGCTCATCTTGTGGAGCGCTCACAATCCAAGGTTTTACTGTCCCTCAAAATTTTAATTTATGTATCTAGGTCCTACATTTCTACTTGGAGCAATTATGTACCCCTATATAAAATGATATATGTACAGGGATATATTCATTGTAGACTTACTGGAAACCACTAAATGCCCAGGGTGCTCAGAGATGGTTGGTTAAATGTGATACAGCCTCGTATATGACATTGAAAACTCTCAGATATATCATTGGGGAAAAAAAACCTGCAAAACGCAAAACAATGCATATAGGATGATCATATTATTATATAAAAATAGACTTAGACTTATGTGTATATGTCTATAAAGTTTATAACTACATAGAAACATCAGCAGTAACCTGGAGAGGGAGTGGAATTCAGGGAGGGTTTAAAGTGAAGTACAAACTCTGAGGTATTTATTTGTTGTACCTCTCAGTTATATATTGTAACTGAGTAGTACATTCCAGTCAGTCTTATCTAGGATTTCTCATCCTTTAAGAGCAAAGTATGAATAAGTATTTAATGAAAGCACCTAAATATTTTCACTGGAGTTTGCTGCCCCAAATTGGCTTTGTTTCTGAGGAATATATTGAAGGCAGCTAGCAGCAAAACAGCTGAGAGTCAGTTTTGAGCCTTTTCACATACTTATATTTTCAACCTATTAAAAGGATGCTTTGGAAATAGCCATGAGAGTCCTTCAGGAGTAGCCCAATGTCTGCAACCTTTATGAGATGCACAGACTTGCCTCTCATGGTGAGAGTCTCATGCTGTGAAAGTCATTAGAATAATAAATTAAACTTCTCTGTATGCTGGCTTTCTAAGTTTCAGGTGCGTATTCCTTTTATGCTTTTTCCATTTTCCTGTAGCTTGAAGTATTGCGATTGTTGACCTATTCCCCCGTCCAAACTTTTGCCAGCATAATGAGTTCATGGAGTCACTGATGCCTAAAATAATTTTTGGAGTTTGGATTGCAATAGCTCCACACAGTCCTCCTTATTTTCCATTTCTAGGCACTCAGTGCAAAGATAAGACCTAATTAATGAAAAGAAAGTTCACACGGGCTAAAATGGAAAATCACATAAAATACTTTTTGATATTTTGTTTAAGAGCCTGACGCCCAGCCTCCATTAATACCAATATCAAGATCATCCAATAGCATCTATTAATATGTATGAAAATTATCACATTAAATTGCAATTTTCAAACAGAGATTTTGGAAAAGGTCTTGGCCCCACCAAACAGTAATTTCTATAAGTGGAAAAGTATTTGTGAGGAAGGTTTCGGAAAGCAATAAAATGGAAATTACCATCAAGATATGCCTTTTTTAAAAGTAAATATATCAAAGAAGATTTGGGAAAGGTATATATTGTATATATTCCTTTTAAAATTTTAAGAAGTTGGCATTCAGTTTAGAAATTAAGTACCATATAACATTTTTCCATCATTCAACTATTGCTAGAATGGGTTATTCCGCCTCTCTGTATCAAAGGAGAAAAAAAGTATCCTTATAAATGATGAGGAACATCTTCATCTTTGAAAATAATCCTAAAACAGGAGAAAAATATACATCTAAATGAAATAAACATGAAACAGAAGGCATAGTATTTATTGTTAAATCTCTATATGTTTTTCCTTCCAGCCTAAACTCTTAGAAAAGATATTTTTTCATTGTTTTAATTCTCTCAGTGTTGTTTATTTTTCCTCAGCATGCAATGTCTATTGCTTTGGGCTTCCTTTCAAAACTTTCTTCTCTACTTTTCCCTTTAAATACTCATCATCCCCCACCCCTACCATTCTTTATCTTTTATGTAGTTAAGCTGTGTCATTTTTTTGATGACTTCTTTTTAATTTTGTTATTGAGGTATAATTGACATATAACATTATGTTAGTTTCAGATGTACCACGTCACGATTTATATCTGTATATGCTGCAAAATGATTACCATAATAAGTCTAGTTAACATCCGTCACTATACATAGTTACAGAATTTTGTTTTTTGTGATTAGAACTTTTAAAATTTACTGTCTCAGCAACTTTCAAATATGCAAAACAGTGTTATTAACTATACTTATTTTGTTGTACATTATATCCCCAGGACTTAATTATTTTCTATTAATAACTGGAAATTTGTACCTATTGACTCCTTTACCATTTCACCCACCCACTACCCCCTGCCTCTGTAAACCACCAATGTAACTTGTTCTCTATCTATGAGCATGGAATGTTTTTGTGTGTGTGTGTGTGGGGGGTATTTTTAGATTCCTCTTATGAGATTATACAGTAATTGTTTTTCTGTGTTTGACTTTTTTCGCTTAGCATAATACAATCAAGGACTATCCATGTTGTTGCAAATGAAAAAAAGATTTCTTTTTTTTTATGGCTTAATAATCTGTGTGTGTGTGTGTGTGTGTGTGTGTGTGTGTGTGTGTGTGTGTGTACCACATTTTCCTTTTCCATTCATCCATTGATAGACATGTTATTTCCATGTCTTGGCTATTGTAAATATTGCTGCAGAAAATATGAGGTGTGTATATCTTTTCAAGTTAGTGTTTTCATTTTATTCAGGTAAGTACCCAGAAGTGGGAATTCTAGATCATATGGTAGTCCTATTTTTAATTTTTGGAGGAACCTCCAAACTTTTCCACAGTGGCTACATTAATTTACATTCTGACCAACAGTGCACATCATTCCCTTTTCTCCACATTCTTTGCAATGCTTATTTCTATCCTTTTGATAATAGCCATTTTAACATGTGTGAAGTGATATCTCATTGTGCTTTTAATTTGCATTTTCCTGATGATTAGTGATGTTGAACATCTTTTAATATATCTGTTGGCCATCTATATGTCTTCTTCGGGAAAAAAAAAATGTCTATTCAGATATCCTACCTATTTTTTAATCAGATTGTTTGCTTTGCAGCTATTGAGTTGTATGAGATCTTTATGTATTTTAAATATTGACCCCTTATCAGATATATGATTTGCAATTATTTTCTCCTATTCCATAGTTTGCTTTTTCATTTCATAGTGGTCTCTTTGCTGTGTGGAAGCTTTTTGGTTTGATGTATTTCCAGTTGTTTCTTTTTGCTTGTGGTGTCAAATCCAAAAAATCATGGCCAAGACCAGTGTCTAGGAGCTAACTGCCTATGTTTTCTCCTAAGAGTTTTATAGTTTTAGGTCTTATGTTCAAGTTTTTAATCCATTTTGAGTTAATTTTTGTGTATGGTATAAGATAGCAGTCCAGTTTTGTTCCTTTAGATGTTGTTTTGTCAGTTGATTTGTCGAAGAGACTGTCCTATCCCCATTGTATATTCTTAGCTCTTTTGTCATAAATTAATTGACCAGATATACATGGATTTATTTTACCATTGTTTCTTCATCTACAACTTTAACATGAAAATGAAAGTCAGTTTTTACTACAAAAGCATTTTAATCTTTGATCAACTAACCAAAACAATTATAAAAGTTAATTGGCAATGCAGGTGTCTGACAGTAGAAGAAATATAGAAAATAAGATATTTGGAAACAAATGGAAAAAACTAAAAGAGAAGAAGACTACAAATTTGTATATATTCCCTGGCAAAGATGGAGTAGAATTATTCCTGAGTTGAATACATGATATTTATAGGAAGTCTTACATGTTTTTAAAAAATGTAATATGATACTCCATTTTATGATTAAACTTATAATGTAAATATAAAGAAAAATTGATGTTCATCCTATCAATAATTATAATATAAAACAATTTTATCTAATTCTGATAATATGTAAGCATTACATTATTTTGTCTGTATGATGAAATAGTATAGCCCCACTAAAACTTATGTTCAAGAAAACCATTTAATAACCTGGAAAACAATTGTGATATCTTAAGAAAGCAATATACAGTGTATGCGTGTGTGTGTGTGTGTGTGTGTGTGTGTGTGAGAGAGAGAGAGAGAGAGAGAGAGAGAGAGAGAGAGAGAGAGAGAGACAGACAGACAGCAAGGAAGGAAGAGACAGAGATAGAGATAAGAAAAGAGAAAGCAAACATTTAAGTTGATGCAGAAAGGCAATGTCATTGCCAAATATTGGCACTGATTGAATCAGATGACTTATTTATCTGTTATAAAATTCTCTATATGCCACATTTTGTGGTATTAACATGTATGACTAGGAAAACACAATAACTGGTTATTTAATTTACTGACAAAACATAGAAAAACTTCAAGGATTTACAACTTTTAAAAATTGTCATCATGTTTGCTTGATAGGAATATAATTGCTTTTTGTTTCTTTCTGACTTCCTACATGTTCCATTTCTTTCTATAAATAACACACATTACTCTTAGAAGAAAAGGTAAAGTTATTTTTTTATTTTAAGAGACAAACAGTATTTCCCATTTTTATCAAATATTTTGGTGAAACTAGAAAAATAAAAAGATGGCGATGCACTTTCTCTACAACTAGATTTTTTCTAATCAGGAAGGACAATAGTGCACTTTATTTTGTTATGCTTTATTCCTCTGTTCTAAGCCAGTAAATGAAAGGAAATATTGAGATTGATATGTTCAAACAACCACAAACAGCGATCAAGATGTCAACTTTGATGGAAATAAGAGAATCACTGCTGTATTTTTCTTTTAGACATAGAAGTCACCTTGTGCATGAAATTCCATGAAACTATAACTAGTTCTCAAATTCTTGTATTATAGAATTATAAAATGTGTCTTTGTATATAGATTTGGAATACTTAACGTGGCCATGGATTTAACTTTTTATTAAAAGACAGACATTTCAGCCTGGATTAGCTTGCCATCAGAAGTTAGAGGAGGGTCTAACATTGCATCATTTAGTGAAGAAAGCTCCAAAGTCCATGTACCAATGTTTAGAGGAACATTGATTCAGCTCTGTGGACTAGCAAACCCTGCTATTAGTAGTTGGCCTGATCCCCCAGAAGATGGAGTTGTCATTACTGAAATGTGGAAGGCTAAAAGTACGTAGCTTGATTTATGTTTACTGGAGTTATGGCTGGGGAACGAATTTGTCATCACTTTTTCCTCAATGCCTAATATTTGCCTGGCATTTGGGGTGCTCAAAAAATATTTGCCCAATGAATTAATGAATTCTAAAAACTTTAATCTGAGCTATCTTTCACATTACTACTGAAAAATGGGAGTTCAAGAGAGGCTGCTAAAAAATAAAAACTTCATTTTTAGTTTAAATACAGTAAAGAAAAAAATAATAACTCTTGTAAATCTCTTGAATCTGTGACATCCCTAATTTGTGTCCATTTTTTTCAGTCTTACAAGTGTTTGCAGTTGTTCAGATGAAACTTCTTAAGCCACTTTCTCCAACCCAGATCATCCCTTCCTAATGAACACACACACACACACACACACACACACACACACACACACGCATGCTGGTTGAGGGTGGGGAGGGGAGGGGCGAAAGAGCTATGAAGAAAATGAGGTTGGGTTAATTAAGGGAACTGTTAAAATTTCCTTTCTGCTTGTCTTGGTGATGATGGTGGTGGTAGCATCTAGAAAGGAGGAAATACAGGAATGACCAGTGGAAAAGTGCCCCAGAGTTCAGAGCTAAGTGGCAGGAAGGTGACACAAACATAGGGAACCAATGTGAAATGAATTATTGGACCTGGCAATGAATGTAGCTAAAATTGTTCTTTCTGTTCCAGAAAAAGTTCCCCAATAGGTGACAGTGAGGATTTGTAAAGACAGTCATTCCTATCACACTTTCCAATTCCAACCCTGATTTATAGAGATAATTTTTCACAGTAAAAAAAACAGAACAAACAAACAAACAAAAATCCCCAAAAAACAGCTCTGTCTGAAACTTCAATTCCAAACCTCCAAGGCTCTGGCTTAATTAATCTGAAGATACAATGCAGGCACCAGCTTTCCTTTCAGATGTCATTTTCTTGAAGCCAAAAATTATGTCTCCCTAACAAACAGCCCAGAGAAATGGCTTTGTGGTTTTCCTTTATACATTCAGAGATGACGGACAGACAGGCCTTATGACATCTGGTTCTGGGAAGTCTTTTTCATTGACTTATCTATAGAAGTAAAGAACTTAAGCTGCCAAGTCAATGCTTTTCCCTCTATTGCCTTCCTGATAGACTTTCCTCAAGAGAGGGCAAATAGATTATGACATTATTTATGGAGTTCAACTGGGCCATGTTGAGCCTGTGAACCTGTTTGGGGAATAGTGATAATTGACCCTGCATCACATGTCTTCATTAAAATCAATACGGACATTGTTTCATAAATACTCTTCAGATTGGACATTCGTTTTCATGTTAGATAACTTGTTTTAAGATTCCTGTGTCCTGGGAGATATATTGCTTTTGATAATCTCTTGATCTTTCATTTGCATATTTTAGTTCTCTTTGGACTTAACTATGCATGCCCCTTAAATTTTAGTCCTTGGCTTTTAAGGCCTATTCGGACTAGACCCTATCGGTGGATGGTGATATAAACCTGGCTCTTCCACTCATGTGACTCCTAGATTCAGATTGTCTAATAAATCACCAGAGGAGGAATAATTAAAAGCGTCTTTCAGTTCTATTATTCAATCACCAAGGATGCCTGGATCTTGCTTCTAGATGTGCTGTAATTTATATTATTAGTGTGAATTGTTTTGGTTTTCTAAAAATAATAAATGACCCAGTGAATCGCATTTGGCCAGAGGCATACAAGAAACAATCCATAGTATATAGATTTGTGCAATGGCATTTAAAAGACCTTGATTAGAATTCATTCTGGGCTGGAGTGATGAGAATGCTGTTTACTGATGGCTGTTTGAAGTCATCCTACATGGCAGAGGCTGGAGGGATTCACAAATAGAAACATTTCTTACCTCTAGTGGCTGGATCCAGCTGTCAGGAGGAGCTGACATTTTAAAAGAGAGGCATAAAAATGTCTGACTGTCATGATTACTGATACCATTCCGTGTTTTTGTTTTTATGCTACCTGTGTTTGCTCAGAGCTCCAGCAAGGAGCTAGGTCGGCATTCCCAAGATGTTATGTCCTTACAGTTCTTTGAGAAAAATGCTGGCATTTTGAATGTTGAGTAGGAAATATTTCCTCTGACATAATCATTCACCGACTCTTGTGTTCCTGTCAATCAACCTAAGAATTATTTCAACATACTTAGTGGTCTCGGATTGGGAAGGTTTACTTGGATGGTGTAGGGGTGCGTGGGGGAGCAAAGGTGGGTACAAGGTGATGAGTTTAAATGGTTTATCTTTTAAATGGAAACAAGGACATTTGATTGGATTTACCAAAGGTTTCTCTGGTGTTGAGAAAACAAAAAAAAGTGTACTAGGTGGGCCAGTCAAGTTGATTCACCAGGATCAGATTTAAATATCTTTGTGTAAAATTATCTTGGAAGCACTCACATGCTTTCCTGAGTGAGCAGACATGTGGTCACTGGTCTCAGGAAGTGATAGCATGCACAGATAGCCACATTAAAACATGACAGTGATATTACTAAGTGTGCATCGGTGTGTGTGCATGTGTGTGAGTGCATATGGGAGTATGTGTGTGAGTGTGTGTTTGTGAGAGTGTTTTGTGAAATGGAGGCAGAGGATGGCACAAATAATTTTGTAATGGTGGATTCAAGGAAGGCTTTACATTTGACCTAGGTCTTGCAGGAAAGGTGCATAATGAAGATGGAGCTGATGCTTTAGAGGAGACAGGAAGTTAGACCCACAAAATGACTAATCCTGAACTAGGCAGTGTTTCGATCATTTCCAAGGACAAAAATCTTTGTGAATTATTTTTCCATAGCCTACCATAGTTAAAAGAATCCTTCCTTCCTTCCTTCCTCCCTTCCTCCCTTCCTTCCTTCCTTCCTTCCTTCCTTCCTTCCTTCCTTCCTTCCTTTCTTCCTTCCTTCCTTCATTAATCCTTTGAAAATTTTTTAAGTAACAAACATATATCAATGTTCTCTTATGTGTGAGGGATTAAAATATAACAATTCTAGGTACTAGAATAAAAAACACAGTCAAAAAGCATACAGTAAGCCAGAGGACCACAGGAGCACATATAATCTTCCAATGATTACCACTAGGATGCAAGTGTAAATATAATAAAGTTAACTGTGAAAGTTTACCAACACATTGTGTTTATTTTAGAGAAGAGATTAAATATGTCTAAAAATATATTAATATTTGGTTGTACTTGTAATAAAATAAGCTAGCTAAATATTATATTTTCCCCTTTTGATAAACCAACAATATCTACTGAATAATCAAATGAATATTTCAGAAATTTCATTTGGAAACTATTAGAAGGAAGTAAAAGCTAAAAATGGCTTTGTTGGAAGCCAACATTTCCAATGTCTCCGTGAACTGATTAGCAACAAAATAATTCTACCGGCTTTTTTTTTTTTTTAATTAAGATTTTATTGGGGAATTGGGGGAGGGGAACAGCGTTGGGGAATCAGGGAAGAGAAACAGACAAGTTGCTGTCTTTTTGTTCTTTAGTCTAGTTGCAGAGGACATTGCTTCACTGGCCCATGTTGGTATCGTCATTGCGCTCTTCCCGGATGAGGCAGATTGGTCACTGGCCTCTGGATGGTCGGTTACTCACTGCGGCTATTGGCAGCTCACGCTGGCTGCCAGCTGCTCACACTGGCTGCAGGCCACTCACTGTAGCCTATGGGAGCCCACTGCAGCAAGGGCTGCAGCTATGCCATCCCTGGGGACTCACAGCAGCCCAGCTCCAGGTGGAGCTTTTGTTCACCATCTTAGTTGTAGAGGGCAATGTCACTAGCCCTCATATGTGGGATCCGAACCGGGGCCGCTGGCATTCCAAAACCAGCTCTTAACCAATGTGCCACTCGGCCGGCTCTGCTTTTTTTAATTGCAATGTTTTTCAAGTATTGGATTTCTGTTTGTTATTATCAATTTTAATGTTGTTCCTGTAATAATAAATGTCCTTGGGAGACCAAGCACATCATTTTTCTGGGTTGGGAAAAGAGAAACCATTAATTGAGATGTCTACTCTGCCTAGAATTGCCATTGCAAAGCAAAAACAAAAACAAAAAAGATTTGTCTTCAAGCCCACCCATCTATAAAATGGAAATGATAATAGAACCTGCCTCACAGCCTTATTGTGATATTTCAATCAGGAAAAAAAAAAAAATGCACTTGACACCATTAGAACAATGCCTGGAATACGGTAAGTGCTCAATTATGTTAGCTCTTTCAATTTCATGTTTACACATCAGCAAACCTAAACATACACTTTAAAAACTAGCAGGAAAGAAATCTAAGGTGTAGGCACACGTAGCTTTCTCTGAATTTGTAATTCCATGAAACAGGATGCTGAATTAGTGTGTGGGGTTTCTCACATTAGAGTTTCTATCTAGAGGCCATGTGCATGTGATGGTAATGGCATATTCCCTTCATGTGTTAATCTTGAATTCCTTCTGTCAGTTTGCTTCCAGGACCCACTGATCATATGCAATCTAAGGAATTTTCAACTGTTACTCTGGGGAGAAGCAGCTTCTGTAGCTGGTGGGAAAGACAAAAGGAAGGGTAATGTTGGGTCATGCCAAGGATAATCCTCTCCCTAAAAGAAGTTCTGGCTTCCCAATAGTACCAGCTGGGTGTTCTCCTAACCTCCTGGCTGCACATATGTGATGAATAATTGTGATTCAGCAGAAGAAAGTGAATGGAAATGGAACAAATTGAAGCAATTAGCTAAAAAGATGTAAAAGGGAAAGGAGAGTCAGACTTGGCCCCTGGACCTTGTGGGAAGGAAACTCTTGGTGTTGGTTAAAGAAATGGTAATGATCACTTTCCCTGTTTGCAGACTGTTATCAGTGGTTAAGGTCCTTATGATTTGCTCTAGAGACTGGGAAGGAATGCTAACATATGAAACCAAGCAAAGAAGTGGCAAGTAATTGAGCCTTGAGGGATCCTTTTGGAAAAAGGCTAGTAGTCATTGAGGAAGATGCACTTTTGTTTGTTTGTTTTCTGATTTTTGTTTTTTTCTTTGAGGGCAGTGTCACTGGCCCACATACGTTGGGATCCGAACTGGGGCCGCTGGCATCCCAAGCTAGCTCTTAACCACTGCGCCACTTGGCCGGCCCGGGAGATGCACTTTTGATATTCATCTAGCTGGTTTCTGAGTCCTTATTTGCAGGAAATGAAATTCTGGACTCTCCTGTTTGAAAGGGTAGGGTGGGGTGGGTAGTGTTTTAAGAAGCAATCAAAGCCTTTTTTTGCATTAAAAAATGACTGTGGAATGTTTAAAGCTGAAGGCACAATGATGTAAATGCAATGGTGTATTAGTATCCTGCCTAGTGAATGTGGAAGGCTTAAAACTTCTGTTTGTGGGTGGGTGATCAGCATTGAAGCATTAGACACCATGTAGAAGAAAGAAACCCAGAATGTTATGCACATTAACTGGGAAGGAGGGTTTATCACTGGAGTAGGTGGGATACCATGGTTTTGTAGAGAAAGGAGAATGTACAAGCCCCAGGACTATACCCATTCTGACATCCCTCCATCTGAGTGTAACAACAAATCCAAAATGGCGGTAAGATCAAGACACCAAAAGTGTGAAGGTGGGTCATTCACAACCTGGATGAATAGCCCTTCAGTAAGCGTGGGTGCTGGGTACTGAGAGTACATCTGATAAGTGGTGGAAGGTATCAATGGTGACCTACAGATAGCTCCTACAAGCTTGCGAGAACCGATTTTTTAATTTTCCAGGGGTTTCACAAGCTTTGTTAAAACACAGTCATTATTATAAGTCACATTATAGAAACTTGTAATTGAATAAATTACACGAGAAAGGCAATACTCAAAATTTACCGCTTCAGATGCTTTTACTGTGGTTTGCTCTTATCTCTGTTCTTGAAGTTATTTACATGCGTTATATCTTTAGGGTGAAAAGGCTCTAATGGTGTGCACCTGCACATTTCTTCCCAACTCTGCATTCTGTTATGTGATGCTGGTAGCTGCCTCTGGCTTTCCATTCACCACCTCAGTTGCCCTTCCTCCTACTCACATGTAACCAAGGTCTTTATCAACGCTTCGTTGGCCTTTTTTTTTTTCTTAGTGTCTACATTTCTTAGCAGTTAATGATCAACTCCTGCTCCAGCAGCACCAGCTTAGCCAAAGCCAGGAGAACTCAGGCACCAATGGGGTCAAGGTGCTGAGCATGGACCTGAATGTCAACATAAACAAAAGCTAAGGTTCTGATTTAATTGGTCTGGGGTGAAGTCTGGACACTGGGAGTTTTTAAGGGTTCCCAATGATACTAAAATGGAGGCCAGGTCAACAGCTACTTCCCTTTGTTACACTGCTGCCTATGTGACTCACCTGTGTTCACTTTTTTAGTGATTCTTCTTTCACCTTCATGTTGAACGAACAGTTTCAGGATTGCATAACCGTCAGCGCGGCTCCTTGCAGAACCAGAAAGCCATCCTTTCCCAGTAGTTCAATGAAAAGGATCAGAGAGAAATCTCAATGGTTTGGCTTAGAGCATGTCCCTGCCTACTCCTTCTCCTATATCAGAGACAAGGCCACCCAGACAGATGCTAGCAAACTGCTTCACGTGGTTCTTTGGTGGAATCATAGGTGTTAGAGGCTTCATTTTAATCATAAGCAAAAATGTGGTGGTAGTCCTAAAATGGTATCACATTATTTAGCCTGGTCTTTTAGCAAGTATCTTACAAAAATAAAAGTGACTCTTGTTGAATGAATTTTTGGTCAGTGTATATAGATTGATCCCATTTCAAATATTATAAGCTCAACATGCAGAAATCCTGATTCTTATTTTGGGGCATTGGTTGCTAGGGAAAGCCAAAGGTACAGTGGAAAAACTACTGAGATCTCATCTTTAATCTGCCCCTAACTAGCTTTGCAGCTTTATACAAGCCTCCTAACATTTCTCTATCCACTGACATGTCTTTGAAATAGAGAATAAATACCTGTCTATTTATCTCACAGGGGTATTAATGAGAATTAAATGAGATAATGTTGATGGAATAATTTTAAAAACTCTATCAATCTATAGCTATAAAGTGTTATTCATACTTTACTGGCTAACTAATTGGTGTTAGCTATTATAAGTAAAGATAATAAATACACAATTAATATGTTCAGATTATTTTTAAAATAACTCTTCTGATATATATATATATAATATATATATATATTATATGTAATATATAAATAATTGTCATCTTTAGTTTTCAATTACAGTTGACATTCAATATCATTTTATATTAGTTTTAGGTTAATAGAATAGTGGTTAAACATTTATATGTTTTATGAAGTAATCCCCTCAATTAGTCTAGTACCCACCTAGCACTATTCATAGTTATTACAATGTTATTGACTATATTCCTGATGCTGTACTTCACATCCCCATGACTATTTTGTAACTACCAATTAATGCTTCTTAATCCCTTCACAATTTTCATCCCGATCCCCAATCCCCCTCCCATCTGGCAACCATCAGTTTGTACCTGTATTTAATGAATCTGTTTCTGTTTTGTTTGTTCATTTATTCATTTCTTTTGATTCCACATATCAGTGAGATCATATGGTGTTTCTTTTTTCTGTCTTACTTATTTCACTTAACATAATACCCTCTAGGTCCATCCATGCTGCTGCAAATGGTACGATTTCATTCTTTTTTATGGCCGAGTAATATTCCACTGTATGTATGTACCACTTCTTCTTTATCCAACCATCTGTTGATAGACACTTAGGTAGCTTCCATATCTTGGTTATTGTAAATAGTGCTGCAATGAACATAGAGGTGCATGTATCTTTTCAAATTGGTGTTTGGATTTCTTTGGATAAATACCCAGAAGTGGAATTGTTGGGTCCTAAGATAGTTCTAGTTTTAATTTTTGGAGGAACCTTCAAACTGTTTTCCATAGACGCTGTGCCTAATTTGCAATTCCACCAACAGTGCACAAGGGTTCCCTTTTCTCCACATCCTCACCAACACTTGTTTTTTTTATTTATTGATGATAGCCATTCTGACAGGTGTGAGGTGATATCTTTTTGTGGCTTTAGTTTGCATTTATATTATGAGTAGTGACCTTGAGCATTTTTAAATATGTTTATTGGCATTTGTATGTCCTCTTTGGAGAAATGTCTATTCACCTCCTCTGCCCATTTTTTAATTGGATTATTTTGGGGTTTTTTTTGGTGTTGTGTTTGTTTTATAAATTTTTTTTGTATTAACCCCTTTTCTGATGTATCATTGGCAAATATCTTCTCCCATTCGTTAGGTTGTCTTTTCATTTAGCTAATGATTTCCTTTGCTGTGCAAAAACATTTTAGCTTGATATAGTCCCATTTGTTTATTATTACTATTTTTGTTTGTTTCCCTTGCCCAAGGAGATATATCTGAAAATATATTACTAAGAGCAATGTCAGAGGGTTCGCTGCCTATGTTTTCTTCTACGGGTTTTATGTTTTGTGGTCTTACATTGAGGTCTTTAATCCATTTTGAGTTTATTATTGTATATGGTGTAAGAAGCTGGTCTAGTTTAATTTTTTTGTGTGTAACTGTCCAGTTTTCTTAACACCATTTATTGAATAGAGTGTCTTTACCTCATTGTATATTTTTGCCTCCTGTGTCATAGATTAATTGACCATATAGATGTGAGTTTATTTCTGGGCCCTTTATTTGTTTCCACTGATCTATGTCTCTGTTTTTATGGCAGTACCATGCTGTTTTGATTACTCAGGCTTATAGTATAGGCTTGATATCAGGTGGTATGACACCTCCAACTTTGTTCTTATTGCTCAAGATTACTGTGGCTATTTGGGGTCTTCTGTGGTTCCATATAAATTTTAGGATTATTTGTTCTTGCTCTGTGAAAAATGCCATTGGTATTTTGATAGGGATAGCATTGAATATATAGATCACTTTTAGTAACATGGACATTTTAATGATGTTGATTCTTCCTATTCAGGAGCACGGTGTATACTTCCATTTATTTGGGTCTTCTTCAATTTCCTTCTTCATTGTCTTATAGTTTTCTAAATACAGATCTTTTACCTCCTTGGTTAAATTTATTCCTACGTATTTTATTTTTGATGCTATTGTAAATGGAATGTTTAAAAAATTTCTCTTTCTGATGATTCATTATTATATATGCATAATAATACAACTGATATCTGAATATCAATTTTGTATTCTGTTACTTTACTGAATTCATTTATTGAATTTATTTATCAGTTTTAATAGTTTTTTGGTGGTATCTTTAGAGTTCTATGTATATAGTATCATGTCATCTGCAAATATTGACAGTTTTACTTCTTCCTTTCCAATGTGGATGACTTATTTTTCTTTTTCTCATCTGATTGCTGTGGCTAGGACTTCCAATACTATGTTGAATAAAAGTAGTGAAAGGGAACACCCTTGTCTTGTTCCTGATTTTAAGAAAATCACTTTTAGATTTTCACCATTGAGTATGATGTTAGCTGTGGACTTGTCATATATGGTTTTTATTATGTTGAAGTACATTCCCTCTATTCCGACTTTGCTGAGTTTTTATCATAAATGGATGCTGGGTTTTGTCAAACACTTTTTCTGCATCTATTGATATGATCATATGATTTAAACTTTCATTTTGACTGATATATATTCTTTCGGTTTCAGATAGGTATGATTTGGTTGACAGAATATTTTGCTAAGACAGAATTTTATTGAAACTCTTAAAATGATTTTCCTAATCTTGTTACTCTTAATCATTAGTATGGAATCAAAATTAAAACAAATGAAAAATTTGTAAAATCAAAATGCATTAATTTATGAATATACATAATTTATTTTCCAAATAAGCTCAATTGAGATTTGGAATAAGATCTCTCATCTTATTTTATAAGTCCTTTGAAACAGGTTTGCTGGTTGAAATTTTTCACCTCCAGACTATCGTCTCTATCTTATTGTTCCAAAGACTTTTCTTCAAGTTCAATCTCAATTTATAGGCTTCTTTGAATCTGCCATGATAAATTTCCCTGTACCATCCTTTGTGTTTCCCTCTGAACTTTGGAGAATCACACACACACACAAACACACACACACACACACACACACACACGCTCTTACATATAGCACATGTCATATTTTATAAATGTCATTTGCTCATCATTTTTTTCCAATGTTTAAAAACAATGACCCAAAGTATCATTCCATTCCCTTGCACTTAAGAATATTGATATAGATATCTGTAACCCAGTAAGTGTTAAGTGATAATTGGATCATAGAATTAATTGTTCAAAGGTAGAGAAATTAGAGTAACAAGGAAAGAAGTTCAAAGATTATTAAATTTTATTTTAGATTAATAACGAAATATACTTTATAGGTGCAATAAAAATTTATTGAATATTTACTACATGCCAACTATCAAGTTGGATAGGGGATTAAGTAGTGAAAATTATTGGTATTGTTTGATCCACACTGAGGGAGAAAACAACACATAAAAAAAAAAAGAAATTAAGATCGAGGAGACTTAACTTACCATGGTCAAGGAAGGGCATTCTGAAGAGATAGAAAGAAATAATTTTACAGAGAACCAGAGGAAGGTATTTCTGACAGAGGAAAAGAGCAAAAGATTATGAGAATCTGAAAGCAGAGCAAAGGGGCAGGACCATGATGAGTAAAAGGCTCCAAAGAATAGTGGAGTAGTGGGTGCCATATCACTCCTAGCTTTTCAGCTAGATTACAAAATAAGGAGTAAAGGGAACCAAGTGTGTTTTTAGTAAGGGAGAGGTGTGTGTGTGTATGTGGTGTGTGTGTGTGTGTGTGTGTGTGTGTGTGTGTAAAGAATTGATTTTTTAACAGTATCTTGTACTTTTTAGGACATGGTAGCTCATCATAAATATGGTTTATTATGACAGGTGGCAAGTGATGCTGGTATTTTTTTACTGTCTCTTATAGGTTACTCCACACATTTTGAAGTGTTATGGGCTACAAAGCCAGCTGGGTTCTGGTTTGAAGTGGCATAATAAAAATAAAATCTAACACATAGTGGTTAATATGTGCTTGGTATTGTTCTCATTGTTATAATGAGTTTGCATATGTTAACTCATTTTAACTATCACAACAGCCCTAGGAGGTGAGTATTGTTTTTGTCACAATTTCACAGTTGAGGAAACTGAAGCAGAGGGATTAAATAAATTGCCCATGTCACAGGCATTAGTAAGTGAGCAGTGGAGCCTAGATTGAGGCAGGCCAGTGGTGAGACTCCAAATTCCATACTCTAAACAGTGTAATACCTGTCTGTGAACTGCTTGTCATGTGTCTGCAATTAGTACAGAAATTGAAACTGAGTGTGATCAATGGTCTTGTCTCATTGAACAAAGTATAGGCCAGTTTGAGTGTTGTGAAAGTGGCATGGGATTGCATGTGACACAAGCTGAATATAAGTCGTGAACTGTAGGACTACAAACCAGTCCATGATGGATTGGGGAAAAAATGATCCTTTATTTCAGATAGTTCAAAAAGCATAGGTCTGAGCCATATGCTGGACTACCACAGATGAAATAAGGTGGTAAATCTCCTCTCCTGTGTCTCTCTTGATCTTCCACATGATATATCATGTGCCAAACAGTGTCATTTGTAATTTACCTGTGGAAGCTTGTTTTATTTCTTCCTTGCTTTGTGGATCTATAAGGAAGTAAGTGTGAGAGAAAAGTCCAGAAAGGGATGAGGTCATGACCTTCTGCTCTCCAATGAAACTTCCAAGTAGCAGTTTGGGTTGCATAGTATGACTCTCACCTGCCTGCCACCATTTTCAGCACATCCAGAAATTGTGAGCCTATGGAAAAGCGAGGTGGTGTAAGTGCTAAATATTCATCAACATTATATCTTGTTCAGTAGCCCAGAAGATTTGAGCATGGTGTTAATTGGACCAATGGTGTGTGATACCTCTTTTCTCTATGAAGGCAATAACCGAGTCTCTTAGCCATAACCTACCTACCAGCCTAGAGAAATGAGATTGGTTATGTGGTTTGGGTAGATTCATAATGTTACCTCCATGGAGTGGGAGAGAGGGACACAGATGCACTCTTTTGAAAATAATATAAAGGGAACTGAAGTAATTATGTTCTTAAAACTATGCAGCAAATCAGAACCAGCAGTATATTGTCCAGAAAACTTTATCTTTCAATCCAGTATGACAACCCTTATCATGGCTCTCCCTCCCGCCCACCCACCCTGCTCTTATGAAAGAGGTTCAATTTGTTCCTTAGCTAATGCCTCTCTCTGGATCAGACACATGGCACCGGAGTGGAAGTCATGTGTTCATTTTCGTCGTCATTGTTGTGATTAGTGTTACCTCATGTGTTCAGGATTCTGTGTTGGCTGTGGAACCAGGCTGCTGCTGCTTCTTCTTCTTCTTCTTCTTCTTCTTCTTCTTCTTCTTCTTCTTCTTCTTCTTCTTCTTCTTCTTCTTCTCCTCCTCCTCCTCCTCCTCCTCCTCCTCCTCCTCCTCCTTCTTCTCTTCTCTTCTCTCTCTCTCTCTCTCTCTCTCTCTCTCTCTCTCTCTCTCTCTCTCTCTCTCAATTCTCAACTGGAAAATTTCTAATTCTGAACTGGAGAATTAGAAAAATATCTGATAAAATATTATAAGTAAATATTGCCATGAGATGGGCATTTCTTTGCAGGTCTGAATAAAATCAGAGTCTTAATAAAGACATTGTGAAGTTTTATAATGCAAAGTTCAGGTGCTTCCACAAACAGGTTGCACACAGAGAGAAAAATGTGGACTTTTTGAAAGATATTTACTTCTCATGTTGCCTTATCCAAAACAGTGAAAAATTTTATTCCAAATACACCAGCAGTGTATTCCAATAGAAGACAGATACTGGCCTTGAGTAGTTTGTTCCATGGATAGTAAAAGGCAATAGAGAAGTAATCGCTCTGCCACGCATGACGCCATGAATGGACTCACACATATAATAATGCCTGTGTAAAAGCATGGATTTCGGCTTCATTGATTTATTCTTTAATACTACTTCCCGCATCTTCAAGGTTGCAAGTTATCTGCTGCTTTATTATCTAAATTGCCTCACTTAGGAAAATTGCCTACCATGTGTGAGGCAAGGGAAGGGGTGTATGAAAACGAACCCTCTGAAGTGTTAAAAGTTTTTCTATTAACTCTTGGGAGCACATAAAATCAAACAACTTTTATTGGTTGACTCCTGTGTTTATTGGGGTCCTCGAAACTACACATTGATTTGACTTGATGAGATAATACCTAGTGTACAATATGATCTACTGAAATACATTTCCTAGTTTCGTACAGACTCTAGATGTGAGGTAATTCAGAATTTTTTTTTTTTTATACCCCCTTTCCATAACAAACTAACACAAACCATTCTTTACAATTTGAATACAGAGTTGAGATAGCTAGCATTGTAAACTCGGTTATTATATTTCTCTTATTTCTTTTCCTAACACACACACACACACACACACACACACACACACACACACACACACTGTAGTGAACTTCTGATGAGAAAACGAAACAAAACAAAAATGAGGAAAGCTGCACTCGTATTGAAGGAATGTGGTATAGCTGTCAGAGAGAATGGCTTCGGGGAAGCACGCCCTCACCCGTGGGTGCCTAGGCCGTACAGGCCCATGAGCAGCCCTCCAGGGCAACAACGCCAGAGATGATACCTTCTGTCAGAATAACAATGCCTTTCATTTGTAGGGTGTCACTCATAATGAGAAGCACATCTTTGCCAAAATAACTCTTCCTATTTTGATTCCATACGTAAGTCGTATTTTCGTTTTAGTTTAGGGTATTTCAAGAATTGAAATTTAAGTGGAAGTATTTCATGTCTGAAAATGGCTCAGGCTACTCTCACAACTCGTGGTTCTGTGCTTCCAGCCTGCTGCATCCTGCCTCTGGTTCCGGACGCCTGTCTTTTGGCTGTCATCGTGTGCCCAAGCTACTGACCCCTCTAATGTGGGGGAAATGCTGCAGAAAGTTATTTCTGTAACGTTAATCTTTCTTCTGTGATACTTGCAAATTGATTTGCCAAGTTCTTCTTAGCTCCCCAGCATGCTTTAAAAATTAATACCGATGACTAGTAAATTGATTGTGATTCAGACTCAGGCCATTGTGTGTGGGTATACACTAGAGAGGCAAGGGATAGGGTGATATTGTTAGCATAAAATATTTAATTCCATACTGGACTATGAACTCCTCTAGGTCAGTCATCTTAGTCAATTTAACAATCTAGTGCCTAACCCAGTATCTGGCGCTGTGCGGTTGTAGCTAAGAATATGTGTAATCAGGAATCAGACAACCTGAATTCTAATCTTGACGCTGCTGCTTACTAACCCTATGATCCTTGGGTCAGAGGTTTTCCACCATTTCGTTGTCTGCAACTTGAAAACACGTGCAATATTATTACATACATCCTGGAATTACATAAAGATTAAATAAGATAATGCCTATAAAGCACTTAGCCTATAGTGAACAACTAATAATAACAGATTAGCTATATAATGAGTATTTTTATACCCACCAACAGTGAACTGCTGCCCTGAGATGGTTGATAACTATGAAATTATAGTTCAAAACAATCTAAATGTGAAGATGGCATTCTAACTTTGCTTGAAAAGTAAAAACACATACCAAAACAGACAAACCAGCAAGACTCCAGACATATTAAATAACATCTGACAGGATTTGAAGGAGAGTAGTGAAGCCAAATAGAGGCCCACAGCTATTACTTTCTGGTTGGAAACTTTTTATTGAACTACCTGTGTGATAAAATAGGGATATTGCTACCACAGACTATAATTTGATGCCTTAACCATATTCCATAGCAAGTATGATTCTATGTCAGTGTCTGGAGTCCAAATGGGAAAGTCTGAAAGGAGGTTTGGATTTTTCAGAGGTTTAGAGCTGGGACAGCAAGAGGCAATTCCTTTCTCCCCAGGCCACTCTGTATCCTGACTCCCAAGGGCCTCTGACATTCCTCCGTGTTGTGAGCAGGGAGGAGAGAAATGCTTTTGAAAAGCTGGCTCAGATTACCTTGTTCTGGTTAAATGAAAAAGTATCAGCGTAAATTCCTTGTCACCACAATCCCAGCTGGCCGAGTCAGTTCTCTTGAAGCAGAGACACAGGATCTTTTAACTCCTGAGGTTAAACAGAAAAAAAAAAAAAAGAAATGTGTTACAGAACCAACCTCTTCATCTCTGACATCCCACTTCCTGCCTCCTGTGTATGACAGGAAGGTAAAGAGGTAAAGTCTAAATAATAGATACTGTTAAGTAAGTGGTAGGCCAGCATGAACTGATTGTATATAGCATTTGACGTTTAGAAAGACACTGATCAGAAGACATACTCCTTAAGGGGGGAATGCGGGCTGGGGAGGGGACCAACAGCTTGTGTGTGTGTGTGTGTGTGTGTGTGTGTGTGCTCTCCCTGAGCACATGTATTAAAATGACTCCCGTTGTTTTCAATGCTCAGCAGAGCTTCAGGGCTAATCCCATGACCACAAGCTGCCTAAAACTGTCTGGTTGACACTCAGACCTCAATCCCTCATAGAATGTCCGTCTCTTTTTGTGACTTCACTTCCAACTCCTTCCCCTGGGTCCTCTGGAACTCAGATTCATACAAAATGTCTTTTAGCCTCAATCTTTTCTCGAACTCTTTCTTTTGATTTCTCATTCAAGCCCACACTTGTATATTCTAGGAAACACTCTTTGATTAAAGTCACCTCAGATTGGGGGGCACACCCCACTGGTGCCAACGGATTTCCTTGTTGTCATTTTTGGATCATTGTCACTCTCTTGCCTGTAAAAATCCCCATCTTTGGATCTCTTGGGTCTTCTACAATATCATCTGCATATCACTACAATCTCTCCATACTTCAGTCATGTCCCGCCATTTCCAGTTAACTCATTATATCCCATACGAAGTCTACCATATTCTTGGTGATTTTAATACCCTGGCCTCATAGTTCATTGACGTCCTCACCGCCAATGATTTTCATCTCTATTCTACCTCAGCCACACATTCAATGACCATATTCTAGACCTTGTCATTACCAGTAACTGAAAACCTTTTGTAATCTGTTTCAGTGGTCCTGCTCTTGAGTCACTTTTTGTTTTCCACCTTACTACTTTGGGTATTATGTTTCCAATGCTTTTAAAAAAAAAATATCATTAGGAGCTAAAGCTATTGCTCCTATCATCTTTTCTTCGTTATTTATTTACCTCATGTCCCTACATTCCTCCATACGCTGCTTAGAATTCATGGAAAACCATTATTTCTCTCTTATATACACTGGTACGCATTTCATTATCCAACTCTTCCTCCTTTGAACTACTCTGGTAAAATCCTAATCCTGGCTATATTCATACCCCTCTCCTCCCCATCTCTTCCCATCTCTGTCTCTGTCTCTGTCTCTGTCTCTGTCTCTGTCTCTGTCTCTGTCTCTGTCTCTCTCTCTCTCTCTTCTCTCTCTCTCTCTCACCTGCATGCAGAAACCTTAACCATGGTGACTGGTCTCACTTTAAATTTATAACCACTAACCTCAAGTGAACCTTTACTGTGATCGCCCAGCCATTAAATTCCCCCGGTCTATTTATTTTCCCACTCTCTTAGATGACTAGTTTGTACATTTCTCTCCTCTTTCTTCCTCAATATTTATTTAAGCTGATAACTATGCTTGCTATTTCACGGAAAACAGAAACAAACAAAAAAGGGCTTTAAAAATGCTCCCACCACAATATCTTCCAACAGGGTTATTTCTATCAGCATACAAATGTGCTGTAATGTCTCTCATCTTAAGAGAATTAAAAAAAAAAAAAAAGAAAGGAAAAGCTCTCGACACCATTTCCTTTTCAGTGATTGCCTAATCTCTCTGCCCCATTTTATAGCAAAACTTCCTAAAAGATAAGTCTCTTCCCACTGTTTCCACTTGCTTTCTTCCTGTTCTTTCTTAAAGCCACGCCCCTCATGCTTTCATCCCACCACTCCAGCAAAACACTTTGTCACTGTCGCCAAAGATCTCCTGTTGCTCAGTCCAGAGTGGACCTTTTACAATTTTCTTTTCACTTTACATTCTTGGCAACATTTGACACTCTTGATCAACTCTTCTTTCTTAACTGAGATTGTGACATGCCGTTCTCTCTGTGCCTCTACTAGTTCGCTAGCTGCTGCTTCTCAACCTCCCTGTCTGGCTTTCCTGTATTTCAGTATTGGAGGACGCCAGAGCTCAGTCCTTAAATCTCTGGATGTCACCATTTTCACTCCTTTCCTTAGCAAGCTCACCAAAATTCACATCTTCAAATATCATCTGTATCTTGGTGATTCCTAAATTTATACTGCAGAGCTTAAACTCAAATCTTTATAGAAACTGGAAACCAGAATTTCCACTTTAGATATTAAATAGGAATTCCAAAGGTAACAGGCTCAAAGCAAATCATTATTTTTTCCGGAAACTTTCTTTACTTTCTTCAGTTCTAACAATCTCAATAAAGGGCAACCCTATCTTTCTAGTTGACTCAGGTTCATCTTTTTTTCCTCACTTAGAGCATAGAATTTATCAGCAAATATAAATGGTTATACCTAATCATTGCTCTCCATTTCTATACTTATAACCCCAGTCCAAACCCACATAATTCCTTGTCTAAATGATTACGATAACTTTTAACTAAAAACCCTGTTTAGATTCCTCCTTCCCTGTGGTCTGTTCCCCACCTTGCAGCCAAGTAAACCTTTTAAAATGTGTATCAGTCCATGACATTTTTCTTCTCCAAATCTTTCAAAACTTTTCCATCTCACCACTAGTAAAAGCAGAAGATTCTAGAAACATCTATGAGGGCCTGATACTTTTCTGCCTTGCCTTCTCCTTCTCTCCTAATTAATGCATCCTTCCATGCCAGCCTATTACCTATTTCTTATGCTATGAAGACCGCAATCCCACCCTTTTACCACCCCCAACCCCAGTTGTCTGTTTATTCCTTTAGGTCCTGAATGAAATGTCACCCCATCAGAGAGAACTTCCCCAACAAAGCTATCAAAATATACATATATATATTTACATATATACATATGTACTGGGGTGCCAAAAATAAATCCAAGTGGATACTTTGGTCAACCTTGTTCAAGCAGTACTTTGCCATAATCAGAAGTGTCTGAACACTGATGGGAACCACTTTGAGTGCCTCTTGTAATTGCAGAAGTCAAACATGACTTGTATTCATCTTTTCTTATCGATATATATTGAGTATTATAGTTTTAATACAGTTTTCCTTTCTTAAAATATGTATGCGCTTTTGGGCACTCTCTGTATTTATCTCTCTGTGTGTGTGTGATCTTTCTCTCTACTCCTAGCTTTCCATACACTTTACTCTGCTAAGTAAGTAAATAGGTTTTATTACCTGACTATCTGACCTTTGGCATAGAACATATGCTTCAGGAAGACATAAACTTGTATGTTGTGTACATTGCTGGATTTCTAGTACCTAGAAGAGTGTATGGCACGTAGGAGGTGCACAATAGATATTTACTGAATGGATAACAAATATGTGAGCTTAGATTTAACTGTTTGTCTTTTTCATCATTGCTACGTTTAACCCCAATTTGCTTTCCAAGAAGGCTAATAAAAGAAACACTGTAATTTTGCATTGAATAAACATCATTTTGTGTCCTGTACCCTCTTCTCAGTCTGTGGGGTGACAACATTTTTCTGCCACAACATTTTTCCTACAGAAAGAGCTTGCAATCTAATGTCTCCTTCCCTATAATGCAAACACATTATTAGGCAGTTTCCCGCAGTTTGAGAGGAGTTGGGTTGAGGCGGATAGCACTTAACTAAAAATTAAATCCTCTCTTTATTTTATTTTATATTCAAAAGCATCATTTATTTGAATGCTTTTGGACAATTATCCTACCTTGGGAAAAATGGTGAAGTAATAACAGCAGAATCAGTGTAACGCTCCCTCAAGACAAGAAAAAATCAAATGAAAATGTGCACAAAGATCCAACTTTCACTGTCTTTCTCCTGTGATTATCCAGGTCTCTTTCCTAGCCATCGATTATCATTTAACTTCTTTGTCATTAGCTAGACTTCTTTATTTTCTGTGTTAAAAGTGCCTACCCTTGAGACTGTTCTAACAGTGATTTCCATCTCTGATAATACAAGTTTGCAAATTTAATGAGAAAAAAAATGTTGAGAAAGGCCACTCTGTAGCTGCAGAGCTGCACTTGGCTCTGCATTTGCTGCCTAGGCACTGGTTTTTAAGTACCCAAACAAGTGTTTTGTCATAGAAAGTGAACTGTTGAGGGAAGTACACAACCCTCCAAAAACACTCAGCCATAATGTATTGGTGGACGGGGCACCCTTAGGTACAGTCTCACTCCATGGTCAGATCACTAGGCATTGATGTTCCAACTTGCTATCTTGATTCAGCATCTCTGGTCTAGTCAATGTATACATTTTACATCTAGTTGAATGGTGATAGATATGCTTAGCGAAAGAGCCTTTCTTGGTTCTAAAGCTCTCTGTAGTGACAGACACCGGGTAGGATTGGAAAAATGGGTCCCAAATAAAACAGGAGCAATCCTCTCCAGCCTTTTGGGTGGTCTCATCCATGCTTATCCACTACATGAAGGTCACGGTTGAGATGGTTTCCTGTTATTTGGAGGTTCCACCATGAGGAGGTTGAATTAACGGCACCAGATTGCTCCATGGGAATGTCAATGGGAGGTAGAGGCTGCTGGCTGGTGGAAGAGGGTAGAGGATTGCTGCTGAAAGTGGTCAATATACTCTGTCTATTTAGTTTTTAAGTTTTAGATGACTTTGGTAGGGTCATGATGGGCAGTGAAAGGTTTGATGGAAGGTCAGATTTTGAAAGGACGCCTACGAAAAGACCCCTTGATACTACCCCTGCTGAAAACTGAAGTTTTGATTTATGTTTACATGGTTTGATATCCAATTCCATTCTGAATGAGTAATAAAGCTATGGGGATTTTCAAAATTCTTTTGAAAATTAAAGATTGCAAAAATTGCTCCACCACCATCTCCCCTGCTTTGCTAGATAGCTTGGGGATTTCCAAATTCAGAATGAAATGTTGCTGTTCTAAAATAAATAGATTTGGGAAATACAGTTCTTACACAACATTTCCCCAAATATGTTTCATTGCCACATATTGAAAGAGATATTTTTATGATTTAAAAAATCATAGTTAAATAAGGTTGGCAGACATGGCCTATTAATGTGTTTTGTTAAATCTAAGATGCTGTTGATTGTACTAAAGACCATTTTTTATTGTACTGCCAAGAAAAAAATACTGCCAAGAAAAAAATACTGCCAACTACACTATGATTCAATTATAGAAGCATGTCCACGTCAACATTTTTTTTTGTAGGAAAAAAGGGGCATATTTTTGAATTTATGAAATAATATGTATATATATAACTTCTTTGGAGAGCCACAGAGTACATTAGTATGTCATAGGTTTTGAAAGGTACTGCTGAAATTTCATCTCTGCTGAAATTCCTGTAATCCAGAATTTTCTGAGCCCCCTGATGAGCTTTCAGAGTTTCTATCACACAACCCAGTGTCATAATATTTGTTAAAAATTCTTTGGGGATAACAGATAGAATATTATCCAGTATGAGCATGGCAAAGAAAGGTGGTCTATTGAAAGATCTGAAGAAATAGTGAGAAAAAGTTGAAAGATAACCTTGAAAGAAAATGGATGCAATGATTCAGACAGGGCAACAGTTAAGAACATAGAAAAAAAATGCAAAAAAAATATTCTGAACAAGCTATTGAATTTGGATAAAAAAATATTGCCTGAGTCTTTACTAAGGAGAGTTCAACTGAAAAGAATGGTAGAAGAGAATCTGAGATTGTGATTATGGAGAATTTATGGAAAAGAGGCAAAAGTACAAAAGCTATTGCTGCCATTGATACAGTCTTAGTTATGACCATAGAATATTTTTTTTTTTGGAATGTTTTTTAAATCTGATGTCAGTTGGTGATCCAAATTCTATTTATAAAAGTTACATGGGAAGGGGGAGGGAGGGAAAGATATGGTTCAGATGCTTGGAAAAAGACGTTCAGCTCAATTTTGCAGTCACTTCCTCAATCTTAAAGCAGAATGAGCAAAACTGAGTAATTGAGGACATTTGAGTACAACTGTTCAGTAACTTTTAGATCTCATACTGTCATATTCTGTTCTGGAGTAATAAAGGAGAGACTCTCCATTAAGTTATATCCTCAATGAAATTTTGTTTTGTAGAAAAACTATTTGAGTAAAAGGAATAAAAAGAAAAGGAAAAAAATGCATATTCCCTCTATATAATAGATAGATAGATAGATAGATAGATAGATAGATAGATAGATAGATAGATGATAGATAGATAAATACTGGGTTGTCGAAAAAGTCATGACATATTTTTTCTATGTTTTTCGTTGTGAAAATGCATCATGACTTTTCTGACAACCCAATAGATAGAGTGATTGATAGTTTTACAAAACTCCATCTCTCTCTGCAAAACTATCTACAGAAACAAAATGACGTCATGCAACTGGCTGACAACTAAATGAGAAGTATATGTAACTGATATTTAGCATAATCAATGAGTTACCACTGTGATAAATAGAGTTCAATTAAGAAAATATAGAGAGGGGCCGGCCGAGTGGCGCGGTGGTTAAGCGCTGGCCTGGGAAGCCAGCGGCCCCGGTTCGGTCCCACATGTGAGGGCCAGTGACACTGCCCTCAAAAAAAAAAAAAAAAAGAAAATATAGAGAAAAATAAAGGAAAGATTAGGTGGACTATAAAACATACCCAAATGAAACTGTGTATTACCAAATTTGAAATGATCTTATCTTTGGCTTAGTTGTTTTTTCTGTTTCATCTACCTGGAAAATATCACTCATGAGCATAGACTTTGTGTTTTTTTTTTTTTTTTTTTAAAGATTTTATTGGGGAATTGGCCGAGGGGAACAGCGTTGCTGGCCCTAGACTTTGTGTTTTTTATCATTGTATCCCGGCCCCTGTGTTAGTGCTTGGATTATAGGGTCACTTAATTCATATTTACAAAATATTTGTAAAGTGAATGAATGAATGAAATGTCGTTTAATTCATCACATGTACTACTCATTACAATTTGATAATAATGCATCCTCCTTACAGATTTTAAACCTCTGCCTAGTAGATAATATTCTTCTGAGCGATTTATTAAAATTACAGAAAACAAAGTATTTGAAACAAAAAAAAAACGATGACACCACAGTGGGAGACATATTATGTACATATATTATTTACTTTAATGTGATGGGTCATTACTACATGACTACGACAGCAAGGATAACAGAAGAGAAACTGCTACGACCTTTACTCGGGTGGAAAGAGGTCATTCCAGGCATCGCTTTACTGCAGTCGCCCGTTGCAGCATTGCAAAATGGCATGGTATCTGCAGAGGAACAATAATGGAGCCTTTTCTTTTTCCCATTATAATTTTTCTCCTGAAGCGAAGGGTCATAATCATCCTGCTTGCTTTTCTTCCTGCTTTTTTGAAAGAGCCACTATTTCCACAGATTCCTTTACCACTGAGTAAACTTTTGCTGGTTTATGTGTGAAAACCACACCACAAGGTGAAGCTACATCTTTGAAAGTCAATACTGAGATGGGGGTGAAATGATGTCTCAGCATCCCAAGGATGTGAGCCACCTTCTTCTTCTATCATGACGCTTTGAATCGTAAACTTCCAATATATATTTATGTACAAGGGGATATATTAAGCTCTCAGATCCTTTGTAGTCTAATGCTACCTCAGAAGAGGTGAACCATTTAAAATATTTTATCTGAAAGTTTCCCTTCCTTTTTACGAAACCTGGAAGTTGATTTAAAATGTAGCATTTTTTAGTGACAGTCCTCAAAACAATCTTGCTGTTTTGTTTTGTTTATAATATTGTTGCATTTTTAACTCTTAGCAGAACTCTTAGCATAACTCTTCCATGGCTTACAATATAATTACTGTGTGAAAATTTGTACAGATATATCCTATCTCCATGTGTAATTATGCACTCAATATTGTAAAGTTTCATTCTGTGATGCAGAAACTATTGGATTCTGAGAATTAAAAGATGCATGGGACTACCCTCAAGGAACTCATGATCCAGGATTATGATACCAGTATGTAAATAAATACAGTATAACATAGTAAGGAAAAGAAATGGGCCTTTTCAAATTATTATGGCTGAACACAGGAGAAAAATGAAGAATTAAAGAATTCAGGTAGAGATGGTCTAATATATCTATATCTATCTATATCTATATCTATATCTATATATCTATAGATATAACCTCAGGATAAGGAGAAAATAAGGCCTAGTAGATGATGAGTTGCCCAGATACCTAATTAATATTATCTTTAGCAAAACCAGGCTTACCATATAGAACGGAAGCATCAACCCTACTGATCTTATTAAAATGTAGGTCAGATCATGTATCTTCTGTGCTTGAACCCTTTAAGATACTCTAAAATCCTAACATTGGTCTCTAAGGCCCCCCATGATCTTCTCCCCATCCTTCACCACTTTGACAGCATCTTCTGTTGCTTTTCTGGTTAATCCACCCTGCTCTAGGCACCATGACCTCCTCGCCGATTCTGAAACATGGCCTTGTTTCAATTTGTTTGCACTGTCTGTTCTTTCTCTCTGAAATGCTCTTTCTTTAGGTAACTTTACCTCCTTCAAGACTTTATTCCATTGTTATCTTTTTAATCAAGTCTATTCAGACCACGTTATTTTAATTCACAAACTGTCCCTCCTGCCCCTTCCTTTAATCCCACCTCCGAGTTTCCCACTATTATTCTCTTCAGTCATGTGTTAGGTTAGGGGTCAATCTCTAAAGAAGAATGCATAATATTTTCAGATACTCATCATCATTTTCAAATTCACATGTGAAAAGCAGAAGACCACTCCTCTGCATTGTTGGTCATATTTTACCATAACTTTTTCCTAGCCACCATTGAAACTATCTCATGCCACATTTCTAGAATTAGGTATTAACTTGCATATTGACAATAACTGCATGGATGTATATCGGTGAGTGTGTGTGATATATTTGTATAAAGGCACACAGGATATTGGAAAACACTGAATCAGTAGTCACAAGAAATACTTAGGGCTGAATCCCCATCTGTAAATGGGGTAATGCCTGTTGTACCTAATTTTCAGGATTCTTATTTAAATAAAAATAAGTTAATGCATGACAAAGTACTTTTAAAACTGGAAAGTGCTATGACATTTTCCATTATTATTGCAACAGCTATGAATTTTTAAGTGCATGTTTACATTTAACAAGACCTTATATTTTTATGAAGCAATCTACTTTCAAATGTACATTCAAGGGCCATTATTTTCATTTTCTCAAAAATATTATTGACATTATTTTAATGGTACAACTGAAATTAAAAAAATATCAGTAACTTGTTTATTATCAAATTCCTACTAAGGAATAAAGTGTTCTCTATATGTTGAGTCTTTTTTCTGCTCTACCATTTTTTTTTCTATGAAAATAATGAGACAAATCGGGGTAAATATGGAGGGAAACTGGAACAGGAAATCATCATATTGAGATCAAAGTAAAGAATTATTAATAGGTGCTAAATATGGGGAAGAACTGTTGATGAGTAGCAAGATATTTGCATAGGCTTAAAGTACCTCTTTAGAGGTTGTTTAAAGCTAACAGATAATTAACAATACAGTGGAAAAATTGGCCAACACTTTGTTGGGTTGAGCAACAACACCACTGAGAGGAAATTGAACATTATGTACCTATGGATGTGATACCCTGAAAAGGACATAATATCACTTATGTAAATTCCCGCCAAGATTAATGCCTAATCTGAATTTAATTATGAAAAAAACATAAAATCAATAAAAAATGAAGACAGCTCTTAAAATGAAACAACGATTCTTCAATATTGTCATTGTTACAGAAGACAAAAGAAGTCCAAAGAAATGTTTCAGGTTAAAGGACACTGAAGAGACATGACAATGAAATACATGGCAACTGGCTCCTATACTATAGGAAGCATATACTAGTAATGCCATGTGGTTAAATGGCAAAATTGGAGTTCTTGCTATAGATTAAAGTATTGTATCCATATTACATTTACTGCACTATATAGGAGAATATCCTTATTCTTAAGAAATTCATATTATTGAGGTTTTTAGGGGTAGTGTGCCATAATTACCAATTTACTCTTAAAGGGTTTAGAAAAAAATGCTTTTTGTAAATAGATGGATGGATGGACAGATAGAGAGATCTAGACAGAGAGAACAGCAAATTTAAAGCAAGTGGGGCCAAATATGATAGATAAAACTAAAAACAGAGTAGGGGCATTCTTACATATTCTTCGTACTATTTTTGAAACTTTTCTGTATTTGAAATGATTTCCAAATAAAACATTAAAATATAATGAGATACTAGATTACTATTTAGTGCAGCAATTGAGACTTTTTGATTTATCTGAATAATTAATTATTATTATTATTACTAAATATTATCAGGCAGGGATTTAGTCTCTTGGGAAGGTAAGATGTTTCGTGCACAAAAATTGCAATGCAGAGAGGTGTTTGATATGTTAATATTTTCTGCGATTTCATTTTTTATTATTTATTATTAATGAAATGCAGTTGCCTTTGAAGCCTGCTGAGTGTTTAATAATGAAATTGTGCAAAGTTCATTTTCAAATGTCTGTGCCCCATATGGGTTAGGAACACAAATTCAATATGCTCTTCAAATCACTTTGTAAGCAGTGGACTACAGACTGAGTTAACCAACTGATGCTCTTTAAATGTATGTTTACATACACAGCTGCCAGATTGAGCTGACACCCTGTGAGTTTGTGTGTTGTGTGCAAAGGGCCCGCCCATTCCCTGAGCTTTAGTTATGTAGTCTTAGACATCGATTGAAGTATTTATAGTATGGCACAGTTTGGTAGCATGTTTCTTATGGTCCACATTTGAATTTATTCACATTCAAAGAACTGATTATATTCTTCCTTAATGTCCCAGTGTTCTTTTTGTAAATCAGTTCTCAATCTGTGGCAGTCTTACCACAAAAATGGACCTCGGTCTTAAGTGGTTTCTGCGTTGAATAGTCCTCCCCAACTTTTGCCATGTATACGCAGCGTGGGAAGTGCGGTGCTTTCCTGTGGCTCGTTTGGAATGAGGCAGTGAGACTAGCATTAGTCCTCAAGAGAAGCAAAAGATGACCTAAGACAGCCAATATCCCAAAACTCTTTCACTTCTCTGTCCCCTTTCTCATCTCACTCCTTCGCATGCTCTAACTTTTCCATCCTTTTCCCAACCCCCCACAATTTACAGCTATTTCCATCCACGCTTTTCTCCATTTTAGCCACAGGAGAGATTCAAGCAGGCAACCCCGTAACCACAGGGTCTTGCTCTGGGATTTGTGACAGAATAAATAGAAGAAAAACTTCCATGATGACCAAGTGCTGAAGCTGTGGTGAGGAAGGAAGGATGTGGCAGAGACTTCTTTCACATCTCCCAGCCATTGGGGAATTTTACACATAGCTGCTCTCAGCATCGTTAATGAGAGTGGAAAGCCTTTAGATCCAAACAGACCTGAGTTTAAATCCCTTCTTTACCACTTATTAGCTGGGCAAGCATCATAAGCCAGCCTCTGTGAACCACAGACTCCTCATCCATCTAATAGAGGCAATGACAATACCAATTCAAAGGATTCTCGTGGGGATAAAATGAGATCACACAGATAAAACAATCTCCACTCCAGCCGCCTGCTGTCTAGTATTTATATTAGTTATTTTAGTCAGCAGTGTCATTTCTTCAATTTTACTTTCTGGAGAGTTCACTCTCCAGCTTCACGACAGCCTTTCTAGAGCTTTTTTGGGGGAGTGAGCAGGTGAATCATTTGTGTGAATAAGCTCATGGATGAGTGAGACAAATCTCTTTCTCTTCATCTCTCTATTCCTCAAGGAGTAGCCCAGTGAGATCCAAGTGGTCAACATCAGATCAAATGCATTTCCTAGAATCCTCTGCCGATGATCAAAATAAACAAACTAGTCTTTTAACTGATAAGAACCAGATCTTGGGTTGACTAGAGCCAGAATTACTTTTGTGATTTGAAAACTCTTCTGAATTAGAGATGAAAAGATATTTCTCATGTTTTCCCCTCTTGGTGGATTTCTAGCCAGAACACATGGCCATTGCCCATTATGGAAGTTTGTGACTAGGACTTCTGAAAATGCTGTCAAGATGGGTATGCAGGGGAATAGTGATTTGAGCTCTTAAAAGACCCCTGTCTTCCAAGAATGACAGGCACTGCAAGTGTCAAGTGAACTGACAAATGTTTACCAAGCATGAATAAAACCCCAAACTCTGAATCTTAACTAGTCTACGTTTTATGGTTTGTCGACACTCTGGAGGACACTTATAAAGGCTCTTGGAACTCAGCTTTGAAGAGGAGCATTTTGGTGTTTTTCTTACAATTTTCTGCTGTACATCTGGGAAATGTTTGTTGAGAGTGTGAATCACTTTGTATATCTCCTCAGAAGGGCATTTCCGTTTCCTGTGCTCCCAGGCTGCGAAGCTTAGGCAGCATTCCTGGCTGAATGCCAGCTTTGGAAAATCACTTCTTTCTACATCCAGTGTTCTCTCTCTTTCTAATCCTGCCTCATCCCCTTTTCTTATTCCCCGGAAAATTAAACTTCCTCTTATAAATTACAGGGCAACATACTTACTTGCAACAAACAAACAGACACAGCCCGTATCTCAAACAGCTGCAGCCCTACATTATATACTGGGGGTGCCAAAAAAATGTACACACATTAAGAGATATTATCTATGTATTACTTTTCGAAGTTGAATTATGTAGCAATATGTAGTATGACATTCCTCAAAAGATGGCGTTAATCAAATCAATGCTATCGTCATTCATTGTATTACAATTTCAATACAGCTTTTTCCTTTCTTAAAATGTGTATACATTTTTGGCACCCTCTGTGTGTGTGTGTGTGTGTGTGTGTGTGTGTGTAATATATATGATTACACACATGCACAAATATGCACACACACACACACACACACACACACACACACACATCTATGTGTGTTTTCATCTCACAGGCTCTCCGATCAGTAATAATTTGGTAGTAAAGCACTTGAGTTTAAAGGTGGTTTTAACGAAATTCAGTTTCTTGCATTTGTGGGCTTAAGTGCAATTTAATTGAGTATTCTGATTAAGAAATAAATGCTCTTGCCTACAAGTGAAAGACCATCTATCTATCAGGAGCTTTAAAACTGCAGTTTATTTGTCTTTTATAAAAGCAGGGTGAGAGAAGCCCCACAGAAAAGGGCTCCTGCTCAAAAGTTTCAGACACCCAGAGCATGTTGGCTTTAGCCTCATGGTCTCAAAATAGCTGCAGAGCCTCCGGGATCATATCCTGATTACATCAGTATTCTGCAGCCTGCCCATTCTCAAGGACTCACTAAAGTTAAGAGAAATGAAGATGGGTGCCAGCTGAGTCTATGATGTTCATCAGACAAGTAAGATTTTCTCAAAATACTCAGCTGACTTCCAGTTATGCTTTATTGGCCAGAATTGTCCCAAAGCCACTCCTAACTAAGGCTACTAGGCAGGAAGAGAAGTAGAATGAAGGATGGTGGCTGAATCAACCAACCAATTGTATTTGCCACATGTCCCAAAAGAATTGTGAAGAAATACACACACACACACACACACACACACACACACACACACACATTTAAGAATAGTTGGGTGGGTAGGTTATCAAGGGGAAAGAGCCTGTGGGGGAGTCAAGTCCTATATATGTACCAGGTTATTGTATTCAGGTTTCAAAGAAATGGAGCAAGTATATAGCAAACAATTTGTAAATTCAGAAGCAGAAAAGTTGTTGCACCAAGCAGAATACTCAGATACAGCAGTAATGAAACTATTTTAATGTCTATTTTCCATCCTGTCTGGGGAGAAAAGCTTGATAAACCTACTAAGGCTATTAAATGTTGTCTTTATCTAATTCTGAGACAGTGTTGAATTCAATTTAAGGAATATTTTTGGACTCTCTACTAAGTTTAAAGTATTGTGCGTGGTGCCACAGAAATTCTGATGTGTAGTACACTGCAGATGAACCTTGAAAACATTATGCTAAGTGAAATAAGCCAGACACAAAATGACAAATATTATATGATTACATTTATATGAGGTAACTACAGTAATGGAATTTAGAGACAAAAAGAATAGTGGTGAGCAGGGGCTGGGAGGAGGGGAAGCGGGAATTATTGTAGAATGGGCAGAGTGTTCTAATTTGGGGTGATGAAAATGTTCTAGAGATGAATGTTGATGGCTGCAGAACAATGTGAATGTATCTAATGCCCGTAAACTGTGCACTTAAAAATGGTTAAAATGTAAATTTTATGTTTTGTATTTAACTTCCAAAAAAAAAAAAAAGAAAAGCAGTAAAAAATAGTTCCTGCCATCAAGGAACTTCTAATCGAATGACAAGTGGAGGAAGTATGCTACTTAATTTTAAACCAGATGGAACACAATAAATAGCCCAAAATGGAATAAAGACTCAACAGGTTGAGAGACCATATTTGGTCAGCCACATGAAGGAGTGCTTCTCCATTCATGTGGCATTTACTAATTTAAGATAGATCTTGATAGATGTGTTCAAGTTTTACTTGGGAAATGGTAGCGGTAATGGAGAGAAATATAAGAAAGTTCTTGTCATTGCTAAGGGGGTATAAATAGACCCTTTGCCTGATACATGGCATATGGAAGGGTCATGAACTAATTGGAAAGTTCATTTGGAGAACAAGTGAATATTAAGGTAAAAAAATGTATGCAATTCATGGTGTCATAGGAAAGCACTGATGGTTTTTGGATAGGATACTGATGTAATCCGTATTGCTCTGAACTCAACTAAAGAGCAGAGCAAAAAAACTGAGGGAATGAGCGCAACATACAGTTACCCTTTTGATCTTAACAACTGATGCAATATGTAGTATTAATGGGGCAAAACTCAATGGTGACTGGTTTGAATATAGTTGATTAGAAGTGGTCTCACTTCCCCTTCCCACCCCAATAGGCATACTTGAAGAAGATAATATGTCGGCTTCTGTTTATTTCAGTTGGAATAACTAGAGGGTAATAGTAAATATAGATCTGCTTTGGATGTGGTATAGAGCATCATTCTCCCAAGGATGCGGTGAAAACTTTACAAGAGGGAGAGAGAGAGACTATTGAAGGTAATTGAGAATAGAGTGAGCTATGCCTTTCTGGATTGCATGCAGGTTGGAGAGAATAAGGAACTGACACCCTAAAAGGCAGGGTTGGGCAGTCAAACACATTGAGGAAAGAAGGCTTAAGAAAGGAACATTTGAAGCCTTGAATGTAGTTTCAAAAATGGTGGATGACATAGAGTGCAACTACTTTCAAAAGTTGAGAAAGATGACAGCTGAGAGATTGTCATTGGATTGGGTAGTTAGAGATCTTACAGAACCTGTGAGAATACACTGGCCATGGGGTGCTTATATCACAACTCAGATGAAAGGAGTTTGATGTAGGAGAGGAAACTGAGGAAGAAAAAGAAACATATGTGGATGACTCTTTAAGGAGGCTCAATAGGATGGATGGGACTAGGGAAAACTTGAGGAAGAGTTAGAAGGGAATTAGTTCCAGGTGGAAGGATAGATGTAATGGGTAAAAGAAGACTGTCATAAAACCTGGGTGAAAACACTGGAGTAAAAACAAACAAGAAAGGGGCCGGCCGCGTGGCGCGGTGGTTGGGCGCTGGCTCGGGACGCCGGCGGCCTCGGTTAAGGTCGCACATGTGAGGGCCAGGTGACACTGCCCTCAAACAAACAAACAAACAAACAAACAAAAACAAGAAAGGATCATAAAAGATAATATAAGGAAGGGTAATACATTTCATTTCTCAGCCTTCTAATACTTAATGTCATGGGGTTCTGCCACCTTTGTTTTTCGGGCTTTATTCAGATACAACTGATATATGGGAGTGTGTAAAGTTAAGTTGTACACCATGATGAGTTGATACACATATATGTTGTGAAATGATTATGGTTAGTTAACACATCCATCGCCTCACCTAATTACAGATTTTTTATGCCTATATTGTGATTGCATTTAAGTTGTACTCTCTTAGCAAGTTTCACATATGTAATATAGTATTATTAACTATAGTTACCATGCTGAATATTAGATCCCCAAAACTTATTCATTTTATAACCGGAGGTTTGTACCTTTCAAACAACATCTCCCCATTTCCTCCACCCCCCAGCCCTTGAAAACTACCATTCTACTCTGTTTCTTTGAATTTGGCTTTTTTAAGATTCCACGTGTGAGATCGTACAGTATTTGCCTTTCTCTGTCTGAGTTATTTCACTTAGCATAATACCCTCAAGGTCCATCCATGTTGTTGCAAATGTAGGATTTCCTTCTTTTCTATAGCTGAATTATACTATCTTATGTATATCATATATATATATATATATATATATATATATATATATATATATATATGGCATATATACAGATGTATGGGTATAGATATAGATTAAATTTTCTTTATACATTCATCTGCTGATGGACACAAGTTTGTTTCCATGACTTTGGAATTATAAATAATGCTATAATGAACATGGGAGTGCATCTATCTCTTTAATATAGTGATTTCATTTCTTTTACATATATACCCAGAAATGGAATTGCTGAATCTTATGGTAGTTCTATTTTTATTATTTTTGAGTGGCTGTATCAATTTACATTTCTACTAACATTGCACAAAGGCTTCTTTTTATGTCCACATCTTGCCAACACGTATCTCTTGTCTTTTGAGAATAGCCATCCTAACAGGTGTGAGGTGATATCTCATTGTAGTTTTGATTTGTATTTCCCTAATGATTAGTGATGTTGAACAACTTTTCATGTACCTGAAGACCACCTCAGTCATCTCCTTTGGAAAGATGTGTATTCATGTCTTTTGCTCATTTTTTTTTTTTTTTTTTTTGAGGGCAGTGTCACTGGCCCTCATATGTGGGACCCGAACCAGGGCCTCTGGCTTCCCAAGCCCGCGCTTAACCACCGCGCCACTCAGTCGGCCCACTTTTTTCTCATTTTTAATTGGATTTCTTGGGAGGTTTTATTTTTACTATTGAGTTGTGTGAGTTTCTTATGTGTTTTGGATGTTAACCTTTACCTGGTATGTGGTTTTTAAATATTTTTTCTCATTCTTTAGGCTGTTTCTATATTTCAATGATATTTTTTTTGTTATGTACAGAAGCTTTTAATTTGAAGTTATCATACTTGTTTATCGTTAATTTTTTCTTTTGTTAGTTGTGCTTTTGGTGTCACATCCAGAAATTATTCCCAAGACTTGTATCAAGGAGCTTTTCACCTATGTTATCTTCTATGATTTTTAGTTTGTGGTCTTCCATGTAAGTTTTTAACTCATTTTGAGTTAACTTTTGTGAATGGTATAAGATGCACATCTAATTTTATTTTTACATGTAAATATCTAGTAGTCCCAGTGCTTTTTACTGAAAAGACTATCTTTTCCCCATTGAGCATTCTTGTTTTACTTGTCAAATATTAGTTGATCAGATATGTATGGTTTTTTTTTCTGGGATCTCAATTCTATTCTAGTCTAGTGATTTATGTGTTGGTTTTAATGCCAGTACCATACTGTTTTGATTACTATTGTTTTATAGTATAGTTTGAAATCAGGAAATGTGACACCTTCAGTTTATTTTTCTTTCTCAATATTGTTTTGGCTTATTCAGGGTCTTTTGTGGTTAACTCCACATTTTAGGATTGCTTTTTCTATTTCTGTGAATAGAATTGTGATTTTGATGTAGATTGCTATGAATCTGTAGATCTCTTTGAAGGGCTGGCTGAGTGGCTCACTTGGTTAAGAGCTCTCTCAAGAGTGTGAGCTGAGCTCTGAGCAACAGCAGTTCGATGCCCAGCCCGAGCTGAGCTGCCACCGAGCTGCCAACAGGTGGCAGGATGGCTCAGCTAAAAAAAAAAAAATTATTGTAGATCTCTTTGAGTTGTATGGACATTTAAAGAATATTAATTCTTCCAATACAGGAAGGCAGGATCTCTTTCCATTTATTTGTGACTTCTTTAATTTATTTTGTCAATATTTTATTGTTTTCAGTGTACAGTTCTTTCACCTCCTTGGTTAAATTATTCTTAAGCATTTTATTATTTTCAATGCTATTGTAGATGGGATTGTTTTATTTATTTCTCTTTCAGATACTACCTTGTTAGAATATAAAAATGCAACATATTTTTGGGCCGGCCGAGTGGGCGCGGTGGTTGGGAGCTGGCCTGGGACGCCAGCGGCCCTGGTTCAGATCCCACATGTGAGGGCCAGTGACACTGCCCTCAAAAAAACAAACAAACAAACAAAAAAAAAAAAACAACAGATTTTTGTATGTTGATTTTATATTCTGCAGCTTTACTGAATTTGTTTATTAGTTCTAATAGTTTGTCATCAATAATTTGTTACATGCAGTGGAAGGTAAATGTTCTCAGTGTTTTAAGCACTTCATGAATTACAGGTAAGGAAACTCCAAAACCTCAACAAGACAGTACCAAAAAAATGACAGAATCCTAATGTAAAGCTAATTGAAAAAAAATAAAATAAAGCTAAACAATTAAGTAAATAAATAAAATACACAAAAGTATATAGCAGCTTTATTCATAATTTCTGTAACTTGGAAGCAATCAAGGTGCCCTTTGATATGAATGGATAAATAAACTAACACATCCAGACAATGGAATTTTATCCATTGCTAAAAAGAAATGAACTATCAAGCCATGAAAGGTCATGGAAGGAACTTAAATGCATATTAATAAGTGAAAGAAGCCAATCTGAAAAACCAGTCATAGTATATGATTTCAACTCTGTGATATTTTGGAAAAGAAAACTCTGAAGCATTAAAAAGATCAGTAACTGCCAGGTGGGAAAGGAAGGATGAATTGCTGGAACAGGTGATTTTTAGAGCAGGGAAACTATTCTGTATGATACTACAAGGTGAATATATATCATGATACATTTGTCAAAATCCATAGATTGTACCACACCAAGAGTGAACCCAGTGGAAACTATGAACTTGGGGTGGTAAGGCTCATCTATTATAACAAATGTACCAGTGCAGTGCAGGAAGTTGATAGTGGGGGCTTGTATACACGTGAGGGACAGAAAGTATATGGGAACTTTCTGTCTTTTCCTCTTGGTTTTGCTGTGAACCTGAAATGCTCTAAAACATAATGTCTACTCTAAATAATAGACTATATTTGATATAAATAAATAACATGGTTTCAAGAACATCTATCAGTCCTTGTCAAGAACGACCCAACGTTATGTTCTATCATTTAACATTGGTACAAAATATATTTTCGTAAAATTCCATCAAATCATTGACAAGATGAAGTGATAAACTGTTATATGTACCTCTGTGAAAGACATATGAAATCTGACTTGGGCTCCATGCATGTACAGCCTTTGCATTGTCAGTCTAACATTTGTCAAAAGAGGAGAGGCTTTCAGGACAATGCGTCTTTTCATCATGGGAAGACATTTGATCCCCTCATTGGTGCAGAGCTGCAGGAAGGAATGTTCCTCCTGTTTACTACTGCTTATTAAAACCCAGGGCATGTTAGAAGAAAAGATATAGCAAGACTAGGTTGGCTTTTAATTTATACAGTGATAATCACTTTAGCGTCATAAAGGAGCATGGATGTGTAGAACGACTTCAGTGGGAAGTTTTGAATGAAGAGTAGGCATAGAAATCTGCCTTCCTTTCAAATACTGCTTTTAAGTAAACTGAACAGGCATTTAATTTTCTTTGAACTTTGTTAAACAGAGAAGCTCTCTTTAGAGAACTTCAGTGCTGAGGTTTTATTTTTCTCAGTGTTCAGGCCGCTGCTACAATTCTTTTCCATCTCATGGTCATAGTGTGATGGTTCATTCCTTTTTTTTTTTAACTGGAAAAGGGAAGATTGTCTCAAATTACAAAAAGGCAGCTTTGAACAAGTTTCTCCATAGTAAAGCGTTTTACATGTCAAGAATGGTCGTGAAGCTGCCTGTACTATAATTTAGATAACAGCACAGACTCCAAGCTGCCGTGTATTAGTTGTTGAGACATGTAGCTGATTGTCACTTTCAGTGTTCTTTATTTTATGCTACAATATTGACTTTTTACACTGACAATGATAAGGAGGAAAAAAAAAAGCCACTAGTAATGTATTGAAGATTAGGCTTTTGGATGTGTGTTTGAAAAAATAGTAAATGCTCTGGTCCTCGCATCATGGCGCGTAAGAAACATTATTATTATTATTATTTATTTTTTTTGAGGGCAGTGTCACTAGCCCTCATATGTGGGACCATTAACCACCACACCACTCGGTCGGCCCAAGGAAGCATTGTTTTAATGAAGAAAACTTATCTGGAGTATCTGTAACCAAGAATTCAAGGTAGTACCGAAGATTCCAGCAGAATCATTTATTAAGCCAAAATACACAAGCAGTTCTATTGCTCACCTTAGAAATCATTCAAAATATTTTAAGGGATTGTGTTTTGTTTTTATATTCCCTGCAGAGAGTTTGTGTTCAATAAATGTTCCTGAATGAACAGTTTAATCAGTAACGTAGGTTTTTACAACACCAGAAACCAAAAATGTGAGTAACATTATATAGTAGTTGTGAGATGGGCTTTGAGTAACTTTTGTTTTTTAATAGTGATGGCAATGAGTTAGCTATATATTGATCTTCTAAGAGATTTCTTCTAAGGGTTTCCCCATGTTCTTGAATAGAAATACAACTCTTCGGAGAATGAAAGGGCTTCAAGACACCTCCTGTATACCCTGTACTGACTCCAAAATGTAGCATTTTTCATTTAGAACTCAGATTAGCTTTTATGTTTTTGAGGAGGACAGAGAGTGCTGTGCAAAAGTTTGCAATTTGTGGCACAGAAATTTACACCAGAGAACATTCAAGCTGTGTTGATAAAGAATTCAGATGGAGGGCTATGATCATGAACTAGAGTTTATTGGCACAAAGCAACTCAGCAGTTCCAAACAGAGGAAGACAAAAGATACTATGATCTCATACAATAGCTATCTTCTGTTTATACTTTATTTACAGAGCATTGAATTTTTACAAGGCCCTGGAGCAATGAAGAAAAGTACAAAAGGATCCTTAATATTTTAAGATGGGAGAATAAAAGGAAGAAGGTGTTTAGCTATCGGTCATAAATGAATCAGATGTGACCTGTTTTCAAGCTATGTAAAATATTACAAAGTTAGAAATTAAAATAAACGAGCAAATATATATCCTACTTTCCTATAGTTCTTGAAGAATTATGGCTGTATTGCTGTATTTTGATATGTTTCCTGATCCGGGCAGGAAAGTGCGCAGCCATGCCTAAGCTGAGGTATAGGAGGAGAGGTCAAATGGAAATAAATGCACATGACATAGATGGATGGATTTGTTTTCCCAAGAGCTACTGGTCTCATCTATTTAGGATGCTTGTTTAGAGCAGAGCATATGAAACATCTGCTGTCCCTTTAAATCGAGGAGTGGCTGAAGGAAGCAATCTTGTACAGTATCCAAACCAGGCCTTGTTCTCAATGGAAGAATTAGAATTCCTTGAGTAGCCAACATTATCATGTTCCCATCACCCTGGTTACCTGAGCTGAAAGAAAGCTAATCTAACACTTGTAAGAGTGTGCCTCCAAATTTAGGCCCAATCCACTGTGGGGCTCACAAGGAAGGTCCAACTTGAAGGAACAATGGAATTTCCAGAAGGGTATTTCAGGTGCTGTTGAAAACTCTGTTTCCAGGCAAGTATGATGATCATTGGAAATTTTCTGAAATGTGAAGTGGATAGAACAATAAATTACAATTGAAATTGGGGGAAAGCAATTATTTTTAGTTACCTCCTTTTCTCTCATGGTTCAAATGTGATTAGAGACATGAGATTAAAAACCTTTATTAACAAAGAAACAAGTTTGCTATTGGAAAATAATAAATAAACAAAATTTTAAAAGCATACAAATATACCTCAAAGGCAGCACTATATAGCTCCCAAACTGCTTAGTGATTTCTCGCTTCTCCCATATTAAATTTATTGGTAATAGAAATTGGATGATTTTTTTCCTTATGCTCCTTTTCTATTGACTTATATTGGAATCTGATATCAACATTCTTCTCAACTGGATTATGTCATATCATCACAGAATGGATCAGAGTGAAGCACGGAGAAGGATGGGGAATGACACCAGACACCAGATTTTCTGGGAGTTAAGAGGGCTGATTTCCAGCAGTGCTTCTCAAATTATCCTAGATGAAGACTGAGTTTTTATTTATTTCCAATCCATTACAAACTGATACTTTTGTGAAGTACAAAAACCAGACACTTGAATGTAATGACAGTGTCAAAGTGCCATACAAATGTCAAGTTCTTACTCTCCGTTCTTGTAATGGTGCATGTTGCAGACCGGTCACAGTTTGTAGATGATAGCAGACCACCCTTTGAGTAATAGTGATTTAGAGTTCTCTCTTGTTTGTTTTGGGGCAGTGATTTTATGTCTCAGGAATCCTTTTCCCCATGTTTACAAGGAAGTGGGAATGCTGTAGGTGATTTCTGAATTCTTATGATTCTATCATTTAGGTAGCATTTTGTTTTTACTGGTTTGGAGACATTTGCCATATGTACCGCCTACTATCTAAATGGTCTCTGTTAGGCCCTACTTAGGGAAATGAGAGAAGAGCATGGTTTAGCTGAGGGCTTGCAGGCTCTATGTTTGCAGACTTGTCATTTAATTGCCCATTTTCAGGATAGCAGTTTTTGTTGATGTTGTTATTTATTTATTTATTTATTTATTTATTTATTTATTTATTTATCAGCTGTTTTGAGGAAGGACACCACTTCCTGGGTAGCTCTGGACTTGGTAGTGATAATGATATGTTTCCCCATCTTGCCCCCTGCTGCTCCTTGAGTGCTCCAGATAGTATAATGATGAGTTGGCAGGTGGAACTTGAGTGATAAAACTTCAATTGCTTCACTAATAGAAGTATCAAGTTACAAGTAGGATAGTTCGAAAGATGGCAGAGTATCTACAACTCAGGTACATTAGCTTCCTCTTCTCTCCCTATCCCTGTAAGGAAAAAACAGATACCAAATAGATAGCAACAAAAATATAACTGTAAAAATTGTAAAACCTATAATTTTACTCACCAATGTCACCCCAAGAAATTTAATAATTTTTTTTAAAAATTGGTAAATACTGTAGTCTTAGATATTTAACTGTGAAATGATGATAATGCTAGCCTGTTTCCCTGCCCTCTCTGAGTTTTAATGAATGATCATACAAGGAAGAATAGAAAAAAACATTTATCTGGAATTAAAAGTCACAATAACCATGGGTAAATGATTGCAGTTAGTCATTTTGTGCCTAAGGTGTATGTTTTTAGTGTGTTTTGAATTCTAAGACCATGATGCAAGTTTTCAGGAATTAAAAAATATTTTCTTTTGAGAATGTTGAAGGACAGTTAGATCTTAATGGAAAGTCGAGTGATCCTTATGAATAAGTTATTTGGAAAACTCCATGCTAGTTCTAAAAATTCCAGGTTGTCAAAATGATCTCTGAGAAAACAGATACTACAGATAGTGAAACAATTGTTTATGCTTTTGGATGCTAACTTCCACGGCTATGGTCCTGTGCCCATGTTAAAAAAAAAAAAAAAAAAAAAAAAATTACAGGAAATTTATTTGCCAAGTCATACTTTTAAGAATTATTCATTCTTAAGTGATATTTTTTTATATATTTTTTATGTATATATTTTTTTCCAGCCAGTACTTCTGAATCCTTAAATATTTTCATCCACTTTTTAAAATTGGTTTTGTGGAAAATCAGGGTACGTTATTTTCAGAAGTGAGCATCATTCATCTTTGATATATTGTTAAGTGCCATTTGCCACACATGTGGTCATAATGTATCTTGGTTAAGGTGGGACAGAGCAAGTGTGTACTAATTAAATGAATGAATCACACATAGACTTGCTTAAATATATCTTACTTAACTCAATCAGCAAATTGTATGGCTATTGTTCAGCTGTCTACTTCATTTGTCACAGATAGCAGTGGGAACAATTCAGCCATGTGAGCTATATTTGCAATCACTCAAGGTATGCTTTGTGACCTAGTGATTGATTTGAACAATATACTTTGTTGTTCTAGCTTTCCCATTTGCCATTATTGGAAAAAGGTGCAGATATTACACAACTTGTGAGCTTCCTTATCATCTTAATAGAGGTGTAATGGATTAGATTAAAACCGTACTTGAATATTGAATAGCCCCACAAAAATTTTAACTGAACACAGGCATGAATTCTTCCATGTTGCCATGCTGTATATCCTAGTTGTTGAGGAAAAAAAAAAGGAGTTTCTAGACTATCTTACAGAGAGATGGAAATAAATACCCAGACTATGTTTAACAAGCCTTCAAGTTATACTGTCAGTCACTGTGGTGTTTGCCTAGAGGCAAATTAAAGAGGGTACCGTTGGTGCATTTCTGAAGGAGATATTCTTTCAGTATTGCTATTGATGTGTTTAAAAGATATGGCTTACAGTTATGCCATCTCCAAATTCTTTCTATTGAGCCTGACTTTAAGATAACATAAAAAAAAAAAGAAAAAAGCAATTAGTTTTAAACAGTAGGAGTGCCATCAGTGTGAAAGAAACAAATTACATGGTAGGGTGATAATTTTAGTGATTTTTAAGGAGATTATTAAAAACGAAATCTATACTAAAAGCTGTGATTGCAATCTTGAAAACTGACACAGAACAATGCATTCTTTTCAAACAGCTCCACTCCCTAAATGACAATCCAATCCCCTTTGTGTGTCCTAATGAGAGGCCGCCTGTCTCATTAAATCCATCCCAACTCCCTCTGAATAATCAAGCCAAACATTCCTTACACATGATTTGTGAAATTCTACCCTGTTGCCTTGCCATTCAACATTTCAGCAAATATATATAGTGTACATATCATGAGCCAAAAGGGCTTGGCATTAGAAACTATCTATAACTGTTAACTAGCCCCTTAGTTCAGTTTTAAAAAAAATGTTGTCTGTATACACACACACAATTTTATAGTTTACCATCTTGTTTTATTTTTGTTGACTGTCTACTTTCAGTTAGGGATAGCAACATTTCATTCTATTGCTTTGAGATTCTTCTCTTCATTTAAGTAGTAGAGCTATAGTTAAAATTGGCAGAATTTTTAAATTTAAAAATAAAATTTGCTGTCTGTATTGCAGTCAACTTACCTATATCTAGGTTTCTAGTGGCAAGAAGTAAATGTCCTTCATGTTGTAAGATTGATCATCATTAAAACAATCATATTTAGGAAACAAAGACACATGCTAATCTGATAGATAGTGTCTTGGAACTGAAGCTGAAGCTTCAAGAATATACTTTGAAGAACCAAAGTATATTCCAATGCAGTTCAATAATAGATACAAATAATAACAAAGACTAACAATCACTGCACACTTGCTTGGTACTTTACTTGGTACAGTAACTATTTGAAGCTGTTTATATCTGCTCAATGTACTCAGTCATCACCATGGCCCTAGGAAGTTGATAGCATTGTTCAGTTTTCAAACCTGGAAACTGAAGCTCAGATAAATAAGTTACCCAAGTTCCCCACGTGACCTTGAAGAAGCATGTATGCACACCTTGGGAGTTTCCTAGGTCCCCATTCTTTATCACTGTGTTCTGAGGCTAAACATTAGGCACAACTTTGCTCTGTGACAGAAATGACTCACTTCTATCTTAACTCTGAGCAGAGTCTTCCTTATTGTCAGTACAAATCAGTGTGTCCTCAAAACAAATCTGGATAAATCAAAATCATGAAATTAGGTTATTGGGATTTGTGTGTGTATATATGTAAATACCCTAACTTGGGTAATAATAGGATAATTCACATTATTAGTGGAAGTAAAATTAGGGAATATATAGTAATATTTCTAAGAGACAGTGCAGAATGCAGAGGAAAACAGTCCTAATAGGTGACTTTTTGAAAGCTCATTTAATGAAATGTTCTGGCTAATGTGCATCAGAATTACAGGTTTGTTTTGATTTAAGTTGGTCTTTGACTTTTCTCTGAGTAACATCTTTATGTTCTAAACAGTTTCTGACATAACACTTTAACTCTTTCAATATAACCATTAATTAATTAGCTCACTTGGTCGGAAATTGGTTCCAATAACAAGATGATCCTGAGTTTATTTCTCATATAGGTCAAAACAATGTGGTTATGGAATAGAGTACAGAGGAGTCAGCCTGCCTGGACTATAGGACTATAAGCTTGCCTTTGACACATACCGACTGTGCCCTTAATCTCTCTGTACTTCAATTTCTTCATCTGTGAGATATGTGGAACAGTGTATGATACATAATTATTATGAAAGTGGTGGTTTAGGGGGAAAAAAATCTCTCAAGCTTAAGAAGCAATCATAAGTTTATTCTTGGTACAGAATAAATATTTAGTAATGGTATTTAAGTTACCCTGCAACTTTAGGAGACTAATATGGTTACATAGGTACATCTCTGACATTCTAATGTCATCATAATACGTTATACTTTTATTTCTTTTCTTCCTGAATCATGGAATCTTACATGAGCAGATCCTAGCTCTTTTGATAGCAGTCATCTCATTGTATTATGTAGTGTTTATACCAAACAATTGTTGTTGTCGTTTCTTCAGAATATACATTGATTTGAAGAATCTACATCAAAATGCCCAGCTAAGATGAGGCTGAGCTAGAAGCCTTTTTCACAAAGACCATTTTGTTATCTGGTGGACTTCCATTAGACCATGTCTGCCAACTTACATCTCTTTCTTTTAAGGTTGCAGTGCTCCATAATTAGTTTGCAGTTGCAGTTAGGTCACTAACAACCTTTATTATAACCCCAGTAGAGAATGAAACAGACTCTCAGAGATGGAAGGAACCTCCGGGTCATCTAGTTCAACTTGCTTATATTATAGATGAGAAAACAGCCTCCGACAGATTAAATGTCACACAGCATGTTAGTTAGTTGTTCATCAGTATCTCAAGAAAAAAAGTTGTATTTTTTTAAGTGACTGTTTTAGTTATCTGTTTCTGCACCAGTAACAATGTATAAGGTGGCTAAAACGATCACAATTTGTTGTTTATTAATTAAATTGTTAATTGATTGAGTAATGTCATGATTCTCTACATTGACTTAGCAATTTTTCTGCCCCAGGGTTCTAGCTGGGTCACTTGCACAGCTCCATTTATCTGAGAGCTCTGTGGGGCACCTATGCTGGGGCACCTTGGTTCCTCTCTATATGGCCTCTTTCTCTATATGTCTCATCCTTGATGGTCTCTCCATGTAGCCTCTCTCTCTTGCAGGATATTCTGTGACTGAAATGACACATGTTTCAGCTCTCTTTGCAGTCTTCCATACATTGCATACAAATTATTGTCCCTAAAGCTTATCTGCATAAATCAGGTTCAAGAAATTATGCTGTTGGGGTTATTTCCTTACAGCATGGTGACTGGATTCCAAGAGGGACCATCTCAAGAGTTTCAAAGTGTCAGGTGTTCCTCAAACCTCTGCTCCTGTCATACTTGTGGATATCTGTCATTCAAAGGAAGTTGTATGGTCAAGTTCAGAGCTAATATAGGAGGGTGCTACAACAGAGCATACATTTTAGAAGATGTGGTTCCGTTGGAGCTACCAATGTGCTTGTCTAACAAAGTTGACAGAGAATTTATGTGCTCAAGTCAAAAGAGCAGGTTGCAAGAGCATGATATATTTGACACATCACGTGATGTGACATTAATTAATGTTTGCATTGCTTCAATATTCAGTGCATAGTCCTAGGTTGATTGTATAGTGAGGGGATGGGTGAAGCTTTGCATAATACAATGAATAGAGGGAATGTTTACATTGGCTTCGTCAGGCACTGTTCCTTTATTTCAGGTAGTGAGATTGTGATAAAGCCAGGCAGCTCTACCCATAACAACATTTAAATTTTTAACTCTAAGACCAGGAGAAAGCGATTATTTTCAATGTATATGTAATAAAAAGTGAAGGCATGGAATGTTATTTTGGGTATAATTCACCAACAGAAAGAGCAAGATTTCAGTCCAGGTTTTTTTATTGGGATGAAATTATTATGGCTTGAGCCTACATTGAACTGCTACAGCCTGTAACTTAGAAGGGAAAAATAAAGTGCCACCATCAAACTTCTGTCTTCCTAACGATTGTAATATCCCCTATCAGCATATGCGTATAGAAACAAATGCAAGCAGGAGTTAGTCATAAAGCTGTGTCTTCTATAAGGCTTCTCTTGGCCTCTTTTCCGTCCTTGACATACACCTGTGTCACTGACAGCTAGTATGCAAATTACCTGAAAGCTCCATTAGGCTGATATAGGAAAGAGAAGCCCATCTGTCACTTCTGTGACACTTTTCCTCTTGGATTCTCACCTGGGAATATGTCCTTGAGTCACCCAGATGGATGAATTTGCACCAAAGTATGGTACCACCAACCTTGGAGGATGTTGTCACTTCTGTTCCTTTAAATGACTTTAATTTGATCTCTTCTTCCCTCTGATCTCAAAGACTTAAATTTTAAAAGTAAGATTTAAATGGATAGTAAAGATAATTATTCTCATTTAAAATGATGCTATTTTTTTGGGGGGGCCGGCCGAGTGGCATGGTGGTTAAGCGCTGGCTTGGGAAACCAGCAGCCCCGGTTCAGGTCCCATATATGAGGGCCGGTGACACGGCCCTCAAAAAAACAAACAAAAACAAAACAAAATAATGCTATTTTTTAAGCCCAAAAGATGGAACATGATGAACACGCTTTGGGGAAAGTTATGGTATTCACTGGGTGGTTTCCAATACCATGTGTGTGGTCTGGTCCTAACAGGAAACATACCATTTCAAATTAACTGGAACTTGTCAGCTGTTGCCGATAGCTGTAACAAGGTTTTGAGAGATGTTGGCATGGTGTTATTTTAGCAGGCTTGCCTATTAAAGGCACTTATTGGAAATAGCTTCATGATTCCTATCTCCTCTTTCTTCTTTAAAAAAAAAAATTGCATCTAAGCAATTGAAAATGGAAGTCCAATCTCCCTGTCTTTGATGGTTTTATGAGTAGACTCAAGTCTCTTGCCCATCTCAGGTGACATCCCCAATAGAAAATTAAGAGTGACAAACAAAGGAACCAGAAGTACAGCCATCCCTTTAATACACAGATCTCTTTTACTCATCTTGTCTAGCTGAAAGACCTACTCGTATTTCTTTCAGAATGTTGGTATAATGGCCTCACCACAGGGGGAATAAAGCATTAAGGATCAGAAAAGAGTTCATAGAAATGTACAATAAATCGTCATCTAGAGCCAAAAAGAGTATTTCCCTTTTGAAAAATTCTCAAGCCTATGGCAAGCAATGTATGCAGGTATGTAAGGGTGTACAACAGGAAAGGATTGATGCTTTTGATCATTTTGACATCCAAAGGGTTCAAAATTTCAACAGAATAGACCCCATTTTCCATTTTGTTCAGGAAATAGTTCAAAAGACACACTGTTGTTATTGACAGAACTTCCAAACTAGTTATTATTTGCTAATAATGTTGTATTAAAAGTCTGAGCAGAACATCTCGCCAGACAGAGAGTGAAACTTTTATGCCCAACGGTGTTTGGATGGGCAAGATAATTATACTCTTGTCCACAGCAGAGGCTCCGTTCTTCGTTTTGGCAGTTTCCCTGTTCAATGTGCAAATAATCTTCTCTACTGAAGTTGGTGGCTATTTGCTACACATATATTTCTTTTCCAGCAAAGAATGAATCTTTTCTATGACCGCTTGTAAATGGCAATGGAATGGATTGGAGTTTTTATTGTTTCAAACATACACAACACATACCTGATGTGAAGGGAACAGAAATGCATATGCATTGCCCCACATCCATCAAAGGACTTGATACTAAGAGAGAAGTTATTTACCAGAAAGGTTGAAAAACTACATTGAAACCATTGCTTCAATATCCTTATTAAAATAAAGATTTAAAAAAACAACAACAAAACAATTAGGGCTCCATGTTGATAGGCAAATAAAATGTTAAGTCAAATATATATTTGTTTATAATAGAAAAGATCTTTATTTACATGTATTTATAAAAATCTTATTAGTTCTCCTACCTGTGTATTCCTGTAACAGGCAAATTAACTGTATACGTATATTTTGAGATCCAAAATATGGAGTTCACATCCCTCATGGTTTTGACAGACATGTATGACTGTCCTATGTTTGAATAAAATGAGTGTATTCTCCTTGGTTACTGATGAACAAATATATTTCCATAAACCAGTGTGCTTACTTCTTTGGGGGCAGCACAGCTGCTATAGGTGTGTCTGTAAGCAGCAGGCTGGCAGACGATTGACAGAGAGCTGCAGAAAGAGAAGAAAGGAGATGTATTTTTCCATAGCTCCCTTTTTCTCTTCTTATCACAAGTCCTCATAAGTTGAAAGACAAGTATAACCTCTCCTCAAGTCGCCATGTTTCCACAACCACATAATGCAGCATACATTTATTTAATAAAACTAAGAATATAATTGGGGGTTTGGTTTCTGGATTTTCCCTCAATCTCCCAAGCATAATCATTGTTGACAAGATTTTTATGGTAAAATTCAAGATCTAGCAAATGATTAAGTACCAACTGAAAGATTTTTCCTAAGTCTATATGTAAGTGCTGAGGCTCAGAGGCGTGGCTTGTCACACACCCTGTCCTCAACTCTCCGGCATGCCAGGGTGGAAATAGCTACTGAAGGGCAAAATATTGCACAAGATATTTATCACTGGCAGAGGCATGAGGAAAATGTCCCCTAAGAGCCTTAGGTGGGGGAGGAGATAAATCTGCTGCCCGTGCTAAAGGTTTCTCAGAGGAGGTGAAATTTGAGTCAGGATAAATAGGTTTTGCTACTGGGGAACCAAGAGGAGGGCACCCCATAGAGTGTAACAACATGGATCAAGAGGCAGTAGATTCCTTTTTTGCCAAATGCCTGTATCAGAGCATTGTCAAATACCACTATTAGGCTAGGTGGTACACTGATATTATTTTTCTCCTCTTGTTGAAAATGAGTTGCAGCTGAAAAAACTGGGAGAAAGCCAGTATGATCTTGATAAGAGTAACAGACCATGATGTGTATTCATATTCTACTAAAGATTTAATAACAAATATTTATAAATATATTTCTAGGTCTATGTAATGGTCACATTGGTATCAGGAGATATTATCAAAAAGGTAGTAGGAATAACAGTGTAACAGGATTCTAGATACATGCAAGGTTAAATGAGATTAGTGATAACTGTTATTTAGATGATATTATACTTAGTTGGACTCCCAGGTCAGTTTTACCTTGGATCCTCATTGTTGGATGTTCCTTTCTATTTCCAGATGAGACTTGAATATTCCAGGGCAATTTCAGAACTTAATTCCTGCCTAAAACGTTGTACCCCCAAGTTATAAAAAAACAAACTGAGTAGATCCTGTGTAAAGTCAGGGACTTCCCTCCCAGTAGGATAATCAGTGACTCATCAGGAACATGGTCCTGTGTCTTTCTTCCCTTCACTTAATCTTTTTTTCACCTAATCATAGGCTACTATTCTTCCTCTATTTTCTAATCACACACACTTAGACACATCAATACTTTCATACCCTTCCCCTTTTAGGGATTTATTTATATACACTCAGTATAAACAACCAACTTTGGGGTATTGTTTTCTCTTTATAGAGACCTCTTTTAGGATGAGGTACTATTGACAGGTTAACTGTTGTCCTTTTGTAATCATTGTTAAGCCATCCCTACAGTGTCTGGGTTTGTCCTGTGACTGGTCACATCCAATAATGAGCTTTTTACAAAGATCAAATAAACAGATATTGTACTGTAATTAAGTGAAGAGAGGCTATTTGATTAAACAAGTTTTATGAAATATTAGAGAAGAATATATCCTTCCTATGAGATAGACCATAGTCAAAGGACCACCCACTTTTCCCATTCATGTACACTGCTGAATCTGCTCCTCACGGTACTTTTCATTCCCTAGGGATTACCACCAAGGTCTTTTTGTGGAAAATAAAAAAAAAAAGAGTTAGAACCAAGAACAAAGGAACACCATTATTCCTCAAATAATTTAATTTCTCAGAAATGCTTTTTGGCTAAACATAGTTTCTAGTACCTTCCATCTTTCCGATATTTATCCATAATCTAGATTACCTCATTCATTAGTTCTGACACGGGACTTTATTTGTATCATTGCCTGACAGATGTGTTACATGCTTCAGTCTTAAAATATTCGACTCTGAGCTCAGCGCTGCATACTTGAGAGATGATGTTAAATCAGCCTCGGCGACATACCGCTGTCATCATGCCAAATAACTCAGGGGAAAAATGATAAGGGTATAAGGAGATCAATAAGGCAAGAGAATCCCTGCTTTCACAAGTAAGGCAAAATATGAGAAAGGCTATAAGTCAAGCATTGGGGCATAAATAAGGCAACAATATGCCATGTTTGGGACACCCTTACTCTACAGTGAGCCATTATCCTGTGAGTAGTAAATTTCTCTTTGCCTGACTCCTATAATATAGGTCATTCTAAAATATAGCCATAAGACTCCCTGGCACATTGATGAGTCTGGCATTGCTTTTCCTTCCCTCCTAATAAATGAAATGAGGAAATGGCTGATGAATGCTGAGGACAATTCCTAGACCATTTATATGTGAGTGGTCACAGTGAAACCTTCTCTCTGCTTAATGAATATTAGTATAATTCACCTCTTTGTAAATATGAATTACATTATCAATGTATTTCTTCTCTTTGAGATGGTAGTAGTCAATAGGGCCCCCTAAGTGCCCAGTTGTGCTGAAATTTTTTTTTTGTGGGTGTGGTAAACAAACTTTAGAACCTGGCAACTTGAAAATGAAATGCTTTATTAAGTAATAGGTACTCAGATGTGAGTCAGAAAGCAATAGTTTCTCTTTTTCAGCAAAAAATACATTATTCTAAGTTTGCAAAAATAAATAGGAATAACTTGCAGACACAACAGAGCAAAATGTGTGAACATTTGGAAATAATAGTGTATTTTTGTGGACTGATGGTCAAGGCGAGTTTCTGAAACTGGTCCAGACCCCTTCAATGTCAATCTAAGGAGGGTGACCTTAGACTATGAAGTACATTTTAAGCTTTCTTTCTCTTTTTTTTAGCATGGGGATGAAGTATGAAAATTAATTTTTCTTTTAGGAAGATAAAGCTTAAGGCTACGTGCTGGATAGGTTAAAGTATTCGGGCTTGGAAAAAGGGAACACAATTTGGAGACTGTTACACTAATCCATCTGTGAAATGCTCCCACACAGTAATAGAAGCAGTGGAATAAATGGAAAGACAGATGTGAGAGACACTGAGAAAGAAGTATAAGCAGGACTTGGTGCCTGAATGAAACATAGCCTTGGAAATAAAAAACAGATGCATCCAGATGTTTAGTCACCAATACACAGATGATCTGTGAAAAATGATTGCTAAGTTCAAGTTGAACATTCAGGGCATAATGCACTATGACATGTTCATGCCACGATCTGGGGCAACACTTGGAGATGCCCTTCAGCACAGTGAGCCATCAGAAAGTGTTCAGAAAGGGAAACCAAGGGACATAGACTAAACATACATGGTAGGCAGAAAGAACAGCAAGTGAAAAATCATAGGTGCAAATGCTCACACAAAGTACTAACATCTATAAATGGGGAATCACCTATTCATATAGGGGAGAGGTAGGTTTTTTTCAGATCACCTTTTGGTTTGGGGGAGAGATGATAGGGTGGCTGAAAAGGTGGGTTGAGGAGTCAGTGGCTGTAGGTTTGCCTAGAAGCTGATAAAATATAAGTTTCAATATCCTGTATCTAATATTGTATCTTCATTTTGTATTCTTCTCCTTAAAAATGGCCACTGGTCATCTAAACTGTATAAAGTTCAGCCCCACGAAAGCCATTCTTCCATTGCCTAGCCATGTCTTCACATGGTCATATGGGTTTGGAAAGATACTTTAATCACAACTGGTTAGGACCCTTGTCCCTTTCCACTTTAGTGTCCCCATTGGCACTTTCCTTTTTCTCAGGTCGTGGCGAGTAATTTGAAATTTAGCTAAGGGAAAGTAAGGTGGGAGGTGCATTTAGTGTGGATTTACTTAGATATATGTTTGTATGATTACTAGCTGTTCTGTGGTAAGAATGGTTTCTAAGAACGTTCAAGTGGCCTGCTGTCTGGGCATGATGACAAGCCATGTTGTCACCAGACCTTATTGTGATAGGTGGTGGTCGCCGGCACTCAATACTGCAAGTACATCGGAAAGTATATAGAAGGAAAGATTTGCAAGGTCTGAATCAAAAGATAAGTCTTTGCCAACTTCTTTCCATTTTTTTGTCCTAAAATTTACCATTCTAAGAACTTAAAAGCTTTAATGAATTGTGAATCAGGAAAACAACACAAAACAAAACAAAAAAACTATTCTAAACTATCAATAAAAAAATACATTCCTATCAACCACAAGAAGGCACAGAGATTTATCTCTTTTATTCTCTCTACAGAAACCATGACATTACTGCTATGTGATGAGGCAATCATAGAGTGTACAGGCAAAAAAAGGGAAAATTATTTTGAAGTGTGTCAGGGAGCTTAGTAGTATTATTGTCAGCATTTTTTGATATTTGCATTATGTATCAGCTTTTTAAAATTGGTGATTTGCTTCAGCTTATTTTTCCATTCTAAATAGTATTCATTTTTATAACTAATTTTATAAATGTTACTTTTTTATTTCTAAGGACTCCCTCAAATTGTATAAGTTTTAAGTACTACAAAACCTGGATCTGTCCCTAAGTTGTGGGATGGTTTCTAAGTTTCATAGTCAAGTACAAAATCTGAACCTTTGGCTCATCCATGTAGACTCTTTTAGGCATCTGGTACGGTCTGAATGTTTGTGTCCCCCCAGAAATTCATGTTCAAATTCTAATGCCCAAAGTGATGATATTAAGAGGTGGGACTTTTGGGAGGTGTGTAGATCATGAGGGTGGAACCCTGATGAATGAGATTAGTGGTCTTATATTAATAAAAGAGACACCACAGAGACCTCTTCACCCTTACATCATGTGAGGGTACAAGAAGAAGTCTGGGACCTATAAGGGAACCCTTACCTTACCATGCTGACACCCTGATTTCAAATTTCCAGCCTTCAACACTGTGAGAAATAAAATTCTGTTATACGTAAGCTACCCAGTCTGTAGTATTTTGTTATAGCAGCCTGAATGGGCTTAGCCAGCATGTTTTATGATCAACTTTCATGGTGTTTAGCTTTTTGACCTTCTCATGTAATTCTACTCTATAATATTATAATTTTTAAATTATGATTATTAGGGGCGATCTGAGTGATTTATATATTAATGGAATATATTAGTGTTCCCTGGTTCCTTATACCCAAATTCAGGTTTAAAAGAATGGTCCAGTTTCTGCATAGCATAATATTTGAGAAATATACTTAAGTAGGACTTTAAAATGGGTTCAAATCAGAGATACATGGTTCAAATCAAAATTGCTACAGAATAGGTACTAAAGCCAGGAGGATCTCATTATGTAACATTATTCCATGTAAGGAGTTTCAGGGATTATAAATAGTTTCATTCAGAAAAGTATTTTTAGTAGTACACAAAGGATCTTGAACTTGGCCAATAGAGAGGAACTGTCTATCATTTAGCAATACTCCATTACCAGCAAAACAAATGTAAAATAATTATTTTTATTCCATTTTATGATGGAGTAAGTAAGATGGGTTATAATACACAGTTAAACCACCCACTGAAATTAAAATTTATATAATGAACAAATTGGGAATGTCAGTTATCATTTCCTTAATTTTCCCCAATTTCTCTGTGTGTTCATAAACAAGTTTCATCTTTATTTTGCCAGCCAGGGTGTGCTACGTAGCTCAAAGTAAATAGAACATATTGGGTCATGCCATTTTCAATCTTCTGGTCAAGGGAAAGCATGTGCAAAACACATGTCTTTTTTGTCACTATCTGTGTCCTCACACAAGATTGTCAATTGTGTCTATAATGTAACCACTGGCCAAGATTAGAGGTGTGTCTGTCTGTCTGTCCAAATTGTTAACATATGATAACATAATTGGTCTTGCCAGAGGCCTTAGGACTGATTGAAATGAATGAACAGTAAAATCCAAATAAAGAAAAAGAAATGTGCTTTTCCACATAGCACAGTCAGCCTCAGGGTGAGTGGATGGTCCACATTGTAGAATATTATAATACTCTAAATAGTGTTTCTTGGCCAGTGGTGGAAAGGCCAGGATCTCATGCTTCTACATGCCACTGTGGTGTGAAGTCCACTTTCTTCTTCTGAAATCAGATCATAACACCAGTGGATGCTGATTTTCACTGGATAAAAAATAAGCCTGTGCCAAAAAAAAAAAAATGTCTCACATAGGAGTCTATGGATAGTTGTGATACCATGAAAAATAATACAGTGAATGCTGCTGCCGAGTGTCATCCAATGGAAAGACAGGGGTCTTCAATAAGAAAAGCGTGTGTGGAACCTTAGTAACAGTGTGTGACAAGTTTCAACTTGTTTGGTGCAGTCAGTCAGGTGTAAGCTATGGTTGAGAGAAGGTGTGTTTTAATGTGTGCTGAAAATCATGGATCACAAACAACACATTAACATCAAATTTTGTTTCAAACTGCAACAAGTGCTAAAGAAACACATGGAATGAAGTGACCATGAGGATGGTTTACAAGTGGTTCGAGTGATTTCATAATGGTTGTGAATCGATTGAAGATCGGGAGAGATTGGGACGTCCTTCAACATCAAAAACCCAAGAGAATGTTGAAAGAATAAATAAAATGATTCCATCAAACAGGTGATTGACTATTAGGGAAATTTCTGAGGATCTGAACATCTCTTATAGTTCCATTCAAAGCATTTTAACAACAGATTTGAACATGAGGCAATTGAGTGCAAAATTTGTTCCATACAATTTTGACTGTTGAACAAAAGCAACAGTGTTTTCCAATTTTGTTGCAATTGCACGATCGTGCTGCTTCAGATTCCAATTTTTTAAGACATGTCATCACAGGAGATGAAACTTGGCTCTATGGTTATGATCCTGAGACCAAGGTTCAGAGTTCTCAATGGAAATCACTGAGTTCCCCTTGTGTTAAAACAGCATGTCGATCAAGATCTATGATGTTAATTTTGTTTTTTGACCTTGATGGAATTGTGCAAGCTGAGTTTGTATGGTGAACTCTGAATTTTATGAAGACTTATTAGAACATTTAAGAAATAATGTGCAGGGCTGGTTAAGAGCTGGTTTGGGACACCAGCAGCCCCAGTTCGGATCCCACATGTGAGGGCCAGTGACACTGCCTTCTACAGCTAACAACAGCTCCATCTGGAGCTGGCCTGTGCGAGCCCCAGCGACGGTGTAGGCTGCAGCCCCTGCTGCAGTGGGCTGCCGTAGGTTTCAGTGAGTGGGCAGCAGCCAGTGTGAGTGGCTGGCAGCCAGCATGAGCTGCCAATAGCCATGGTGAGCGACCATCCAGAGGCCAGCGACCGATCTGCTTCATCCGGGAAGAGTGCAATGATGATACCAACATGGGCCAGTGAAACAACGTCCTCTGCAATTAGACTGAAGAACAAAAAAGACAACAACTTGTCTCTTCCCCTTCCCCGATTCCCAAATGTTATTCCCCTCCCCCAATTCCCCAATTAAGAAAAAATGCAAAACTTATTTAAAAAAAAGAAATAATGTGCATAGAAAACAGACTGAAATGTGGAAAAATGCTTTCATCGTCCATCATGACAACACTCCATGTCACACAATGCTTTTGGTACACAGCAATTTCTGTCAAATAAAAACATTATGGTGTGTCCTCATCCACCTTATTCACCAGATCTGACACTGTGAGACTTCTGGCTCTTCCCCAAAATCAAACTGACCATGAAAGGTAAACGCTTTGAATAGATTCAGGACATAAAGGCAGCAACAACAGAGCAACTAAAGACAGTTGTGAAAGAGGACTTCCAGAACAGCTTCAGAAAGTGGCAAGAACAATGGGATAAATGTGTTAAGAGTAAGGGGAGTATTTTGAGGGGGTTTAAGGCAATGTGCTTTTCACTGTAATATTTTTTTTTCTTTAATTGAGACATTCACTGTGTTTTTTGACTACACTTCATAGGTCATACCTCATCTGAGTAAAAGTCACCACCCTGGTAAAGAAAGTTCTATGTTGTTGGTCCCTTCTTTCATTTTTTTTGTGTGTGTTTATTATTACTGATTTCTGCATATTATGAGATAAAGCAATTGAGTTAATTCCATTTATTGTTTTTTAGAACTCTGGTTTTATAACTTGACCTTTCCAGAGTTCTCTTTATACCGATACTTAAAAAAGATCCCGGTGAGTAGTAAAATGTGTTGTTCTTGACTTAGTATGGTGATCATAGCTTGCAATAAAAGAAACATTCTCATAAGTATTAGCATTGCAAAGAGTCACTCTCTTCCTTTATGCTTTAATAAATGTAAATATAGACATTTTGTTACATATCGAGTTTCTCTTTCATTTGCTTTCTATCCTGTGATTACATGTGTTGATAACTTTACCTGTATGAACTAACTGTTCCTCTATTATTGATTCTTTAGGATTTAAAGGAGTAGTTGTTATTGGTTATATTTTATCTTTTTAAATGTTTTGTCACAATAATATTTAGCTTTATATATTACTTTTGAATTTACATAAATTCTGATTTCAGTCATGTACCTCCAAACAATGGGTTATGTTCTGAGAAATGTGTTGTTAGGTGATTTCATCAGTGTGTGGATATCAAAGGGTGCACTTACACAAACCTAGATGGTCTAGCTTGCTGCACCTAGGCTGTGTGGTGTAGACTACTGCTCCTAGGCTACAGCATGGTACTGCACTGAATACTGCAGGCAGCTGTAACACATCATAAACATATGTGTATCTGAACACATCTAAACAGTAGAAACGGTATGAAAGATAAAACATGGTCGTCCTGTACAGGGCCCTTTCCAGGAATGGTGCCTGCAGGACTGGAAGTTGCTCTGGGTGAGTCTGTGAATGAAAGGGGAGCGAATGTGAAGGCCTCAGACGTTACTGTCATTACTGTCCACTTAGGATAAATGTTGTCCACTTAGGATACATTAAATTTATTAAAATTGTTTTTTCTATCTTCAATAACAGATTAACCTTAGCTTTCTGTAAATTTTTTAACTTGGTAAGCTTTTTATCTTTTTAACTTTTCAACTCTTTTGTGATAACACAGCTTAAAACACAAACACATTATGCAGCTACACAAAAACATTTTCTTTATATCCTTGTTCTATAAACTTGTTTCTTTTTTTTTTTTTTACTTTTTAAAGTTTTTGTTAAAAACTAAATCACAAGCACACATATTCTCCTCAGCCTACACAGGGTTAGGGTCATCAGTCTCAGTGTCCCCACCTCCACATACTGTCCCACTGGAAGTCCCTCAAGGGCAGTAACACGCATGGAGCTATCACCTCCTATGATGACAATACCTTCTTCTGGAACACCTCCTGAAGGACCTGCCTGGGAGTCTTCTTGAGCAGGTGTCACTCTTTTCAGAAACATGTCCATGGTACTTTGCTTGGTCTCTTGTTTAACATCATAGATTTGTTTGTAAGCAGATAATGCACCATGAATATTCCTCTTTATTAATGAAAACCTTTTGGTGTTGGGTCCATGTTTTCAAATGTTTTTTTTTTTTTTTATTAAAGTTTTTTTGGGTGACAATTGTTAGTAAAGTTACGTAGGTTTCAGTTGTACAATTCTGTAATATATCATTTATACATCACCTTGTGTGCTCACCACCCAGGGTCAGTTCTCTTTCCATCACCATACATTTGACCCCCTTTACCCTCATCTACCACTTCTCCACACCCCTTACCCTCTGGTAACCACTAAACCATTGTCTGTGAGCTTGTTGAGATCTGCAAACACTTCTGTTAAACCCTTCCTTGTGAATTTTCTTGGGGGTTCTCCTGAAGTTTCCTTTTCTCTTGCCTCTTCTTCAGCTCTGCTTTTCTGTTACAGTTCCAACAACTCATTAGTCAGTTGCTCAGAAAAAAACTGTAGGAGGCTCTCAGTGTCATCCCCATCTACACCCAGGTTCAAGTTGTTTTCCATCTCAACCACAGCCTCGGTGATTCTTGCACTACTGCATTAGGATGGCTAAAATGGCACTATGCAATAGGAATTTTTCAGATCCATTATAATTTTATGGACCCATAAAATTATGTGGTATATACAGTCCATTGTTGACTGAAACACCTTTACACAAGGAATGGCTCTCTCTATATATATATGTGTGTGTGTGTGTATATATATATATATATATATATATATATATATATAAATACATATATATATGTTTTGTTTTATAAATATTGTAGAGTGAATTAAATTTTTATTGATTATCTGAAAATTAGAAGTCTTTGACCTTTGACCTTTCTTTGCTGTAATATTACTTTAGTCAGATCCCTCTTTCAAGTCAAAGTTCTAGGCAGAGATTTTTAAAGTCCACAACTTCAACAAATCTATCTATAGAAAAGAAATATGTTACTCTATTCACAAAACTATAAGGAGCTGTAATTTCAGGCTGCTTTGCTACACTGTGTATGTTTTGTAAACTTGAACAAGTTGCTTCTCTATTATCAGCCAAAGTTTTGGGTTCTGTATGATATTGATTATAAGCAGAAGGGGTGATGTGATACATGTGTGAGTGTTTCATATTATACATGTAAGTTAATATGTAAAACTAGTTTATTAAAACATTTAACACTTTTATGCTTTTAATTGGACCTATCACTCCATTTCCGGAATTAAGGAATTCTTATAAAACTACTGATGTTATGATTTCAAAGAGGCAGCCTTTATCCTCACTCCAGTAGTTAAGGCTATACTTCTAGCTTTCATGATGGATGCAAGCAATGAGGCTTCTTTGGGGACTGCAAAGGGTTGGTGACTCTGGGAAAAAACTCTTGGTGTTATACTTTAGAAAAGGCTTTTATCTCTGTTTGTGAAGGTACACATAAGATTCTCCAAACTGAAGCAAAACAGAACAAAACAAAATCATTCTCTGGAATACTGGGGATGTATAGTAAGTACTTTGGAGTGTATAAATGTATGATTATTCCATTTTTATACAATGAACTATTTGCTAGTTACCCTAGGGTATGTATCATGCAACTTGTTGGAAATTAGGGGGATGATTAAATTGAAATAAATAGTTTAAGCAATTGTTTACCCACAAAAATCTTCTTGCAGGGCAACAATTTTTAAAAACCTAATTATTTTTAGTGTTAGAAGCTATGAAATTGGTATAGTTTATTTTCTGTGTATAACAGTCATTTTAGTTAAGGGCATGGATATTTAGCAGTGTGTTACTTAACTGATAAGCTTTTCCCACTTATCAGTGGAATAAGATATATTTGGCAATAAGATGTATCTTTTTTTTAATGAGCCCTTTCACAATTTATAAATCTTTTCCCAGAGTTTGTATATTCTAAGAATGACTCCCCTTGTGAAAGTTTATTTTTATCTTTAAAAAATTATTCTGAGGGTCTTGTCATCAGTTTATATGGAGACAATTAGTGTTAGTAGCTAAAATAATGCTAATTGAGCCTAATGTCTCTTTGAAAATGACATTTCTTTATTTGTAATATAGAAAATTTCAGCTTGACAAATATCAAGGGACTTTTTGCTTTGTATTATAAGGCTTAAACCAGGTGAAGCAGAGTTTGCTAGATCATTCAATGGACCAACCAATATACCAATACAACTCTTAGTTAAAAGAACATTATTCCATGATAACAATGAGTATTGTAAAGATGTTTTAGGATTTATGTAATGATAATAAATAGAACCTGTGGAGTACTCACTGTGTTCCAGGCTTTATTCTCAGTGCTTTACACATAATCTGTCATTTGAAATCTTTAACAACCTTCTAAGATAGTTGTTATCTCTAGTTTTACCGATGTGAAGACTGAGGCAAAAGGGGTTAGGTCATTTGCCTATGGTTGTACAGAAAATAAGTGGTAAAGCTGGATTTGAACCTAGGTGCTGTGGCTTCAGTATCTATACTCTCAGTCACCATACAGTAACAATAACTCCCCTTTTTTTTCTCACACCTTTGAAGAGTCTACCAGTCAAAGGTAAATACTCTTTATTTACCAGTCTCTAAGCTTCAATCACTTATTTTAAAAAAGCAAGATTAATTTGGAGAAGGAAAAGCAGGACTGTCTTATTATTGAGGATAATTCATTCTCTTGATTATGGAGAATAGGCAAAAAGAATCTCTGGGAATCACACAACAAAGAAGATGCATCAAAGTGGATTCTTCTATACAGTTTTGAAAATTCTCTGAGGTACAGGTGGATTGGCTTAAAAGAAACTGAAAAAGGGAATCCTCATAGAGGTTCATTATTATGAGAAATAGAAGCTTGAATGCATAAATATTTCATAAGTTTTTAATTTAAAGATTATAATAAATTTGATAATGATATAAAATGCCTAATAGTCATTTTATTGTCAGATCCTTTTCTCTTTTTAACTTCAGCATTAATTTATTCTCATAATTACCCTCTTATGGCCCAAAACACAATAAATGTTGAAAATATATTCACAGTAAATTATCTGTGCAAGTGCTTCTTCCAGTTTTTATAATGAAGCAATTATTTTGCATGTGTTAATTGCTGTTGCATTTTTGATCTGTGCTCTAACATGGTCTTTTTGAGGAAATTATTGTGTTTTATAATCTAAATTTCTTAGATTTAGGACTTTCAAAGTGTAAGTTCTGTTCACATTTAATTTTGCTACATCAATAAAATATGAACGAATTGGCTAATAAAACATAACTATTTTATGTCATGGAATACAGATGATTGTTTATGAATTTGCTGAATTGCCCTAGTAGTTCACTGTAAGACGGTATTCTCCTTTTTGGCTTTGGTTCAGTTTAGAAAGAAATAAGATTGGTAGACACATAGTATGTGGGGGAAGGGAGGCTCTTCTTCTGGATTGTACAGGTAAAGTAGATGACATCCTGTTGGAAATGCAGAGCCTCTTACCCAGGCAAGAAACATGTCTGTCCCCACACAGGGATTTTTATTCTGTGCCAGCAGTTTATCTCAATTATTCTCTTTCCTTTGGTATTTAGCAATTTGAAAATACAGATGAAATCTTGGTTTTTGGCTACAAACAAAATGAGTTTTATTCCTCCCATAGAGTATACTTTAGTTTCTGGAAATCTCTTTTAACAATGTCCATTTTGGGTCAGGGGAGCTATCAATTAAAAGACAGATTTCATATGCCAAAATCTAGCCTCACTCATGAGGAAGAAAAAACTTAAATACTGGTCACTACCGAAGGAGATTAGCTGCATTCAAAAAAAAAAAAAATCTATGAATAGCAGCATAGAAATCGTGACCGTTATTTGGCTCAACACATTTAGGTACCATAGATTGTCATGCTGTGTGGGGAGGTGATGCCTGGTAATTGTAAGAATGATCACATCAGCAGCACTGTACGATAGAGCTGTCTGTGATGGTGGGAGTATTCGACTTATGCCTGTCCAATACAGCAGTTAGAAGCCATGGGGTTTTATTTTTTTTTAAATGATTTTATTGGGGAATTGGGAGAGGGGAACAGCATTGGCGAATTGGGGAAGGGGAGCAGACAAGTTGCTGTCCTTTTGTTCTTCCATCTAGTTGTGGAGGATGTTACTTCACTGGCCCATGTTGGTGTCGTCATTGCTCTCTTCTCCAGCGGTCGCTTGGATGGTCGCTCACCACCGCTATTGGCAGCTCACTCTGGCTGTCAGCCGCTCATGCTGGCTGCTGGCCACTCACTGTAGCCTATGGCAGCCCACTGCAGCAGGGGCTGCAGCCTACACCGTCGCCGGGGCTCGCACAGCCCAGCTCCAAATGGAGCCGTTGTTAGCTGTAGAGGGCAGTGTCGCTGGCCCTCAAATGTGGAATCCGAACTAGGGCTGCTGGCATCCCAAACCAGCTCTTAACCAATGTGCCACTCGGCCAGCCCAGAAGCCATGGGTTTTTGAACATTTGAAATGTGGCTAGTATGATTGAGGAACTGAATTTTTTATTTTAATTAGTTTGAATTAATTATATTTAAATTTCAATAGTTACATGTAACTAGTGGCTACTGTATTGACTGTACATATCTGGAATTTAATGCAGTGAGGAGTGCCTAGCTTCTGGCCCTAAATATGGTGCGGAATAGTTAAACAACCTTGAAAAGTCAATTCACCTTTCTAAGACTCAGTATGCTCATCTTTAATATGGGATACTAATAGTACCTACCTCTGAAAGCTCTGAGATTATTAAATAAATCAATGACTATAAAGCTTTTTGAACTGTGTCTGACATATAATATATGCTCAATAAACACGAGCTATTCTTGTGAATTATGTCTTGTTCATTGCTATTCTTGTTAATTATTTTGAAGCCTCTTGTAGATTTTAATGACCTAGAAACTTAGAAAAGGATGGAAATGAAATAAGTCTATGTAATAAACAGAAATTGCCATGAAATGGGGTAGAATTTTAGGTGATCCTAGAGGAATATGTGAGATTTTGATAAATAGAAAGTAAATATTATAGGCTGACCATATATTCTAATTTGCTTTGATCAGTCTCGATTTATATCTTGTATCCATGCTCAGTTATTAGTATTTCTCTCTTTTGGACTCAAAATTGTCTCACGGCATTCCAGGTGGAGGGAAGAAGACAAAATAATGTATAGATGCAGATATGACTATGGCATGGTAGGGAAGGTGAATGAACACTGGGAAAATGAAGGCAACAGAGTTACATTGGGGCCAGAGATATATTATGGAGGTAGGATGAAAGCTTGAATAAAAAATTAGATTCTATTGTAATGTTATTTATAGTATCATTGCATTGCTCTGGAGTCAACACTGATTCACTTTCAGAAAAAATAAGTTATGATTTTTTTTCCTAACTAATACGCTAAGATTCTTAGAAATATACATGCCACGTCTTGTTACTTTGATTATTCCTGAAAAGTTCTGATTTAATTGGACAAAATCATTTGGTGTATCAAAAAAGCCTCATACCATTTAGTATTTTGATTGGCCTTCCATTGTTTATTGTTATTTTCACTATATATGTGGTTTGCAATATAATTCTTTATTTAGATCACCCATTAACCAAATCAGTAATATGATTGGTTAATAGGAAAATTAGTCAATTAAGTGGAAAATGGCTTATTATATCTGTTTTCATGATTGATAGAGAAAACTTTAAATGTGTTCATTTAGTTGCAATAAAATACTATGTCAACATTTATCATTGCAGTGTCCTTGAAGTTATGTCTATTGGTTTCCATTCTGTTCACGCCAGCATACGTGATAAACCTAGAGAATTTAATTGTTGGCAATATTACTGATTGTAATTTTAGGATAACAAAGAGTGCATTGGACTGTGAAACACAGAAAATTGTAAAAATGTTAGGAAAAGAGTGAAAAATAGAGATCATGGGGAAAAAATAAATTAAAAATTTAAATAAATGTATCTTATAATTTACAAGAACGTGACTCAGGTGTAATTGGTTTATTATTCACGAGATCTCTTTATTTCTGGAGGCAGTTTGAACTGAGGTGCTGACCGTTGGCTATCCCAGAGATGTCCAAGAATAGATGATGGTGACTTGTTCTCAATTGTCACTCTTTTCCCATTGGTCTAGCTGATATAAAAGGAGATATTTGAGTTGATATCTAAAGTATTCCCAGGTCAAAGAGAAGTCCCATCAGGGATTATAGTAATTTTTGGTATTTCTGAGGAATGCTAACAATTACTGTTATAGTGTACCAGACATTGTAATCTCCACCTGGGGAACCAATCATGACTCATTTGTGCAGGACGAACCAATCATTATCAATATCAGCTCATTGGAATGATGAGCTCTTTGGGTTATTTTCAAAGTATAGACCTGACTAAACTACTGCATAAACACCTCACATTTTGAAGTGTGTTTTAATTTTGTTTGTTTTTCCTTAAAGAGATCAAGAATTGGGCAAATTAAGAGGAATCGGGGCAAAGAACAGATGTCATTGACATTTACAGAATTGAACAATTTTATAAAAGGCCATTGGCATCATTTATAGCAGCCTCTCATCTCTAGCTTGTTTTATTAATGAAATTTATTAGTGAAATTATTTTATAGGTGCTTAATATGAACAATAACTAGTTTACTTGTGTTTCCAAGTAGGATATATTTTAAAATGTCGTTTAATGTCTAAACCTCTGAATGGAATTCAATGACTTTACGTTATGTCTATTTGTAAATAGTACAGAGCATTGTGTAATTATGAAATCTGCTGAAGTTTTCAAAAACTAATATGTAAAGCAAAAGTGAACCTCGTCTTAATAGAATTTTAACAAAATCCTGTTAGCGATTTGTAAATATCTTGAAATTAATTAGCCATTCCATCCACAATGATTGTTTCATCACCACTTAGTTATTGCTTTGGGGTTCTTGATGAAAATGGCAAACCACAGTTCTAATGACATAGTTTCATCTCAAGAATAGTGCCCTCCCATGCTTAAAAAAATAAATAAATAATTGGCTCCTGAAACTCCCCCTCACAGGTAAATTATTCCAACTAGGACAGAGAGAGCAAATGTTGATTTTAAGGATCTGCCTCATGATGATGTTGCAAATGATAGCAGCAAAAAAAAAAAAAATACACACACACACACACACACACACACACACACGGTATTGTCTGTGCCAGGCACTGTGCTAAATATTTGATATGTAATTTATATAGTAAAGCCTCACCACAGTCGTATGAAGTGAGATAATCATAATCTCTCTTTTTCTCGGGACTAGAGGTTTAAGTGCCTACTTACTGGCAAAGCAGTGTTCTCAGCAGGCAACCTGGAGTTCTTGGGCACCATATCACCACTGTTGACGGCAGCTATTACCTAAGCTAGTTAGTTGACAGAGGATGTGCAAATGATTGCCTTTTGTGTGAAATTGGGTCCTTTATTGCTCATTTCCATATCTGAGCTGTGTGTAGGAGAAGAGAAGTGGGGCAGGTTTTTACCAAACTATTATAACAGGCATAATTGAAAAAATTGTTTTCTATAGTCATATTCTCCAGAATGGAGAGGCAATTGCCTAGCATAAAATTGGAAAGAGATAATGTATGTAGCTGATGAAACTGGCTAAAATTGCATGGCTTGCCTTAGATATTAATTTAGCTGCATTTGTTATTGCTTGCATGGACAATATTCATATTCACTCTCATTTGAGGCTATTATAGACACCCCAGTGATTGCCACAATTCTTGCCATGTCCACTCTCTCATGTTGTGTTGATACTAGAGGCGAAGTCTGCAGAAGCAAGGTTATGTGGAAATTATACTGTCTGGGAGAGGGATCCAATAGCCTGCAGCCGCGTTACCCAGTGAGCAATGGATTACATGTGTACGTGCGGGCTGAATAATGTATGATTTAAGACAGGAATGTGGTTTGTATTCATTTTTGGATAGGGAAAGAGTTGGCATGTCAGTCCCATGAGAGGCTTTATCCAGGGATTTACCCTTGAATGGATAAAAGAGTACAAATTCTATTGCACTGAAGATGAATAAAAACAAATTGGGGAGCCCATCAGCAAAACAGACTGCTGCGTGATGGCGTCCAAGGCTACTCCAAAACCACCAGACCAACTGCTTCAGGATCCTGCCAGCAACCAGATGCACGGAATAGAACTGACTGCAGTTTGGCATCAAGGCTATGTGATTCCCAGCCAAGGGGAATTGCGTGCAAAAAAAAAAATATATTTAAAATTCTCTTTGTAAAAGAGTTATGTTTTCAATCAGTGGGAGAAGTATGCTTCAGACCTAGTCTGTTGCAAATGAAATGTGGCATATTGACATTTTAGTTACAGAGGGCGGAGGCACGGGGAGGGGATGCCATATGGACTTAGGGGTAAGTAGTTGAATTTTGGTTAGGTAGTGGGTTTTTTTTTTGATGAAGTTGTTTGCAGACCATTGGGTTAGTATCATTATTCAATGAGAAGTGCTGTATCGGCCCATCAAAGAGAGTAGCTGGATCTGTTTAAAGCTGTGAGTCTCAACCAGGGGCAAAATCTCTTCCCCCTTCCCCCAGGGACATTTCGCAATATCTGGAGACATCTGAGTTGCCACAACTTGGGGGCAGTAGAACAACTAGCATCTAGTGATAGAAGATGGGATGCTGTTAAGTGTCCTACAATGCACAGAACAACCTCCATACCAAAAAATTATCCTGTCCAAAATGTCATTAAAGCTAAGGTTGAGAACCCCGGGTTAAAATGCTCTGGCTAGTGTATAAATATTACAGCCCTGCCTTCAGACAAAGGTTCATCTGATGTAGTTGGACATTATAAAAAAGATGATTCTAATGATTAATTTGATCCTTTTGATGTGTAAATAACATTTCTTAGCTCTGCCAAATGCTTTCTGGGAAAACAAATGGGAAAACAGACAAAAACGCCACTTACATCCCTCTCCAATTTACCTCCAAAATACTTAGAGGGTTAAGAACGAATGAACTACTCTGCAAACCTAGACACACAAACTACACATTTTCCAAGAATGTAGGAGGACCTGGCTGATTCATTGTTCAACCTTGAAAAATGAGGCCGATTAACAAAGCACACTCAATGAGTCAGCTGTTTAGGATGATCTATAAGCCAGGTCATTTTCCTATTATTAAATAACAAACCATGAATCTTGACAAATGAAACCACGAGCTTGACATTATTTGAAAAACTCATAACACGCTTGCTTCTGATGGTCCCTTCCCCTTTGAAAGTAAATTTTAAGATTGACTTTATTTAAATTCTGAAGGAGAGAAGGGGCTTGTTAACCTTCACTTTGACTGTATGCTGTTTATCATTATCATTCTCTTCTTACCACTAATTCTTGAATGTACCAGAGCGCCATCCTCCAGGGTGCATGGCACAGGCAACTGACTGTATTCATGGGCGTTGGTGTCATTAAGAGGGGAAGTCTGTAGTGTTGTAGGGCACTGCCTGGCTTCTGGAACCCGGTTCCCTCCTTTCAAACTGTGCCTCCAGCCTTGTGACCTTGACAGGGTCATTTGCCTTTTCTGTCTCTCAGTGCTCGTTTGTAAACTGAGAATCATATAATTTGCCTCATTAGACTGTTACGAAGATAACATATAAAATGCTTAAATAAGTGCACAAGAAATGGTACCTCTAATTATTAGAATCATGATTTTAAGAATAACATCGTCCAAAATGGATGCCAAGCCATTTTACTTAATTTCCTAAAGAGGCTACTGGTACTGATCCGCTGACAGCAGCCCCAACATGTGGTTAAGAGGGCTTTAGCCTCTATCCCATAATTCCTATCTGACCCTCCCAGTGATGCCACCATGAATAAACATCTAAAAAAAAAAAAAAATCTGCATACTTGCCAAGCACATGCAGCTTCCTGAGAAGTTCTCTACTTCTCTCCTTCAATCAGGGTGCCATCCCAAGCCTCTCTTCTGAAAACCTGCTGTTTCTACTGGTTCTGACCAACTGACACTGCAAATTCATAGCAACCCCTTGCTCTGTTACAACACAGCGTTCCGGTGTTTAGTAACCCCAGACTGTAAGTCCTCACCACTTCTAAATAGGATTTATAAAGTGTGACTTTGAGCAATAGAGCAAAGTCAATTTTCTCTGAAGGAAAATATATATATATATATATATATATTTTTTTTTTTTTTTACTAACATTTTAAAATTTGTTTCTCAGTGCTTCAAAATGATTTAAAAGCTAATCAATAATAAAATTCTAAATTTGTCTGAAGACAAAGAATTGAGAAAGGAGCTGGCCATTTTTAACTACTTTTAATCAGGAAAATGGCTGCTGTGACCCATTAATCCCTAAAGATTATTGATGCTCTTTTTTCTGTTTTCTTTTTTTTTTTTTTTTTTTTAATATGCTGTAGTTTGGACATTTGTCTTTGGCAGCCAGAGCATACAACATCTCTTTTGCTTTTTACCAATTAATTTATTTAAAGCAGTACATTTGTCAGACATTCCGGGAATCATCTGCCAACATTTGTTGATTAAAGAACGTGCATTATGAAAACGGGTGTAGAGGAAGGATTTGTAATTCTTAAAACCAAAGAATGATTTACAGTGCGGACTTCTACCTGAATCATTCACTGTATCACAAACCGATAAATGAAATATTGGGGATTAGCAGGTGTGTTGGCACTGGCTCTTAAAATCTGAGGATTAATTGGTTCAATAACACTGAGAAAGCCTACCTCTTTCAGCAGAATTTCTGGAACTCACAAACAAACATATGACATAGTAAGCCACCTTTGATTATGCCTTTTTTTCAAAAGGCTTTTGCAATACATCATTTCTCCACAACGGTCTGGTGCTTCCACTGCTATTTATAAATGACATACCTGGTTTCCATGCCCACACGCTTCCTCTACTCATCTCAGCTTTGTTTTGTTTTGTTTTGTTTTAGTTTTTTCCCAGTGAATACATTGGACCCTTTGGAGGGCACATTTATTGGTTTAGGCACCATGCAATTTACTAAATGGTGTTCCAGTTATGGAAATACTCGCAAAGTCCCCTGGGGGAAACAAAAGAATTCAGTCAACACATATTGATCATCCTGTAGCTAGTCCTTTCGTATTTGATCAGTCAAGGGCTCAGTCTGACTGAATTGGTCCACGTGATCTGTGATGTAAAAGCGGGAGACATTTTTCTGGCTTTCTGGTGGTTTAAAAAGCTAGGCATTCAGAACAACTGCTTTAAACAAAGCCTTATTTTTAAAAGAAGCCTGAGTGCAAATGGAATGCAAAGAATTTTGAGGGAGGAGAGGTGAAATTGTTAAAATAAATAAATAAATACAAGTAACAGTTTTAACGACAACCCTGGGAAATTTAAGAGAATAAAGCATATTGGGCGTAAAAGATAAATCCCATCTGTCCCCCTGTGAGACATAGAAACCAGAATGCTCCTTCAGCCAGGATGTATTGAACACCTACTAAGTGTAGGGCTTATCAATCAGTAGACCTTCAGTGATGTGGGGTGTCCCAGGAGCAAAACAGATTTCTTAGATCAAGAAGGAATTGTTTTTTTTCATGCCAGCCAAGAAACTTGATGCAGATATTAAATTCCAAAGAGCAATTGATATATGCCATTTTATTGAAATATTGAGAACAGAAAGTATGCTTCTGTGTAATTCATTTTAAAATTCTACATTAAAAATGTTGGTCATAAATGAAGTAATACTAAAAAACAGGTTGAGAAAATGTTTATTTCAAAGAAGTGAGTTGGAGGCTCTAGATTTTGCTGCAGTCCTCTCTGCTCAGTCACCTCCGCATTCCTTAAACACACTGCCTAATATGTCCTTGACCAGTTTGTGTTTGCATTCAGCTATTCTGTCTCCTTTTCCCCCACCTTCCACCACCCACAGCTAATAAGAGGAAAGCCTGAAGGAAATGAGGCCAGACAGGAAGCTTGAAGTCTTTTACCTATGACAGGGTGCAGACTGGGGCCTAGGGAAACAGTGAGAATTCAGAGGAAAAGATGATTCTAGAAACCCCTCGGAGATTATTTTGGTGGCCTACTGTATTAACACTGAGGTTTCTATTTTTTTTTTTTTTTTTTGAGGGCAGTGTTACTGGCCCTCATATGGGGGACCCGAACCGGGGCCGCTGGCTTCCCAAGCCAGCGCTTAACCACCGCGCCACTCGGCTGGCCCGACACTGAGGTTTCTAGAGTGGAGGCTAGAAGACATGGCAGCCACACAGGAAGAAATGGCGTAATTGTGATGGGTGGCTAATGTGACGATTGGGAGATGAGAGAGCAGAGATAGCTAGTTGCATTTTGACAAACCCACATCTAAGAGGCATTGCCTTAGAGTCAGTTGGAGATATGGACTGGGGAAAATCTGAAACCCTGAAAAGGCGTGTAAAACAGACAATTATAGTAAGAAACAAGGCTGGAAACAATTATAGTATGAAACAAGGCTGGAAGGTTGAAATGGGGCCTCTTGTCTCTATGGGCTAAATGCTGTGTTTATTCAACGTTTATTGTACACGATGTAGCCTAAGTATTTGTTAAGCACCGATGTACTGTTTGATAAGTACACACCTCTGACTCTGATAGAACAGCTGTTGAGTCTTCAGGTTAAAATTCCACCAAACATTTCCCCACTGGAAACCTGATGAGTGTATTCATTGTGTCTTTAGGAAACATTTTGGGCTATAGTTGAGACTATCTGGTATATTTACATAGACTAACATCACTGGCAACACAGTTATGAACCATAAATATGATCATTTATATCATTATTGGATTTGTGTTATTCCTAACATTTATTGCATGCTTCCTAATTTCCAGGAACCATTTTGTTTGCATTCGCTCATGGAGTTTCGGTGAAAACTCTATGACATAGGAGAGTACTATTTTTTTACCCTCCTGATAATAATGAGAACGCTGAGTCTGGGAAAGGTTAAGGCACCGTCCGAAGGTCACACAGGCAACCAGAGACGCAGCAGGGACTCAAACCCATAAAGTCAGTGTCAGTTTAGAACTTTTGAAGATATGCTCGCATGAAAAAGAAATCAAGTATAATGAGTAATAAAACTACTAATGTTGACATGGATAATTATAAAGAACCTCACACTGTATATTCCAAGTTGCTGGGGGTCATTTTATGATTTCCATTCTGTCATAAAACAGTGTGACAGTTTAGAGCAGTGGTTCTTTAGTGGAGGAGACTTTCTCTGCAGGGGAAATTTGGCAGTATACGAAAACACTTATGGTTGTCACAACTGGGCAATGGGTGTTACTAGAATCTGGTGGGTAAAGGCTGCTACCACCCTACAATGAATAGAACAGCTCCCACATCAAGACTTATCCAGTCCAAGTGGTCATTAGTGCCTAGGTTAAGACCCTGTACTGGGATAATTTAAAGGGATTCTTGAGTGCAGGGAGAGAATGATGGCTCAGTGTTGCTAACAATGGGCATTTACCATGAAGAAGCAGATTTGGGAATGGGGAAAAGAGATAAGATAGATCCATTCGTTTGTTCATTTATTCATAGACTCACCATTTACAGAGGGATTTCTATATTTCAGGAATTGTGCTGGAGGCTAATGCTGAGGGAAACAATGCGAGGAAGTTGCTTTGGAGAAAAGGAGGAAGTGAGGAGTAGAGGCAAACCAGAGATGCATGGCTATTAAAATTGAGCTGGGGTAAAGCGCTGGTGCCAGGAGTGAACTGTGTTCTTTTGTCAGAGATGGAGATACCACATTACTTTACAGCTCTAAGGAAAATCACAGTGGACAAACTCAGAAGCCTTAGGCTACTGTCAGGAGAACCTGGGGACTTCTTTTTGTCCCATTTATGGCTAACATGGTGATCCAAATGCTGCGGCAGGGCCAGTGCGGGGGAGCAGATGATGCTTTCAGAAATACAGAGTGGCAAATACAAGTATATGTGTGCATGTGTGCATTGGAGAGCCCGAGCTGCTTGCGTTGCTTTCGAGGTGCTCTGCTGGCCTGTGAATAGGTGCTGGCTCTGTTTTTCCAGTAACAGCCTTTTCTGTTTTCAGCAGTCCTATGCACCAGCTCCCCACCCCATGGCTCCTCCCAGCCCCAGCACAAACAGCAGCAGCAACCACAGCAGCAACCACAGCAGCGGGGAGCAGCTGAGTAAAACCAACCTGTACATCCGAGGCCTTCCACCAGGCACCACTGACCAGGACCTCATCAAGCTGTGCCAACCGTAAGTGCACCCCTCTCTCTGCACCATCCCTAGCCCACACGCTCACCCATGTGGGCTCAGTCCACACAGCATTTGGTTGGCGCTGTACCCAATGCAGCCATTCATTGATGTCTCAGTGAAGAAAACTCTGTTGTTTGAACGGGATGGAGATTGGGGATCTAAGACCAGCTTCCTTTAGGGAATGAAATTTGCTTGGAGAAAACTGATATAGAGGTGGAGGTTCTGGAGCAGATATACCTGGGGGTGCTGATTGATATGCATGTATTGACCAGAAAGATGATGAGCAAACTTTGAGTTGGGCCTGGGAAGCTTGTGGCTGGTGGAATCAATGATGACTCTTCTGGGGGGGTGGGGCTGGGGGAAGGCTGTTTTTATGTTTGTTTGTTTTTGAGATGTCATAATAGGGGGAATCTCAAAAACTCAGAAGTGGTAGATTTCAAGATGGTTACCTCCTGTGTTGAAAAGATTTTCTGGCTAGTTCTTGGTAAATATTAGCTATATGGGCACCAGATAAATAGAGAATTATAAAGCAAATGCTCTAGTTTCCTTGAAAGTGTCTATCTCCAAGTCCAGTGAAGCTATTTTCCACCATGGCCAGGAACTGTACTCATCAAATAGTTTTATATTTTCTAGGAAATGTGGCAATGATTAAATTCCCTTCCAAAATGTTTCCATTATCCTATTATCTACCAACACTTATGTTACTGTCTTATTTTTGTGAAAATGCATTTAACCTATTTAAGTTTACCCTCCAAATAAAATTAATAATGCATAATGAATTAGAACCATAGACCTGTATTTTTTATTGTTGTCTGATGATTTTCAAAGTAATATCAATCCAGCTATTTGTCATTTGATAATGCCTTAGCTGGGTATTTTTAAATTGGGGGTAACTGTTACTCAATTTTCCTTTCTCTCTTTTGCAATACTTTTACAAGGAGGTTGAGAGGATATTTATTTTGTAAATTTTCCAACCTCTAGAATATTGGAGGGGGAAAACAAAGCAAACAGTATTTATTTGCCTTTGTTCTGGTTTTTAAAATTAGGAACAAATATCAAAACACTGTAGATAATATTATATATATTAATAACAGTAGACATGGAAAATGAAAAGATAATATGAAAAAGAAATGCATATTTGTTTGCAGGTGTAACGAGTCATGCATTGATAACCAAGAAGCAGCTCTATGATCCCTTTATGGTAGCCTAGTATAATTGATATGATTGCTTCAATGGTAATAAGAAAATCTCCAAAAAATTTTTACAACATATTCATCGAAAAAAATTCCCTGAAAAAGTGGACCCGTGCAGTTCAAACTCATATTCAAGGGTCAGCTGTATAGTGCAAACTAAAACTCCAGTTGATTATACAATTATGTTCATGGTATGGGTTATCAGTTGGAGACTATGGGTATAATACTTGGATTATATGATCTTTATGCTTATTTCAAGAAGAGGAGATGGAAGTTGGGGAAAATAAATTTGGATTAATAAAAAGAGATAATTTCAACATTTTTGGGCCAAAACATTTTTCGTGGTGTAATAATTTTTCACATATTAAGCTATATTCCCTTCCTCAAAGAAATTAGAAACTTCCATTATGTGATTGTAAACATGCCTTAAAATCCATTGAAATTGTTCTTAAAAAAATAAAACAACATATTTAACATAAGGGACAGGTTTAAAATGGAAAGAAAAACCATTAATGTGTTTATATTTTTCTTCTCTACAGTACCTGTTCTCTAACCATTCTCATGACTTATAAGTTTTAATTAATACAGTGCTCTCAGAAAGCCCCAGCCAGACATTGCTCCTCCTTCCACATGATTAACTGATCCAGAGCTCCTAACAGCATTGTGCAGGTACAGGGTGAATCGCTCTTCTCTTACAAAGTGAGCATGCTGCTGCTGCTATGGCCACTTGAAGCAGAATGAAAGCAAAGGGGGCAATCCCTTGGGGAGGCGCACACAGATTTCCAGCCATCTCCATACAACCTGGAAGTCAGACTCCCTGCCCTTCATTTTCCCCTTAAATGTTCTCTTTGCTCAAGCTCTGACACCCTAACATTGCTCCCTTTAAAATGAAGCTGTAAATGTCACTTAACCATTTAACAAGAGAGGAGAAATGCCCACAGTGAAACCGTAGAACAAAATTGAGGTGTTTGTACTCAGGGTCTGCCCAAGCTAATCTCCCGGACTTTTTACCCAACCTTGTTGGACATCTTGTTAAGGTGAGTGCTGAACATTGAATAGTAAGAGCCTACTCAAGTGCCATCCGAGCTCCGAGTGCACAGTCCATTATATGTGGTTTCGGACAGTTTTGACAAATGCACCAACACAATCAAACCTTTTATCAATTTAAAAGTAACCTTGTCACAGTAATCTGTCAAACTGTTCAGATACAACTAAAGGAAAACAAGTCATCATGCACTCCCGAGTAACCGAGCAAATAAGAAAAATGTGACTGGAAATTTTTTGAGTTCCTTCTTACTGTGCCATTGAAGGTTGAAAAGCGCCCTCTAAGAAGACCTGAGGAAATGTGTTAAGAGTGTTCTTCTGCAAGTCAGACTCAAATTACCAGGCTGCTTTTGAGGTGTCATAAATCTGTGTGGTGGCAGGTGTGAGTAGAAAGTGAATTTGAGGATTTTTGAACCCTGCCTTTGTGTAACTTAAATGAGAGAGTGCCTTTAAGGCCCAAAATGGGCATCTGAGTTCCTTGAATCAGCATAGATCTGACACCACTACATATACTAATTCAGGCTAACATGGATTGTGAGCCATAATATTCGGTTTGCAATTAAAAAATACTGCTTACTAATAAATTCTTATATTTATATATGAGATTAACACCAATTATTGTATGATAATTATACACCATATACTCTGCTAAGTTTTTAATATTTACCTTATTTAATCTGCAAAACAACCCTATGAAGTGGGAACAATAATTACCCAGTGATAGTTGAGTAAACAGGCTCAAAAGATTAAGGGTCTTGTCCAAGTTTACCCAGCCACCAGGAATCAAAACCCTGCTCTGACTTCAAAGCTCTTGTTCAAAATCACTAAAACATTCATTTAATGACAACAAGGGTAGCATAAGTCATGATTTCTCAAACCCTTGGCAGAATCCTTTGAGGAGCATAAAAAAATATTGATGCCCAGATGTCACTCCTGTGATTTCTGATCTAGCTAGCATGGAATTCGGCTTAGAGAATGAAAATTTTAAAAGCTCATTTAGGTAATTCTAAAATGGAACCAAGTTTGAGAACCCCTTGACTAAATAATGCCAACATTGATCTGAAAACATAATTTAACCCTCTCTCTTAATTCCCTTACTCTTACTTTCATAGAATCTAGAAGTTTCATAGGAGCTACAATTTGATTTTAACTAACCATAAGACTTAAAAATACATTTTATTAAGACAATTTTCAGATGACTTCATTTTTCTGATTATAAAATGGGATATTTAGATTTAGTATGTAAAATCCAGCCCTGGAATAGATCTCTAAATATGCTTTCAGGAATGTGCTTAGAAGGATCTCATTTTCCTTCTTCACATAATTTTCATAAGCCAAACATTTATTCAACATTTCACTTTTTTAACACTTTGCATTTAATTGATGATTAAACAAGAAACCCTTCCGATTTTGACTCGTTATTATATATATATATATATATATATATATATATATATATATATATATAAAATTTATATTTACTTTTTTTTTTTTTACCAACTATAGTCTAGTGAACATAAGGAACATAAGTCTAGTGAATCTTAAAAAACTCATCAACATCTTTCTGCCCTTTGGGGGCATCCTGGAGATTATTGTACCTTTAATTCATTGACCATTCATTCATTATTGTTTTCATTATTTTTGGATGAAGAATATTCTTCCGAATGTTGGTGAGGTTTTGAAAATCTGTTTATTTAAATACTGGTAGCTGATAAAACTTTTCCTATTCATCCTTGAAACACAGACGATAAAAATAAAAATGAAATCATTCAAGCACTTGTTGATTTCAGTTACCATGTTGGTGGTAGCACGCAAAAGCTGTGGCTGGGAAAGCTTATGACCAACTCTCTCTGGATGTGCAAAGTAAAGTCCTAGTGATCTGCTGAGTGCCTGAAATTTTGAAGGACTTAGAGTTCAAGGGCAGGGCTCTGACAAGTACAGATGGCACCTTGGTTTTCACTTTGCCCAGTGATCTTTAACTGCCAAATAGAGCTAATGTTTTTTAGCCCTCATTTTATTTGATCTCTCTGATACTTGACCCTGTTGACCTCTCCTTTTGCTCTAAATTTTCTTCCTTCTTGGCTATGGTATTGCTCTTTCCTGGGTCTCCTACCTTTTGGATATTCTTCTTTCCAACCTTGCTTCCTCTTGAATATTTGGGTGTTTTCCAGAGTTTTGACCTCCTTTCCTCTCACTCCATAAAATATCTGTTCTCTTCTACTTAAAAAATTTCAGCCAGTCTGATGATTATTAAATCTGTATCTCTAGTCCATGCAGACATATTTGTTTTAGTCCTAAATCTATTTCTCTTATTCCCTGAAAAATTCAAAATTTGTATACCAAGAACTATCAAACTCAGTGTCCTAAAAGGACTATTCCTGCACTTCTTTTTTTTTTTTTTTTTCAGTGTTCTCTTTCTCTGTGAAGGGCACCATCCATCCAGTCATCTAAAAAAAAAAAAAAAAAAAAGTCTTTTCCCCAACCTAGAATATTTCCTAAGGTACATAGATTTCAATTGCTTCATGTTCATGATATCCAAGGCCTCTTCTGCTTCACTGTTGGCATAGTTTATTTGCTCATTTATTCAAAGGTATTTAATGAATGTCATCTATTTGTCAAGCATTTGCAGATAGCTTAAGGACTGGTAAGTCTCTGACTTACATTTGTGTTCTAATAGGGAGAGACAATACATGAATGAATAAACAATTAAAGAGATAACATATGCCATGCAAAGGAGTTTTAAGTGCCATAAAAAGGAGGTTGTAAGTAAAGACTGGGAGGTTACTATGGACTGGGTGACCGCTTTCACCCAGATGAAATTCAGTATCTAGAAAGAATCAAGCATATGATATTTAGGAGGCAGGATAAAATCCCAAAGGTGGAAATGCACTTGGTGTATTTGAGAAATGTAAAAATGGTCAAAATATCAAAAGAATAGTGAGAAGGGGGATGGTAAGAAATGAAGTAAGAAAGGTACACCATGGCCAAATCAACAGAGTTTTGTAACCCAGATTACGAAGATTGGAAGTTTTTCCTAATTTATATTTTTAAAGAAAATTTATTTTTGCTATTATGTAAAGAATGGATTTTAGGGGAGCATGAGAGAAGCCAGCAAATGGACAAGGAAGCCATTGTGGCAGTCCAGGAAGGAGATGGTGATGGCATGGAGTAGGATCATAGTGGCGGAGGAGGTTGGATGTGATGGGTTCAGGATATGGTGTAGAAATGGTTTTGATAGAAGTTAGTGATGAATTGAGGATGGTAGGACGGATCATGGAAAATGAAATTGGGGATCATTCTCAGCTTTTGGCTTTAGCATCTAAAGAGCATATAGAGTCAGTTAATAAAATCAGGGGGATTTTAGAAGGGGCAGTGTTAGGTGGAGGGAAATCAAGAGTTCTCAGTCTTCTTAATTTTAAGATCTATTTAGATATTCTCAAAGAGATGCAAGTTGATAGTTTGATATATGACTTTTTTTTCAAAACAGAGTTTATATTAAAAGATATAGAATGAATGTCATAAGCATTATAAATGACATTTGTGCTGATAGGCTAATGTAGTGCCTAATGTGTACTAAACATTATTTTAAGCATTTTACATGTAAGTGCTTCATAGTATTTGTGTTAACTCATTTATACCTCATGATAGCCCCTTCTGTATAACTAAAAAAACAAAAACACACAGAAGTTAACTGACTTTCCCAAGGTTACACAGCTGGTAATTGTCAAGTCCAGGATTTAAATTAAGGAGTTTGGTTTAATAGTTTCCTCTCTTAATCATGATACGTGTATAAGGTATGTATACAGCAAAAAAAGTGGTCAGACAAATCAACATTCTGAGATTCTGAGAAGGGGAGAAGCCAAGAAAAGTTTATAAGGTAATAACCAAGGAGATGGAGGAAAACTAGGAAAGCAGGAAAGTGTGACATTAAAAGCATCTCAAGTTAGAATAATCATGTGTGTTGAATACTATTGAGATGTTAAGAACTGTATCAACTGAAAAGTTACATCTGGATTCGTCAACATCAAGGTCATGGGCCAGCTTGACCGGGGCAGTCTTTGTAGAGGGGTGACAGCTGATTACTTGGTAGGCCTTTCTTCAAGGTCATAACCTGACCATTTTTCCAAGTGGACACGCCTGTGTCCCTCTCCTTTGTACACAAATTATACCTACGTAGTTATCTTTTCTAAAATTGTTTTGCCACCTATCGTCTGGATTTTTCATGCTCTATCTCTTGTTTTAATTCTCATTCGGTCTGTATCTCTTTAACTACCTCTTCTTTCCCCAACCTTCCTTAACTGTAAGCTTTTGAGGACAGTACATTCCTCTTGTTTATTTTTGTGCACCCAGGGCCTAGCACAACTCCAGACATTTAAGTGGTAACTGATAAATATTTAATGACTGAATAAAGCCTGGGTTCATCAGTAATATAAAATGATTTGATTGGACTTACATCATAACACTTATTCCAGGGTAGATTTGAGTGTATAGTGGGAGATATAGGAAACAGGGTTTTATTTTAGACACCACATTCAAAGTTCTACCACTGGAGTAAAAGAAGGATTTTGAACATGAAGGCCTTTTATTGTGTAGATGCCAAGGAACGTTTTGGAGGGAAGCCTCAAGATAACTTGAGTCACATGTACTTAAGGAAGCAAATAAGGATCAATACTTTGCTTACTCCCTCAGTGTTGCTACTTAGACAGGAAATAACCATTTATTCTTGCGTGAGCCACACAGTTTTGGCTGTCACACAGCCACGGACTACTAATTCCAAACCTAATGCAAAGTAATTTGTGCTCACTGAATTGGTGTGTGCTGAAATTTTTTTGGCTCTGCAATTTTTCCACAGATTTCTGTTTGCACCAAATGACTTTTGGGGCCACAATATATCTGTGTATTTGTCATATTAAAAATGACAGCTTTGCATCTGAAAATTGGCAGCACTGTGATCTGCATACATTAATTATATGCTTGTGAATAAGTTAATAGTTATAATTTGTTTTTAAAAAGAAAACTTAAAAAGACATTTCGCTTTACTTTTTATTGGTGATATTCATTATATCTGTAACACTGTACTGTCTCTTGACAATCGAGTACTTCATTTTGTACAATAACTATGCCCCTGAAATTTTTGTAAATAGATTTGTTGCTTAGGTTTCGAGTCAACATTATTGAGGAGTAAAATTAAATAAACTCATTTTAAATGTAGGATTTGATGAGTTTTGACAAATATATGCACCTATGTAGCCAAATATGACAATCAGGATAAAATATATTTCCATCATCCTAAATGCTTTTTAAAAATATGACCACAAGCACAGAAGTTTCCAATTTAAAGTCACCCTATTTAAGAAAGCAGGGAGGCAGCATTACACCATGCGAGCAGCAGAGAATTCTGAGTCAGTTGTGGGTTCTAATTAACCACTTCCTAGTTGTAGAAGCTTGGTTGAGTCATTTAGATAGACCATCTGACCCTATTAGTGACTGATACATATTAAACCCTTAATAAATGCTGTTTGTTGTTATTCACTGCTGTTATTCACTATAATGTAAAAAAATTCATATTGTCATTTGTATTTATACAGAGGGTGCCAAGAAAAATATACACATTTTCAGAAAGGAAAACTGTATTAAAATTGTAATACTCAAGATCTACTGATAACAAAAGATGAATGCAAGTTACATTTGACTTCTGCAATTACCAGAGGTGCTCAAAGTGGCTACCATCAGCGCCCAGACACTTCTGATTATGGCGAGCTACTGCTTGAGCAACATTGACCAAAGTGTCCACTTGTATACATTTTTTTGGCACCCCCGGTATATAGCAGGAGTAAATACAGGAGTGGAGCTCACCTGTAATTTTAAGTGTTCTGTCTTCAGACAAAGCATATATTTTGTTTGCTTTTTTATTACTCCTGTCTTTTTTATCTCTATGTAACCATGAATCCTTATATTATCTTGTATTTTTCATTATCATTGCTATCCATTGTGTAGTGGTATATTTATATTATAAACTCACAGTATCAAGATAAATACATACAATTTGGGCTCTATTTAAAAGATGAAAATTAAAATATAGTGCAAAACAAATTTAAAAACATAATTGTAGTTCATAAATATGGCATAATGATATATATTAACAAATAAAATGGAAGTTTTGGAATCAAATTGATGCTGAGCATTATAGCTTTGGAATATAGTAAAGCTGCTTAAAACATATTTGGTAATCTTAATCAATGTGTGTATATTACTGGTATTTTGATATCACTTAGATTTTATTGCTGAATCAACAGGTTAAGCTTGGTTTCACCTCAAATCAGTGATTATGAACTAAATTTTCTTACAAAGTATATGTTTAAAACGTGTTTCCTCAGTGCTTCTATCAAACAGTTTTTTAACTATATATTTTTGCATACTAGAGAGCTCTATTTATTTCAATAATTACACTGAATTTAGAATCAGGGAGACAGATTCTTAAATAATCTCAGCTATTGAAATATTTCTTCATCAATGTGTAAATTCAGATGTGTGTCAAACTTGGTTTTGGTTAACTTCTTTCCTGGAAAATGCAGAGATCCTATTATTTCAGTTTTCTGCATGGTGTTCTCTTTACATCATTATGGGGACAACTCTGAGGTCAACTGTCAAATCAATCACTTATTTAGCTATGTATCCTTTTATAATTACGCTACCCTGTTTTTCAGTTTCTCTTTCTATAAAATGGATATCATAATGGTACCTCCCATTTGGGTTGTTAAGATAACTAAATGAGTTAATACAGGAAAACACTAAAATAGGGCCTGGCATGAAGTGAGCACCCAGGGAATATTATGTTTATAAGACTGTTCCCAATATAAATGGAAATTAGTTTGCTCCCAATCTGGAATGTGATGTATGAAGCTAGTGGTCATTTTGTTCAAATGATTTTTAGCTTGGTACTACAATTGTTCATCAAAAAATACTGTCCGAAACACTTTTCAGCTCTAGTGTTCTATGATTCTTTACCCTTACATATCTACATAAACACAATTGCCTTCATTATTCAAGCCACAGACCTTGGCTATTGGTAATTGCTGCCATGCACTTAAGAGTTTCCAAAGGCAACTAAACCTAACATGGATGTGTTACCTGAAAAATTGAACCTTGCTGATTCTTACACAGGAATCTTGGGGAAGTAACCAACTTTAAGAGAAAGAGCTGACCTGTTTCATTGATTCATGCTTCAATATCACAGGGCAAGCCAGAGACACAATCTATAGATGATCTGCATATGTCTCAACATAGAATGGTGACACCATCACAGTCAACTTAGTGACCACTGCAGTTACCTGCCTGCTTTATTGGATAAAGTATCCTTAGGATACTTTCATGACAAAGCTGTCAGCAGTGCAAGTAAGAACTAGCAATGAGGTTCTCAGAGAACTGTTTAAAGCTCCCCCGATTGCAAAATTTGAAAGAGGAGTTATCTTGCCCTAATAATGAATGACACCTCCAAGAGTGCGAAAGGAAGCATATTTCCAGGAAATGCTTTCATGTCAGGATTATTTTCTCTGAGCAGAAAGTGATTGGCTGTGGGCCTTCTCAGAAACAGTGAGTTCTTGGCTCTCTGACTCTGTGTGTGATGATGTTTTCTCCAACTATTAAGCAAAAGAATAGTGGTTATTAGGTTACAGCTTTATGCTAATTCTATGGAACATAAATGCATTCATATTCATTTCATGTTTGAATTCCAGTGAAAATAACAACTATAGGAAGGGCTGACATTTTAGTGAGAGCTCTGTCCTGATGTTGTTACAATCACTCTACAGGTAGAGAGACCAATGTTTTCTGGCTTGCCCAGGACTTTCCCAGTATCGGCATGAAAGTCCCACATCCTGGGGACCCCTTAGTTCCAGGCAAACGAGAACTCTGCTTACAAGAACTGTACAGTTAGTCCCCATTCAACAGAGCCAGTGGGTTCTTAAAAACTGCTACTTTTAGAGAAACAACATATACAATAAAACCAATGTTACCATGGGCTAATTGATGTAAACAAGAGTTAAGTCCCTGCAGCATATTTCTGGTCACAGAAATATCACCAGAAGTGTAAAAGAATCCCAAAGCACTTTGAACATTGAACATTGAAATACTTGTGAGCTATACATCCATTTAAGTAAGATTAATAAAAACAAGTAAGCTAATGATTGTCCATTCATTTGGTTCAGAGCCTCTCCCAGCAGCTCAGGGTGCCTGGTGCAAACCAGCCCAGGACCGGACACCCTTTAATCACAGGGCAAACTCACACACTCACTCAGACTAGGACAATTTAGACACGTCAGTTCACCTATCGTGCATATCTTTGGGATGTGAAATGAGTCTCCGGAGAAAACCCACACAGACGCGAGGAGAAAGTGCGAACTCCACACAGACAGTGGCCCCTGCCTCGAATTGGTTTTTTTATTCCATTGATGTTATAACAACATAACATTGGACAAAACTATGTTATTTGAGGACCTGCTGTATTATTTTATTTAATTACCAACCTCTTTCATTCCCAATGAGCTACTTTTATTCTCTTTTGCACTTAAGGGAACTGGGGCACAGAAAACTTAAATAATTTTCTAAAGGTTATGAACTACTGACATATTCTAAAAATTGCTGAATGAGAATTCAAAACCAGGCAGTAGGACCTACTTTCTCAATCTTTACCAGGATTTAACTATTAGAATAAACACAGAAGTGGTGGAAATACAACTTCTTCACCAACACTTGACCTAGGACTTGGGTATTTCAATCCATAAGGATGTAGAGATAGGGGAAAAATTATTTCTGTATCATTTCTTGGTGACACCAAACCATATTGCAAATTCTAGTCTCAGAAATGCCTGTCAGTGGGCATGAGGGAATGAGTTTCTGAGCCACTGAAAGAAAATTAATTACCTGCACATTTCTGCCAAAACAACATACCTATAATGTACAGTTTCTTTAGCACTTTGCATAGTAACTACTTAAAAAAATACTGCAGTGTGTCTAGGGGAAAAACACTTCAGCAAAATGTGTTCTGTTTGGGTTAATCTCCTTTCTCCTTTTTTAACAAAAACGCTTGAAAAATTTTCAGACAACTTATGATGATATACCCAAAAACATGAAGTTGTGTTTCAAATGGAAGTTACTATTTCCTGGTTATCAGTGTGATATAAATATCCTTTGATAGAGTTGTATTCCTTCTATCATACTCTGCCTGCCTAACCTGCCAAATGTTCGGGTAGAGTAGTATAAAAGTTTCAAAATATTCAGATTTAGAAAAGCAGTTAAATAACAACAAAATGGGGAGGCAGGTGTTCAACATAGTATCGCCAACTTTTAATTTTATTGAAACCAATAATACTGAACAGAATACCTACTATCTATAATTTACTAGAACATAGATCTAGCAGCATAAATTACTATCACTAGCACATTTTTCCAAAGTTCATTTCAATACGTAAAGGGCCATCATCTTTATGTAAAACAAGAAAGTTACACTCTACCTCACCATAGTTCAAAAATAGGTGTTAGGGTATAAAAAATGATTGACCACACTGTTGCATCCCATGCAATTTTTTTTTTTTTTTTTTTTTTTTTTTTTTGCTCCCAATGTGTCATTTTGAGATGCTGTGGTCAGTGAAACCCTACATGAGGCTTGGGTTTCCAACACGCTCTAGGGTTTCACTTTTTACCACAGTCGTTGTAGAGCTCCAATTTCACATCCCCGTGTTGACAGAAATGGGAGCAGCATATTTCATGCTCTTTCACTCCTTTGAGAGTTTTCTGGGCAAAGCGAGAAGCTGAGGAACCACAGCCCCCAAGCTAGCGCCAAGAGGGCAACAGGCCACAGCAGGCCCAGAGTCTGCCTTGCGTGCTTAAGGCAGTAGGTTCTCAGCTTAGGGGCACATTCCCACCACCCAGGGCTGCCCACCTTGCCAGGGAGGGGCAGGCAGGAATGGAATTAAAAGGCATACATTGGGTCCCGGCATAGTTGCCAAGGATTGACCACCAGAGCACTGGCTAGGTACTGGGCAAGCTGAAGCCACTTTCCCGCTGTGCCACTGAACAATACGTACGAAAGCACCAGTCGGTCTTACTGCATTCGTAGATTTGTCTTTCCAAGTATGGCATTCCATTTTACCTAGATTTCAGGGACAGTAGTTTCACCTGCATTCAAAATCCTATGTTGCCTTTGTCCACAGAACTGCTTGTGTTAATTATGTTAAAACATCTAAATTACGCAAGCATATTACTCATATTTTCATTGAGTGCCTTGTGCATAGAGGTAACTTTGGAAATGACGGAAGTTTGCTCCCCTAAGCTTAAACCATGGTGATAAATATAAAACAAAACAAAACATGAAATATAATGATGAAGGAATAAGGAAAGCATGTATCTAATGTACCCAAACTAGTGGAGTAAAGTGGGAACTTGTGGCTAGTTTTCCTAAGTAGTTTTCCTAAGTAAGTATCATGGCCAGTACCCATCAGCACATACCAGCCCTGACCCCCCACCCCACCCCATGCAGTGTCTACTCATATGCTTATTAACACTCTTTGAGAGCAGGGATGGTGTGTTCTTCGTCATTGTACCCCCAACCATTTAGCTCAATGCCTGCCACACGTCAAGTGCCCAGTAATAATTTGCAGCATGAAATGTTATTAAGTGTTGGAACTAATTTCCAGATCCTTCTTACATCTTAAGCTCTTATCATTTTCACCCCTTAGGACAGAGTGGAAAGAAATTGCATTCTATAGAAACACGCTTCCCAGAATCATTTGTGTTAAGACCCCTTTGTATGTTAAATCTTTGAGACCAACCTTTTTATAACTGCAGAATGCTGAGAGAGATAGTTGGAAGGGTGTGGATGATGGCGAAGGAAACAAGAAACAAATTCTTATAGGCTATTATCTTAGTTACTTTCAAAAACCAGTGCCAGCTCCCATCTCTGTTTGTTTGTTTTTTTTAAAAATAAAAAGTCAGCAAAGGCAAAGTTTCAGAGCATCAGAAGAGAGGGGTGAACAAAGTATCCCTCCACCAGTATTTTAGTCTCTCTCCAATATAGACTTAGACAAGATTCTATATTAACCATAATGATCTCAGCCCTCTGCTTATGAGATGTTTTGTTTTGTTTCTCCTAGATATTTAAGTATATCAGGACTTCTCACTTTTTGAGAGGGCAGCCATGACAGGTTTTACACAAAAACCCCGGTAAGAGGCAGCGTACTGGCATTTTCTATTTTTCTCGCCTTAAATCAGAAGTGATGGGCAGTGGGCCAGCTGAGTGGCACAGTGGTTAAGAGCTGGCCTGGGAAGCCAGCGGCCCCAGTTCAGGTCCCACATATGAAGGCCAGTGACACTGCCCTCAAAAAAAAAAAAAAAAAGTGATGGGCAGTGTGCCAGTTCACGCAGACCTATGTTGCCTCTTTTAAGATGGACTAATATACTGGTACCTGGCTTTTCCTTATTAGCCAGCCTAAACTGTAAGTAAGCAACTGTTTTTCAAGAATATTTCTCCCTCAGAGTCTGTAAGCATACCTCAGTCAGGTACAGCATATCCTATATGATTAGTGTGAAGAAATCATGGTTTTACTCACTTAAGAGTAATAGTGCAATTTGCTGATCTCCTTTGTTTGCTTTAAAATTGGCGGGGGGGGGGAATCATGAATTGCATAGTGAGTGTTTTAGGGATATTTTGGGTAAACAAAGACAAATTGGGCCATGAGTCTTATCAAAGGAGATGCTTTGTAGATCCTGACATGTTCATTATGCTTATAGGATGTCAAGTTATACATTTAGGCATGACATCTAACAGACACAGGGATTATCCTCTATAAGGAGCTAATAGCTTTTGACTGTGAAACACTATATTTAACTCCCTAATAGGAGGTCTCCCTCCTAGTTGAATCTCAACTTATTTATCTCTCTGTTGTATATCTCATGCACAACAACCCGCAGGGGTGTATCGGCCCATCCTAAACAGACAAAGCACAGATATGGTTTCTTGCAATTTGGACCAATGGGAAAACAGTAAGATGAGATAGGCCAGTGGCTTAATTAGCTACCTCCTATATTTAGAGCCCACGACAGGACTCTAATTATGGACATCCTCATATGGTTTACTCTGTGATCTAGAATCAACAGTTCTTGTAGAATTTATACCAAAGATCAGGTTTCTTGAAATGGCTGGGAAGAGGGAACTCTATGATTCCAAATGTCAACATGATGAACAATTTAATTTTTCTGACATCTAGAATTAGCCAATAAGCCAATATTAGCAATATGATAGATGAGTAAACTTTAAGTGTTTGGTATATTTTGTGTAAGGAATTGAAACCAATCCAGGAGAGCTGGTGAGTCAGCTGTTGAGACAAAGGAATCAGTTGTCATTAATATCCCATCAAATTATCTGACCTTTGTTTGCTTGATTTTCTGTAGGGGATCTAGGTTATAGTTTATAAAAACAGGTGGCAAACATGCAATAAAGTAGAGAGAAATACACGTTGGTGCTATCTTTCTCCAGTAGCTCAAACCAAATATTTCATATTAAATAGAAGACATTTGGATAAACCTGTGGTCCTTAATTAGAGTTCTCAGGAACCACTAAAATGTATGCAAAAATTTGAAAGTATGCTTGAACGTACATTTTTCTGGGTGAAACTTACATAGCCTGAAAATGTTTTAACATTTGGTGTACATTTTAATGGATTCGGGGATCTACAGCAACCCAGTACATATAATCTTGCTATTAATATATTTACAGATGGGAGAAAATCTACATATTCATGGAGTTTACACAGAAAACTATTTGAATCCCCCTACTGCTTCTCTTGCTTGCTAAGACGGAAGCCTCAGGGACAACAGCAGCTGTTTCAGGGACACCAAATTTAGCTAATCTCAAATGTTTTACTTTTAACTCATTTGGAAGAGAAGCTTGAGTATGTAGTGTTTGCTTTTCAGCCATTTTCTCTGGAATGCTTTTACTCCACTTAGGCAAGAAAAACTCAGACTTCAGGCTTTCATAGGAAGTAGATAACCTGGACTGGATTTTAGACAAGGAAGTGCTCTGTATCTCTGGGTTGGCACAGCCTGGTGAAATTGTTGAACTGCAGCATTTCAGTCCTGGTGCCAGCCCGATGGCTAGATGCCAAGATTGCTATTTGGCAACAAGCAGCCAGACAAGCAGCTGGTTATTGCAGCGAATCAGAACAGCATGCTCGGGGCCATGACTCTGGTGCCAGATCCTTCAACCCAGTTAGCAACTGAACCCTTGAGGCTTTCTCTGGCTCAGTTCCCTTCTGGCCTTGGGGTGGGCTTTGCCTTGGAAAGAGTGGTCTTCAGCACGTTGTCCTGTCTGGGTCTTGAGCTCGGGCGTCTGCCTGGAAGAGGATGCTTATAGGCCACCTAATGCTGAGAGATCACTTGGCATCTGTGACAGACTCCGTGGGAGCACTGGCCGGAGCATGCTTTCACTAGAGGCTGGCTGGAAGAGGGCAGAATCAATATGAGCTGCTGGCATTCCACCGTAGCCGGGGGCGAAGCAGTGACAGCCTGCTGGCATCTGCCTTTGGCCCTGCTGGCATCTATTTTGCGCTGTTCTTTGTGAAAAGTGCTCAGGTTGAGGGGCCTGGTGAGCAAACTTGTCAAGAGGACATGGGCAGGAGGAGATGAGAGGAGAGAAACTGGCCCATGAGATAAAGTCATAATCAACGGGTATAATGCCATTAGCAATGGGTGAGCAGGGCCTTACTACTAAATTTTCTCTGTGTTTTCAAAGTAGAAAATATGCCTTTCTTAGGCTTTTAAACTCCCTTTTTTTCTGCCAGAACTTCTGGACCTTGAGAATAGTTTGACGTTGGGCCTTTGGAAGAGAGTGAGCACAGCTTTTCAGGAGGCCCACTCTCTCTGTAGGTGTTCCCCTCCTGGGGTCTGGCGCCATATGCAAGTTTGCTGCAGCTGCTGATGAATTTAAACTGATTTAACAGGAGTTGGGCACAGCATATTTGGAAAGTATTCATCCCTCACTTTTGTTAGGGAGAGAGGAGTGGAGAGAAGAGGCTCTGTCTGGCAAGATTATTCTCCCACTGTTCTCTAACAGACACCATAATAGAGTTTTCAGCACTGTGCCTTCCATGTTGATTCCCTGGAACTTAGAGAGCTATTCAGAATGTTCAAAATGAAGTCTGACAATTTGAACATAGCCATGGGGTAATTCTCAGCATCTTTCATAGGATGCCTGTAATTTCTCCCAGGTAAAGTTGAAGAATATCACAATGGTGATCTATTAAAAATATTGGCACAGAGGCACAAGGACTCTATTGTGTTTAATTGCTGGGATTCCCACCTCACCATACAGGACAAGTACCAACAGGATACTTTCTATGAAACTTGTCATTTATTCCTAATATTTGATCACTTTCTGGAATGAGGCATATGACTAGCATGTCCATAACTTAATGTAGATAAAGTAACTAGAATGGGAATGTAGTTCCAAAGTTGTATGGCAACTGTAAAAATATGTTTCTCTCTCTCTCTCTCTCTCTCTCTCTCTCTCTCTCTCTCTCTCTCTCCTCTTTCTTTCTTTCTTTCTTTTTTTTTTTCCTGCAGGTCCACTGCCATTCTTTACTTATTTGGTCGTTTAGCCAAGAAACATTGTTGTAACTTACCATGTACAATAATTGCTGGGACTGTGTAGGTCACAGACAAAGCAAACTCACATACATAGTGTAAGGGAGAAATCTGTTATTCATTTAATTAATACATCACTCAAAAATAATTTCACAATATTAGATAATGAGTGCTTTTCTTATTTAGAGACCTATTTCCATTGTCAAAATAACACATTGGCATTTGACATTTTGTTGATGTAGTCATAGTTGGATAATTTGCATTTGAGCCTTGGTTCATTCGATTTTCTTTATCTGCTGAATGCCCACTCATGCCTAAGAAACCAACACAAATGCATCACATCATGCATTCCATATTCTTTTTTCTAATTTTCACAAAGTCATTTGCTACAACATGCATCTATATTTCCATTTATTTTATTTACATGTTGATGATCACATTTACTACCCTGTGCTCCAGTTTGTTATTATCTATTTATCTGTCCTACTAGACTGTGAGCACTCTGAAGGGAGAACCATTTCTTATCCATATTGGTATGCATTTTAGTTTCAGGGACATTAAATTATGTAGTGAAGTAAAATTGTCACCATTTACAGCAAGAACTTTTTTAGTTTCCAGATACAGAAGTATAGTTGATTCATGTTATTGCAGTCATTATTTTTATAAAGTCACTGCAAACAGTGAATTAGCAATTGAATCATTGCTCCTAATACAGAGTTAGGTTTCTGCAAAATTATGATCATATTTTTTATCAACTGATCAATACAGAACCTTGCTTTATGCATGTTTCTGTTTAAAGACACCTATTTAATATATATTGTTAACCCAACATGGAACTCGTGGCCAACAGTACTATAACTCATGTCTGAACAAAGGTATCTAACATATTTTCTTTATAAGGTACTGTCAAAAATCAGAAGTAGCAAATTTAAAACCACCAGATCAGTGAAAGAAGTATTTAGTAGGAGTATATTGTGCATATAAGAACAGTTCAGGAACCAGGAGCTTTCAAATTCAAAAGTGACATGAAGCTCAAAGCCATGATATTACAGGATAGCTTATAAAGTGAAAATGAGGAAGTTGTTTAACATTCACAATGACAATTATTACAATGGGGGTTTCCACAGCAGGGGATTCGTTTAAAGTAATTATATCATTTTTGGGAAGATGACTTAAGTTTCTTTTATGATGGCAGAGGCATTTACAAGAAATTACCTAAATTTCACTCATATTCATGAAATAAGCTAGATTTTGTTTTGCTTAGTATCTTAAATGGTTTTGTCTGTTGTGGGAACTTTCTTTCTTTCTTTCTTTCTTTCTTTCTTTCTTTCTTTCTTTCTTACAGTTTATTGGGGGTGACAATGGTCAGTAAAGTTACATAGGTTTCAGGTGTAAAATTCTGTAATACATCATATATATATGACATTGCATGTTCACTACCCAGAGTCAGTCTTCCTTCCATCACCATGTATTTGACGCCATTTACTCTTATCTACCACCCCTTTCCCCTGTCCCTTCTGGTAACCACTAAACTATTGTCTGTGTCTATGAGTTTTTGTTTCTTTATTTGTTTGTCTTGTTCCTTTGTTGCTTTCAGTTTTATATCCCACATATGAGTGAAATCATATGGTTGCCGACTTTTTCTGTGTGACTTATTTTGCTTAGCGCAATAATTGACTGGCCTCCATTTTATTTTACCAGCACATTGTAACCTTCTTGCCCTTAGGAGCACTGGAGAGCACTTCAGCACTAGGCTGGAGGGCCATTTCAAACGGAAAAAGAGGTGCAAAAATGTGAGAAATGTGGCACTAAATAGACCGCAAAGAGAACACTTATTTATAGTATGAGAGCTGAAACCAGAAGTCGGAGTGCCGCCTTCAACTGAGAACATGCACATCAGACAGCTCAAATGTTTCACCTCACTGCACGTATCCAGCAGTGACTGGGAGACCAGTACTGCAAGTGTTGATTGAGGGGTTACAAATGAATTTTAATAAGGAGATAAATTCACAAAGACAGAATCTGTGAATAAATGAGAATCAACTATATTATGCATCACTACTATTTAAAGACATTCACTATTTTGTTTAATCCAAATTGTGTGTGTGTGTGTGTGTGTGTGTGTGTGTGTGGTGGGAGTAGTGTATAAAATTAGAAAACTTAGTTTCTGTGGGGCAGTTTATAAAACGTGATGAGAAAATTTTCATTTGAAGTAGATTTCAGTATATAATGAAATTATATAATATGTAATTCTATTACTATATTACTATATTAATTACTATATTACTATAACTATATATTATATAATATATATTATATATTATAATTACTATAATTATAATATATAATTAAATTATGTAATATCCAAAGCACTCCTTATTTATCTTGAGTGTTTAATTCAGAAAAGAAAAATGAGCCACTTAAAAACATGTATTTTCCAGAAGACACTCCACACCCTCTATAATTTGCTCTAATCTAGAAGGTAATGCAATATGAACTAAAAATAAAGTAGAATGCATACAGGCACATCCTAAGCACAGAGATCTGCACAATGGATTTTTCACTAGTGCGATGAGCTTGACTCAGAATAGAATATAGATATGCATGCATTATTGATGATAATTCACTCTAGGGAACTTCCCTCTGCAATTTATCCAATCCACTATGTGTCACTGGATATAGTACATTCATCTTTTTTTTTTTATCCTATGTGGGATTATGAACAGTACCAGAGGATGCATTTATTAAGACTTATAGGAAAGTTATCACCATTTTCACAGTAATATATTTTTTCTAATAGAAAAAAAAATAGGTTTTATACTTCTAAGACATTATTCAAATATGTGTGTGTGCGTAAGTATTTGAGGAAACTCAAAAAATTTAAACTCTTACATCTTTAAATAAATATGTTTAATTAAAGTACCAAGTTTTTGTGTGTGGAAGGTGATATAAGAAATATATGATTAGGCATATGTCCTGCCATAGCCCTGAAAATCTGGGATGAAGGAAAGTGTAGCACAAGCATTAAGTAAATATATATGGGTGAAATGGATAAAGGAAGTTAAAAATTACAACTTCCAGTTATAAAATAAATAAGTCGTGGGGATGAAATGTACAGCATGATAACTGTAGTTAATATGGGGTTGTTAGAAAAGTCATGATGCATTTTTGCAAAGAAAAACAGAAAAAATGTGTCATGACTTTTCTGACAACCCAATAATATTGTATTGCATATTTGAAAGTAGCTCAGAGGGTAAATCTTAAAAGTTCTCTGCATATACACACGGAGAAGTGATTCAATAACTTCCATACAAGGGTTAGAGACAAAATAGTGTGATGAAGATGTAATCAGAATGAGAAGACCTACAGAGTAGCTTTTGAGATGGACCTTGGATTATAATGAGGCAGAAATAAAAGCATGAACAGAGTTATGAATGGGACACCCGGAGCACGGAGTTGTATTTCAGTCCAGGATGACAGTGTGTATGGATCATATGCTATGAGTTGTCAGAGAAGTAGATTTAATTCACTCAAGTCAGTAATCTGGGAGACGTCCTTTCTCTGGAGTTTGTTCATCCTTTGCTGTTTATCCTCCCTACCACTACAACCCATGGCTTGTAGGGTTTTTAAGATATAAAGAAATATAAGAAAGTGAAAAAAAATGAGTAAGCCTGTGGGTGCAGCCATTGAAGCTGAGACACAGGAGGTGAGGCCAGGAGGGGCGTGAGAAGCAATGGATGGTTTCTAAACTCCCTTTTAAGGTGCATGAATGGCCAACTGCAGGGTGTTTGCTTTGGTTCAAGACTGTCAAAAGTGCTGTTTGCTCAAGTGTGTAGAGTTCAGACTGAAGGTCACTCTCCCTCTCTGCTTCCCAGCACCCTTAGCTTCTCCTTTAAACCATTAAATTTGAGTTTGAAGGGGGCCAGATTATCAAACCTGACTAGGCTTTCAAATGAGTCGTTCAAGCTATGTATGGTTACTCTCAGTGGAAAAAGATGCAGTTTAAAGCCAGGACCTTGTCGTGAACACTTTCTTTAAAAAAATATTTTCTATGGCACATGCTACACATAACAGGCACCAAAGAAATGTTTGGCTGATGGCTCAAGCTCTCTATGACTGCCAAGGACCACTAGTCTATGGATGAATGGGACAGGCTGAACATCGCTCATCAGGAAAAAAGGCACATCTCAGATTCAGCTCAAGGGCTACTCCCTGGGAAGCCAGTGATACTTGTCTTTCTCTGTTATCCCCACCCTATCCCTAGCTCCCAGCTTAGGTACACCCATGCTTGCTGACGTTCCCTCATGATGTGTCATTCTGTATACTTCAGTCATAGCCTCTTGGTAGTACAAATACTGTATTGGGCTGATTTATTTTCATGTCTGTGATCCTGCTTTAGTTGGCAAGCCCTTTGGGAACAGAACTGATGTCTGATTCATCTCTGTATTCTCAGGACAAGGATTGGAACATAGGAGAAACCAGATATAGAGTTATACACCACATCAGTGAATAGTGAATAAGACACCTGACAATGATAAACACCTTCATTCACCTATCTAACTCAATCTCATTTCTCTAAATGAATGATGAAGATAACATAAGATGTTTTAAAGATAGGGAGTGAAAATGTAAATCTGGTAGTTTTCTGTTTGTTTGTTTTTTCCCCCCTACTTTCTGAAAAGTCACAGCAGAAGTCCTGTGAATACAAGACATAAATGTCAGCAAATGGATTTATCGGTAGTCACCGTGCCGGCTTCTCAGTGCAATGCTTGAGTAGTACTAGTTAGGCAATACATTTTAATGACTGTTTCTAACATACAAGTGTATATTGAGGGATAGGAACACTATTCGCCCTTAAATAATTCATAGTAAATCATTAATATGTTCCTTCAGAGAAATAGAGAAATGGCTTCTATTATCACTGGCCTATCAGGTAGTCTCCGTTTATCTTCTTAAAAGGCTTCATGATTTGGAACCAAAATAGAGGAAGATGTGCCTTTCCTTTGAAAATTTTTTTTTTTTTTTTTTTTTTTTTTCCCCCTGCATATCTGGTAAGCCACCTGAGTCTGGAGGCCTTTCAGAAACATACACTTTGTATTTATAGGTTCAGGTATGGTGAAAAATCTCTTTAATTGGAATACTTTATGTAAAGTCCTTAATAGGGATGGTTTCAAAGACAGACGTCAGTGCTATTCAGAAGATTTATTTTTTTCAAAACAACTAGTTCATATTATTGACTCTTTCAAGTTAAGTGTCCCTAAGTATTCTTTCAGCCATGCAGAGTCTGAAATCATTGGAAGGACACATTCCCTAAATGCTTTGTTATTTTGTTTCTTAAATCCTGCCCTAATTTGGGTCTAGGCATATTATGGTGGAATTGACTAGAAGCAAAAGATTTGGTCATTTTTTGTTTGCCCTGGGCCATCTAAACAGCTGTGTAAGCAGCAGGTCCTGGAAATACTGGGCTCACGACTTTTGGGTATAATTCAAGAATCAGCATGATTCCACCATAGGACCTCACTCACTGCCTGTAACTGTTGCTTTGTGGTCATTCTGGAAGTCAAAATTCAATATGAATGCCTCTTGAGACATGCTGTTAATGAACTATAAAAATCAGTAGTCTGAAGAGAAGGTCATTTCTGATGCAGTGATTATACTCATTTCTGTACCCCAATGTCAAGTAAGGACGACAGACATGTAACAAGAAGGAAACACAACAGTATTGCAGCCTCAGCTGAATTATGGCAACTGACAATGCATGTAACTGGAAGCTGGGAATTTCTCTCTGAAAATCAGACTGCAGCCTCCCATGCATCTCACTCACCTTTCATGTGCCCTGTCCATGAGTTCTCCAAAATGCTTTAATTTTAAAATTTTGTTTTGAGTACACAGACCTTGTGATGGTTTGATTGTCTTTTTTTTTTTTTTTGCTTCCTTTTGGAAGATTAAATATTTAAGACATTTTTTGTTTTTTAAGATTGTGCTTCTGTACATGCACACTTTTGAATTCTTTTGAAATAAAAATGCTCTTAATGAAACATCTGAAAACATGAACAAACAGCGAGCCACCAGAATTCTCCAGAATAATGATGGTATTATTAAGTGACTGAATACTTGGGAGATGCATATCATGGTATACTGGTGTGTTGGTTAATCCTAGACATAATTTAACAGTAAAACCTACTTAAGAAAGGAGAAGTTCGGCTTGTCAGATACACATGGAACTCAACACAATAACAAATTAGGCACTGTTTATATACGGACATGGTTGGCCTTATTTTTTTTTCTTAATCTTTGATTTAGGTAATAATTGCCCTGTAATTTTAACTCTCTGTGCAGCTTGAATGTTTGCTTAATTGTCTTATTACCATTGTATTTACTGATACTAATGCAGGGTGCCAGCAAAATTTGGCTCTGTGTCTCCAAGTCTTTATTTACATAAGACTGGCAATGATTTAGACTTGATAACACGTATCCCATTTCAGCTAGATTACTCTAAAATTGTTTGACCAGAGGCTATGGGGACATTTTAGGCCACATGAAAACGTATAATTAAATTTCTGAAGAGTTCTCACATTCTCTCAGCCAGGCTTTCCTTTTCCTTGCATATTTTCAGAATTCCCCAGATGCTACCAGAGTGCCTTTTGCTCAAATTTTGTCACACCATACAATGTGTGCAGGTATTAGCATAGACTATGAGAACCTGTCAGCCGAAAGCTGTGCAAAATCTTGCAAAAGGGGAAGAAAACACGAGCTTCACATAGAGTTCAAATTTATCTATCAGCCAGTCAGCTTTGGCAAACGCAGAGTTTTACTAACTTAAAAAGTCATCTTGACTCTTCATACAAGGTACATTTGTCCTAGAGCCTCGATTCAACAAAAATGGGTGGAATTTCACGATTTTTGTATCTGCATGTCGTAAAACAGTGTGTTTACGACAATGATGTGCATGTGAAATCCTTGGGGAGCTTGTTAAAGGTGTGGATTCTGATTCAGTGCGTCTGGGGTGGGGCCTCAAATTCTGTATTTTTAAGAAGCTCAAAGTAATATCAGTTCTGTTATTTCATAGACTGCACTTTGAATAGCAGGGTTATAAACATGAGAATGAAACACACAGTATCTTTTTGAGATAGAAGAATAAGGCTCTGACAAATATGTACAGGTATGATATTATTAATTTAAAGAACTGAGGGTCTATTTGGATTTTACCAGAATAGAGGAATAAGTAATGCTTAACCTTTGCCTTTGAGATAAAGTTTCACCTTTGAAGGTGTGCTATTTATACCTCAGCTGTTTTATTTCTCTACATTAATGGGGTCTCATATATGTATAATACCAAAATATATATGGCAGTGGAATTGACCTCAGGGTCATAAACGATCCCATATATTGGGATGCTTATGTTAAGTTTTGTGGCTTTAGAATGAACTTAAAGAGTCTGACAGCAATCCCCATGCAACATTGTTGATGTTCTGGAAACCTACCATGCATTAAAAGGGAAAGGTGACCCGGGAGTTCTGCGTGTCCTCTGACTTGCATGGTGGCAGATCCCCCAGAAGGCTTGTGGCTTGATAGAGCCTAACCTTGATTAGATAACTGCAGAGAGTACCCATATGTTACCTCCAGAAAGGCCCAGCTTTGTATATAGACATCACATTTAGAAAAACATTATGTAGCTTTAACCTAATCTAGAGTAATTTATTTGGCTCCTCCTTAGTACTTGGTGGAATATGGTAATGTGTAGGATTTGGGTTTTCGGGCTTTCAGTACAGAAAGTACTAGAATTTCTTATATAATATTTGGGAGATGACTTGAATTAAGAGAAACATTTACTTCAGCTCTAAATTTTGTCTCTATGGTAATGCCAGAACACAGTTTTATTTTGCCTGTTAAATAGTTATTATTTGAATACTCTCTTTACTAGTTTATTTTATATGGAGTCAGTTTTCTAAGCTAGAAGTGTCTTCTCCAGACCTAATGTAAATCGCCTCAAATTGACCAAAATCATCTAGAGACAGAACATTCTAAAGACCAAGTATTTGGTAACACGGATGCCCTCTATTCATTGTCAGCTGCTATATTTGCTTGTATGATTTTTAAAGATACACACACACACACACACACACACACACACACACGCACACATATAAACATACCCTGCTTCATAGCATAGTGAATTATAGAGACATAGAAGAACATAACATTACAAACATTTACCTCTTCTAAACAATGAAATCATGTGTTGGAACCAGTTCATAACTCAGTAGAGTTACAGGATATCAATTCACTTAAAGAGCAGGAAGGCCATGCCTAGAAAGTTTGGCTAATTTTGATTTGTGCATCAGGTTTCATTAAGGCATTGTTTACTAATATGTAAAACTTAGAAATCTTACAAAGAATGATAATATTGTAAATTCAATAGTGTGGGAAATGTTAAAGAAGCCTGCCACATTGAACATTGGTAAGGTTGAAGAGGAGCTAGCATTCTGCTGGAGATATGCCACATTGGGAAATGTGCGCTCTGTGTGCCTCAGCAATCCCCATCCCGGTCACGTAGCCTAGTGAAACTCTTGCACATTTGTATCAATAAACTGATAGGAAAATATTAATAGTAGCAATGTTTATAATGGCAAAAATAAAGGGGTGTGTATGGATAAATCTAAGTGATGATAGACAGGAGCTGAGACGCACAAAATCTAAACACTGTGTTCAAAGGAACACTATAACCCAGTGACAAGAAAAGAACCACAGTTCCTGGCACCAACATGGTTGAATTTATGATTTAAAATGTAAAGGGAAAATAAGCAAGTTGCAGGAAAACTATGTAAACTATGATTCCTTTAAGTAACGTTCTACCATGAGCAAAACTAAGCAATATATATCATATATGTCTGATAAAATAATAGAGAAAAGCAAGGGATATTTTACTATCGAATACAGGGTAGTGGTTTTCTATGAAGAGAAGTATAGGAAATGGTGTTAGAGAAAGGCAAGCAAGACATTTCACAATTATGACAAATAATTTATTTTAACTTCTGTGATGTGTGTGCATATAAAAATGAACCAGCTTTAAATATTTTAAATAATGTTTTACATATTTATTATTCATTTATATAGTTTATGTAAAGTAATATATAATTTAATATAATAATCATATATTATATAGAACATATATTAGAATTCAGTATATAAAGTAATAAAAGAAACTTCTTTATTTTTTAATTTGAATTATAATACATTAATTATTCTGAATTATAATAAATTGTAACACAAATAATACAAGATAAGGTTTGGCTATAAACAAACTAAAATTTAAAGGAAATCCATGACTAACCCCAAACTTACCTTTTGAGTACAATACAGAAAATGATGTTGAAATGAAGTGAAAATGAGTACGATACATATTTTAAGTTTTTAAAATGCGTGTATATTTTTAAAGTGAAATCTGATAGTAAATACTTTAAAATACTCAGCTGCGGGCCGGCCGAGTGGCGCATTGATTAAGAGCTGGTTTTGGGATGCCAGCGGCCCCGGTTCGGATCCCACATATGAGGGCCAGTGACACTTCCCTCTACAGCTAAGATGGTGAACAACAGCTCCACCTGGAGCTGGGCTGCTGTGAGTCCCTGGGACAGCATAGCTGCAGCCCCTGCTGCAGTGGGCTGCCATAGGCTACAGTGAGTGGCCAGCAGCCAGCGTGAGAGGCTGGCAGCCAGTGTGAGCTGCCAATAGCCGCCGTGAGCGACACCCAGAGGCCGGCGACCGATCTGCCTCATCTGGGAAGAGTCAATGATGACACCAACATGGGCCAGTGAAGCAACATCCTCTGCAATTAGACTGAAGAACACAAAGACAGCAACTTGTCTGTTCCCCTCCCCCAATTCCCCAATAAAATCTTTACAAAAAAAAATACTCAGCTGCCATTTAATAGGAAATTGAAGTCAGTGTATCAACAATTTTAAATGGAAATCTTAGTTCTTTCTCGAACAAGATTAAATATTTTCTCCTAGTGACCCTGCTATGAGGCTGTAGGAAGAGGCCTTTCTATAAGCATAGGTACATGAAAACATACACAGACACAAAATCCCCATGCTTTCTAATGTTATTTGTTTTGAGAAACATGTAATTTCAAGGAGGAAGCAATAAATGTTAGCTCAAAATAATCATAGCAATACTAATTCTAAAATAGCCAATAGACATATACATTGGTAGGTGTCAGCTGCCTCACCCTAGTTCTTTGGAAGTTTCTTGATATGCTAACATATTCTGGATTGATTCCAAATTTTAAAGAACAACAAAAAGGCAGTTCAAAGGCAGTAAATGAGCTGTCACCTTTAGATTCCTGAGGTCATTCTTTGGTAGTTGGTAATTATTTACAAAAAATAAGGTAATTAGGGCCGGCCGAGTGGCGCATTGGTTAAGAGCTGGTTTTGGGGTGCCAGTGGCCCCGGTTTGGATCCCACATATGAGGGCCAGTGACACTGCCCTCTACAGCTAACAACAGCTCCACCTGGAGCTGGGCTGTGCAAGCCCCGGCGATGGTGTAGGCTGCAGCCCCTGCTGCAGTGGGCTGCCATAGGCTACAGTGAGTGGCCAACAGCCAGTGTGAGCGGCTGGCAGCCAGTGTGAGCTGCCAATAGCCTCAGTGAGCGACCATCTAGGAGCCGGTGACCAATCTGCCTCATCCAGGAAGAGTGCAATGACGATAGCAACATGGGCCAGTGAAACAATATCCTCCACAACTAGACTGAAGAACAAAAAGACAGCAACTTGTCTGTTCCCCTCCCCGGATTCCTCAATGCTGTTCCCCTCCCCCAATTCCCCAATTAAAAATAATCTTTAAAAAAATGAATAAAAATAAGGTAATTAATTATGAGTAATTCATTAAAAATAAGTATTCCTTTGTAAGTGTGAACATTATAAACCACCCAGTGATGACCATTCCTTTTTTCATACTAACCCCTTTTCTTGACAGCCTTCTTACACTGTTAACATTTTCTAATTGTGCTGAAATAACTTTTATATTCTGTACATTGCTTTTTGTGTTGCTTATACTTCAAAGTCATATAGAAAGTTCTTAAAAGTGTAAGTGCTGGGTGCAAAATTATGTAAGTGGTATGATTTTTGTGAACCACTTAAACAAGAAAAATATTTTGGAAAAGAAATGAACCAACATAACAAGTGTTTGTGTGGTGAGATAAATATTTTTTTCTACATTTTTCAAATCTAACTTTATGATCTATGTTCCCTCTATAATTGAAAAAATAATCAACTTATTAAAATGTTAGCACTCAGGTGAGGAGTAGGCTGAAGACAGTTAATAGAATTTCAGTTTTATGGGTATCTTTCCATTGCATTTTAAAGTAAAGGAAAGTAGAACCAATTATGTTCCCATGGTATATGAAAAGTACACACCATCTAAACATATCAACTTGTATTTTGGTTTGTGAAGTGGTTAACTTTAAGACAAGTGAACAGAGGCCACCTCCTGAGCAAAATATATTGTATTACATTTTATCTGCAGGTGCACTCCCATTGTGTATAGCATTTGAATAGATCCAGTATATTTATCCATTTTATCATTGTGGGTTATTTGGGTTGTTGTTTTTAATACAAAGAAAAAGAAACAGCTTCTCTTGTAATTTTATGGGGGGGGGCCTAAGAAAAAAGTTGCAAGTTCATATTTTGTTTTAAGCTAATTATTTACATAGGAATGAACATCCTCATCATTGTCTATTCAACAACTTTTACGGAACACCTATTCTCTGCTGTGTTCTCTATCATGGCTGGGTGATACAAACAAGGAAGGCAGTTCTGTTTGCTAGTAACTGTCGAAAGTAAACCTGTGCTTATCATCCAGTGGGGACAGTGCTATGATGGAAGCAGTCCTGGGTACTTTGCAAGAGGAGATGCTCCTAATTCAGCTAAAAGGAAGATGATGAGTCAGATCTCTCTGGAGATTTGTCTAGAGACAATCAAACTGATATTAGACAAAGGAAGTTGTGAGTAGAGAGGCAGGAGGAAAGAGAAAATCCCTGGCTTATGGAATTGCAGTATAGCAGGGAACATTCTAGAAACTTTCCAGTATTAAACTTTGGTTGGATTTGAGGGAGCTCATTGGGAGTGATGAAAATAGAGACTAGAAAGAGAATCTGTGCTCATTATCCTCCCTGGGTGACACAGTGTAAGTAAGTTATATAAAGTAGTGTGGAGGGCAAAAGGATGATGAAAACAAAAATATTCTTGGATATTTTTACTGAGATGAAATGAAACTGCAACCCAGTTGAGTAACATTATACGTATAATATAATGATAATGAAGAGTTAATTTTGGTGTAAATAGCATCTGCAATGGACTCTTGAGACACAAGTAAATACATACCATCAGAAGAATAATTAATCAAGCACATGCATCTGTCAGTAAATGATTAACTTTAATAAGTTTCTCCTTTTCTTATTTGCACCACAGTTAAGAACAGATGGTTTCATCTTTCCTGGAAGAACATTACCACATCATCAAATGTTTGCTGTGTTTCTACTAAGTATTCATACTCTTTACACCATAAATATGTATACACTGTGGAGTGCTCCCTTAAGTTTGATGGGACATGATCTGTGCTGAAATACAAGATTAACAGTCTTAGATATTTTAAGAAATTATGGAAAAGAGACTGGGTTGTGATAGTATAGATATGACGTTACACTGAGAGCATCATAAGGAACCTTGCAGTTGAAGTTAGAGACCATATATTCAAGTTTTATTAAATAGGAGTTGATCAGCTAAAAAGAATCTGTATGATGACATAAAAATCTTCCCAGCACGTGGGGAAGCAGCTGAATTTTTCTTGCGATTTCACTTTAGCCTGGGACCTTCCCCAATGATACAGACTGAAAATGTGTGATAGATGTCTTGTTTTTCATGCAAAACATTTTCCCCAGTGGAATGAAAGAAATGCTCTGAGGGGTGTGTATCCATGCATACTTGCAGTAATGGTGGGAAGGGTTAAGACCAATGAACCAGAAGTCACTGACAGTTGAGTTGAGATAGCATTGCATGAATTTTGCCATCTCTCCCTTCCTTAATTGTTTTTCAGAATCTAATTATAATACCAGCCTGAATTTTCTAACCATTAGGTAGTTGAAAAATTGAGCATCATTCCATTAATTACAGTTTTTGACTATTTACTATAAGCTTATTATTAAATAAGAATGCTTAAAATGCAGTATTCTATTGTCTGCTAACTTATCTGGCTATGTATATTTCACATATAATTTTAAAAGTACTGTGGACAATACAGAAAATCCTTAAGCAAATAATCTTCACATAGGTAATTGGACTGCACCATTGATTTATATTAATATGAATTATTTGAATATGTTTTGGGCAGTGGGATTTCTGCTATAGTTCCATAAAGACTGACTGTTTTGGGATGACACAGAGTACTTTTTTTTGTTGTTGTTTTGTTTTGTTTTGTTTTTTGGAGGGCAGTGTCACTGGCCCTCACATGTGGAACCCGAACCAGGGCCGCTGGATTCCCAAGCCAGCGCTTAACCACTGCGCCACTCGGCCGGCCCGACACAGAGTACTTTTATCCAATATACTTAAAATTTAATGCAAAGAGATCAATGTGTTGACAAAGATGTCAGTGTTCTCATCTATTTGGGCACTTGTTTTATAAGTTTTTGGAGTTAAGGTGAAGAGGATTAAGTTAAAATTGGCCTTGATTTTTACTTTTTCTGCCTTTTGTATGTGTGAGCTTTTGAAAAATGAAAATTACCTTCAGTGGACAACTTCTTTCTATGTTATGTGTTTTGGTTTTTCCTAGCTTTCCTATTGTAAATTTGAGTTCTTTTAAGTGAAGCAGTGACACTCATATTACTTAGTCACAGAAATGCATTTTTAAATGTTATGAAGCTCAGAAAGATTCCATAGACAGCTCAAACCTATCATTCTTTTATTTATTTATTTATTTTTAAGATTTTATTGGGTAATTGGGGGAGGGGAACAGCATTGGGATATCCGGGAAGGGGAACAGACAAGTTACTGTCTTTTTTTCTTCAGTCTAGTTGTGGAGGATGTCACTTCACTGGCCCATGTTGGTATTATCATTGCACTCTTGGCAGGTGAGGCAGTCACTCGCCAGCTATTGGACAGCTGCTCATTGTGGCTAACACCAGCTGCTGACCGCTCATGCCTGCTGCCAGCCACTCATGGTGGCTTAAGGCATCCCACTGTAGCCCCGCCACAGCCTATACTGTCTCCTGGTGACTCACAGTGGCCCAGCTCCAGGTCAAGCTGTTGTTCACCGTCTTAGCTGTGTAGGGTGCAGCATCACTGGCCCTCATGTGAGATCGGAACCCGGGCCCTTCTGCTCAGAGCTGGTGTCCCAAGCCAACTCCTAACCAACCCGCCACTTGGCTGTCCCCAATCTTTCATTCTTTAACAGATAAATCTCCCTGGGAAATACGTCACCACATTCTTTGCGTTAGGCACTTCCTAATACCAATAGTAAAAACTGTACATTCACTAAAAAGCTTTGAGCAGCTGTTATGTATGAAAACCCTCATTCAGTATTTTATGTCAATATTTTTTCCTTGAGTGTCTTTGTAAATTTAAAATAATATAATGCGTTAAGAATTTTACCATAAGGACTTTAAAACTATTTCTTAATTTGGCTCTCGAGTGACTTTTTTAAAGCTCACTCTCTTTTTGAATGAAATGAAGTGAATGTGCTTAACATAAGCTATAAAAAGTGATGTGTCATTATCAGATATGCACTTTACAAAGTGGGAGATACATCTATGTCTAGATATTCTTGACTCTCATTGCTATCCTGTTTGTCTTGTCTGATGAGGGGTGTGATATATGTATACAGCATTCACTCATTTATTCATTCATCCAACAAACATTTATTGAGTGAGCCCTATGTGTAAGGCCAGGGATATAAAATGCATAAGATGAATGCCCTACTCTTGAAGAATTCATCCTCAATATTAGGACAGGAAAAGGTACAGTACAGTACAATACAATACAGCATTGATAAAATTTTGCATTTTAGTGGTTAATACAATTGGTGATACAACACACTCTCTAATAGAGATATGCTTAGTGCCCTGTTGGATCATAACCAGAATTGAAATGAACTGCTTGGGGAAGAGAGAAAATGTGAGTTGAGCTGGGATGAGGAGGAAAAGTGTATTGTCAAAGAAAATCTGCGAGCAAATTAGAATGAAGCTAAGTAACCCATGTTCCAATTGGGAACTACTATTTTAATAGCTACTGCACCATCACAAAGCTTTCTTGAGAACCTATCATGTGCCTTAGTACTGGGGGATGCAGTGGAAACCCAGAGTTCCCTACTGAAATATGGCCCTCTAAATGATCACCTGTGCTGCTCATTTGATGCACTTTTCTGTTAATACTATTGAGGCAGTAGATGATGTCAGGATTTTCAGAACCTAGAGGTTTTATGTCTTCCCCAAACAGCAAATATAAATTCTGCTGCCAAACTATGGTTTCCATTATGCATGCAGTTAATGTTAGATTCATAGATGTTCTGGAATGTGATCCATGTTGTGAAGTCACAAGCTTCTGTGAGGAATTGTTTCCTTGCAAGTAAGTACCAACAATCATTTAGGAATGTCCACCTACACTATTTCTAATAAATGGTGGTCTTTATGTCCAACATCTACAATAGTCTTACAAATGTGGCCCATGGCTGGCCGAAGGACTGACTTTGATCCAGGCTTGTCACTATGCATTAAGGACAGAGCCATATCACGGAAAGAGTAGGGATTTATAGCTAAATGCACCTGAATTTAAGTGTAAGCAATATAACCCAATAGCTGTCAATGTAGGTAAGTAACTTAATATATCTAGCTTTAATTTCTTATCTTAGAAAAATAAGGTTGATGATATCAGCTTATTAAGTAGTTGTAAGAATTTGGAATAAAATGTCTAATGTGCTCTGTGTATTCAATGCATTTAGCAGGTGAGATATATATATATATATATATATATATATATATATATATATATATATATAAATCTCCAATCATTAGTAGGTGCTCTGAACGGGAAAAGTTGTCAGGTCTATAAAAATTACTTAAAAATCAACAGATTTTCATAGAAGTTTCCTATATATCAAGCTCTATACTTGATATTTTGAGGATGATTTTTAAAAAGCATGAAAGATTATATGAGCACCTGAAAACTCAAGGTCTGGTTGAAGAGACAATCTCATGGGGAACAAACAGACAATATCATAAAACAGTAAAACAATAACAATAGCAATAATAATAATAATAATAATAATAATAAATAAATGCTAGGTGATTTTATGTAGGCTGTGAGCAAAATAGCCATTCAGATTTGGGACAAATAGCTGGAGGACATGGAAGTCAGAACATGTGGTTTACCCTTGAAGGACCTATATTATTTAGAAAGAGAAGGGACAGCTGGGAGATATTAATGCCACTGTCACAAACCGGCAGTCCTCAGGCTCAGTGTACCCAGAAGAGCTATTTTATTTGGTCTTTACATTAGCATTTCCAAATGCTAAAGAATGAATGAGCCATCGAGAAGTAGGCAAAAACCCCACATTTTCTAAAAGGATAATGTTTCATCCGTTAAATAAATATAATACCATTTTCTAGTCTTGTATCAATATACAAGGTGTGTGAGTAACATGTTAGCTGGGAGCTAATTGACTGCAAAGACTCTATTTTCAGTCATTGCCTGTATTTTTTTTTTTAAGATTTTTTAATTGGGGAATTGGGGGAGGGAACAACATTGGGGAATCAGGGAAGGGGAACAGACAAGTTGCTGTTCTTTTGTTCTTCAGTCTAGTTGCAGAGGACGTTGCTTCACTGGCCCATGTTGGTATCATCATTGCGCTCTTCCCGGATGAGGCAGATCGGTCGCCGGCCTCTGGATGGTCGCTCACCGCGGCTATTGGCAGTTCACACTGGCTGCCAGCTACTCACGCTGGCCGCCGGCCACTAACTCTAGCCTATGGCAGCCCACTGCAGCAGGGGCTGCAGCCTACACTGTTGCCGGGGCTCACAGCCCAGCTCCAGGTGGAGCTGTTGTTAGCTGTAGAGGGCAGTGTCACTGGCCCTCATATGTGCAATCTGTACCGATGCTGCTGGCGTCTCAAGCCAGCTCTTAAACAAAGCAGCCGCTCGGCTGGACCTTGCCTGTATTTTTTGTATTAATATACACAGTGGGTGATTCAGCAAAAGGATTTAAAAATAAATTCTATAGAAAGATCGTATTAATTTGATGTCTTTATAATTCATGAAGAGTAGACCCCTAATAGCTTTATTTTCTCTTTAACTTTGGAAAATAAAAGATGCCATTAGTTTAAATTACGCTTGTATGTGGAAGAATCATGTGTATCAACAAATATAGTTTGACTCAGATGCTATAAAAGGTAAGAATAACTACAGAAAGCATTGACTATTTCTTTAAAAAGTGTAAGGCAAAAATTGTATTGACAAGCTAGGGTGCAAGTATCTTAAAGAGTCGATAAGCAATGCATGAATTTATAAAACTCAGTTTTGAAAACTCAAAATATAATAACTGAATAGTTATTATAAATTGGCTACTGTTATGTAGGGTACTCTTAGTATATAAATAGAATGTTATTTGGGACCTGGTCATATTTAGAGACCTTATGGGCATTCAGAACAGCTGGTGAATATGTAGATATGATGCGCAGTTGCATATTTTTATGTTAAAAAGTGTGCTAGCAATTCTGTATCAGGTGCTTTTTACATTAGCTACAGAAGGTACTATATGCTCAGATGGAAAAAATTAAAGTATCAAATGTGTTCATTTACTTGTTTCTCCCAAGAAGTTGAAATCCCCAATGATGTTGACTGTGGGTATTTTATCTCTTCTAGCTGTAGAATATGAAAGTGAACTGTATTTATCTGAAAGCTTCTGGAGCCAGGAGGCACAGGGGGACCAGTGCTTAAGTATCTATTCCAAGACATCATTCTGTAATTTGGTTATATATTTCTCTCTAATATCAGATTTTTGCTTTCTACTGATGAGTGGCATAAAGAAGAACTGTACAGGCACTTAAGGTCTCTATCTAAACTCTAGGAAAGTAGAGAGTAAATAAGTGAGATAATTTAAGTTTAGGAGTACCTTTTACCTCAGAAATATTCTTTTATCAGAGTGTGTAAAAATGTATCTTCAATCTGTGTAGTAATTTTTACTCCAGTTTATATAGTATACATATATATACATATATAAAGTGTGTGTGTGTGTGTGTGTGTGTGTGTGTGTGTGTGTGTGTATCCTTTGACAAAACATTTGGAAGAGAGATTCAATATAGCTCTGCACAGGTATACTATATTGGTGTTTTTTTGTGTTTATCATGGTTTGGGTTGTTAAAAAAATAGCCTAAACTTTATTTACCTCCATCTGTTGTTGAGTTTGCAGAGCATGAAAAATAAAGCCCCAGTCATGCAGAAAGTACCTGTTTGTCATCATGAGTTCAGACATAAGTTCAAACCAATGGCCCATTAAATACCTTCTTTTGTTGTTTGAAGTATATTCTAACTTTGTGAAATCATTGTTAATGTGGAATGTTGTAACTGAGCCAAGGAATGGAATTCCTATACCTGCAGTCAGAGAAAGAGGATAGATAAGTCAAACACTCCAAGTTGTGTTCCATTGTTTTGTACTCTTGCAAAGTCTCACCTGGAATGTAATTAGGACTAGGGAAATCAAGAAATAACACAATTTGTTTTCTTGGTGTGCCCGCATTTGTGTGCCTGTGTGTCTGTGTGATTTTCTATTTCTAGTAGTATTGTAATATTTTCTGGGAAATAAAATTCTCTTTTTAGTTGGAAAAATTAGTTGCTTGCTTAAATATTACAAAAGCTTTCCACAAGAAAGCATTTCATTTCTCTGGCCGCAAAAATAAATAGATAGATAGATAGATAGATAGATAGATAGATAGATAGATAGATAGATAGATAGATGAAACAAAGAAATGATAATCATTTTTCACTTGTTCTGCATTTAATGAAGGAAAAGGGATCTTTGTAATATTGACATAGTAAGATAATATGCACACCATAGGTTAAAAGTTTCATTGTGAAATGTAATTCACTATGAGATATAGTAATCTTTAATTTCCTTTTTAAAAGACAGAGCTACATTTTAATTTAGAAGGTATTTATATTAAAAATTCAGGAATAGCTTTAGCAATCTATTAAGAAGGATTCTGTCTTAAGCGTTTGTGTGTCTGAAGTCAGATAGTTTTAAATGTTCCAAATTATTTTTTTACCTCTGGTTTTTACTTCTCCTATACTATATTAATGGTACTTTTTAAGGTGAAAAAAAGTTTCAGCTAATGTTCCCTTTCTTCTCCCTTTTTGTCATCTACTGTAAAATACATACAATTTTATAAATGTTTACCTGCCTGAGTAGCCAAAATCTAGCAAACATTATTGTAGTTAATGGGTATGATTATAGGTTCCTTGAACCATTGTCGACTGTTCAAAAATGATATCATTTCACTAGTTATTTTCCTAAAAGAGAAAGCCTTGGGGTGAAATAGAGCTTGAAAGAGGCTGTATATGTCAGATGGGGTAGGTAAAAGTGGAGAGATGAGGAATTTTGGAGGGAGTAAGCTTGTATGATAATAGGTATGCAGTACTAGACATTTCAGTAGGACTAAAACCAACCAAAAAAACTCTCTACACCTATGGATATTTGTGTGATTATGTATGGTGACAATATAGTTAGTGAAATTTCTAACATTAAAAATAATCATATAAACTGTAAATGTAAATTATCCTTTTAACAAATAACTTTACCTGCCAAATTTCTTAGCGAAAGGTTTTGACAGTTTAAGTAGTAATGTTTTAAGCTGTCATTTTGGATAGAAACTTTACCCCCTTTTGTTTCTTATCTACCTTACAGAAGGCCAAAGATTGGTAGTATTTTTTTGTAGCAGGTAATACGAAGAGAGTAATTTCAAGAAGAGCTCATATTTAATGAGCATTTATCCTGTCAGCCAGTAATCAGCACTTTTGTAAACCTCATTTAATCATCACAGCAACCCTATGAAGTAGAGACTATTCTCATAAATTTATAAAGAGTTGTATATAAATTTAAATAAATAGTGCAGATCAATATTTAAATAGTCTCATATTATTATAGATGATGAAATGTTGCAAAGAATACATAAGGTTTAGCCAAACAAATGCACCAGAGCTGAATTATGATTAGAGCCATGACAGCTAGTTGTCACAGTATATTCTTTTAACTACTACACTACATTGCCCTGGGGTATAATACTTGGATTCCCAATGAAGTGAAGTTTGATTGAACTAGGAGATTTGACATATGTAGCTTCTCTATTTTAGAGACAGAATGAGGTAATAGGCACTGCATCAAATTTAAGAATTCCATATTCAAGTTCCTGATGTAACTTTCACAGATTATGTGATTTTGATCAAGTTACTGATTTTTTTAGGGCACGCTATCTACAAGTACAAAATAGTTATAGATACTTTCAGCCTTAGCAATCTTTGATTTAGTGAACTGTATGGTTATAGTTATAAAGGTGCAGGAAAGGCAGTGGTACCACAGATGCAAATCCATGAAACATCAGGGTACGCTGACAAAAATCGACTCATTTCAGTATTGGGCAGCTCCATCCCATTTCTGTTTGGCCTTTACAAGGGAGGAGCTGGTAGGTAGGTGACTGCTGGGAATTATTTCAAACGCTTTCATCTAATTTCATACAAATAGTCCTATTTCTATTATAAGCTATCAATAGCTCAAGCTCCTGTTGGCGTGATTTTCAAGGTTATAGGTATACCACTTTTTTTTTTTTTTTTTTTTTTGAGGGCAGTGTCATTGGCTCTCATATGTGGGACCAAACCAGGGCCGCTGGCTTCCCAAACCAGCGCTTAACCACCGTGCCACTCGGCCGGCCGTAGGTATATCACTTTCATAAACAACATTAATCCTATCAACTTCTAGAGGACCCTCAGTCTACCTTTAGTGAAAATAACTGAAAAAGAAAGAGACAAGGCATTTCTGGCACTATGCCATTATGAACAGTAGAATTTCAATAAATGACCACCAAAATGCTGTGAAAAATTAATGACACAGTAAAAGGTGATTACAAATATAAGAGAAGCATTGGAGGTAGGGAACATAGTTCATTAATATGTGGAATGTTTAATATTTGCTATATATTTTTACACTTAGAAACACTGAAATCAAAGAAAGGTTGCCATGTATTTTGTGACAATGGCTGAAATCTTGAACATAATAATGGGAGTTTTTAATAAACTTCGATCTTCAGTTTGCATTATAACTTCTCCACGTTGTTATGTTGATTGGGAAGCATCTTTTGTGGAATACTAAATAATGGGGTTTTAGGATCTTTTTGTTCATTGTCATTATCTGTGTACCTCAGGAAATGGGCTCCAAGCAATTGTTTTATTCCCCATGTTACCCATCTTTTAGAAACAAAAGACTAGGTCTTTTGCAAGAGGTAATAGAACGATGAACATCTGTATAATGAATATAGATATTTATCCTAGAAATTTTGTTATAGATGAAGTACTATTGGATAATCTGTATCACTTCTTTATTTTTAGAAAACATTTATTGAACTTCTGTCATCTTTGGTGGCAGACATTGAGAACACAAAACTCAGTTCCTATCCTTAAATGACAGTATGATATATTTTTAGTAGCAAATAAATAAACACATTTCTATGTATCCTAAGAGCACTGATAGAAAATGTCAAAATTTCAATTTAACCCTCTTCCAAATCCTGAAATGTGGTTATTACAATTCTCATTTTTACAGATGAAAAAACTGGCTTGGACCAGTTATGTTAGACTTCTCTGGGTTACACTAGGTCAGTATCAGAGCTGGATGCAAGCCCTGTTCAACCTGAAACCAAGCTCCATCCTTTTTTCCTGAATCCACAGTGTGATGCTTTTGATCACAATCACATGCAATCCCCCTTTCAGCTACCTGTGACAGCCTGACGGGTTTAATTTTGAAGGCTCACCCCACTGATTATGTAGGGAAGCACATTCTTGAGTCATAGAGAAGAATTGGTGAAAAGAGATCACCCAGGTGTGAAATGAGTGTTCCCTGCTTGTTTTCTTGGTTTATTCCTGTGCACATGTGTGTACACCCATGTTCATGAAGGTGTTTTAAGTGTCTCCATCGGGCCACCATAACATCGATTTTTTTTTTTCTCTCTCTCTCTTTCAGGTATGGAAAAATTGTATCCACAAAGGCAATCCTTGACAAAAACACAAATCAGTGCAAAGGTATGTGTAACGGCATCTGTTCCTTGAGCTCCTTTTACTATTGCTCCCAGGCAGAAGTCCAGCACATGCTGCCCAGGGCTCACAATGCACAGTATATGGCCAACTCCTTTAATAACACCGAGGCTCTGATGAGTTGTATATCTAGTAACATTGCTCATTAATTTTTTTCATTAACAAACAAAATGAAAATTGCACATTAGGACAAGTATCAAATTGCTTCAGCATAAAACTAAATTACCTCCTAACAACTTTGGGTTGTTTGATTTGAATGATATCATCAGTGATGCAAATTGATTTCCTATGTGAAACTGGGGACCTCTGGGGAAAACTTTCCCATGCAAAACACATTTTCATTTATCTGTTCTTTAAAACTAGCAACATTGGTTGACTAGGATGAATTTACTGACTGGCCCACTGCATCAAAGCTTCAACCATGAGCACGTGATCTCAGAGTTGATATCTTACTAAGGTGGCTTCTTCGTTTTATTTTATTTTTTATTTTTGGAGGACGGAATACTTCTGAAGTTGTTTGAGTGTGTCTGTGGCTCTTATTTCTTCATGTTTGAGAACACTCTTTTAAGGGCTGCATTAAATGATTTTTGACATCTATATCATCTCTCTTACATGACTCAGTTCTTACTGGAAACTTGGAATGCTTCTTGTAATGTGTGATTTGTTATTCCTCTAATCCAGCCTCTTTTATAATACTAACATTAAAAAGTAAGATAGAGCCAAGATTATTTTAAGCACTGTACCTATTTCACATATAAATATAATGTACATATGTTTTAGGAATGCATTCTTATGTATGGCAGATACATACTAACCTATTTGGGTAATGGTACTTAGATTTAATTCAGCAACTGAAAAAAAAATTCATGTCTCCTATAAACTTACACAAGTATTAGGGATTCAGGTATTGCAAAATAAAAAATAATAAAACATAGTTTCTGTTATCTAATAGTTCAATTTCTAGTTGAAAAGGAAACTACCAAGAAAAACAAGGAACTAACCCTAATAAAATAATTAGGATCAGTGCATCAACCTAATATACAATGTGAGAGTATAACAGAGATATCTATAATCTGGGAACTCACAACATACTATGGAAATTCCTTTTTGGGAAATTAAGTTTATAAACCCAAGGTAGAATGGATGAGCTTGGGAATGGTTGGTGCTGAGGAGAAAGAATTTCGGAATATAATTGATCAGACCCACATATCTGGAATAGAAAAATGCACAAATAAGGATGGTGGTAGGAAAAAGAAAGGGGTCAATTTTGCAGACTTTAAAAAAAGTTATTCTGGATATTTTGAATGTAATTCTGTGTGAAACCCTTCATATTTTTTGAGCAGACACGATATGATCCTATGTTTTAGAAAAGTTGCTCTGTCATAAGGGAACGAAGCCAAATTACAAAGGAAGAAATTAGAGGCAGAAAAAAGGCAATGCATATTTGAAATCCGTAAATCAAAAGGAAACTAAGGAAAATCACCCAGGCACTGTCAAGGAAATGGAAAAGGGGTCACCTTGAATGTTTTCAAAGGTAAAATTGAATATTCCTTATACAGGTTGAAGAAAGGGATATATAAAATGAAGCCTACACATTGACTTTTCATGATTGTGTTAGGTGGCTGTGCCATTTACTGAGGTCAAAAGTCCAGAAATTGTAGTAGTAGGTTTTATGGAGAAGTTGATGGATTATGTATCGGACATGATGAATTAGAGGCCTGGGCATGACGTCCAGTTGGGAGATGTCAAAGAGGAAGGTACAAGAAAGCTCAAGAGCTACAGAAGGTGACTGAAATCAAGGGAATAGATAATAACACCAAAAGGTAACCTACGCAAGGGGAAGAGGTAGGGTATATTGAGGTGGGCAGCTAAAAACTGAATCTTGGAGAACATCTACGAACAAAGCTAGATCATGACTAGAGGATATTCTACTCTTGGCCTATGGGAAGCATTTGGTATGTTAGAAGTATTAGAATACTAAATCTATTTCTCATAAGCATGCCCAACCCATTTCCAAAGTCTTTGGGTAGAAATATCTATAAGAACAACCAAGAAAATTGAAACACCCAGCTCATGCAGTCAATAATATTGATTGAACACTAATCAGAAGTACAAATGCCTCACAGACAAACAACACCAGTAAACCTCAGTAGATCTCATTACGTGTCTGATAATTGCAGTTGTCAATAGGAAGGCAGCCTTCACTATGCAAAGTTTTGCTCAACAATGCGGATATCTCTCGTCACTGCACAACATTGCAAACCTGAAAAACTGTACCCTTATTTACTTGTGAGGTTTGAAGAGCAAGAGATATAACTGAAATGGATTATCAGAGTTTCCATAAGCAATTATCTATCTGTCAACAGAGGGGATGCTGATATGGACATATACTGTGGGTGACCTTACACAAACTCCTAACACTCCTATCCACAATTTCTTTTAACTCCTTATTTAATTCTCTCTCTCTCTCCCCTTTAAAACTTAAGGAAGACAGGGTTTGTGTAATCTAGGAAACATCTTCAAAATGGGGTATTGCAAGTAAATACATGATTGTCTATTGGGGATCCTTAGAAAATATTAGAACATATCTTTCTTGGTTTTTATATAAACTTTCTCTGTGTGTTTTATAATGTTTATATCAATATAAAAATATACAAATTATATGTTTCAGATGAATAAATATGCAAATATTGGATTTGATGCTCCAAAATATTTTTAAAGTAGGTTGGAGATTACTGGTCTCAAACATATTAATCACTGTTGAATATAGAGAAAAAAAAGCGAGAGAACGAAGGGGAAGAAAGGGAGGGAGGGAGGGAGGGAAGAAGGAAGGAAGGAAGGAAGGAAGGAAGGAAGGAAGGAAGGAAGGAAGGAAGGAAGGAAACATGGAACCACATAGGGAAATCATTTAATAGAAAAGCATCTAAAGATGGCTTTATGGGAATGCAGAGAGCTATTAGGCCATTTGTCTGGAAGGCAGTGTGATCGTTGAAAGCCTCCAGTTACCTTCTGTGGCCTCAACACTTGGAGCCTGTGGATAAAAATCATGACTCTGAATTACCACCTTCGTCAAGCACATGGTGGAGGTATCCTACATGAAAGCACTTATGATTAAAAAGGTACTACTATCACTTTCATATTTGGGGAAAAATATTATTTTGATGACATCTGAGTCTTATTTAGAGTATTTCTTTCAGAAAAAATGACCCTTGAAATGATTACAACTAGAAACTACAGATGATTGGGAAGATACAGCAATTATATTTATGAAACATTATTTATAGTTGTTAATGATGACCATGGGAGCAAATTACTGAAGTTGGAAGGAGAATATAGCGTCATTGAGGAGTTCAAGGAACTGATAAAATGGGCATTGAAATAAGCATCTAAATATTAATTGAAATACTCAAGAATTGAATCAGCAAGAGTAGTATTGGAAAAAGTGACTGATCCAGGGGTATTAGTGGAAAAATAGGAGAAATGATACCAGGGGTCTGTAGACAATGGTGAAAATGATGATTCATTGGTTATAAATTTTATGTGAGATTCTAAATTGGCAGTTTTAGGTAGGAGGGAAACCATATGGAATTAGGAGAAGGGAAGGCTTCCCAGTGAGAGAAGGGATGTTAGGGAATCAAACAGACAAACACACATATGAAAATGAATAGTGTCCTCAGGACGAGTTAAGTAAAAGATTGAAAACATGAAAATTAAACCAATTTACAGTGATAGTTTATATCCACTCATGCAGCAAACATTATAACACTGAGACCATCAAATGCTGGTTTCTGTGAAACTGGTTCATCCATTTTTTTTTTTCATTAGTACAATGCTAAATTTGTAGAGGCTTTAAAAAAAAGTTGGTATAGAAAAACCAATAAAGCATATACTATTGCTATTAGTAATTCCACTGAGAATATTGTCCCAAATATTTTATTCAAACATATTTTTGAAATGTGTATATATGCATACTCTTAGCACTCTTTGATTTTCTATATTAGAGCAAATATAGGAAGCATCCCAGTTCTAGCTTATGGAGCACATGGCTCTATAGCCATTTAGATGATATTTAAGAGGACTAAACAATTTCAGACCTATGAAAATGTGTATTATATGAAGTTAAATGAATATGTAACAATGTAAAATAATGTGTATCATAAATTTGGAGCTATGTAAATATTTCATAGTCAGTGTTGCTATGGTTATGTCTGTGGTAGAGCCAGACTCCCTAGTTTGAGCACCACTTCTCCACTCAGTATCTGGGTGACTTGTGGTAAGTTACTCAACTTTGTTGGGTGCCTCAGTTTCTCCATCTGTAAAATAATAGTAATAAAAGGGCCTGATTTGATGTTTAAATGAGTTAATACGTGGATGACACTCAACAGTACCTCATGTTTGTTGTCACATAAAATACTGGCAATTTTAAGCATAATAAAATGAACGTTTGGGTTGAGGTGGTACGGATATGGGTGATACATTATTATTAGCTTTACATTTCTCCAAATCTGTTTTATTGTCTTTTCAGGGGAATAAAAAAAAAGCCAAATAGCTTTTGGAAAAATTGAGCTGATTTCCACTGTATTTATATTTTGGTCATTCTTTCTGTGAAACCTGGTTAGCACATGACTATATGTTTCTTTGTCTTTGTAAAATAATATCAGACAAAATAGCAATGAATTAGCAGAGAATGTTACCTTTGATTCTCTAAATAATGGGCAGAATTTGAATTCTTTTTGACCATTGCTTTCTGAAGGAAAGAAATAGAAAGGGCATTTGAGGTGGCTTTTTCAAACACAATCATTAAGAGCATTAAAGGACATAAATTGGATTTGGTCTTCTCTGAGACATTTTCTTCTGGATCATTTGCAACTTTGCCTCCAGACTAAAACTATGCAATTAAAACCAAATATAATAAAGACAGGATTGATTTATTTTGTTTTTAAAGATATAATATGAATTCATTTTTTTCAGAAATCATTGAACATTTAGCATATTATACACAAGTACGTGTGTAGTGTGGGTATGTGGAAGTCCCTGCAAAAGTCTCCTTTGAATAGAAAAGAAAAGGCATCAAAATTAACTTTGATGTATTAACCCAACTCTAGACTCTTACTCTATATTAGCGTTTAAAAGAAAGGGTTTTGTTCCATCCTGTATCCCACCCACACCCTGTAAGTTGTGTACAGTAGGCAGGCCCAGATAAACACACTCACTCTCTTTTCCGGAAGGGGTCATGAGGAAAGCTTTTAACATAACCTCTCGTTTTCAACATTGTTCTTTCTTGGGTGGTGGCTGCGGCAGCTTTCATTCTGTATAATATGGCAACATCAAACCAAACAGTCACCGTCAGGCCAAAATGACCAGAAATTGCTGAACAAAGCGAGCAACAGCTCCAGATGGAGAGTAATGAAAACCAGACCACAGTTCATTCAGCTACTCAAACATGAGGACCCAGTAAGAGCTATTGTACAAGTCACAGAGATTTGCACTGTGTTTTGTTTTGCTGTTTTCTGTTTTTCCCCCATCTGTTTTCTTCTTGCATCTAGTGTACGTGCTAACTTAATAAGTCAGGGAAAATTACATGAAAAGAAGGCATTGAAAACAAGGTGTAAATCTTCAATGAATTGACTTGCCTCTGCCCTTTCCTGATTTTTAAGTTTGGCTTCCTTTGAGTACTCCCCTGCCCCCCCCTTCCCTGCCATTTTTCTGACAGACTATGTGTTTAGAGCAGAGAGAATGAGTAATGGATATTCCATAGAAAGTTTCCATGCCTAATAGCCATAGGATATGAGAGTAGTTTGCGTGTGCCAAGCATACCAACTTCTAAGAGACTGAAATACTCCCTCTGCCTTTGTTATCATAGGCTGGTTGAATTTGTTGCTTTTAACATTTCATTGCGTCCTTAAAATCAAAGTGGAAGACAAGTATCTAAAAGTTCCGAAATCATCCATGAAGGATAGAGTTCATTCTTTATTAAATGAAATCATAAATTGTTATTTCTTCTGTAAGAGAAATCAGTCTGCATACTATATTAATTTTGTAGAGAGGGATGAAACCTACCTAGATTGTTTCAAGAAGGCATGTGAATGAACACATTTAGCAGTTCTAGATTCATGGCCATGGCACACGTGTTTTTTAAAAAGTGTTTCTAGGTAACTAAATATGAGACCATATACTTGGACAAATTTAGAGTTAATCAATTTTATTTAATATTTCATTTACTTCTTTACTCACTGATGGGGAGGATTTCTATAGCAAGTGAGAGAAGTATGGGTTTCTGTATTAAATCCCATGAACCTGGAGGGAGGGGTAAATATTGGGTTGTTGGAAAAGTCATGACCCATTTTTGCAATGAAAAACATAGAAAAAAAATGTCATGACTTTTCTGACAACCCAATATCATATTTTGTCATGGTTTTATGTAGAGTCATTACAAGGTATGAGGCAGCCCCTACCTATGCATCAGTCCTAATAAGTGGCACTGACATGCACCTGAGTAGAATGTATAGATGGAAATGGAACTATTTGGTTTCCAGAAAATAATATACCTACCTTGGGGGAAATAATATACATGGAAACAAAGCAAGTCAAAGAAGAAACTAAACACCATAGAAAGCCACTTTCCTAGTACCTTTTATTTCCTGAAATCAGAGCAAACTTAAATAAATGTTCTGTGAAATTTGTGAGTCTGAGGAATTATGTTTTGAGAAGTGCAGGCCCCTCCACCAAGTGGGCTCACAGTCTGTTGAGCAAGAAGCATATGAAGCAACATGACCTGAAAAATACATTTATTCAATTTTCAAATAATGGGATAAGGTTTAAAAAAAAAAGACAAAAACATCTCAATTTAAACACCTACATTTCCTTTTGGAATATGGAGCGTGCAATATTTCCCTGAACTTTTTTTGTGAATTTTACTCTGTCTGGTCCAGTATGAATTTTACTATTAGTCACAGGAGATCAATATATAAACATATTTGCTTCCATTGATAGTGACTTTTGTTTTCATTTCAGAAAAGGTTTGTATAGTGACTTGGGTGCTTAGGTCAGTGCATCAAGTTTACTTAGAATTGTCCCGTAAGTACCTTTTACATTGAATTGTAACCCTGGACGTCTTCTGGGGAAATGCTGATTGTTACAGTCCCATAGCCAGGGTTAGTCATAGTCATATGTTGTCTTCAATCAACCAGACAACTACAACTAAAAACATTTCTCTTGTTAAAAATAATCCTGCCTTACCTATTATTTCTAATTCAGCATATTAAATAGTTTAGAGGCTTATTATTATTATTATTATTATTATTATTATTATTATTACTATTCTGTGTTAACTTTGAGAAGTCTTTGGAATCAATAAGAAAATATACTTGGGCTGGCCGAGTGGCGCGGAGGTTAAGCGCTGGCCTGGGAAGCCAGCAGCCCCGGTTCAGTCCCACATATGAGGGCCAGTGACACTGCCCTCAAAAAAAAAAAAAAAATATATATATATATATATATATATACTTATAACATGCTTTGGGAGTTATACAACTGCACATTTTTCTTCAAAAGCATTTTATAACCATATATTTACTCAGTATTTGCTTGTAGCCACTGTTTATACATATATGAGGCAAAAGTAAAACTATCTGCAAACATTAAATATAATAGTCTTGCTGTTTTAAGCTTAAATTTGTATTTGAAAGCATTTGATACTATAACCTACCTTTCTAACTATTTTGCACATGCAGAAATTATTTTATTGGAAAAAAGTTAAATAATTTTTTTAGAGTTTAAAATAGCTTGAATAAAATGATAGGGTTTTATTGCTATCACCCATAATCTGAATATTACTTTTACTAATCCATGTCTTCTAATTTAACAGGGACCCTTTTGTCCAGGCATTCTATTTGTTTTTCTCCTGTCTTTCAATTTCCTATTTTTAAAATTAGACTTATGTTGATACACATAAAATACTCTCTCTTCTTATCCTAAGAGGCTATGCCAATTATTTCTTTCAAAATTCACCTTCTCAAGAAGTCCCCGGGAGACTCTCCCTATCCTATCTAAACACATTTACAATGCTCTCTCCTTTGAACACCATCTGGGAGCAAAGATCTCATGCTCCCTTATCTCTCATGCTGTTTTGATTAGTTTGTGTCCTTCATCTAGATTATAAACTACTCAGGATTCTGGTGGGAGAGCCTATTGCCAAGGTAGTAAGGAAACAGGACGGTTTAGAGTGGTTGCTTAGATTCCACGGACTTTATCTTTCTCTCTAGGAGCCTTTGATATTGTATCAATGGTAAGAACAAAAATGGCTGGATATATGTTCTATAAGCCTGTAAAAACACCAAGGGTACCAAAACCATACACATAGACATTTCCCAGAGTTGTTCTTTAAAAGTAAAAATGTATGACTGAGAATATTTATTTATCAGTGTGGAAGCATCGTGGGTGATGTTATCTATTTTCACTCATCCACGACTTCATAGATATCTGGAAAATTGTATATAGTTATATACATTTTAAATACTATATAAAATATCATAATATGAAATGGGCAAAGACATGTGTTTCATTTATTAAAATGTATGTAAACGTGTGCAACAAAATAATAAATATCCTTTCAAAAATAGGATTTCAGAAGAATATAGATTTAAAAAAAAAACAAAAAAACAAAACCCACTTAGTTCTTCAAGGATTTTCCAATTAGAATCTATACCAAGAAAATTTATAAATAAAAATCTAAGGTTTCTTGGACAAATTACATAACATCTCTAAACATCTGTTTCCTCAACTGTCAAGTTAAGTTATTTATACCAATGATGAAAAAAATATTTTCAAAATCACACGGGACCATATTTGTAATGTATCTGGCACATAACATCAGGTAAATTTTCTTATGGCATGGACTTGGATTTCTTCTCATAGGAACCATATTGTCTAGAGCTACATATTTTACATAATTTAACGCAGTTCTGAGTACATTTAAAGTGTTCAAGGAATGTATATTTCATGAATTGATGTGTTTATTGAGACGGACTTTGTTAATAGCAAAAAGTGTTAAGTACTTAAAGGATGTTTCTTTCACACATTTTGGTGTTGGCTATATGATAGCCCTCAGGATTTTTTCAAGGTCTATAAACTTGATGTCTTTGAGAAAAAACACATTCCATCACAGTAGCAGGTGGTGGAATTCATTCTAATTGAGTTGGATAGGTTCTGCAAACATAACGCTTCTTTGTTCACCTTTTGTTACACTGTTTACTCTGTTGTTTTATAAGTTCAAAGGTAAAAAGAAAAAAAAATGCCTAAAGATTCTTGCTTCCTTAGTGTTAGAAACGCAAAAGCATATTTTTGTTCAGGGTCTGGTGAATAATCATTTGATTTGATGACTGCCATTTTTTTTTATTGACTTACTGATTACTCATGTTGCTACTAAAATAGCTATTTTTCCTTTAGGAAAGAAATGAGAGCTTTAGAGTATGAGAGAGAAAAGCTGATGCATATGAAAAACAAACAAACAAACAAATAAAAAAAAGCAAAAATATAAAAACCTACATTGAATTTCAAAGATGACTATATCATCTGTTATGGTTCTGTAAGTGGCTGTAAGTGGGGTCAAATGTCTCTTTTTCTGTAACATATTGGTGATATAAGGTCCCTATTTCATATAATCTTTTTAAAAACTGGCATGGTTTCCTTCTTGCAAAAAGAGAAGATAGCAAGGTTTTCATTTAATTTATACTACTTCTCATCAGAAAAGGGCAGTTCGTTTTAATTACCAGACATTCAGATAGACTTAATATTGGTCATTTCACTTACATCAGTCCTGAGACAGAAGAAACCTGTATTCATGAAAACTCTTTGGAACACTCTATGCCACATTTAAGGATACACTTTCTCTTTTTAAATATTGTTTAAAATTTTTTATTTAAGTATAGTTGGTATACAATATTATATTAGTTTCTGGTGTATAATAAAGTGAATCAACATTTACTCATATACACCTTGCAATGTGATCACTTCACTAAGTCTAGTCATCATCTGTCACCATGCAAACTTATTATTTTAATAAGCCAGCCACAAAAGCACAAATTTTATATGATTCCACTTACATGAGGTTCCCAGAGTTGTCAAGTTCATACAGAGAAAAGGCAGAATGGTGTTTGCCAGGGCCTGAGGGTTGTGGGTCATGGGGTGGAGGGCAGTTATTGTTTAATGGGTCCAGGGTTTCATTTTGGGAATATGAAGAAGTTAGAGATGGACAGTAGTGATGGATGGCTGCACAACAATGTGAATGTATTTAATACCACTGAACAGTTAAAAACAGTTACAATGATATGTCACTTAGCATAATATTCTCTTGGTCCATCCATGTAGTTGCAAATGGTAAGATTTTATTTTTTTTTTATAGCAGAGTAACATTCCATTGTATAAATGTACCACAGTTTCTTTATCCAATCATCTATTGATGGGCATTTTGTTGTTTCCATATCTTGGCTATTGTGAATAGTGCTTCTGTATGGTCACGGGATGTAAAGTACAGCATAGGGATTATAGGCAATGGTAAAGTAACAGCTATATACGATGTCAGAGGGGTAGCAGACTGGAAAGGGGGTTATCACTTTGTGAGGGAGGTAAATGTCTAATCATTATGTTGTTTTGTATACCTGAAACTAATTTAAAAAATAATAATAATACAGAGGCCACACACACACACACACACACAAACACACTTAAAGCAAAAACATTTTATAAAATGTATCAATACATTTATTTATTTAATTTACAAACATTTATTAAGTACCTACCATGTGTCAGGGATTATTTTAAGTGATACATTGCAGTATGAGGACTAACCAACGGTTATTTTTTGAGCATATACAAACTTATATATACAAATTTGAATAAACCAGTATATTTGTATATTCTTATGAATATAAACTTTGGAGTATATTTTTATAATTTATAAAATAGAGCTATTCAGAGTCTTATTCCTCATTATTCTGGAAGTTGTAAATAATATTTTAAGTAAAAAGTAAATCACGAAATTTAAAAAAAAACAGAATTATAAATTTTTGTGTTATTTCATCACAATGAAAAATATCAAACCAAGAAACCCACCAAAAATAAATATATATATATATATAAAAAAATAAGGATTCAATGTGTCTCAAAAAGAAATAAGGAGCCTAAGCTGTGGATATCACAGCTGTTCTCATTCTCAGGGCTTGCCTATTATGGGAAAGCAGAAGCTGAAACAAAAGATTTTGGGGAGGCAACTGTTAAAAAACATACTAAGCTTTGAGTTTGAGAGCAATGTGAAAAATAACCATATTTGAAAAAAAAAAAAGAAAGAAAAATAACCATATTTGAAATTGTACTGACTGAAATCAAGTGGCAAAATTCCATGAGAAATAGACTATCAGTCACCTTGGAATTTATGTCTTTGGGGTACTTTCGTTACAATAGGTAATTAAAGTGAAAACTGCAGCTTTCTATTGAAGGAATGACTGAAAGAAGAAAACCTTTTTCTGAAAAAGATTTATGTGAGGTAGAATGTAGAGCCTCCTTTAAAAAAAATACTATTAAAACACTGTGCTTACAAAGTTTTTCAAGGATTGTCATGTGATATCTTTGAGTAACAAGTGGTTAAAGATATAAAATCTCTATGATTTCATATGTAAGATACAAAGAAATTATGTCTAATACTATATCTTTTCACAGAGAAACAGGTGATGAAATTCAGAATGATTTGGTTAGAGGAAAACATTAAATTTTAGTTTTAAAATTAGAATTGTATTTAATGTGTACAACATGGTGATTTGCATAGTAAATGATTACTACAGTCAAGCTAATTAACATAAACCTCATCAAGTTACCATTTTTGTATGTGTGATCAGAGCACTTGAAATCTACTTTCTTAGGAAATTTCCAGTATTCAATACTGTTTTATTAACTATGACTATTATGCTATACATTAGATCTCTAACTATATCCATCCTATATAACAGCAGCATTGTACCCTTAATTCAAAATCTCCCCATTTCCCCCATCTTTCTGCCTCTAAATCATCTTGTACTCTTTGCTTCTATATATTTGACTTTCTTAGGTTCCACGTGTAAGTGAGTTCATGCTGTTTTAAAATTTTCTTTCTGTGTCTCCCTCATTTCATTTAGCACAGTGCCCTCCAGATTTATCCATGTTTTTATAAATGGCAGGATCTCTTTTTCAGGCTGCAAATATTCTAGTATATGTGTGATATATACATATGCATCACAATTTCTTTATCTGTTTATCCATAGACAGACAATTAGGTTGTTTCCATGTCTGGGCTATTGTGAATAATGCTACAGTGAACATAGGGGTGCAGCTATCTATCTCTTTGAGATACTGATTTCATTTTTTTTGGAGATATACCCAGAAGAGTTATTACTGAATCATAATATAGTTCTAGTTTCAGGTTTTTTTGACAAATGTCCATAATGTTTTTCATAATGGCTGTTCCAAGTTACACTCCCACCAACAGTGTACGAGGGTTCCCTTTTCTCCACATCCTCTCCAGCATTTGTTAACTCTTGTATTTTTTATAATAGCCATCCTAACAGATATGAGGTGATGTCTCACTGAGATTTTCATTTACATTTCCCTAATGATTAGTGATGTTGAGCATTTTTCATGTACCTGATGGTGATTTGTATGTCTGCTTTGGCAAATGTCTATTCAGGTCCTTTCCATGTTTTTTAATAGGATTGTTTGGGTGTTTCAGTTTTTATGCTATTGAGATGTATGTGTTTCTTCTATAGTTGGGCTATTAACCCTTTATCAAATACGTGGTATGCAAATATTTGCTCTTGATTAAAGGAAAACTTACTAAGCCAAAGATTCCTGTATGAAAAGTGGAATTTTCCTCAATCTCTCTCACTTTCTGTTGTTTGAACTGAGAGCAACTCACAGTGATATATATTAATATATTTATATATTTATTATATATAATTCCATATATATGTTAGTATATCTACGTGTGTGTGTTTGTGTCTGTACGTGTGTGTGTGACGGGCAAAATATTTATGAGATACTTAAAACCCGTGAGTGTTTTTAAAAGCATTCCATGAAGATTTACTTAAAAGTTTATGTTTTAGTTTAATAAAATGTAATTTTATTTACAAAAAGGTTGAAGTGAAATTCCCTTGTAGGTCCTTGTAACTTAGCATCTGCTGTGCTACTTAAACCATAGAAGTCTTGGGAAGTTCTGCGGTGGAGAGTGGTCAGGCTCTTTGAGGTTTCTTCTATGATGGGATGATAATGTATAACAAGTAATAATGAGTTAAAATTCCATGTAGAATTATCAAGTAAAAGCTTGTTCAAGCATTGATAAAGTGTGTACATATTTGAAATCTGAGTGAAAATTTAATGTAGCTAATTTGCATCATTGTATTACCACCTATTATGTCTAATTAATATGGACTATTAATATAACTAAATGCATCTTATTATGTTGTCCAATGGAGCCTATCGTTCCCCTCTCTATGTCCTTCAAAATTTACTAGTGGAGAGCAAATTCTTCAGTTCTGATTCCGTTAGGGCAATTTAGGGCAACTTTAAAAAAAAAAAAAAAAAATATATATATATATATATATATATATATATATATATATATATATATAAAGTGCTTCTTTCCAGATAACACAGTTCCAGTTGATACAAGTAAGTGACCCTTATGTAGAAAACAAAAAGCCAGCATGATACATGAACTGGTAAAACATCAGACATGATGGCAAACCAGAGAATAGTTGCTCTGTTTTGGGAGAAAGACTTACGGTACCTCTATTAACTCAGACTTCTGTAGCATCAAGAGCTATCAGGCCTAATTGCATTCACCACCATTTTTATCTTGTGTTTCTGTCTGAATAACCCTTAAGCAGAGGAAATAAACTCGTCAAACTTCAACCAGTTTTCCACCAACTACCAATCAACCAGTGAACAACAACAAAAAGTGAACCCTCATGCAGGGGTCAGGAATGGAATGGGGTCTTTGGTTTGTTTGCCAGGAGAGAAGATGTTACCAGAATGAGCTGGGGAATGAGTAAATATTGAGCTGTGGCATCCTCAGAAATACGGCAAGTAGTGGTTATGGAGGCAAGAGATATATCTGTACTAATACACTGTGAAACTCAGCCTTGATCAAATAATCGTTCTGCATTCTAGAGTCTTGGAGTCTCTTAGAACATTTCTGTAATTCATCAACAGGGCAAATTTGTCTAGTGAAGGAATATTGTTTGGCTACAATGCTGCTTAAAAGTATTTTGATGTGAATGCTTTTTAATGGAACCTAAACCACTAGGTTATTTTCTTAAAACCAGCCCACTTCCCTCACATGTGTACCTGCTAGGCCCCTGAAGATATGCATATCTTCAACTTTCAATAGCACATTGCATTGTTGAGTGGCTGTCAAGTAACTTCAAGAGTTATTATTATCCCCATTTTACTGATGAGGAAACAAACCCAGAGGTGCTGAATAACTTGTCAAACATCATATAACCAGCATCCAAACATAAGTCTGCCAAAGCCTAACACTCCACTATACACTCTTCCTCCCAAATATTCCCCATATGTAAGACCAACAGTAAATGATCCTGGATATATTAATGACAAGCAGGCCCAAGCACAATGTTTTGTGTTTGTGTAAAGGAGGGCAGTCTGAAAGAAACATGCAGTAGTTTTTACCCACCCACTTCCATGCCACTATAAATAGCACTGAGCAGAAGATCTAGTTCTTTTATGTTATTTAATATAAATGTAAATGGACATGCAGATTGTGCCTTAGGAAAATATTTTGATTACTTTGTTGTATTTAGAGTAGTTTTATTTTTTTATAATTTGAGAATGGTTTTCTGTTAATATCAGTTTTGCACTTTAGTTATATTGACACATGTCTAGCCTTCTGCACGTGTTATCTTTAAAGCGAGCATCAGTTTAATCAATTGTATGTGGGCATATCTCACAAAATTATGGATGGTAGTAGGAAGACAATATGCAGTTCATTGTGTCTCTTATGCTCAGGATTCTGAATGAGGCATAAGCTTCTGTAAAGGGGCAGTGTGATAGAATTTCAGAGCAAATGCTCTTTTTCATCTTATTTAACTTCGCCTTGACTTGCCTTCCTTGTTTGCTCATGGGAATAAGGTTAAGACCTCTAAAGAGACCACTCCATCCCAATTACTTACCCAGGCTCCCTTTTGTTTAAAGAGCTTGTCCTTAGTTGTGGAAAGTGTTTTTGGGGTCATTGTCTCCTTGATGGATGAACCCAGAGATGAATAACTACTTTCTATTTGGATTCTAAAGGTATGATAACATTTAATCATAAAGCTTTTAATGTTTTGAATTTATCCATGAGCCAGTTCTTGCAGCAAATAACTGAAATATCTGCTAAGGTCAACTTTTTTATTTTTCTCATTCTGGTTTTTCTCACAAGTTTCTTCTCCCATCCTCATAATTTCTTATTGCCTCAAGTTGCCTTCAAGTCTCTAACTCCAAACCAAATGCCACTTAGTCTCTTATCCTCTTGTGTTTTAAATAAACCTTGAACATCTGTGCTCAGTTTTTTTCAACAGCTCTCTTCAGGCACATGTTTTATTCCCTTGGCTTCTTCTAGAAACCCCTGCCCAAGTTAGATTCTGATTTTTACAATGTTTGGATTGTAACTCCATTTCTCTCTTTTCTAGTCCCTGAGAGATATGTGTCTGAGGCCTGATGTTCTACATCCAGACACCAATCTTACAACTAGATCCTACTTATTGGGACTGTTGAGAGAATTATCTTACTTCCCTAACCCATCATCTGCATTTAGTCTGCTTTTGTTGATGGGATTTTTATAATAAGCAGTGTAACAGCAAGGTAGATATTTAATAGTTGTAACCCAAATAAGTCATTCTTAGGCAGGGCATGGATGTATTTTGTCAGATTTCTTGTCAAGATGAAGATTGTTATCAATAAGCAACTATGAAATCCCTGTGCATTGGAATCTAGAACATTCTGTCCCATGGCATCTGCATTCTTCCAGAGTTCACAGCTTTGACATTGCCGGAGTCCCTCAAATTTTTTGGACAAACAATGGGGAAAATGTAAAGGCTTTCTCATTTAGCTTTCATGCAACAATTAAAGCATTACCTGAAGCTCTATACTGCAATTGGTTTCATTTGGGCTTTGTTCTCTAAACAATTAGTAGATGGTTGCATTCACAATTCCCAGGCCTCATTAGCTAACTGCACACATATGGAAACACAGAGGCTATGACCTTCAAATCCACTCCAGAAATACAAATTTGGTATCTAAGTTTAGAGAGGAAATGCTCTCTTCTCTCTAGCCAAGAACTGGGACTGATGTTTTGCCCAGATGTCATATATGGGTGAGCTGCCCTGGCCAAGCAGGAAAAAAAAAATTGCCTCCTGGGTAATATGTGCATCATTAAAACTTGACTATGTCATTGGTCCAGGGAGCAGCCACTCACTTAAAGTGTATAGAGGCCGTAAGGATTTTTTTAAGCCACAAAACATGGACCGAAACAATGGAAACTATTGATAATTGGTAAAATTATTGATAACTTTGTCTGTGAGAAGTCAACCAAAACCATTTAATTTAGAGTGGCAGTGGCGATGCCTCTTATCTATCATCTTCATTTAAAACAGAAGCACAGATTGTTTTTTTAATGATATTTCAAGTGTCACTAAACTTTCCAACTCTTTGACTTAATAAACTCAATCATATCATTTTTTGTAAAGAAATAATATTTTGAGTATGTAAAATCTAGATACAAGAATGAATTTTTGCATTGTATTACTGAAAAATCTGGAAAAAAACTTAAATATGAAAAAATAGGGAGTGAACTAACCTCTGGTTAAAGCAATGGAGTATTTTGCAACTATTTAAAAAGAGTTGTTAAGACGTTGAGGCATCATACCAGCTACAGTATGATGTTAAGTGGGAAAAAGAAAAAAAAATATGTATGCTCGGCTAATAACTAGGTCAAAACATGATATAGGACAACAGACTTTTTTTTGCTTGATTGGTGTAATTGTTGGTTGACATTTATGTCTTCTCCTCCAGGCTGCAATTTTCTTGGATGTGGATGAGGGACCATATTTTACTATATCTGCAAAACCAAGATCTAGCACATAATAAGGGCTAATAAGCATTTCTCAGTTAATCCATTAAAATATAGCAACTATCTAGAAAAACAATAACAATGAGTGGTGTCAATATAATTTATAAACACTGAAGTAAAACAGGAAGAAAGCTTTCATTTTTCAACAATGAGAAATTTTAAAGATGTATATCTTCATTAAAATTTAATTATATATGTAAATTTGGAATGAGATGTCAAAAATGATAGACTTCTGACTACTTATCATGGAATATAAAGCCTTTCATGATCTGGCCTGTCCTCTACTTGCTAACATCAAAGATACTTCACTTTTTGTTTAATGTGAGTCCTGTACAACATGGGGCTTAGTGAGTATTCACTTTGTAGTCCATGTAAATAGCACCACTGGAATTGTCCAATGAGCAACCTGTGTGGCCATACTGATGACCCTGGTCAATACTTATCACTTACCAGATTTCCAACCATGCCCACCGTTTGCATTCATATACAAAGGCACTTTGGCACCTGCTCCCTTTGCCTGAAACATCACCTCCCACATTTAATAATAAAGTATAGTATTGAGTAGGCATGCACTATGTACAGAAATTATGCTGATATACACACACACACACACTCACACACACACACACACACACACACACAGAATGCCAAAAAATGTATACACATTTTGAGAAAGGAAAAATATTAAAATTGCAATACTCAATATATACCAATACAAAAGATGAATGCAAGTCACGTTTGACTTCTGCAATTACAAGAGGTGCTTGAAGTGGTTACCATCAGTGTCCAGACACTTCTGATTATGGCAAACTGATGCCTGAGCAACGCTGACCAATGTGTCCACTTTTATACACTTTTGGCACCCCCAGTATATATCTATATATCTATATATCTATATCTATATATCTATATATCTATATATCTATATCTATCTATATCTATATCTATCTATCTATCTATCTATCTATCTAGAGAGAGAGAGAGAGAGAGAGAGAGAGAGAATGCCAAAAAATGTATACACATTTTAAGAAAGGAAAAAACTGCATTAAAATTGTAATACTCAATATATACCAATAACAAAAGATGAATACAAGTCAGGTATATAGGCAATATTTTCAAATTGTTATAATTATCATCTTCACTTTATAGGTGTGAGAGACAAGGAACTTGTCCACATCTCCACAATTGTGAAACAGCAGATATGGATTATAAATTTAGATCTGCCATGTTCTAAAGCCTGGCCACTTAATCCCTTATACGTCATCCCTTTCCTATGCTCTCTTTTCGCTTCTCCTTGACTTTCAAGACTCAGCTGATGAGCACCACGCCTTCAAAGCTTTCCCTTTCCCTCCAAGCTGACTTAGATATCCTTCCTCTGTATCCCTTAGTAAAACTCTCTGTACTCCCCAAAGTCTAGCCGGCACTTAACAAGCTGGATAAAATCGGTGATTTTTCTTTTTCATGTCCCTCTTAAACCATGAGCTTATCAAAAGCAAGAATTATATATTTCTTCAGATTGAAAAAAAAAGACTGTATCTTGTCCGTTTCTTGTTCACTTGTGCTTAACACATGCTTGACACATGAAGTAGTTAGTTACCCAACGAATGTCTGGAAGAATAAAATAATGAATGGCTTAACCACATCTTACGTTCTCAATACATGGATGTTGCACCAAGAAATCATCATGCATGTGATTTTGGTTGCGATTAGAAAGCAGAATAAAATTGTAGCCATCTATCATGCAGCTGCAGTGAGCATAAGTTCTTGTGAAAAACATTTGGACTGGGTACTTTGCAGATCCTTTGCCTTTTTTTAAACTGTACTTTAATTATACCCCTTAACTGCTTAAAACCTATCTATGACTTGTTATTCCATTTCTTATCAAGTCTGAATCCCTCATGATGGCTTTAAAAGGCCCCCCAAATGTGTATTAACTCATAGAATTTTCACTCTGTTTCAACATGCACCTTTAATGCTAAGAGGGCGGTCACTTTACTCCCACAATGCATCGTGCTTATACCACCCTTGGGTCTTAACTCATCTTCACCTCCCAGAATACTTTTCTCTATAGCCTTTTTCCATTGTAAATGAGACTTAAATTATTGGGTAACTTCAGATTCTACTTACCCCATACAAGTTTCCATATCTACTTTAACATCTCCTTTCAATGACTCCTCATTGACAATGTCAGATAATTTACCGCTCAGTGATATTGTTGACATTTCCAGCAATGCTTTAGTTGTGTTAGCCTGGTTTTCCCTGCAAAATTACTGAGAGACCATGTGTATTTCTCTTGTTGTTTAAAACCACTAGGTATTGAGTCCCCACTATGTGCTAGGATCTATGCTACGTGTTTTACAAACATTTTATTAGGAAAATGTTTGAATTTCCCTTTAGTTAATGACAAAGGGAAAAAAAAAGATTTCAATAGAGAATTGATTCAAGACAAAAGTTGGTTTCTAAAAATAAGTTTGACTCTCAAATTTAGTAGTCATCCTAATCATTGTTGTATAGGAGCAGATACAATTAATTCCGTGCTTGGGTGTTTGTATGACTTTAATGTTTAGTACATAGCATATATGGAGAACAGTTTTTACTCTCTTCTGATAGGTGGTGCCTCTTTGAGCCTCTGTGTTTGGTCTACGGATTACTCCATGTTGAAAGACCTCACCTCTATATTTAGCTCAACACTTTGCAATGTCTGCTGTTAGTTATAAATGGAAACCTGGAAAATGAGTTGGAATTACTAGGCATAAAAACACGGAAATTATGGGCCCTACTTATAGGACCATCATATATAATATAAAGAATAACACCATTTTTCCTTTATTTGGAGAATATTGCTCAATCATCTCACTATTTATAAGGATAATTCCAAAATGGCGCTTTCATATTCTGACTTAAAAGCTGAGGGTTCCATTCTGTCTTAGGAAAGAATGAAAACACATGTGTCACAAGACTGAAAACAAAAAATTCATATCTGTTCATGTTCACTCACTTTTCTGACACTGTGCTCCTGAATTTGGAATTCCTTGGCGGACATAAATCGGAAAGCAAAAGGAACTTTTCCAGTAACATGTGATTTGAATTTACATGGAATTTAAATTCTAATGTTATGGTACTAATGTGTGTGTGTTTGTGTGTATAATATAATGTATTATATATATATATATATATATATATATATATATATATATATATATATATTAAACATTAGGTGTTCTTGATACATTTAACAAAAACTTCCCTTATAATGTCAAACTTATTCATTCAGATTTGTTAAAATTAAAAGGCAAGGCAAAGAAAAAATTGGGAAAGTCTTCACAGCAGAAAGTTGTCTTTTCTATGTCTCAACAGAGAGTCGTTAGGATTACTTAGCTAGTAGAAGGTCACTGTCATTTTGTGTCATGATGGTTAGTAAATAAATACATCACATATTGCTAAGTTTTGGGTCTGAGCATTTCAAAAGAGTAAGAAAAACTTATTTGTTCTTTAGCTGCAGCATATGATGAGTGCAACAAGCAAATTTTATTCACCTGGAATTATAGTTTGAATGTAATGATTATCTGAAGACTATAAATATTTTTTGAATCCTTCTTAAATTTAATAATTAAAATCTGTAAGACTATACACAAGGATTCCTGGAATTAATAACTTACGTAGTCTTAAAACTTGAAGATTTGATATCAAGACATAAATGTAATTCCACTGATTAATGTTTTCTGCTCAATATTTGATCCAGCCTGCTTTATTGTTTCTTTATTCACCAAGAAACTGGCCTAAAGACAAGCATTAACACAAAGGGCATTACAGGGAAATAAAAAACTAGAACCAACCCAACAAAACACAGAGCAGTGGTGGGAGAGCTGTAATGCTTGCTGTTCCTGTGGCTCAATCTTGGACAAAGGCTGTCTAATATTTCACATTCTGTGCCATGTGAACAATATTGTGTACACTGGGCTCCCACTTTTGAAGTTCAGGAAGTATACATGCGCAATGGAGTATTCTGACAATCCATCTTTTCTATATAATCTTTCTAGCCTTTCCAAAAGTCCTTAGCTGGAGGATATATTTAGAAAGTGCTGCTTTTCCACTCACAACACATGCAGGTAACCATTCCAAAGCTGCTAAGGTTCCACTTGAGAGGGAGCTTGCTATTACTATTTGTGCTGTGTGTCATAAATGGGCCCTATTCTTTCCAGCTAGACCCCTCAGCACCAGTTCCAAAGGAGCAGCTTGAGATTTGATTAGACGGGTCTCTCTCCTGAACACACCCTTTCACATCTGACATTTACACTGGTTGCAGATTTTTATGTAACTCGTTAGAGAGCAGTCTGAACCTTAAAAAGGTGTTAGTCTTCCTAGAACCCTCTGGCAAAGGAAAGTCTTTTATTGGACTTAAATGTTTTGAGTTGAAAGCTGTACTTGTCTGATTGGAAAGTGTTTCAGGGAACAGATTTTGTTATTTTTCTAAGCTGGGCTGCAGGAATTGAGCTGGAGATATCACTGACCAAAAGGAATTTTTTTTCCTCAAAGAGCTGAGAACCAAAGGAAATGACTCCAATGTTTAAAATCCTTTTATTTCCTCTGTGGATGATATCTGTGCAGCTGAGATGAACCATTCCAGTTGGCCCCCACCCAGACTTTATGGGAACTAAGATTAGGAAGTTGTATAGTCAAAATAGTCATTGTACAAATTGCTTCCAGTCTAAAAACCTCAAAGTTTTTGAAAAAACCATGATTTCTTACATTTTATTTTTTCACGTGGTGACTGACCTGTCATAAATTAATTACCCTGCCAGGATTTTTTCAGTTCTTTGAGCAACTTCAATAATTTTTTTCTTCCATTTCTTTTGGGAGGAGGAGGCAGAGTTTGTGAGAGAAGTATGCAGGGTGCCAATAAAATTTCCCTTTGGAAGACATCACATGTCACCCATTTCCGCTGCCTTCCACTTGAAATAAAATATTGCTGGGCCACAGTGAAGCTGATAAAAGTGTTTTCTTCCTTTCCAAATTTCATTCTGGACTTTTCTTCTTGCCTTGCTTTTTCACATCTGAACGGAATGAAATGCTGGATGTCGCCTGAACATTCAACACCCATAACTTCCTTTGACCCAATCATGCTCTGAGGCAAGAGAATGGTATTCATCACATTGTAAACCATTCTGTGCCCTGGGCTGCCCTCCCCAGTTTCCAGGATCTTACTAATTTTTGTATTTCTTATGCCTAGCATAATGCCTGACACATTTAGAGGCCTTCAGACATATTTAAAGAAGGGAGTAGTCTAGAATGGTAGCATATAATAGTATCAGAGACTTAGAGTCAGTAAGAGAGGGATTTATGACACACTTTAAAAAGTTAAGATTGGGACAGCCGTTTGGCTCAGGTGGTAAAAACATACGCTCATAACACCAAGGTTGCTGGTTTGACTCCCACAAGGGCCCGTGAGCTGAGCCTTCCACAACTAGATTGAAAACAATGACTTGACTTGGAGCTGATGGGTCCTGGAAAAATACAGTGTTCCCCAATAAAGGTAAAAAAAAAAACAACAAGTCAGGATTTTTTCCTGAATTAAAAACTGTTTTTAAGGAGATAGCAAGGACACAATTCCGTGTTCTAAAATATTTTAGTGTTTCCCTATATCTTAGGTACTCCATGGGAAGTTAAGTAGCAGAAAGCTCTCTTGCCATGATTGACTTTATTCTACCCTCACCTAAAGCTACTCAGACTTCTGTGGATATAGTTGATCCTCTATCTCAGTGGCTTTCTTTCTAAGAAGCCCTTGTATTTGATGGAGATTAATGTAGTTCTTATTTAACATATACATCACAGGATTCAAATGAACATTTAGCCTGCCATTTAGCATTGAATGGGATTTACATGCACTCCTTGCTCTATCTAGTTTGTGGGAACCAACATTTGTCAAATATGTATTTTTGACAGGTTCTATGCTTGGCACTGGGGATAAGAAATAGGAAAGACAAATTGTCTATACCCAGTATAGGCAATATATCTCAGAGGGTAGGAGGAACAGACACTATAAATAAAACTAAAAGATAATATGAGTATAATAGCTAATAATAATATCTAATGGCCAGTGAGCACTTTATGTATGTCAGATCTTCTTCTAATGAATCCATATGTCTTAACTCATTGAATTCTCCTAATGGCTCTCTGAGGTAGATGCTAAGGTTATTAGCATTTCACAGATGAAGATACCTGGGCACTCTTCTCAAGATCAGTCAGCCTCTAACCCACAGAGCCTGAGTCCAGGCAGCTCCAAAATACATGCTCTTAACAGCTATGCCATAGTGCTACAAATAAAGTACTCTTAGACAAAAATGAGGATGTGGTTACATTTCCCTAAGTTTGGAAAAGGCACAGAGGAAAGTTTCAAGGAGATGATATTCGAGCTTGACTCTAAAGGATGAATGGATGTCGATTTAGCAGAGATGGCAGAGAAAGATTTATCTGAAAGAGGGAAGAGCGTGGCTATGTTAGAAAGCTGTAGAAGGGCATGTAATTTTCTGATGGCTTAAATACAGGGGTTGTTGTTGTTTATGTTTATTTTATTTTTTATTTATTTTTTTATTAAATCAACAACTTGTTTTCTAAAAAAGAAGAGTACAGGGTTTGCATGTATGGGAACAGTAAGTATAATACTATAACCTGAAATGTAATTCAAGTCTTTTTGTAAAGCTTTTGCATAAAAGCCAGAGCAAAGAGCATATTACAAAGACAGAAAACCAAGGAGAGATTCATAGACAGAGGAAAATAGTATGATCAGAGCTGTGTTTTGGAAATCTATTCTAGCAAAAGAATTGGGAATGACAGAGGAGTAAGAAAGCTCGATGTAGGAGACAGACTAGGAAGATGGATTCTTTCCCTTGTGTTCCTCAGTTAGTGTAATAGAAAAACAATGTCTGAACAGTGACTTAAACTATTTTTCTCCATAGTGTAAGAAGGAGACCAAAGGAAGGTAGGCAGTCCTCAGCCAATAGGCTGACTCCATCATTGGGGACTTAGCTCTTATCTATGCTGGTGTGTGCCTTTTATCTTCATGCCTTTCTCCTGTGGCTGCAGATGGCTGCTCCGCTTTCACATTACATGTGCATTTCAGGCAGGAATAAAGAGAAGGCTAAAGGACGAAAGACAAGTGGCAGCTGAGTATATCCTTGTTCGAGAGCTTTCCACTTATATGCCCTTGGCCCCAAACTGTAATATTGTCATGTGTTCATGCTACTCAGGTGAGGCTGGAAATTGTAGTTTTTGTAGGAGGGCACATTGCCAACCATGAATAAAATAATGTGCTGGTAGGAAGAGAATTCTGTCAAAGTGGATATTACAATTGTCTACATGAATGTTGAAGAGGACATGGATGAGAGGCTTTGGGAATAGAAAAGATAAAGTGGACACAAATGGTAGAGATGAGAGGCAGGAGACCTGGGCACCAATAAGAGGGGAGGAACTGAAGCAGCTGCTGTAGATTCTGACTTTGGCAACTGGGCCAGCGATAATGGCTTTAACTGAGATGGGGAGGATTATGGAAGATCAGGTTTTATCTAAACCACAGTTGAATAAATCACCGAAGGAGAGCATATTGGATGGAATATAGCAGAAAACTAAGGAAAGGGACTGATTCAAGGCAAGCAGAAGTAGTCAGAGGAACAGACATGGAACAATGTCTTAAAAGCTAGGAGTATATAGCATTTCTAAAAAGCAATGGTCAACAATGTCAACTACCTTAAAAATTTCAGACCGCAAAGAAGATGTTGTGTTAGCAATTAGGTATTATTAGCATTCAATGCATATTGAAAAAAAAAAAAGGAATGTATTGACACATGAGCTTTTTAACTTTGTATATAGGTTGATTTCATATTGGTGCAGGGACTAGTTATGATAAGAGAAGAGATCACATAGAAGTCAAGGCAGTTCCATATGATTGAAAGACAAAAATTATATTTGGGGATAAGAAACATCAAGTAAATATCGGTACATCCCAGGAGTAAAGTTCTAAGTGAAAACATTAAAGCTTACACTGTTTCTTGTTCCTTAGAATCCTTCTGCATGCCCCTGATTTTTTCTAAATACCTATTCCTGTAGCTTTTGCAAAACTATGACTTGTAGAACACCTGGGAATAACTAAACAAGCAAAAGAAAGTTTGCTATACACAAGTAAGAGTAACGTGCAGTGCCCACATGTTTTGAATAGTCCTTGCCTCTTATCTCTTTCTGTGTTCAGGGCTTTCATTTATGCATCTGCAAGTGTATATTGAGCGGCCGTTATGCCTCTGACAGTGTATAACACACAGAACATCAGGTGTAGCCGACACCAGCATTACCAAGGGCTTAGTCAGGTTCATGGCGTTCATTTTAGAGAAATACTAAAGAAATATCCAGTTTTCCTATGTGAATCTACAGCCACTTAGTCATGAGTTGTCTTTTGAATTTTAAAGACAAAACAGCTATTGTTTGATGGGTTCCCATATCATTGTATTGGGTACGATGTCATGAATCTCCCAGCTATCAATCGGCTGCATTCATATTTTGGGCTAAAAAAGGAGCCATCTCCATGGATACATTCACATAATGAAAATACCTCAGGAAAAATACAGAAAGATCCCATTGTTAATAAATGTGTCTGGATATCTTCTGATCTCTTCCATACTAAAAGATGGCCATGATTAAAGCTGCCTCCTTTAACAGAAAATATGAAAGCATTTATAGTTTTCAGGGTCACTTAGCAACTCTCTTTTCACCTGGGCAGGAAATGTCTCAAGTTTAAGTGACCATTTTCATCTTGTAAACACATTTCATACCACTTTCTTTGTTTGTCTTCCAAAATCCATAAGATTTTATAAGCTCATTCATAGTTTGTAATTTGCTGAAGGCAGGGTCCTGTGTTATGTTATAAGATAGCAATGATGACATTATCATTTTATATCTCAACTAATAAAGAATTCAATTCACCCATAACTAATTTGTTATGATTTTCACAAACAAGTAACAAATTGAAAATGATAAGGATACCTATTTGAGCAAGGTAGATGGGGAACTGGGGCAGAGAGATGGGAAGGGAGCAATTGCCTTACATATATCTTACATATAGTTCTGTGTTGCCAAAATAATAATAGCCTGAACTGACAGTGTTGCAGTGAAATCGCTATTGCTTCTATTGATAGTTGTAATGTAAATCGGTACAATTCTTCTAGATATCAATTTGTCTGTATGTTTTAAGATACCCATAGATATATTACAGAGTGGGAATTAATCTTGGGACAGAAACTAATCCAAGAGAAGAAGAAAGTCACCTGTAGAACTATAAAGGAGAAATTATGAGAGCTGAATAAGGCAAGGGCTATGTGAGTGGAGAAGATTGGAGATTCAGGAAGTGTTAGATCAATTTGATCAAGTCAGGTAATGGAGAGGATCGATGCAGGATAGGAAGGTCAAGAAAAAGGAGAACACCTACAATCACCTCCAGGCTTCTGGCCTAGGCAACTGTTTCGGCTCACTCATTTAGAAATAAAGTTCACACACACACACACACACACACACACGATACTAGAAAGGTTACACAAGTTTTGTATTAAGAACTGTCGATTTTGAGAGGTCTGGATGACCAAGTAAAGATGTTCAGCAGACAAAAATACAGGTGTGGGATTAGAAGACGATCTCCAGGCAGGAGATACCTATTGAAAGTCATAGTGGGTATTGGGAAACAGCCACCCCCCAACACAAAGTATTTTTATTAAATAGAATACTAGTATATACATAAAAATTGTGAGAGCTATGTTGCATCTTAGGAAAATTCTCGTGAGGTAATATTAAATTATAAAATGAGCATGAAAGTTTTACAGTGGCATTCTAAGGTGTGGTCATTCTTTTATACTTCATTAGAACTTTTCCCTATGATTTATTGAGTATATGGCCAAAAGCTTGACCCTTCTGTTCTAATTAAAGTTGCCAGATAAAATAGAAGAGAGCCAGTTAAATTTGAATTTCAAATAAACAATGAATATATTTTTACTCTAAGTATGTTTAGTATAAGCATGTTTAGTATAAATATGCCCCATACAATTATTATTCATTGTTTATCTGAAATTTAAATTTAGCTGGACATCCTGTTGTTTTGATTTGTAAGATATGGCAACCTAATCCCAGTGTTATGAAGATACTTTTATTCTAATGTTTTAGACCTAGTGACCAAAGCCATGAACCTAGTGTGTCTACTGAGCTCTTGAAATGTGGCTAGTCCAAATTGAGATATGCTCCGAGTATAAAATACAGACCTATTTTTGAGACTCCATTAAAAAAGATAATAATAAAAGTAAAATATCTCATTAACAATTTGAAGACTGATTACATGTTAAATGATAAGATTCTGGATAGGTTGGTTTAAATAAAATGTATTAACATAAATTTCACCTGTTTCTTTTACTTTTTTTTTTTTTAACATGGCTACTAGGAAATTAAAAATTTCACTTCTGGAATGCACTGTAGTTCTATTGGATAGTACTGATTTTCTAGACATAGGGGATATTCTGGTTTTTACCTGTTTTATCCTGCAGGAGAGATTCCAAAGAAGGCAAATAAATACCATCAGTATAGTAGGTTGAATAAAAGTTGTGCAAGATTTATACAAAACAAACTTTGCCAACCTCAACTGAGAGAAATGAGTGTATACCTTCATGTTGGTGGAAGTAGTTTAACTTTATAAACACCATAGGAGGATTCAGCCTTCCAGATCAGAGAATGCACTGTGAGCAAATTAATATATAGGGTGTGTTATGCTTTTTTGCAGTTTCTCAGCAAAACATTGAAAGCGCTGATTTCTTTATGATTCCAAAGATGTGTGTTATACTTCCCCACAGAGTTCCGTCATAACTCATTGGTGTTTAATTTTATTCAGTGGGTTAAAGAATTTTATATCATAGACACCTAATTGTGGAAGGAATCACAGTGTATTCCCTACTAAGGTCAAGGTTCATGTCAAAACTGGTATTAACTGTTTCATCTGCCTCTAACAAACTTTCCTCAGCGAGACCCTGGGGTCACTCCTTACAGTGCCTGGGTCTCTGCTCAAGTGTCATTTCTTCAAGAGGTGTTTCATGACAGTATTATCTAAAATAGCACCCTGTCACTTCCTCACTGTTATCCCACTTTATTATTGTTTTCATAACACTGACATTCTGTTTCATTCCATCCTTTATTTTACTAAGTATTTTAAATTGTATTAAGTAGTATATTGGGGGTGCCAACAAAATGTATGCAAGTGGACACTTTGGTCAAAGTTGCTCAAGCAGTAGTTCGCCATAATCAGAAGTGTCTGGATGCCGATGGTAACCACTTTGAGCACCTCTTGTAATTACAGAAGTCAAACGTGACTTGTATTCATCTTTTATTAGTATATATCGAGTATTACAATTTTAATGCAGTTTTCCTTTCTTAAAATGTGTATACATTTTTTGGTACCCGCTGTATATTATTTGCTGTCTTCCCATCTGGCATAGAGCTTTGTGATGGCATGATTGTTCACTGCCTCATCCTGAGGACCTAGCATAGTTCCTAGATCACACGTAGGGGCTGTGGTCTTGTGACTTTCCGGTATTTCCTAGTAGAGTTATTTGTTACTGTTTCTGTGAGTTAATAATTTGTTGATTTCTAAAACTATATCAAGTTTTTGCTTGCGTTACTTACTTTCGAAATTAGCAAAACATAGCTTTCGGATCCCTGCTCATTCACTCCTCGTATTGGGCTCCTACACCAAGTTAGGCAAGTGATATGCTGAGAACACAGCAGTGTCCTGCAAAGGTCAGAGCTCCAGCCCTCAGCAAGCTGTATTCCTGGGAACAATCCCACTCTTAATGGTTGTAAGCTTATTTTGAATTGAGATGCCAAAAAGTTGAGTTAATAACGTATAAATCTGTGCTGACAAATTTGTTTGTCACTGTTTAATGGAACCAACAAATATAGAAGCTCTTTCTTTGTGCCGGCTGCAGTTCCCTGCTCTGTAGGTAGTTTAGTTGATTTATCCTCACTGTGCTATTATTAGTCCCATTTTTCAGATGAAGAAGCTGAGGCAAGGAGAGGCATGCAATCAATCAGATCCAGAATGCCAATCCAGATTGGCTAGCTCTGGAACTTTTTAACCACTCAAGTACACAAGGTCAACGCAGCCAACCTTGTGTATTTAATAAAATATAACTACTGTTGGCCTTCTTGGTGAAAGTTTCAGACTGTGATTTATTTCATCCTCTTTGGGCATGCAATCGATTTGGAATGTCCTTTATCTCCATTTTAGTGTAACCCAGTTTTACCCCCTCTTACAAGCCTCAGCTTGCTTTATAGCATTTTTTAATCAGGGTCAAATCAGGAAAACAGATATGCCTCCAGGCAGTTCATCAAGAGGGACTGTTCGCATAGAAATGGAAGAGCTAAGAAGCTAAACAGAGGCAACTCAGAGTTGAGGACAGCAGGACCCCAGGTCTGCAGGGGTAGAAGGAGGTGGGATTTCAGGTAGCTGCTAGCACTTTAGGTCTAGACAAGAGTGGGAGAAAGTGGGGTTACCATAACCCCGAAGTTGAGGCCATTTAGTGAAAGCAAGAACTACAGAAAGGCGGACTGGTGGGAGCTGGGACTAGGAGGAGGCACTGTAGGAGAAAGAAATGTGTGTCTTTTCTTCTTGGTGCCCTTTCTTCTTCTGCTAGTGCCTCCCGTTGGCTAAGCCTACTGGAATCCACTTGGCAAAGAAGCCTGGGAAATGTATCCCAAGGATACAGAGCAGAAGAATGGTTCTACAGTCCAACAAAGTATTGAGCAGCACACACAAGCTGTTCTCTGAATTCAGGACTCCCATGGCCTGTCCTGAGTACCTCTCCTCTTTTATGGCATTGCAGATGTTAGACGAGTCCTGGGCACACAGTCACTGCTCATAGAACTTATTATGCACCAGCACTGTTATGAGTACTCTTTACATAGTCACTTCTTTAATCCTCACAAGAACCTTGTGAAGTAAGCAAAGCTATTATCCTCATTTTCCAGATGGGGAAACTAAGGCATAGTAATTTCACCAACATCCCATAGTGAATAAGTGGCAGAAGCTGGATTCAAATCCAGACTGTCCAGTTCCAATATCCATTCTCTTAACAACCATTACCTCTGCCTCTCAAGATTGTTGCCTTTCTAATTCTCCAAGCATCTACTGCATGGCACTGGATATAGTAGGTGCTCATTAAATACTCATCTGAAACAACGGATTTCCTGATTAATATTATGTTGTAATCAGTTACAATAGATCCTTCAACTTATATTGCCACTTCGGTTTGTTTGTTTTTTTAGACTTTTTAATTTCTTTTTATGTGTCAATCGTCCATTGCCTGACTGGTTACTTCTTTACTTTTCCAACTCCATAGATGACCATTATACTCTCTGGAAGGCTGTATTCTTAGGGTCGGATATCCCAAGATATCTTCTTTAGATGTCTCCAATGCAACTTCTTGAAGTGTAGCTGATTGTATTCTTGGGAACAGAATTAATTTGATTCCTGGAAAGCTAACTTTAATGAGGCAAATAGTCTTAGAGCAGCTGCTTTCTATTATCGGCCTACCACCCTTGGCTTACTAAACTTAAGAAGTTTTACATATGTGATCTCCGTGAATACCCATGACAATTCTATGAGTATTCTGATGAAAATTTTCAAAGCATTTATTTTGTATCCTCTTTTGTTAGCTCTTCCTTTTCAACTATCATCATGTTGAAATCTCAATAAGAGGAAACTCAGGCGCATGTGTTACACTTAGTAAGTGGAAGAAATAGGATTTGAACTTGTATTTGTCTGACTACAAAACTTACAAGAGTTTCCATAAAACTCAGTACCTTACAACATGAGAGCCTACAAAGATAATGGAAATGCAGAGATGCTCCTTATGATTCCTAAGGGCTGGTGATGTTCCTTTGAAATGTACACCCTGTACACTGATTTCTCAAAACATTTTCACCCGGAAGATATGGGTGGCTCCCTTAAAATTCCTAAGAATGACCTCTTGTGACTACAAAGAGCGAAAGAAAGTATCTGAAGAATAAATTTCTTTTAGTGAGCAAAACGTTAATAAAACATATTTGAATGTAATTGGAAAGTACATGAATTTAAGGAATTCATAGTCCTCTTTTGCAGTCTGGCTTTTCCTCCATTTGGGGTTTCTATGTATGACTGTGTCATGAGGACTGTGACTTTAAAAAAAATATATGTCTTTTTTTTAAAAAGCCCACAGTTAGCCTGTGAGCTCATTTTTATTCTGGCTCTGGCCTCAAAAACTGAGTTTGACTAGGCTCTGTATCAAAATAAAATCCAGAGAGGCATTCCTAAACTTGGACCTTTTGTCCACGCTCACTTCCTGTTGACCGAGTGACAGCCCTTCAGCTGGCCCGTGGTCAAGCTGTTTGCACAGAATAAGGAGCAGTGTTCTCAAGGGCAGCAGAATTTTGCAGCTGATTAAAAGTAGCATGAGATGGAACCAAAATGCCAGTTCTCTTTCCGTTTTGGGTTTGCTTGAGTCCAAAGGTCAAAAGGAAGAGAGAGCAGCTCGGTGTGTTGGTTTGTAATTCCACTCCTGCTATGGCTCAGTGATACAACATATTCCGATACTTGTCTTATCAAGGTGTCCCTCAATCTTCCATCTTTGTCCCCTAAACACTGGCTTGTGTGAACATGCTATTAGCTGGCAGGGTCCAATTTCAATATTAGCGGCGGTTACATTGTGTTCCAAGCTCCTCACAGTTGTCTGTGCCGGGTCTGAATCTGGAACTGCTGCCAATTTTCTTTGAGGACATTTTAGTATTATTATCCCAGTGCTTATGCTATTATCTCTGAAGTGTTGTTTTCCAGCTATTTTCTGCCTTTAGAAAGACAGGGTGATTTAGCTATTTTATCAATGAAATTTGAGTGTGCAGTGTAGCTAGCTCTTGACTTGTAAATTTCTTTCTTTCACTACTTGGCTGAGGATGCTCAATGTTTACAATAAGAAGGCACCTTAAGAATCATCTCGTGGGCTGGCTGAGTGGCGTGGTGGTTAAGAGCTGGCTTGAGACGCCAGCGGCCCCGGTTCTGATCCCACATATGAGGGCCAGTGACACTGCCCTCTACAGCTAACAACAGCTCCACCTGGAGCTGGGCTGTGCGAGCCCCGGCAACAGTGTAGGCTGCAGCCCCTGCTGCAGTGGGCTGCCATAGGCTACAGTGAGTGGGTGGCAGCCAGTGTGAGAGGCTGGCAGCTAGTGTGAGCTGCCAATAGCCCCTGTAAGTGGCGGTCCAGAGGCTGGTGACCCATCTGCCTCACCCGAGAAGAGCACAATGATGATACCAACATGGGCCAGTGAAGTGATGTCCTCCACAACTAGACTGAAGAACAAAAGGACAGCACCTTGTCTGTTCCCCTTCCCCGGTTCCCCAACGCTGTTCCCCTGCCCTAATTCCCCAATAAAATCTTTAAAAAAGAAAGAACCACCTCGTGCCTAGCTACTCAAAGTGTGTTCCACAGAGGAGCAGCATGGGCGTCACCTGGGAGCTTATTACAAAAACTCAGTCTGAGGCCCGCCCCTGGACCTGTTGGTCAAAATCTGCTTTTTAACAAGATCCCCAAAGTTATATCTGCAAATTAAAGTTTGAAAAGCAGTGAGTGGGCCCAGAGCCAGAATTATTACACAAATGCATCTTCTAAGCATTCCTGAGAGGGGTTTTCCAACCTTTTTTTGACTATTTCCAATAATAGGGATGTCATGTTGCAAGACTTGTTGGACAGCTGGACTATGACTCCTTATAACCCCACATTTAATCCTTTTTTTCTTCTCTTTAGCAAGCACCATAGGTCTAATGTGACCTTTCTAATATTTGAAGGTAGCTACCATGTTCATAAACTCATTCTCTCTCTCTCTCTCTCTCTCTCTCTCTCTCTCTCTCTCTCTCTCTCTGTCTGTCTCTGTCTCTTTCTCTCTCTTTCAGTCATACTCTCCTATCTCTCCTCGCTTTACCCTCCCTCTTATCCCTTTTTATGCTAAGTAGTATTTTCTACCATCTCTCACCTGGCCTTGTTCACAAATTTTTCAACAATGATTACTATTTTACTAACAGACTCTAGTTGTTAGGTTTCTCTTAACATGTAATGTCTAAAATGGAATATAATATACACATAGGTTGCCAAAAAATGTATACACATTTTTAAGAAAGGAAAAACTATTAAATATCATTATACAGATAACAAAAGATGAATACAAGTCACATTTGACTTCTGCAATTATAAGAGGTGCTCAAAGTGGTTACCATCAGCCTCCAGATATTTTGATTATGGCAAACTACTGCTGGAACAACGTTTACCAAAATGTCTGCTTGTATACACTTTTGGCACCCTCGGGATATAATATTCCATTTGATGTATTGATAAGCATATTTTATTGTATGCGTTTGTGGAGAAGTATAGGGGATTTTTTGAGCCATAGAACAAAAACTACTGATGCTGAACTCTGACATATTCCAGGTATCCTCCTGGAGGCTACCTGGCCACCATGTCTACGAGGATCCAGTGAGTGCCATCAGTGATTCACATGGTTCTCAATAGGTGGAGTAGGGAAAAAGAAAAACTATGAGAAGTAGCTACTTAACTGAAAACTATGTGAGATAATACTAAAGCAGTAATATGACAATGCAGAATTATACTTTTCACTTCTATTGGCCACACTCCTAACAAGTGGAAAACAAATCCTGAGTTAAGCACAAAATGCTCATGAAAATTAAAAGTATAAAATGATCATGAAATACAATTGATAATGTTTTTTAAGGTTCAGGGATAGTCTTACGTGATCAACCTGTTACATAACATAGACTCCTGAATAATGTGTGTTATTATGGTTGGTATAAACCTGCCTAGTGCCATTTATACAAGTTAACCCCTAAAGTAGGATTTAGAGCACTCTTTTCCCATCTAGTGTAGTGCCCTGACATGGATAAATAAGTATCAGATTAGGGTATAGTTGACTTGAACACAGATATTTGCAGTGAATCTGGGTATGAAATTTTGCCCAGTTCAGTAAACACCACCCAGATAACTGAGGGATCAGCATGTGTGAGGAGTATCATAATTTCTAGTTAAAAGTCTACTCTGCATTTTTCATGTTTTACATAAATCAATTCTCCTAAAGTCCTAGGATTTTACAACCTTAACTGTTGATTCTTATTTGGCATAGTGGCATTCAAAGAATAACAATTGATGACATTTCCGTGATTCAATATAGAGTCACTGCCTGATTTATAAATAGAACTTCCACATAGAAATACCAAGAATGAAGCTTCCTGTTTAATTTTTAGTGTCTTTAATTTTTTTCTTTTTCCTCTTCCAAATACTATACATTTCTGAAACTTTTAATAATGTAAATTAGTTTAACAAATTATTTTAAGTGGCTTATATGGTACTATATCTCCACAGTAACACACACTATTCAAGTATCCAAGGTATGTAAGAGATTGATCACTTAAATTACCCCTGAACCTCAAAAATGTTATCAATTGCATTTTCATGAGCTTTTTACACTTTCAATTTTCTTAAACATTTTATGCTTACTTCAGAATTCAAATATCTTTTGATTTAGAGATATAAAACCACACTCATGATAGCGTACCATACTGAAAATGTCTGAGAAGTTTGGAAAATTGCTCTCTAGAAAAAGTTTTGGTAGTAGAAGACTCACTTTCGCTCATATCTGAGGAAATAAAAAATAGATTCTGACTTTGATTTCCTACTCATATTTTGTGATTGACAATGAGAGTGAAACACGTGAGATTATGGGACTATATTGATTGTCCTAAGCGAATTCCTTACAGCCTATGTTCTCTAAGATCCTTAAGCCATATCAGAACTGCAACCTTTTTGCTACATAAAATCTTATCTTCCAAATAATGACTTAAATTGCTAAAAATAACACAAGTGCAAGTTATGACTATATGGGTGAAAAGGGATGGTGAGATGTCAGATTTGTAGGGAGAAAGAAGGAAAGAGATGACCACTAATTTCCATACATATGTTTTGTTCTGTTTTATTGTTTCACAAAATTATGGGTTTTTTTGAAAATGCAAGAAGTCATGAAAATGCATCTCATAATTTTAACTGCCTTATTTATTATAAATCCAAAAACATCTTTCTTTTATGAAGAGAGCATAAACAAGTTTCAGGAATATATATACATCCCATAGACATTTTGATTTTTTATTTTATTTTATTTTATTTATTTATTTATTTATTTGATTTTTTGAGGGCAGTGTCACTGGCCCTCGTATGTGGGACCTGAACCAGGGTCGCTGGCTTCCCAAGCCAGCGCTTAACCACTGCGCCACTCGGCCGGCCCAACATTTTGATTTTTTAAAGTTTGAAATATAACATATGCTGATTCATTTTGAATCATAAAGGCCATTCCCCTGGAGACCATGAATAACATAATGATCACTACATATGTGGGTGCTTCAGTGATGTCTAAGGATTAATTCCCTGACTGTATTTTATCAAAGAATAGAAATTAAAAGTTTTATATTTATTCAATGGACTAGAAGCACAACTTACAAATAATGTGATTCGGAAATTATGAGATTTGTGAGTAAATGGGTGAGTAAACTATATCTGTATTTCTAAAATTCCATTAACTTTTCATAAATGCAGATGGGTAATTATTGGAAAGGAAAATAAAATATCTGAAAAGAACTGATATACTACAGGATAGATGGAAAACTGATTTCACTTACCAATAGGTGGATGGTATGTTTTATTGGATAGTAAATACATATATTATCTCAATGTATGTCATTTGCTTCAGACATATCTTTACCCTTGCTAGGCTTCCTCTACCACCACACTCTTGTAACATGTTCTTTCATCTCAAAAATCCTCTGTTCCACAAAATTCATTTGCCCTTTTATGTACCAACTATCCAGTGCCTTTCTCTTCTTAGACCATTTTTTCTGAGAAATAAATACAAGCTCTCTGTTTTGCTTTATAAAATTTATAACAAGTAATTGTATAGAAATTAACACAAAGTAACTCTGACAACAGCAAAATCAACGCATCATAAAGTTTCCAGATGAATCAAATTACATAGACCAAATTCAGAATTACAAAAATTTCACCCAGTACTAGCTACAAAAGAAAATTCACAATGATAAAATTTGATATGAACTAAGAAAAGACAATTTGTAAAGTTGCATGGAAAATAACTGACCCAAAAAATAATTTAAATAAAGTTACAATTAAAATATGTTAGTGCTAGGTATGGCATATTGATAAAGGAAATAACTTGACTCAATGAAACTGATATTGGAAAATACTATAGGAACTCTTTTTTTTTTCTTTTTTTTACTGTGAAATAAACATTTTAAGAAAAAAAAATTAGTTTCAGGTGTATAATGCAGTGCAATAATTATACTTTTTACCCCTCAAAGTGACAACCTCCCTCCCCCAAATCGCCACCCCCCATATCATACATATCTACTACAATTCCTTTGACTCCCTTCCACAGAATATTCCACATCCTGTGACTATCTATGTATTCAGTTACAATCTATGTATTCAGTATAATACAATATTATACTGCATCACTTCAGGTGTACAATGCAGTGATCAAGCCTCTACTCCATCCATGAAGTGGTCTTCCTAACAAGACATGTGACCACCTGACACCCCACAAAATATTTACAGCATTATTATATTCCCCGAACTGTCTTTCATATAGGAACGCTCTTTAGTGATCTGATCTAAACAATTGTATCCATAGCCCTGAAATAAAAATGTCCTGTTGGTCAAAAAAATGGTGTCTCAATGATGGGCTCAGAATGCTCTTTCCTCTCTAGAGCTTAATGGGTCATTCTTCCTCAGGATACTTACTTACATTGTTGCAAAACTCAAAGTTTAAATGTTGAGAATTTAACACAGTGAAATTGTCACTGTGCCATCCACCTGAGGGAAGGAGACTGAGTACCTTGTGACCAGTACCCAAGGAATGGTGGTCCGTTCCCTTGCTACTCAAAGTGTGGTCAGTCTGCATTGAACAAGCTCCCTAGATGATGGGTAGGCACATTAACATTTGAGGAGTACTATCCCATTCTATGCTGCATAAGACAGGCTTCAACCAAGAGCTTTACCTGGGTTGTTTTCATTTCAGTTTATTTAAACTACAGACTGCATGGTGATGTCCCCCATCGTTAGGCTTATACAAAGGGATGTCTTTTGTTCCTCATTTGTTCTATTTTCCACTTCATGTGTGAGCAGACATAAACAATGTAATTTGAAAAGAAAATCTTGTGATCTGTTCTGGAGCTGAATTTTGTAGCTAGGGTATTTATAGCATAAGAGATCCGATGTTCCACATGTCCTTGGTTGCGGCTTCCGATGTTTTTGTTGCTAATAAGTGCCCTTCCCTTGGAGTCTGAGCATCTCAAGTGTTCTTGCTGAGGCAGCAAGGAAAACACAATTCTGTGCTTGTGCAGGATGTCGTCCTGGTAATATGATGCTGACCTTCCATCCCTCTCGGCATTGATCAAATCTAGACACCAACTTTAGAAGCCAAAAGAAAACTTGGACCAGTCGAGTCTAAGCTATACTTGGCTAGCTCAATTGGGGATCCTTGTAAACTGCTTTGGTCACGTACCTTTTCCCTAGCATTCTTCTTTTTTTCCATTACTTGTACATTCTTCTACAAGCCTGGTCAACAACAAACTATTTTGGTCTCCATTCTGTTTACTCTGTTCCTTGGAATAACAGCAAGAATGCCATTCTGAATCTTAGGAGGCCTGAATTAGTACCGTGCCTGATAAGATTGCAGATTTTCCATTAATGTTCATTCTTTCCCTCCTTCTTATTATTAATAATTAGACAGAGGACTTAGACGTACTGTCTGACTCTTCTAGTTTTCATTTTCCTAATCTACACAATGAGAATTACACTGAAAAGCTGTGTCTATGCATATAGTTCCATGAATGTATTACTATTCATGGTGCTTTTCAGGTTGGTGTGTCCTAAGACTAGAGTGCCTTAGAATACCAGGACTCAATGGCTTTAGGTACCATTCTGAGTCCAAGAAAGCTGAGTAAATGGGGGTCCAGGCTCTCTGCTCCCAACATGGGGGTCCCTGGATCTATTGTACATTATACAGTTCATAAAATTTTGATTAAGAAAACTTCTCAATCTCTTAAGAAATAAGTGTAAGACCTGATTCTCTAAGAAATAAAAATAATTGATAGTGCAGGGTCAGCTGGGTGGCGCATTGGTTAAGAGCTGGTTTTGGTATGCCAGCGGCCCCAGTTCGGATCTCACATATGAGGGCCAGTGACACTGCCCTCTACAGCTGGCGACAGCTCCACCTGGAGCTGGGCTGTGCGAGCCCCAGTGATGGTGTAGGCTGCAGCCCCTGCTACAATGGGCTGCCACAGGCTACAGTGAGTGGCCGGCAGCCAGTGTGAGCGGCTGGCAGCCAGCGTGAGCTGCCAAGAGCCACGGTGAGCGACCATCCAGAGGCTGGCGACCGATCTGCCTCACCCGGGAAGAGCACAATGACGATACCAACATGGGCCAGTGAAGCAATGTTTTCCGCAACTAGACTGAAGAACAAAAAGACAGCAACTTGTCTGTTCCCCTTCCCCGATTCCCCAATAAAATCATTAAAAATAAATAAATAATTGATAGTGCAAAGAAAACCAAAATCACTCTAACAGGAAGCAAAAGCACATGTATGTGTATGGCCTTCTAGTCTTCACTTCGTGCAGTGACAAAAATCAGGGAAGCATGGCTCCAAAAACTATTTTGTGTGAATTAAGCCTCTGAATAACCTATACAAGTTCACTTTCCAATTTCTGAGATTTCTATTTCTATTTTATTTTTAAAACGACTACCTCAAAGGCTTCTGATAATTATCTTTCTCTCAGGTGCCTTTTTCTTATTTTGTGTTTTTGAATGGTTACTTATTATGGTAGTCAATCATGAAATCATCACAAGTGAAAAACATTTAGGACCAAATGGTTAGATTAGATTTCCTCATGTCAGTTTCACTTTAACACCGTTATTTTTAGCTACTATTATTTATTAAATACTTCTTTTGGAGTTTATACTTCTGCTCAATTATTGCTATAGAGATTGAGAAAATCTGTTCCTAATCTATTCATTCTTCTGAGCGTTAAAAGCTCTATGACAAAAAAAAATTTTTTAAAGCCAAACAAGTATTTCCCAAGTGTTTCTTGATCAACCTTAGGGGTTGTATTTCCATGTTTATGTTATTGACAGAAACGTAAATGAAAGACTAATTAAACAGCATGACTCAAATTAAGAAAAGAGACCAGGCTGACGTCTTTGGAAGGTCATGAGTTTATTTCCCTATATGTCCTACTCTGTTATGTTCTGTCCTCCCATAATATCACCTGCCACCTGTAGGTGCAGCAGATGTTTCTGAAATACATAGTTTTCTTTCTTCTAAGCAGTCTAGGGGCAAAGGTCACATTTCAGCAACATCCTGAGCAAGCCTTTCCCACTGAGCACATTCTAACTTGAAACTCAGTTATCTTTGAACATGAAATCTGAAGTTTCTGCTGAAAGAAAGGCAAAGCTGACTGGATACTGGTGCCTCTAAAAGTAAGCAACTAAGACATGGCTTTCCCCTCACCTTTGTTTTGCTTGAATGAAACAAGGACACAAATTTACCTCACTCTTTTTAGAAATATCTTATTTTGTAATTACATATAAATGTATGCTCTGTAATAGGGGGAAAAAAACACTAAAAATGTTATCTTTCTTATAGACAACCCCTATCTGTTAAGCATAAGAAATTAATTTCTAAATTCTCTATACCTTCAGTTAGCATTCAGAGATTTAAGATGGCCCATGTCAGATGTATAGATTTTGTTGAAGTTAGTTTAACCTCTTGGATCATGAAGACATTTAGCACTGCAAATGTAGAAGTTTATTCCAAATCCACAAAATGGTAACAAATTAATTACACTTTAAACAAGCCCTGATTGTCCATCAACCTTCAAGTATGCTTCCACAGCTTTCAGCAGCACAGCTGACATTATTATCCACTCATATTGTATGTCATCACGCAAACTTGGTGAGGAATTATAACTGTAACACATATTAATTAGTGAGAAGTTTTTTTGTGATGAGAGGGATTATTTATTAAATGGAAGTAGTTGAAGGAAAGAAAGCCCAGCTCAAATTGAGGTAATAAAAATCCAGTCAACATTATGATATATGTTGGCAGCTGCTATTATGCAAACCACCAAACTAAGTATCAAACTAAATATTTTATTCCCATGAACAAAACTAACTGCAAGTAATGAAGCAATTTAGCATATAACATACAAGATCATTTAGTTAGTGGTTCCCTATTAAGGATATACCACTGTCATACAAAGGGCTTCCTATGATTTTGTTAACATTCCCTACGGGTTTTCAGAGCAATTCTGAATTAAAGCAATAACAGACATCTTTTTTACCTAGCAAAGATATCTGTGTGTTAGAGATGGTAATGGCTCTATCATGATAAAGATTTTACAAATGTCATTAGGTGATTAGTTTTAATCTTCACAATTTGTATGAGATGGTAAACTGCATCATTCTGTAATCTCATTTGCTGAATTATGAGATCACTCCCATTAAGTTTTTCACTACAAGCCACTGTTAAAATTCCTTGACTATGGTTAAACATATTGCATATGGTTAAACATATTGCATGTGCAATTCTCCTGATTAACTTTTTCCACTCTCCTGAGATCTCTGAAGAATCTGGATAACAGTTTCCTCAGCACTGGAGTTTGCCAAACTCTATTCTACATCATTGTCTCTTCCACAAGCTTTCACTTGACACTTTAGTCATAAAGAATTTGTAAGACCCATAGAACAGATGTTTATCTACTAAGACAATTAAATATGGGATCAGTGATTGATGTCATTGCTCTCTTTTTATTGCTATAAACAGCAGTAGCATTCAACTGATTAAGAGGTATTCAGTATGGTGGGTTTGGACCACATGACTCATTTCATGGACTTATTGAAAATTCAAACAAGGATTCTATTAGTTACTTCCCTCTTTCTAGTAAAGCGATCTATTACTTCTGGTCTATCTATAGTCTCTTGACTTGACGTGTCAGCAACAATTGATTACATAGGTTTGAGTATAAGCAACAAGTAGTTGTTCTAATAATCTCTAAAATGTGCTAAGTTTAGTACTCTTTAATTCTCATCTGAAGCTTTGAATCTTCATAGAATTAGCTAGACATGTATAGTCCTCCCAAGGAATGACTTCCACGCCCCTTAAAAGTTAGCATAGTAGGTAGCCTCAGATTTCTGATTTGTATTCCTTTCCCACATAGAGAATATCGAAGAAAGGCAATGCCAGGAGTCTCTTAGTCGGCCGGCATTACATAGTAGGCGCCAAACCATCATTTATGGTCATTTCAGTAACTGGAAGTTTGGCATTTAAGGGAAAGAAGTTTTGTACATGCAAGAGTGCATGTGTGTGTGGTGTGTGTGTTTCAATAATGAAGTGATGTATGCTAGATCATGATATTTTACTTTTATTCAGACTGGCCAAAAAAAAAAAGAAAAAAGAAAAAAGCTTCCAGGATTACTGAATGATTGTTAAGATTGCTCCTTTCCCTTCAGCATGGTTTGACCACATGTTGCATGGATTCGGTTGTAGTTGTGTATTCTGTTCTGCTAGTTACTGATGTGGAACATATGCTCTCATAACTGCACCACCATCTCTGTCATATTTCACCACCATAACCTTGCAAGGGCTTAGGAAGACTTGGAGACATGTCAGAAGGGCTTACCGACCTCGTAAGTTAGCGGCGCTGCACAGCCGAGCTGCACAAATGAGCTGCAAATTTCAAGCTGTATATTGAATGTGTGATTTATTTGTTTGCTAGGCAGGTCAATTAATTATTTTGCTGTGATGCCACCCTAAATTGTATATAGAAAGAGAGAGAAAATGAACTGTCACTTTCTGTGCCTGTCTCTCTGACCATTTAGGATGACAAAAGCACTTGCTTCCTGAATGCAGGTGATAACAAAAAATATGAGGATTGGAATGGTTTAAAGGTGTTGTTGGTCAGTGTGCCTCAGAGGTACAATTTGAAATAACTCTAAAGATAGTGTAGCAATGCTTTCACAACCTTGACGTTCTCGAAAGAGTATTTGTCTTTGCTATTTTGAACTGTTATAACAAACAAAAAACAAACAAAAAAACCACCCTAAACTGAGTGGCTTAAACAACAAACCTTTATTTCTTACACTTATGGAGGCTGGGATGCCCAAGATCAGGGTGCCAGTGGATTTGGTGTTTGGGGAGAACTCTCTTGCTGGCTTCCAGGTAGCTGTCTTCTGGTTGTATCCTTATTTACATGGGAAACAGAGCGAAGGGGCTCCATTCTCATGACATCATCTAGACTTGATTATTTCCAAAAGGCCCTCCTTCCTGGTACCATCTCATTGGGGGTTAGGGCTTTGATGTATGAATTTGGGCAGGAGAGGAACCCAAATATGCAGTCCATAACACTATTATAAGGCAAGGAAAAGAAAAATAATAATTCTTATTTCATACTTGTTGTAATATGTGCATCCTTTCTTGGAAACATATGTAATGATGACTTTCCCAAATTTCCGAATTAATTTTCCCAAAAAGATTTGTATTGGTTATTGTATTAATAATTTAAAAATATGTTGCTAGAGGTTTTGTTGAGGGAAAATGGGAAGAGGGGTAACGCAGATAAAACTGACATATGGGGGACACTGGCTAAAAGACTGTTTTTCTAGTACAAAGATGAAGCTTCCAGATCATTCATCCCTGAATTGCTACGCCTATAACTTTGGCAAATAATTTCTCTTTTTCCCAATTTGAAAATATATTTACATTGGCAAAATGGACCACTGGCATATTTTTATGAGTTCGAGTGGAATTTGAAATGGCTTGTCAGGGCCCCAACTTCGGCCCCAAGTTTTCTTTACTAGGTGAAATACTAATTTATTTTACTTGGAAATCAGAAGCATTTTAATAGAAAGACATTCTGGCTTCCAAATCGGCCCCCTTGGCAACAGCAATTTGAAGTCAGCATATGCTAGTGGATACCCTGAACTCCTAAGAAGTTACCAAAATACCTTAGATGAAATTGCTTGGATGAAAGTGATTTTGAGAAACTCTTGTGGCCTCTTCACAAGAATCACTCTGGATCTCTTCTAAAAAGAAATTCTGCTTCTGATACCATGAGTTTGAATATTTTCCATTTCACCTCCACAACATGAATCAGGATTGAGTATTAATACATGGTGTGGGCAAGTGTTTCAAGCCTTTTGTTTGGTTGATATGTGTGTCCGTATCCAAGTTTGTCCAAAATTTCGAAATCAGGGGGCAGAGAACTCTATACTTAGGAAAATAGATTGTACCCATCATGTTAATTCACTCTGTATGGCCGGCCCGAAATATAATGCATGATTCACATTTTTGGGCAGTTTATCACGTATCGTAGCAAAGCACTATTGACTTCCATTGGGTTTTACTTGAGGAACATGAATAAAAATAAATGTGGATGCACAGAAAATCAATCAAATCCTGGAGCATTTATGTTGCAGTCACGTACATAAACACACTTGTGAATGGTCCGGGCTCCGTACAATTTATGTTTCCTGGATTTCCCACAAATACTGGAGGTGACTTACAAAAGCATATGCTTTACAATAAATATAATAAACTTGAACTAGAAATAGAAAACCAGAGCATTGACAGGAAGTGGGAGGAAATATATACTGTTATTGAATGCTAAGCTTCCTGGTAACCCAAACAAAAAGAGACACAAATAAGGAACATTATTATCCTTATTATAACTGAGGAAGTTCCTCAGGAGAGGCCAAAATTTTTCCTGGCGGAATATTCTAAAAAGAAATGTTCTTAATTTATTTAAATAAAAGTTGTTTGGAAGCGAGTGAGTTTGAATTTGCCTGGTGCTGAAAAACAGTACTATGGGAAGATTTATGTTTCAAAATTACAGGCTTTGTTTCCTTGTTTTTTTTCAGTATTCCTTTTATAAAGGTCAGCTTATTACAAAGAGAAGGTAATAGACAGGAATTGGTTCACTTTGGTCAACTTTGACCTTGTGGTCAGTAAAGGCACATTTCTCTACGAAATAGCACAGTATCCAGCCAACCTGGATTCATATCTGGCTGTGTGTCCTTGGTCAAGTTCCATGACCTTTGTGACCTTCCAGGTTATTTTTTTCACTTATAAAAGCAGAATGTGAAATTTCACAGTTATTGAGGTTACATGACAAAATATATCTCAAATATCTAAGATCTTTGTAGTACTGCCTCAAACATTGATGTTCAGATGAAAAGAGTGTGTTTTTTTTTTTCACTTTTGATGTTTACTTTCCTACTGGTCGCTAATTTGAACTTGCATAACAGAGGAATAAGGTGTGCAAAGGAATGAATGTAATCACAGAAATTATAATTGAAGTCTGGACCTCTGATTCAGGTAGTTCCATTTGGCAGCCAACACCATAGCTACTTAGGATTTGCAGGAAACGAGTTATGATGGATATGGGTTAACAAAGCTGAGGACTTAACCTTTTGAAAACAAAACATACTATTGTTTCAAAAAAATAAAGGTAACTATTCATAAGGAAAGTATTTCTCAAATTGGATAGCACCCTTTTTTGCTGTGTGAAGGTAAATCTACCGAATAAAAATAAACTTTTGTAGCAGTTTAAGGTTATTAGACTTTATTCTGTTTGAATACAATGCTAACTCTAGGACATTTTGTGTCCTTGTAATTTTTGTCCACACGAGGACCCAGCCTCGAGTGCATTTGGAATTTGCACTATTCCCTTTACGCGTCTTTAACCCCTTTTAATGTATTACACCCAACCTGCTCAGGATTTGAAAGTCAGATACTCAAACTCATTTAAACTGTGACTGAAATAAGAATAGATAGAATCTGGTCATCTACAATAGGTATCCAGTAACTGGGTTTTTATACATGAACTCTCTGCCTTGTCATTAGCTCCTTGGAGGTCCTTTTTGACTTAATTGCTGTTTTCTGCTGTGTTCTGAAAAGGTGAAGTGTTACTCTGTTTTCTCCAAGCGGTACTGAAGACTAAGACATTGGGAGTACGCCTGCATGCACCAAGTTCAAAGTCATTAAAATTCTCAAGCATTTGAATATTCAGTTATATTCACTAGTAAAGAATCGCAGCTCTTTCCCCTAAGTTCACTTTGGAATTATTCACAAGATGTAACTAATTGTTTATTCCTTAAAGTGAATTATTCACAAGATGTAACTAATTGTTTATTCCTTAAAGAGTGTGAAACGTTCATCTTCTACTTAGATTTGGTCCAAGATTTAGCAACACTTATCATTCAAACATTCTTCCCTATGTCTCACCTAGATGCCTCTTAGTAATTGTCTGTCCTTTTTCTTTGTGTTTCATTCACAGTGAAAATGAACCTTAAAAAAAAAAAGCCTACCTGAAACTGATATGAAAAATATAAAACTAAAAAAAAATTAAAAACAGAGTGTTTTCAATTAATTATTAAATACTTTAAGTTTTAGTTTTCATGTCAACTAAATTTAACTTAAATCTTTCTTTGTCCGTAGGTTATAATTCCTAGAACATTGTAAAGGGGATATTTTTATTTCCTATCTATTTCTTAAAGCCAAAGTGACTTGAGACAGAATTAAGCATTTCCCACGTGACAAATTGGAAGGAGGGCATTCTTTGATATATATAATTACAGAATTCCCTCTTTTTCTAATTTGGTTATGTGTCGCCTTTACTGAAATATTCCATCAGGCATTTAATTTATTTCTTTTCATTTGACTCTACTATATAAGACTCTTTACCCTGCACAGCATTTATTCATCAACAATCAATATTTACTCATAATCTTTCTGCTTTTACAAGTTATCCTATTAGCTAATGTGCACTGTGCTGTTGATCTGTGTTGAGCTCTGGAACCAAGACTTTACATACATGATCTCAGTAGAGCTCCATAATAACTCTCCAGCATTGGTAAAGTTATAATCCCCACTTTACAGATGAGAAAACTGAGGCCAGAGATATTAAGCTACTTGCCTTAGTGAGCTAGCAGACCTGTGACCCAGAATTGTACCCAGACAGTGTAGATTTACCTCCTCCTGCTAGTACACTGATGGATGCCACTGACACATGGCGATGGGTGTGGGTTGATGCCTGTTATCACAGAACTTCTATCTACTCCCATAATATTTCTTTCAGGAGTAGAGCTGCATCCTTGGGCTCATCTCGATTTGACATAGGGATCAGTTTCTTCACAATTTTGGAAGTTTCTGAGAAGTGTTTTCTATGCTGCCAAATTGCATTATTATTCTCATGCAAATAGGAGCAACTGATCTTCACTCAATCGCCTGTTTGCACATGATTTCAAAGAACAAGGCAGAAAACCATAACCATTGTGTGGCTCCCAGGGAAGTGAACCCTCTGCGTAGCCAAGTTTTCTCTCTGTGTCACCTGTAACTGCTTTAAGTGGGTGGACCTCCATTTCACAGTGTGAAGCACCAGATGAATACAAAATAGGGCTTTAAGTACCATCTATAGATGAAAAACTCCCCAAAATGTATTCCAAGCTCAGCTTTCTTCCCAGAAGTGCAGCCTCGCACCCAACTACCTGTCACTTATTCTGACAAGTAGGTGGTATTCTTTGGCCCAAATCAAGAATTAACACTCCCGATTTTTAAATGGCAAGAGAGGTGACAGTTTCCCCCTGTTAACTGCTCTGTTCACTCTAATAAGTGTGGTGCCATTTCTAGGTTGTCTGACAGTTGTGAAGTTTGAAGAATTCTTCCTTCCTCTTATTTTACCATCCCCCAGGGGCATTTATGTCAAAGACTAGCTTCTTTTTCTTTACCTTTTGTGAAAAGATCAGAGACTCTCTTAAGTTATCTGTAAAATACTGTTCACCTTTCTTGATAAATGTAGAATTTAATATTCCATAAGAATTTCAGAAGCAATACAAATATTTTTAAATGATTTAAGTTTAAGAGAAATGCTAAAGCATCAGTATGTTCAGTGTGCAAAAGAATTCTCCAGACAATGTCCCATATTTGAAAGGGAGGGCTTCACGGATATGGGCAGAGGACAGAGCCTACCACTTGGGGGAGGGGTAGTAACGGCCTAAACACCATGTTTTTCCTTGAACTCTGGGAGACACATCAGTTAAGTTCTGGATTAGAGGTTAATGATCCTATCAAAAGATAAACCCAAATCCTGTGGTACCTTCTGGGCAAAGGTTTACATTTTCTGAACTCAATTTGAAGTAAAACCAGAAAAGAAAAATAGGAAGCAAAAAAAAAAAAAAATGGCTAAGGAAACCATAATCCTTGAACAGTTCAGATTGTCTTTTGGAAAAAAATATTTTGAAAAAAAAAATAAATCACATATGATATAACAGTTTATATTTACCAAATAAATAAAGGGACCCCAAATCTGTTAGGTCATTTTCTGACATGTCATGGAAAATGTTGCACTGCTTTACTAAAGATGTGTTTTTTAATCTGATTTGTAAAGAAACTGTAAGATCTAATATTTGGCATTTTTTTCAGACTCTTCTCTGTTTTCTAGAATAGTTGTAATACTCTTTTAAAATAGAAAATACACATAATTATTGGTATAATGAAAGGACTGGATCAATATCAAATAATTTTTATTATAAGATGTCAAATAACCATTCATCACCCTTTTGATGATATTTAATAGTTTATTTTGATGACCATTATGGATAGAGTAAATGTTTTTAGAAGTAATATTATTTTTTATAATGCTAAGAGAATTATCAGGCAAATTGCCATTGCTGCCTTACCACAGTGTACCAAAGAAGGGGTGAAAAATCAAGGAAACAGTATTTTACACTGTAACTTTATTATTCGAACCAGATTCTGAAAGAGAGGAAGATAAAGATTATCAATTCAGTATCATTTTTGCCAGAGCTTAATATCACACAAAGAAAGATTTAAGTAGTGGAAAGAAAGGGAAATCTTAGAAAGTAGGGGGGTAATAAGATCATGGAGCTCATTTATTAAATCATTTAAATTTTTAAAATTTTATTTCACTAGTGATGAAATCTAGTTGGTCCAAATTCTCTTGAGAAATCTTACAAATTTGGGTTTTTAGCAGATAAGCTGCAAACAAAAAAAACTCCCTTGAATAGTTTTTATTTCATAATGCCTTTTCTTTAGAAATATTTGGATATAGCAGAAAGATCACAAAATTGAGAGCCCAAACAACTAAGTTGATTGTAGCAGTAATTATAAGAAATTACTTACCTCAGCTGTACCCCTTGAGCGTCAATTGTTTGTCTGTAAAACAAAGAGGTTAGGCTAAGCTTTTATAATTTTTTTACAAGATTTACAGTATTCTCCAATTACCAGAAAGCCCACTGAAGAGAATATTCTTAGATTAGGAAAAACGTAGGAGGAATACTGTGTGTGAGGTGTGTGTGTGTGTGTGTGTGTGTGTGTGTGTGTGTGTGAATTGTGTGGTATGCTTTATGATGTTTACCATGAGAATGTCAATTATCAGTGGTTGACATACATTTTCTATAAAGCTCCAGATAGTAAATATTTCAGTTCTGTGTTCCATACCAATGGGTATGGCTGTATTCCAATAAAATTTTATTTATAGCACAGGCAGTGGGTGGCATTTGGCCCATTGCTCTAGTTTCCTGACCCCTAATTATACATACTGGTGAAGCTGTGTTAACTGGTACAACCCTTGGGTGGGCAATTTTGAGACCAGATCAAAGGCTTTATGAAAATGTTTGACCTCTGACATTTCTAGTAATTTATCCTAAGGAAATATTTGGACACATCTATAAAGTTGTATCTGTAAGGACATTTTTGATAACATTTTTTATCATTGCAGTAAAGGGGCAACAAATGAAAAGAGTTTCAAATGAGAAAAAAAATTATATGTGCATTATAATTTATTCATATGAGATACTACATATCCAACAAAAAGATACCATGTGTCTGTATGTACAGATACAGTGTAATATCCATAATACCTTGTTAATTGTAAAAGAAAGGAGCTATAAAACATTAGGTATAATATGATTCTGGATTTGATGATTATCTCTACATATTGAGGCTAGAAGTAATTTTATTTTCTTAATACTCAATGACTTTTTTTGCATATAGTGCACTGCTTTCATAACCAGTATAAAAAAACAACAGCAAAGGTATTTCAATTTGGAAAAAAATGTGCAATACTAAAAAGATTATTTAATTATGATGGAGCAGATACTTCCAATAAAATATTAAAATATTATATATCTCTATAAATAATGCTGTTAAATTAGGTTTTACAAAGGGGATTCAAACTCTCAGTGTCTCAAAGAAGAAGGCATTTCAGCTATGATTTGAAGAGTTCCATCACCGTGTAAATAGTCTTATAAAGGAGGAGCTTGCTGTATGTAACATAATTGACACCCCTCTCAGCTTGTCTGAAACAACAACAAAAAGGCTTCCTAGCCTTCTCTATACCATTATGATCACTGCCAGTCACAACATTCTTTGGTCTTTCTCAAAGAAAGATACATTTCACAAGTTTGTTATCCAATATTATAAAATAGGTTATTTAATTGATTGAGTTCTTCAGGAATACAGAGAAAGCTTAGAAGGCTGTCCAAACTCCCAGATCCATGGCCCTCCCTACTTTTCACACTTAAAGTCTAAAATGAAATTCTCAATATGAACTCTCTCTTAAATCTGCCCCGGAATGTCAGTTTTCTTAACAAAAACTTTGTCCATTGGTTAGCAACAAATTCTACCAGAATAAAATGCACCGACTAAAACAGGAACGACTTTTTTTAAAGGCTTTATTTAGTTCTGAGTATGTTTATGGCATTCTTTGGATATACACATACTGGGGGTGCCAAAAAAAGATACACATTTTAAGAGATGCTATCTATGTATTACGTTTTGAAGTTGAATTGAATTATGGTAGCAATGTGTATGTAGTGTGAGGTTCACTCAAAAGATGGCGTTAATCAAATGAATGTTAGCGTCATTCATTGTATTACAATTTTAATACAGTTGTTTTCCTTAATTTTTCTTAAAATGCATATACATTTTTTGGCTACACACACACACACACACACACACACACACACACACACACTCACACACACTCACTCTCATTTAATCTCATGACAGCCCTAGAGGGTAAGTATTCTTATTATTCATTGTCACCCATTTTACAGAAGAGGAGAATGAGTGAGACCCAGAAAGGTGAATTCACTCAGAGAGGTGAATGGCCAAAGTATCCACTGCTAGTATGTTGCAGAGTTAGGATTCAAACCCAGGTAGTTTATGATCTAATTATGTCACTACTGCCTTCACTATGCTTGCTGTGTAGCCTCCACGGCTATTTAACTCTGATTTATGAGATCAGTGCAGATAAAAATAGGTAAAGAGGTAGTACATATAACAGTACATCCTGTATAACTTCTCGTATACCTCTGAAACAAATAAACATATGGCCTGATGGGCTTACCTTGAAAGAAATTGAAATGTTATTCCTGGTCAGAAATTAAAAAGTGGCTTTTCAAAGACCTGAACTAAAATTTTGACAACATATAAATGTACATCGGGGCTAGTAGTGCAGTGGTGATGCCTGCCACATGGATGTCACTGTGCTAGCCCAGAATTGCTTCAGGCTGGGATACAGGGAATGCGTTGCTTAGGTAACAGGAAGTGAATGTTTCTTTCTCCCTAGAAGACTCTTTCTGCCATGCAATTGAAGGGGTCCTTAGGAGAATTTGGCACTTCTTTTCTAACTGAATCAGGGATAATTGGTGACAGCAAGTTCATAATTTCTGAAAGCACTGCTTATATAAATCTTAGAAAATATCTTCAAATAACAATAAATTATACTTTGTTTAGGTGTCAACACTTTATTAAGTTTTATCTTTATTAGTGTTCCACCCATTTCAACATCTGCACGGGATTTACCCATCTTCATCCGAAATGCCATTCAGAAAGCCATTTAATAGTTGTTGGTGGCAATTTTCATTACAGTGCTGATCAATACAAAGTAGGGAATAACACACTTATTTTCATCAAGGTCATGAGCAGCTTGTCTACCATTCCTCTTCCCTCAATCACTTGCCACAGCAATTGGAAACTAAAACCACCTCTCACTGTTATGAACTCCATGATTAAAGTAAGAAGACAATATAAAACTGTCTAAATCTTGGTAGGTAGTATATATACCTGCACATTTTTAATTACTGCTGAGGTATTTTTTTTTTATTGAAGAGTTGCAGTGGCTTAAAATGTCAAGACACAAAATGACCAAGTCAAAAACAAAAATAAAAACTATTAGTTATGATCAAGAAACCACTTACCATTTCTTTGAGTCTGGAGCACCTTCAGAGAGCAGTTTGTATCTGGTCCCACCTCATTCATAGTTGCCAGATAAGCTTGTTTGTGGATTGAAATTTTCTTAAGAAATCCAGTCATAACATTTATTGAAGGACAATTGTGGGGGGTTCTTATAAATTCCTTGGAAGCTTTATAAGAATAAAAGCAAAAGTATATCAAACCAGAAGACAAACCAGGCTTCTATCAATTCACTGTCTAATGTCTTATGTCAGCTTCCATAGTACCCATCCTGTAGTCGAGCTAACCTCACCCAGGGCAGATAACCTCTCCATCACCCTCAGCATCTAACTCTCCACTCTGTAAAGACTCCCCCAAAGAGGAAGAAAGCCTCTCAGTTTACCAAGCAGGCTCTTTACACAATGTTTCTAACAGCAGGAAGAACACAGAAAAGACAATAGCCATGCTCTAGGATATAAAACATTGGTTAAGACGGAGAATCTTGGCCAATAGGTGTTGTTATTTTCATAGCAACCCTAATTCCTGTACATAAAAGCTGCTGCAAGAGAGTGGAAATCATTTTGTATTTGAGCAAGTCTTTTCTACTGAATTACGAATTGCCCAATGGGTGATTAGCAAAACAAAGACGCATACATGCAACAGAATTCGCCTTTTTCCTGCTTCTTTTCAGTTATGTATTTATTTATTTTTCCTATGACTTACCATCCCCACCCCCCAAAACTGTGTCCTCTGTATGGCTTCCTTTTCCTTCCTTGCCTTTTAAGTTTCCTTCCTGATAGTTTTCTACTTCCTCTTTTCCTGCTGCCAATATTTGCATCTTCTTGGTAGCTCTCAGTTACATCTGGAATTTGTTTGGTAGCAGCCACAATAATTAGGGATAAAGAAGAGATCAACCATTGGTTTGCAGAAGAAGATGAGCTAGATCAAAAGATGGATTTTAATCTTCTAATCCTGGTTGCTTTGGATTCAGAGAAAAATCAAGGAAAAATTTCATTGGATCAATCCTCACAAATATTAACCAGGAAAACATTTCAAGTAAATAGGAATGTATGATAATGGTTAACAAGCCTGGCAGCTGTCTTAGGCTACAGAGAGGAGGGAAAAAATCTAATATGTGATTCTTGGACTTTTGATGGTAAATCTTGTTTCTAGCTTTACCTGACCCAACAATCAAATTCTCTGACACACACACAGAAGAGACAGAGAGGGAGAGGGAGAGGGAGAAAGAGAGAGAGAGAGAGAGAGACAGACAGACAGACAGACAGACAGACAGAGACAGAGACAGAGAGAGATTACATGCTGCTCTCTTATCCTATTGCTTATTCTGTGCTTGTCTTTTCTGTATCTTATTTTTTGGCACACACATATACAAATATAGCAACCAAACATGAAATAAAATCAATCAGCTTTGGTGTTGTCAGTCCTGTCCCCTAAATATTAATTGTGTCCCCTTTGCTCCAAGTACAATCAAAATATCAACCCTGCCATTTCAAGTTCTCAACTCTCTGGTCTCATGCTCCCTTCCCAAGTGTATGTGCCACTGGTTCTGTATTAGTCAGGACAGCGTAGGCTTTGTAGACCTTATTTAAACCCCTTAATCTCAGTGAAATTAGGCTTAGGGAACATTTATTTCTCACCAAGACAGTCTAGTGAGCATCAGCACACACTTTCTTCCATCTCTTAAGTCAGTGACTGAAGTTTCCTCCACCTTGCAGTGTTCCATTTCATAGGGTTGCCAGATTAGGCAATAAAATATAGAATGTAAATTTCAATATCAGGTAGGTTTTTTTGGTATAAATGTGTCACATGCAATATTTGGCACATAGTTATACTAATATACATATATATATGAAGTTTGGTATTTTAGAAAAAAATAGTATAATGATAGTATACTTTTTAAATATACAAATAATATAATAGCACAATAACAGCATATAGTGTTTAGCATTTTTATATAGCATTACAGTATAGTACTAGTAATTAGTAGGTAATATTGTAGTATAATAGCATAATAATTTTGTGTAATAATGAATTTTAGTATAAGCATATCCCATGCACAATTAGAGACATGCTTACATTAAAAAGTTTGCTGTTTACCTGAAATTTAAGTTAAAGTGGGAGTCTTGTATTTTATCTGGCAACCTTACATATCTTAGTAGGTGTCTTCCAAGGTGACAGCAGCCGGGAGAAAAAATAAATGGAGTGTATCACTGACACTTTTCTTCTTTGTCCTGGAAGCGACACACATCACTTCTGCTCACAGTCTGTTGTCAGAGCTGGTCACGTGGCATTCGTCTTTCTGCAGTGGAGACTGGGACATGAGGTCAGCTCATGGATAATGGGTGACCAGTAAGGTCTCTGTTGCATCCGTGTCATGACACTTATACATCAGTAAAGGAAAGACAATAATTCCATAGCATTAGAAAGGTCTGGAAGTACGATAGGCATTTAAAGGAATCAACACTCTTCTATCTGAGAGTGCCATATTGGAGCTGAAACCTAAACTGAGCCTTGAAGGGGAGGTAGAGAGAAAGTAAACGTGTGCTTCATGGACAAACCGTATAAACATTACCATGGAGGTAAGAAAGCCAGAGCACAGAAGAGAGAAAGTTGATGTCATTCTGCTGATCACATTTTAATTGGTATATAGATCTCTCAAGATTTACCCATCTTCTCTATTCTTACCTTATGATGAAGATGATTTAATTTTAGATCGATACTATTATGAAGATGATATTTTATGAAGATGATTGGAAAAATTTGGGAGAAAGAGGGTTGTGGGTTATAGATACATTTTGCAAGAGTGTGATGATATATCACAAATAAAATTAGATAGTAAATCCCTAAATTATATGAATTGACTTATTTTTTCAGCTATAAAAACAAGAGGAAATCTCAGATCCAGAAATCTGAAGCTTCTGGAAGTTTTTGATAGATGCTTTAAAAATCATGAAGATACAAAAGTGATAGAGAAAATAATCAGGCTCAATTGTTTTTACGTTTTTACCTTCTATATTTGTTGTGAATTCAGTAATTCATACATGGTGAGTTTTCTTTGCAGGAAGTATGTCTGATTCTTACTGAATCATGGCAGGAATAATATAGGACATGTTGCAAGAGAAAGGAAAACATTTTTAATGGGCCAAAATTTAAAAAAATAATATGACAATTTAAATGTGAGGAAGTAATTTCTTTTCTGGATATATTCAACATATCAATAGAAAATAAACGGAGTTCTTATAGACATCTTGAAAGATGTACATATCACTGTAAAAATAGGTTCCTTACGCCTTGAAAAGGAAGACAGAAAGCTTTAGTTCCCATTTAGTATTGACTGAGTACCTTCTCACCAGAAAGTTAGTTTGCTTTAATGAGATATATCTGCAATATCCACCGCCAACCTCCTCCCCATCGGGGGGGAAAAAAAAATGTTCAAGCCCATAAATGCTTATAAAACATGACAAATTATATTCTAGCCTTGGTTGCCAGGTTTTAGATGTGAGTATATTTCAGGGGCTAATCGATGATATTTTGAATATCAGAGTCTAAAATGAAAATCTTGGGCACAGCACACCACGGCTTTGGGAAGTGAAAGGAATGTTTACTATTGAAGGGGTTGGTGGACAAGTCTGGTCAGAATATCATGAAGACAATGTATTTCTGTACTCAAGACTGTGTTATCTCACTGTTTCACATTCCTGCCCTTTTTGAAAGCCGAGTTATGACTCCACAACCTTGAAAGCTTTGCTGTAAGATCTAACTTGCTGCATTCACCTTTTCTGACTAGGTGTTCATCATCAGGGCATGCATTCAAAGAAGAAAAGAAAAGATGCATGTCATTAAAGAGTCTTTTTACTCTACAATCATCCCTGTTACATGACTCTGAAAATGGCCTGGTCTTCTTTTTACCTGACTTTTGCAATACCTGAAACATGAGAGGAACCAATCTATTTAAAGTGCTCTTTGAAGTACACTGAGAATAAAGTGGGTTGATAATAAATACACAATTGTCACCTCTAAGCAAAAAGTGAACAGAAGTAGTGTTATCCTAATGTTTTTTCTTTTTTTTTTTAATTAAAATTTATTGGGGTGACACTGGTTAGTAAAACTACATAGGTTTCAAGTGTACAATTCTATAATGTATCATCTATGAGTATGTATCACATTGTGTGTTCACCACCCAGAGTCAGTTCTTCTATCACCATATATTTGATCCCTTTTACCCTCTTCTACCACCCCTCTCCCCCCTTACCATCTGGTAAGCACTAAACTATTATCTGTGTCTATGAGTGTTTCTTTATTTGTTTATCATGTTCCTTTGTTGCTTTCAGTTTTATATCCCCCATATCAGTGAAATCATGTGGTTCTAGACTTTTTCTGTCTGACTTATTTTGCTTAGCATAATAATCTCAAGATTCATCCGTGTTGTCACAAATGGCACTATTTCATATTTTCTTATGGCAGAGTAGCATTCCATTGTGTATATATACCACATCTTCTTTATCCAATCATCTATCGAGGGACACTTTGGTTGTTTCCATGTTTTGGCCACTGTAAATAAAGCTGCAATGAACATTGGAGCCATATATCTTTACGGATAAATGTTTTCAGATTTTTGGGATATATACCCAGGAGTGGAAAAGCTGGGTCATATGGTAATTCTATTCTTAATTTTTTGAGGACCCTCCGTTCTGCCTTCCATGGAGGCTAGATCAGTCTGCATTCCCACCAACAGTGTCTGAGGATTCCCTTTTCTCAACAGCCTCTCCAACACCTGTCATTATTTGCCTTGTTGATGATAACTATTCTAACTGGTGTGAGTTGATATCTCATTGTGGTTTTTATTTGCATTTCTCTGATGATTAGTGATATTTGCATCTTTTCATATGTCTATTGGCCATCTGTTTGTCCTTTTTGGAGAAATGTCTATTCAGGCCCTCTGCCCATTTTTTTAACTGGATTGTTTGTTGTTTGTTGTTGAGTTGTATGAGTTTTGTCACACTTTTTGTTGCATATTGTCCAAAGGAAAGAGAAGGAAAACACCACGCTCAATACCTCTGAACTGGACTTGTGTTTATCCCTAGGTGGTCATGACACCAAATGGGAAAGCGATATCCATGTTCCCTTTGCCTGTTCAGTTTCTTAGGGCACTGTGCTCTAGAGAGATAGTGCGTGGTAGAAACTCACTGCAGTTCCCTGTCCCTGAGTTCCAAACCTTGTTCCACCACTATGTAATGTGAGGCAGGTTAATTCTCTACTCTCGGGCTCAGTTTTGCATCTGCAAACAGGCATGACAGGGAGCAGTATCAGCCTCATCAGGTGATTATAAACATTCAATACATTGTAAAATGCTTTGCACTCACTGTGCTTGGCATATAAGTTCTTAAAAAATGCATAAGAGCATTGCTTTTATTCACAGAATGTATTTTTTCCCCTATATCTGGTAATTGCAAACTTTCTAAGTTTTAGGCAAATTTAATTATAAATCCTGTCTTAGGAAAGTTTCCTGGGAAACTATGGGGTGGCGATGTGCAGGCAGAAGTTTATTGGGGAGTACTCTTGGGAGTGAAGGAAGCAGGGACAGGCAAACAGAGAAGTTGGATTGTCACAAGACCTCAGCAAACCCTTGAACCCATGGGAAGTTTCTAGAGTTGAAATGGCTTTTCCAGGTTTTCTAGTTTGGGCAGAGGGGACCAGGCTTTTATACATCCCTTCACCTTGAGAAGTCCTTGAAAGCAAGCTGCTGCTCTGGGGGCAGGAGGCGTGACCTTGGGTCAGGCAGCCATCTTGGGCTGAAGGTATTGTCCAGAGAGTGACTCATGCAGTACCTGATAGTCACAAGCATGATCAACCCCTGAGGGAATGAGCCCTCAATCCTGAAGGGAGCATGTAGTGACCCACCACTGTAATCATCACATGCACACATATAATATTAGTATTTTCACTTGTCACCAGTGTCTTCATTCACTTTAATGTAGATCGTGCATGCTCAGATTGAAGACAATGTAAAACAAGTATTATTTTCTTGTAATACAAAAGTATTATTTTCTTACAATAACAAAATTAATTATCTAATTCAGTGAAAAATGACATTTCCCCCAGGCACTTGCTTTCTTATAGGTGAAAGATCCACCCTGGGAATTTTAATGTTTCAGCTTGCTATCCTGTCACAGTGTAGATACAGCGTCTGAGTTTATGAGTTAGTAATGTTTGAATATTTTATAACTATTATTAAACCTTTTTCCAAGTGTAGCTCACTATGAGCTTTTTGTTTTCATTCCCATGATATAAATAGTATGTTAAGAAAAATAAGGGGGATTTTAAATGTATCTGTCATTATTCCATGCTAAGATATCAACTGTATTTATTTGTTTCTAATTGCCTTATTATCCTTCCTAATATGCAAATATATTTTGCATTGGTATATTTATGGCATGTATGTCTTTGCCTTTCTTTTTTTTCTTTAACTTTACATCATAAGTATTTTCATGTAGCTACTAATTTTCACATTTATAATTTTAATAGAAACACAAGAACTCAATGAGTTGCTATACTATAAATTGCTTAATGATTCTCCTATCGTTTGGCTTTTAGCTTATTTTCAGGTTTCCCTGTTAAATCATACTATAAATATCTGAACTCAACAAATCAATTCAATTCAGTAAAATAATATTCAATACTGATTTACATGAGATTAAAGGGCAGAAATAACAATAGTGATACTGAATTTGGACCTCAGAAGAATCATGAATGAAAGTACATCACAGTCATTTAAATAAGTAGCCACATAATAAAACATGGCCGGTGACATGGAGCAGAGACAGGAGTGATTATTTCTAACTGTGTGGGAGGGAAGGAGTCATGGATGAGGAGGATTTTAAAGTAGGCTTTGCAGGATGAGTAAAACATACACAAAGTAAAAAAATAATTAGGGCATTTTGAGCCAAAAGAAAAGTAACAGCAACGAAAAGGAGATGTAAAAGTTATTTACAGATATAAGTAATGGTGAGTCATCAGGTATGGTGGCTTACAGGGGATGAAGAAGGGATGGAAAAGATGATTCTGAGTCATATGTTCCAAAAACTTGGCCTCCAAATTAAAGAGTTTGGATTCATTTGTAGGTTAAAAAAAAAAAAAAAAAAAAAGCTTTTGAGCATAGAGTGTCATGATTAGATTGGTACTTCAGAAGAAACTAACTGGCATTAACATGAAGCATGTTTTGGTTGGAGAGATAGACAGGAGACTCTCATCCCAGCTGGAAAGATATTGTACTAGTTTGAGAAAAATTTATGAATTTATTCTTTCATTTTTTTTTATTCTTTCCTTCATTCATTTCTAATTCATGAATATATAATCACCCAGCACAGTGTTAGACCTGGGGCTATTGGAATAAAGATCAAGATCTATTTTAAAATCATTCATTCATCCAACAAGTATGAACTGAGAGCCTGTTTTGTGCAAGATGGGCAAATCAGAGCTGAATTAATCTCAGTCCTTGATCTTAAATTCATTCTGGTTGTGAACAGGGCGTAGCATTTGGCGATTCCAGGCTACTGCATCAGCAACATGAATAGAATGCGAAAGTTCTTCACCAAGTGGCATTCAGCAAAGGAGATTAGACAGACCCTCTAAATGACTCTTCATCCCAACTCTTGAAGAAACAATGGATTGGCTCTATTCTCTTATGTTTTCTCCTCTATCTATAAACTAAGAAGGAAAATCTAAACTTGGAAAATGCAAGCTGAAATGAAACGATATAGAAGCCAAGTCCTCTGGCTACTGGGGCATCAGGAGGAATTAGAACATCTTGAAATAGTTATTCTTATTTATATTTTCAAAACATTTTTCAAAACTAATATAATAGTAGTAAGTAAATCTTAGAACCTATTACAGCTAAATCAAATGCTAGATAAAATGTAAGACAGGTAAAACCAAATTACATTTGAAATCTATCATTTGTTAAAACATATTTAGATGTGAAGACATGTTGAAAATGATTAGCGGTATTAGAGATTTCAAAATGTGCCTTTGATGATTCTGCTGAAATCAGTAGTCTGTCAGCTTCCATAAACTTAAAGAAAAAGCTTATGAGCAGGTAAAAGTCTTCTACTTTCAGAGGACCAAACTGTATTTCACAACCATTCTTTAATCAATGGACTGTTCCTTGATGATTTGAGGCAGGAGTTAACAACCATTCAAAGGGTATGTTTAGCTCCCCAAGCCCCTGGAGGGCTGGGTTGGGTGTAGGAAAGGGAGCAGATTGTAATAAGCAAGGTGTTTAGAGAGATCACTGTCATTGCTCTGCCAGAATCGGGTCCCCTTGTCTCCCTTTCATCTGCTGTCGCCCCCTTCTCCAGACTTGAGTGTGCTTGTATCTAGCTGCTAGTGCCTGTGACTCTTCTACCTGGGGTGGCTCTCAGGCTACTAGTGCTGCTTTGCCTACAGATGTGAGAGTCAAAACCGCCTAGCATTTTAAGATCCTCCCCCTTCCCCACCGGTAGCTTGTACCCAGTGACTTCTGCTACTTGAATGTGAAAGCCCAGCTCCCTGGCTTAGGCTGGGACAACTTTGAGGGATGACTTACACATCCGAATTCCCATGTGGGGTTAGAGTAAAGCTACCCTTCATGAAACTCTGTCTAAAATCATATCCATGCTTTATTTCTTCTCCCCTGTCTGCTTCTGTCACTCCAAAACAGGTTTGTTTGTTTTTTTCTGGGAGCACTTCCTTAATAAATATACAATTATTATATAAATTTCATATAAATGCTTGTTCTAGAATATCCTTCTAGGGGAACTGAGGACAATGCTTCTGTGTAAAGCATCTCTTCCTGTATGTAGCCCACCTTTTAGAGATATAATCTGGGTTAATAAATCTTCTATGCTGTGCAGAAAACCTGAGAAGGATAAGTACAATGAAACGAAACCTCCCCCGACAACCCAAAATCACGTATAGATCAAGTAACTTAGATTCATAGCAAAGCCAGGCTGCCTGTGTGGGTGCTGCCTGTTGAGGTACTCAGGGCACTGTGTCCACTTCTACCAACCTTGTTCTTTCCATTCCCAAATAACCATTACAATTCCAAGATGTAAAAAGAGCTGCTGAGACCAAGCTCTGGCTGGAGGTCTAGTTCCCATAAGATGCTATAAGTCCAAAACTAGAAAAGGAAACGTAGCAGAAGGTTGCTGGGAACTGATGATTTTTGTGTATTTGATTCGTTCAGAGACCCAAATGCACAGCAGAGGATAGACTAGCCAACCTCTGCCCAGGACATCCACACAAACTGTCAAACACTGGGATTGTCCAGCTGTAGCCCAGTTACAGATCTAACATGGATTTTTAACCCAGGATTTAAAGAGTAATGGTGAGCAAGGGGAAATGCATTAACTATTTTTTAAATGCAAACTCTGAGAAATTTTCTTGTTTTCTTTGTGTAAGAAAGAAAAAAATAAAATGTAACCTACAAAACCCGTCCCATGTGGCCAAAATGAAAAAGAATAATATCCTGAAGACAAGAGGAAGAGCAGACCTCTGAACACTATTTATAACAGGAACCCCCCCAAAAAATAAAAATTAAGAAGACTATTCGTCATACTTCATCTGATTTAAGAAGACATTGCCTTAGGTAAACAGGAAAAGAAAGCCACGAAATAGATTAAACTGAGATGAAGGGACAACAGGATGAAATGAAAAGAGGACAGGATGTGAGGCCAAGGCAACAAGCTGAGATGAAATAGGAGCCTGGTGAGATAAAGAAGGAGCGCAAGGAGGCAAGAATAACAATTTCAAAATGAAAATTACATTAGGGCTGAACCCTCTGCATACACATATCCCAGGAAGGCACATAGAAGAACAGTAGAAAGTGATATTGGATGAAATAAAAGGTTTACATGACAAGTGGAAGAGATACAAACTAAGAATTGTAAGTGTTCCGGGAGGAAACTAGATTACTTAGAACAGATATAACTATTAAAGGCACTATTGAGGAACTTTTCCGAAATCCAGGAGGTTGAAAGGAAAGGGACAGGAACTAGAATGCATATTATAGAAGTTTGCCCGGATCCAGGTAAAACTATTTAAAGAAGAATGAGACACATGTCCTGATAATATTTTTAAATTATAAAGAAAAAGAAAAATACAGGCCCATAATATGATTCCCATTCCAAAATTGTAAAGGCTGAGAAATTTAGAGAAGTTGTCACTTCATTTGTTTAACAAATATTAAACTCCTACTATGTGTCAAGCACTATATTAGATACAGAAAATGCAACCGTATACATTTTTGTAATCTGAAATGATCTGTATACAGAATTAAAAATAATTGATCATCCCAATTGCATGTAAAGACTTATGTAAAGGTATAATCATCAAAAATCTTTATATGTTAGCCTCTACGCCTGAGTTTCTGATTCAGTAGGTTTGCCAGGAATTTGCATTTTTAAGACGTTCTTAGCTGATACTGACATAACTGCTCTAGGAACAATGCATTTAGAACCACTGATTTATATTACCTGGAGTTTGGAGAGGAGAGAATAACAGAAATTCTCAACCGCACGGGAATGATTACATAGCTGTAGCCACTGAAACATTTTTGAAGATGGTTTAATGCCTTAGAAAAATCCCAATATTGAACAGGCAAGTAAGCATGCAAGATTTTATATATCATGTTCTTTAACTATGTAAAGAGAGGCTGTTATAAAACCGAGAGGTAGATGTGAAATAAACAGACTGTCAGAAATTTCAAAAATCGTTAATAGTGATTATCTCTGGGCTGGGTCCTTGATGCTTAACTTTTGTTTTCATTTTTATAACTTCCTGTAGTTTTCTAAATGAATATGCATTAATTTTATATTGGGACACAGGAAAAGAATTTCCCCAAAGACCTAGTTCAAATGTTGTCTTCTTGGTGAAGGTCCTACTTGGTGAAGTCCCGCCTACTATTAAGCCAAATGCCATCTGTGAATTCTTCTGTCATCACACCATGGAAGCGTTTATCACATTTGTGTCACTGATTAAAAATTGACTATGCACATTAATATTTTAAAGGCTCTGAAAAGTGTCATTGTTAAAAAAATTGCCTTTGCAAGTCGTGGAGTGTCTTGCACCCATTAGGCACTTTCTAAAGTTTGTTGAGTTGAGTAAGTACTTAGGGAGTGAGAAGTTTAAGTACATGTAAATAAAAGATGCTAATGGTCTTTGAAAGGATAATGTCAGTTTAGGATCACTAGGAAAATTATTAATGTCCCCCTCAAAATACTCATTTTAATATTACTTATTCCACCATTTTCCAAACTTATTTGTCCACTGAACAGTACAGAACATCTACTGTTCTAAAAAATAAGTGGTCCATATAGTGGCATAAGCCACTCTGACATTTATTAAATGAATGAATGAAATCAATTACTCAATGAACCATTGGCTAATATAGGTTAAATACTTACTTATTAATACTTTTCTGAATGGTGAACCCAAACCAACAAAGGCTGTTAGCATTTTTATGTACTTAAACTTTTCATTTCCTTAGCACTCAACTCAACAAACTTAACAAAGCACCTAATGGATGCAAGACACTCTGTGACTTCCAAAGGTATTTTATTTCACATGATCAGACCTTACCCAAGTATTATCTTACTATTTTCTCATTTATCCCAGCCTTCAGAAACATTTTAATCACTTTTCAAAGATGACTGTGTATCTACATGATCATTATTTAAATTTATCCAAGAGTGAGAATTCATTCAGTACGGGTGGAAAATGACAATGTGAGAATCTAAGCACTCTCTCATAGAAACGTACAAATACCAGATGGAGTCTTTTACTATTTGAAAGTTGGTGACTCTGTATTTCCCAAAAAAACATTGTGTGCCAAAAATCAGAGCCCATCTGGAATTTTATAATTAATTATTTTCTCTGCTTAAAAATATTTTTTCTACTGTAATGGCTACGTTCCATTACAATGCTACCTAAGATCATGGGATTTTTTTTTATGACCCTTTATGTTTTGCAACTATGTGAGCTATATAAAAATATTCAAAAATGTTCCAAATATTTGGTTCATTTATCAATGAAAATAGTATGGAATGTACTCATATATAAACAATAGGCTTCCCAACATACATATATCCATTGCCAAAGATAAACACTGCAAACAAAAGCCTCTGAAATAGGGAAAATTAGTTATAAAATTTAAATTTGTTATTTTCATGTGAGGATTACAAAATGTTTTTCCCTGACACTATGTATAGAGCAAGTACTGCAAAATACTTTATTCAGAAACGTATAACAGAATTAAAAAAATGTCATGATTTGAAAGGAGAAGGAGAATGTAGGAGTGACTGGAATTGAAGATGATATTTTATTATATGAACTATTTTTTTAATGTCTTAATGGGTACAAACACTTCCCCCATAACGAGATGATGAAAACCAAATATTTTAATATGAAATGATATGTTTTAAAAAATCAGAACACTTTAATAACCTTAACTATCGTTCTTTAATGAACAATAAAAATGAAACGTAGCCCGATTAGGTTTAAAGTAAAGATCAAATAAATTCAGTCAGCTAAAAGAAATTAGAGTGGAATTAACCATGGCTGTCTACTCATTGTGGGTGAATACTGGCCTTAATAACTTCAAGTCAACACAAGCAACACTGGTTTATTTGTGGGCCACACTTTTTTGTAAATGATAAAATAATTAAAGATATGTTTTTTAATTAAAAAACATTTGAGGTCTTTATTGACAAAAAATAATAGCATTGCTTATTTTATTTTATAGGTATAGTGGTTTAACAATGTGCCAGACACTGTTTTTAGGAACTTATACATATTAATTCATTTAATTTTCACGACAACCCTATGAATTGTAATAGGTATTATGATTAGCTCTATTTTCCAATGAGGAAATGGGGATACAGAGATTAATAACTAGGATTTGACACTAAACCTTCTTATGTGAGGCCAAGGGCTTAACCAAACCACTCTTGTTTCTCAAAAAGTGATATATATATTTGGGTAAGAAATTGAAATCCCCATTTCACGTTCCTATTATATAGACTGAGCCAATGCCTGGGAAAGATGTGAGACCTGTGTAAAGTTCCTTTTCTCCTTGAACATGATTCAGTTATCTATCTCAATTTTCAAACCTGGAAGCATTAGAATATCAGAAATCCAACTTTTTGACTAATGTTTGCGTATTTGCATCAGCTAGAGTAGTATTCCAGGCAAGAAATGGAAGTCAGATGTTCACTAGGGCAAAATAATGCAATCACAACCAAACTAAAGAAGATAGTAGCCTCCGATTAGTGACAATCAGCTATTTTCACACAGGCCTATTCCTTCCCAATCTTTTGATTATCAAAGAGAAGCTGCAAATCTGATACTTCTATGAAATGTCTTGAATTTGAAAATATATTTCAATAAATTAAATGAATTCAAAAAACTTAAAAACAGTGCACCTCCATGATACCACATCTCTGGGCTGGCTCTACTATGTGGACCACAAGGAGCCATCATGGTGTTGATATGGAGTCAATTGTGTAAATTGATGACTTGTTACCCCTGTGGGTAGGTTCAAGAATCACCTGAACCACTTATTCTCCACCTTTCCATACAACCAAGGAACATTTTTTTTTTTTTACCTTCTACCTACCCTATACTACTTGGTATAAGATTGCTTTGGGTACAGATCTCAAAATATGTGGTTAGACCTTCTGAGAATTGACCTTCAGTTATTAATTGAGTATAAGGAGGGGCTGCTGCTTATCTCTTTCTCCATAGATATTTTCTTTATATATCCCAGCTCAGTCAGCACCATCCTCCTTTAACCCATGCTCATCCATCACCAGCTCTGGCCTCCTTTGGACAAACCACCAAATCAACTTCTAGACAAAATTATCACATGTTACAAATATGGTTCCTCAGGGGGAAATCACTCTTGAGATACTAAGAACTTACCTAATAGTTTCATTTGTTTTCTGGGCTTAAAGATGTGACTTAAAGAACTGTATGTCTGGAAGAATAGCCTAGAAGGGGGACAAAAAAGAGAAACAAAGAAATAGTCTAGCGGTTTATAAGGTTGTTGATGTCACAGTTTGATCCCAGAGAGAGTGCAGGGCTGGGTGTCCTGTGACGCTGGCCTTTGAAGTGCCTCACAGATAAACCTCTAGAAAAACAGGCCATTGTAGAGGACTGCCTCTTGCAGTCTGTAATCCCTCCCCTCCCCCACTTCTAAGAGCATTTCCTGGAAAGGTACCTACAGGTCTACAGGAAAGAATGCTGTCATTTAATACGTCTGAGCCAGGATCCTTCCTATGACTTTGAACAATATACAGGAGGAAATACACATATCCATTGATAAGACACCCTCCTAAAACTCTCAGAGATTTCTTGCTTTAATCTTACTACCAGTTACCCAAAACGATTGGTGACCATCCTGGGTCTGTCTTTTACTCTTTCAATGGCCATTCATTGAATCAATTATTCAATCAGTATTTCTTTAACTTCTGTCACAAATCAGGCACTCCTGTAGCGGATGAGGACATAGCATTGAACTGACACTTATCTGAACGTTCAGCCAGGATATAGCAGTATGGAAATTCTTGTATCTTTGAGCTTTATTACTAAAGGAGGAGCCTCAAGCACAGTTACACAAAACAGAATCTTTTGATATCGTATGTTCATTCATTTATTCAATTAATATTAATTGAGGGCTTATATTGTACAGTTAGTTTCTCTTCTAGACACTGAAGCTCAGTCATTTTTTTAAATCCTGTATAATTGAAGCACATGTTTTAGAAAATGCTACTGAATTTATAATTGCTAATATATATATATGTATATATAATATATATATATATACATATATATATATATATATATATCAGAAACCCCACTGTACAACTTCAGATTGATAAAGTAACTCATTTATATTACAATGAGATTATTTCAGCTCTCTGAGACTAGGTTATCTCGTGTGCAAAATGGGAGTAATGATACTTATATAAAATTGTTGTAAGATTTCAATGAGATAGACTATGAAAAAAGTTTAATAAAGTGCATAGCATAGAGTATGTAGCTTTTATTTTTTTATTATGTAATTTTTGATAGGTATGTTTTAGACACTGGAGCATTTGATCTACCTCAAACCAGGAGGCTGAAACGACCCTGCAGAAACTTGCCAGGGAAAGAGTTGGACGGTTACTCTCCAGCCCTGGTTTGTGTTTTACGATGGAAGTCATCCTGATGTAATGTTGTGTCAGCTTAGGCAGGTCAGCTGCTGGAAAGATAATTCGGTCGCTTTGGGTTTAGATACAAGTCAACTCTATCATTTCCAAGAAAAGGATAACTTTAAAAAAGCAATCTCAAAATATCTGATGTGACTGAAACCCTTCCTGCTTCGCTTCCTAGAAGAGGAAGCTTTGGACAACAGGAGTTTTCTTGAGACTTACTTTATCGTTTCCATCATGAGGACAGAAAGCAAATTCTCTGTTCATCGGAAGGAGTAAGTGACAGAAATGAAAAAGAGGAAAATTTATTCTCTCCTCACCAGAAGTTTGGGGGAGGAAACTTAAATTATGTTCCCAAACATTTATTTACCTTGTATGTGGCATTTGTTAAATGGCTAAAGGACCTTAGGGTATAGGGGGAAAGAGAGTTTTCAGCAGCTGATAGAAAATGAGCTATTAATGTGGTATTTCAGCATCAGAGACTAAAAAAGAAGAAGAAAAAGAAAAAAATCCAGCTTGTGCCACTGTGAATTTTTGTGTGTTTGAAAACATTTCCAAGGTCAAGTTCTAAGAGCAGGACTTGAAAACAGTAATTTTGCTACCTTTGCAATTATCCCGTTTCACTCCGGAGTTCTGGCATTCTCTAAGCTGCCCTTCTTTGTGAACACCGTTGGTCTTGGTGTTTTTTTGTCCCTTCAGGATGAGCCACCAGCTTACCTACTTTGTTTTCTTTTGCTGAGCAATATTGTTTCTCGGCACTTTTGTGAAGTCACAATAAACTAGGCAAGCAACCAGCAGGCCCTTGACACAAAGTTATTTATTGATCTAAAAACAGCACCCTGGTAACCTCACCTTAAAACCTTCTAGCATAAAACTCTAGTTCCTCAAATACAGCCAAAGCATTGACACCAAAACACTCAACATCCTTGTTTTCAGTGCACATTTTACATATTCAGAAAAGATAATCCTGCCTTATTATAAAAATAATTATCTTTTTAGTAACGGTGACTTTTACACCCAGCATCTTCCAGGTCTCTCTTAGAAGTTAAATATTTTGACTCGCTATGCCCAAAAGTGCACCAACAGATTGGGCCAATGTTGCAATTTTAGGGTTGATGTTGCAAATTTACAAGTCTCTGAGCTCCTTAAATTTTATAAATAAAAGGGCCTTTTAAAGGAAGAGAAGTGAGGGATTGTTTGTCAAAGAGCGCTGTGTGGGTTATCATGCCTGAAGTTATGTATGTGACTGGATAAAAGCAGAGGTTTTTAATCCGTTATGAATGTACGTATTCATTCATTCATTCATTCATTCACTCACTCATTCTTCAGTGGCTAGTATGAGCCAGAAAGTGTAGCAGGCCCTTGTGATTTGTCCAGTTATGAACCAAACCATGCTGTTCTCTATTATTTTGGCACGTACAGTGGGTTGGAATACAATACAATCGTAAGCAAAGTAATCCCAGATTGTGTCAGTGCAGTAAAAGACTTGAACAGCATGTGGTGACATTAATGGAAATTAATGGAAGAGGGAGAATCCAGCTTCTGTACAGTCTTGGAGGTGAGCATTCTAGTCAAAGGGAACAGCAGATGGAACAGCCCTGAGGCAACTTAGCCAGAGGCTACATGAGGGAGCAGAAAGGTAGCAGGAGATGTGGCGTAAAAATTGTTCAGAATTTCTACATAATGCGTGGTCAGGCCATGTTATCTGCCTGTATTATTTGCCCATCCTCTCCTGTTTGGACTATGTTAGAGTCCCTGTTAAGTTCATGAACTCACCTTTTATTTATCTGTCCCTAAATATTTGTTCAAACTGGAGTGCCATTTTTTTTTTCTCTCATCACTAAATGTTATTGTTATGCTGAGCCAGAAACAAAAACAGAGGCTAAAAGACATGCATCGTGTGATTTCATTTGTTGAGATTCTAGAGCAGGGAAAATTCATTGATAATGACAGAAAGCCGAGCAGTGATCTGTGGGGCCCAGAAGTTGTGGAGAAGGGTGACAATAAATGGACATGCAGGAGCTTTGCGGGTGGTGAGAGTGTTTCGTATCTTAATTGTTATGATAGTTAAACAGGTAAATATGTGTGTCAAAGTTCATCAAATTGAATGCTAAAATGGGCATTTATCATATGTGAATTATACTTCAATAAAGTTCATTGAAACATTATAAAATAAGGAAAAAGAACATTTTAGAAAGCTCAGATTCTACCTCTCCACTGTCTCTAGTCTAGTCAGAAATAAGCAGTTTTTCCATCATCACACTTTGTGTAGAGATTGTTGTACTTGTGACAAGCATACCATGTAGCCTTTAATAAGCATCATGGTGTTATACTGGGCTGGCATGCTCCCTTATGCGAGAATCTGTCCCATTTTCCTCCTCTCCCCACCCCCATAGCACCTACCTCAGAACTTTTCAAAAGGTCTCCCTGAGCATATGTGAAATCAATAGCACTGCTTTTGTATTTACATCCTGCTTGGTTCCCAAAAAAGGATGAACAGGAAACAGAATTGATTTCCATAGGTTGATGAATGGATGTACTGTTTTTGGCACTAGAGCCCACATCCTGGCTCCATGTGTAAAACTTAGGGGCAGAATGGGTTTTTGACCTACCTGCTCACACCTGTTTTGCTTATTGACTTAGTTAAATGCTTGTGATAGTTTCTCTATTCTCCAATAGGTAAATGCTGTACAGATCCTCTACACTACCCTTCTTAATGTCCCATTTTTTCTCTGTAGAATCAGGGTTGGCAAGCCACGAAGAGGTGGACACAACAGTATAATGAGAAGGTGGCTATTATGTCCCATTATTACATCGACTAAAGGAAATTTGCAGGAGGATAGTGGTCTATTGCATAACCTCCACTGTCGGATTGTTATGGGAGAAGTCCTGTAAATCAGCTCTTGTGCTTCTAGAGAAGCCCTTTCCCCCCTTCCCTCATACCCTCTTCCTGTGCAATTTTTGGTGTTCTCAACTGGCTGATTACCTGGGATATTAGCTTTTTAAAATATGACACATAGAAGTTCACCAGCTCCTTCCAACTCATAACACTTTAAAATTGTGACTCCAAATTATTCCTGTAAAAGTAGCTGATCTTTATGACTCCTAGGGGATTTCGTATTTGAATCTGAAAACGTCAGAAATGGCTCAGTTTTGTGGAAATGATGGGAAAATGTCTGCTCTTAGCAGTTTTTGCGTTCAAGGGCAAATCAACCTCTGTACTTGCTAACTCCAATTTTCCAAGGGTTATGAGACTTTAATTTGATTCTTTATTCAACATGCATAAAACCTTCACTGGAATTTGCATAATACATTTATTGTATAATCACTCTTCACATTGGTTACCTGCTTCCTCAAATGGACATTACTTTTTTAAGGAGATATATTAATGTAGGACCAATTTGAACTGTGTAACTAAACAGAATTAGGCTTATCTCGGAAGGGCAAACATAAAGGAGAGAGAGAAGGAAGTTATACACTTGTTCTGAAATTAGCTATTATGTAAAACTAGCCCCAATCCTGTATTTTCAAATATTCATTTTGCAAATATAAGCAGGGGAAGGATTGCTATCTTTTAAAACATAAGGATTTGTTATGTGGAGAAGGCACTATACTTCTCTGCCTTGTCCGTTAGACTGTACTTAAGTCACGCGGACTAAATTAGGGTGCCACAATTCAGGACAGTCTAAGAAGGTGAGGGAGTTGGAGAGAGAGGATTCCTTAGGCACTAGGCCAGGTGCTTTAGAGGCATTTAAATTCATTCAATGCCCAGAGCCAACATATAATTAAGGTCATATTATTATTACCTTAATTGTGGTTGAGTATTCTGTGCCTTTGGACTCATGGTTATCAAATAGAGGAGCTATGATTTAAACCCAGACTGTATGATGCCAACATCTTTGTCCTTCAGCCACACCAAACTGTTTTCTAGTGTGTATTCACACTTCTGTAGTGTGCACTGCCATGGGAGACTGTGTATTCCCTAAGCATTGTCCAGGTGGAGCCTGCAGAAGCGTTTGATAAAGTGACTGTAGGGAGATTTTAAGATCAGGTGGAAGCTGGCTGAGAGGGCATTTAAGATCCCAAATTTCTCTGTGATGTTATGAGCATAGTAGGCCCAGTTCTGACTCAATGGGTGGTCTGTTGCAGTCCAGGGTGTCTCAGTCTTCACTCTGCCTACCATCACCTGGAGACCTTGTCAGAGCTTGAGTCAGTAGATCTGGGGGGGGGGGGGCTGAAATTCTGCATGTCTAACAAACTCCCAAGTGGTGCCGTTATTGCTGGTCCACAAACCACACATATAGCAGCAAAGAAGAAAACCTTGCAGGTAAGGCCCCTCTGGTCTCTGCTTGGAAAGACACTTCCCTAGTCATCCAAGTCCGGACCCTAGTTGGGACAATTGCACTCAGACATCTTGTCATGATTCCCTAAACTGCATCTCCACCAGCGTGTCCTAGGATCAAAACATCCTATTCTCTTTAGACAATTAGGATTCTTCAAGTAAGCCCTGCCTATAAGAAAGAAGACAGCTGTATGTCATGGATTGCCAACTATTAAAGGGACAAAAAGAGTCAGTACTATCAGCTAGCACACCAATTTACAAATTGTAGTAAGATTTCCTTGGGGAATCACGTCTGTGACTGTTGACAAAAATTCCACTATCAACTTATAAATAAATGTATGATTATGAATGTAATGACATGACTATTTAAACTCTTGGTATCCTTTCTGAAACACAGATCTGAAATTTTGTCTCATAAAGTTCTGATATATTTCCAAAACTCCTTTTGAGATGGATCCAATTTAATTGCAATGAAAAGGAAGATGGGCTTACAATATTTCAAGAGGGTATTGTTTTAATTTGATTTAAATGGATTCTGATATCTTTGGTTTGCAATGCATAAGGGTCCTTCTTGGCAACGTCTTTGAAGGAAACAAAAAACAAAAAAACAAAAAATTTAGGAAAAATCATTCTTCAAAGTCTAGGAAGCTCTGAGAGTGTTGTTTATTTTATTAATTTTTAAAACCTTTCAAAGACTTAGAATAAAATCAGTTTTGCAAGTTAGGAAACATTTGGCAGAGGCATAATGTAGATCTCAGGAACCTTTAAGAAAGACTTGAGTAATTGAGATGCTGAAAATAATAAATTGACAGGATTATAGAGATTCATATTTCTTGACCAAAAAAGGTTGCCACATATGTCATAAGGAGAAAAAGCAGATAATAAAGTTGTGTGTATATTCTGATACCATTTGGTTAAAAACAAAGAAAACATTAAATTAATAGTTTATTTTTGGGTGCTGTCATCATGGCTAATTTCTCTCCAGGTTGACTGAAATTTCTTCAATAAGTTGTATAACTTTTAAAATTAGAAGAAATGGACAGTTGGGGTACCATTTAAAGAATCTTAACTATAAATGTTTTTCATTTTTGATAGCAGGAATTATTTTTATTACTCTATAAATCCCTAAGTGAGTCTAGTAGATACAATAGTAAGAGCGTAAGAATTAGTTCTAGTATCTTTTGCAAGTTAGAACATCAGAAGGAATCATAGGACAGTTTCTTGGGTGAGTGGACTTACGATAGATAGAAAGGGACTTACATTTTACTGAATACTATTTTGTTTGGCTTGTTTTGTTTTTGTTTGTTTGTTTGGTTGGTTTTCAACATGTGTCTGTTACTCGCAATTACTTGTAGGTACACTTAAGTTTCTTTATTTTTCAAATTCTAACACAAAACTAGGATTATATTTTATATACCAGGTGGTAGGAAGAGAAGTAATTTAGGGTCCAAGATGATTTGAAACCCATCATTTCTCATATAGATAGGAGCAGCACTTGTGGATATTTATTTAAAATATTTGGAATAAGGCTTATGAGCACATGACTAAAGACTGTATCCAGTACCCTATGGGTATACATTAGGAAACACATGACTTGAGTTACACAAAAGATTTCTGAGGGCTTAAAAGGGAGCTTTAGCAAAGGTTTGGGAAGAGAAAATCATGGATGGAGCCCTTTCCCAGGAAAATAATGGTGTTCAAAGGGATGCAGGGCTTTATACAGCAATTTTGATGAAGTGAGAAGTCAGTGGAGAGAATATCTAGAGTGTATTGAACACAGAGGCTTATAGGTAATGCATGCTTCCCAAAAGGGTTGACCTGTATGTCGGATTCACTTCCTCTTCTGTCCTTTCTGCACTGAGCTATGATACTAATGTATCCATCTGAGTGGCTGCCCAGTTCTGCTACAACGTCCATCCTGTAAAGATGAATGGGTGTAGTGAGTGGGGAATGGACATCTTTGTGTAAAATAATATGTGAGTCTACATACATCTTTGCCAGGCCATTGGCTAGAGCCACTGAGGGTGAATGTGGACTAAAGCACCTGGGGAGTGGGTGGGAGTCGTTTCCTCCCATTGACCCTCACACACAGAGGCCATCAGCGCTGCTCTGCTGATGGAGAAATAGCCTATAGTTCTACCTGTCTGTAAAACCAGAGCAAAGAGAGGGAGGGAAGGATGGGCCCCCAGGAATGAAATCATCGTTCGCTTTGCCTACCCCATTGTGCACTTGGATGGTAGACCAATAGTCAGCTACAGCTTGTTTCCATCATAATTACAGACTCAGTGGAATTGTTTTATCGGTACCCTGGCTTGTTTCTGCAGCCACACCGCAGTACATACCTGCACCTCCAGCCCTTTGTGATAGCACAGACATGGCCATGATACACAGAAGACATATGTTTCATCTGTATCCTTGTGAACACTGCCTGTTAGCAAAGTAAAGCTTTGCAAGATGATTCCCAGAGGCTAATCTGCCCATTTAAAGCCAAGCTGACTGCTCCCTTAACCTCTGCAATATTGCAATAAAATAATGTTTGGTCTAGTCAAAGATCTTGGCAAATTAGTGAGTTGCTTTTATCTCAATAAAGCATAGTGATATCTCTAAACCCATAAATAATGATCCCGATCCTGATTTTGACTTCAGCATAAGGAAGCAATTCCTCTCACTTAAAAATCAATTGAACAAGGTGTGGAGGGAAGTGAGATTTGGGATTTGAATTTGTATTTGGTTTAATAAGACTTTTTGTGCAACATAAATGGAATACGAAGGTTCCCCATTTTCGAGTGGCATACCGCTAAGTACTTTGCTCCCTAAATTTGTCTCTTTGTAGTTGTTTCATCCTGCTGGGAAATGCCATTTGGGATCTAATTTCTTTTCCCAGGTCCTCACTTTTATCATCTGTGCCTAAAGCGTACTGAATTTGCCCCCACCTGGAAGACATATTGGCCATTTTAGACCACTAGCACTTTCTTTTCGCCTTGTATGCAGTACTGATTCCTCCCAATACCTTATATTTAACTTAATTCATTTCTGTTGTACACAAAACCCAATAAACAGAAAGAATAATGCCTACAAACATAAATGTAGAACGTGGATAATTTTACCACCATGTCACTCATTGAAAGGGGACCCGACTGTGATGAGCAGAACCGTACTTACCACACCATGTACACAAAGTGACTGAAACTGTGTCATTTTGCATATGTTCACCTAGCTTCACCCCTTTGTCTTAAGAGCACCCTTCACTGTGTTTAAACTCCTTTACCTACCCTGTACTAGGCCATACACTCCTTGACAGGAAGAGCCATGTTAGAGCATCTTGGAGATTATTGCAGCATCTAGCTCACTATCTTCCTTGCGCATAGTAGATGTTTAGGAAACTGGACAATAACAATAATAATGGGAAAGTCACCTCATTGTTCATAACAGCTAAATTCTATCCCAGAAACTGACGTCTCATTTTAGTGTTTCTGGTACTAGAACATCAGAATGTTTAAGTAATTAAGCTCAAATGTTAGAGGAATGTACTGAAGCAATGTAACGGGTACTATATAAGGGCTGTTGTTCCTCATCTGCCTCCATTTGTAAGTGTCTGAGGGCTGCAGCCCTTTCAATAGGAAGAACATATGCTGTCCTTTTCTGTACAGGACCAGTCCATCCTATTTTCTAATGATGTTTCAAAGCATAGGTGATTTCAGATTTTTTTTTTTTTTTCGTTGGGGAATCGGGGAAGGGGAACAGACAAGTTGCTGTCTTCTTGTTCTTCAGTTTAGTTGCGGAGGATGTTGCTTCACTGTTGGTATCGTCATTGTGCTCTTCCCAGATGAGGCAGATCGGTCGCTGGCCTCTGGATGTCGCTCACCGCTGCTATTGGCAGCTCACGCTTGGCTGCCAGCCGCTCACGCTGGCTGCGGGCCACTCACTGCAGCCTATGGCAGCCCACTACAGCAGGGGCTGCAGCCCACACCATCACCGGGGCTTGCACAGCCCAGCTCCAGGTGGAGCTGTTGTTAGCTGTAGAAGGCCCTGTCACTGGCCCTCATGTGGGATCCGAACCGGGGCCGCTGGCATCCCAAAACCAGCGCTTAACCAATGCGCCACTCGGCCGGCCCTGATTTCAGATTTTAATGGTTTAAATTTTTGTTTTCCTTCAAATTAGTACTTTTTTTGCTTAATTAAAATTTATTGGGGGTGACCATGTTAGTAGTAAAGTTACATAGGTTTAAGGTGTACTGTACCGTAATCCATCATCTATATATCACATTGTGTGTTCATCACCCAGAGTCAGTTCTCCTTTCATCACCATATATTTGACCCCTTTACCCTCATCTACCATCCCTCCTCTCCTCTTACCCTCTAGTAACCATTAAACTATTGTCCGTGTCTATGAGTTTTGGTTTGCCTTGTTCCTTTGCTGCTTTCATACTGAAAACTAGCACTCTTTTCCCTGGCTTTTTCATTCTATTAATAGCAGGATTTGTCTTTTGCCTTTATTTTTCCACATCTAAGTAAGGCACATTGCTATTGTATCGGTTCCTCTGCTGTACCTTTGCTTCAATATAATGATCACTCACAGGAAAGGGATGCAAAAGAAGATACTAGAGAAATGACTGAGTTGTCTTGTTAGTTTGGTTTTATAATGTAAAAAGTAGCAGACAACTTATCAGTGCTGTCCTTCTATTCCCTGCTTTGATCACATAATGCAGAGAATTAGGAAATCCAATAATACAAGAAGAGCTTCAGCAGTAATTCAGCAAATCAGGGATGCAAGAGAAATCCAGCAAAACTACAAAGTCACGGAGGCGGCCTAGACTCCACCAGACTTCCCGGAAGCCTGCAAACCACTCCTTCCTTCCTACAGGCCCCCAAAACCTCCCTGTTACTCAGTTTTCTTGTTCTGAGCCCAGACAACAGCCACAGAATATTGTAAAGCCTAAATAGAAGGAGGGGGAATTTATGGAAGGGCAATCCTTAACCGTCTCCGACTGCTAAATTTGAGCAGAACTTCAGTTGAACGTATAATTCCTAGACAAAGTGCTCTCTTAGTCTGCTTAAAAATTGCATTTGACTCACAGCTGGATTGTCTTTGAAAGAAGTTGGGTGTTACATTAAGCCATCTGTGTTTCAAGTGGGCTTTTATGACAGTCATTCTAAAGAGGAAGAGCTATGCAAATGTTGCGAAATGTAATGTGCAGTTACATTTTGAGAGCAAGTCTCCCTCCACTGCTAAGTGCCACCTTGAATCTGAAGCAGGGGTTCCGGTTTTATCACCAACATCCTCCCCACCTACCACCACCACACACTCATATAAGAAAAATCCCAATAATGGCAAATAAATAAGCAGTTTAAATAAAGAATTTAAGGAGTCAGTAGCAACACTGAGGTATAAAATAAGCTGTTAATGGTGGTAAAGAAATGCTTAACAAATTTCAAATGGATTATCACGCGGTGGTCCAGTCGAGTGTCGAAGGTCACAGAGAAGCTGCTTACAAATGCGTTAAAGAAAACAAAACCAGGGCCGGCCGAGTGGCGCATTGGTTAAGCGCTGGTTTTGGGATGCCAGCGGCCCCGGTTCGGATCCCACATGAGGGCCAGTGACACTGCCCTCTACAGCTAACAACAGCTCCACCTGGAGGTAGGCTGTGCGAGCCCCGGTGATGGTGTGGGCTGCAGCCCCTGCTGCAGCGGGCTGCCATAGGCTACAGTGAGTGGCCTGCAGCCAGCGTGAGCAGCTGGCAGCCAGCGCGAGCTGCCAATAGCCGCGGTGAGCGACATCCAGAGGCCAGCGACCGATCTGCCTCATCCGGGAAGAGCGCAATGACGATACCAACAGTGAAGCAACATCCTCCGCAACTAAACTGAAGAACAAAAAGACAGCAACTTGTCTGTTCCCCTTCCCAGATTCCCCAACGCTGTTCCCCTCCGCGAATTCCCCAATAAAATCTTTAAAAAAAAAAAAAAAGAAAAAGAAAACAAAACCAGAAACCTCTGTGCAATACAATTGATTGTGTAGAATTCTGGTACAATTTCTAAATATATGTAAGTACATATACAGAGGGTGCCAAAAAAAGTATACAGATTTTCAGAGAGGAAAACTGCATTAAGATTGTAATACTCAATATATACCAATAACAAAAGATGAGTACAAGTCACGTTTGGCTTCTGCAGCTCCAAAAGGTGCTCAAAGTGGTTCCCATCAGCGTCCAGACACTTCTAATTACAGCAAACTACAGCTTGAGTTACGGTGACCAAAGTTTTCAATTGTGTACATTTTTTTGGCACCCCATCTGAGTATTTTTTTTTTTTTTTTGGTAAAGTCACCAGTCTTCTGGTGCAATAAAAATAGCAAAACTTTAACACAAAAAGTTTAAAGCATTTCAGGAAAGCATTGGTTGTACCTGCCAATAGATTGAGTGTATTTGGCAAATGACCTAATTAGCGTGGAGTTGGTTCTTTCTCACTGGTCTGCTTTCCCCTAATTGCAGAACTGGTGGCCTTCTCGCCCTGACAAAGGGAGAAAAACAAGGATGGGGTGTGTGGAGAACACAGTGCCATTCAGTTTTAATTCATTTGAACCTGCTGCCAAGCTTAATTATGTAATTGAGGGAGTGAGACCAATGGGCTTCTAGCCACTTGGGCTGGGGTTTCTGATGGTTACCAGTCACGGGTGTTTTATCCAGGATTTTAGCAGTCACCGTAAAGCATTATTAGCTGGAGCTGAACTAATCTCCCTACCCTGTCCCTCACCAGATGTAGCTGCAGAGGTTCCGGCTCCCAGACTTGATTATTTGTCATTAAGGAAAGCAAATTGAAACCAAATTGAAGTCGCTCTCTTCCTTAGTAAATGCATCATTATTCTTCGGGGGCAGCTTCGGATTTCGTTTTGTTTTCTTCTGATTGTGATGTCGTATATGCTGTCACGTAAAACTCGGGCAGGTGATGTTTATTTCTAGAATCCCAGCGTTCTTCCGGGTTGCTGAAGACATGTTTAACCTCTGAACTTTTATTTTAATTAGTGAACGCAAGCGTGTATGAAAACCACAGAAGTCAGTGACGTATTTCAGTTCTTGTGGCTTATTCTTTATATATATAGCTTTGTTTCTTCCACTCTTAGCTCCTTGTTGGTGTGGAGCCTTCAGGCGAGGAGATATGTTGTATGAAGGGGGCCGCTCTCTCTCCTTCCTGGCATGATGGCTCCATAAAAATACACTCTTCTCGCCAGAGGCCCCGGTTCGGTCCCACATATGAAGGCCAGTAACATTGCCCTCAAAAAAAAAAAAAAAAAATACACTCTTCTCAAAGTTTGACCATTCCCTCCTCGGTTCAGAGAAAGCGAGCCTGTCTCATACCTCACAGAGATTTCTTCTGTTTGGAATGGAGTTCAGCCCTGGAGATCAGCATCATAATTTTGTAGCATCTTGTACAACATTCAGTGGGTGCAAGGAGAAGGGGGAAGTCAGAGAGATGGAGACGAGGTCAAGAGTCATAAAATCAGGGGCTCGTTTTCTGGGTGGCAGTGTGGCTGAACCAGAACTGTGACCACTTGGCATTTATATTGTTCTTTACAGTCAAAATGTGTTAACAGACATTTTTATCAGTTAATCTCCAAGGGGGTCCCATGCAGTGAGTGAGCATCGTTTAAACATGCTTTCAATTAATGTGGGCAAATATTTGTTAAGCACAGGCTGTGTGTAGGGACCGTCACAGTAACTGACAATGGACAAAGAAATAACGCCTGGTAATAAAGAGTGTTTATTTATTTATTTATTTGTTTGTTTTCCTTCCACATTGTGTGGAAACGCCCCTTTTCTAGCAAAAGGCAGCACTTCATATGTGTTCTCGGTCCCCTCACCCCTTCACCTTCTCAGGAATATTAATATAGAAATTATCTCCTTGCCCCCTGAGGCTTTAATCTCTGTCTGCCAGCTTGATCTTTCTTATTGACATTCACAAATGCCAAGAACAGTCCCTTGGAAGTGCAACAAATAAATAGTTGTTGAGTAACTTGACTAAATACTCAGTAGTTCTGTACCCTGGCTTCACGTTGAAATCAGTTGGGAATAGATGCACACACACGCGTGCGCACACACACGTATGTGTGTGTAAACATGTGGGTCACATCCCCAAAAATATTGATTTAATTTTCTTAAAGGGGGTGAGTCCTGGGCACTGGTATTATTTTTAGCTCCCAATGTGATTCTAGTGTGTGGCTAAGGTAGAAAAGCCGTAGTATTTTCTATCTTCAAACAAACAAAAACAACTCATTAAACGTCATATACCCCTCTAGCTAAAACTGTCTATTAATTCTCCATCCCAGCCAAGATTGTGGCAGAGAGTCCTGGAAACTCCCTGTATACCTCGTTGTCTTTCTCTCATTCTTCAGTGACTTGGCAGGCTCCAGTACCCATCAGTTGCCTGAAGCAAATCATAATAATGGCATCCACATTCCTTAACACACAGGGCATTTTCAAGCTGTCATCTTCTTCATACTCTCAGTAGCGTTTGGCACAGCTGATCTCTCTCTCTCCTTGGATACCTTCTTACCTTGACTTTGAGACATCTTATCCCCATTTCATTTCCTTCCTCTCTGATGCCCCATTTCATTTCCTTCCTCTCTGATGCTCCTTCTGCCTCCTTTGCAATCTCATTTTCTTATCTGACACCTAAGTGCTGAGGCTGTTCAAACTCTGAACCTCGGCCCTTTGTTTCTACTTACACTAGGCGTTTTTTTTTCTGTCAATGTCCATCTCTGTAAATAACATCGTTATGCTGTTGATCTCCTAATTTATATTTCAAATCCTATCCATGTTCTGTGCCCCTGCCCAAAACTCCAGCTCCTACTTTCCATTTTCACTTAGATGTCTCATAGGCATTTCTGCATCAAGGTGTCTCAAACTGTTCCTTGAATGTTCCCTCTCCCTTGTTGGATCTTTCTCCAGGCCCCCCATTTCAGTAAATCACATCTCCATCCATTCACTGACGTATGCCAAGAAAAAAGAGTAGTAATCCATGTCCTCTGTATCTTCTTTACTCCCAACCCTATCCATCTATTTCCAAGTCCTATTCATTATACCTCCAACATATAATTCCACTCTTCCATTTCATCCATTCATTTCATTGCCAGTTTCCATTTGCCCCTAAGTCACCTTGCTGATTCCTCTCTTGTCCATCTCCTCCACCACCATTCAATCTCCAGGAAAAGCCAATCAGAGTGACAGTTTAAGAAATGCAGGTCATTTCATGCCATTGCTTCCTTAAGAGTTTCAATAATAAACAATCAATAGTTAGGTTCTACATTATATGCTCTCATTTCCTTTCAAGGGAGATATGCCATTTGTAATTATAGATTGATTTGTATGTTTATTTGCTGAATGTCCATCTCCCAACTCAACTGTAAGCTGCATACGGATGGGAACTGGAACTTTATTCACTATTGTGTATCCTGTGCCTGACAAAGAGCCTGAAATGATTTTCATTACTGAACAAAACAATGGGCATGGGAGTGGAGAAGAAAGATGGAGCAAAGTGTTCTACTGAGAACTCAACCACTCTGTTTGTAAATGCACTGACTGAACGAGCTGGGCTGAATCCTTTCATGGAATTGTTGTATTCTAAGCCCTAACTTCAAAATTCAGGGGATTTTCAAGAATTTCATTCTCTCCATGGTGGGCTTCAGGAGCCACTAGAAATGATTCGCACAGTGAGGTTATAAAGCAGTTCATTTTCTAATATGTTTGGAAAGGGCATGTGCAGACGTGGCTGTAGATCCTGGATGTGCCAATTACGTAGCTTGTGATTCCCTAGCACCTCTCCTGAGCCTCCGTTTCTTCATGTGTACACATGAATTTGCATGAAGACCATTGTGCATGAGGCTATTACAGGTCCGTTAGCTGTCAGCATGTCAACCAGCCAGCACAGTATCATGCACGTAGGAGATGGTGTCTATGTTTTCATTTTACTTTCCGCTCCTCCTAATTCTAATGCATGACTTAATTTGTTCTTTCCCCCCTTTTTCTTTCTGCCTGTTTTTTTTTCCTCTGTCTTACTCAACTTAGTGTGTGGCCATACTCATATTACTTACATAGCTTGAATTTTGTGGGAAGAGAAGAATTAGCAGTACTTAAAGAGCAGGCCTCTTTTTAGATTAGAAATACAAACTTGACAGCTACTCTGCCCAGCTTTTCAAGAGCATTTTATGGTACACTGCTGGGTAACAAGTTCATTTTAGGATAACATGCTGGGAGGCAAAAAAAGAAGACGGGATTCGAGGGGAGAAAATTAAACAGTTAATTAAAAGAAACAACTTGGTAATTGAATTCCCTTGCACATTGCTTCGGTTATGTGGAGGGGAGGGTCACAGTGTCTGGTTAGTACGTTTCCGTTTTGTCGCTCACCTCAAAACTTCTAAATGAGAAGTGTTAAGAGTACAGGCAAATACCTAGCTAACAGATGAGAAGAGGCACAGGATACATATGATGGGCTTTTTAGGTGTGCCCTCATAGCATTATTGAGCATTGTAAACATTCTTGGCAGCTTACATTACTGTTAGGCCAAGTCCTGGACTCATATCAGCTATTTTATGGCATGTGAAATCCCTTTTCCATTTATTCTGTTTTACTGGCTATTTCTTTGTCCTCATTCTGTACACACACACACACACACACACACACACGCACACACACACACGCAGACACACACACATACACATAGGCACACAGTTATTGAATAGTACAGGCAACTCTGCCCTTTTCAGACTGTACTCAAGCAACATGTGAGTAACTGGGGTGTTTTAAAAGTGTTTACTTATTTTAAAATATATTCTTTATTTTTGAAAGAAGTTTAAATATTTGTCTCATTATCCTTCATCACAGATCACTTTAGAGTCAGAATAATTTTTTAAGATGTTATTGGCAAAGATAAGGTCCCGTAATGAATTAGCATGGGCATAGGGATCAACTATCGATAGAACTAGGTTCAAACGCTAACTCTCATCCACAACCTTTATTTATTCACACACTCAACCTATGTTTATTGAGCACCTACTGTGTGCCAGGTACTGCTGCGGTTGCTGGTGCTACCTTTTTGTAAGTTCTTTCATGGCTTTTATTAACTTTCTTGAGGTTTTGAAAATTAACTCTAAAGAGAAATTATATGTAATATATATATATGTATATATATGTGTGTGTGTATATATATATAATACATATATATTTTTTCAGCATTTTGTGTTCTTCATTCTTGCAGCAAATTATTGAAAAAAGTAGAACATGATAAATAATGTATTAACTTACTCACAAATTAGTCTAAATCAGGTTGATGATTGCACATCCAATCTCCAAAGCAATCTCTAGAAAATAGACTTACTATGTTATTTTTTTGTTTTTTGTGTTTTTTTTTTGAGGGCAGTGTCACTGGCCCTCATATGTGGGACCTGAACTGGGGCCACTGGCTTCCCAAGCCAGCGCTTAACCCCCACGCCACTCAGCCTGCCCTAGACTTACTGTTACATTTGATGATACTGTGGTAATTTTCTGGGACATAGTAAGAGCCAAAAATCGAGAGCCTTTATGCTCAGCCAGGGTTCAGAACGCAAGTATGACCACAAACACACATCCCATCGGTATGATAGAGATGCAGCTTTGTGAGTACTAAAGGGGGGTTTGTCTTTTCACAGGTTACGGTTTTGTGGATTTCGACAGTCCCGCAGCTGCACAGAAAGCAGTAGCATCTCTCAAGGCAAATGGCGTTCAGGCACAGATGGCCAAGGTAAGACTGGTGTTTAGATCCGCTTGTTTCTTTTGTGATCATGCATTTCTCCATTGCTGTGAGCTGAGCTGAATCATAATTGGAGTTTGCAACAATTTGAATTATATTTACTCATTAGGGAAAATAAGAATCTCTAGGATAGGTTGGGCTTGGAAGAATCTGGCTGGTTTATTTCATTGTTTCTTTGTGGATATTTATGAATTAATGATTTAAGAACACTTGTGAAGTGCTCTGTGTTGCTTGAAAAAGGGGTGTGTGTGTGTGTGTCTAGGATTTTTACCAGTAAATAGTATTAGAGTAGTTGTCTACGATAAACAGTGCTAAAAAAATTGCTCATTGTCATGTTGGGGAGAGCTGATTGCTAAATGATAAGGTCGGATCTGTGCAGGGAAATGAGGTGAACCAAAGTATGTGTTGTCTCTATTGCTAGAATTTCACTTTGGCCTTTATAGCGATTTTCTAGATAATAATTTCTTAGATATTATTAATTTTCAGTACTCATTTATTAGTATATACAACAAGTAGCCTGGACATTCCTGTCTGAAATTATAATGCATTAGTCAAAAAAATAAATAAAATGATTTCTAATAGTTTTATATCCTGATGGCATTGGTAGTTAAAGAATCTACGGGTGTGTTAAAAGGACAGAATTTTACATGCATATTGTAGCAATGTCAAATTTCTTGGTTTTGACATTATCCTATAATTACATAATATGTAATCTTGGGGAAACTGGATGAAGAGTACATGGGAACTTTCTATATGATCTTTACAAATTTCTGTGAATATATAATTACTTGTAAATAAAAATTTTTTAAAAATGATGTATAACATAGGGAAGTTTGGTACATATTTGCTTTAAAATAAGAATACTTCAAGTATGTTAACATGCCATTTAATTTTTAAAAATTTTTTATTACTATTACTATTTGAATTTATCTCCAGTTCTGAAAAGTTATGTAGAAGAGCCAGCAGATCTTGAAATCCTGATTTAATGCTTTTATACCTAATTCATGTATACACTTTTCCTTAACTATTCCTGTACAGCTGAATGATATAATGAGGAAGGCTTCATATTTTCAGTCATTTGGATTTTGTTCGTTGGTAATATTCTCTGATAACATTTTCTAGTTTCAACCTGAGATAACTAGTGGTGAGATATTTGGTTTTCTGTATCTTCATTTGTCTTCTAGCAAGCTGATATCACCCATATCTGTTAACCTTTGGTTGTGGGTCACATCCCATATAGATTACTTTGATGGACTCATTGCCCTTTATGACTCATTAATTGTTTTTCAAGGTGGTATAAATTAGAATTTGAATCCTTTCAGCTGTTTAATGTATTCCTCATCAGGAAGATTTGAATTTGGTCATGAACTAAGATTGATGAGGTTGATATTTTTAATTAATGGGGATATTGTGTATGTCTTGTTTTAAAGGTTACTTGGCAAAGAATTGTTACTCCACAACTTAAGTAGTGACTTATACCTAGGAAACAAGTCATAAATTATAGTTGCTAGGTAGATGCAAAATACAAAAGTTGAATTTGGACTAATAGGCAGCACCTATTTTCAAGAAAATGATTACAAAAGTGCTTATAAAATTATTATTAGAATATATTTAATCTATTCTACTGATAAACTACCAAATTTTGGAAAGTATTGGATTGTGATCATTTAGAAATAATGAATACAATGTGCATAATCTCTACTGCTTGAAATATATATATATATATATATATATATATATATATATATATATATATACTTATTTACTGGATAAAATCACTACCATCTTGCACAACAGGAAAGAAAGTTGCCATTGATTTTATAACTACTGAGGAGCTATTATTAAGATTTTCCCTCTGTTTCTGAGCATTCTTCTATATAAGGAATCTCTTTGTCTTTCTCACTCTCTTACACGCACAAACACACACCCCCCCCCAATCACCTACATTTCAACTGAACAGAAGGCTATCAAAGGGAAAATACTCTAAAGAACTTCTAAAAAATTATTTATTATAGTTAGCATTTTGGTCCTTAGCCCATGCCCAATATTTCTGGGGTTACTGAATGATTTTTGCCTTATCACTTATGCTGTCTGTGGAATAAATTCTTCGTCTGCCTTTCTCACAAACTTTGAATCTAAGGCCCAGAGCTTTTGACCCACATCTGCCTACTGGAAAACTTTCAGCAGTAAATGACTCTGTAATTTAACTACCCAGAAGCAAATAAATAGCCTCCCTTTGACAATGAAATGGAACAAGCTTGACCACCTGTATTAGCAGATTTCTCACTGAGCTATTGGATTTCACGGCACTTTTTCCCTTTGTCCCTTGGTGTTAACTATTATTTATTATCATATAAACCTGCAGTCTGCAGGGTGTGTGAAACGTGCACTATAATTTTTGCCATTTAAGTGTCTATGGAATTGCACCCTGCATCCTTGTTCATACCAACCTTCTGCTATGCAGGTTGTGATGCCACATTTTCACAACTCTAGGATTTTAAAGCAAAAATGCTGTAAATAATCTAGATTCTCAGTGGCAACCTGGAGCGAGCAGGAGACTTTCCAAGTGGATAGCTTTATTTAGCTAACTTGTTTCAATGTGTGCCTATGAAAAATTCAACTGATTTGTCAACTAAGAGGAATTAAACAATAAATCACCCAGTAAGTGGTAATTGATTAATAATGTGTAACCATTAACACAGACTAACATTTCTGTATATTTGCTGTTCTGCCAAAGAGGGTTTTTAGGGATCAAAAGACATGTTTGTTTTAGGAAAACAGATTTAAAATATTTTAGTAAGACATAGTGGTTAAGAGCATAGGTTTGGAGGGAGATAAACTTGGCCTTAAATCCTGGCATTGATACCAGCTGGCTGTGTGACCTTGGCTATGTTATTTAAATATCTCTGAGAGTCTCTAAAAACAACACTTAGGTTATGGAACTGCTGTGAGAATTAATAAAGAAAAATACACAAAGCATTTAGCATCATGCCTATATTATACTAAAATTCAATAAATGTTAATTATTCAATAACTATTGTTATGCATTAAATTCACATTTGTTACTGAATCTTCTGTGTCCTATCTATGTTTTAAGTGTTATGTTATTAAAAAGAAATACAATAAATAGTATCAATCAATACACATTTTTGTTGCTTGCTGAGTGCCAAGCACTTTGCTTGGTATTAGAAAATCACAATTGAATAAAGCTTCTTCCTTATTCTGAATTTTTAATATTTAATTTTATCTGTCTCCTGAGATTGCTACAGCTCTGGATTAAGAATATTAGCTGTTCCTATTCTTGCCAACCCCAAAGTATTTAGAAGAAGTCATTGGCTAAGGAATATGTCTCTGTATGCTTAAAAAGAAGAGAGCTGTGGAAACCAGTTGACAATAGCCTGACCTTGTAGGTGTTTATTTTACCCATTAAAAGACAGCTATAGAAAGCAGTGTAGGGCAAATGCTTTGGGATAATGTCAAAATCAAGGCTGCTCTGCCAGTCTTGATCATTGGCTTTCATCTATACACATTTACACGTTGGATTCTAATGTTCCAGATATTGTATTCTCATTTTAGCCGGGAAAAAGAAAAGGACAAAAGACTAAAGGATCCTTGTGTCTTTTTAAGAGCTTTCTCAGAAACTTACATTTACATATCAATGGCCAAAACTGAGTCCTATATGGTTTTCTCCTTAGCTGTAAGAGAACCTGGAATGAAGAATGATTTAGCTTCTTTGCTTCTAGTAGAGAAAATTCAGAATAGTTCATCTGTTTGTCTATCCAACATCAATAACACCATTTTCCTCGTTTATACATCATGAGTGACACGCAGTCATCCATTCCCCAAAGGATCCTACCATAAAACCTCATCTTGTAATCACATCTGGATGCCATCATTTCCAACAGCCTCAGACAGACAAAGTTGTACCTCATGGCTTAGCAACTGATAACTTTAAAAGACAAGTTATCTGTCTGAACACCTAAAATGTAGAATGATAGAGAAGCAACACGACACATGAAATTAAAGGAAGGCTACTAAAAGGAATAAGTGGAAATCACAAATTGCTAAATATATATCAAATCCCGTTGGGCAGGAATAATATTCTAGCTTTGTCGTGCAGTAAGTTAAATTCTATCTATCTATCTATCGATCGATTGATCGATTGATAGATAGATAGATAGATATGGAGAGAGAGAGACTACATAACCTCTGTCTGCCGTCCATAGGGATGCATGTTGGCCATCATTCCCCATCATTTCATTGACTCCTGGTTGGAGGGCTGTACCATTTTATAAGCTGAGTTTTCCTGGGTGAAAATGTAAAGGCTCTGGAATGGTTCTACATGTTTAACCTTCACCAATTATTACCAGCAAAGCCTTAAACTACCTAAAGCTTAGCAGGCCTCTTCTTTGCTTTCTGTCAGTTGCAAACAGAAAAAAACAGAACATATCCCTCTCTACATGAATAGCCCACAAAGCAGGAGTCGCCCCCTTCCCAGGATCCTTAGAAAAGGTTTCCTCCTGTCTGCAACTTGGAATATCATTTGAATCACCAAAGGCGATTCACCACACTGTGGGGTATATAGAATAAATCAAAGTTCAGTGATCACAAAAGAGACCACATGTCCAAGAGAATGTCAAGCATATCAGGGATAATATAAAAATATTGGGTCAACAATGGATAATATAAAAATTCCATGTCAACCATGGCAGAGAACCAGACTGGGACCACAAGGAAGGAATTCTCTCCTATAAATCAATGACCTTAGTTCTGGTTCTCTTTGGGAAAAAAAATCTAAATGAACAGATTTGTTTCACTTGATATTGGAAGAGATAAAAACTGAAAAATTAATGAATATAGGAAAATAAATTCTATAAATCAAATATGTATATGCACACAATTAATTAAGAAGTGCACCACCTCAGTGGTTAATATATAACCCTAAAAGTTAAATTCTAATAGTATGATTTTTATTAATGAAGGACGTGCGCATTACACAGAATATTCTAGAAAAAAAATTGTGTGTTTTTTTTAAGTTCATAATGTGGCTTCATAAAGCTTCATAATGTGGCTTGTTGTCTACATGCCAGGTTCTGTCAGTCAGAATCTTAATGCCTAAGGCAATATTAACAGTTTCTCCTTTTACCATTCCTGGGGTATATGAGAGGAGACAGGCTATCTGGCATCCATGGGTCACTACAGTGGTGTGGGGCCCACTGGTAAACTAGCCAAACCAAGATCCTCAATGGCTCTGATGCAGGAGTGGGAGAGGCATTAGGGCAACTTCAGGAGATTTTAGGGAAGATGTTTATTTATGAGACTAGGTAGGAAGCTCAATCAAGATACTATGTAATGATGGGCAGGTGCTGTCTGGGAATTCTAATATCCCAAGAATGATATGTCCAGGTGTTTGTTTGTTTGTTTGTTTGTTTTGCAATAAGATCAAATGATCAGAGAAACCTATATATGAAAATATTTCCCAGCAGGATAAAGGCTGTAGGTTGGAATTTCAGTAGGATTCTTTTTCATTTTTTTCGTTTCTCAACACATTTGTGTTGAAAACCAACTACCAAGATTGTTCTTCGTGCTGATGATATAGCATTGAACCAAAGTTTTATGAAGATCAAATTCTACTGGTGGAAGGCAGAAAATAAACAGATACATAACATGTTAGGTGGTAAGAAGTGGTTCAAAGAAAATTAAAACAACCTGGGGCTATTCTACATAAACAGAAGATGAGGATGGCGGTTGAAGGTCGGGCGGACATGTGGTTTAAATAGAGTGCTCAGGGAGTCTCTCTGACGAGGTAACATTAGAACAGAAATCAAAAAACAATGAAGAGATCAAACTATAATATATTTAAGAGATTGTTATAAAAATGTCTACAATTATTCAAAATAGAGCAGGCTTTTTAGTGAGCTAACACATTTAGGTTTTGTGATCATCTGTATTCTATACCTTCTTCTTAATAACAGAGGAGTTGCATACATCACCATCACTTCCTCCTTTATTTTTGGTGGCAGTTTTCTGGTTTCAAATCATCCTAGCGTTGCATTTCTCTGAATATATTTTTCACATCAACCAAATTCTAATTGAGTCAGTAAATATTTTCTTTCAATTTTTAACTTTAAATGCTGTCCTTCTATTGTACTGGTGGATGCAAACATATAACAAGACATCCTACACTGCTCTTATGGAATGCACATTAAATAACTGATTCCAAAGAATGGAAGTCCCATGTTGGTTTTTACACAGTTTATTACTCTTGGATGACTGATGCCATGCAATGAAAACCTTGCTCCCTCTCATTTCCTAAAATGAGTTTGAGTCACGTGCTCCTGTAGAACCGAAGAACATATCTAACAAGCACCAAGGATTATTTTTCTCATGATTGAGATTTTTGAGGTTTTCAGTAAAAGAAGTACATGGATGGTCTTTTATAGATCTGTAAAATATTTGTGAATGTCTGCTTTGTTGGCTATGTCAATTTGGCTCATTTGTTTTTTTCTGATCCTAATGCTGAATGCAGGGATTCAAAACCCAATATTGAAATTGTCAGGGTTGATCTTGATCCTATTTGTTAATTATTTGAAATTTTTGAGGCATGATCCTCTGAAGTTAAATATTTATGTTAGCTTCTCTGAAATGATTTACATAATCTGCTTGTGGGTACTACCCCTTGCTTCTGCAAGGACTCTGCTACCCTCTAACAGGAAATGGTGGGTACATGCTCTAATACAATTTCCTGCTTTCCTAGCTTTTGATAAAAACGAAAGTCAACAAAAAATGTACCTTAATTTCTGTCATAAGTTGGAGCCTCTATAAGGTGACCAGATACTTTTCTACTCAAGGATATTGTAGAAGGCAAGTTTTCTTCAATTTTCAAGAAACACTAACTCTTTCATCTTACCTCTCTGAAGGGAATGTAGCCACAGGCTGATCTCAATCAATACCTCATTTTATGATACACTGTGGAGAAACCTAATAATGAATAACCTTTATTCATGGCTTTAATAATTTCTCCTTTCAGTTGAAAGGAACAGATCCTTTCTCTGGGCACCTTGTTGTGAATTGAGGGGGTCTAATTATATGCATCACTTTGTCCCATGTAGATTTTAATCCCATTGAAAAAAATAAAGAAGTACATCAAAATAAGAATATTATTAATTGACTTATTATATTAGAAAAAGGTGGCATATGTTTATGAGGAAAATGAATCTTTTAGTGCTGAATGCCAAAATTGGATTGATTAACTGAGTCACAGCACAGGCTGGGGAAGTATGGGCCTCCCCGCAAAGGGATAAATGGCTTGTCTTATCCCAAGACCTAGAGGAAAATAGTGAACATGTTGTCTGCTGGCAAATATATTCCAAGGAGAAGGGAGAGAGCAGAGGAACTATGCTTGCTTGCTGAGTTATGGCTTTAAAACTCACAAGTCACGTAAGTCAATGATCTTCCCTTTTGGGAGGATTAAACAAGTGGACAAGTAAGAAAAGGGCCGGGAGTGTTACACTGATATCCTTCCATAGGAAAAAAAAACAGTGAGAAGAGATGGAAGGTTCCCTATCCACTACTAGCCCAATCTAATTGCTTTCTGGATCTTATTTTGTACTGTAAATTAATGAAAAGTATTGGATGGCTTGGGATGTTAAAATTATATATTATATACATCATTTTTAATGGTTTGACATTCTAGCATGGAGAGGCAAGGAAATATACAAGAAGATGTGGTGGGTAAAGGAAATTACACTTGAGTACCTAGACTATGCTAGTGAAGAGGTTAAATGTTTTTATAGTTATTATTCTATTTAATTCTTGCTAGGATCCTATGACATAGGTATGGTTCCCATTTTACAGATGATAAAACAGAGAATAACCCAAGTTTAAAAAGGTAGTCAATGCTGAAGTCTGCATTTGAACCCAAACCTATGTGGTCCCAAAGCCTTGTTCTTTCCAAAGGAATCACTGTTCTAATATTGTTCTCCAGAATCTTTAGTGGTTCTTGGCTCTTTGAATTTTGTTTGTTTTTTCCCTAGCTTTACTGAGATACTATGCACATATAGCACTGTGCAAGTTTAAGGTACACAAGGTGACAAATTGATACACTTATATATTGCCAAATGATTTTGACAAAAGGGTGAGTTAACACCTCAATCACCTGACATAATTACCATTTTCTCTTTGTGGTGAGAACATTTCAGATCTACTCTCTGAGCAACTTTCAAGTATATAATATATTATTAATTATAGTCACCATGCTGTACATTAGATCTCCAGAATTTATTCATCTTATAACTGGAAGTTTGTAACCTTTCAGCAACACCTTCCCATTTCCCCCCACCCCAGCCACAGGCAACCACCATTCTATTCTGTTTTTGTGAGTTCAGCTTTGTAAGATTCCACATATAAGTGAAATCATACCATATTTGTCTATCTCTCTGTCTGTCTTATTTCACTTAGCATAATGCCCTTAAGCTCTATCCATGTTGTCACAAATGATAGGATTTCCTTCCTTCTCATGGGTGAATAATATTACATTGTGTATATACACCACATCTTTATCCATTCAGCCACAGATGGACAATTGGGTTGTTTCCATATGCAGTGAATATGGGAGTGCAGATATTTCTTTGTGATCCCATTTTCATTTCCTTTGGATGTACTCATATATCCAGTAATGGGATTACACCATCCTGTAGTAGTTCTATTTTTAATTTTTGGTGAACCTCCGTACTGTTTTCCATAATGACTGTGCAAAACTACATTTTCAAGAGGCTCCCTTTTTTCCATGTCCTTGCCAACACTTGTTATCTCTTGCCTTTTTTATGATACCATTCTAATAGGTGTTGAAATAATATCTCATGGTTTTGATTTGCATTTCCCTGATAATTAGTGATGTCAAATTAAGTATCTTTCCATGTACCGGTTGTCCATTTCTATGTCTTTTTTGAAAAAATGTCTATTCAGTTCTTTTGCCCATTTCTTGAATCAAATTGTTTGTTTCTTGCTACTAAATTGTGTGAGTTGCGTATATATATATATATATATATATATATATATATATATATATATATATTAACACCTATTAGATAAATGATTTGTAAATGCCGTCTATCCCATTCGTGGGTTAGCTTTCTTTGTTTTTTTTTTTTTTAAACGTTTGGTGGTGCAAATGCTTTTCTAGTGAATGTTGTCCCACTTACTTCTTTTTGTGTTTGTTTCTTGGGCTTTTGGTGTCATATAAAAAAAAAAAAATGTTGCCAAAATCAATGTCAAGAAGCTTTTTGTTTATGTTTACTTCTGGGAGTTTTATGGTTTTAGAACTTGTATTTCAGTCTTTGATCTGTCTTAATTTTTTTGAGTGGTGTAAAATAGGACTTCAATTTTATTCATCTGCATGCAATTATCCAATTTTCCTAACGCTGTTTATTGCAGAGACTGTGCTTTCCCCAATTAGTATTCTTGGCTCCTTTGTCAAATATCACTTGACTGTAAATGCTAGGGTTTATTTGTGGGCTCTAAATTCAGTTCTATTGGTCTATACAAGTACCATACTGTTTTGATTACAGTGTCTTTGTAAAATAGTTTTAAATCAGGAATTATGATGCCTCCAGAAATTTTCTTTCTCAGGATTACTTTGGCTTTCTGGGGTCTTCTGTGGTTCTATACAAATTTTAGGTTCTATACATATATTCTATTTCTGTTAAAAATGTCATTGGAATTTTCATGGGATTGAATTGCATTAAATCTATTAATTGCTTTGTGTACTATGGACATTTTAACAATATTAATTCTTCCAAGCTGTGAAGAAGTTATAACTTTCTCATTTGTTTGTGCCTCCTTTAATATCCTTCCTCCAAGTCTTACTGTTTTTAGTGTCCACAGAGGTTTCATTTCCTTAATTAAATTTATTACTTTTTTTTTTAATGCTGTGGTAAATGGGATTGTTTTTCTTATTTCTATTTCAGATAATTTGTTGTCACTGTATAGGAATGCAATGAATTTCTGTATGTTGATTTTTCTATCCTTACACTTTACTTAAATTGCATATTAGTCCAAACAGTTTGGTTTCCTCTATATAAGATTATAACAACTACAAATGGAGACATAATTTTACCTCTTCTTTTTCAATTTGGATGCTTTTCAGTTTTTTCTTTCCTAATTGCTCTAGCTGGGACTTCCAGTATTATGTTGCATAGGACTGATGAGAGTGCCCTCATTTGTATTATCCCTTATCTTAGAGAAAGACCTTTCAGACTTGCCCTGTTAAGTATGAGGTTATTTGTGAGCTAATCATACATTACCTTTATTATATCGAGGTATGTTTCTTCTGTATTCAATTTGTTGAGAGTTCTTCATATTATAACAGGGTGTTGTATTTTGTCAAATGTTTTTTCTGAATCTATTCAGATCATACAATTTTTATATTTTATTCTACTAATGTGATATATCATATTTATTGAATTGTGTATGTTGAACCATTCTTACATCCCACAGATATATTCCCATTTGATGATGATGTATGATCCTTTTAATGTGCTATTGAATTTTATTGCTAATATTTTATTGAGAATGTTTTTGCATTTATATTCATCAGGGCCATTAGCCTGTAGTTTTCTTTCCTTGTAGTATCTTTATGAGCTTGTTATGAGGGTAATTCTGGTTTAGTAAAATGAGTTTGAGAGTGTTTTCTCCTCTTCAAATTTGTGGAAGATTTGAGAAAGAATGTTGTTAATTTTTCTTTAGATATTTGAGAGAATTCACTAGGAAATCATCTGGTCGTGGACTTTTCTGTGTTGGGAGGTTTTTGATTACTGATTCAGTATCCTTACCAGCAATTGGTTTATTCATGTTTTCTATTTATTTAAGATCCAGTCTTGGAAGATTGTATGTTTCTAGCAATTTATCTATTTATTCTATGTTATCCAATGTAATGGCCTATAATTGTTATGATCTTTTTATTTCTGGCAAGTTATAAATGCCCTCTTTCATTTATGATTTTATTTATTTGAGATCTGTCTTTTTTCTTAGTCTAGCTAAATGTTTGTCAATTTTGTTTAGCTTTTCAAAAACCAGCTCTTAGTTTCATTGATCTTTTTTTTATTATTTTCTTGGTCTCCATTTCATTTATCTGTGCTTTGATCTTTATTTCTTTCTTTGTAATAACTCTGAGCTTATTTTGTTCTTTTTCTAGTTCCCTGAAGTATAAAGTTAGACTGTTTATTTAAGATCTTTCTTTTTTCTTAATATAGGTGTTTATTGCTATAAACTTCTCTCTCAGAACTGCTTTTGCTGCTTCCAATAAATTTCAGTATGTTGTGTTTCCGTTTTTGTTTGTTTCAAAATATTTTTTAATTTCCCTTTTAATTTCTTCTCTGACCCCTTGGTCGCTCAGAAGTGTGTTGTTTAATTTCCACATATTTGTGCATTTTCCAGTTTTCCTTCTGTTATTGATTTCTAGTTTCATAACATTGTGGTTCAAAAATATTTGGTATGATTTCAATCTCCTTAAATTTGCTTAGACTTATTTTGTGACCTATTATATGATCTATCCTGGGGAATGTCCTGTGTGCACTTGGGAAGAATGTGTATTCTGCTGCTGTTCAGTGGAGTGTCTGGTAGATGCATTTGGTTTAAGGTATAGTTTAATTCCAGTGTTTCCTTATTGATTTTTTGGCTGTATGGTTTACCCATTGTTGAAAATATGGGAATGAAGTTTCCTACTATTATTGTAATGTGTCTATTTCTCCTTTCAGATCTGTTAGCATTTCCTTCATATATTTAGGTGCTCCAATGTTGACTGCATATATTTTTATGCTTGCTATATCTTCTTTATGAATTGACCCCTTTATCAATATGTAATGACCTTCTTTGTCTCTTGTTTTTAGCTTAAAGTTCATTTTGTGTGATATAAGTGTAGCTATCCCACTTTTGGTTTCCATTTCTTCAATTGGAGTGCATGTGAGTCTTCAAAGCTGAAGTGAGTCTCTTGTAGGCAACATATAGCTGGGTCTTATTTTATTGTTATTTTTTTTAAAGATTTTATTGGGGAATTGGGGGAGGGGAACAGTGTTAGGGAAACAGGGAAGGGGAACAGACAAGTTGCTGTCCTTTTGTCCTTCAGTCTAGTTGTGGAGGACATTGCTTCACTGGCCCATGTTGGTATCATCATTGCGCTCTTCTCGGGTGAGGCAGATCGGTCGCCGGTGTCTGGACAGCCACTCACAGCAGCTCTTGGCAGCTCACACCGGCTCCCAGCAGCTCACGCTGGCTGCCGGCCACTCGCTGTAGCCTATGGCAGCCCACTGCAGCAGGGGCTGCAGCTATGCCATCCTGGGGACTCACGCAGCCCAGCTCCAGGTGGAGCTGTTGTTCACCATCTTAGCTTAGAAGTTAGTGTCACTGGCCCTCATCTGTGGGATCCGAACCAGGGCGCTGGCATCCCAAGCCAGCTCTTAACCAATGCGCCACTCAGCCGGCCCTGGGTCTTATTTTTTAATCTATGCAGCCACTATATGTCTTTTGACTCAATACTTTAATCTACTTACCTTTAAAATAATTATTGATAGGTAATGTCATCTTATTGTTTTCTGGTGGTTTGTATTTCCCTTGTTTTTTTTTTACTTCGTTCTTGCTGACTTATTTGTAAATCCGTGATTATCTGTAGTGGTACACCTTGATTCCCTCTTTTTTTTTTAAATCTTTTTTATCTACTGTAGGCCTTTTCTTTGTGGTTACCATGAGGCTTATGTAAGCATTTATAAAAATACCAATCCATTTTATGATGATAACTTAACTTTGATCACATGTAAAACTCTTTTCCCCTCTTCCTTGGATGCTTTTGATGTCACAATTCACCCTTTTTAGTATTAATAATTTTTTTATATCTATAGTTATTTTAATTTTGTCCTTTAACCTTTACACTACAGTTAGTTAACACACCACCATATTGCAATATTAGATTATTCTGAATTTGACTATATACTTGTCTTTACCAATTTATTGTATATTTTTATATGTTTTCAAGTTATTAATTGGCATTCTTTCATTTCAGCTTGAAGAACTCCTTTTTGCATTTCTTTTAAGGCAGGTCTAGTGGCGATGAACTCCCTCAGCTTTATTTTGTTTGGGAAAGTCTTTATCTCTGCTTCATTTTTGAGGAACAACTTTGCTAAATAGAGTGGTCTTGGATGGAAGTTTGATTTTGTTTTTGTGTCTTTGTTTTGTTTTTTCTTTCAGCACTTTGACTATATCATCCCAGTCTCCTGGCCTATAAGATTTCTGCTAGGAAATCCGTAGATAGCCTTCTGTGGGTTGTTTTATAAGTCCATCCCCATTTCTCTGCCTGTTTTAAATATTATCTTTGTCTTTAATTTTCACAGTTTTTATTATAATGTGTCTTGGAGAAGATGACCTTAAGTTAAGTTTGTTTGGTGACTTTTGAGCTTCAGGAACTTGGATATCCAAATCTAACTTCAGATTTGGGAAGACCTCAGCCATTATGTCTCTAAATAAGCATTCTGCCTCTTTTCTCCCTTTCATCTTTTTCTGGGACTCTAGTAATTTGCAGATTGTTTTTCTTAATGCTATTCCATTGTTCACATATGCTTTTTCACTATTTTTTATTTTTTATTTCATTTTTTTTTTTTTTGCTTTGTTCTCCTTTGGGTAATTTCAAACGTTCTGTTTTCTGATTCACAGATTCCTTCTTCAGCTTGCTTGATCCATTATGCTATTGATGCTTTCTATTGCATTTTTATTTTATTCATATTATTCATCTCTAGAAATTCTGTTTAACTCCTTTTATTTTTTAGAGGGCAGTGTCACTAGCCCTCTATGTGGGATCTGAACCGGGGCCGCTGGCGTCCCAAGCCAGCTCTTAACCACCGCACCACTTGGTCGGCCCCTGGTTTAACTCCTTTTTTAATGACAATTCTCATTTTGTTAAACTTCTCATATTGTACATGTATTGTTTTCCTGGTTTCACTGAATTGTCTTTCTGTGTTTTCTTCTAGATCATTGCACTTATTTAAGAAAGGTGTTTTGAATTCTTGATTGGTTAAATCACAGATCTCTGTATCTTTGGGGTTGATACTGGAAGATTATCTTGATCCTTTGGTGATGTCATGTTTTCTTGATTTTTCATGGCCCTCAATGTCTTGTGTTGCTGTCTTCATATTTGAAGTAACAGTCACCTCCTCTATTCCTTACTAACTGACTTTGGAAAAGAAATATCTTCCATCAGCTCTGCTAGAGATTCTGAGACTTTCTTAGACTGCTTCACATATTTTGCTTTCTCTTGTGGCAAAATTCTTATGCATGTATGCCTTCTCTCAATCCTACAGTGCACCAAGCTGGATGCTAAAAGCCTCTCTTTTGTTTTTTTAGAGGAGCTAAAGTTCAAATTTGTAGTCTATTCTTGGCCTGCAGATTTGGGTTGGCTTCCTGTGCATGCTCACTAGCTGTCTGCAAGATCTTCTTTCCACCTGTGGGAGTACATACAAAGTGGAGGGGGTGTTAGGATGAGGTGCTCAGAGCACTGGTAGTACTGGTGGGACATTCAAGTGGACCTACAAGTGAGGCTTACCTAGTTGCTCTTGAGTAGGTTTCTTTTATAGAGTCCACAATGCATTTAGTAGGATCCATGCCCCTTTAATGCCCTTCAAAAGTCTTATCCAGAAATTAGTATTTTAAAAATGTTTCTCCAGTGGTACTGAAGGTTAACCACATTTGTGATCAACTTCTCTAGTGGATTCAAGGTGTGCTATAAAATGAACAAGAACAAATCTACAAGTTAAGACCAACTTTGAATGAAAATTCAAGAGGACAAAAATCCATAAATATTTAGCTAAAGAGAAAAATGAACTTAATAAACTGAAGAGATATTGCCAAAAATAAAAATAAAAAAAGTACATTTACAGGACTAAATTCCATATTGCTGGTAGGGGCAGAATTTATAACAGAAAATCAAGTCAATCTCTTGAAGAACTAATTAAAGAAGCTCTCCCAGTTTGCAGAAGGAAAAACAAAAACAAAACAAAAACAGTTAAAGTATAAAAAAACGATGAGAGAGAATATGGTAAACATGGAAGCTAAAGAATGGAGATCCAATATGACAGCTGGTATATCATCCAGGAGAAATAAGAAAATGTCAAACAGAAGCAATTACTTAATATATAAACTGAAGCCATGTTTTCAGAGCTGATAGGTTCTTTCATAGAGCTTAAAAGCATTGACCAAAATCTAAGAAAAATGAAAAGACCTATATCTACAGATACATTGGCATTGGCATTATTTAAATAGCGAAAATTAAAAATAAAAATGTACAAACATCCATGCAGGAGGAAAAAAAACTTTGATAACTTAAAAGGAAAGCAAAATTAGCTCTGTTTTATATTCACCATAGGGTTAAAAATCAGAAGACATTGGAGTAATGGTTACTGATTATTGAAGGTATGACCATAAAATTGTATACTTAACCTTCTGAATGAACCCAGAGAAAGACTCTCTACTTGAGGTGCAAAAGGCACATCTTCTTAATATATTTAATGATTATCTCATTCAGTAAATCTATTAAAATCCAAATATAATAAATAAAAGAAAATATGAGCAGATAAGACACAGATGAAGAAATACACATGGCCAATAAAATTATAAATCATTGTAAATATTACTAGTAATAAAAGAAATATATACATAAAACAGCATACCATTTTTTACTATCAAATTTGCACTGAGTAATACAAATAAAAGTATAATATTTTGGCAAAGGAACTAATTGTTGAAAAGTGAATTGGTTTTACCTTTCTGGGAATTACTTTGTTGACTTATAACTATTAACTTCTTTCTAGAAATATAGCTTTAAAAAAATCTAACACACAGAACAAGCTCTATTGTAGCATAAATTTTCAATAAGAAAATTTTGAATGGTATCCAATAGCCAGAAATAATTCCAGTGGACATAATCTTTGTAGAGTAGTGGTTAGATAGGTCATGACAAACCCATAAAATGCATCCACTGAAATGGTATTTTTTGAAGCATATTTAATCTTAAGAGAAAAATGGTCATGATTAAATATCAATGGGAAAACCAGGTGGAAAATGATAAATAATATTACTGCTTGATTTCCTTTTTAAACCATTTTGCATAGAAAAGCAAATAATAAAATATAGCAAAATCTTAACCATGATTATCTCTAGATAGAGAAGTGTGGTGATTTTTATTTCCTTCAATAAGCATATCTGTGTTTTTCCAATCCTTTAGGGTAAAAACTGGCTATATTGTAATAAAAAATGACAATCTAATAAAAAATATAACAAACATTATTTATAAAAATTTACCTAGCTAATTATTCAGAGAAAATGTCCTAGTTAATGGATTGTCAGAGCATGAACAGTGATGAGAACTCTCTTGATCAAATGTAAATGAAATTAATCTTCTGTAATTAGGGACTGATTGTGACAATTGAGCTTGCCCTAATGACTAATATAATTAATATAATGTTTATATTTGTTGCATACCTAACACATATGATAAATATGTAAATATATATAAATATATAGAGATTATTTTTGTAAAATGCTGTGTTTTATAACTATATATCACTTGGGAAATTTAATTCTGATGTTTGCTAATAACCATGACAAAATTTAACTACAGTAGGCAAATCATTCTATATGACACGCTAAAAGTATAATTATGAAATTGGGGGCCTTCCTACTATAATATATTCAATAGATTATTAGGTTCTAAATAGATGTCTAAGATTAAATGATTAACAATATTTATCAAATTTAGAAACTTATTGGAGTTTCCATATAGAGACATATTTTAGAGGAGGAAGCGAGAAAAAAGAGGCTCCAGAAATATTTGGAGTGATGAAGTGATATGACAAGGTCAAATGGTGAACTCGCCTTATGACTCGCTCACCATATATACACAGAGTTGGCTCATATGTAGGGCACAATGGTGAATAAAACAGAATTACAGATTAAAGTAAGCTTTCAGTCAGCAAGAAGGCACAGATAACTAAATATGCAATCATTATACATGGTAAATAGTTACCCAGAGATATTCATGTAGGAATCCATAGTGGAGACAATATATTTCATCTGAGATGTTCAGGAATGAATTACTGGAGGGAGTGTCATCTGAGCTAACCCCTGAAAGATACTTTAGAGCGGTGGTTCTCAACTGTAATGTCTAGAAACGTATTTTGTTGTAACAACTCAAAGGATGGGTACTGTTGGCTCCTAGTGGTAGGTGGAGGCCAGGGATGCTGCTAAACATTCTACAATGTATGGAAACCCTCCCTCCCCTACTGCCACACCCACACACAACAAGGAATTATTTGGTACAAAATGTCAATAATGTTGAGTTGAGAAATCCTATTTTATTTTAGGTTGATAATGACAGGTCATTGTGATGTCTCCAATGCATTTTTAGAATTCTACTTAATTTTGTTGTCCTCTATTATTATTTTTACAAGTTGTAATTGGCAATAAAATAATTTCTACCTACCTACTATCTATGCTGTTTCATCTAGTGACAAGAAACTATATGAATACTTAATGGAAACAAATTGACATTTGTATTACCTTTAATGACATCTCATACTTAACAATAATAATTTATTGTACCTCCTTTCTTTAGAATTTCTATCACAGTCCAATCTTATGCCTCTGTAGCACTTCCAGTTTTCAGTGTAGTCCTATCAATATGCTCACCTTGGGACCAAGGAGCATGCCTGGTTCACCATTATACTTACATTATGATCCTATTCATTGTGGATTCTCAGGTTTTTATTTGATGGCTCCAAGCAAGTTAATTCTCTTGCAGGTGCTGGACAATTAAGTTTGCTGAAAACTAGAAACCAACTGATTAAAATACTTTTATACAGCAGTACCTGGGATTGAGCCCAGATAATAAATTTTTGATCACTAAAATTTCTTTCAATTAGAGTTCTGAAATCACATATGATTAAGCTTCTCCTGGATAATTTGCTATGAATGCTAGAATTTTTCAGGAAATGCCTCTGTTCCTTTGTTATTTAAGATCCATCTCAGTAGTTAGTCATTATTAGTCTTCCATCAGGAGTAGACCACAAGAGGAGCTGAAATTTGACTGGCACTTGTCTACCAGCATGTCTTATGAAAAAAGGATAGAAAGTGATAACACATTAAATCTCAGTTGCTTTCAGAAGTTTTTTTGCATATTGGCCATGGTGACATACTCCTCCAAAATAAAGCAAAAAAAAAAAAAATCTTATAATGACTTTCTTTCCTTTTAACTTTCTCATGGATGACTTGATTATAGTATTTTTCCCTCTGGGCATATACTACAACTTCACCATAGTTGGTTTTTGTAACTTGCATTGAAGATTATGGCACTATCCCTACTCTAAATATTTTAAATGTTACATTTATATTCTGCATATGTTTTTGTATGTCGTTTATCCACATTTACTTTTCCTTATTTAAAATGCAATCTGAAAAAAAAAAGTTATGGATTAAATGGAGCACCTGTTTATAATATAAACTTTTAAGCTGAAGTAAAAAAGGAAAAGTGCTACAAATATTTAAGTGTTGGTAACATTGACCTGATAATAAAAAGGTCAGTGGACCAGTATAAGGAAGCACAGTGTTTTAATATAAGCAAGTCCCTATCTCCAAATTATTATACATTTTGATCTACAGAATAATATGTATAATTTTATGGGAATGCTTTTGAGTTTTCCAGAATCCTAAATGAAGTGAATTCATAAGCTCTCTCTGTTAAACCTGAACACTGATGATACCATATGCTTTATGTACTTCACAGCAGACATTTGTAAAAAAGGAAGGGGGGTGAGATTGGCTGCAGATAGCAACAAAGGTTATCCAAAAGGAATATTTTGGAGAAAGAAGAAATGGGAGATGACATAACATCACTTTACAATGAACTAGTCAGAATAAAACATAGATGTCTATTTTACTTGGTCTTGGCAGTTCAGATTCTATAATGTTTGATATTCTCTTTCAATGTTCTCCCGAATTCCGATTTTAATGGATGGGCACAATGCATGATGTCCAATGTGCAGGCTTTGGTGATTTCTGTTTCCTGCTAATACTGCAAATATGCTCACTGCACTTCCAAAGCTGCTGAAATAACTAATTAGGAGTTGGTCTGCCGTAGTCCCTTAGGTGGGTTACACGGCCTTCTTGCTGTTTGCCCCTCTTTCTGGATTTTTTAAGATATGAAACAAGGCATGTTTCCTTTTGTCTAGTCATCAGTGTGTAGTTATCTTAGGAGTTAAGACACTAGTTTTGGTGAAACTCAGTTTACTAGGATTACCCTTTCTTAGTAAGTAGGAGCTTTGTTGAATCATTCATCAATGCTATTAGGTTGTGAATGATGTGTGTCTGATACCTTTGGGTTGTATAATGATAAATTAGATCAAGGATGACTATCTTGTCTCACTCCTAGTTTTTGTTCAACAGGAACTCAGTGGTGTTATAGCACTCCTTTTGGCTAGTCACGTAATTGATGGTTAAAGATTATATTTTTGAGACCCCATTCACATCAAAGTACATGCAAATGTGTATGGATCAGGACTTGGCTTACAAACTGATAGATATGCTGTTCAGGTTATTTGCACATTAAAGGGTTTTGTTCTGAAAGGTTTTTAAGTGTGTTTAACTTCTTTTGAACATCAACATAAGTCCTATAATACTAGATCCCAGAGGATTTCAGTAACATGTAGAATCTTGCATCAGAGCTGGAGTTAGAGATAGTTTGCTCATATCATAGGAATCTTTTCTCACACATTTGAAGTACAAAGCATCCATGGGAGGCTGCCATGTATAATTTCTTATAACAACAAGGGTTGATTTTATGAGTGGAACATATAACTGTATTTTATGTATGCAATCTAAAAATCACAATCAGGAAAAAGTGGACATGAGAAAAACCAGCAGCCAGATTAAACACTTACACCTGTTTCTGAGTTTTTCTATTCCTTTTCTGTTTGTTTGTTCATTCTTTCATCTTCTAGAGGTCCCTTGCAGAAAAATGTTGCTGATGCCAATGTTTAAGAAAAATGCATTGGGAGAAACACTCTGTCCATCAATATATTCTCTTTTCTTTAAACTCGGAAAAAAAGTTTCACTATATTAATTTAGGGCACAATTCTTTCACATGAAACACAACTGTTTGATGATACGCAATCCTAGCAGCAGGTAAATCATAGAAGATAAGTTAATAAATGAAATAATCTAAAAGAGAGAAAAACAGGTATTTTTCACAGCTTGACTCAACATAATATTCTATTAATGGCTGTGTGCTATGATGTGTTGGAAAAGGACAAGCATCGGGCTGCCCAAGTGGCGTGGTGGTTAAGCGCTGGCTTGGGACACCAGTGGCCTCGGTTCGGGTCCCACATATGAGGGCTAGTGACACTGCCCTCAAAAAAAAAAAAAAGAAAAAGAAAAGAAAATGACAAGCATCTTATTTGGGATTCCAGGATTGCTGCATTTGGCACATTTCCAAGATATTGTTAAATTTATCGTGTCCATTTATTACAGATTTAAGATATTTATAAGAAGAAAGGTATAAAGAGCAAACCGTTAAATTTTTTCTTTAATTTTAATTTTCAGAATCCCCTTCTATTTGCCATACAATTGGCAAGGATTACCTAATTTTAATTTTCTGGATTTTGTATTTTTCCTTCAAATACCTTTGCTAGGCAAAAAAAATTGAGCATTTTACATTTGTACTCCACTTTTAGAAAATTCTTGTTTTACTCTTGTAAGTCATATTAAAAACTGAAATTTATAAATATTAATTAATAGTTTTGAGCATGTTACTTGTATATTATAGTTTATTATTCATGTTTAATATTAAATTTTGCTGATGATTTTATGGAAAAATAAGCTTTGTTGATAAAGATATGCATACATGCATTTTAGGTACTTTTTACCTATAACTGTATTATAGAATTTAATATATATACACACACAAAAGCAGAGAAAATAGTAAAATAATGTTGTATAAGAAACCTCAATATGTCTATCAAACTTCAACACTAACCCTACTGTCAGTTTTCTTTTATCCAAGCCCTTTCTCAATTTCCTCACAACCACTAGAACAAACCCCAAACAACATATTAATTTATCTATTAATATTTCACCATTTACCACGACCAGCTAAGAATTTGAATATACTCATGAAATCACCCTGATTGAGGTGGGTTTTTTTTTAAGTAGTTTACATTTTTGTGGACATATTTTAATAAGTTTGATACTATGCTTTCAGTTAAAATCAAATTTAAATCTTTCCAAGCAAATAACAGAATTATACAAAAAAAAAAAAAAGAGTTAAAACTGTGAGTAATAATGCTAATGCAATATTAAAGGATAAGACATGGTACATTTCTTTTTTCATTCCCAGTTTCATTGTTTCTGAGTTACATGCCGCTTATCATAAGGACTAAACAACTATGCAGAAAACGTCCCTCAGGATTGGTATTTTGGTTCTGCTATTGATTGTGTGGATGACAGAACTCACTCTTTCACTTACATGCATCACTCCTCTAAGTTTTATACATTTTTTTATACATATAAACTTACATGAATCAGCTGAGACCAGGAGAAGAACGGTCAAGACAAGAACAGGCAGCTTATCCATTCACTGGAATGACATAGAGAGTACTCCTTAATTTATACTTTAATCAGAATAGTTGAGAGGCAAGTGCTTCAAATGCTCCCTGCATCAGTGAAGACATTCGGCGTGCTTAATGGCATATTTTGTGTTTGTGTCTGTGGTCCCCCTGCTTGGGTTGGGGAGCGTGTTGGAGGTCTTCTTTTATGCAAATAGAATGTTTGGTGTATGTATTCTTTATATATGGCATTCCTATTCTTTATGTGCAGCATTCACTGTGGAATGTTAGTATTAGCACAGTACTTGCTTCTCAGACTCGTATGTTGCTGAGCTGGTTGCTTTTGTTTCCAATCTGCTGTGGACCAATGCTTTCATAAAATATAATACAAATGAATTGTCAGAAACATGAAATAAAAGAAAGCAGAAACATATAAAAGACAAGCCCCATTTTTTTATTATTATAAGTTTTATCAGACATACAAATAGTCTGTTAAATTGCTATAGGCTTCTAAATGCTTACTCTGAATTTTTGTTCTCTATTTCTTCTCAGAGAGGTAACAAATATTTTGTGGTATGACCCTAATCTGCAGTCTGGGCTGAAGTGTTGACCTGAATTGCAGGGGTAACTGTCATGATATTCAATTGCCAGTATGTCATTGTCACTGACCATTAATCCCAACCAAAGAGCTGGAGAGGAGGTCCTGGTTTTAATTGGATTGCAAATATTGTAGGGGTCCTGGAAGAGGAGTCAGGGTAAACAGGGAGCCTGGGTAACACTGTGGTGACAAGGTGTGATGGTTTGGTCAGAAACTGTTTTCCAAGAGGTGTAGAAGAATTTCGGTATGTTAACAACCCATGTAATCGTGCACAAACCATGCCAGTACTTACCAGAGGAAAATCCTCAGATCTTCACATCTCACCTGTGTAGACCCTGGAGGACAGGGAGCCTGTTGTTGCCTCTGTACTTAGCCAAAGGTCTGGAACATTCTAGCACATATTGATGTGTAACTGATTGAATGAAGTTTGTAGAAGGAGCACATCTCTTTTAAAGTTTTTATTAAGCCATGGTATATAGTGCACATACTGAAATCAAATGCGTATAGAGCATGTCAGCATCAGGAAATACAGAGGTATCTTTCTAATCAGATGTATGCTGACATCTAAGTAGATATAAGAAGCACAAAAAGACAATGATTTATTCTTGAACCCGCATTCATGTCAAAGAATCGTTGGTGCACATTTTCTTTGAGATGCATATGGACCATTTCTCTGTATTTGACCCAACCCTCTTTGCATGTTTGTAACAATAAAAATTTGGCTTTCATATCATAAGCAGCAATGTTTAATTTTTAAAAACATCAGTTTTACTTTGAATCAAGGCCTATTCTGTTATTTTTAAAACTTTATTTTCTAGAAGACTGATTTTCTTTATGTGAGGGCAACCACCAAGGTGAATATGGAATATTAACTGATGAAAGTGGATATAAAGTACATGTGGACCCTAAATTAATGCATGTATAATCTAGAATGAATATGACAGATTCATGCATAAACATCAGCTAGCGAACAGGGGGAAACTAATTGAAGGCTAAATGCCCACAAGGAATAAATGTTATATAGCAGTCACCACAATTTGTCATGTTCTTTCTCAAGTCTAGGCTTCTGCATAAGATGGGCTCTCACCACCCACCCTTACCCACCTTGGTGAGGGAATAGAAAACCATTTTTTCAGATCTCTGCATAGATATCACTTCTTTCAGGACCACTTTGAGGACAGTGCCCGGCAGTACCTCTACTCATATTCAGTTACATGTCCCTTCCTTATGCCTTCCCATATTCCTGTAATCATCCTGCCAAATGACTTAAAACATTTTAACACTGACTCTTTATTTCTGGTCTCTCCCTTAGTATTAGCCCTATCATTGGCATAGAGGGGTTCCAGAAGTATAAACTGACTCATAAAACAGATATATTGTGGATCTACTATTAACGAACCTTCAGAAACCATGTGGCCTTATTTTAATTTCCTAGAAAACTCTCCCTGAACACAGATATGAACAGAGTATGGCATCCTATTTTGGAAGGAAAAGTCATTCTGTAAAATATTTATGCATTCTGGCGGAATTCTGTGCATGGGTATGTGTGGGTGCGTGCACGCAGGCGCGCACACACACACACACACACACACACACACACACACACTTAAAGTATACAGAAATAATGTTTCTACACACATATTTTCTACCCCCACATCTCTGATCTTTCTGCATTTCTTTGGGGGAAAAAAATAATTCCTTCCTCCTTTAGAAATATTTAATGGGATTTGTCAAGTCTTTGGTGCAGAATGTTTTATTTCTTGAGTAATAAAATACTTCCTTTTGAGGTAGGGCATCTCGTCCTGATCCAAAATGAGATATGCCAAGCCAAACACGAATTGGAATGCCAAATATTATGTCTCTGTGTTTGTCAGCTGCGTGATGTATTTCCTAAACCCAAATGCACTGCAATGACATATTTTACTATTTGTGAACTTTACCTTCTGTTAATATGATTGAAGCAACTGGAAATGAAAATTGTCAGGGCAATTTAACAAAGAAGCCTTGTAAAACTTATTATAGTCCAGGTAGTAAAAATCAGTTTAGAAGGCATATTCTTCAAACCTAGTTTTATTTGGTAAAAACACATTGGTGCCTGACCTTTCCAGTAACATACCAAAAAGGAGTCATTTAGAGGTCCCTCTCTTAAATTATAAACAGCAGCCTGATTAAATTCGGCTGTGTTTTGCTCCCAGTATATGACAGAATGCATACGTACACCAAACAGACAGCTAAATGACTGGCTATTTGGACGATTTTGATGTGTATTTTATGAAACTGCATATTCTAGAAAGCAGTGAAAACTCAATCATATGCACTGGGAGGACCTAACTATTGAGTACGTCAAAGAATCTTCACAAGTTTTAACTCAAGTTAATCTTTCAATGGCTAGAACTGGAGGTCAGGAGCTCTATATTCACAGGCAACTTTTAAATTGCTGCTGTTCAGGTTTCAGGGTAGAAAGCTGAAGTATTGTACATTTGTACATTAAAACAAATATTTAGGGAGTGCATTTTCAATGTAAAAATATTAAAAGTTCCATATAATATGAAGTATAAAGTAAACCCTCATTCCCCATGCATCCCCAGAGGTGATCACTGTTAACACGTCCCATATGTGAATGCATATATAAACACAGGTGAACTTCCAATATGTGCACACCTGAGAGGTGTACAGCTTGGGGGTTATCAGTCCAAGGTCTAATTCCTGGGCCTTACCTATCAGCCATGTGAACTTAAACACGTCTCTGACCCTCTCTGTATCTCAATTTCCTCCTTTGTAATGTGAAGAGAGTCATGTGCCCCTGTCATAAAGTCATGAGGATTAATTGGTATTTTAACCTTAGAAGAGCATCTGTCTGATGGAAAAACCATTCAAAACTAATTTTTTTTAAAAGATTTTATTGGAGAATTGGGGTAGGGGAACAGCATTGGGGAAGGGAAAAGACAGGTTGCTGTTCTTTTGTTCTTCAGTCTAGTTGTGGAGAACATTGCTTCACTGGCCCATGTTAGTATCATCATTGAGCTCTTCTCTTGTGAGGCAGATTGGTCACTGGCTTCTGGACAGCCGCTCACACTGGCTAATGGCAGCTCACACCGGCTGCTGGCAGCTCACACTAGCTGCGGGCCACTGGTGGTAGCTCACAGCAGCCCACTGCAGCAGGGGCTGCAGCCTATGCCATCGCTGGCAACTCAAAGCAGCCCAGCTTCAGGTGGAGCTGTTGTTCACCACCTTAGCTGTAGTGTCACTGGTCCTCATATATGGGATCCGAACCGGGGCCCTGCTGCTCAAAGCTGGCGTCCCAAGCCAGCTCTTAACCAACACACCACTCTGCCGCCCGCCAAAACTAACTGTGGATTATTTTGTTGTTATTATAAATGGCAACATAGTACTCATTTAAATTGAAAGGATTAGCATATATGTAAGTAAATAGTTACTTCCATTTTTTTTCTTATTTATGCAATGCATACCTGTAGATACTGGTTTGTAACTTATTTGACATGTATTGCAGACCCATTGTTATGTTAGTATATATAAAGGTTTACTTGTAGTCACTGGGTAGAATTCTGTTTCATGGATACATGTATATCATACCTTAATTTATGACTCCTTTATTGGTGGATATTCAGTATTTCAATCTTGAGCTATAATAAAAATATTGTAATACAGTAGCATCTTTGCTACTATATAAAACTATATCTGTGGGATAATTGTATATAGATGAATTTAAGGACATATGCATTTAAAGTATTGGTAGTTACTGACAAATATACTGCAAAAATTTTGCCAAGTTTATCTTCCACCAGCAAGATAAAGAAGTCATGATGTAAGGAAGCTGTTTTGAAGCTGTTATGTCTTGTAAGGCATAATCTTTAAAAAAAAAGAAAAGAAAAAAAGAAACCTATGAAGGAGACAGCAAGATAGAAGAAGCTACACTAGAGTCCAAAAACTTGGTTTAATTGGTAGCAGTTGATTGCTTTTAGTTTTTTAACCAGTAGTCACATTTTGTAAACCAAAGTTGAAGTAAAGAATTACGTTCCAAACATAGAACTTCATTGAGATCTAAAATAAATATTGTATTTATTTTAATTAATTTAATTTATTTTAATATATTGTATGTATTTATAAACAACTTTTGCAACATTTAGATATTATTTTAAAGATATATAGTAAGGTGATGAGATGAGTTTGATAACATAATTATTGCAATTAATTTTTTTTAAGGACATGAAGTGGGAAAATTGACTCAAGTCAAGGTCATGTTCTCCTCCCCTTGCCTCCTATTATTAACACCAAGGCCAGCTTCTTGGGTATGCAACCTGCATAATCACACATGGCCCCATGCTCAGTAGGGTCCAATCCATAATTAATGCCCTCTTGTCTCCATCTTGAAATTCTTCACAATTTTTCAACAAGGGCCCCGTTCTATTCATATTGCACTGGGCCCCACAAAGTAATAACCAGCCATGCTTAGGAATAATTAAATGCCCTGCTAATTTGTCTGGCTTAGTTGAAACATAATTCATATATTTGTTTGCTTGTTTGATTGCCTGTTGAGAAATGCCTTTTGGTTGTGCTCATGTCTTATTTCTGAGAAGATGGCATGATTCAAGTGTCTATACAAGATATCAGCAAACATGTATTCGCCAGATATTTGATATAGACCTCTGAGAAAATAAATATGTGAGACTTTGATACAGATCTGTTGCAAAGGGATCCTATTTTCTGAACAACAAAAATGCCTTGCTATTATATAGATGAAATGTTCTATAAAGCTGTGGTAGAATATCGCTATACACAGACAAAATTATTTCCCCACAGAAAGTGTTAGGCCAAAAGGGAAGATGCTTCCCTTTTGTGCTGTTGACATATGCTTTGGAGATCTAGTTATCCAATAATTCCAGTGTAAAAACAATACTGAAGTTCAGGAAAGTTTAATGATTGTGCCCAATGACATTATGTATTGATAACTGATCTTGAACTTCAACTGATTCAGCTTGGCCACATTCTCCTTCTTCTCCAGTCCAGATTTTCCTTCCACACTTTGATAAATAGTTCTAATTGGAGGCAATTGCCATCATAATACCAATGACTGAGCTCTCCTACCTGATACAGAAATAAAAAGCAATTAAAGATGGATATTCCAAACAGCTGTGGAAGATGAGAGGTGCTCAAATCCTGGAATTATATATCTTGGCTTCAAAGCCTGAAGCCTGTGACCCTGATCTGTTAAGGGCCTCTATGAGCTTGATTGTAATATATGGATAAGAATAAAACCTAAGTCATAGAATTTTTTAAATATTAAATGAATTTATCTGTACGAGGCATCTGGGACATAGATAGCACTAAAAAAAAAAGATGTCATATATATATATATATATATATATATATATATATATATATATGGCCTTTCATACATGTCATTGATACAGTAAAACATGATGTAGTTGAAATAAAATTTTATGTTTTTATAATATACCTGATAAATCTATAGTACACATAAATGAAAATAACTAAATTATGCATTTCTGGTTTTATCATGATGTATACATAATGTGCATACATTTGGGTGAACAGTGTTTAAATAGTATAAAATATATCATTGAAGTAGCTTAAATTAACATATTTGGTTGATATTTTTCAAATATACATAATATAAAAGCTTTTTACACCAAATATTATGTTGGATGAATAGAATGTCAGTCAACTCAATTGCTGGACAAAGAATTTATATTTTGTGGTCACAGTGTTTTCTTTAGGGTATATTTTATATTACAGCAAAAGACATTACAGATCATTTAGTCCAGAATCTTCATTAATAAGTGAGAAAACTGAGTCCCAGGGCAATTGTTCATTTTTAGTATTAGGTCATACATGAAGGTAATGCCAATTTTTATTCAAAAAACAAGGGCTTGTTGTAAATTAGGTATATAGTCCACATATAACTCATTGTCATCTTTAGCAACAAACATAGAGTTTTGTCATTCCTGAAGTCCATTTCTTACGTGGCCCAGAAATAATCAACAGGAAATGGCAAATTCATGAAAACTAAAATCAATTTTTATTTTCTTTTATCAATCCCTCATACAAATGAACAGTGTGTCTTGTGTCTTTATGTTGGCCTTATTTAATTTTAAAAGCCATAGAATGATGGGAGGAAACAGCAATTTTCAATACAGGCAACAGGAATGATTGCTTTGAGGGTTTTTAAATTTAGGGTTTAGGGAAAAGAAGCAACTTTGGCTGCAGAAAAGGAAGATGAACAGTTGTAGAAGCCATGATTTCTCGCTCAGTGCTCGTATGATGAGGAGACAATGCAAGGAGAAAGTGAGAGGTGATTAAGGGAGAGAAGTGGAAAAATCGAGCCAGTTCTCTTTCAGTTTTCTTTTTTAAAGATTTTGTTGGGAAATTGGGGGAGGGGAACAGCGTTGGGGAATCAGGGAAGGAGAACAGACAAGTTGCTGTCCTTTTGTTCTTCAATCTAGTTGAGGAATTGCTTCACTGGCCCATGTTGGTATCATCATTGTGCTCTTCCTGGGTGAGGCAGATCGGTCGCCGGCCTCTGGATGGTCGCTCACCGCGGCTCTTGGCAGCTCACGCTGGCTGCCGGCCACTCACTGTAGCCTATGGCAGCCCACTGCAGCAGGGGCTGCAGCCTACACCATCCCCGGGGCTCACAGTGTCACTGGCCCTCATATGTGGGATCTGAACCCGGGCCGCTGGCATCCTAAAGCCAGCTCCTAACCACCACGCCACTCGGCCGGCCCTCAGTTTTCATTTTTAAAGTCAACTTTATTGAGGTATAATTTATATACGGCAAACTGCATCTATTGAAAATGTAAAAATCGATGCATTTTGACAGGTGTATACAGACCGCTACCACAATCCAGGGAAGGGCCATTTCTCACTCCCAGACGTGACCATGTGCTCTTGTGCAGCCGATCCCTGCTTCCTGATAAGCAGCAGCTGCAGGTCAGGTTGACACTGGCAGTCTAATAATATCTTTTCCGAGATCTCAAAATAATCTTATTGGCTATGTTTCCCTAGAGATTTTTTTTTTTTTAATTTGCTCTCTATATTCCTGAGAAAGCAAATAGAATAAATTTTGTAGTTAATTGGCCAACTTTACTTAATAATTAGAAATAAATATGTAGAAGAAAAAAAAAAAAAAACAAATTGAAAAAGACCCTAGGTGTAATATGCAAAATCCAAGCTGACATATGGAGAAAATATACAACTGGAGAAATCCCAGGAAGACCTATTTTTAAAAATGTAACCCCCAAATTTCCGAAGATCATTCAGGAGTAGAAGTCATTTTCACCCTCACTCTGAAGTTCATGGTGAGGGCTGGGGTGTGGGCAGAGGTAGGGATCGCTGCATAGGTGGAAAGATGGATAGACGGCTCTGAAAGATGGAAGATAAGAAGGCAGGGGAGACCCTATCAAGGTCACTCGCTGGTAATAATTCCAAAAATTGAGGGGCTGGAAGAAAAATAATGTTCCTGTAAGACTACACTGTCTGGTAATAACATAGGTTTAATGTTGGAGAGACCAAGGTTTTAATTTCAGCTCCAACACTAGTGTTACGACATGGTCCATCTCTCAACGTTGTTGAACTTTATTTTTGTGATTTGTTAAATGAGGATGAAAGTGTTAATATTGCAGAGTTGGTTTATTAATTAAATAAGACTGTGCATGTTAAGAAGTTAGTATAGGGGGCCCTGAGTGGCACGGTGGTTAAGCGCTGGCTTGGGATGCCAGCGGCCCTGGTTTGGGTCCCATATATGAGGGCCAGTGACACTGCTCTCAAAAATAAATAAATAAATAAAATAAAATAAAATAAAGAAGTTAGTATAGGAAGTCAGACACAAAACAGAACCTACACTATGATTTCATTTATATAAAACTAAAAGTAAGCTATGGTGATGGAAGTCACCCTTTGGGTGGAGGATAACTGGAAAAGAGTACTGAGGCTTCTGCGTTCCTGATGCCATTGTGTTGTATTACCTGGGAGGTGTGTGTGTGTGTGTGTGTGTGTGTGTGTGTGTGTGTGTGTGTGTGTTCATTAGTTAAATAATGTAAGCCACTTTTTTTCTGTTAGAAAAAACAGGGAGAATATATTCCTATTTTCTTGTATGATGCTATAAAACTGCCTCAGAAGTATTTTGTTGTAAATATACTAGTTACCTGTTTAGGGTTTAGAGATGAGAGGGAAGGGAAGCTTTCCAAAGAATACCTCCTAATCCACAAGCTCAGGTTCCTTCCTCTTGTCATTTCTTGAACGGTCCTTTGTGATTAGGGATTGTGTGATGGCATAATGGTGAAGCATCCATGATCCTCTAGTCCAAAAAATGTCAACTTTTATTTTTATTTTATTTTATTTTATTTTATTTTATTTTTTTTTGAGGGCAGTGTACTGGCCCTCATATGTGGGACCCGAACCGGGGACCCTGGCTTCCCAAGCCAGCGCTTAACCACTACACCACTCGGCCGGCCCAAAAAGTCAACTTTTAGACAATACAGAAAGGCTTCTTTTCCTCGGCTCCATAATATTACCAAAACTATTTTGGTTCCTAGGGATTTTTATTAGGAAAGTCAGATAAGTCAACAAACATTTTTAGATACCACCATCATTTTAGCCAATAGCTACCACTGCAGCCTATAACAAGCAGCTAGATGCCACTTTAATTTGCTTTCCTTCCCTCCTATTCCTACAAGAATATGACAACAACAACAAAAATTACCTTGTGATCGTGTCTGCTAGAAGGAGCAGTGACTTCTTCCAAGCCCACACAAAATCAGGCAGGGAAAGAATCATGAAAACATTTTTCAAAATCTTCTTGTAAAATGTGTGGGAAAGGATGTGAGAAGGAAAGTGCACATGTACATATAATTATACTTAGAAAAAGATAGGAAAGTGAATGTCTGAAAACACAAACACAGTTTTCAGGAAAACATAAAACTCCTCCAGAAAATTGTGATGCACTTATTAGGATTAAGGATAGTTGTAAATTGCTTCAAATCACAGCAATACACATGATTGTAGCTTTTTGATGGTGAGGGCCTTTTTGTCTATTTCTTTTGTGCCTCGGGCAGTAATATGGATAGAGGCATGTAACTAGGAGATCTTTATAAAGACCAGATGGGCAATGCAGCAGTAGAGAAAGCAGTAGATGGAGAATGGATCTTCACTTTGCTGAACTTGGGCTAGTCTCTTATCTCACTAGGTCTCAGTGTATCTATCTATACAATGGCCATATCACTCTAATTAACCTCTGCCAGTTATAAAATACAACACACTTGATTCAGTTAAACACGCCAACATTTTTGTGCTGAAATGTTTGATAACAGCAAACTTTTGCTCTTAGACTGCATTGTTACATACGCAGTTTAACTTCTAATAGCACCCGTAACAAAGCCCTTTGGATAGAATCTAAGTTATACCCAAGTTACATTAAATTGCTGAATGTAGTATGTTCTGATAGGGTGAAGTGTTTTTGCACATGAAGCTATTTATTCTTGCCTCCTAAGTATTATCTGTTGAACGTTTTAAGCTCTCAAGAAACTGTGGTATGTTGAGTTATACCATTATATCAGTGGTGCCATAAGAAATGTATGGGACTTGTATTAATCTTTTGTTATCGGTATATATTGAGTATTACAATTTTAATACAGTTTTTTTTCCTTTTCTTAAAATATGTATACATTTTTGGCACCCTCTGTGTTTATTAAAAGTCCACAAACCTTAATCAGAAATAGGAAAATAAATTTCCATATGTTTTGAACCCTGAGAAAATTTTGTTGTGCTTGTAAGTGAAAATAAAAGTGAATAAGGGTGAGGAGAGATTTAACAATTCCAGAAAACAAATGGAAACCTTTGAGAAGAGTGAATTTGGCAAGAGTGAATTGAATAACTATTTTTGACTGTTATGAAATTGGGCCCTTTAGTAGTTAGAGTTACATGTTATGATTCTTATTTTTATTGACATCCATGCATGTGCCCATTACTAAAAATTCTAGGTTGTTAAAACAAGTTTTTTATACATTCCAGGTTACATAGTCTATGTGATTGGCTGCTTTCCAATGTCTTATTCATATGATTTTTGAAAGAGTCTTCACTTTCATTATTGATGATTTCTCTTTCATATATTAAAATTTACAGCTTACATCTCACTTTCCACTGAAGCCAGGTATCTGTCACCAGTCACCTCAAGTCATATTTAAAAGAATTTTAGAGATTATAGTTAAGATAAAGCTCATGGGATGTAGGTCATTTTACTTTAACTGAGACAGACTACCTATATTATAAATACTATAAAAGTCAATTAACAGGAAAAAAAATCTATAGGTATATTATCTTTGTGTACTTAATTTCCATACCTGCATTTAAAGCACAATGTGGCCTAATTAAAATTTTATTTTTGACAAATTTCTAAGTTAACTTTGGCATTCTTTGAAGGGATTTCATTTAGGAAGAAAAAGAGGTGCTTAATTAACTTTTTTCCTTAGAGATGTTTGTTAATAAGTCATCCTAAGAGTCAGTCCCTAGCTATTTTGAATTACTTTTTTTGGTAATGTATAGTACATGGTTTACCCTTTTTACAAAAGTCTTCGTTTTAGGGAATTATACTGGATGGCTTTATTAATAATTGAAATACTCTGACCAGTTACTTTATTATTATTTTGGATTGTGGTAAAACACACATGTCAATTATTTTTAAGACCTGAATATATCTACTAAGTCTAAGAAATGTAATATTGATTATTTTTAAATGAAGAGCTCCCTCAAACACATCCAGGAGACCCATAACTGTATGGGCTGCTGGAAAATGCTAGCCCCTCTGTGAGAATTAAACAACTATAATGTCCCTGAAACTCTGGTCTTGGTCTTGGTAAGTCTTCTGGAGTTTTTATTCATATCTTGCTCTAAATGCCTATCTCTTTATGCTTCTATTGGGCGAAAGAGAACATGCTAATTCTACTTATTTAAATGCAACTCATCTAATAAATAGTTGACTAGAAGTGTAAACTCTTACCCACTCCAAAAACATTGCAAAGTCTGGAATGGGAACTTAAATCTGTAGGTACTCATGTAATTATAAATGTAAAACTTCAGAAAAAGAATGAAATAGCCTTCCTTTCACAAGGATGTTCAGTGATCAGTGTGTAAGATAAGGTTGGCAAGTGAGGCTCCTTACTGTCAGGACCTCTGTGAATTCATTTTGATCATCTTAATGTCAAAAAATAAGCACAAAAGGTAGGGGTTGTATCCATAGAGAGCCTACGGTACTTTGTAGTAAACTCTTCAGTACAAATGTCTAGAGTCTTCCCTCCATTAATTGGGAAGGACAAATTATAACCTATCAGAAAAGTCTCCTGACAACTTAATATCAAGCTCTGGAATAAAAATAATATTGGGTATGGCCAAGACTGAGGTGCCTGTTTCAGGTATTCTACTTTGTTGTGGAGTAAAAAGAAAGTGTTGCACCATTTTTTAAAATAAAGAAAATCTCTCAGATAACAGAGGAAATCCCGATGGAAAAGACATAGTGTACCTCTGAAAAATAGAAAACATGCTTGATGGAATTAGCTCCAATTGTGAAGTGGGGAGGCCTGATCTAGCCTTGGCTATACCATAGTAAAACCTGCATACATTTTTAGAGCACCTATTTTGTGCCAGGCACTGTGCAATGCCTTAGACATGAAATACACTAAGATTTGGCTTTTGTGTTGTTTATGTATCAGACCATAGTTCCTTCATTTATCAAATGAAAGAATCTGATAATCTCTAAACTCTTCTAGCTCTGATATTCTTTGGAAAAATCAATGAATATATTCATTTATTCTTTTCATACATATTTATTATGATTCAATTGCTGTAGGTATTGGTGATGGGGTGAGTAGACAAAGAATGCCGCTGTCCTTATGGGGCTAACATCTGAGGAAGCAGAGACAGAGCCTGAAAAAAATAAACAAATAAATAACAAAATATAACTTCAGACAGTAACAATTCACTGAAGTAACAGAAGCACTTATAGGATGATGTGATAGTGCTAGGAGAACTATGCATATTGTCAGGATAGAGCTCAGAAACAAGACATGTTGTTTTTTTGTTTTTGTTTTTGTTTTTTTAGCTGAGCCATCCTGCCACCTGTTGACAGCTCAACGGCAACTCAGCTTGGGCTGGCCTCGAACCGCTGTTGCTCAGAGCTCAGCTCGCACTCTTGAGCGAGCTCTTAACCAACTGAGCCATTCGGCCAGCCCTGCAAGACATGTTTTTGACTGTGTGCACACATGCAATTCATTTTTATAATATGAATCTAAATATCGTTCATAAAATAAATGCATCAAGACATTGGAAAACAGCTTTCAATACTGGGTTCACAAACAGCATCCAGTAGAATAATCTTCTTATCAAATGAAGTATATAGTGAATTTGACCTGGCAACCTCGCTGCCCACATAGTGCAAACAGCCAAGGTGTAAACAAAATTAACAAATGCTGAGGAATAATCTAGAGATTATATAAATAATAAGTAGCATCAAAGAATCACTAACCATGGAAAAGCATTGGAGTAGTGATGTAGAGCATAGATTAAGGAGACAGAACAGCCAAGGTCACTTTCCAGCTCTTATCATTTGTGGAAATTTAGGCAGGTGTTTCATTTCCCTGTGCCTCAGTGTTTTCATCTATCATACGTAGTTAAAAAGTAGTCCCTACTCTATAAAATTGCTGTGAGAATTAATGAGATGATCGACTATTTTAGGAAGTCTAAAGTTATTATCCTATTTTTAACATAACTAATTTTAATTTTACATTTATTTAATGCAATATAAACTCTTCATTTAAATATGCACTGAGTATAGACAACCAATAAACATTTAAAAGGTCAGTTCTCATTCTCCCTCCTTCCACCAATGACCTATGGTGTTCCACAAACAAATCAGTTTTCAAAAGGCTGTATTGAAAGCATATGAGTTGTGTTAGAGAAAACAATGAAAATTTCACCTAGCAGAAAATATAACCCAAATGCCCCCATCACCTTATTGGAAATTAGAATGCTTCCTTGATGATTCATGTCAATGGTTATTGGATAGATGACATGGCCTATACAATGTGAATGAAGCTTAAGCTTTACAGGATGTTACTGCAAGATTTTCTGAAATTGTCTGAAGGAACCAATAGATTTATTTTTATACGATATGTCTGATAAATTAATTTTGTGGAGTATAGTTCACTTAAATTATGAAAAAAGGAAAACAGCCAAAATGGCTGTTATTATAGGCTGTTTTATTTTAACCCTAAATTTCTACAGTTTTAGTAGTGTCTAATTTGTTTGCTAAGATCTCATATTTTAAAAAGACTTCCAGAGTATACCCCAAATTACTTGTAAACATGTTAGAGCATTTTAAAGTTCTTTTCAAATAGGACTACAGACAGAGCTTTTTTACTATTTAATTCTCTTGTGTCAGTGATATAGAAATCTAGTCCCCTAAACTTAAAAAAAAAAAAAAAAGATCAATTTTATATAGCAATAAAATTTAGTGGTACAGAGTAAGGCTCTAAAGAGTTGAAGTAAAAGATCTTTGCTATTCCGTTTACATTTGATTAGAAATCCTGACAGAAAACTCACCTTTAAATACATTAAAAATGGGGCCTATATTGGCTGGCTGAGTGGCGCGGTGGTTAAGTGCTGGCTTGGGATGCCAGCGGCCTGGGTTTGGATCCCACATGTGAGGGCCAGTGACACTGCCCTCAAAAAAAAAAAAAAAAAAAAAAATGGGGCCTATACACATTGACCAACCTTAGGTTCACCAGGTTTTCTTTCGCTTCCTCTTTTTATGTGTTAGTATTATTTGCTGAACTTTCTCTGACTACTAGAAAGAGGAGGGAGGTCAGAGGAAAATATAATGTAAGAAGCTAATAGCCCCAAAGGGCTCCAGCCCATTTGTGTTTCTAATAGTTATACATTTTTTATCTTCGTTTAAAAACTTAAAAGAATAAACGGATCTCATATATGAGCATAACTAAATATAGACATATTCTTTTGATTTCCAAAGAATGATCAGTGTATGATGATATCTTTTAAAGGAAAGGCATAGATCTCTTGGTCCCATAAGATTTTCCCTTGTCTTAGAATATCGATTACAAATTATTTAAATTTCTCAGCACTTTCAGGAAAACGGTGGCACTACAGAACGCCGTTGTTTCTTTTATATTTCTGTTTGTAGAACAGGTCCCTTGGAACCAACTTAAAACAAGGTTAAGCAAAACCTTTGATCCTTGGGGAAGATCATTTGATGCAAGATAACTCTTCTTGGTGCAGCCTCCATAGACCGACCATTCTTCAGCTTTGACAGCTTTTTGTGATCTATAGCCAATAATCCTGTTTAATCTGCAAAGTGTAATACCCTCCTAGAATGGCAAATGTGCTGCCCAGGTGTTAAGAAGGTCATCAAACGAGTTCATTTACTATGATAAAAGGAGACAGCCACCCTGGGGACAAGTACCTTCCCTGAAGTCACAGGGAAAGTAATAGTTCCAGGATATTGACTTAATTATAGATTTTCATGATAAACAACAAAAACCCTTTTAAAGTGTAATAATGTGTATGTATTGGGCTCCTACATAGGCCTGTGTTTAATCACATGAACATTTGATTGCAAATAGGGGAGAATGGCTCAGGAGGCAACTATCCTGATCTGGAAACAAAGTGGAGTGTCTCCCTGTAATGCATTGTCACCTAGGCTGAACAGTTCTGCCATGAGCTAGCTCTTTAATTTCGGACAAGTCACCTAAATTCTTGGTGTTTCAGGGTCACTGGTAAAATGAGAATACTAACATTTGGTCAACCCCCTTCTCAAAAATTAGTACATGGTTCCAAGAAGAAAAAAATGTGAGGGTAAAAAAATCAAAGAAGACTACATAAAAGTCAGGAACTTCTGCTTGAAAGTGAAAACTTAGGAATTTTGACAAAAAGTGATCAAGCTCTCTTAATTCTGGACCTCAATATTAGCCGTTCTAGCCCATGGGAGATAGAATTTGAAAATGAGTGTGGCAGATGACCTACATCTAAAACATTATGAAATAATTACTTATGCAAAATGGTGGCCAAGCAGATTTACTGTGTGAATGGTATTTTGACCATTCTTATTTGGTATTTGTTGAGCAGAAAAATGGGGATATGCCAACACTGAAATAATAACATTAGAGTGAGGAGTAAGGAAAAACAAAAACAGAGTACCAGCAATGTTAGAAGCTTTGGATGTAAATGCCAGTTTGAATAAATATCACTGCATGTAATGCAGAGCATAGAGCGTGGGTAGTGTTAAGATTAACCACATGAACGCTGGGGCCAGAATACCTGATATCTCAGCTCCATCACTAACTGAATGAGTGATGATGTTACTTATCTGTCTGTGCCTCAGTTTCTTTACATGTCCAAATGGGACCAATAATAGGACTAATAATACATGTGACATACATAGAACAGCTCTTAATGTACAAGAAAGAGTTGGCTATCTTATTATTACATGGAATGATAAAGCCTCAGTTGCTATTCTAGTTCTGCTACATTTAATTTTTCCTTGAGTCTCATTTACTTTATCTGAAAAAGGGTAATAAGTATATTCATTTCTCTCATCACTGAAAGGTCTCATGGGGTGATGTGTCCTCAATTGCATTGTAACTTTCAGGAACCACATGTTAGGAGCTCTTTATTTTTGTTTGTTTGTTTTTAAAATTTCTTGCAGTAATTTTCATTAATGTGCTGACTGAAATGCCACACTTCTGTCTCCACATATGCACATGTCACCTATTTTACACACACACATATTCACATACCCACAATCACACACCCCTCTGCCTGACTAACTGTAAGCAGAGTTTCTTAACCTTGGCAGCATTATTAACATTTTAGGCTGAATATTCATTGTGGGGACTGTCCTGTGCCTTGAAGATGTTTAGAATCATCTTTGGCCTCTACCCACTATGCGCCTCCCTCATCATGGCCATGAAAAATGTGACCAGGCATTGTGGAATATCCCCTGTGAAGTCAAGTCACCCTTGGTTGAGAGCCACTGCTCCTAAGCATCTTTCAGGTATTAGCATAGATGCCAGTTGCTCCAGGAAAGATTTCTGGGCATCCATTATTGTCTCTCCTATGTACTCCTGTATGTTCACTTACAGATAATTATTTATCTTGTACCATAATTACCTGTATATGTGTCCACACCCCCTATGTACTGGAAGTTTACTTTGTTCAGGAATTGTGTCTTATTCACTGTTGATTCTCACACAGTAGACACTGTATGCATATTTGTTGAAGGAAGACAGGAAGAAAGGTAGGGAGGAAGGAAGGAAGGGAAAAAAGAAAAAGAATAAAGAAATCAAATGGAAGGGAGAAAGAGAAAAAGAAAGAGGGAGGGAGAAAGAAAAGCAGGAAAGCAAGGGAACCAAGAAACAAAGGGAGCAAAGGGAGTGAGAAAGAAAGAGAAAGAAGAAGGAAGGAAGGAAGGAAGGAGGGAAGGAAGGAAGGAAGGAAGGAAGGAAGGAAGGAAGGAAGGGAAGGAAGGAAGGAGAAGGGAAAGAGAGAGGGAGGAAGGAAGGAGAAGGGAAGGAGGGAAGAAGGAAGGAAGGAAGGAAGGAAGGAAGGAAGGAAGGAAGGAAGGAAGGAAGGGAAAGGGAAGGAGGGAGGGAGGGAGGGAGAGAGGGAGGGAGGGCGGACGGAAGGAAGGAAGGACGGAAGGAAGGAAGGAAGGAAGGAGGGAGGGAAAGGGAAGGCGGGAGGAAGGGAGTGCGGGAGGGAGGGAGGAAGGAAGGAAGGAAGGAAGGAAGGAAGGAAGGAAGGAAAAGGGAAGGAGGGAGGGAGGGAGAGAGGGAGGAAGGAAGGAAGGAAGGAAGGAAGGAAGGAAGGAAGGAAGGAGGAAGGGAAAGGGAAGGAGGGAGGAAGGGAGAGAGGGAGGAAGGGAGGAAGGAAGGAAGGAAGGAGAAGGGAAAGAGAGAGGGAGGAAGGAAGGAGAAGGGAAGGAGGGAGGAAGGAACTAGAAGGGAAAGAGGGGGGAGGAAGGGAGAGAAGGAGGGAGGGAGGAAGGAAGGAAGGAAGGAAGGAAGGAAGGAAGGAAGGAAGGAAGGAGGAAGGGAAAGGGAAGGAGGGAGGGAGGGAGGGAGAGAGGGAGGAAGGGAGGGGTAGATGATCTGGTCTTGTCATTTACTAGGGTCCTGAAGGAGTCATTTAGTCTATCTGGGTCTCTGATTTTTTGTTTTTTTGTTTTTTTACCTGGAAAATGGGATGTTGGTCTTGATATTGTCCAACATTCCATTGTGTATTTTTCATGGCACACTTCTTTACAAAGATAAACAGATAACTAGTCTCCTGATGAGTTAATGTGCAGAGATCACCACTTACTCCCGGGGAGAGGCCCAACTTCTGCAAGAAACCGATTGTACACGTATGAGCATGGATCCCATGTTTAGCAGGCACTTTACATGCCTGGGTAGAAACCTAAGAACTTCAGTCAGAAACAGGACAAAACCTGGAACTAGCCCTTGTTTTGGAGGGATGGTGAGGTAATAATACATATTTTATGAAAGGGAACTCCCAGCATTGCTCACTGTTGCTAGTTAATTAATGCTCACTAGCAAATTGAAACGAAGCGGCTGCCTCTGCTGTTTTAAGAGTCCATGTTTTTGTCAAAGTAACAATAACTTTTCTTAAAAATGGGCCGAAGTCCACTGTCAATGCCAATACACATGGAACATATTCCCCTAGAAAAAGGGAGGGATAGAGGTTTACCTCGCATGGAACTGGGTTTGTCAGTGATTCTCTCCTCGGACTGGTTTCTCCACCCTCCTTTCAGAATGGACATGGGTGGGAGTGGACTTGAGAGAGGCTGTGTGGTCTCCACAGCATGCTGGGTGTTGCCATGTCCCAACCGTCAGAGAGTACCAAGAGATGAATCAGCGGCACTCGCCCCCTCCCTAAACCACCTGAATTTAAAGGCTAGAAAGGGTCTGATCAATGTATTTCAGCCAATTTAATACAAATCATTATTTCATATACCACAAGGAAAGAAAAAGCATTACCTTTTAGGGTGACAACACTGTCTTATAAAATATTTTCATCTAGCTCTTTCCAACTTATTTCAGCATAGGCTTTTAAAACCATTTGGTATGCATTCATAAAAATGAAAATGTAAATTAAACTGCTTAAATGATTCTGAACAGTTTTTCACAATCAGAATCTGATCCTGAATAACTTCATGCATGAGAATTGTCCTGTTCCATGTTTTTCTTTCCCCCACGCAGTACGCTTCAGTGTGTCACCCAGAGCACTGCTGACGGGGCATTGCTTGGAAGGATGCTCCAGTGTTGTCTCTGAGGTGTTCCTCTCAGTGAGCCACCCTGTTTTGAAGTTCGTATGTTTTGAAGTTCATAGGCAGGCAATGATAACGGCATCCTAATTGTACCTGGCTGACAGCTACTTTAAGAACAATCCTCATTTCAGAGCCAGGAAAATGTGAATTTTTTTTTTTTTTTTAAAAAGTACATTTTAGAATTGATGAAATAACTAATTCACACCTGAATGATGAGAACCATCTTCTTTTTACTTTGAAGGCTTGACAAAATTCAGAGTGGGAAGTACATAGATTTCAGAGCCAGACAGGACTGAGTTCATATTTCTCCACCATCCAGCTGTTTTAATCAGGGCTGGTTATTGAACTCCTCCTCTGAGTCTCAGTTTCCTCATCTATAAAACTTGTCTTAAAGGATTACTGGGGAAAATAAATATGAATAAACCTCCTTTCCCTCCCTTAGTAGTTGTATAAAAAATGTATTATTTTTGTGAAGCAAAAGCTTAACTTTAAACTGGTGTTTTCTCTGCATTTGAACTTCTTTTTTTTTTTTTTTAACATCTTATTGGGCAATTGGGAAAGGGAAGAGTGTTGGGGAATTGGGGAAGGGCAACAGCCAAGTTGTTGTCCTTCACTCTTAGTTGTGGAGGACACAGCTAACTCAGCTCCAAGTCCAGTCGCCATCCGGCCACCTGTTGGCAGCTCATGGCAGCTCAGCTCAAGGTGCCGTGTTTAATCTAGTTGCAGGTGGGCACAACCCACCATCCCATGCAGGAGTCGAACTGGCAGCTTTATTGTTAGGAGCACTTACTCTCACCAGCTGAGCCATCCTGCCACCGGTTGGCAGCTTAGCTGAGGTGCACCTCACTGGTCCATGTGAGAATCAAACCAGCGGCCTTGTTGCTCAGAGCTCATGCTCTTAACCAACTGAGCCACTCGACCGGCCCTGCATTTGAACATATTATATGTGATATTTCCTGATGGAGACTTCTAAAATCAGTAAAGTTTTTATGTTTTAACAATGAGTCGGTTACTTCTGAAGATTATGCACACATTCAGATAGCTCAGTTTTTAATATATTTCATCTAATAGAGAACCCATCCATGGTTATGTTGTCTTTTTTTTTGACCCTCCTATCAATAATTTGAATTTTGATAAGATGAAATAGTAAATCAGCAGTAGGTCCAATAATTGATTTTATTCTTTCTTCTATACTGCTTTTCAGTCCAACCTTTAAACAAATGTTAGCTCAGAGACTAAATCATGGCTTCAAATACAGTTGACAAGTTAACCCTATCTATTATAGGCTAACATGTATCTCCCAGAGCAAGGGCTAATAAGACTTATACTGGAGGTATGTAAATTCACATCACAAGATTAGTGTTGTACATTCCTGGTGTTATATATTAAATGCATAGTAGGTCACAGGGAATAATTAGTGTCTCATTTTATAAAATAGAAAAAGATAGGAAGGCAGGAACTGAAAGAAGTATGGCTTCTCCCAGAGGTGACTGAAACTTGGGAGCCTCTGGCTACTCTTGGTAGGTTTTTGTTTGTTTGTTTGCTTGTTTGTTTTATTTTTGATTTCTGTCATCTTGCCAACCCTTGAAGAATCTGGCAAAAGCATCTCATTTTCCATAGGTTCTAGTCCCTTTCACAAAATGTAAAGTGAATGCTGTTTTAGTTTTGTTTTTCCTTCTGTCTCTTAGGACAAACAAGCTGGTGATTGTCATCGTTACAGTCAGTCACTAAATGCTACTGTTCTAGTTGAGAAAGTTTTTGAGAAATGGATTCTATCACCATTGGTTCACATATATTTTATTGTGTTAAAATTTTTATCATTCCAATAATAAGCAATGAGCAATCTGGAAGCAAGAGTTGGATATAAATTCACTGTCAGCTCCCCCCACTGCCTAGTACAATGCCTATCATGCATCACACATTCAGTAAATTCTGGTTGACTGTAATGAAAATTACTAAGAATTGGAGGGAAAAAAGGAAGAGAGACGGAATTAAGATATTTAGAGAATATTCTTGAATTCTTTCTGAATCATGCCTATAGAACAAACCAACCAGCTTAATTATAAGTTCCATCACCTGCATTTATCGTTAGAAATATGATTCTTGAGCCCCACCCCAGGCACATTGAATCCAAATCCTTAAGATTAAGCCTTGGGGGCTGGCTGAGTGGCACATTGGTTAGCAGTTGGCTTGGGACCCCAGCTCTGAGCAGCAGGGCCCTGGTTTGTATCCCACATATGAGGGCCAGTGATGCTGCACTCTCTACAGCTAAGATGGTGAACAGCAGTTCAACCTGGAGCTGGGATGCCGTGCGTCGCCAGCACCGGCGTAGGCTGTAGTGGGGCTGGCCAGCAGCTGACCTGAGCTTTCATGAGCCACCTTGAGCTGCCATGAGCAGCCATCCAATGGCTGGTGAACGACTGCCTCACCGGGAATAGTGCAATGATAATACCAACACGGGCGAGTGAAACAACGTCCTCCACAACTAGACTGAAGAACAAAAGGACAGCAACTTGTCTATTTCCCTTCCCCGTTTCCCCAACACTGTTCCTCTCCCCCAATTCCCCAATAAAAAAAAAATCTTAAAAAAAAAAAAGGTTAAGGCTTGGAAAATTATATTTGTAGTTATCACTCTTCATGATTCTTATGCTCAGGCAAAATTTTTAAAAATACTGGGGGACAATTGTACGTTTAAAAAATGTTTTGGTTGGGCCGGCTGAGTGGCACATTGGTTAAGAGCTGATTTTGGGATGCCAGCGGCCCGGTTCGGATCCCACATATGAGGGCCGGTGACACTGCCCTCTACAGCTAACAACAGCTCCACCTGGAGCTGGACTGTGTGAGCCCCAGCAATGGTGTAGGCTGCAGCCCCTGCTGCAGTGGGCTGCCATAGGCTGCAGTGAGTGGCCGGCAGCCAGCGTGAGGGGCTGGCAGCCAGTGTGAGCTGCCAATAGCCACGGTGAGCGACCATCCAGAGGCCGGCGACCCTCATCCGGGAAGAGCGCAATGATGATACCAACATGGGCCAGTGAAGCAACGTCCTCCGCAACTAGACTGAAGAACAAAAAGACAGCAACTTGTCTGTTCCCCTTCCCCGATTCCCCAACGCTGTTTCCCTCCCCCAATTCCCCAATAACATTTTTTTTTTAAATGCTTTGGTTGATAAAATAAGTCATTCTTCATTTCAGACTACTTAGCAATTGGAGTATTAAAATGTGGGGCTGAACAACAAAATTATTGGAGAGGAAGTTTTCTTGTTTTATGCCTGGCACCCAAACCGTTATTTTACTCTTCTTTCATATCTTTCTATCACCTTGCACTGAGCACCAGAAAAACATTCAATTTTACCATTATCTCAGGACCTAGCATTCTCCAGTGCTCAGAAAAACTTAGTGTTTTTTAAAGGTGTTAAAGTAGGTATTGATTCAGAGAAGGAGTGACTCAGAAAGTCAGAAACTTTCTTTGTATATAATTGCAGTATACCTGTTACTGTAAAGATAATTTTTTTAAAACAACATAACATAAATATGTATGATTTTTAAATAACATAAATATATATGATTACATGAAAATGCGAACATTCCTTAAGGCTCTACTTTTTATCAGATTACCATTGCGTAGGATAAAGAGAATAAAGAGATGCATGAAAACATTGCCACACTCTATTTGTGCACATTTCTGTCTCCAAACATAAAAAAAATTTGGTTCCATCATTTCGTCTCCAACTATTTCTCTTTTTATTATTAGAGTCTGCAGCAGATAAAGCATTATAAATGATAAACATTATTGAGTGACTTGATAGCTCTATCTCAAAGGAAATAAGAGGTTCAAATTCCCATGTAAGGTTTTTATTAACATTTGTATAAATGTAAATAGAGATTTTTTTCAATAGTTTTAGGATACTATTACTTTCCTTCAATAAGACATTCTGGTGATTCATCATAGGTCAAACACGAATCCCACTAAGACAAAGTTGACCATCACCAAAATAATCACACGTGTCCCATATCACTACTGGCTTATTGATTCATTTATAATGAGATTTTCTGCCATGAATAGCCCAGTCTAAGCAAGCTTTTTTTTCTAGTCCTTGTAAATCACTGTTTGTCTATCTAAAAACCTATTTTGTTCTGTTTGCAGAGCACCTTTCACTTGCTAATGATCTGTGCAAATTAAACAATAAAGGGGAGGAGAGGCAAGGTTAACTTTTCAAAACTCCTTTACTCCGGGTGAATGGTAGGTGAAAAGCAATTATCCTCCGACTCTCCTCCCTCCCCACCACCAACATTCACACTGTTCATTGCAGGAAAACTTTCCAGCCACCAAGAGGAACCACAGATACCTACCTACATGTGCCTGCACAGGGCCCTCCACCCCAACCCCAGAAGAACAAATGTGAGCGAAGGAAAGCCTGTTCACAACAGCTCCTTGCAAAGCAAAACAATTAGATAAGATGTTTTCTTTGTCCTGTGTAGACTGGTGTCTGTTCTGTTTCTCCGTAGAGCCACTTCAGTTCAGAGCCTGGATTTGATGAGATTTTCTCTAATATAATTCTAATAAAATAGAATGAAATTCCACATCAACCACAGTTTGCATAGATGCAGGCTCTGAGGATCCGAGGTGTTAACAACTTTCCCAGAACTATAGATCATTTAAATACCCACTGTGATAAATGTAAAAATTTGATTTTTATGGAAGCATCTTTGTTCTGCATTAAATTTCTTGTTTCCTTGTTTACCAACCTTCTTAAAAGCTTTGATGGGAGAAGGGACTAAGAAAAATAGGAGAGGACTTGGTGTCTGTGGCTGAGTGTGCTTATAGTTATTTAAGATTTATTGGTTGAGAATGACAAGTCATCTTTTATAATTGTCATTCTAGAAAATTTTCATATTCTATCTTTCAGTTCAAAACTGAGTGATGCTCAACACTTGGGAACTTGAATAGCTTGGGATTTGGGAATTCTATCCTTCCATTGTTTAGTGTGGCTAGTGATTTTGGTGAGAATTATAAAGAGGATTTTGTGGTGGCTTTGGGAATGCTCAGTGTCGTAAATAGCATTTTGCTGTCCAAAAACCAGAAGGGATGATTATGTGAGTCTATGTACATTTTAAAGACATTGGAAGGTAATTCCTCTGAATTGGGATTTACGTATGTATAAAATTTAATAAGCAAAGGATGGACATTTATATGCATTCTTCCCAACATTGATTTTAAGTGTTCTTTCTCTGAACAATACAAAAGCAAAGCCAGGCATATTCCTCCTCTGCTTAACTCCCTATACCTTATATAATTTCTAATGATACTTTCTAAATTTTTTTCTGAATAACTGGCATAACTTTTTTTTCACTTTTTTTTAAAAATTAAAGTTTATTGGGGTGACAATTGTTAGTAAAGTTACATAGATTTCAGGTGTACAATTCTATAATACATCATCTATAGATCACATTGTGTGTTCACCACCCAGAGTCAATCAGACAGAAAAAGTTGAGAACCATATGTTTCAATTTTTTATTCCAATGAGATTTACCATGTGCTAAAAGCATTTTTATAAAGATCTCCAAGCCAATCTTGAACTCTATTTCTATAAATCATACTTGAGAATGTTTCAGGTAAATAAGCTATGTTTTTCACCTACGCATCCTAATGAAGCATGCTCTCTGCCTCTGCTCCTCTTTTCAAGTTCGTAATATCCATTTATCACAGCTATTGTCTTCCTCATTTGGGCTGCTATAACAAAATAATACAGGCTGGGTAGCTTAATAAATAATAAAAATTTGGTCCGGCCGAGTGACACGTTGGTTAAGAGCTGGCTTGGGATGACGCCAGGGGACCCAGTTCAGATCCCACATATGAGGGCCAGTGACACTGCCCTCTACAGCTAAGATGGTGAACAACAGCTCCACCTGGAGCTGGGCTGCCGTGAGTCTCCGGGGATGGCATAGCTGCAGCCCCTGCTGCGGTGGGCTGCCATAGGCTACAGTGAGTGGCCGGCAGCCAGCGTGAGCAGCTGGCAGCTGGTGTGAGCTGCCAATAGCTGCCATGAGCGGCCTTCCAGAGGCCGGTGACCAATCTGCCTCATCCGGGAAGAGCGCAATGACGATAACATGGGCCAGTGAAGCAATGTCCTCCACAACTAGCCTGAAGAACAGAAAGACAGCAACTTGTCTGTTCCCCTTCCCTGGTTCCCCAATGCTATTCCCCTACCCCAATTCCCCAATAAAATCTTTAAAACAAAAAAAAAGTAAAGAAATTCCTTGAAGTAGTAACTCACTTATAAAAAAAACAATAGAATTTATTTTTCACAGTTCTCGAGGGCTGGAATTTCAAGATCAGGGAACCAGGGTGGTTGCACCCTGGTAAGAGTTCCTCTGGTTCACAGTCAGTGCCTTCTCATGGCGTGTTCACATGGCCAAAGCAGCTGAAGGATCCTGTGTGGTCTCTTCTATAAGAGCATGGATCCCGTTCATGAAAGCTTCCTCCTCATAACCTAAGCACCTTCCAAAGGCCCCACCTCCTAATACTACTACTTTGGGATTAGGCTTTCAACATATGACTTGGGGACCCATGTGCATTCAGAACATAGCATCTACTTTCATCCCCAGGTATCACTACTCAGAAAAAAAAAAGTGTCATGTCTGTATAGCTGTCTGACAATTTGGACATTCAAGATGAAGGAAATAAAAGAGTCAGCTTTCTGCTTGAAACTTGTGGCCAAATTTAGAAATGCACCTTGATTCCAATTCTCTACTTAACCTACAGATAACCTTCTCAAGGGAGTTATTGGTACTAGGGGGAAAATGCTTTGGGGAAATAGCAGGGACATAGACAGAATAAGCATAAGGCAGTATATCGTCATAGCTCCTCTAGATAATAGTAATAAAGTTTGGATGGTCTTGTTTTTTGCAGTTCATCCAATCTAAACTGCATACTTTGTCATACTCTTTTTAATTAAGAACACTTGTGCAGCAACAGCCTTATGAGATGGGACAAGAATTGTGACATACCTAATTATTTTTACATAAAATACTATTACTGTTTTCTTTTCAATGTCTTATATTTTGGAATCCAGAATTAAAATTAGTGCTAAACACAAGTTTACTACTATCTTGAGTATATAGATACCATCTTTCTATTTCAGTGCTAACTCCATGTTGTAAACCACCAAAGAACTCTGTTTTGTTTTGTTTTTGTTTCCAAATTGCTTTTTCCTGAGCATTTGCTAGTTTAACCAATGACAGAAACGTAGTCTGTCCTGAAAACTACCTTGAGGTATAGACCTGTTCCCAGAGTGCAAGCAGAGGGAAAGTTCTTTATCTTCTCGAGTTCCCAGGAGCAAAGTGAGAGAGGTGAATCTGTGGATTACAACCCCCAATTCCTGCCACATTGATGTCATCAGACCAAAAAATCCGTTTTGTGCTTTTGGCTAATTTCCTGGATGGGCTGAAATTGGACACAGTGGTTTCTGACTCCCATTCCACATTTTATCTGCAGAATATCAATATCACTGATTATGCAAAGACTCCATTTAAATAACCCCACTCAATAATATCTTTTTTTTTTTCCTAAGAGCATTGGGTGAAATGGAGACTACTCATCTACTAATAATATCTCATGAGTAAATTTCACAGCAAGGTTTTTATACATGTGGTATTAATTGTTGCCTCTGAAAATAGCTCCCCAATTTCCCAAAGTGGTGACAGGCTTGATAATGTACACTTTATTGACTTCCTTTCATTCCCTGATTCATTCCACCTATCTTCTCTAATATGTTTCCTAATATCATCTCCCAAATAATATACTTGCACTTAAATCCTTGTTTTGGAGGCTCGTCTGAGGAAACCCTCACCAAAACAATCACCTTTACTAATACAACCGGTTCATGTAGGTTAGAAAAAAAAGGGCTCTTCAAAGTAAGCACCATTTCCTACTCCATGCTCAGTGTTCAACTTGTCGCAATATTTGCACATCAAGCTCCACTTTTTTCATAGTACACTAGTTCTGGTCTTTTTCCCCTTATGCCTAGATTACTGCAACCATGTTCTATCCAGGATTTCTACTTCCGGATTGTAGGCCTTTCAGATAATTTTGTAAACCACTGCCAGACAAGTTTTACTAATCCTCTATTAGTTCCATGGTCCTAGCACTTAAAAATCTTTAGAGGTTTCTAGACTCATTAGTGTAGGGATGTTCTTTAGGCCCATGGGTATAAATACATATATGCCACTATCAGTATATTTCCATATCAAAATGTCCTCTTGGATTTCAGTCTTTTAATACCACTTCCTATTTGACATCTGTACTTAGATGTCTATTAGACATTTCAAATTCAAAATGTCAAAGCTGAACCCCTTATCTCCCACCACAGACTAACTCCTTCTTCAGCCTTCCCCATTTCATTTGATGACAGGTTCATTTTCTTAGTTGCCTAGGCAGAAAGCTTTGGTGATATCTTGAGTCATTTTTGTTTTTTTGTTTTTTTTTCCTTCTTCACAATCCACCCCCAATCCATTAGGAAATTCTCATGTCCCTGACTTCAAAATGCATTCAGAATCTGACCTTCTCTACAGGTGAAACTCTGGCATAAGTCAACATCATCTTTGACTTGGATTGTTATGCCTCCTGCTTGTTCTCTTTGCTTTTTGCTCCACCTTCTTCTCTCTATTCTCAGCACAGTAAACAGAGAGCTCCTTTAAAACTGTTGGATCAGAAAATGGCTGCCTACTGCACAAAGCTATGCTCACTCAGGGTAAAGCCAACATCCTTACAATCACCTACGAGGGCAGACTTGAAAAGTTCCTTTTAACACTCTAACCCTCATCTTTATCTACTGCCCCCCTCTTTCACTTTACCATAGCCCATTAATCAATCAATTAATTAATTAATTAATGTATTTGTTCACTCAACAGATATTTCTAAACATTTGGTTCTGTGTCAGCCATGCTATAGCCATGCATATTAAACAAGACGCATGTGGTTCCTATCCTCTTGAAATTAAGTTCTAGTAAGTTTTAAGGCGTAATTCTAATCAATTATACATTTAGTTTCTTTTTCCCCCAAGATCCTGTGTTTCAAAATTTGCATCTGTGTTTCAGGCGGAAAAAAAAAAAAAAAAAGAGCAGCAAGCAAGCAAGGAAAAGATAGTATCTAAGTTAGAAAGAAAAACTCTTGTGAAAAACCCCATAACCTGTCAATTTACTCCTTATTGGTCATTTGGCCACCATAGCTGCAAGGGATGCTGGGAAATGTGTTTATAAGGGTTCATCGCTGCCATAAAGAAAAGTAGTTTTGTTTTTATTTGTTTATTTGTTTTATCAGTTAAGAAGAAAGGGTGAATGTACACTGTGTAGATAAATAGCAGTTTCTGCCATGGCTGGTATGAAATTACCTGTGGTTTACACTGAGTTTAGGTCCTGCCCACTTTTGAGCATTTTAATCAGACAAGTATTACTACACTCACTTGTTTTTTTATATTAGAATAAGGGCTATTTATTACCATCAGCTCAGGAAATGACCCAGTGTAGTCTTATATGACAGAATTAATTTGTAGTGACTCCAGCTGAAAGTTGGCAGCCTTTAACTTAATAACTTGAGAACTGTCAGTATACTTTGAAGTTAATGGTAGTTGTAAAGTGCAAGTAAAAATTTTCCTAAAGGAAATCAAAACTCTCTAAGACCAGTAAATGAATGCTGAGTGCTCCATCCCTAGAACTATTAATGTGTTTGTGAGGGGGTAGGCTTTGAGGGAAGGGAGTGGGACAGTGTTTACAACTTCATTATTATGTTGTCTTATTTTGTTTTGCTTTTGAATTATAGAATGCCCAACAAGTTTGCCCTGTGGAAATGAAATTTAAAACATTTAATGCATTTCTGCTTGTCAGGTAGAAGCAAAATATTTTGTGTGAGCATTTGTATTGGAAATACTTAAAATATGAGTGTCAAGCCCGGTCTGAATGTATTTGCACAGCAGGAACTCACAAGGTAAATGAATGCTGTTAGTTGTAGTTGCTTCAGTCTTTCTGCCATAGGAGGCGATTTTCCAGATAGGTGGATGATTCCCCCATTTTAATTAGCTTTTATTTTCTTTGATGAGTAACGTAACTGGCTGAACCAGGCATCAAAAAATTTATCAGCATAGGAATAGCAGGCAACAGTTTGTGCAACTTACATAAAGTAGTAAACAGGTCATTTCAAGGAAAAACCCAGCAACATATTAGGTATGTGTGAAATGTGTAACCATTTCTCATTTCGGTCCCAGGTTATTAGCAGTGTGGAAGTTACTAATGAGGCTAGAGAAACTTTCTCACATAGGAACATCCCAGCCTTTCATTTACCATAATGCCACTCAAAGTTTGTTTCAGCAGGAAGCAGCCCTTTTGATTTTTTTCATGTTGCTCATTTGCGGTTTTATTTCTCCTTAATTTGCTGATCCGAAGAGATGCCAGATTGACATCCCTGGGAACTGTGGTTTCCTGTTGGTGCCTGTGCAAATGAAGGCAGCAGGCAGGAGCTCTGGGGTTGCTGGATTTCCTGGTGATTTGGGGTATCTAGAAGCAGAAACGTAAAAACCCTCCTGAAACCTCAGTTAATGTCCTCTGCCTACCATCACCCCCAAAAAACACAGCAGTCAAGTTAATTTGGTTAAGGTTGGGTAAGAGAAATGGAAAGGTTCTTTCTCATTATGCCTTTCTGAAACGCAACCTCTTCAGAACCCCAGTGTTTCTACAACTCAGTGTTTTCTTAAAATTGCCTGTTATAAGAGATGTGTGCTTAGTGAAAAGGTAGATTTTAAGGTTCTTCCATTGCGGATTCTGTTCATTAAGGTCTGGATGATGTACTTCTAACAAGAATCTCAGGGTTTTTTTTCTTATCATCAGGCAAGCTGAAGTGATCCTCTTATAGGAATGGGCAGCGTGATGGCTTTTAGACTAAAAAGCATTAAGTTTAGTATTATCTTTTAAAGTCCCTCATTTCTTCACTGTGGAGTATCTATTACTGGGATACAGTTATAAAGCATTTAGTATACATAACAACATGGGCACTGCACTGGAATAGACCATTTCTCTCTTCATAAAACGGCGTTAATAGCATTAAGAACAATAAAGTAACTTCCCTAACAACACCAAACTCTGCAAGTATTCAGAAGTCCCTAAGATGGGAGTTAGATTTATCTTCTTTGTGCTTTGCCACTAGGAAAAAAATAAATAAATAAATAATATCTGTTCATCTGTTTTTTGAATGTTCATACCATAGAGGGTAATTATGGGTTGTGGAAGAATACCTTTCCTAAGAGAACTATGTTTATTTTAGTAGGTAAAGTTCCATGTGGGCATGCTAAGCAGTTTAGGAATGTTCTTGGAAAGCCCAAGAAGATGAAGTAGCTGCCCGCTACTCCCACCAAACAAAATGATATCAGAGACTAAACATAGTTTACACATGGCTGCAAACAATATGCTGATGAGTTTCATGGTAGTGATTTTCTACATGTTGTAACTCTCTTGGAAAACTTGCCAGGAGAGGATCATAAGGCATTTGATTCTTCTGGGAGAAGACCATGTATTAAAATTTAATCCAAGTAAACAATAGATTATGAGGCGATCTCATTGTAGTTGATGTATACATTTAAAGTCATTAGTCCTCCAAGGCTGTAACTCATAACTTTTGATACTCTGATATTATCCTGATTATTTTATTTAATCTCCCTGAATCACATAGATTACAAGATTTTCCCTCACAGCTGCAAAATGACTTGATAGCTTTTCTTCATCATCTTCTGTTACCCAACATATCCCAGAAGCTTTTGGTTGGTGTCTCATAGTCACTATGGAAGTATAATTCCCAATTTGTTCCTCATCCTGTAACTACCAAAAGATAGCATCATTCCTGAAATATTCAATTGCTTTTCAAGTGAACAATTTGTGAAGCATTTGAAATCTGCAAAGCTATGCAAGGAAGAGACAGATCAACAAATCCCATAGTTTCTCCTACTCTAAAATTTCTTTATAGACATTTCTTTACTTGAAATATGATAAGAAAGGTTGAAAAACATGCTATTTTTTTAGACGTTACCAAAATAGGTTTATTTTGAGCCAAATAGGGTTAGACTGTTTGCATCTTATGTTGCAAATTAACCCAGAGTTTTTTGTTTACCAGACATTATTTCAAACTTAGAAATTTTCTTAATGGATAGTAGTGTAAAATAAGACCACATTTTTTTAATTTGAGAAATTCAAAAATACTTTCAGATTTCTCTACCTGCTTAAAATATGAATCAGAACAACCCCTGCCTTGAGAGTTACAAGTTTCTTTCATTATCTTTTATTTTGAAGACTTGCAGATTTTTGTTCAAGTTATTCCACTTGATTTATAAAGATGCAAAAATGCTATTGTAATGAATAATCCAATTAGGGAAAAGAGGCCTGGATGGGGCTTTGGGCATGTTTAGATGGTCTACCTCAGCTGAATTTCTATGTGATTTAACTTAATCTCTGCATGAGAGGCTATAGAATTCAATATTCTTTATCTACTTTCTCAAAAAGTTGGAAATGGCCTTCATCTCTAAAGAAAGGAAATGGTTATATACAGGAAAGATAATTTGGAGGCATTTATTTAAAAGTACAGATGCTTTGATACTATCCCAGACCTATGAAATAAAAAAAATCCAAGAGGAAATTTCTGGAAGTTGTATTTTTTATAAATGTCCCTGGTGATTCTCATCATTCTACTAATTTTGGAAACATCACTCTATTATATCTGTAAGGCATAATTTTATTTGGCTATTCTGCTTCCAAAGAATTTTATCATATGATGAAGAAACATTCACAATAAAATACTGACAAAAAAACACACAAACCAAAAACAGAATGTAAAACTACACATACAGTATGATCACAATGCAGCACAGAGTTAAACTGACCTCAGCTGTCTTCTTCATGTAGGAAAATGTCTGAATAGAAATGGAGAAGCTCATTGTCTGCTTGAGAGGAGAGCTAGCATGAGACAAAGCATAACCGAAAAGATTGCAGGAAAGTGGCAGAAAATTTCCATTCCCTGAACACCTTTTGGGGCAAGGACAGACATGTTTAAAGGAAAAGGAAGGGAGACTATTGAATAAGAGATTAAAGACTGAAGACATAAGTGATTATTCAATGAAGTATTCCAGGTAGTGGGGAATAACGAAGACAAATAGGACCTGGGGTTCCCTGTATTACAATTTTAACTATTGTCTGTAGAGTGCTGTCTTGAACTGTCATGTAAGCTCCCCCCATGCCCTAACCTTTCGGTAAGAGTGCTCTGGGAGGACGTAAGTGAAAAGGCACAGCTACATTCCATGGACATGTTGATGCAAAGCAGAGAGAGAAGAGAACACGGGCAGATCAGAATGACAGAGGAATACATGCAGATGTGTAGCTATTTCAATAATAGCCCCAAATATATCAAGTGACTCCAAAAATGTAGATCTGGGTAGTTCCATGTATTTGACACTTTGGTTAAACACACGCATGCATGCACGCACGGGGAAGACCAAAAGAACACCGATAGAATAAAGGACAGCAGGGTTATCTCTAAATGTTGGGATTAAAAGTGATTTAGATGTTTTTTAAATTTCTTTCCCCCACTAGCATATATTACCTCTATCGCAATGGACACAATGGTTCAACTTTGGGGAAATAAAGATAATTTTCAGATTTTTTTTTCAACAAAATAGTTTTAAATTTGATAGAAAATAAGCCAAATCTAGTATTCAATTTGAAATCCTCCATCATTGAGAGTTATGCTACACTAGTTACCATTTTTGAAAGACCTTTGTTGGTCAGTCTGTCATAAAACAAACCTTGGATTCTCGAAGGCTGAGGTACTGCACAAAATAATTTACAGCAAACTCTTGTCTCCTGCATGGATTCCACTGGTTCAAAGTGGGGAAAATCATTTTAATGATTTTACATTCATCTGTACAATTCTTTTAGCTATCAATCATACGGTGACTTATGGCTCCTTCTTCTTTTAAAGAAACTTTTTTTCCCTATTTAAAGAATAATACTGATGAAACAGTATTTTGTTTAGTCCCCAAACCTGTAGTTTCTGCTGTCAGAGAAACTGAGTTTGAAGGCTACCTCTTACCACCTCTACCCCTTCCCCCTGGGTGACCTTGGGTAAATCATTTCCTCTCTCTGCAGCTGTTTGCACATCTGTAACTGAGGATAATGAAGCTTCTTACTTTAGAGGGCTTTTGTGAAGATTACTTGAGTTAATTCATGTAAAGTACTTAGCAAAATCTGTAGACAATTGCACCAAATGAATTAACTATGATGGGTATTTGTTCATAATCGAAACTTCTGGGGGGAAAAGCATTAAGAAAGAAATAAAAACCATCAAAATTCTTATATGGAAGGCAAGAGTTGCCATCATTTTGGTACCTTTTCGTCTCCCTTCATTTTTTAAACAAAAAATACAAAAACAGATTCTTTCATACACACACTGTTATAATCTGATTGTTATATTTTATATAAACTAAATTTTTTTTCCAAAGCATCATTTTCAGTGGCCACTTTTTCACTTGTAAGGAACCATCAAAATTTATTTTAAATAATGTCATGTTGTTGAACATAATGGATATTTCCAAATTATTCATATTTTAAGAAAGCTTCACTGACTAGCCTTATAACTAAATATTTGTCCATATCCATGATTATTATCATAGAATTAGTTCCTAGAATGGGCATTACTGAACTGAATTATATTTTTTTTAATATGTGTTTAATGCATGTTTGTTATGTATTGCTAAAGTGTCTTCCAGAAAGTTTGTGCCAATTATCTCATCGAATAGAATAAGAAATATTCTTTAAACAATAGGTACATTCTCTTTTTGAAAAAAAAAAATGGCAATGACTTTTAACTTTGTTTTGCTTATCCTATATTGAACTTGAAAAAAAAATCAGTCCTTTTTTTATCTCTTATATATTACATGAATATTTGAATATTTTAGACAATAATTTTTACTTCTAAAGTTGTTACAGTCACTGAGGTGACATTGGTTGAGCACCTACTGAAGGCAGGCACATTGCTTTGGGTGAGGAGTCTATGGACTAGGACACTAATGCTAAAGTGGACAGGACCCAAGAGGAGCAAGGCCCAGTGAAATTCCCATGGACCCTCTGGGTGCCTTGAAGATGAATATTAGACTTTAAGGGTTGCTCTTGGAGTTGTGCTTCCCTGTGTAGGAAGGAACCTACGAGGCATGATCAAAAACTACAGTGAATGCTGCTGAGTGCCAGCCAACAGAAAGGCAGGGATCTTCGATATGGGAAGTGGCATGTCAAACCTTAGTAACAATGTGTGACAAGTTTCAACTTGTTCTGTGCAGTCAGTTGGGTGTGAGCTATGGTTGAGAGGTGTATGCTATAAATCATCCTCCATTATGACAACGCTCCGTGTCACACATCGCTTCTGGTTTGAAAATTTCTGTCAAATAAAAACATTACGGTGTGTCCTCATCCATTTGATTCACCGGATCTGGCACCATGCACCTTCTGGTTCTTCCCCAAAGTCAAATAATACAGGACATTGAGGCAGCCATGACAGCACAACTAAAGACACCCACAAAAGAGGACTTCCAGAACTGCTTCAGTAAGTGGCAAGGACAATGGAAAAAGGGTGTTTGAAGAGAGAGGGAGTATTTTGAGGAGGATTAATGGCAATGTGTCTTTTACTATAATATTTTTTTTTTAATTTAAACATTCACTGTATGTTTTGATCACACCTCATACAATTTGACAAGTTCTACCCAAAGGAACTAACATTTCTTGAACATTTTTAGAAGCAATTAAAACTCTACTTTTCCTTATGAAAAACAATAGCTGTTTTCATTTGTTGAACATGCATACTCTGACAAGTTCACTGCTGAGATTTTACTAGTATCCATCATCAAAATGGGTATACTGCTTAGTTCTGCCAGTGAAGTGAATGCATCTGCGTAAGAGTTTGCAATTATAGGTGGAGATCCTGGGAGTCACCATCCAATCTGTTCCAAGCTCTCACTCACTTCTCATTTATACTCAGGTTTATCAGCTTTTTGTCTTTGTTACATTTGTGGTTTCGTGATATCTGCCTGTTACTTTTCTTTAATTAAGTTTCTATGTTTGTTTTAAAGGTTTCTTTTAAAAGGGAACTTTGTATCTGTCAAAAGTGGAAAATCAGTAATATTTACCTAATATAAATAAAATAAATAAAAATAAATAGTTTCATATGTACTACGTAAAATTATCTTATCCCTCCACCCCCTCTTGCCATCTCCTGCCAGTGGCCAGAAATCACATCTGGGATAATACCACCCCAGACCCTGCTTGCTTCCCTAGCAAGAAAAAAAAAAAAAAGAAAAGAAAACAGTCAGTAGGGACAGCAGGACAAGGCTATGGGAACTCTGTAAGAACCTGGGACATCTGACCCTTTCTCCTACTGGTTTCTTAGTTCTCATTCCCTTCCTCATGGTTCTCAGGAGTAACTAGGGAGACAGCTTTTGTACATTGTGAAGGGTGTTTGTTCTTGTCTTAGAGGGGAAGAAAGAAGAACTCTAGAGGTTCACCTATGCTCAAAGTAGGTGCTCAACCTATCTTGTTTAACTTCATTTGAACTGAAAAGGGCGAGAGATTCAGAGTATTAAAACAGAACCACCAGCTTTATTCTCTCGGTAATTCAAGGCTGCCTTTGCATCAGTAGATCCCAGAGGTGGCTGGTCAAGCCTGATAATTGCCAGTTACCAACACAGATTAAGCCTGTCCCGCCAGGCTTTGTCTGGTAGCATTTTCTTAATCAAATATATGACAATGTTAATAAACTGGTAAGTCCATGGAACATTTCTCATGTTTCATTACTGAGAAAAAATAGGCACTTTGATTCTTTGAACATTTTTTAAAAAGAGTCCTCCCTGTGTCAGCCTCTGTTGGATTTTGTGGGACATGACAGTTATCTGAAGAGAACCAGACAGATTTAATCTGACAGTCACAGCCAGGGAAGAGTGCTACCAATCTAATTATCCAGTAATCTAGTCAGAATGGGAGTAATTCTAGGCCTTTCTCAGGCAGCTAATCACATTTCCTATGCATTAGCAGCCACACATAGGGAGCTTTTAGGAAGGAGGTTTGGGGCCTGCATGGGCTTCCTGAGCTTTACCACGGAGTGTTTTTTTTTTTGTTATTGTTGACCACCCCCACCACCCCCAAGTGAGTTCTTCTGTTTTTTTTTTTGTTTTGTTTTTTTTTGAGAGCAGTGTCACTGGCCCTCATATGTGGGCCTGAACCCGGACCGCTGGCTTCCCAAGCCAGTGCTTAACTACCTTGCCACTTGGTCGGCCCCCAATTGTTTTTTTATTGTTGTTTTGGTTTTGGGTTTTTCTCCTTCCCACTCATTGCCTTCATTGGTAAGATGGTCTTAGCTCAACTTCAACTTCTAACTGTGACAAGCTTCTGACCTCTGTTCAGAATGCAGCCAAGAAGGAGGGGTGATGCCATAGATCCCTTTGCTGATTTTCTCCTCCAAGGGCAAATTAAGGAGTGCTCTGCAATCTATGGGGGAGGGGGGGATAAAAATAGTTGTTTTTCTACAATGAAGGCGCTGTGGTTAATGAACTATTTTGCATGTCATTTCTCTATTGATGTAGGCAATTTTAGAGAAAGATTTTATAGAATAAAAGGCAAGAGAAAAGAGACAGTTCACGGGTGTTTAGTCTGTTGGTGCCTCTGAATGTCAAGCTCTAGGTGATATTGATCATGTATCATTTCTGTAATCACAGTTTTAATGGGGACTGTAAAAATTGAAAAAAAAAAACACACAGGAAAGGAAGGGAAATAAAAAAAGAAAAAAAGCACATCCAGAGAGCAAAACTTGTGCTGCCATGTTAATTAATACCCTGCCATTTTCTTCCTCTGAAAACCTCCATTTAGGATGATTTCATCTTATTTCTATAAATCAACGTTTTTCATGTACATTAGTTTATGACACTCTAAAATTGAGGTGCCTCTGAAAAATCATTATACTTGCTTGAGGCCTCTTTTCTTATACCCTAATGTTTTGAATATGTCTCCAACTTTTCATAATCACTGGTTGGTCAGTGTAAATCTAAATATTTGAATCTAATAGAGGGGGATTCCAGTCACTAATAGTTATATAAGGTAGCAATTCCCCCCCATAGTTATCCGTGATAAATGGGCTTCCCAAATTGCCTCTTGCAATCATAACACAACACATTAGTGGAACACCATAAAAAGGAGAAAATGTGAAATGCTGTGTTACATTTTGGTGCCGTAAATTAGAATAGTTGTTTCAACCACAATTTGCACTCTCTCAACTAAAATTTTCTGTGGCTATAAATGTATTTTCACTCCTGTGATTGTGGGAAGTGGGCACCCCTAGGGGTTTATTTGTTTGGGCATGCATCTGTGCACACACAAAGACTGTTACTGATTCATGGGTACATTTGAGCCTAGAGTCTGTAGCACGTGAGACCAGAGGCTGGCGTGTCTGGGCTGGAGAGTGTAGAGTGATCACCCTATTTTTAATTCCATTGACTCCTCATTTGTTCTGGATTTAGATTCCACAAAGGCAACCGATAGAGTTTCGTGAAGGAGTTCAATAAAACTATGTGTAAACCCAAGCTTGGGACTATTACCCAGTGTAAGATACACATTTTAGTTTCTTACTGAGCACTATAATGGTTTGATGTCCAAGTACAGGTGAAAGCCGAGTTGCATCTGAATAATTGTCCATGCCGAGCATTTTTATCAATGTTTCCATAGGTTAGTATGTGTATTTCAACCTGAATGAAATGCATCTTCTAGGTCACTAATTGAAATGTTTACCAATAGAAATTATAGTTAAACATGTCAGCATAACTTTATATAACGTTTCATCTAAAAAGGTGCAAATATTCATAGCAAATTAATACCATAGTGGCTAATCCCTACAGAAGTGTTGCTTAACCAAGGCTCACGTTTTACAGAAACAAATGAGAAAAACAAACCAACAAACAAAGAAACATTATAATGATGACTTTTAATGATTCCAGCATCTCTTAGCATATATTGGCACAAATAAAAAGAACATCAGTTATTACATTTCTCAAGGCTGTTTCTCAATAGAAGTTACACTGATTCAGGAATGTAGGAGACACACAAAGGAGAATGCATATTAAGAGCTTATCTGAGCAATGGAAACCTCTAGGTATTTGCAAATATGGCACTCTTTGCTTTAAACCTTAGGTCTTGAATTACACGAGTGATTGTGATCTGCAAATCAGTATACATTGGTGATTTCTCTGTTCAAATTAATATCTGCTGAATGAGCTGGGCTTTGTGAAAATTCAGCTTTGTATCTTATTCATTCTTTGCCAGCATGTCTGATGTTGTCCAAGGAATGTCCCAGGATAAAAGAGTCTTTATATAGGGAACAATGATAAATTCCATTATTACCATGTATGAATTATCAGCCTGCCCTCGATCAAGTTAGTTTCTGTACAAAGAGTGTGATCCACTTTGAACTTTAATTAAATTATGATGAGGCAATGATTTCAAGTTTTGATCCAACATGTAGGAGATCTTCCATTTTACTGTATCATTTTTAATGCTATTATTTCTGATTGCCTTTGATTTGGTCTCTCTTTTTAAAACGTCAATTCATGTAACATGTTTAAGTTTTAATCAAAGTCTACTTTAGGCATATGATTGCTTTCTTTCTTACACAATTGGAAATTTCCAAAGGGATATTTGCTTTTTCACAACATGGATGGCATTCCTCTCCTATGAGCATTGTTCAATGTCTTTGATGATATTTTTTAAATGGGCTACTTTGGTGAACTATTACTGGCCATTATCCAAACTCTCACCCAACCCCAGTATAGTCTTTTTAATTGATATTGTCTCTTTGTTATGGCCTACATTTGGGAATTCTTGCAAAGCCCTGCATTGCCTCTGATCTGTATAGGCCATCTTGGTGAGCATGCATTGGCATTTTGTGTGGTAACATATTGGGTTGTCGGAAATGTCATGATGTAGTTTTCTATGTTTTTCATTGCAAAAATATGTCATGACTTTTCCGACAACCCAATATAATCCTGGTCTTCTTTGTGATGTGCCTTACATTTGTGCTGTCCTGTGGAGTAACCACGTGCCACATGTCCTGTTTATATTGAAACTGAAATGCAGGAGAGGCACGCATTTAAGGTGATTTCAATCTAATGCAATTAAAAATTCAGTTTCTTAGTTGCACTGGCTATATTTCAAGTGCTCAATAGCTGCATGTAAGTCGTGACTCCGGATTGGACAGTGCAGGTATAGAATATCTCCCGTCACCACAGAAAGTATTGGTGGACAGCGCTGCCTTAGATGCTTGATAAACTCACAGACGAGAGTATTCACATTGACTTCCAGACAGAGAACAATTGTGGCCATACAATCCCAGGCTCAATACCAGAGTTAGCAAAGTCAATAAAAGTGGCTGAGGCTCTTGGAAGGTACACACTTGTAATTACATCTCATCATGAGTTCTCATCACAATTAAATGAAATCATTCAAATGTTGGTTTTATTAATTATTTAAAAGGAACATGGTAAATAGCTACTGGACAGTTCTGACTTTTTATTCCATGGCTGTTAACATGGACTTCAATGACTCTTACAAATATGTCCACTTTTTCATACTGGTTTACGTGTCTTAGCGATTTTTCTGTTTTCTTTTCATACAAAATCATTTCTATACCATGCCAGCCAAGGACTCATTCCTTCTTCTTTTGTCTTTGCTGGTTATAGTTTTCCCTTCCCTCATTTTTAATTCCCTTCCCTTCCCTTTCCCATGTCTCCTTTTGTTCCTGTGATTCTCTGTCTGGGATGTTTGCTTATCAGAGAGAAGAAAGAGAGGAGAGTGAAATGTGTTTTTTAAAGTACCTATTCTGTTTTTGGACTTTCCCACTGGTTTTCGTTAAGTAGAAGACTCTTTGAGGCAATTCAGCTACATTTTGCATTCATCTTCCACCTTCTGAGTGCATGCGTGCACAAGTGTAGGATCACCTAGGGACAAACTTCAGACTCCTAAAGCATCCTTCCTCTCTTTTCTATCAAGTGCAGCCATTTGATTGCCCACAGAGCTCTCTGTAGATACCTCTGCTCATTCTCGTTGAAAGCTGGGACTCATCAAACTCCAAAAAACCTGCTTGTGATTCCCATGAGACAGTGTTCCCATGAGACAGTCACAAGGAAGAAGACTAAATGTTCCATTGTCAGGTCTCTAAACACAGGGGGAATTCATAACAACAAAAGATGCTGGAATAAGTCAGCATGGAAACAAATGCACAAAATAAAAGTTGTGTTACTCCCTCGTATCTTTAAAAGCTTCAGATTTTCAAGAACTCGGATGATGAGGACAATGGTATACTTCTCCAAGGCTGTGTATTCAGAGTAAGAGGAAACCTGTTTCAAACACATTCTTAGTTAGACAAATCTAGAAGTTTAGCGTTTGGGGATTTCTTAGCACTCTGATATAGATATATGATTTTTAAACTGAATTCTTGCCATAATATTTTAACTGAGTGTCCCTATTTCTCTTAAAATATAAAGGCTATTAAATGTATTTTTGAAATCTCCAAATCCTTTGGGAATGTCCTGCTGCTTATCTTTACCGTCTTATCTGCTACCATTACCAACAAATACCCCACATTTTTGCCATATTTAACCCACTGTGCTTCCCAGGGCAAGCTGCACTTTCTCTATAGCTAGGATGAACACCTACCCATCAACTATTTTGAGAATGTGAACTTCTCATTCAATTTTGTTTAGCCACTCTATTTGTAGTGAAGTACCCTAGTGCTTAGTAGCTAACTATTGCAACATAACAAATTGGCCAACACTTAGTAGCTTACAAGGACATTCATTATCTCAGGTTTTTGGGGTCAAGAATCCAGGAGTGGCTTAGCTGGGTCCTCTGGCTTAGTCTTTCTCACAAGGCTGAACTCAAAGTCTTGGTCAGGACTCTACCTAGGGGAGGATCTGTTTTCAAAATCACTGACGTGGTTGTTGGAAGGGTTCAGGTCCTCCTGGGATATTAGACTGAGGCCTCACATTCTTGACACATGGCTTTCCCTTGGGGCAGCTCACAAAATGACAACTTCCTTCATTAGGATGAGGGAGTGAGAGGAGCCAGACACAGTGTAACAAAGATGGAAATCACAGTCTTTTGTAACTTGAACTTGGAAATGATATTCTGTCACTTTTGCTTCATGCTATTCTTAGAAACAAATCACTAGATCCCGCCCAGGCTCATAGAGAGAGAATTACACAAAGGTGTGAAGACCAGCAGGGAAGAGCTTTGGGAGGCATGTGAGAAGCTTCTTACCTTACTCCTTGCCCAGCCATCCCAGAGATGCAGAGCATTGAGTCCTTATACTACTACCTATGATGGCGCTTCTCCACTAAATTGCCACTGCGGTACTGGTTTCTACATCTTATTCATTTTCATACCCTCCGCATAGTAACTGCATGGGGAGTTGTAGCAAATGTGAGTTGCAGGATTGAGTGAATGAGTCAAGCTCCATTATGAGGATTTGCATATGGATAGCTGAAATCCATTGGAACTCCTGAATGGAAAATCATTCAAGGTGTTTCTACGATAGCACCATGTATGAGTTCTGAAAGATATCCTGTTCTGCAAAACCATGCACTAAAAATGAGACTTATGGAAAAATGGAGATAGGGCAGACCATGCAAAACCTGTGAAAATCTGTAACTCAAACACTTAGAAACACACTAGCAATGTAATCTTACACCCTGGGGTTAGTACTTGATCCTTTGGGATGAAGGTGTTGGAGGGTATTCAATTCTAGCGACTCTTTGTATTAAAATTTAAAATTTCAGATTCGGCTGCTTTTTCATTGTTTTAACATGAGGAAGATGTCCTTGCAGCATCTTGATCTGCATTCACAGCTTTGCCAGATGAATTAACATAGTGGAAAGCAGAGAGGTTATTAAAGCTTCTAAAGTACCATCCTCCACTAAAGGAAGGCAATTTTGTAGAATTTTTAGCTTTTTCCTAAACATCTCAAAATGTCTTAATTTTTTTTTTCTTTTCCTTACTTGTAAGAGTGTTCTCTCTGGTCTCTTCAAAAATAGTAACATATGTGTAGGTGAAAGAATCTCAGAGGAACCGATAAGACTTCCATGTTATCCTGAAATCATTCTCTTATTTTTAGTTCCATGTCAGTGAAACACCCAACACAGAAGAACAAAGTGTGTCATTCTCAGTTTCAGGAAAATCCCCTGGGAACAAATGCAACTTCATCACCTTTGTTGAGAGTAAGAAGGTAACCTTAGACCTTTTGGCCTAACTAGCACAGTGTGTGTCCTCATTCTCTAGTTCAGATGTAATTATGATTTTTTAAATAAACATTAATAAACATGACTTCTTGACTCCAAGGCTCCCAAAGCCTGTCACTCACTCATTCATTCCTTCCGTTCTAATAAGCACTACATGTTACCATGTTATTTTTTGTTTTACTTTTAAATAATTTTTAATTTGTATTTAATTTACTTTTTGAAGCGATAATATGTTCCCATGGCAATGAATATAAAGCGGTGTCTCACCTCCTTCTCACCCCAGACCATCATTAAGACAATTTCCCTCCTGAAGTCCAGGGAATCCTGTTATGTGTGTAGCTCTGGGGACACAATTCCCATTTGGAGTTGTGTAAATGCCATATGAATCTATCATTACATTTCAGGCAGTCATCAAATTCTAGCATATAACATTTTTTTTTTTTAACTCATACGAGCACATTCTTATGTTACTTTAGCTAACTAGGCAAGCTCAGTGAAGTAAATATATGATTTGTAGCCTGTGTAGGTGTGTATTACTTGGATTCTTACAAGTTGTAAGGAAAAAAAAATAGTGTCACGGGTGATGGGTGTTTATTATAAGCATATGTGGGAACTGAAGAAATATAATGAACTTTCTAGGCAGCTGCAAAATCACACTGGGCCACAGTTTCACAGCCTGAAATGTTTATTAGACAACTGAAGAGGAGAAATGACATACTGTCATTCATGATACAAGGACAAGTATACTCACCCTATTTTATTCTGCCAAGAAGCATTTTTTTTTTTTACTACTTTTTAAATGTGTATTCATATACTCCCAAAAGATAAGTTTCTGAATGTATCAGTCAGTTTCCAATATGGAGATCCTCTGGGTCATCTCTCACTAAAATTCATAATTAGGTAGATGTCCTCCATACCCATGGATGCCACAGATTCCAGTTTGAACTCCTGCACAGACCGCTGTGATCAAGTTGTAGGGTCACAAGGTCAAGGACCAGCACTCTTATTTAGCAAGGCTGATTTCCCTGGGCCACTTCCCTCAGACTGGGGTTGTGATGCGCAAGACAGGTGCACAAGCATTGCTGAGACTATCCAGAAGGGAGGTGGTTACATCATTTGTAGTTTTGCATCCTCACATGCATGCTATTTGATTTTATTTTAAAGACATTGAGAAATAAAGAAAGGAACAGATATGTTCTCATTTTACAAGGAGGGAAGCAAACACACCCAGAAAAGTAACAGTGTATTTGAACTTTTTGGGGGAGAAGTCTAGTCAATAGTTTGAACCGAAGTAAGTCAATGAGACCTTTGCTCTTTCTCCTTGAAAAGATAGTGGCATTAGGGCAGACAAAGTGTCAATTTTGTGTAGTGTTTGACAAGGTACTTTCCCCATGGACAAATGAATGGAATTATACAAGTCAATTTAATTACCGAGTCAGAAATCGCTTAAATTATTAAAAGGCAGCAGTAAAATTCTGTCTCAGGTATGTTATCTAAAAGGGTCCATTTTGTCAATGCTGCACTCTTGTAGGATTTTCTGATCTTTCAATTATACATTTATTTGGAAAATCTAGTGGTCTTAACCACATGTCAGGAATTTATTAAACATCATGTTGTATTTAGGAATGTTGGTTTGTTCTCCAGAGTATAAATGCAATTTATTTTATAGAGCCTGAAATCTTGATATGGTTCTGTACTCCAGGATAAATGCCAACTACCTTAGTTGTTGACTTCTTTTCGAATTGCTTTGAAAACAAAAACGAACCTATATTTATCACCTTATCAAACCAATTGGCCATGAAGCTGTCACATAAAAGACTGTAAGACTCAATAAGAACCACTTTGTATCAAAAACAAATGCTTGGGCCGGCCGAGTGGCGCTGTGGTTAAGCGCTGGCTTGGGAAGCCAGCGGCCCTGATTCGGGTCCCACATATGAGGGCCAGTGACACTGCCCTCAAAAAATAAATAAATAAATAAAGTTAAAACAAAACAAAAAAATGCTTTCCCTGCTTCAGAGACAACTGATTCCAGGGTTTGGAAATCAGAACAGGCTTAATCCTCTAATGTACCTGACAAGATTAATTCATATAAAACATGATGGATATGCTACTTTATTTAATTAGAAAGAACATCTAATTTTTGCAATTAAAAAAATGGAAACAACTCAAAATATATATTCAGAATAAGTTTTTCAAAAAGAAAATGTTTTTTGGGCTGGCCAAGTGGTGCAGTGGTTAAGCGCTGCAGCGGCCCCAGTTTGGGTCCCACATATGAGGGCCAGTGACACTGCCCTCAAAAAAAAAAAAAAAAAAAAAAAAAAAAAGTGAGAGAGAGAGAAAGGGCGGGCCAAGTGGCACATTGGTTAAGAGCTGGTTTGGGATGCCAGCGGCCCGGGTTCGGATCCCACATATGAGGGCCAGTGACACTGCCCTCTACAGCTAACAACAGCTCCACCTGGAGCTGGGCTGTGCAAACCCAGGCGATGGTGTAGGCTGCAGCCCCTGCTGCAGTGGGCTGCCATAGGCTAGAGTGAGTGGCTGGCAGTCAGCGTGAGCTGCCAATAGCCGCGGTGAGCGACCATCCAGAGGCTGGCTACCCATCTGCCTCACCTGGGAAGAGCACAATGATACCAACATGGGCCAGTGAGGCAACGTCCTCCGCAACTAGACTGAAGAACAAAAAGACAGCAACTTGTCTGTTCCCTTTCCCCGATTCCCCAACGCTGTTCCCCTCCCCCAATTCCCCAATAAAATCTTTAAAAAAAAAAAAAGGTTGTTTGCTTTATTGTGGACTGGGAACTAGGAGTTTTGAGTGTGATTATTTTTCTTTGAACAAGTAAAGTGGTAAATTTTGGCACAAGTGAAGAAAACATCTCTTAGTCTCATGTCATGATACATTGAAAGGTGAAAGTTTATCTGTGGTTTATATGAGTATGTGAAAATTCTTAGCAAAAAAATCATTTTGATTTATGCTAGCTTTTCAAATTAAGGAAACACATACATATATGCAAACACATGTATAAGTTTTGATTGACAGTTGGTTAGTTTTTAAGCACTGTTTGTCCTAAAATAGTAATCTGCACAATCCTAAATAAGGGACCACGTTTGCCATATTTTCTACCCAGTGCTTCAGCGATATAAATCCTATTGACTACTTAGTTTTTCTCTTTCAAAGAGCTTAACGATTACAGCAGTGGCAGATGGGATAGTTGATAGCTTGGCAAATCTCATTCAACTCAGCCCTAGACGCAAGTTATCATGTCTCATATCATGATTTTGAAAGCATTCTAGAAATAAACAATATAATTGCATTTAGAGTACTCATTTATTTTAGCCTTTTCAAAAGTATCTGTTAATTTTTGATCAAGTTTTTTCAGTCAACTTAAAAGCTTGCTTTAACACACTCCTGCTCACACATACACAAATAAGTAACTATATTCTCCTCCTTCAGTTTGGATAATTAATGGCCATAAAATTCTGGAGACAATAGAAAATCACCCTTTTTGTTGATGGCAGTGGTCAGAGGATGTTTTTGATCCCAAGTAATCAAGAAATGTGGACATTTCAATGTGTTGGCAAATTCTCAATGTCTTCCTGAATGTGTGAAAGCTATAAAGATCAATGTGGTCATAATTTCCTCAGCTGCAACATTTTCCTGTTTGGTTTTCATAAACATAAACTCTTGTATTAATAAAAAGTTCTATCAAAACCTCTAAATTTTCCCATAGCCTCCTTTCCTGGTAGGGCAGTGGGAGATGAAATAAAAAGGATGCCAAAAATTCATATAAATGGCAATAATTTAAGATATCACCAGGGCACTTGTCAAAATATATGGAACTCAGATAAACACTGAAGATTAGATAAAAAAGCCAGCACTATTTTTAATTTCTAAGCCTACCTTCAGCCATTTAGTATTCATCACAAAGAAATGGTTTTAGGTGTGCCTGCTACTGATCTTATAATTACATGCCTGACATGTATCTAAGGAGGGGTTCACTCAGAGGCTTTGGCAGAATTTTATTTATTTATTTATTTATTTATTTATTTATTTATTTATTTCGAACATACATGGAATAAGAGACAAAACTAAAAGTTCCCAAAGGAAATTCTTTTTGGAAATGTCTAGATCAACTAATGGCGGTGGGGGTAGGGTGGAATAAGGTTAATGGTGTTTGAACAGGGAAAATATTTGGAATTCTGTTACTCAAGTATCTCTAAGGTTTGTTTTGTGACTGAAGCCCTCTGATCTCATAGGTCCCAGGGGACTCACTTTACCAAGCCACATGCTCCCATGCGAATTTCTGAAGTCTATGGAAATGCAAACTTCATAGTATTCATTTTCTGCTTCTAGAAGGTGACCTCTAAATTTCAAAGCCTGTTTTATTCTCTTTGGACTGACCCTACAAAAAGCTTAGGAAAGAGACCTTGCAGACAGCAAGGAGATGGATAGTAGCAGGTTTTGTGTAGGTGGGAAATCAGGATAAAAATAAACTTGTATAGTCAAATTCCATATGAAGGAGTAAATTAAGAAGTTGACAAACATTTGGAAATATTGGTTGGAAAAGTCATTATTTGAAAAAAAATACAATGAAAAGCCCCCATAAGGAATTTTACTTCACTTGTGAAGATTGGCTTAGAAATCTGTGATGGCCACATGGCAGCAAGGCTTTTTAGATCCATACAGACCTAGCGTTTAATTACAGATTTATTGCTTATTAGCTCTGAGATCTCAGATAAGCTATTTAAATTCTCTGAGTGACATTTTGTCTTCGGTAAAATTAGGATAAATGCATTTACATTGCACGGTTGTTTTAAGGACTCGATATTGAATAACAAAATTTTAACGCAAAACTTGACAAAGATTAAGTTACAACTATTGCCATTACTTCCTCTCATCATCACTGGAGATGCACAAGTCTGTTTCAAGTCTGAAGGATGATGTTGAGCTGAAGGCAAACATCTCTGACACATGGTGAACTAACCAAGGCCAGAGAAACAGTAATTTCAGGATTAATATTGTTTTCTTTCAGCTAAAGGATTCACAACCATGGACTAGAATGAGGATATGTATTTATGAGCTTCCAGGGGACAATAGTCTCTGTACCTGAACCTTAATTATCATAGTCATCCTCTCACACTAATGATATTTTCATTGTGGTTCTGGCCCATATCAGGTGGGTGTATATTTTTTCACCATATAAGCCCTGTAGCTACTCCTCAAACCATCAATAGCAGACACCATTATATACCTCTAGTAATCATCCTGTCACAATTCTACCTATTTTGACTTTGACATGAGTCAAGTTTCTTGACCACAATACCATGCTTGGGAAGGTCTATTGTTTTCCATAGAACAGAAATCATTCAGTACTCAAACCCAATGTCTGCTTTGGCAAGACCTTTTCAGTGTCTTTATAAACCTTGTTATACATTCACTCATTCATCCCATATTTACTGTTCTGTGCTCTATAATTCATAAGGATGCATTGTGTTGTATCCTGTCTGAGTAGCCTTCACCCACCCTCCCCATCTCTGCAAAAAGGGAGATTGGCAGTGAGGCAATTTGTAGGTAGAATTTAGCTGGTAATCTCCCTCTGACCCCCTTTTTTAACAGCTGCCACTGTAGACACAATGTTGAAACAAGAGAGTAGGCAAGAGTGATAGGAAAGGCACTGCATATAATCCCAATTCTTATTGTTTTAAATCCATTTTACAAATGATAACACTGAGATGTAGTAAGGGAGGGATTTTGATAATGGAAGAATCTAGATTTTTTTTAACTCCTTAATAACATATAGTAATTATGGGACCACAAATACATATGCCTTCAGGGCAACCAGTAATTATTGGCCATAAGTTTGCCATGTGGACACTGTAACCAATTGGAAAGTGTATACCTGGAGGATAGGTGAACAGCTGTAACATCTACAGCTGTAAGGTGCCCTGAAATGTAGGAATATGGGTGTGGCCATATCTTCTGATTTTCCAAGAGAAGCCAAAATACATGGATTGGTGCATGCATGTGCGTGTGTGCGTGTGTGCGTGTGTGTGTGTGTCTGTGAAACAGAGAGAGAGGCATTTTAAACATTAGCAACTGTTTCTTAAGACAGTACTAGCCAAACAAAACCTGGCTCTGTTGACCTTGTGATCTCAAAAGACAACGGCTCTGCCTCTAAATCCACTTGCTTTACTTCACGTGGCAATGAAACTTTTACTTTATTCTCCAATCTGTACCTCACACTCTTTCTTCCTCAGTGTCTTCATCTGTGAAATAGGGATAAGAACATTTATTTTTCTGCCTCCAAAAGATCAGGGATCGTGGCGCATGTGAAGATTAATGAGGTCATTTGGTTAAGTGTGTCTTCCTGAGTGGAAGAACTATGGCTCATGAATACTAATCGCCTTTGAATCATGTGAGCTTTCATGGGAAGAGAGTTGGACCATTTAGTTTCCCCTCTGCAGGGAGTTATAAAGAGGAGACTAGGGAGAAAGAAGCTACAAATGTTTCTTCATGATTACCTCCTATGGTGAATTATGAAGTGACACTGGGAATTCCGAGAGTTTGTTTACATGATACTATAGATTCTGCATGCAATGTAATCTGAAGAGAGCAAGGACCTTACTATGTAACTTTGTGAGTTTATGTCTGTTGGAGAAGGGTGAACAGGTGTGGATGGGGAATGACAGACACGTGAACTATCTACCTAAGGCTCGCAATCTTTTTCTATGTTCTGTTCATTTTTTTTCTTTATCACTAGACTCTCACCCTCCCTGGTATATTAGTTAGGGTAGAGTAACCACTGAAGCATGCCCAACATATCATTATTAACCCAGCAGCGGTGCATTTCCACTCCTAGTTGGCGGATGACATTTCACATAATAATTTAGAAAACCAAGCCTCTTCCATACTATGGCTCCCCCAGTCTGTGAACCTCATCATTAGTTGGCAAATGGGGTAAGAAGGCAGTGAATTACATGTGGAAGATCATTATGAGCCAAGCCTGGAAGTCACACGTGCCGTTTGGCTCACGTCCCCTTGACTAGAACTCAGTTACATTGCCATCTGAGAGAAGCTGGGAAATATAGTCAAGTCTGCTCCAGGAAGAGATAATCATTTGGATCGGTCTGTAGTCACTGCCAAGCCTGAAATGTTCTCAGATGTTTGTCCTCCCATTTTGTCACCTGCTAGGTAGGTGCTTTCTTTAACATAAGACATTACAGATAGAGCTCGCTTATTCTCTTTATTGTATTGCATCTCTGCAGTTAGCATGCTGGATTCTTGGTTCTCTGTTCAACATTTTGGTATGCTATTTTGAAGGCTTTGCTCAGTTATAACCTTTCTGTTCTTTCCATGCACTAAATGCATTCTCCATCTTGTGTCTTAGAAGGGAGGTTTTCTGTCCATTGAGTGTTGAGAGTGTTTAAATTTGAATACCTTTGTTTTCAGTAAGCATTGACAGTGATAACACAGCCCATTACTGTCTGTGATTTCCTTAGCTATGACTCCTGATGGAAATCATTGATTCCTGAGTACAAATCCAAAAAATATGTTTGCTTATTTGAGATTTTGTATCTAAACCTATCATGGGGAGTGGGTGGGCAGGGCTCTCTTTGGAGTGATGTGTAATGTAAAAATAAAATGATTGAATATTGTGGAATTACAGAATGACTTTGATTAGTGTAGGCAGTCAGTACTAATCAATGCACACAAAACAATACAAATGATCTTGCTCTTTTAGCACAACATTTTATATAGTTTATCTGTTCATTGTTGATAAATGATAAGGAAAAAGAAGACAGATGCATACCCACCCAAGCTGGTATTTGTCACAAGGATTGGCAATTGGAGTATCTATAACAAACATAGGCTTAATTAACCTTTGACAAAGCTTCTGTCCAAAAATCCACAAAAATAGAAAACTTCACGGTATTGCAATATAAATAAATAACAAAAATGTCTTCAAATAATTATCTCTCTGTAGACAGGAGAGTGTGGCTAAAAGCTCTATGAATGGACTACCCAGATTTGAATCCTAGGCATACCAAACCCTATTTGTGATTCTCAGCAGGTTAATTCTGAAGCTCCATTTCCTCTCCTGTAAAGATAATAACAGAAACACAACTCATGATATCATGACGATCAATAAGATGATCTTTGTGAAGAACTTATGGCAATTCATGTCAAGTAGAAAGCACCTGATGAGCATACAGAGAAGAAAAGCATCTTCTTACACATAAAAAATAGTATAATACATTACTTATATAATACAGTGTAATACAATGCTTAAAATGCTGTGGGCATGCCACTCACCTGAATATTACGTTAATATGGAAATTCTGGTTCTTCAGGTGTGTCATAGCCTAAGATGTGCATGTCTTATAAGTGTATAGATTATATTCATTGTGCTGGTAAATAAACCGTACTTTTAATATAAAGGAGCTAAGCTTTATAGTTATATTCTTATCTAAATATCGGATTTTCTGTTCATCTGTGGATGTGATCATTTGATTCCAGGAAGGTGATGACAAATAGCACTTCATGAAGTACGATATCTGAAAAAGCTTCTATAAGTGAGCGAGGGATGATGCTGAATCCAATGTCTGAGACCAAATACATAATCCATAGTTTTATTCATGTCATATTTTGCGTTAAGACTTGTTATGGCCCAGGAATGTTGTTGAAGAGCCAAAGACATAGTATCAGTGTGCTTCAATACTCATTAGACTTTTTGACATTTTGATTTATTTGCTGTCATTTTACATGATGTCTTGGAATTCCTGTCTGTTGCTCTGGCATTATTATTTCTTCAACATGCTGAAGAAAGAACTAGAAATTTAAGTGGGAGCCATTGATTGGCTTGTAAGTTTCACTGGTGTTCTATGGCTCATGTTTCTGGTAAAGCTTCCTTATTGCATCTCTTTTTCAAAGCAGTGCCTTGGAATTCCTGCTAGAGTATAATACTTAATATAGGGCACTACTGTTTCTAGCAATATTATCTGTCCCTTTCCATGAATTGTCCATTGAGCAATGTATTATCCTCCTTCAGTAATTGTTGAGGGTTCTTCATTATTTGGATTTTGAATCCTTAAATCACTGTTGGTCATCATTCTAAGTATCTTTTTTTCCTTCACTTCCTTTATAGTAAAACCATCTTTATTTTAATGGAATTCTATAACTGAGTCAAGATTTTGTCTCATGTTGACAATGGACTGTGCTGGGCTTTGAAAACCCTTTAGAGGGCTGGATTCCCACTTTTCCTCTTGTTCTCCTTCATATCTTTTTTGACAAATTTCCATAATGAATGGGACAACACATATAAATCAGAGAGGTGGAAGGGAAGCTGCTAGAGGCTAGAAATGCAGAGCACCCACCTGATCAAAATCCCAGCTCCTACTTCTTGTCACAATGCACTATGGACAGTATGCATCCTCAAAGCATATATTTTCAGTCTTTACAACCAGCAGTCCTATTTATTGTTTTGCATAATTATCAATTGAGTGGTCTACACATCTTGTAACAGCATTTTTGTTTCTGTTTTTTGGGAAAAAAATCTGTACTTAACGGTTGATTGCATGAGATTGCTTTGTTAAAAATACAACATATGGAGAAAAAGAAAAGGCATGTGATAACTGTAATTATAATTTGCCATATATATATGAAAATTTATGAAATCATGACACTTTTGGAATTGAAAGAGAGCCTAATTGTACATTTTGATATCTCCTACTATTTTTTTTAACAAAAGTAATGATTCATTTTATCTATTTTTAAGTACTGAGAAGAAGGAGGGAACATTAAGATTAACTGACAATAGGGCCGGCCGAGTGGCGCGGTGGTTAAGCGCTGGCTTGGGAAGCCAGCGGCTCTGGTTTGGGTCCCACATATGAGGGCCAGTGACACTGCCCTCATTAAAAAAAAAAAAAGAAAGAAAAAAAAAAGATTAACTGACAATAAATAAATATTTTATTTTTCTCTGGAAAAACAAGCAATGCCATATCTATAACTCAGACAATTTCAAATATACACAGTAGGGGAATCCCAGATTCTTGTGGTAAAAGAAAATTGACAATGAAAAACAAAGAGGCATTTCTGACCAAAAGTTAATGATGGAATCAAGCTGTCAACACAAACTGCAAATACACCAAATTCTAACACCATGGGAAAAATGGTACTGAAAGTTAATGATTCACACCCCAAAGTTCTCTGACAACACCAATTTGTTTGGTGATTCTGCCCATCTCCAAGTAATTATTTTCTTTGAATTCCACCCTTGTGATTCTCCTCACTTCTTAAACTGCCCGTCTGGAGGTTTCTTCTCCATGGAGAAAGGAATTTAAGACATGGAAATAAAAAATATTTCAAGAAGAAAGGATGATCCACCAATGGGCTAATCATAGAAATCTTGTGATGTTATGGCACCATCTTTATATTTTATTTATTAATATAAGTGATATAAAAAATATGGTCCTCCCAAGAATATCTTTAGCTGTGAATATAAATCTGACCAGGTGTTAATAAATGTCTGGGGTTTTGTTGGTATGAGTTTGTCATCTACCAAGATAGAAGACAGTGGAGTCGTTGGAAGCAGAGGTTTCTGTCTGATGAATAGTTCTTTGGAGACAAAAGCAGTGCCTTATTTTTTTATTATTATTTTTAACAGCCTCGGTCATACAATGCCTCCCATAGAGTAGTGACTCAAACAATGTGTGTTGAATTAATGTTGTCTCCCTACACTTTCCCTCTGTGATTAATAATGTAATAAATCTAAAAATGGCTTATAGTTTTAAATCACCACCATGAACATTTCATGAGAGATTGATTTAATGCTAAAATTCCTTCATAGCCAATGTAACATACTACGATAATTGTAATTAATTTTTTGTATACTGAAGACTTCTACTCTAAATTATCAGTAATGACATTTGGGTTTGTACGAAGTGTGATAAAAAAATATAGTAAATGTTTAAATTAAAAAAAAAAATACAGTAAAAGGCACATTGTCATTAATGCCCCTCAAAATACTCCCCCTTGCTTTGAACACACTTACCCCATCATTCTTGCTACTTTCTGAAGCAGTTCTGGAAGTCCTCTTTCATGAGTGTCTTTATTTCATCCTCCATCATGACAATGATCAGTGTTACACATTGCTTCTGGTACAGCAATTTCTGTCATATAAAATCACTATGTTTTGTCCTCATCCACCTTCTTCACTGGATCTGGCACTGTGTGAATTCTGGCTCTTCCCCAAAGTCAAAAGGACCATGAAAGGTATGTGTTTTGAATCGATTCAGGATATTGAGGCAGCCACAACAGCACAACTTAAGACACTCCTGAAAGACTTCCAGAACAGCTTCAGAAAGTGGCAAGGACAATGGGATAATTTTTTTTGAAGTGAGGGGGAGTATTTTGAGGGGGATTAGTGGCAATGTGTCTTTTCCTGTAATATTTTTTTGAAATTTAAACATTCACCGAATTTTTTGATCATACCTCGTGTGAAAAAGAGCAATGTAATGTACTTTTGGTTAGTAAAGTGGTAATGAGGATATTTTTGTGGACTTTAATGAAAATTTGTTTTTTTCAATTTCCTAATAATTTGATGGCATTCTTCCAAAAGGGACCAAAAAAAAAAAAAAAAGTCTCTCTTAAGGCCTGGAATAATACAATAGCATTGAGGAGTCCATTGATGAGCTATAGATTGGGGAGCCACCAGAGGCAGTTTTGGGAGATGTAAGTACTCCAATGGCCTCAAGAAGCTTTCACTAGCTAATAGCTCTTGTGATTAGGCTGACCATACCATTTCATCAGTGGGACGCTCCTCAAAATCTGTTATGGTCAGTGATACCTATAGGTCATTTCTTTTCAAAAAGTTGATGTTGTAGATGAAAAGTGTATTAAGGCTTGTTTCACTCATGTGTTCCTTGGGAACAAAGTCTTTGTCTGTTGGCTTATAGCTGTGTTCCCAGTGTCTAAAACAGTTCCTGGTGGAGCAGAGGTTCAATACATATTTTGGAGGAATGAATGGATTACCCAATTGGATCATTTCTATGGCTTCTATTTCCTAATTTTCATAAACTTCATAAAAGAAAATCTGTTAAAAATAGTGTTCTGCTGAATACTTCAATTAGATTGATCTCTAAGTAAGTATGAACCTCACTGAAAATGGTGAGATTACTTAGTATTCAATTTGACCATGAATTTTACCACTTTTAAGACCAAAAGTAAATAATAATGTGTCTTATATGGATCTAGAAATTTGATATAAGGGGATTGGATGCCAAGTGTATCTGTTCATCAAGGTTAGTCTTAGCATATATATTTAATATGACTTGTCATGGTTTCCCAAATTTGAGGCAACAGTTTTTTTGTAAATGTGTTAGATCAGTCCAATAGAATTAGGATGATAAAGAACTATTGCGGAATATAGAATTGAGGCAGGAAAGTCTCTCTTATTAAACATCAAATTAATTATAGGCTTAGAAACAAAGAAAATATTTCATGCTTCTTTGGAGCTATAGATATTAAGAAAAATAGGCTCTTAGGGGCCGGCCAAATGGCGCAGTGGTTAAGCGCTGGCTTGGGATGCCAGCAGCCCTGGTTCTGATCCCACATATGAGGGCCAGTGATACTGCCGTCAAAAAAAAAAAAAAAATAGGCTCTTAGAAGATACTTAAACACTCTGAACATTAACCGTTAATTGAAGGCCAGTTGTTCCATAGTTTGCACCATTTCTCAGTTAAGGGGGTTTGTTTTGAACACCTGAACACCGAATAGAAAAGAGTTCATAGAGGTCACATTTATAATTATTCCGGATTTCTTCCTGATGTAAGAACCCGTTATGGGGAGAAAATAAAAGGAAAACAAATTGCTTATTTGAGCTGGGTAGAGGAAAAAGAAAGGAATAATATTTAGAGCCCAAATATGACTTGGAAGAGTAGAAGTAATTGTGAAGAGTAATATTTAGTGAAAACACCATTCTGGTTTTCTAGGTAATACCAGCTAAAACAAAACAAACAAACAAACAAAAACATAGATAAGTAATGAAGATGATGGTAACCAGAATGAGGCATATCCAGTCTTTTAGAAACAATTTTTTCCAGACTAATTGAAGATAAATATTAAGCTAGTTATTCTGCATGTGATAGGCTAAGTGGATTGAGCCTCTTCCTTTCGATTTTTACTGGTATTTTATAAACATGAGGGCACTGAAAAATTAATAAATTCTACACTGCCCCCAATGAAAACACAACCTATTTTATATCAATAACTCATGTGATAATTGAATTCTATCATTTTTTCTTTTTATAACATTAATATATTTTAAAAGTGAAATAGTTTACCTATTTTAGCCTTAGCTAGATTTAATGATTCTATTATTTGGCACCAAAGAAATATTTCAATAGTTTAAGAATTTTTTTCTGTCTCCTCCCTTTACTACCCTCTGTCCCTCCCAGCCTAAACTAGTCAGTTTGTCAGAGATGGTATTATCAACATAAACATTCTGATAACAGCCTTCTTCTTTGCAAACAGAACTGATGGCAATATAAACAGTTGCTCTAAATAAGTAAGCATTAAGTTCTCTGTTTCTCTTTTTGGTTTTATAACTTCCTCAGAATCCATTTCAAGAACCACTTATTGGTCACCAGTTAAAAACAGTTTGATCTTTTTCATTTCAGATGTTTTATGTGCTCAAAGAATTTAAAAAAATTAATTAATTATCGCTCATATCTGGTACTATGATAGGGATTCTATATGAAACTTTCCAACTGTGCAGTACAGATAAAATTTCTAATCTTAATTAAATACCAGCACCATTATCTGAAAGTACCAGTTCATATCAAATGTTTAATAAAATTCCCCTCAGTGGCTCTCCATCTCACTCAGAGTAAAAGCCAGCTTTAGAATAATCTACAAGGCCTTGGAATATTGCTGGCCTGTGGTTAACCCTCTTCTCATCTATGCTACCCTCTTTTTTTACTTACATTCACTCTGGGTTCTCTGTTGAACAGGGAGATCGGCAATCGTACTTTTCTATCAGAGCCTGTGCATGTGGCATTTCATCTTCCTGGACCAGTATTCTCCCAAATACCCATTTGTCTCCTTTAACTCTTTGAAGAGTTTGTTCAGATGTCACCTTTCTCAATAAGGAATTCCCTGAATGCCTTATTGAACATTATATGACCCCTATTCCAGTACTCTGTATTCTCATCTCCACTGTATTTTTCTTCATAGCACTTGTAATAGAGTAAGTAATTTATTTTTTCAATTGTTCATTTCCACCCACTGGAATAAAACCTCCCTGGGGTTAAGGATCTATATGATTTTTCACTGCTTTATGCCCAGGGCACAGAACAGTCCCTGGAACCTAATGGGCATTCAATATCTGTTTACATATTTCTTGAACGAATGCATATTTACTGCAGTGTATGTTTTCACAGGGTTCTTGAACTTTTTCACTGTGTCAGTAGAAATGTTTTTTGGGGTTCCAGAATCTTACATGGAAATAGGTGAAAAGGTAACTCTTTTTTATATTTGAATGGAGACAATGACACAATCAAGTATTTGATTATGTAAAACCAATACTATCTTTTAATCATTCTCTCCATTAGTTAAATATTCATATAATTCAACATAGTGTCACTTGCTTCACTGGCAATAATTTCATAACTTTTTTAACAGTATATATTTCTTCCAAGAGAACATATTTCATTTTTCAAATTGGTTTCTTTGTATAGAAATAGTTTTAATATTTGGCATTCTTGTACAAATAGGAATTAGTCTATCATAATTATTAATTATTAGCCCTCAAAACATTCTTTAGTTTTGAAATTCAATAATTTACCTAAGCCCAACTGACTTGTCCAATTTAATGATCTACTAAAATCAAGGATTATTCTGCTAACACTCAACAGGGCAAATAAGAAGGAAAAGGTTTTAGTGCCCTATCTTGTACTCACTAAGTCATTTGTTAAACTTATCTGAATGTGAAAATTAAACTTTAATATTTAACCAAATCTTTCGTCTGACTCAAAAAATCAGGAAAATGATGTGTTTGTCTCCCTACCTCGATGAAATTGGAAAGATAACAAGTGGAAAACATCAGTGATAAATGGATGAGGTCTGGCAATCTGTGTGTGATAGAATATAGTTTTGAAAAATAGAGCTCCCTACCTATTATCAGGTTGACATTGACATAGGTTACAAAGGATCCATTTTTCTTGGGTCAGAATCCATCACTTAGTTATATTTAACTTTCAGGGGGTCCTATATTCTATCCCAGTGGTTGTCAACATGTGATTCCTAGACTAATATTGATATTCCCTGTGATATTGTTTGTAATGTAAATTCTTGATTCCCATCCCCCACCTCTGAATTAGAAACTGAGAGTGGGGCCCAATTACTCAAAATCCATTTTATTAACAAGTCTGCAAAGTGATTCTTATACAACTGGATTGAGAAATGCTGATTGATCCTATTCAGTAAATATGTATAGAGCCTTTATTATATACAACATACTGTCTTGTGTGGACAACAAAGATGAAAAAGTACATGTTCTCTGTTGGAAGAAATTATGCTTAAGATTTGAATTTGCAAGGCTCTAAAGGAAAATCTGCAATAACACCCTGCTCGCACACCTTAACGTTACCAATGGAGATCTTTAGCATTCATGGTCTTTCCCTGGCTTTTGGTTTCATTTTTATCTGCAGATATCTGGAAGCCCATATTTGTATATTTACATGTATAAGATACAAGGTAAAAGGATGTAAATGAAATAGAAAGCCCATATTTATAAATTTAATTGTATAAGATAAAAGGTAAAAGCATACAAGTGACATAGAAAACCTTCAATAATCCTCCAAGAATAACAAATCATATTCATGAAAAATTGTAACACATGACAAAAGGAGTGCTCTTTTTTAAATCACATCTGTATAAATGTTGAGTCAAGAAATAGGTCAAGGAGTAACTTATCAGAATAAGGGGAGCGGATGCCCCCCAAGACACTTCCTTTATTGTTTTTGAGCTATGCAGCTCACCGCCTATTCAGTCCCTGATGCCATTCGTGTTGTACACCATATTAGCTTTTTCATGGGTAGGAATACTTGATGTTCTATCATTTACTATTCAGACAGAAAAAAAAAAAAGACAGAAACCACTCTAGGTATTTAAGACTCAGGATTTTCGATACAGGAATTGTTTAACCAAAAAGTTAAAAGAATTGGAGAAGGAAAGAGAGGATGAAGTAATTCAGAGATCAATAATATGAAACTGCTATTACCCCTCAGGCTGGCCAAACTGAGCTGAGCAGTTGGTGTGAGCAGAGACCAAGGGCACAGCCATCCCTAATATTGCTTTAAGACTCTTCTACTGTTGAAACTGCCACCATTTCCACTGCTAGAGCTGCCAGACACAACTGCAGTTTGGGGCAATAGTGCTGGAGCCAGCAGCTGACCTGGAATTGCTGAAGGTTGATGGAGCCTGTAGCTGGCGAATGATGCTGGTGACACTTCCAGAAGCCAAGAGAAAGGAGCACTTCTGTTTCTTCCTATTGTCCAGTCTCCCACTGGTACCTCCCACTGGCAGACCTAACCAGAAGTCAGCTGGAAAATCCAGGAAATCTAGTGTTAGGGTTCCCACACCTGAGACATGAATTAACACACAAAAGGGTGAAATGAAGTTAAAAGAAAGGAGGCAAATAGCCTGCACAGACATGAGGGCGCATCTTAAAACAATCAGTAGGAACACAGAATTTCAGAGCTTAAGTGATCCCTGGCATTCTAAAACCTGTGGGATTTTTTCAAATATTTTCAGCTACGGAATGGAGGTTTTTAAAAGGAAGTCTGAGAAATAGGCCCATTATAAAATAAAGAGAAAAGTGTGGCAGAAAGTGATGTTGGAAGATTAAATCCCTACCTGTGGATGGTACTGTTGGTGTACTGGCATACTCCATCCTTTTCCCCCTTTGCCAGCCTAGAGCGTCCCTCTCCAAGCTGCTGGGAGTGTTGGTTGCTAGTGGCTCATCACTGCCCTGTTCTCTGGAGAGTGTCCCTGGACTAAAAAGAGTTGCATCACACTTTGGGGGAACCTGCTGCTGTGACAGATTCCTAGGGGAATATGCAAGGCCCCCCCATCCTGTGTCAAGACAGGACAAGCCTATGGTGTAGAATACGCTCCAGAGCCCCATATGGAAGTACAAGGCTAGACTTGACCTGAGACCTCATCTGTCCCTGTCTCTTCCTGATTCCTTCTCCTTTTATCAGCCTCTCAATAGATCAGATGCACCTGCATTTTCGTCTCAGACCCTGTTTCTAGGGACAACAACCTAAGACATCTCCCATACTCCTCACCCCTCATCATTGAGCCTCGTTGTACAGTTGACAAAACTGAGTCACAGAGAGCCATCTAAGAGCCCAGTCCAAGTTTGTTGGGAATATACCTAGTGTTGTGCCTATAGAGTCACTGGAGTGACTGGCCTGAGTAGTCACTGTTACTATTCTCAGTACAATAAAAAAAAATAAAAATAAAAAAAATCCAGCACTGCTTTTACTCTCTTTGTAGCTTCCACTAAAATAGGACTCTGGTGCAGTTGGTAGATAAACAGTAACAATTTAAGAACAGAGATCCCAATAGAGTATTAGATTCTTGACTCTGACCATTTTGAGGGACCTGTGGATGATTTGGTAAACCTTGATATGATTCTAGATTCTCCTCTCCTACTCTCCCTTCTTTTTATTTCCTTCTCACACTCAGGGCTAGGTTTTTGGCCTTGTTTTTTTTTTTTTTTTTTTTTTTTTTTTAAAGACCCCTTGCCAAAGGAAGGACCGACTTCTTACTAGAGCTGACTGAACTCATCAATATCCATCCAGCATTGTTTAGCTTTGGCTCAGCTGGCAAGGGCTCTCTCATAGAACCATACCTAGCTGTCTCCCTGAAGACATTCTGTGTTAGTACCCTTTGCCAAGCTTCAAATGACAGGGTCTTATATAAAGCCTTTAAACTGCAATTTTTAGGTTGTTTTGTTTTGTTTTGTTTCGTTGTGTTCTGTTATGGCAGCCTCTGATCTCTTCTAACACAAAATGACCATAATACCATTCCTTGTAATTGTTGATTGGTCTCTGGTGATGGTTGAAAACATTGATACACAGTAAGTATTATCTAATATATTTTCAACTGCATACAATGCTGAAAGGGTTGAATTGCATCACCTCAAAAATTCCATGTGTTAAAATCCTAGCTTCCCAGTACCTCAAATGTGACATTATTTGGGGATAGCATTGGTGCAGACATAATTAGTTCAGACAAGGTCATACTACGTAGAATAGGATAGGTCCCTGATCCAATATGACTGATGTCTTTATAAAAAGGGGAAATTTCAAGACTGCCATGCACACAGGAAGAACACCATGTATAAAGAAAGCAGAGACTGGGGTGATACTTCTGAAACCCGAAAGAATGCCAGCAAACCACAAGAACTAGGGGAGGGGCAGGGAAACAGATTCTTCCTCATTATTTGCAGAAAGAACCAAACTCACTGACACCGTGATCTTGGACTTGTAGCCTCCATAACTGAGGGACAATAAACTTCTGTTGTTTAAGCCATACGCTTGGCGATACTTCATTGTGATAGCTGATATTTGTGATATTTATAACATAGAACCCAGGCCTGAAGGTGTGTCTCCTGCCTCCTATGTTATAAATGAAACTCGTTTTTTTCAGCCAAGTTCTACTCCAGAGTGTTGTTTTTCAGTAGCACATCTTAATTTTTATATAAGTGTTTTCATGCTTATGGTCCTGTTTTATTTATGTTGTATTTTCTATTATTATGCACAATGTTGTTTGTTCTGATCATTTGGGAAGCTCTTCTATGGGTGATTTTTTTTAAATTAAATAAATGTAGATGCGTCTGTAATTTAGACAATTATGAAAAACAAAGAAATTAGTACACTTACTTTCCCTCTCATTATCTCTCTCCTCCAGTCTCCAAATACAATCATTCACATTGTTGTTTTTATATCCAGCTTTATAATATTTACATTTTATTATTATATAACCATCGTAACCAAAATTATTCAGCCTTAGTTTGGCATTTAAATGAAATAAGGATTCATTTTCCATAATTTTAAATAATGGCTATGCGATTCTCAAATTCTTAATTTATATATGTTTATATCACAATTTCTGAATTTCATAAACTAGTAGCTCTTAGAGGAAACATTGCTGAGTGAGTGGTATGGTCTAATGTCTGTGCATATATCAATTTTTTTTTTAATGTTTATACATAAATGATAACAATATTGGGTGTAAAATTTGTAAGTCATTTTCCCCTTCAAAACACATTGTACTGAAGTTTTTTTTTGCTTTGTTTGGTTTCATTTTTTGCTTGCTTTATTTATTTATTTATTTATTTAATTATTTTTTCTAGTAATACTGTGTTGCTAAAGTCATCATGATTTTCTACCTGATAGCTAAATTTCTTTTTCAGGAAGGATGCCTCAAGAATTCTTTCTCTCCCTTTGAAATTCAATTGTTATTGCTTATTTTGTATCAAGACGATCCTGAAATGTGGCATTCCATTTTGACTTTGGTTTAGGAAAGTTTTTTGTTTTGTTGTGTTTTTTGTGTTTTTTTTTTTAATGTTCAATCAACTTTTGAGTATTTTTGTTTAATATGGTTTTCCTAGAGCCTGTCTACCATAGCTGTAATTTGTTTTCAGGAATATCTATTGTGCTTCTCATTCCAAATTTCTCTGTATTTGGCAGATATAGTTCAACATCTGTTGCCTGGAGTTAGAGTGTTTTCCCTGTCTTGATTACAGATAGTCTCAGCTTCCCAATGGTGTCTATTTTTTTTTTTCCATGTTGTTGGGTTTTCTGGAAAACAGGTCCATTTTTTTACAATCATTCTAGGATAGTACCCTTGAAAATGAGATATAATGAAGAATACTCTAATAAAAGTTGTTAGCACTCTTGGGGTTAGTACAGTATAATAGGAAAAGCCTCGGTGTGGGAATTGGGCCAAATTTAAACTGTAGGTCTCTCTGTCACATACTAGTTCTACAGTGCTGTTCGTCTATGAAAACACTCTGAGTATCAGCCTCTTTACAAGATTGTTGTAAGGATTATTACCTGGAGTTATGAGTAACTTACATGTGAAATATGAACAGAAATGCTAGTTACTAGTTATTATCTTATTTCCTTAAAAGCAACCATAGCACTAAAGTAAGATCAGTCCATACAGGACCTGAACAGCCATCTTCCCATTAGGGTCAGCTCTGGTTCGGCCCTAGTTAAAGCTTTGTTTCTCACTCTTCAAATCCTGTCAACACATGATTCATTGCAACTATGGTTGACATAAAATATTCTATTGGATTGGGGATGGTGGGAGAAAGGTAAAGACAAGGGATTTTAAAAAAAATAAAAATATATATATATATAATATATATATTTTATATATATATATTATATATATATATATATCACATAGGCACGTGGCTTGCAAGTGCTTACATGCACTCAGTTTTGAGAAAAGTCAAAGGAAATTTATAAATATCATTAGGGGTTAGGAATTATACTAAACACTAAAAAAAACTGATACAATTTTGCTTGGAAAGGAAAAGTCAGAAGGGGGATTTAATACTCTACTACTTGTGATGCATATACGATTAATAACCAGCTAAGAGTCTTTGTCTCCTGTGATTACAGTACAAAGGAAAATTGGCTTTAGTTGCATCAGTAATTATCTCCAGACAGTGAAAGCTGGGTTGGGCTTCCTGGTAGGGAGGGGCCGCCCACTTGTGATATCAGGGGGCTGGGAATGGCTACTTGTTCCTCTACTTTATAACTACTTCATGGATTGGTGCCATGATTTCCGTGATTAATTTTTTTTTTTTTTTTTAGTCATTGCTTTGACTAGGCAACAAAGTATTCTGTCACCCAGGAGGTGCTAGAAAAATTAGATGTTTGATACAATGAGTTAGCTGAGTTCCCTAAAGAAAGTTTGATTGACATTGGGAAGAGAGTAACAAATTCCTGGGTTATTGAAGGGGAAGGAGTTTACATTACCTCAGAGGGGAAAGAGTACAGTGTGTGGAGTCTGGGGGTCCATCAACATCTCCATTTTATTGAGATTTGACCCTCAGTGGGAGCTATTAACCACTGACTGGTTATTGCTTCATCTGATGAAGTCACCTTTCTGGATATCTTTAAAAGCTGGGCAAATGATTTACAGTTATCTTACGTTATTTCCTGAACTTTCCAACAACAATTTAGCTTGCACACATCAAAAAGGTTTGGACCAGCACTGCTCCAAGGGGCCCTATGATCAGGGCTTCAGCACCACCTGAGAGCTTGTTAGAAATACAAATTCACGGGTACCAGCCAACCTGCTAAATCTGTGTCTCTGGGGATGCAGTCCCAGGATCCCATGGTTTTAACCAGCCTAGCAGGTGATTTTTTTTTTTTTTATGCTAAAGTTTGAGAACTCCTGTTTTTGATTGCTCTTTCTGTTTAAGAACATACATGAACTCCTTATATTTATTTTTTGCCTCTTGGCAACATATACCCACATGCAAACAACTTCAAAGCTGGGTAAAATATTTCTTTGCAGGATCCATCAATTTTCTCTATTTGTCAGCTAACCTCTTAATAGTATTTATTAGTGTATGTTTTGCCATGCAATAGATTGCCAAGATCATGATTAAAAAGCTTATTCAAATGCATTAAAAATGTTTAAGTGGAAACAACCTGGAGATGTAATTGCCAAAATTTGATCAAGGAATTAATCTGTAGTTCAGACCGCCAAATGGATTTTCTCATTTTTCAGTTCACTGTTTGTACAAGGAAATTAAAAAGTATGGAATCACAGGCTGAGCAATGAACCCTTGAAGCACATTCGAGTATGCTCACTTATTCTCATTAGGCGTGTATTATATCATCCTGCTCCTTGGGACTTGTACTTCCAAAAGCCAGACTAGAGCAAGTCAGGGGGAAAAAAAATAAAATTATATATATATATATATATAATTCTTTTTTTGAAATATATATATATATATTTCAACTGTTATAAACTATTGCCAGAGCATATTTGTTTACACATTGCTATAAAAATTAATAGAACAGGTTAAATATCCTGTTTTTTTACATTGCTCATTAAAAAATAAATGCCTAACCCATTGTTTTCACATGCCTAATCCAACAGCTGGCCTCAAACCACTAACCTGGGGAGAAGTATGATTCAAATTTGGAACATATTTTTTTGTGAATTTGATGATGGTCACTGCTGGTGAAATACCATCGCATTGCCTCCTGCATTCTACCAGTGATAATAGGTTTTCACAGAGCATTTTGCACTTGTTTTACAAAACCCTGAGCTTGGAATACTTTGTGCCCCCACAGTATCCATCATTTAGACTGAAATCCCCAGTGTAGAGTTGACAGAGCAATAGTTTATCAGCCATGGTTTGCCAGTCAGCAGTAATGTCTGTGTGCTCTGAGAAAAAAAAAAAAAGAACAAATCCAGTCGGTGATGTTCTAATCAAGGTAGGCAGGCATGTTTTTATATTTGCATGTGAGTGATTCTTTGCCTAACAAAAGTGTTTAATTAAGATACTTTAGTGTGGATTGCTTCCATTACTCTGGGTATGAAGAGGATAGTGGAGTCAAAGTAAAATGGGTGTCTCTATAGAGAGATGCACAAGCACATCTCTCAATACTTCTTTGTGAGGAAGAAAATCAAGACATTCCCATAGCAAGTCATTCCCTTTAATTGCACTTTGTGCAAATGGTGATTGAACTACATCTTGCTTCCTATCAGAAAGAAGTAGGAGGAAAGGCAGCTCGATCTCAAGCATTTCACAAGAAGATAAAGTAGTTACTGTAATTTTTCCCCAATACTTTATTATGAAAAAAATTCAAACACAAAAAAATGGAAAGAACTTTATAGTGAACTCACTCTCTAGGTTCTACAATTAATCTATTACTATACTTGCTTTATTGCATGCCCATTGTTCTAACAATTCATCAATCCACCTTATTTTTTTTTTTTTAATATGACATCAATACACTTCATTTTTAAATGCTCAACATGTAGGGCCGGCCGAGTGGCGCATTGGTTAAGCGCTGGTTTTGGGATGCCAGCGGCCCCGGTTCGGATCCCACATCAGGGCCAGTGACACTGCCCTCTACAGCTAACAACAGCTCCACCTGGAGCTGGGCTGTGCGAGCCCCGGTGATGGTGTGGGCTGCAGCCCCTGCTGCAGTGGGCTGCCATAGGCTACAGTGAGTAGCTGGCAGCCAGCGTGAGCGGCTGGCAGCCAAGAGTGAGCTGCCAATAGCCGCGGTGAGCGACATCCAGAGGCCAGCGACCGATCTGCCTCATCCGGGAAGAGTGCAATGACGATACCAACAGTGAAGCAACATCTTCCGCAACTAAACTGAAGAACAAAAATACAGCAACTTGTCTGTTCCCCTTCCCCGATTCCCCAACGCTGTTCCCCTCCGCCAATTCCCCAATAAAATCTTTAAAAAAAAAAAAAAAATTAATGCTCAACATGTATATTATTAACTAGAGTTCAATTTCTTTTTTCTGTTTTTTTTGTTTCTTTTGGCGTAAAACTTCCATGCCGTGAAATACACAAATCTTAAATATACCATTCAATGACCTTTGCCAAATGCATCTGCCTGTCTAACCGAAAGCCCTATCCATATAGAAAACATTGCCATCACCCTAAACATTTGTGTGTGTGTGTGTGTGTGTGTGTGTGTGTGTGTGTGTGTGAATTAATGTCTACATACTACTAGACTGATACTTTTTTTTTTTAATTTAATAATGAGGCTCCCAAGGACTGCATAGTAACTGTGGGGGCCGACATGTTTATCTTCTCTCTCCTATCTTTATCTATTCTCTCACTTAATGAAAATTACATGCTACTCAGTCTAATTGCCGTCCTATATACCCTGCAGTTACTTCATCATTTCTTAAATTTTCTAATGCTTCATCAAAATTAGTCAAAGAATGCAAAGATACATGAAGCAAAGTTCATCAGTTCCCTCCTCTTGAAGCCACTTCCAATAAAAGTAAGTAGACTTATGCTGATTGATCCCCAACTTTCTCCATGCTTATTGATCTTAAGGAAGCCTGGCCAGCTGCAGGAGGGCAATTAGATATTATTTTTTAAACCAGCCCTGCTTATTGATAATGGATGATGACTGCTGGTAGTGCCATGTTAAGAAGGATCCTGAGGCTATGCCTATAGTTAGTGAGAAAGGACCACAATTGCTAGGTGATCTGTCACAGGTAGAAGCTGGAGGTGGGAAGCAAGGGCAGCCACGCCATCTCTTTCATATCCTGGGTTTAGGTGAGCTCCTGTACATTTCCATGTGTCACCCCAAAACACTTCTATAATAGACTCAACTAGGCAACTGAAGAGGGCAGAAGGGGCTGAGGATCACCCTGAAACATTTCTGTCTTCATTCATATTTGTGTCTTTTTGAAATAATCGGTGTTGCTTTGCAACAATTGTGCCCACAAAAACTGACACCTGAATAGGGTTTAAAAATACAAGACAGGGAAAAAGATAAAAAGAGCAGAGAGATAGGGAGACAGAGAGGAAGAGATGGGGACTGATGTATTCTATCATTCTAAGAATGAAAATGTGTCACTATTTGCTTTAAGACTGATATATTCAGGAGTTACCCTTCCTTTACAAAGTGCAAATTCCAAGTACAAATGCTCCTTAATTCACCATGGGGGTGCATCCTGATAAGCCCATCGTAAATTGAAAATATCAAGTTAAAAATGCATTTAATACATCTAAGCCACCAAACATTATAGCTTAGCCTAACCTACCTTGATCGTGCTCAAAATAACATACACTAGCCTCAGTTGGGCAAAATCTTCCAACACAAAGTCTATTTCATAACAAAGTATTGACTATCTCATGGAATTTATTAGGCAGATTGCTTTCACACCATCATAAAGTTGAAAAATCATTAAGTTGAACCCTCCTAAGTTGGAGACCATCTGTAGTGAAATATTTGAATCACACCTACCGTGGAATAATAACACCCAATTCAACTTGACTGCTTTTCTCTAAGAAACAACTAGATACTGGGTCACTCAAGATTCTTCTTAGGATGTGGGGGCGGGAGGTGGGATGAGGAATCTAGCTTTGCTTTCATCTTTTTACTAGCCAGCTTTATTTATAACACTTCAGCAGATGTCAAGACGATTTGTTTTGTTCCTTGTAGTCGCTGTGTGATCTCTCTCTTCACTGCCGCGTTCCCCAAGTGTGAGTTCCTTGGCTCAGGATCATTTTCAAAGACTCAATTTTCAAAGCAAATAACACACACAAGTCTGTAGTATTTTTGAAAACAAAGGTTATCACATTTTTCCAAGGGGGATATACGAGAGAAGGGACGATGCTGAGAATAGAGTGTGAGTTTATTTCACATGGCAGGTCTCATAAAGATTGCATCCATAAATGTGCTGCCAAACTGAACAGCAGAGGGGAAGAAGTGGAAGGGAGGGGAGGGGGTGGGGAGGGGTGACTCAGATGAGAGAAAGCTAAAGGCACAACTTCAGCAAAGCCTGAAGTTTAAGGAGACATGCCTGCAGGGTAAGTTTTCTTACCAAGTTTCACTTTAACTCCGGACCAGAAATACACAGGAGACACACACACACACACACACACACACACACACACACACACACACACACTGCCTCCTTGAAGGGAGAACATTTTTATTTCGTCAGGATTGCTGAGGAATGTTGCTGCTGATAAGGCTCCAGAAAATATTTCTGGGAGTGCATTTACAGAACTTGGGAACAGAGACAGTGTGTCTGAACCCAGCTCAACTTTTCTTTCTTATCACTTTTTAAAAGCATGTTATCTTTAAGAGCCAAATTAACATTTCATGAAATGGTTCCACAGCAGCTGATACTTGGGCATCGCAGGGTTAGAGAGAAATGACTAAGCAGTTCTGTAAAATGACCATCCCCAGAGCTCTGGCTTGACAGTCTGGGTGTCAATCATATAGAGGGGCTATTTATTCCTCTCTGAATTCATGTAGCTCTGTAAGCAGACAATTGCTTGTTCCAGGAGAGGTGTGAATAGTATAAGAAACAAAAGGAGCCCCAACGCATGTTTTTACCAGAAGCTAATTAACTATTCACACTGATGTGTTAAAAGTATGGTGTACTGGGCCCGCGTGGTGGTTAAGCGCTGGCTTGGGAAGCCAGTGGCCCCGGTTCGGGTCCCACATATGAGAGCCAGTGACACTCAAAATAAAAAACTAAAAAAAAAAAAAGTATGGTGTATTTTCTGTTTGTAATATTGCATTGCGTAGAATGTTCTCAGTGCATTCGGAGATATGCTTAGTAACATCATGGGCAGCGATTTTAATGGTATGGTGCTGTGCTCTAGTCTACCAATTGAAACTCAAAAATCAAATCAAATCAAACGAAATAAAATAAATGCAATCCTCACTCCTAGAAGATGAGTCCCGATATTTAAATTTTGACTTTTGATGACTTTATTATTCTTGACACTGAAGAATTTCTAAGGCCACCTTGTAGTGCACTTTAATGCTTTACAATAGGTGAGGGTCTCAGAAACATACAGTTATGCAAGGTGTGGTATATAAAAGTACTTCTGTGCATACTCCATGATAAGAAGTTTTACCACATGATTGTAGCATTTATAAAATCAAATATAACTAAGCGTGGGTAGTAAAAGGTCACTTTTAGTGGATTTATTTAACTATGTATAGTATTTAGAGAGCTACAGACTGGCCGGTTTTCACAGAATACATTGTTTTTACTGTTTGTTAGATAATGGCAATTTGAACAAAAGTTTTTGTCGTATCTTGTAGGATATTACTATTTTCCACATATGATTGCTAACTTTTATTTCTTTTACTATGGAATAGCAAATATTTTAACATTGTATATTATCCAAAATTTGAATGTCATTATCCTGCATGGCTTCTGATATCAGAAAATATTAGAAAAATTTAGAGTAGTGCAAATGTGGACCAAAATTCAAACAGCTAAAATTTAAGTTTTGTTACACACACACACACACACACACACACACACTGAGGTAGTAGGCTGGTCTTGGTGCAATTCAGGGAATAACACTTCCTCTTTCCTTATTGTCTATGTTTTTTGATAAACCCAAATAGAATCCTCTTAGGTTGGCTTTGCATGTTTTATTTTGTTAGACTTCAGGTGTGTGTGTGTGTGTGTGTGTGTGTGTGTGTATGTGTGTGTGTGTGTGTGTGTGTGTGTGCGTGCTAGCTTGCATATCTTCCAGTGGTGAAAACCATATCTGGCAAACATTTTTTATAAGGGACTTTTAACACTTTTGATATGATTTTTTCTGTTTTTTTTTCTTCTATATGTTTGATAAAATACTTAGGTTGCTGCTTAATTTCTATTCCAAGTCCATATTTTTTTTGTCTATTGGAAGTCCATACAAGCAAAAAACATTTTATAATTCCATTTTTTAAAAAAGAAAAGAGCATGAGTTGCAACCTTTCTTTAGTCATTACTTGGCACAAAGTAAGTACTGGCTGGCACCCTCTCTCAGCCATGGAGATGGACAGGTAAGTAGACCTATAAAGACGCACATACATATATTTAGAAAGAAATCATTTGCACAAATAGGCATGAACCTCAGGATTTGATCTTGAACAAGTAGGCATAATGATCAGGAAAAATTTATGTTTGTTTAATGAGCTTTCTTTAAGAGCTATGTGCATTATTTTAGGACATCCCCAGGTCTTGCACACACCTTCACTTTGACAAAAACCCCTGTGACCTTTCCTGGCTGTCTTCAATGGACCTACCCTGTCACAGTTCCTCTCACCTCACCCTACCATGTGCATCGCTATCTCCACCACCATCACCCAATTCTGCAGCTGGGTACATAAAGAATACCTAATGTGGGCTTTTCCATGCAATGTACTTTACCAGCAATCCTTCTCCAAGGGCTAAGTGGGCCTCAGTTCGAATTGGTTGGCAAAGCTGTCCCTGCCTGGCGTTTCATTACTGGAGGTATAGGCGAGCACTTTGCCTTGGGGAGCACTTCCGACCTCAGGCGGGCAGATCTCAAGGTTAATGCAAGTTAGCCAGTTAGCACTTAGTAGATATTCAGGAGGCCTCCCATCAGAAGGCTTTTTATGACTACTTAGGCAGACAAAGGAGATTTTCCCTTTGGGCTCTCAGTCCCTTCATCTTCACTCTATCTCTATCCCTATAAAGAGGATATTTTAATCTAACTGGCTGCATGTCTCCCAATGAAAATATGATCTCCTTGAGTGCCTCCATATCAAGAACTATTTTCTTGCATCTTAGCAATCTCAGTGTGTCTGTGAATTGGCTGTACACTTATTCACCATTAGATAGACTATCATGAACAGTTCTAATATTTTAAGTAAAAATGAATTATAAGCCAAGATAAAAAAAAATTCATTAAATATAAGAACTAATTGTACATATCCCTTCTTTTTAAGTTACATAGCCATCTTGGTACATATAAAATCCAAAATAATAAGGTGTAACTTTAAACAGCTGAATTTTTAAAATTTACTGTTTATGTTTTTCCTTCAGTTTCTGTGTGCAACAAAATTGGGGGGGGTAATAAATGTATTCTTTTATTTAAGGAGTGGGAGCCTGCTATCCTTAGTATATATGACCATTATCTTTCTTTCTCTGAAATAAAATGGCAGGCACTGGTTAGATGTTGCACTCTACAAAATATATATCATTGGTTTTGTTTTGCATTCAGAGTAGCACCGGAAAAGAATGAGGTCATGCATTTTGAAAGAGCAGCATATATTGTGGATATTCTTTATGTGTGGCTTCTTTTTAAAGATTTTTTTTTCCTTTTCCTTTTCAGGCCTCACTTACACTTTTATGCAGAATCTTGTAAATTGTGTCAACTGAGGAAATAGTTACCCATAGTATAATTGATTTCAAAAGCTACCAAACATAAAGGGATTTTTCTGAGTCCTCAGAACAGCTACCTTTCTGTTTAATCCAGTCCCTTCAGCCTGTATTTTATGTCCCTGATATTTCAAGTCATATGATCATCTGCAAATAATCAAAATAATCAAAAGAATCTTCAAAGAATCTAGTCCATAGGCAACATGTATTATGTTATTTAGTTAGTTTTGACAAAGTCATCTAGGCATTTGAACATTATTATCTACAGATTTATTTTTCCTTCAACATAAAGACATTTAGCTCTGATTTGTAGAACAAAGAATGTCTGTTTCATCATATTTGACATGAAGTGTCTCAATTTAATCCCCATTTTACTTCATTATACAGGCACCGAGCTAATTATTTTTTGAGAAATGAATGATAGATATTGATAATTAGACAAAACGGCTTTTGAGATATACTGTGTTTGCACACATGGGAAAATGGATCTTTTTAAATGTAAAACATTATATCGTAAAAAGCATTGATTTGAAGTAAAAAATTGAGGGGGGCACACTTTGTATTCTTATTTTCTAGGTGGCTGGGGAGATACCAATACTTCCACAATTGTGATTTGCTCGAGAAAAGTTGTGAACTATCATGAATTTCTATGCTGCCTCTTTAATTGCAGTGACAACTAGCTTCAAAGGGATTATTAGCTCCATGAACTGAAGTCAGTTATGTAGAGGATAGAATAATAATTACACATATTGGACTATTTCCAGATTACAGGTGGTTTAATATTTTCTTGATCACATTGTTGTTTAATGGTACTTGAGGAAACTGCATGGAGTAAAAAGAATAATTAATACCAGTTTCATGAAACATCCAAATGGGTATTATTTTCACTCAGCTCCACTCTCACTGTTCAGGCTTCTTCCAGAGCAAGAACCGTCTTTCTGTTTGATAAGCTGGATTCTTCCGCCTTCACTTATTATTATTTTTCCTTCTCTTATTTCACCTCCTATTATATTGAGCAGTACCCCCATTCTCAAGCAATGAATTATATTCCAATGAGTTCACATACATTAATTTCGTTTCCCCATTTTCTTGAGGATAGAGAGATGGTTTGTTTCTTTAGTGGCTCCCTACAAACTCTTATTGCAAGACGAAGGGCATACTGCACTCTTGGTAATGGGAGTTCTTTTGTCAGTTGAGAAGATGACAGAGGAGACATGGCTGTGTCCACAAATTGTCATACTTTTAAAGTCGGCGTATATTCCCACCTACATCTTTCTAGAAGAATATAGTTTTCCACATCTTAAATTTAATCTCTGTTTGATATATAGCAAAATCTTTTCATGTTGATTAATGGGGATAGTGAAGTCAAGCACAGAAAGTTCACAGGATGTTTCTTCATGGAGATTTAGAGAGAGATTTGCTTTGGAAAGAGAAATCAGAGACCTGAGACTTGGTGAAGAGGCAATTATGATTCAGTCTCTGCCTGGGACAGTTTCACAGCTCTGTTATCTATTAACCCTGTACCAAAATTTCCAGAGCTAAATTATTGTTTTTAATTATACTGGTTTCCTGCCTCCTTAGAGTTTGTAAATTTGTGTGTGTACACACACACACACACACACACACACACACACACACACGCACGCATGCATGCACACGGATGAGGTGCTTTAGGCACTTAAACTTATTAGAATCCCCCTTGGATGTTTTCCTTGTCTTCAAATACAGCAAAATGAGTAATTTTAAAACAGTATCTACAACTTGTGGCTGTCATTACTTCCCTGCTCTCCATGCTTATAAAGAAGGATTTCGATTGAAATAATTTAGGGTTTTTTTTGTTTTGTTTTGTTTTGTTTTAAGTACACAAATTAACTTATGAGAAAATGTAGCCTTAAGCTTAATTTTATGACCCATATATTTTGAATATTTAAAATTGGGCTCATAAAAAACAAAGCAGTAGATATTCTCAGGGGGTTAATTTTACTCATATGGCACGAGTCGATGGTTTGTGAGTTTTACAACATTTCATTAGGAACATTTTACCAGGGAAGCAGAGTGGAATATATACAAGTTTTATCCTAAACTGGCAAAATGGAGCCCTCCACCAAGTTTGTTTATATGTACTGATTAGCTTGAATTCTTACCTCTTGAGGAAGCACTATGCAAATTATTTTATTTTCTGGGTTATTAGACCAAGAAAGAGACAGAAAATAACTTCTGTCACAGAGCACTCTTGGTCTTTGCAGGCTCATTTTACATCTTTATAAGAATCTCTTGAAAGGGGAGTGCTACAAGACCACTGCTTCATTGATAACCCAGCAGCTGGCTACGTAAATGGGTAGGAATGAGACACATTGCTTAAGATGTTGATTTTCCGGGACATTTTGGGAGTATAAATTTTGTTCTTCATGTCTTTCACGATACATAGATTAATATAAATAATCTTTATAAGCTGTTGATAGAAATGTTAGAGAAAAAGTATAATGACATTTTTTAAAATTTTTACATTATAAGTAAAACTAATGCTGGAAACTGTTCTTCACCTCCCAAAAATCTTTTTTTGGGAGAGGGGGCGGGAGGGCTATATCTTTGAAATTGGTTAGTTATTTTCATGTCCAGTTTTGACAATATTCAAGTGCTAAATAATCTCTATATTCACATCACCAAAAGAGTTTTAAAGTGATTGTCATTAGTTAGTACTATACTGATCAACACTTTAGAAGCCCGGAATCCTCTTTCAATTTCTGTATGAGTATGTTCCATACCAGTATTCTGATTTTGTATTTTTGTTTTGTCCAAAGAGTTTGATCTTTATGCCCTGTCATCAAACTCCTACATTTACATGTCTGTCTTTTTGCTATGGTTTGTACATTTGGATTTATTTTAACACAAAAAAATAGATGGAAAATATTTTTTAAGGTATTTTCTATGTCCTTAAGCTAAAAATCTCTCTCCTGTCTCAATCCAAAAGAATGGGAGTATTTTCTTCATTTTATTAATATAATTAGCATCTATTTCAAAGGGTTCATATGTTCTCCACGTGCAACATTTAGCAAGGTTTATATATGTGTAGACGTTCAGATTCCAGAAAATATAATCTACCTCAGGGAGTTCTGTTATCTTGTGGTTTAAAAGGCAAGTTTAACTCTACAAAATTGTAGGCAGGAAGAGATATTACACAAATATGCCAATCATGTTTGACATTTCCATCAAAACATGGGGGGATAAAGCATTAATCTTGAGGTATAAGTTCCTGTAAGTATTTTGCAGCGCAAATATTTCCTCTTGTATTTATATAGAGTATTGCAGTCCACTAATGCACCAAGAAGGAAAAAAAACTGGTTAGGGATTCTGTACCTCTTCCAAGATACCAGCCCTTTAGCTGAGGAATAACTTTCTGGTCTGATAAGACTGACCCAAAGTATGCCTCAAAAGTGACCTCTCTGTTTGCTTTTCTATTAAGAAATAATAGCACGTGCTCTGTTTACTTCTCTTCCCGTGACATGTTTGTGGGTTTCTGAAAACACTGATCACGAGTTCTGTATAACAGCCAATCATGTTTTTAGTGGGTTTCTTTATTTCTACTCATCTAAGGAAGGCAAATGAGAAAGTACCACAGAAATACCCCAAAGAAAAAAACAAAAAGCAAACAAAATGGTTTAATTCTTGATGTTTGTCGTTCATTGAATCTCCTTTCAATTGTTAGGTAAGAAATACAAGTGCCAGGCTAAACTTTGATTTTTGATCTGGTTTCTCGGACAAAGAATCATACTTCTGTGCTAGAGTTACATCTAATGGAAAAGATACATGTTGGAAGTAAATGGCATATTTTTGTCCATAGAAACTGTCTTTCCCTCCAACAAAAAACAATGTGGATTTTCTTCTAGGAATTGCTTTGGATGGCTAACAAATGCTGAAAGCAATCAAATTTTTTTAAAAAGAGATCTAATTGATGTGTGATTCTTCATTACATGCTTTAAAATGTCATATGTTTTTATTTTAACATTATCTTTTGTTTCTAACCATTCAGGCCAGCTTGCTCAGACTTTAAAAGGTGTAATTTTTGGCTCTCTGGTACCACTTGCCAATATTCATTGTCTGGGGCTTTCTTTGCAAATGGGATATAGCAATAAGCATTAAGAAGCTTTAAGGAGTTGACTCGGCATATGTTTGAGTGCCTTGTCTCACTGACATCAAAAATGAATCCACAGAACAAGGGAAAAACACCAGAGTCATCTCAAGTTGTTCTTGTAATCTCTGCAATAAGAGGGCTTATCTGTTAGCCTAATCGAGGAACTAAGTATTTGTATCCCCCTCCTGTCCTTTCTTAGATATTACCCAATGTGCTCCAAGGCCTCCTTTTCAGGAAGAAAGCATAGTGTATGGTAATATCTTTTTTTTTTCTTTTGAGGGTAGTGTCACTGGCCCTCATATGTGGGACCCGAACCGGGGCCACTGCCTTCCTAAGCCAGCGCTTAACCACCGTGCCACTCCGCCGGCACTATAGTAGTATCATTTATCTGGTCCTCTACACAGACAAACTAAAAATATTATAGCAAAGCCCGTGCAAATAGCTACATTGCCTCTGCATATTCAAGTGCTAAATAATTTCTATATGCACATCACCAAAAGAGTTTGAAAATAATTGCCATTAGTTAGTACTATACTGATCAGACATTTTAGAAGGCCAGAATCCTCTTTCAAGTTCTGTATGTTCCATACCAGTATACTAATGCATTGTAACTCCAAAGGGGCTGAATGTTAAGATGGGTCTTCTTATAAAGCAGACAACATAACAACATTGATAGTAATTGTGCTCTCATTTCTTTAGGATAAGTGATAAGTGTTCAAGTTCAGTTTTAATGTTTGCTTTATTAATTGTGCATTTGTACTTATTTATTTATTCATTTATTTGGCATGGAAAGACGCTTTACAAGTTTACTCCATTCCAAGTTTTAAAAACTCACTTACTAAATATCATGATTTCCATGTGTATTTCCCTAAGCATATACCATAACCTATACTGTAATGGCTAAAACACTTGTGGATAATCACCTTGAGAATAAAGTGATCTGCTAAGATGCTTTCCTTTATGACAAATTGGTGTTATTATATCTGATAAAAGTACAAGGCCCTAAGTTTCTCTTGCCCCCAAATTTAGAATAAATTAAAGACATCTGCTTACCAGAAAACATTCATTAAGAACCCATGATTGTGATGTACGACGTGGAATCAGGCAAACTCAGACTAATGCGCAGACCTTAGATTCATGAATATAATTTTCTTTGGGTATTGAGACAGATATTTTAAGGTGATTTAATGCTTGAGGAGTAATGACATTTACTGATTTCATGTACGTGTATATATACATGTGAATGCCTCCATGGGGATGCCTATTTATGTGTAGCTCTGTAAAAATGAGCACAAATGTGAGCTGCCTGACATGAAATGCTGCAACTACTAAAGGTGGTCTACACAGAAAATTTCAACTAGCTTTTTGTTTCAAAAACCATATCCTAGAGTATTTAGGTGAAAAAATAATTCTTAGTCAATTCATTCACATGCTCCAACTGTTGAATCCTTGGTCTTTCAGCCAAAGTCATGAGCAAATAGTTATTCAATCCTGGGGAGGGGGTTGGGGGGAGAAAGGAAAGCACACCAATTTATTTGTGCTGAGGCATTTATTAACTGTGATACTGGAAAATGACTGCGTTTTCTTAGGTCTCTTTTTTTTTTTTTTTTTTTTTGAGGGCAGTGTCACTGGCCATCATATGTGGGACCTGAACCGGGGCCGCTGGCTTCCCAAGCCAGCGCTTAACCACCGCGCCACTCGGCTGGCCCAGGTCTCTGTTTTCTTATTGTAAAATGGATCACATTACTTCACAAGATTATTGTGAGGATTAGCTAATAATATATTTCACTTGTATGTTCATTTAGTTTTATAAATCTTCCCTTCTTGGTAAAACAAAAAAAAAAAAAAGAGTAAAATCAGTGAATAAGATAACCCAAGACACCCTCTGTGTTAGCTAAGGTACCCTGTGGGGAGGGGGCCTGGAGTCCATGACTCATCATGGCCATTCTAGTTGCTTGTTTCTATTAACCGTTTTTCACTAAATTGTGATGATTTATATCATCTTTCTGTCACATGCATTTCAACCCAAAGGTGAAACTAGGTTTCTCTTTTATCTCCAATTCCCATCCCCAAAAATCATTTATAAACGCCGTTGTCTTTATAACATAATTATCTATAATTTGGGGTCGACAGCTTCATATCATAGAAAGGCAAATCTACAGCTGTTAATCCATATGAAAAAAAAATACATAAATCTGATTTACAAACATTTTATAAGGCTGACTTAGTTTATCTTATTTGAAGTACTCTGTTCTAGGTTAACTAGCTAGTGATATATCAATCACTGATTGATATATATAATTTATTATACATATATAATATTATTTTTTTTTTTTCTCCACAGTATTTTCCTGCTTGATTTTTTTTTTATTTCTAATTCATAGTGGTGGTTTTTGAATTTTTAGATAATATAATCTATGCATAAGGTTAGAGTTATGTTTCAAAGGCATTCTCTATGCAAGTCATTGTCCTCTGTAGCCAATGTTGTAGCTACAGAGGAAGAAGCATTAAAGCAAACAAACAAAAAGAACAATAGTTGTGACCTCGTCCCAACCCCAAGAATTAAAAAATGTAGCAAAGTGAAAAAGGTACATACAGAACAACACAAAGAAAGCAAGGCAGATGAGTTTATATTGATGTAACCCTTGTTGGGCACAGAGAGTACGAGGAGAAATCTTCCTGGCATGGTGATTCATAACCTAAGTAAGCCTGCCATTTTTCACGGCCTTTTCAGTCTGGTCGGAGGCTGTCTGTGCCCACTGTGACTTCCATTGCCTGGTCATTCACCCCTTCATTTGGAGAGCAAGTTGAGAGATTGTTTTCATTTGAAACAATGCCTGTGTTCCAAGGACATCAAAATTCCAACTCCCTTTTTGAGTTTTACTATTACTACTACCACTGTAGGTTTCCGTCTTATTAGGTTCTCATGGATTTTATAGGAGGAAGAAATCCTTACTCAAGCTGTGCAAAAGTTTAGTATAAGAAAGAGTAAATAAGACAAGCCAGCAGTCAAAATAACATGGCTTCATATCTTAGCTATGTGTGACCTTTTCCTTATAAAAAAAAAAAATACAGTTAATCATACAGAGTTTGATACCCATGATGATTTAATGAAATAATGTAGACAACTAGCTGGACACATAGTAGGCATTGCATAAATGTTAAGTTCTCTTCTAAAGTCTTAGAATTCTATCCTGTTCCTAACATTTATTAAGGAGGAGGCATTTTACTCCATGGATAGAGCTTACTCTTAATTATTATTTTAACTCTTTAGATGTTAATTCTTCTCTTATAGAGCTTTTATTCTGCTGGATTTCCTTTCATACCTTCTCCGTTTTTTATTTTTTTTTCCCCAAGTGCAAAATTTTAAGTGAACTCTCAGGCAGTCTTCAAGTAACAATTTCATGTGAAAAATTAACAATAATGAACTATCAAAGTAATTTCAAGAAATTATGAAACTACTGAATTATACTGACAGATAATGAATTTTCTTTTTTTGCATTTAAATTTTTTTTTGGCATTCAATATTATTATATATTAATTTCAGGTGTACAGCATAGTGGTTAGAAATTTATATAATTTACGAAGTGATCCCCCTGACTAGTACCCATCTGGCACTACACATAGTTATTACCATATTATTTATTATATTCCCTATGCTTTACATCCCCATGACTGTTTTATAACCACCAATTTGTATTTCATAATCCCTTTGCCTTTTTCACCCCCCTCCCATCTATCACCCCAATAGATCTAGGGCCATCTGACACCATACATAGTTATTACCATCTTACTGACTATATTCCTTATGCTATACCCTATATCTCCATGACTACTGTGTAACAACAAATTTGTACTTCTTAACTCCTTCTGCTTTTTTACTCACCCCAAACCCCTCTCCCTTCTGGTAACCGTCAATATGTTCTCTGTATCTGTGTGTTTGTTTCTGTTTAGTTTAGTTTGTATATTTTATTCTTTAGATTTCACTTATAAATGAAATCATATGATATTTGTCTTTCACTGTCTGACTTACTATGCTCAACACAGTATCCTCTAGGTCCATCCATGTTGTCACAGGTGGCAAGATTTCATTCTTTTTTTATAGCTCAATCCATTGTACATATGTACCACCTCTTCTTTATCCATTCATCCATTCAGGGACTTCATATATTGGCTATTGGGAATAATGCCGCAATGAACATATGGATGAGTATGTCCCCTCAAGTAGCATTTTGGGTTTGTTTGGATGAATACCCAGAAGTGGGATTACTCGGTCCTCCTTTGTCTCTTGTTTTAAAGTCTATTTTGTCTGGTATAAACATTGCTACCCCAGCTTTTTGTTTGTTTGTTTATTTGTTTCCATTTTCATGAAATATCTTTTTCAATCCCTTTTCTTTCAGTCTGTGTGTGTCTTTCAATCTAAAGTGAGTCTCTTTGAGACAGCATATGTAAGGATCTTGTTTTATTATCCATTCACCTCCCCCATATTTTAATTGCAGCATTTAATCCATTTATATTGAAAATAATTGTTGATAGGTGTGTAATCATTGCCATTTTATCATTCCTTTTTTTTTTTTAATTTTTCCACCTTAAAAATGTGCCTGTAAGATTCCTTGTAATACTGGTTTGGTGGTGATGAACTCCTTTAGCTTTTTATTATCTGGAAAGCTCTTTATCTGTCCTTTGATTCTAAATGGTCACTTTGCTGGGTAGAATTATCTTGGTTGTAGGTCCTTGCTTTTCATTACTTTGAATATTTCCTGCCAATCCCTTGTGGCCTGCAAAGTTTCTGTTGAGAAATCAGCTAAAAGTCTTGTGGGAGCCCCTCTTTGTCTTTAAACTCTGGCATTTTAATTATGATGTATCTTGATGTGGGCCCCTATGGCTTCATTTCTAGGGGACTCTCTCTGCTTCCTGGGCTTGTTTATCTGTTTCCTTTGCCAGGTTAGGGAAGATTTCTATCATTATGTCTTCAAATAGGTTTTCAATTCTTTGCTCTTTTCTCCTTCTGGTACCCCTATGATGTGAATTTGGAACACTTGATATTGTCCCAGAGGCCCCATAAACTCTCCTCATATTTTTGTATTTGTTTTTCTTTTTGCTGTTCTGATTGGGTGTTTTCTTCTCTCTTATCTTTTAAATCACTTATTCAATTCTCTGCTTTATCTAATCTACTGTTGATTTCCTGTAATGTATTCTTCATTTCTGTTATTGTATTCTTTATTTCTGACTGGTTCTTTTCCATGTTTTCTATCTCCATTTTTATGTTTTCTGTCTCTGTGTTGAAGTTTTCCCAAGATCATTGAGCATCCTTATAACCAGCATTTAGAATTCTGCATCTAGTAGATTGCTTGTCTCCATTTGTTTAGTTCTTTTTATGGGGCTTTCTTCTGTTCTTTTATTTGGAACATGTTTCTTTGTCTCCCTATTTTGGCTGCCTCCCTGTGTTTGTTTCTATGTATTAGGTAGAGATGCTATGTCTCATGGATTTAGTAGAGTGGCCTTATGTAGTAGGTATTCTGTGGAGTTCAGTGGAGCAGTCTTCCTGGTCACCTGAGCTGCACACTTCATGTATGTCTCTTGTGTGGCCTTGGTTGCTGGTTGGATGTCAGTGGGAGGGACTGATCCTCAGGCTCATTGGTTGTAAGATCTGCCCATGACTACAATGGAGGAGCTGTGTGTGGTACAAGGACTGACATTACAGAGCATGATCTGCCTGAACAGAGCCCTGGAGTCTGCCCAATCTTCCCCTTAGGTGTGCCATTTTTGGAGGTGGCTGGATGATATTCTAACTCCTTTCAAACCTGGCCACTGGACATGCCAGCCCCAGGGCCACCTGGGAAGGGACACACTGCAGGTCACGTTCAGCCACAGCCCATGTCCCACCCAGAGTTGCCAAGCAGGAACCACAAAGCAACCCACAGATGGCCACCACTTGTACCGTGCTTGGAAGCGCTACAATAGGCCAACCCATGAACCAAGGCCAGCTGCTGCTAGCTGGGCTTAGGGCTGCTCAGTCAGTGGTACAGCACACACTCAAGCCCGATACCACTGTTTGGGTTCCATGAGCCATTGAGAGACCCCAAAAAGTCAGCAGCTTGAGCCAAAACAGGTGGTTTGTAGGAAAAAGCCACTGGAAGTGGTTTGGGTGTGCCCAAAAGTTAAGAGGGGCAGGGTCTCAGAATCACCAGGGCCGGATGAACCAATGGTGTCAGCCAGCTTGATGGAGACTCAGATGTGGCGGCTGCCTGCAACTGCATGCTGTGAAAGGGGAGGGCTCAACAAACAAACAATAGTTTCCACCAGCCCCTCCATCCAGAGGAAGCTGCCCCTCCAACTCTTGTCCTGAAGCCAGACAACTCAGTCCTCCTCCCCCTCCATGTCCCTGGTCTCTGTCATCTCTCTAGCTGCCACCCCAGCACTGGAGCTCAGAGCCAGTGATTCCATCAGTGAGGAAATCCATGCATAGTCCCTTTAAGACTATGAGACTCTAGCTGCCCTCCATCTCACTCAGCCGCAATTCCCACTTGTTTTCACAACCAGAAATTATGCGGACTTCTCTCTCCAGCATTAGAATCCTGGGCTGGGCACAGCCTGGGACCCATTGCTCCTTTGTGGGGAGCCTCCAAAGCCGAGATATCCCTCCCGATTTTTAATGGTCACACGCAGGTGTGGGACCAGTACATTCTGCATCTCTGCCCTTGCTACCAGTCTCTAGGTGGCTTCTTCTGTATGTCCTTAGTTGCAGGGCTTCAGTTCTGCAAGACTTTAGGCTGTTCTCAGTGATGGTTGTTATGTAGTTTAGTTGTGATTGATGTGGTTGTGAGAGAAGCCAAGCACAGCATTTATGTACACTGCCATCTTGACTGGAACTCTTAAATTTTCTTTTTGCTGTTAGGAAATTGTATGTAGGCCACACTGGAGAATAAACTCTACTTCTATACACTGCCAACTCTGCTTAATTTAGTTTCACAAACAATCCCAAAATATAAACCAGTTTCCACAACAAAAATTTTACTAATTTCCAATTTGATTTTTATTTATTTTCCATTGCCCTGTTGATTGAGCTGGTCAGATTGAACAGCACGATGATGACAGGACAAATGGCTGGGTCCAGGGTTCATTGGCTTCTATGTTTACCCTAAGCCAGTTTCTAAATTTGAATTTTCTTTTTCCTCTTATTTGCCTTAAACAAAGATCCCTTAGGCACTCGCCCTTTGTTAACTAACTCCCTTAGGATCTTGATTTGCAAGAGTGATGGATGATGACATTGATTATGGAAGCTTCAGGCATCCAAGTCAAGAAGTTCTAGCTTCTAAGCCCAGCTCTGCCCTTTACTAACTATGTGGCTTTATGTGAGTTAGGCTCTCAGTATTTTCATCTTTAAAGCGGGGGCTGTAGTAGTACCTGTCTCACAGGTAAAATCAATACAGTTAGTACACACAATGGAACATAGTAATTGCTAGATACATGATACCTACCATTATTATTGCAAGCTAATTAATGGTGGTCATTTAAACTACTCATCAATTAAACTTCCATTGATGAAACCTCTTTCAGAATCAACCTCATAAGAACAGGGAAGGAGGGATCTCTTGTTATATCAGCCACACTGCATCACAGATGATTGTTGGCTCCTACTTTATGAACAGAAGCCAGAAGAAAAAGGAAAGTTAGGTGTTTATAAAATCATTTTATTTATAATGTTGTATTAGTTGGGCTCCCCATGAAGGAGACGCTGAGATAAAGGTTTCAGAACAAGTATTGGGTTGTTGGAAAAGTCATGATGTATTTTTTTCTGTGTTTTTCAAAGGTTATTTATTTATTTATTTATTTTCACTGAGCCATCCTGCCACCTGTTGGCAGCTCAGCGGCTGCTCAGCTCAGGCCTGGAATCCAACTGGCAACCCTGTTGCTCAGAGCTCGCATTCTTGAGTGAGCTCTTAACCAACTGAGGCCGGCCCTCAGAGGTCATTTATTTATATAAAGAACAAAGATTAATCAATGATATATTGCCCATTTTGTTCAATAACATTTTGCCATCTTTCAGTGAGCTTCATAATTACTCGTTCATAGAAGAACCTGCCTTTTTTTGTGAAAAACTGAACAAGGTGCTGATTTACAGCCTCATCTGAATTGAATGTTATACCACACAAGGAGTTTTGAAGAAAGCGAAACAAGTAGAAGTCTGATGGCACAAGGTCAGGCGAGTATGGTGGGTGTGGCAACACATCCCATCCAAGCTCCAATAATTTTTGACTGGTGATCAAACTTGTGTGTGGTCTCGCGTTGTTGCAATGGAACACAGCTCCTTTATAATTAACAAGCTCTGGATGTTTCTGGATGATGGATTTGTTCAAACTGTCCAATTGCCAACAGCACTCATTCGAATTGATTGTTTGGTTCCTTGGTAGGAGCTTGAAAAACATGACACCTCTAAAATCCCACCATACTGAGAGCATAACCTTCTTCTGATGAATGTCTGCTTTCAATGTCGTTTGAGGTGAATCATCATGTGGGACCAAGACAGTTTGCGTACCAATCATCACCAGTTATCAGTCACTTCACAAAAGGATCGTTTTCCTCATGTTTAATGAGCATATTGCAGATGTTTATACACAGCATCAAATGAACTTCTTTGAGCTCATGTGGAACCCAAATATCGAGCTTGCTTACATATCCCAGCTTCGTCAGGTGTTTGTGAATGCTTGAATGATGGATGTTCAATGTTTCTGCAATCTCTCGTGTTATGTAACATGGATTTGACTCGATCAATCCCTTTATTTTGTCATCAACCTCGGTGGGCTTCCCTGACCAAGGAGCGTCGTTGAGATCAAAATCACCAGCACAGAATTTCTGTACCATCGTTGGCACTGACATTCTTGTAGAGCACTGTCACCATAAACTTTATGCAACTTTTCACAAGCTTGACATGCGTTCTTCCCTTTATGGAAGTAAAACAGTAAAGTATGGGAAAAATGCACAGTTTGGTCTTCCATCTTCAACTTGTTGTAAAACCGCCAAAACTCAACCAAATCGCTCATTTTTTTTTTTTTAGAATGAAGCTAGAACTGTCAGCTGTCAAATGACATAGCAATAACATAGATGCAAATGACTCTAGCACTTCCAAAAATGAACTAGTGCCACCTGTTGCAAACATGCATCATGACTTTTCTGACAACCCAATAGTTTATTTGGGATATTAAGGAAACACCAGTAGTAGAGTGGGTGAGTATGACAAGAAAGAATGCCTTATGGAACCAATTGCCCCTGTGGGTAACTGGAGCTCGGCCCCACTGTGACAACTCGATGAGCCAATGCAGGACACATACCTCAGAGTTATCACATCCAATGGGTGAGGGAGGTGTGGTATTTCTACATCAACCCCTGGCAGTCACCAGTTAAGGGTCACCCCTACTCGTTCAGTAGTTGTCCAGCACTTGGAGGTTGGTAAGGAGGACAAAGTAGCTCTGGCCAGCCAGTGAAGTCCTTATAGAGAAATGCAGGGCCTGTGTGCCCTGTGGTGGGAAGGATAAAGGATATAAATGCATACCAAAAGTATGTGCTTCAATTACTTATACAATAATACTGGTGTGAGTTTGGAGTGCATTTAGTGAAACTCTTCCTGAGCCTATAATCTTGAGGATGTAGCAGGTTTATATTAAAATTGGATATTGAAACATATAGAGTTTAGGTAAACAAAAGCTGTAAAGCTCCTGTGGAGTTTTAGACAAATCCCTCTAAACCATGAGTCCTCACACACTGCTTTCCAATGACCCCAGTGTGTAGGCCTCTTTCACATTCTCACCCCCACATGCCTGTTGATCTCTCCGAAACTGGGAGGGAACATAACCAGAGCTTCACTCGGGTCCCCTTTCTTTCCATTCTTTTATCTACCCATCTAACCACTTGCTTATTGATATGTTAGCCATGAACTGTCAGGGCAGAGTTTATTTTGACCTATTCTTCTGATTCACAAAGGAGGAAACTTATTATACAAAAACTTAGATAACTACTCTGCTACCTGATCTGCTACTTGAGTAGCTTTCACTTGCTGATTCCACCAGCTTCTGTCCTTTTGTTAGATTGCTGGTAATTGTTATTCCTTTGACATGTTCCATGGGTACCTCAGTTTTAATAACTAAGGGGCAAAAGCAACACAGAAATCTTCATACCTGGCGCTTCATTTTATGTGGGCTCCCTGAAGGGACGGGCTTGTGGCTGTGCCTACATTCCTGTGAAATTAATGTTCGTTCTTCAGACTCCTGTTATTCTATTTATAGCCACGGGGCTTCAGTTTTATAAGTGTCCAGAAAGTTCTGAGTAATGCACAGATTTCTACATACACAGCAAATGCAACCTTGGCAAAATGTAATCCCTGGTGAGAGAGGAAAACAGAGAATCAACAATCCGTTGCTTTTATTGGAATAATAAAACTGGAACAGTTTGTGTTTGAAAGTGCTGTAAACCAGATTTTTTTTTTTTTAATGTAAATGCTATAGCCTGGATACAATGGACCTGTCATGAATTTGGTAAATGGAAAATTATCGTATTTGGACTTCTCCTCAACACTCTTTCTTTCTTTGTTTACTCATTCAAATGTGCTTATTTTTATGGATGATTGGTCAAGATGCAGGCTTAAACGAAACAGCATTGCACATGAGTATGAGAAGAAGTTGTGAATGTCTAACAGCACGAAAAAACGAGTGCAGTCATTTACAGTTCCCATCTCTCAAATCTTCCCATTTATTTATTTTAAAAAATATATTAAAAATTTTAGAACTCCATGGGGACTATACTATCCCTCATGTTTATTAAGGAAGAGGCATTTTACTCAATATATAGATCCTACTCATAATTATTATTTTGACTACTTGAATGTAATTACACATTTTTGTTGCAAGAAAAAATATAGAGAATTGGCATCAGAGTATTATAAAATGTCTATCTTCAAATGCTGCTGTATTTGGCATGGGCATTATCAGAGTGATAGTATTGGACTTTCAAGGTACACTGTATAATGGGTAGGGCCTGATATCATGTAATGAAATGATCTTGACATACTTATAAATTCAACAAACCAACATAACAATTCCATTGTTCACAAAAATGAATGTGATTCATTGAATCTCCTTTAGTCACTGGATCTACAGCCTGACTGTCTTTGCTCTGGTAGCTCTTTGAGAAAAGATTAAAGATTCAAAATTGTTTAAATCAATTTCTCTCTGCTCCCCTCCCCTCCCCTCCCCTCCCCTCCCCTCCCCTCCCCTGTCCTTCCCTCCCCTCCCCTCCCCTGCCCTGCCCTCCCTCCCCTCCCCTCCCCTGCCCTCCCCTCCCTCCCCTGCCCTCCCCTCCCTCCTCCCTCCCCTGCCCTCCCTCCCCTCCCTCCCTCTCCTGCCCTCCTCCCTCCCTCCCCTCCCTCCCCTCCCTCCCCTGCCCTCCCCTCCCCTCCCCTCTCCTGCCCTCCCCTCCCCTCTCCTCCTCTCCTCTCCTTTCTTCTTTCCTCTGCTCTCCTTTCCTCTCTGTCTCTTCACCCCATCATCACCATAGTATGGATAGTTCATATTTCTCTTCATTATATCATATTATAAGCCTTCAGAATAATCATTTGTCATGAAATAACAAAAAGAAATACATCCCACTTTCAGCATATTTGACTTAAAACTGGCCAGTATGTAAGATAACACTTAAAAAAGGGACCTTGTAGAGGGACATATGTGTTTACTTAAGGACTAACGTTTGTGATGGCCTGGATATTTGCTCTAAACCTTCATGATACTTATTATTCCCAACCTACTGAGGGCTTTACGTCTTCATTCAGAAGCAGTTTTCTAAGGCAAGTGTGTCATAGAAGAACCTGAGATTTTGTTTTGTTTTCGTGTGTTAGGCTAATAGATTAAGTGACACAGAATCTAGCTTTTAAACCTTTCTCTTTTATATTTATATTAATCTTATAAGTGAAAATTAAGTTCTGGTTTTAATTTACATGTGTCCGTGTACTGATATTAATCCTTTGTAAATATGTGTTTTAGCTATTTCAATTCTGTGAGTTATCTTTTTATATACTTTGCTCTTTTTTTATTTTTTAAATGTTTTTCACTTTTGTTATAAAAATGTCAGACATATACAAAGACAGACAGTATAGTATAATGAAGACTCTTTTTCCTGTCACTCACCAAGTATTTCCATGGCCAGTCTTGCTTCATCTATAATTCCACTCATTATTTTATTCCTTCCAGATTTTTTTGAAGTAAATTGTAAATATAACATTTGTAAATATTTCTGCATGTTTTTCTGAAATACAAGGACCCTTAAAAACACCATAGCCCCAATGACAAAATTAACAATTTATAATCCATTAATATTATTAAATATTCAATGATCAGATTTTCTCTTAAAAGTTTCAGTTTGTTTGAATCAACATCCAAACAATGTCTGCACCTGTGATTAGATGACATATCACTTAAATATTATTTCATTTATAAGTCATTTCATCTCTTTTTCCTCTGTTTTGTTGTTGTTGTTGTTGTTGTTGTTGTTTTAATAAGAAACAAAGTTATTTGTCCTACAGCACTTGCTACAGCTTGGATTTTGGTATAGCATCCCCGTGGTGTCATTTATCAATAGCATGTTCCTCTGACCCTGTGTTTCATGTGCATTGATAAGGAGACGTCAAGGTTTGGAAAGATGTCTTTGTAAGTGTTGCCATGTACTTCCATCAGGAGGGATGCAATGTCTGGTTGTCTCATTTTTTTGTAATGTGACAGCCTTTGATGATTATTGTCAAGATCCATTAATCCATTAGGAATGGCAAAATGGTGATATTCTAATTCTGTTGTTCCTTTATCAGTTATTAGCTGGGATATTTGTAGAAAGGGAAACTAACTTTTCAACTCTTCAGTGACTTTTCTATAGTATATACAGGAAAGGCAGGATAAGTGCTGAATTCTATCCCCGTGCCATCAAATATCATTTCCAATTTGCTTCCCTAGCATTTTGCAAAGGTGACCAGTAAAGATTCTTTTTGTTCTGTTTTGATTTATTTTGTTTTGAAAATAATTTGAACTGATAGAAATAAAAATATTTCCTATGTATTAATCCACTGCAGTTATATTTTTTTATTGGGGCTTAAATTGTCTCACCTGAGGAAGCCAGTGGGCATCTTTACATATTGGCTTCAACAACAAATTTATTTCTCACAGTTCTAGACGCTGGAAGTCTGAGATCAGGATGGTGAGATCTGGTGAAAGCTTCCTTCCTGGCTTGCAGGTGGTCACTTCTCTTGCTGTGTCCTCACATGGCAGAGAGAAAAATGCAAGCTTTCTGTATCACTTATAAGGACACTAACATCATGAGGACACCACCTTCGTGACCTCAGCTGAACCTATTTACCTGTCAAAGGTCCAATCTCCAAATATTACATTGGAAGTCAGGGCTTCAACATATGAATTTGCGGAGGAGGGGGACACACAATTTAGTCCACAACAGTCATTTTGATACAGCCTACTAGTCTGGTTTCTTTGCTTTCATGTAGATCACAATAGGCCAAGCTCATTTTACACTTTTCTTATCCCAGCACTAGAGTCAACTCATTTTTCAAGGAACTCCACAGTTTCTTTCAGTAGGAAATCTTAATAAAAAACCAAAATCTGGACATTGAGACTCTTCATTGCTATTGATTTGGTCATTGTTCCTAGTCATTTTCAATGGATGCAAACAGGATTTTTTGGTTTTCACGACAAAATGCATCATGATTTCATAAATATGTATCCCATTCAAATTCAGGACCACTGACTTTTTATTTAACTTCAGTGGTCTTATATCTGTATCCCTTTTCTTTATATCAAAAATCTTGGTTTTAAGGAAACCATAAGCTTATTAGTTATTCGTAAAATGAGTCTTCGAATAACAATAACAAAAGTCTTACCACCAACAATATGATACTGAACATTTAAAATATTTTTGCAGCTCTTTTTTATTTTCCTTAAGTTATATTCCTGTTGAAATTTATAGCAAAATTACTGTGCATTAAACTCACTTTCTAAAGTTCTTCTCAGTGTCCTTATGACACTGACTGCATCCTCATTTGCATGTTTTATTTTACTTTCAACTGTTTCAGATTGTTTATTTAATTTAATTTTCATTATAATTATTTAATATATGAATATGCTTCCAAAGTAAAATTTACAAAACAAAGTATATTTAAGTAAGTCTTATTTTTTATCCCTTTCCTGGCCACTCTATTCCCTCCTTCCATACATATTTTTTTAATTACAGTTTATTCTTTTTTTATAAGCAAAAATGAGTATTTGTACTCTTTCCCCATGTTTTAGATAAATGCTGGCATAGTATTCACTGTTTTCTCCATCCAGCTTTCTTCACATAACAACATATCATGGCGCTCCCTTTATAATAGCATGCGTGAACAGCCCCCATCCATTTTTGTCAGGTCCACACAGTTTCATTTTGTGAATATGTCACAATTTGATAAATCAGTCCCCACTAGATAAACAGTAGGCTTGTTTCCAGTTGTTTGTTATAACAGTACTCCCCCCAATGAAGAGCCTTTAGTATACACAAAGGATTTTTCTGTAAGTACCTTTTGATATCAAATGTAGAGCCATTTTCTAATGGCTAAAATTCAGAATGCACAATGATGAAAATGAAAATCACCTATAATTTTACTACCCCAAGACAATTACTGTTAACATTGTCCTTCCAACTTTTGTTTTGTTTCCACACACACCACCCTAAAAGCATAGGAGAATTATATATAAATATATAAATATAAATATAAATATATATATATATATATATTCCTGTGGCTTTTTCTTCAGTTAACGATGTGATTTAAGTATTACCTATGTCAAAACAATTCTTCATAAACATGCATCATAATGTCTGCATAATATTGTCATATTATCTATTATCTTCTCCGTAATACCAGGGGTGCCAAAAAATGTATACAAGTATATACTTTGGTCAACGTTGCTGAAGCAGTAGTTTGCTGTAATCAGAAGTGTCTGGACACTGATGTTAACCACTTTGAGTACCTCTTGTAATTGCAGAAGTGACTTGTATTCATCTTTTGTTACCAGTATATATTGAGTATTACAATCTTAATAATTTTCCTTTCTTAAAGTGTGGATACATTTTTTAGCCCCCTCTGTATATAGCCATATTACACATTCTGACACATATTGCTGTTACAAATGAAAGGTATCCTGATTTGTATTAGAAACCACAGTGCATGTACACCTACACTACCTGTCCAATGACACTTTCTTCTGATCATGATGTAGTAGGTCTGAGGCAGGACCTGAGATTCTATATGCCTAACAAATGCCCAGGTGAACCCGTGCTGCTGGTTCTTGGACAATAAGCAAGTGTTTAAAAGATGACGATATCCAGTATTTTATTTTGCTTTTCTAAGACTGAGCAAGGGGGCTAGACTTGCCCTGGTTATTTGGATTACATAAATGGACACCATAGTACTTCTATGTATTGAGCTTCCTAAGAGAACTTCTTATGTAGAAACTGGGCTATTTGAGCCAAATCCTAAATAAAGTCACACTACTGGAAATTGACCCTGGATATCCTTTCTTCCCGCTTAGTCCTTTGATCCCAGGGATACTTTTCTCTGACTTTTCAGTATCTTCCCTCAGGCCTATTATAGATGTGTTAACAGTTAAACATCAAAACACTGAGGCTCTTTGCTGTGATAAACTAGGGAGTAATTTCTTAGTGAAGGCAGGAACAACAGGACTTCTTTCTCATTCTATTTCCTGTGTTGCTAAATCAACACCAAACTATGTTATCCGAAGCCTTTCCAATAAGTCAGGTCATGGGACGAGACTTAATGAGGCTCTAGAATCTTCCTGGAATCTATGTTTTCTACATCTCTTGCAGGGGCCCATACTTCCAAAATTTTCATTGTACAAATAGTTGGCTGGCTAACCCTAGTAATACAGCTATGAATAGCAAATTATACCTGTTCTCAAGGACCTTAGAGTTTAGGAGGTTAGACAGGCATGATAATTGGTAATTATAGAAGTTATGTATGGTAAATGCTATATAGTAAGTTACAAGTAGGCACAGAGGAGGGAATTGTAACTCAATATTTTAGAAATTTTTTTCCAGGAAAAGTGAAGACAAGGTATAATTAGGCAAGGGAGGAAAGGAAGGAATAGTCTTGTAGGAATAGTTAGGAGTTCAAAAGAGAAAGAAGACAAAAGCAAGGGAAATTGGGGACTACATGTAATCTGTTGAGAATACAGGGGAGATTATGACTGTGTGTGTGTGTGTGTGTGTGTGTGTGTGTGTGTGTGAGTGAAGCAGCGTAGTCTTGAGAAGGCTGAAGAATTTATAGAAATAAATCAGGGCCAGACCTTGAAGGGCCTAATTAACCCAGCTAAACCTTTTGAAATTAATTCTGAGATTAGGAAGAACTGTTAAAAAGTTTTAAGTAGGGAATGTCACCCCTCAAAGACAAACAAAAAAGCCCACTCACTGCAGCTTGGAGAATGAATTTGAAGGTTACAGAGACTGATTAAGATCCCTAGAGAGATTAGTAATTACTAATACTTATGAGTGTGTATGTCAGTGCTGGATGCCACTACTAGACACAGGTGCTATTTTGAAACATTTTAAATGTATTTTTTAACTCTCCAAACAACATCTTTAAGGGTGTATTTGTGTTTATCATAATAATTCCCGTTGGCATTTAAACACACTGAGTCGGAAGTGGGGTTGAGTTATTCTTCTTCATAGAACTAGGCAGTTGTAGAAGCACAACCTAAACTCAGGTAGCTTGTTTCCAGGGTTCACTCACTTTGCTGCTGGGCTGTACTGCCTTCCCCATGGAGACTATGATGAAGCAAGCAGACGTTGCTTTTTTGCTTGAGTGGGTTAATACATGTATGTATTATTTTCAGGCAGAGGGTGGGAGATAGGGAGGATGGGGAGACTTGACACAAAGGCTGGTGAAATTTAAAAAAAAAAAATTCCATAGCAAACAATTTCAAGACATCAGCGGCCAGATACTTCTATTTAAGAGGGGCATCTGAAAATCACCTGGAAAGTATTATGAATAGGAACTGTCGACCTTAGTGCATGTAAGTCCATGTGTGCTAATATTTCCACCATGCCCAGAATATTAGTACAAGTGGTTGACTTAAAGTTCTACCCTGCTAGTGCCATGTTAGAGCAAGTATTCTTTTTCATTATTCCATTTCTAGAAAGCCAATCACTATTCAACTAGATAAAAACTCACCTCCTCAGGATAAATTTAGAAGACTGAGAGTCAAGATGACAGATTCCCAATCTTATTCTGAGATATCTGTGTAACCTTTAATACTCATTTAATTGATGCTTCTGTTTTAATGTTAAAAATCAAATCCAATGCATGTGTATGTTCCAGGAAGGGACAGGCATCTCTATCACTTTTGTTGAATAAGTGTTCCCAGTATAGAAATACAGATGCATGTGGGCCCTTACAACATTTTCTTTTAAATGTAATTTTTCAAAATGTAAAAACAAGCCCCCAGAGCAGCAGAAACCACTAATTTCAGCCAACCTGGGCAAATGACATATCCTCTCAAAATCACCATTTCCTCATTTGTAAAATGGCAATAATCGTGCCTACTTTACAGAACTATTGTGAAAAACACATGTAAAGTGGTTGGCACCTAGTGAGCACTCAACCAATTTTAGATCGTTAACTTTTTTTTTCTTCCTTGGCTGCACAGTTGCATTATCACTACTTAAAAATGCTGAGATTATTTTCCAAAGCACTGTGTTGATTACAAGCTTTCTGCATGAAGTAATTACAAAAAGAAAAATGTTAGACCTCAGTGAAGAATTAAATTTTTGACAGGATAAAAACAAACAAACATGCTACTACTATGCTTGTCTACTGAAGTTAGCAGAGTTTACCCATAAAAAGGAATTTATTATTTTTTTCCATGAAAGAGACCAACATGTCATTTGTTAGCTTTGGCCATAAATTGGCAAAGTTAGGTCTTAATTCTGAATTTATAAAGTTATCAAGACTCTTGTCACATGACCACTGGTTTAATTAGACCCCATGGTTTTCCAAAGAGACTTGCTTTCTGGTATGAATGAATGAATCCCTTGGTGTTTGTGACGAGACACTAGATTTCAGCGAGGGGCTATGTGATTCATCAAATGAAATTACAGCTTTCTCAGTCATGTCCAAAGTGAATAGCAGTCCTGTTGAACTTGACCAATCATTACGGTCACACTGAAGGGTAAGGAGTTGAAAGATTTCCTAGTAGCTGTTATCCGCAAGAGTGTGTCATTGAAATCTGGCATCTTGTGTGAAGCTTATAAAGTAGTTTTTTATGCAGACAAAAATAAAAAAGTATATGGGGGATAAATCCTCCCACTTTTCTTTGGGTCAGTTGATGTTCCTTAAAAGTGGCACATGATACAAATGAAGTTCCCTTTCTTCTCCTCCCTTTTTGCTCTGGGGACATAAAAAAAAGTCACAGGTTGTAACAGCTTCTCCTTTTCTTTGGAGCCAGAGTCAGAGAAGTCCTTCCAGAGCCTCAGAGAGTTTAAGTACAAGGGCTGGCTGAGTGGCACGGTGGTTAAACACTGGCTTGGGAAGCCAGTGGCCCCGGTTCAGTCCCACATAAGAGGGCCAGTGACACTGCCCTCAAAAAAAAAAAAGAAAAGAAAAACAGAAAAAAAAAAAAAAGTGACGTGAGAGTTTTAGTACAACATATAAGCACAAAAAGGGAAAATATATGAAATTAGGCATGACGAGTGTTAAAAAATGGAATTTAATTAATATAAAAATTTACCAGAGTCCATTTTTCTTAGTGTGAATGATTATAGTTCATTTTACCCCCTGCATTTCCCTTAGTCATTCCCCACATTGGATCAACTCGACATCCTTCGACTCACTTCCTTTTATTTACAACCCCCATGCAAACTTGAATCCACAGAGAAGCATTATCCTAGCATAACCACATCACAGGGTTGTGGCAAGGATGGGCTTAGATCTGGAATTAGTTTCGCTACTCAGGTTTGAGAACTAGGGTGATGCAAACACCACACAGTGGATGTTATTATTCACATAAAGAATTGTGGTCATTTCAAGTTTGTTTACTGCCTGAAAGCAAGAGAGTAAGGGAGACACTGGCTGAGGTTCCCCTTCGTCTTCAACAAAGCAACAGGTGTACCAGCAGGGGCTCTGTCTTCCCTTTTGTGGCTGTCGTTCACATCAAGCGGATTCTAGCAACTGTGAGCCACTGAAGCTCCAAGGACATGATGTCACCTGCTGAAGGCTTCTAGTCTGTTGTGACAGAATAATTGGCCCCTGGTACAAAGGAAGCATATGCCGGTGATTGTGAGAACTCTGTCACTTGATGTGAGGAGGATAAATCACAAACAGTTGTGAATCTACCATAGACCTAAAATTGTCATAAAAATCCCTCTCACAGAAACATTCTAGTCCAGGGTTGAATTTTCCTGCATTGATACTTATGGTTCCCCCATCTGTAATAAAATCTCTGAAAACATTGAAGTATCTATAACCCTGATTTGCTCTGTTCTGGAAAGGGTTCTATGATATTGTCATGATACCAATCAAGAGTGACATGTAATGAAGACTTCCAGGTTAGAGCAGGTTCAATTGCTCTGATTCGCTGTCTATCTCACAGGCAGCACTGGGATGAGGGGTGTGTGAAGGAGGGGCTGTCTATGAAAGACATTTCCAAGGATGCCTTTGGGTGGACCTTAGACTCTGGATTTAGCAGAACTTATACAGTATGAAAATGTGTACCCCACTAACCCACTCTTCCCCCAGACTCTTCAGGCAGAAAACCAGTGACATATTGAAACATTTATAGATCTTCAGGGATGGAGCCATGAATGGAAAGAAACTTCTCAAACTGAATCACCAGCATTTAAATGTTCCATATCTGACAAAGGGATGCCTTACTAAACCATAATGACTCATGTATTTTTCCCAGGAACTTTTGCGTGTGACATTTTCATGATTGCTTTTGAAAATCACCCTAAGCACAGAAAATGGTATTAGGAGATCTGATATCCCCAGTCACCTCGTATTCATTTTCTTGGACTGGAAGAGAAGGAAATGCGGACTTTTCCAAAAATGGTTTGCTATTTCTTTGTTCTTGACATATTCCCGAGGCCTCAGAGAGACCTCAGTTGCATCCATTTAAGATGGCAAACAAATGGTGTGGGATGTGTTGCATACTTTTAAAATTCAAGGAGTGTGTATTATATGAATTATCTCTGCCTTTGTGGAGGTTGAAAAATCTAAGAGACATAAAAGAACTGCTTGAAATGAATGTCTTCCACAAAGGTAACTTTTTCACATCTGGAAAATGTTCCTCTATGTTAATGGTTCTTTCCCCAAATAACCATAAAATATAAAGTTTTACCATGTGTATTTTAAACAAATTATGGCAATGCCTATTTAGTTTCTCTTTTAAAAAATTATTATTGCCAGAAATGGAGTGGTGTGAAATAAACCAGGGTCTATTTTTATGCCTAGGTAGATTTTGCTGATAGGGTTAATAAACCTATTTATCCTTGTAGATACAATATTGAGATATAATATCAGGGATTAATGGCATTTCCAAAACTTTTTTCTTTGTCAAAAAGCCATATTTTCTGGACCTGTTTATTTTGGAAATACAGTTCAATGTTAAAATGATTTTTCTTAAGTATAGCAATGGGTTCATTATCACTGTCTTCTCTGTGAAACAAAAGAAATACACCTAACAAGAAAATCCACTCAATCAGTCTTTCACACACACAAAAGAAAGCTCACTGCTTTTTTTCTGTTTTTCCCGTAAGAAAAAAGTATGCCTTGCTTTTTTTCTCTATTCCTTCAATCCCACATAAGGCCAAACTAGACACAGTTCATGTTTACAGAAATCAAAGACTTTTATTTTTTTGGTCCCCTGCCATTTCTCTCTGCCATGGGACAATTTCTTACTGTGTTTCTTGCCAAACAAGGGTAGGAATGGAAAGACTGTCAAGTACTAGTAAGCCCATTTGTGAAAAGACAGGTCAAGGTTTTTCATTTTAGAGAGACTACAAAATATAGAACAGCTTATAGCTTTATGCTGCGATGCTTTCATTCGACACTTTTATTGTGGTGTGTTTTATTGTTAAGTTCCATGGAACATCAAGTGATTGGCCCAGCCTATGGGACGGACCTCAAGTGTGACAGTGTCAAATGTTCCCGATGGCAGGTCTGACATGGGCTGATTGCCCCTTCCATTTAGAGAGCATCATGCCTTTTGCAATAAAAAGCAGAACAAAGCTCCTACTGATTGACAGCAATGTGTGCTGCTTTTGTTTTTAATTCTTCAACACTTGACACTCTTAGATGGTACTTTATACAAGAAGGGGGTCAATTTCCAAGGTGACCTTCCCTTAGAATTCAAGAGACAAAATGAGAGATTGAAGATGACCTTCAGTATTGGTGATCTCTACTTTTCATTTAAATATCAGATGGAAAATCAGGAAGCCTGCTGATTATGTTACTAAATAGCCACCGATCTAATGCAAAGAAATAATGTAGCCACCAGTTTAGACACATGGTTACTCTGAGCTCTACATGTAGGCAAGGATATTAAAAAATGTCCTCCAATTGTTGACTGCAGCAAGTGTTGGAGAAATATAAAATAATAAATAGTGTAATTGCTGCAGATTTGGAATTAAATCTGGTGTGAAATGAATCATTTTCCTTGCCATCATACTAAAAGCTGTGCAAATTTAATTTCTTCTTCATCGTCTTTGTCTGGATTTGATACTCTGACTGAGATGTCAAGAAGTCTCAGGATGATTCTAGCAGTGGTCACAATTCCCTCACTGGTGGATGTATGGATCCAAGTCTTTAATGGGAAACAGAAACAACAGGCCAGGTCTCAACACCTGTGTCTCCAAGATCTATCAGGAATCATAATAAGAGAGCTAACTTATCTCAGCCGTATTGAAAGATGTGGTGACACTGTGACATGCCACCCACATGCCCCTTCAGTGAAGATCTTGTTTCCCCAGCTACTGATAAGCTGTTGACAGACAGCATTCAGATGTCAGCTCCTGACAGGGATTATCTCAGCTGCAGAGAGCCACTTGACCCAAGGCGATGCCTTTCTTGGGGTGGACCACAGCCGAGGATTGATCCACAGCATAGTAGTATTAATGCCTGGCCATCTCAACCCAACTCAGAACAACTAAGGACCATGCTAGCTTTAAAGCATCCACTATGGCCAGCCAAGATCAGGCTTATATCACAGCTCAATTTTTCCCTCTGTCCAGTGCTGCTTCCTTTCATTCCCATTCACAGATGACAATCCCAAAGCCTCCCCTTAACACATACGGGGCGCTCTACACTCCATCTCAGGGTCAGCTTCTGAGTGAACCTAATCTACAGCCAACAAGTAGCCAGACACATTTAGAGTTCTCCACTGAATTGTGTGCAATGACCATTGCAAGTGATACTGTGGGACTGTAATCCTAGGTTATGTTTGATAGGTCTTGTGAGCAATTCAAACACCTTTTCAGCTAAAATTAAAAGTATAGAAATGTTACATGCATGAGTTGAAGGAACTTCCCAAGCCTTTATCTTTATATCCGGGGCTCAAGAGTCAGCTCCTGATGGGATTGGAGAAAATCAAAAGATTATATTCTGTGTTGTGAGAAATATATTGGCTTTAGTGTATACAGAAGTTTTTACAGTGTTTGAGTTATGTGCACAGCCCTATGGATTTTCACTGTTTAAAAAACTCCTACCCTTTTGATTTAAGATTTTAAAGAATTATTGCCTTCATTATCAGTACTCACTGATGCTGCCAATTCAATTATCTACAATGGAGGGCAGCAGTGGCCAAAATAAACTAAAACAATGAATTATCCAGAATCATTTATGTTTTTCCCTAAGTACTTTTTTTCTTACAGTGAATGCAAATGCCTTCTATAATACATATTTAAAATATATTTTTATATAAAATTCCTCAGGGTAATTGAAAAAAGACTATCTTTACATTTGATTTCTTCTCTAAGAAAGCTATAATCATATGTAATCATAATGATAAGGCACTATCTTGCATAAAAGTCCTACATATAGCATTTTATCAGTCACAAAGAATGCTAAAAGGCAGTAGTATGAATATGGGGTCAGTTGAGTCAGTTGAAAGACATTTGGGGGCAAAAAAAGTTGCCATTTTTTAAGATTGAATTCATAATTTCCTTAGCAATGCAAATAAAATAGAAGGAGATGAATCCTGTGAGAAATTTCCAGCACCCTTTCAAACCTGTTACATGTATGAACATTTTCAATGAAGTAACCCTTTAAGATATTTTGATTTTAGAAGTTCTCCTATCTGCTGCTATTGCACCTTTTTTATTTGCCTTTTCAGACTTGTGAATGAAAAGGACTCAGGTCTTATGAATTTACGTGGACTTTTTTTTTTTTCATTGAAGTCGTTACCCATTAGGAAAGCTAAATTTAAATATTCTTTTTCTTCCATATGTCAGTAATAAATAATAATATCTCAGTGATAACAGCTAAATTTTATTGCATATATTCTTCATTCTGGCACTATCCTAATGCGTGTGTATGTGCATGTGCGTGTGTGTGTGTTTGTGTGTGTGTGTGTGTATTCTCTTGGTTTCGCTGGAAGCCTTATGAGGATACCCACATTAAACCTATGAGAAGCTAAGACTCAGAGAGTTTAAATAAGTCACCAAAGATCACACAGCTAGAAAGTAACAGACATATACTCAGGGTCAGACAGCCTGACTCTAGCTAGCATCCATATTCTTTCCAAAACACTGAACAGTAGTGGGTGACAGCTCTGTGTGGTCCAAAGGAATAGAATCAACTTCAAGTGAAAACATAGTGTGTTAGCTCAGAAATGGAAACCATCATCTGTCTCATTTCAGTGAATTCTCTTCCTCCAGTGTCACTGTCAGAACATACATGTCACCATTTTTTTTTTAGAACCTCTGAAGTTCAGTTTAAAAAGTTACTGATGGTTTTGGGGGCTTCTAAGAAGTATCAGGCTGCCCCTTACATATTTTTATTACTTCACACTGAATTATTGCTATGGCTTATGAGAATAGTTTAATTTCTCTATTTTTCAGTAGAAACAGTTGTTTATGCAGCCATTAGAATATATGTCAAGGAACATTCATTTATCAAAAATATTTGAGCACTTACTGTGTGCCAGATATTGAATATAGAATAACAGAGAAAATAGATATTGTGTCACTGTTATTTATTTTCTGGTGGGGGAAAAAAGCAAGCAGCGTGAGTTTTAGGGGTCAATTTATTAATAAATTCCTCTAACGAATTCATCCATGAGCTGTTAACATTCTTATTCTTAGGATGTTCTGAAATATAGGGGATTTACATCTTCTAAAGAAAATATTTTTGTCATCTCTTCCTTTAAACCAATAAAATGTTATTTTTTAAAAAAATGCATGAGTCAATAAAAACTGGTATCTAAAAAGCAGGATTTCAAGCATGTATTTGCCTATTAGCATGACCTGAAGTTTTTCATTCTTATAAACAGCAGTGATTAGTATATGTATTTTCTATAAAGGTTTTCAAGTGTTCTAAAATATATAAATGATTAGTTTCCTCTTATACTTCCATTTTTCCCCAAAATGTTGTACTTCATTGTGATTTACCCAATTGACAGAGCTAAGATACACAAGACTGAGAAACTATAGGTCCTAAGCTTTTCCATAGCTCTTCCCAAATATTGGGTCATCCTTTTCAGCATGTTAGCTCAGAGAGCAGCCAGTTCTACAAAAAACTAATCCTCAATATAACCCAGTCCAAAGATTCATGTCATTCTTCCTATTTATTGTAGCTGGATTAGATTCATGACCCCGCCTCTACCAATTGCATGTGTAATTTTGGCTTATTGTTGAAAGCATCCCTTCGATTATTCCTGGAAATTGTTGGCTATCTGAGCTGTCCTGAACATGTTTGGGAAGAGAGTTTCAATGTTTTAGGTCTGTGGATTTGGCCTGAATATGTAGAACCGATCGTGTTCCTGGCTTTGGAACAATGAACTTGGAGCATGGCATAACAGGTTGCCTGATGAATAGGGTCATGGAATTTGGAATTGAAAGAGACCTTGGAGAACACCTCATCCAACCATTTCAAACAGATGCAGAAACTCCAGAGCCAAGAGGGGTCAAATGACTAACCCAGGGTCTCAGAACAAGCTTGTAGCAAAAGCCAGGCCAAATTCCAGTTGTCTCCTCCTAGGGTCGCCTTCTTCCCATGGCTCCATATGCAGGCTCTAATCTTTGGCCTGCCCTGGTCTTAACCTAATAAATAGGATGGTGATGGTATACTTTGGATAGGTTGATAATGAGGATCATGTATTTTGTGTGTGTGTGTGTGTGTGTGTGTGTGTGTGTGTGATTGAACAAGGAAGTATCTGGCTCAACTCCAATAACTAAATAAAAGGAAAATAATAAAGCAAACCAACTAGATTATTTACCAATGTTCAAGTGAATACTAGTCTAAGTATTAAAGACATTAAAACTTAATATATATTTGGGTGATTTGTAAATAACAGAGTTTTTGGGTGATCACTTTTTAATTCCTTTTCCCTCTTTATGTGCTTAAAGGTGATAAAAACATTTTCCCCCACAGTAAAGCCTACAGCTTAGGGAATTAGACACTTCCCCTTTAATTTGTTTTTATGGCTCATTTTCTAAGAGAAAGGGCTGTTTTCTGTTTTTGCAAAAGGAGATTTAAAGTCAACCCTAACTTTCTCTGTGAGAATATGATTTTGGCAATAGTGATATTTATGATTCCTAGTGACTGCTGTTACAAATATCTGTTAGATTCATTAGGTTATACTGAGTATTGAGCTTTTATTAAATATTGTGATTCAAGCAAACCCCTTTGTCGCACAAATGCCAAATTCCTAGTAAAATCAGACTTTAGAAAAGTTATCAATCGCTTGGTATTTCATCTCTTTCTCTCTCTTTAATTAATATTCATGTCCATGCCTTGGTAGAATCTTTCACCCTTTCCTGGTTCTGAGTGTCTGCTTTATGATCCCTAAAAGAATAATTAAAACGCTTAAAACCCTTAAGAGATGTTAAAATAAGTTGCTTCACACTGAAGATAAATGTAAATTATAATGTGTAGTTCTCCTAAGCTACCTGACATATTATTCTCAGAGTCAAATGGAGGACTTTGTGATGGAAACCTACAAGTACATCACGTATCTGAGTGGCCACATCTTATGCTGGCTTCTGTCTACAAAAGATGCTATTCATTGCTATAGCATAAAAAAAGCAAGAATATCTTCATACTTACACTTCTTTAGTTTCTGACCTAGGAAAATTCTCGAGTTCCTGTCTCACCAATTCACATTCTCTTTAAACATGCTAGGCACACACATGAGTGAGAAAATGCTTCCTATATTAATGCATGTTCACAAGCAGTATCCTTTTATCTTCCAAGCATGGGCACTGTCTTGAGAACTGTGGAACCAGCCAATGCTCCAAAACTTTGCTAAAAATCTAGTCATGCTTTCAACAAATACTTATGGAACACCTACTGTGTGCTAGGATCTCTTCTAGATGCTAGGGCCACATGAATGAACAGTGAGGCAAATATCCTACTCCATGAAGCTTGCACTCTCATGGGGAAAGAGATAAACTAAGAAAAAATATAAAATAAGTCATACTATGTCATATTGTTCTGGAGAAAGATAAGGCAGGTAGAGGGACTGAGGTAAAGGGAGGCGTGTACAATTTTAAGTAATAAGGGGTGACTTCTCTGGCATTTTTACAAAGACATGAAAGAGTTGAGGGAGAGAATCATGTGATTTTTTTTTTAGAAAAAAATGATTTTAAGCAGAGGGAGCATCAAGTGCAAAATCCCTGAGGCATAAAAATGTCCAGGATGTGTGAGGGACAGCAAGGGAGACTCGTGGGTAAAGCAGAGTGAGCAAGAGACAGAGGAAGCAGGGTACGGTAGGGCATGTCGGCCTTTTTGTGGACATTTGCTTTTATACTGAGTGAGATGGGAAGCCATTTAGATTGCAAGCAGTAGAGTGATATGACCAAATTTACAGTTTTGTAAGGATTACTCAATCTGCTCATCTACTGAGTTGAGACAGGACTACAGGTGGGCAAGAGTGGAAGCAAGAGACACATTAGGAGGCTATTGTAATAACCCAGTATAGACATGACAGGGGACCGGACCACTAGACAGCAGGAGAGGTGTGAAGAAGTCACTGAATTCTGAATGATTTTGAAGGTAGAATTAGCAGGATTTAGCGACTGAGTGAATGCAAAAGATAAAAAGAAAGAGAAGTCAAGGACGATTTCAAGTTTTGTGGGCTGAATCACTGAAGAGTTGCCATGTATAAGATGGAAGGGGTTGGCATGAAGTAAGTTGGGTTTGGGGACAGTGTCTATGAGACATACAAGTGGGAATGTTGAGTAGGCAATTGGGTGTATGAGTCTGGAGACAAAAAGAAAGAACAGGATTGGAGATATAACTTGCAGATGGAATTTAAACTCAAGAGATTTGGTAAAATAGCCTGGAAGGGAGCACATGTAGAGGAGGACACACAAGATTTAGATGAGAGTAAATATTCAACTCTCTTCTTCCTAGAAACAAATATCAGGTGTCTGTAGCAAGTTACTTTATTTATTTTGTCTTTCCATTTAACATATAAGGTAGGATTAGGTTGTAAAAAGTAACTTTAGATATTTAGACAGACACGTTCATGCACGCACTCACAAAGGCACTCAAGTAATAGTGCTGTACAAATGGGGGCAACATTGAATGGGCTCTTTTTGAAACTTGGCCCAGGATGAATATAACAGCAGTTACAGACCTCGAGGCAAATCTTTCTTCCTGGGCCTAAGTCTTATTATTTGGGTACTGTTTTGTACATTTTCCCTGTTACAAAGCACAATGGGATCTTGTGTCATTTCATCACATAGATAGTAGAGAATTGTTTTAAATTGGGGGGCAAAGAAATAAGAGTAGCAACTTCTCGAGGATAATTCCATTCCTCTGTGTGCACGCCCCTACCTCTACTCAATTAGCGGTTTTGTTTGAAACTTTGGCTTTGAGACTATTTTCCGGAAGATGATTTCCCTGCCTTTGTGAATTGTAAAACAGTGGCCTCCATTCAAACAACATTGATTTCTTTAATGAACCTATGAGAGGTGCCCATAGATGCCTAACACTGTGATGGGTGTTTCATTAATGCCTTCACCCAATATGCCTACCGGCCCTGTGATATTGGTATGGTGAGCTTTGTTTATGGTTGAGAAAAGCAAGATTTAGAGAGGCTAAGCAACAGATCCAGTGAAACAAGTTTTTAGAACTCAAATCACTTGCTCTTTTCTCCGTATGCCATACTGTGTCTACTTTCCACACTTCTCTAAAACTTCCACCTACAGTTTAAGCCAAGCAGATCTTCTTAAAGTTATAAGACTACCTGCTCTGACTTTCCTGGAATCAGTGCTTTTTCTCTTCCACGCAGTGACTAAGCACACGTTTTAATAGCAGTTGGTGTTGACAGAGCGTCTTCCCTTGGAGAATTCCCCTGGATGTTGAACATACAACCACCTAAATCCGTATTGTCCATTGGGTGGCTGTTTCTATCATTAGTTTCATTTCACAGACTTGGTAACTGAGAAGTAAAAAACTGGTCTCAAGGTCAGAGGTGAAAGCATGGGCCAGTTCTGTAGTAATAAATCATTTCTTTGGGTGGCTATGCTACCTGCTGGGGCATTGTATTTGTTTGATGAAGGGATTGTTCAATTGAGTGCATCAAATGCCTTATCATATTTGTGCACATTTCTTTCATGTATGCTCATTTGGCCTGCAAAAATCCCCAACCAGTCTGATTACCCTTTGATGCTTTTTCATCTTTTGTTCTCCCTTATTATTCCTAGGAAGTAAAATAAATAAATAAATAAATAAATAAATAAATAAATAGCATCCTGAAATATAACATTTGAAATTCAATGACTCTAAGAACAGAAGGCATAAGTGACCCCTAAATTCAGCCAATTGGTTGGCAATGATTAAAAAGATGGATCACACTATTACAGCAGGTGTGTGAGGGGAATGGAACTTTTATATGTTGTTGGTGGAGGGACAGTGGTACAAATATTTGGGAATACCTAAACATATTAAATTCGTATTCCCTTTGATATAATAATTCTACTTCTGGAAATGTATAGTCTAGATACTCATATACTCACACAGCTTTAGGAGTTAAGCTATCTAGGCAGAATAACTGGGCCAAAATATTTGCTTGTTGCACTATTGAAAAGCAAAAGTGTCTTCTATGGGTTTCTAAAAGCAAATGAACAAAATGCAAATGAAGCTCTGAATTTATATTAAGTTTATCATTTTGTCAATGCAACAGGTCTTACCCTTCTTATATTAAAAAAAAAAAAAATGAAACCACAAATAAAGAAGGAAACGTGTATTCTTGATGCCACCACCCATAGATACATAGCCATTATTAAAAACTGGATGTGTTTCTTTCAGTTTTTTCTGTGCAAATGTGTCTGTGCCAACACATTTTTTTTCCTGCTTTCTCCGTATAACTTTATAATGTTGATATTTTCTTTTATCAAAACTTTCTATAAGAATCATTTTAATAACCACAAAGTTTCCCATTCTGTGGAAGTATAGTAATTAAACTTTCTCATTTTGTAGGATATTTGTTTCTAGTTTTGTTTTGAAGTGCTCTCTCTGATAGTATTGAGCCAAAAAGTACATACACATTGCTTTTCTTATTAGTTAATTTTTTGTCCAACATATCCTGGTAGATTCTGTTTTTGCTGCAGGTTCATTCATGGAGTCTGAGTCAGTGTGTTCTAATATGTTTCTCACTTGGTAAATCACCTTTATGGCAAGTATAAGTAAGTCAAGAAGTTATAATCTATCTATATATCTATACATCTATATCTATTGATATATCATCTATACCTATATATAGATGTAGATATGTAGCTATATCACCATATGAAATATTTTCCTTTTTTTTGAGGGAAGTGTCACTGGCCCTCATATGTGGGACCCGAACCAGGGCTGCTGGCTTCGCAAGCCAGCGCTTAACCGCTGTGTCACTCGTCCGGCCCTGAAATATTTTCCTTTTAATTTCAGCCACAGCATTTGATTTTAAGGCACATATTTTTGGGTATTGGGGTTGGCACAAGTTGTACTACTGGTGGTAATCTGGCATCATTTAAAAGCTTGGACTCTGGAGTCACTGGCCTGGGTTTGAAACTTGCCTGACAGCTGTGTAATTTTAGGTCAATACTTCATCCACTTAGAGCCTCTGTTTTCTCATTTGCAAAATAGTGATGAAAATAATACCCACCTTGAAGGTTAAATATACATATTGGGGAAAATGCAAGGCACAGTGTTCAACACATAGCAGGTGTTTAATAAGTGGTAGTCATTATTACTATTGTTACTTGTAGCCTTTTTTTATTTGCACTGTCCTTTTCATATTATTGTAGTTTTTGCTTTGTTTGTTTTGTCACACACTTTCTCCTAGCTTCTAGTCAAGGACCTTCTCCTCAGCTATAAACTGTGTTAAGCCTCTGTAGTCATCATTGTTATCACATTCTCGTCTCTTCTTTCTCTTCTGTCCCTTCCCCACCCAAGTATTGCTAAAATATGAATTATGAATTAGAAGCATTAAAATGAAAATCCTGAAAGAATCATTAGTTCTAGGTTTTGTTTTTTTTTCATGTTTATAAGAGTTGGTATTTTTTTTTTAAATGTACATTCTTTCTTTTTAACTTTATTGGGGACCAGTGTATTTTTCCCAGGACCCATCAGCTCCAACTAAAGTTGTTGTCCTTCAATCTTAGTTGTGGAGGGCACAGCTCAGTTCCAAGCCTAGTCACCATTTTCAATCTATTGGATTGTCAGAAAAGTCATGACGAATTTTTGCAATGAAAAACATAGAAAAAATATGTCATGACCTTTCCGACAACCCAATAGTTGTGGGAGGCACAGCCTATGGTTCCATGTGGGAGTCAAACCAGCAACCTTGTTGTTAAGAGCACGTGCTCTAACCAACTGAGCCATCCGGCTGCCCTGGTTTCGTATCTTTTAAATCAAAATTACTAAATGACTGAGTCTTAAAAATCTTTTAACCTTTGTATAAAAGCACAATTCTTCAGTGTATACAGTGATGAAGCCATTGACCCATTTGGACTTCTTCACGTAAGTTTGGGGCTTATACTCTTAAAATTCTCTCACTTACCTCATGAGTGGTACACTTTAGGCTCACTGATTTTAGTGCAGACTTCAGAATGAAGGAGAAGCAAAAAATAATTTAGCTGCGTGGCAGGTTGATAATAACCTATTTACATCTCTTCATTATGTCCTGTGGCTTCTCTGGATCCTTAAATTCAGATTTTGTAATAGGTATTTTACATTTCTTTGGGGGGAAAAATCATAAAAATCATGAAGAGCCACCCTTTTTGAAGGGACTCATTGTCATTACCTGTCAGATTCTCATGGGAAAGAGCCACAGAGGACTAATCATAAATGACAGCTCTTATTATGTAATTTTGTATGAACTGACATTTGTGGCCCTGCTTTAGTAGAGGGATTTAAAAAAATCTCCATTTCCTGATGTTTTTAACTGTTTCCTTTGTTTTGGTTACTAATAAAAACAATGTGAAACAATAATAATAATACAGAAACGTCTGAAGTAATATCTCTTATAAATCTGCCCCAAAGGCAAACATTGTCATTTTTTACATGAATCTCCCCATCTTCCTTCATGTACATATATGCATTCAAGTCTATATACTTGTGTATATCACATATCTGTATTATATACACTTTTAAAAGAGCATTAGTTGTTTTGTTTTTCTACCAAAGCAGACTCTGAAACAAAGATTTGAGTATATTTAATTTAACAGAAAAGTGGTCCTGGAAGATAGAAGTAAAGAAATGGGGAAAATGAGATACGGATGGGAGAAAAAAAATTAAAAGGAAGTTCTAATAAGCAGATTTGGACTGTGAGTGACTGGAACTCAGTTCTGCTAGGGAACTATGAGGGACGATGTGGGATGAACCTCAGACAAGGACGTTGGAGCATTTATTCTCCGTCTTCCATACGCTGTTGGTGGAAGTTTGCCCGTGGTGTATTAAACCCCCTGCGCTTTGGGCTGCGCCTGTGCACAGATGAGCAGCTTTTTAGAAAGGCAGAGCAGAGGAACCCTTGAATGTCCTTGCATGGGACTAGCAACAGTGCTTGTGACTGTTCCCCATGGTGGCGCTGTAATCAGGTGGGCCAAGGGAATGCGACGGGGTACGCAAGGAGCCTCAAGCATCATCTATGATGTCGCCCTCCATGCTTTTCTTCAACCAGCTTTTAGAAACAATCAGCAATGTATCTTGGATACATTTCCAAGCCAGTACATGCACACATACTTTTGTTTTTAATGGCAGCATTCCTTTTTGAATATGAGTGGGCTAGTTAATCATTTGAGTGAGAACAATGCCAGTTTTTGTCCTCAAGTTCCTGCGTGAACCTAGAGGTATGCTAAATAATCCTCCCTAAGACCAAAAGTGGTTGAGCTTCTAAAACAGTGTGTCTGAAACTCTTACATACACATGAATTGCCTGTGGCCCTTGTTAAAATAGAGATCTCATTTAGTAGTTCTGGAGAAGGACCAAATCTTGATTTGAGTTCAAGGTTCTACAACCAAATAACCTGAAGGAAACTTGTACATTGTGAAAATGTTCTTAACTAGAGTCTGTCAAATTTTCATAAAGATAGACATATTGAACCCAAGTTCAGTATGCTGGGAGAATGTAATTTCCATATGAGAAGTTACTTTGGGACTTCGGGCAAGTCTTTTCTGTCCTCTGAGAAAATCTTGGACATGTTTATCACTCAGATACCTTGCTTTTTAATATAGTATTTTATGATCCAGTGTGTGCATTCTTTTGCTTGCAAAGAGAATATGCTTCTTGTGTGTTTAGTGCTATAGATGTGCTAGGCCAAATTAGCTTATGAAACTGGGTCTAGGTTATGTTAGGGTACTTGAGTGTTTACATTTATATATTATCAGTACTCTTTATTCATTGAAACTAAATGAGTCAGATCACAAACCTACATGTCTAAAGGATATATCAAACTCAAAGTATCCAAAAGAAAGTCCTAGATTTCTCTTCAGATATGATCCTCCATGTCTCCTATCCCAATAAAATAGGGCAAGATGCACATGTCAGGACCACGAGATCATCCCTGAACCATGTTTTCTCAAATGCCTCATATCCAAGCCATCAGAAAGTATGTTGAATCTACCTGAAAAAACAATTTTTTCACTGCTACCATCTCCACTGTTGTTTCCATCATCACTCTCCTGATCTACTGTAATATCTCCTCAACTATGGTAACCCTGCCCCATTTCTTAGCTCTCCATTCTCTTGCAAACAAATGTCTTTTCTCAACAAATCGGATCATGTCTTTGCCCACTTAAACCCTTCAATGCCTTCCCACTGCATGTAAGAACATAATCCCAGGTCCCAGCATGTAGGCCCAGCATGGCCGACAATGCCTTATGTGATCTGGCCCCTGTACCTTTCCAATGTCATTTCCTGATCTTCTAGCTCACCATGTCCCAGCCCCACTGCTCTTTTGGGTTTTCCCTGTGCCCAGGAAACATTTTCCTGCCTGAGGAACTTGGACTTTCCACCTGCCTGGACAATGTTTTGAACTCTATGAATTTCATAGTGTGTTTTTTTTCAGTTCACCTGAAATTCATCAATCTTTTCTCTATGTATATTTTGTCATATTTAGCCATTGTGAGTCTTAATTTGACAATTTTTTAAAAAGGTTCACAAGGAAATGGAGACGGAAAAAAATAAATAAAAGGGAGCCATCGTTTTTGTCTTCGCTGTCCTTCCTCCTGTCTTCTTTGATTTCTGATTCCCTCTATGCTGAACAGGTAGTTTTCACAGAATCAATAATAAATTAAATACCATCACCTGTAAAAGACGCATTTTGATTTAGTGCTTTCTTTAATGCACATTTCTGAAATGGATGGAGTTACCTATTCCTTGTTTAATTTTATGCTGTTTCTAGGCACCCAGTGAATGTGTATGGTAGTTTAAGATTTAAGACGAGAACACACAGATATTAGCATCTTTAAAGTGCCCATTTAATCCTCAGAGTAACCTACAGGAGCAGTATCCTTCTTTTAAATGACAAGGAAACAAAAAATCAAAAGGAACTCGCTAGTCCAGCATTTTAGTGTATGTGTTTATGTATGTGTGTGTATGTATGTCCACTTACATGGTAGAAAGTTCGCAAACTTAATTGTCTGACCTTCAAATATGTGAGTGTGTGTGTGTGTGTGTGTGTGTGTGTGTGTACAATCTCCATATATATAAACTTATATGCAGTTAATATGTAAGTGCTTCTGAATTTAAAAACAGGTCAGCCATGGAACTTCCTGGTGATTTCCCATTGTATTGGCATCTTTTTCACTGGAGTCTGTGGAAATAATTATTTAAGGAGTCAGGAGTTCTCTATGAGAATTTATAAATTTGTGACAGTATTAAAAATTTTATGAAAGAACACTTGAGGTCATGAGGTTGACTAGTCTGTATTTATGCCTCAGAATGTCATGTGGTGAAAAGAATATAGCCTATGCATTTCATAAATACCTGGTGCTGCAGCAGTCGGTGGCATATTCACGTTGCCAGTGGCAATTTAGGTTTGGCAAACCAATACCATCTATGATATTAAATTAATGTTTTAATTAAATTGTTTTGGTTATGCAACTTTACTTCTATACAATTTTAAAGTATATTTGGTTTAATAGTTGCATTCAAGCTATAAACAGAGGCATTTATATCTCGTAATTGAATGTGCATACTTAAATTCTCCTTAATAAAAATAAGCTAATCAGCACTGGGAGTCTATTGTAGATATTTATAAAAAATATATAATATATAATGATATATAGCAATAGATATGTCTTTATATTAGATAGATAGATAGATAGATAGATAGATAGATAGATAGATTTTTTTTTTTCTACTTCCTCTTTAAAGGAGTTGATACCAGGTTATCTCAACATGACAAAACAGATGCCTTCTTTTACAGATAATTCTTGCTGGTAGATGGCTTTCTGTATTTTGGGTTATGCCATTAGCAACCCCCTCACTGCAGCTGTGATAAAGAAAAACATGTTTCCATCTATTGCTAAATTTCCCTTGGGCGGGGCGGCGGGGGGGTGGACAAAATTGCTCTGTTTCAGAATCACTGGTCTATACATTACTCAAATACAGTAACTACTGCCTTATCCTTTTTTACTATTATGGTCACCAAGTGGTGGTTTGTGATTCCAACATTCCCTCTACATTTGTTAGTTTGTATTATACATTAAGGAATCCCTCATTTATTAGTTATTCACTTACATAAGAAGAGACTCATAAATTCTTATTTTATTGTATGGGTTAAAATCATTACTAACATTGTGTATATGTATGTTCCAGTGTTTGGAATAGAGCTATAACAAGGTAAAAATAAACCATATAAACTAGCTACTTTGTTTCTCTCTTCTTTAGTGTAGCATATTAGCTAATTTTGCAGTCCTATTCAAGTATTAGGGTAATCCAGCAGAAGCTGCCATTGTATCAAAGGTTGGGTGCCTGTTATGCCTCAGTGATTCATTGAAGTGGAGGAGCCCAAGTCTCCTTGGAAGCTGGGAGCCTTTTATTGTTCTTAACTGTCTGAGAATGCCAATGACTCTAAAGCTGAGAGGGGAAAAGACTCTTAATGAGTTTCAGCATTTTAATGTACTGCAGGGTCCCCATTGTATGAATTTAAGAAGCTTAGCATTTCAGTATCTTCCGAATAATAGCATTTATTTTATACTCTAAATACTCCCAGGGAAGTCTGAATAACATTGTAGCTTCTTCAATGTAAGAGCTCTGCTGGACTAATTGACTTGAACAGTGGAATTGCTCTGGAAAAAAAAAAAAAAAAGCCACATGGTTTTGATTAATGAGCCCAATAATAAATCATTAATCTTTTTAGCTCATGAATGATAGGAACAGTATTCTCTTCCCCCTACCTCTAGGATATATTCCTCGATTCTCTGTCTGGTACAGTGGCCACATTTTCAGGATCTCATCATCAGTTTAATACACCCACCTCTTCATACTTTAATATACTGTCTACTAAGTGTGCACCTATAAGGAACTCAATGAGACAGATTGTTTATTTTCTTTATGGACATAGCTTATATTTAGTTTGTAGCTGTCCTCTTGTAATGTCTTAAATGTCTCTATTCTTATAATTTAATAATAATTACAGAAATAATAGTGAGTTACTGAGTTTCTCCTATGTACCTGGCATTCTCTTTAATTTTTAGTTTATTGCATCATTGAATTCTCACAACACTCTGAGGTTATTAGTATTATTATTTCTACTTTAAAGTTCAGGAAATTTACTGAGAAATATTCATACTCGTTAATGTCCCAGAACTAACTGATTAATGTCAGAGCCATCCTGTCACTATCTAATCACAGATTATTCCCACCCAAGGTTTTTTGGAGGTTTATGAACAAAATTATTTTTGTTGAAATTGAAATATGTAAATAGCCCAGCCCAAATTGAAATATTTGGTTGTCTTAGGGCTTAACATGTCCCAGGGTTTGTTTTTTTTTTGTTTTTTTTTTTATGTTTCCAGAATTAATTGTCATGTTCATTATGTGACTGAGACACCTTTTAGAAATAATTTAGATTGTCTAATCACCATTTTGAGAGAAATAGAATTTCAGGTAATAGACTACAAAAGCATGGCAGATGTCTACATTCTTGGCTGTACTAATGTGTTAGCTAAGGAAAACTAGCTCTTTATTACCGAAATTCAATTGTCCACTACCCAGGAGGCTCAACTCTATAAGGCCGGCAAGAATCACTGGGCTATCATGTTTGTGTCCTCAGGATTTAGCTCAGTAGCTGGCATATACTAGAACACTAACTGCTCAGTGAGCGAATAAATAAATGGTCAATAGCAATGATGTCAAAAATAAGTGCATGATCCATTTAGTAAAGTGCCTTGAGTCAAGATATGTAAATCAACAAGTGACTATGACTCAGATTAGTGTTGTGACCCTAAGCACCTCCAATTTTTCAAGGGCGCCACTCTACTGAGTCATGGGTTTCCTATAGATAGAACAGAGTGGAATGCTGAGATAGATGTATGCATTTCTTTCTGATCTTCTAGAGTCTTGGAGAAATCATTTAACTCATCATTGAGCCCCATTAAGAATAGGACTGATCTCTTTCCCATTTACGAGTTTTAAGAAAATTATTGTTAATATAGGTGCCCAATGAAAGCAGGTGATAAGGATGGAAGTCAGTCTTTTGAAATGCAGAGCGGTTTGTCTCACTTGGATACCTGTAACCCACTGGTGCACCTCCCCTGCTGTTTCTCCTTCAGGGTCACAATGTCAATATAAGAAATGGGTGCAGTGCAGTAGCCCCTGGTTAGCTTCCTTCCCCTGCCTGCCCCTGCATTCTTGCATCCATAAGTTGGTTTTTATTGTGAGACACACACACACACACACACACACACACACACACACACACACACACTTTCCCCAAGCTGATGTTAAGGATCATAGGCCACCAAATGTTTTGCAGCCTATCCAGGCTCTCTTTGGAAATACAAAGATTAAATAAACCTCGGATAGGCCATCATTCACATAGACTGACAAGATTCAAAGGTACAGCTGAATTTGTTTTTTGTTTGTGTGTTTTTCTTTTTTTTAAGTGCTAGTGTAGACTTGATAATTTCCTCTTTCTCTGTAACATATGAAATGAGCTTAGTTTTACAAAGCCAGTTTCCTGTGACATTGACATTGAACGATTTAGAAATAAATGTGGATTAAAAAAACCACAATGCAATAGCAACATTTTCTATACAAAGCTGTGGTTTTTCACTTTCTATATAGTAAACACATCCACGTATTTTTTTTTTTTTTAACATATCCTTATGTACTAGAGGTTAGAAGCAAACTAGCCAGGCGTGTTTTTATTAGTAACTTGGGAAATTTTACTGCTCTAGCCTTGTAAGTAAGACAACTTTGGATCTTCTTTTACTAACTCATCCCCTTAGTATTATGTGATTTCCATTCTTAGAAAGGTAAATTGCACTGCCAAGTGAGTTTACAGATTGAACACCTGTAGGAATCCACCCAATGGTTGCTCCTTCATCTTGACCTCTCAGAAAAAGTTGTGAGCCAGACATTGAATATGCTTTGCTTATTTTGAAATCACAGGCCTCTGATTCAGATAGATTGGAATTTAAATTCTTGTTGTATTTCTTAATAGCTGTGTGACCTTGGGCAATTGAATCACTTCCTTACATGTAAAATGAGGACCCTGACTTTCTCTACCTCAAGAGTTGTTTTAAGGAATAAAACCATAATGAATTTAAATAACTTTAAAGCAAAGTACAGGGCACATAGTAAGTTTAAAATAAATATTAGATAACATTGTACCATAAAATGATAATGATATGAATCCTAGCTAACAACAAATAATGTGATTTGATAATAATTTTAATCCTATGTAGCAAGGATTATTTTAGTATAACTATGTCCCATGTAATACTTGGGACATAGTTATACTAAAAAAAATTATTTGTTTATAGAAAATTCAAATTTAACAGGGTGTTCTGTGTTTTATCAGGCTGCCCAAATTTTGTGGGCCTAGTTTTTGTTGCATAAGCCCTGTTGCACAGTTCCAAGAGCCACCATTTGTGCTGTGCTCTGGGAGGGTCATTTACATAGAATACAATGGAAACGGGTGCCCTGGCGTGGATACTTCTGTCCCTAATGTATTTTACATTTGTGTGTGTCTACCAAATATGCCTGTGAGCCTCAGCAAGACTCAGCTGTCATATTTCAGGCAGAAGATACAAAAATGGTTTGCATCTGTTCTATATTTGTTGTGTTGTGGTGATTATTCCAGAAGAAATTAATAAGGTACCTTCATAAATTATGGCTATATTCATGCCACCCATAATTCTAGTTGTTTGAAGGTAGATCATGTTCATTATCACAAATCAGGTGACAACTTTGTATCCCAGAGTTCTCAGCAGGCTGATAAAGTAGATATCCCCGGACAGCCTCTCCAGAGGAATGAATTAGACCCTGAGAAAATGTGCTATGATTTGTTTACAATATTGAGTAGTTCTCTATAGTTTTGTTTCCTGTTATCATTCTTTGACTGTCAGGACCCTGAGTACAAGACCATACATATTTGTGATATAGTAATATACTACAATAAAACTATAGAGAGATCTCAATATTGTAAAATGTTAATTTAGCATTTTCTCACAGGGGAAATCATCACGTCAGGGCTGATAACTGGTGATACTGAGCTCGAGTTCAGGAGGTGCATGTGGAGGGAGAAGTCAAGGAAAGCCAGGAGTCCAATCTGGCCACCTGTTCCAAGACCACAGGTAAAGCAAATTCAGTCCTAAAGACTCCAGAGGCTCATTTAATCATTCACTGCTCATGTCAACTTGAGGCTACTCGATTGACCTAGACGGAAAAGCTGATCCCAGCCTTAAAGAGCAGCATACACGACAGGTGGGTCAGGTTGCCCTGAGCTCCCATCACAGCTTCACAGTCAGGACTCGGCAGAGTTTGTTATCCCGAGTTCAGTCCTCCAACTGAACTTGGGGATGTGAACTCCAATGGCCAATGCTGTGCTTCCATTAAATCTGAAAAAATTAAATGCTTCTTTTAAACTATGTCTTCCCGGGCTGGCCGAGTGGCTCAGTTGGTTAAGAGCTTGCTCGAGTGCGATCTGAGCTCTGAGTAACGGCGGTTTGATGCCAGCCCGAGCTGAGTTGCCGTGGAGCTGCCAATAGGTGGCAGGAAGGCTCAGCTAAAAAAATAATAAAAATAAAAATAAATAAAATAAAAAATTATGTGTTCCTTTGGGAAATTGTTCTTCTTGGTTTTTATTTTAGGGAAGTTGTTCTTATGGGTGCCTTGAGAGGAAAAGCTGGTAGGCAGCCTCCTCGAACTCCATCACCACGCAAAACTAGGGGAAGAGAAATCACCCTGTCTTTTGGTGGAGGGAGACGGCAATCGAAAACACAGGGCAGCCCCCCCGTCACCGCTTAGCGAAGGGCCCACCCATATTAGAGAGCGCAATCTGCTTTACCGGGTCTACTGATTCAAATGTCAAACTCATCCAGAAAATGTCCTCACAGATAAATCCAGAATAATGTTTGACCAGCTGTCTGGGCATCCTGGGGTCCAGTCAAGTTGGCATATCAATTAAACAACCAGAACAGAGGAACCACTTATTAGGTACCATTTAGGGGTAGAAGCCTACTTCTTGCTGTCTTTCTTTACTTTTTTCCTTTGCTCTGTAATGCATAACCTCAATACATGCTTCTGGATCACCTGTCTTAGGGGACGGCTGTGTGTGTCTCTCTTTCAAAGGCTATGGCAGAGAATGCAGATGTCCTAGTGTGAAGGTTAGAGCTGAACATGTACTATTATTTTTTCTTAGCAATACAGATTTGACAAAATCAACACACTACATTAGAGTTTGCCAGAGAGATAGAATCATTGGTGTGTGTGTGTGTGTGTGTGTGTGTGTGTGTGTGTCTATTAATTATTAAATGAAATCTGCTCATACAATTGTGGAGGTTGACAAATCCCAAGATCTGTTGTCAGCAAGCTCAAGGCCCAGGAAGAACCATTGTTTCAGTTTGTGTCCAAAGGTAGGAAAAGAAAGTGCCCCAGCTTGAACATCATTAGGCAGGAGGAATTCTCTCTTAAATCAGGAAGGATCAGCCTTTTTGTTCTATCCATGCCTTCACCTGCTTAAATGAGGCCCACCCACAGTCGAAAGTACAATCTGCTTTACTGCTATGCATCCACAATGTTTGACCAACTGTCTGGGCACCCTGGGGCCCAGTCAAGTTGGCATATAAATTAGCCGCTCATACATATATATGATACTGAAGCTAATATTGCCAGAATGGCAGGCTTCCTCCACATCTCATCTAGAGATTCTGTAACTCCCATAGCCATGTACCAAATGTGCTGAGACTATTGCTGGAAGGATGAGAACATCTTTGTACAAAATTAGTGTTAAACTAGCTCTAAAACCTCAGATAGCTTTCAGCTTGTTGGCACAAGGGGCTCTGATCCCCTGCTTCCTTTCTCAGGTGAGAGAAAACATTTAGTTTCTAATATTATTAATTTTTAAATTGCTACAACATTGAAAATAGACTATTCCATTAAAAAACAACTGCTCATTTGTCTCCCCATTGATTTTCTTTTCTCTGGGTAAAATACAATAAATAGCAATATTTTATAGGCAATCTTAAGCTGGTGTAGTATAGTAGAAAGAATACTAGATCGAGAGTCCAAAAAATATCACTTATGATGTCACTTATTTACCTACAATCCATGTGATCTTAGTACCTCTCTTACAATAGCAGAACCAGCTTTCTCATGTGTACAACAGAAATAATAATTCTTGCCCTATCTACCTCATAGGGTTTTATAAAGGACCATATAAAATTCAAAAACCCTAAAACACATTGAATGCTGTATAACTCTCTCTGTATAGATAATATTGTTATCTTCAGTCTGTGTGAACATTCCTTTCAATGTGATTTTAAGTATTATATCCTTCCAATGTATTTTTAAGTATTATACTCTCATGTTTGTATTAGAATTGTTTCAAACTTCCTAAGGATATTTTCTGGATGTTTGGTCACTACTAATCAGGATAATTCATCTTGAAATGGCTTTGTCCACCTAGTAGTTCATAAATGACTAGTAATTGATTGCACACAATTATGTGATTTAAAAAGGATTTGATAGTATATAAATAAGCAAAAAACTAATAACTTAATAAGATCCATAGAGTATTATATAATATTATGATGAAAAAATATATGAATATAGTCCTCTAAAACAGTGTTAAAGTTTGATCCATCAAATGGTACTTGTTCATAATAAAATAGCACAGAAATTGAGAGTAAGCATTTAAAACTCTATAACAATTTTACATTATATAACATTTAATCCAAATGTAATTTTGGTCTGTTGAATGTAATGATAGAAAAATTACAACTTGCATGTTACATATTTTTCATTGTACTTTATTTTCTATTAGCTTATTTTTATTGTATTTTACAAATATTCGTGCATGACAGGTTGGAAATAAAAATGGTCCCCAACCTAAGTAGCTTGAGAAACATTGCTCTAGAATATCCAATGCCAACAACTGCTTCCTGAATATTTAAATGTAGTTTTGCCAAGCTTGACTGTTATTAGATTAAGTTTTAAAATCTTGTTATCTTGTTCTACTACCTTTTTCATATATATATGATATATATATATATCATAATGCATATCCAAAAACCAGCCCCAGACATAACCTTTGATCTAGATATGGGCAACGGTTTTTTATCCTTTATTTGCTTAGCTACTTGAAATGTTCTGAAGAAGTTCGGAAGTTATTTTAAGTTGTTAAAAAATAAATGAGTGCCAATAAATCTTTTTGGCAATTTACACACACACACCCACACGCACACGGACACACGTGCACACACACACACACACAAATTCAGGGAAAAGTGAAATCATTTCAGGAAAAAAGAAATTTATGTATGCTTGAGTGAAATGACTTGTCTCTATTCACATTAACAATGACAAGGGTACTTTTCTAACTTTTTCACTATCTTTTGACAAAATTAAATAATAAATCAAGAAATCCCAATGCAGATGAGAATGCGTAGAAGCAGACCAAAATGGGGCAGTTACTTTTGGTGTTAATTGAATGTAATAGATGTATGAATTGTAGTCATATACTTTTATAAACTAGTATACACTGCAGAGTATTCATTCATTTACTGTGTGTAAATGCTAGCTAATGCAATACTCTTTATTTTCTTTGTTTTGTTTTTTTTCCCCCATAACCTTAACTCTGTGGCTAAAGCTAATTAATGAGTAAACAAATGTGAATAAAACAGTGAGTTTGGACATATTCATTTATGCCTGTACTAATATTCCTTTGGATGATGAACTGCTATCTATTATTCACTGGATTTTATGTGTGTGTTTTTTTCGTTTGTTTTTTTTTTTTTTTGAGGGCAGTGTCACTGGCCCTCATATGTGGGACCGAAACCGGGCCGCTGGCTTCCCAGGCCAGCCACTTAATCACCGCGCCACTCGGCCGGCCCTATTCACTGGATTTTAAAAGAAAAGGTAGTGTCATGAAATTGTAAGAACATTGGACCAGGTATCAGAGGAGATGGGTTCTCTTTCTACATCTTACTAACTGGCTCAGCAACCTTGACCAAGGCCTTTAGCTTCTTTTTTTTCCATCTGTTAAATGATGAAATTGGATAAGATGCCCCCTAGGTCCATTCTAGAGTTAAATGATCATTAAAAATTTAAGTTAAAAAAAAAGATTTTTAAGAGTTCTTTTTTTTTTTTTTTTTTTGGGGGGGGGCAGTGTCACTGGCCCTCATAAGTGGGACCTGAACCGGGGCCGCTGGCATCCCAAGCCAGCTCTTAACCACCGCGCCACTCGGCCGGCCCTAAAACTTCTTTAAGATCTCAATAATCGCATAAGAATTTGTTTCTGAAAATTTAAGAGGACAGTTCTCTTTTGTTCATAGTGCCAAATAATCTCTTGAAAGTCACCATCTATTTACATAAACCTGATACATAAATAAAATTGAAAGTAAAAATATGAATATATGTATTATTTTAAAGTGTATTCTATGCAGAAATTAAAATCTATTGTCAGGTCAACAAATATATTCAGGAGGAACACTACATTTCAAAGGATAGAATTATTTAATAAATAACACTGCCCAATGCTATATTCTTTCTGTGAATACAAATTAAGGAATGACACTGTCCAATGCTTTATTGTCCCTGTGAATATAAATTAAGGAGCTCACCTTACTGTTTGAATTTGGATTCACAAAATAGCCTACTGAGTAATCTCTACGTACTAAGTTCTGCATATTTACTGCACAGCATTTTGAGAAGCTGCAATGCATTCTGCACTTAGGGAATTTGGAAATGGATTTTAATCAGGGCACACTGGTGCACTGCTGCCTAGAGAACATGAAAAGGTCTATACAGTACCCTGGGAAAGGGTGGTTGTTTGCTTATACTTATGTAGCCTGATCAAGGACAATGGAGTGCAGAACACTGGGCAAATTCCAATCCATTCACAGGACTGCCATTTGCTTCAGCTCACTCTCTGAGAAGTTCAGGGTTAACACAGAAATCCTCAGAATATGGGCCATGGATCTATCGTTCATGGAACTTGAGTTGATGATGAAGGTGTGTAGGATGCAGAAATCACAACATAAAAAAAAAATTGCTCTTTTCTTAATTCTTTCTCAATTCTGATTCTTCCCGGGGGGGAAAAAAAACAAAAAAAAAACAACAAAAACCTGTTTAGTGCCAGTATGCGTCTCGCACATATTTTATTTATTTATTTATTTATTTATTTATTTATTTATTTATTTATTTATTTTTGAGGGCAGTGTTGCTGGCCTTACATGTGGGACTCTAACTGGGGTCACTGGCTTCCCAAGCCAGTGCCCAACCACCGCACCACTGGGCTGGCCCACATCTCACACCTATTCTAATTACCGATCTCATCTGTAACTAAGAGAGAGTCAACCAGGAGGGCCAAAGCCTTTAGCATACAATGAGTATCTACTGTAATTTAATAACATTGATTCATTCCCTATTTTTACAGTAACCTGTTTATGCCAAGGGATACTGGCTTTTTAGTTATGGCAGCAACATAGTTATCTTTTGAAATGAATTCACTTAAGCCCAAAGGTATGTTGATTTAAAAGACACTTTTATGTAAATAAAAGAATAGTCTATGGCTGGCAAAATTTCCTAAAATGATATGTAAATAATTTGAAGCTTGGGAAACCTGGGACTTGTGGAAAGCACACTGAGTGAAAGATAGGAAACTTAGTCCCTAAACAGAATTCTAACCCTGTCCATAATTATGGAATCCTTGGACAAGATGATGAAACTGCCATACTTCTGTCTCCTCATTATCCAATAAGCATAATGATATCTGCCCAGTTATCTTTGGAGTCACAATGTGAAGATGAAAATTAAATGATGAGTAGTGAAGCCTATACATTTGCAAGTTGTATGCACGTAAGGTTTGTTATTATGTGTCTGGAACACTACTTTTTCTTTTTTTTTTTTTTTTTACCACCATTGGAAAAGAAATAAGTAAATAAACATGATCATGACCTCTTAGGCTCTTAGGAAAGGATAACATAATATTTTCTCTGATCCTCTCTAGGATCATACCATTTATTAGTGGGGGGGGTGTGTGTGTGTGTGTGTGTGTGTGTGTGTGTAGAAGGAGAGAAAGAGAAAGATACTAACTACAGATGCACATTTTCTACATTTACCCTATTCCCAAATACTAAAGTTGCATTGTCTTTTTCTTTTTCTGTTTTTTAAGTATTTATTTATTTATTTATTTATTTATTTATTATTTATTTATTTATTTATTTATTTATTTTGAGGGCAGTGACACTGGCCCTCATATGTGGGACCCGAACTGGGGCCGTTGGCTTCCCAAGCCAGCGCTTAACCACCGTGCCACTCGGCCGGCCCAGTCTTTTTCTGATTATGTTTATTTTAACTATTTTCTGTGGTGATAAAAACACTTGAAAACTAAACTATGTTTAAAAAATGAATCTAGTAATAGATCTTATTCATCTCAAAGCTTAGTAAAAGTATTAGGACCTATCTGAATATTTGGAGCTGTTAAAAATAATGGAGTTTCAGTTCTATACCAAAACTGCTTCTTAACCTAAAGTAATATTTGGAATCTTGCTTTTTATATTTTTTCATTGTGCTCAAAGCATCAAATTGTCTACAAATTATGGTGTCATCTCTTCACTAAAGATATTTTACTGTTACATAATGTCATTTCCTATCATCTTCCAGATTTCTTTTTTCCAATTTAGCTCATTTATCCTTGATGGTAAGGTTGTTGTTTTTGGTTAAAATATGATGGTTCAGTGAAATATGTAATATATTTTGATATTAATAATTAATTAGGTTTATGGCTGTGTTTTATGTTGAGACATACATGAAACTAAGTTCCAGCTCATTAATTCATTGTGTGAAATAGAGAACATTCATGCATATAGAAATCATGCCAGCAATGGTATGTTTTCCCATTCTATTAAGCAGAGCTTGATTAAGCACCATTGCTGCTGGATTAGAAAATTAGACATCATAATCTCATCTGCATACAAATATTCATGTATGTGTTAGGGCAGCAATTCCCAAACTTGGACAGTCATCAGAATCACCTGGAGGGCTTTACAGATACACATTGCTTGGCCCCACCTCAAGTTTCTGTTTCACTAGTTCTGGGTGGGGCCTGGGAATTTGCATTTCTGGCAAGATCCCTGGTGATGCTGAGGCTGATGATGCTATTTTAAGACCATACTTTTTGTTCCCCTTGGTCTAGTGGAAGGCAGTATAGCAGGGCTGGGAAGCCCAAGAACTTGGGCAACCACCCCAGATTTCAGCCCTGGCTTTGACACTTTCCGCGTGTAACTTGTACAAGTTAGGGATCAATTTTGTCATCTATAAAATGGATACAATTATATTTATGGGGAATACTGAATGAAATAATGCATATTAAGTATGTAAAACAATGCCTAGCATGTTATGGACACTTATTAAATGCAACACTATAACTAGTGGTAATGGTAGGTAGAATGGTAATAGAAGTAATGGGTAGTAATAATAGGAAAGAGTATACATATTTACCTTAGTTTAACTGCAATAAAGTTTACTAGTCTCCTCTAAGGAAAGCTGGTGGAAGCATTGGTTTTCATTGATGATACTGTTTCCATGAGAAGTATTCTGTGAAGAAGGGATTTCAGTTAAAAAAAAGCAATGCCCTTAGTGCAAGAGCTTTCAAGCCCATGTTGGAGTTCGGAGTCTAGAACGCAGTTTAATCAAAAGTATATCCATTTGTGCAGCAAATTTCTCAATATTTAGAACTCATTGCATTTGTTTCTTTCCTTTCCATAGCAACAAGAGCAAGACCCAACAAACCTATACATCTCAAATCTTCCCATTTCTATGGATGAGCAGGAACTTGAGAATATGCTGAAACCCTTCGGACATGTCATTTCCACAAGAATACTAAGAGATGCTAATGGAGTCAGCAGAGGGGTCGGTTTTGCCAGGTAAAACGCTTGCTCTGTATATCAATTCTTTTCCTCATTGTTTCTTTCTTTCTTTCTTTTTAAAGATTTTATTGGGGAATTGGGGAAGGGGAGCAGCCAAGTTGTTTTCCTTCAATTTTAGTTGTGGAGGGCGCAGCTAGCTCAGCTCCAAGTCCAGTCACTATCTGGCTTCCTGTCAGCAGCTCAGGGCAGCACAGCTCAAGGTGTCCTGTTCAATCTTAGTTGTGGGTCGGCATAGCCCACCATCCCATGGGAGAGTTGAACCCGCAACCTTGTTGTTAGGAGAATGTGCTCTCACCAGCTGGGCCATCCTGCCACCTGTTGACAGCTCAGCAGAAGCTCAGTTCAGGCGTAGCTTACCGGCCTATGTGAGAATCAAACTGATGACGCTGTTGCTCAGAGCTACCACTCTTAACCAACTGAACCACTCAGCCAGCCCACCCTCATTGTTTCCTTTAAATTACATTCCTTTCTAGCACTAGGGCCCAAGGCAATAGAATTTGAAAAAAAAAAAAGTCATTTATCAAACTGATTTTCTGTATCTTTGCTTCAGTCAAAGTATTCCAACGTAATTATAAATATGTTGCACTTGCTAAAATATTTACATGGAATGTTTATATGTATCTGGCATCATAATGATAATGCCTACTGTGTTCCCAGTCGTCTCTATGTCTATAGATCAACATAATCAGATGCTGCCAATTTCTGCTAGGGATAAAAAAATGCCCAGTACTGCAAAGCTAAGAGCCATGTGGTAAACAAAGTATCCAAATGGTTTTGCATTGATTTCCAAAGAACAAGATGATAGAATTTTTCTGTCAGTGGAAGAGAGAAGAGAAGAAATATATGCAGTAACAGGAGTTGTTGTGAAGTTCCAAGGAACACAGACATATAAGGGGAGGTCAGGGAGGCATTTTTATGCAGCAGGCCCTGGCTGTGTGTTTTTGATATTTTATGCAACAGGAAAAAGTAGACTGCACTTTTTCATTGTTGGAAAAGGAGAAGAGTTTTTACTTTCACTTGAGTGAGTGTTTACAAAGGGGGTCTCAGCCAGAAAGGGAGTTAAAATGGCCGTGCCTGCTGTGCTTTCCTGATAAACAAATCGAAATGACAAACAAGAAGAGGTAAAGCTCCGTCTCCATGCATTAGTGTGTTTATATGCCTCCAGCTGACCTAACATGGATGGATGGATGGATGTTAGTGTCATCTGGACGTCAGGCCCTGCAGACAGGTGTGTCCACCTGGGAAGAACCCGGCCATCCCTTGGGAAATCCTTCCAAACCAATGTCTGTTGACCCACTTTGAAAGATAACAAATCGTCATGTCGTGTTAACTGATTTCTAACTCAACGTGCTAGAGGTCATGGACCATCTCTTAAAATTCTTTTCATCCGGGCCAGCCAAGTGGCGCAGTAGTTAAGCACTGGCTTGGGAAGCCAGCGGCCCTGGTTGGAGTTCCACATATGAGGGCCAGTGACACTGCCCTCAAAAAAAAAAAAAAATAAAGTGTCATTTAAAAAAAAAAAAAATTCTTTTCATCCCTTACAATGTTCTACACATAGTAGCTCAGTAGACCTATGCAAGAGACATGTTCAACACATTTTGAAGAGAAATTAGCAAGAGGAAGAAAATCTCCTTGACTTGAATGTGGGCATGAGGTATTTCCGTTTCCAGAACATTGTTAACTGTTGATTTTCATGGGTAAGGTAGAGCTAATCATACCACCTGGGTCTCCGAAATTCATCCGTGTAGTCATTCTTGGATGGTGTGTAGCCTTCAGTTGGGAGTCTGACCAGTGTGGGCCTTCTCTGTAATGGCTGTGATGCTCCACTTCACACAGCATGCACATTCCTTTGGTTCTTCCCCCACTGCTCACCCCCAAAAAAAATCTTACAAATTATTTTCTCTTTCATTTGTACTCCTGCTGAGAAATGAACATATTTCAAATCCAGAGAACACACCTTCTCAGAAAATCTATGGTGATTTTTTTTTTTTTAACATAGGATTTTTGGTACAAAGTATTGTTTGTTAGGGCTAGCTACCATAACAGAATACAACAAATTGGGTGGCTTAAACAACAGAAATGTATTTTGTCCAATTTTAGAGGCTAGAAGTCCAAGATGATGATGCCAGTAGGTCCAATTTCCTCTGAGACCCCTCTCCTTGATTTATAGATGGCAGTCGTCTTCCTGTGTCTTCACTTGGTCTTCCCTTGCATTTGAGTCCTAATCTCCTCTTCTTAAAAGGAGATTGGATTAGGATCCACACATATGACCTCATATTAATTTGCTTACTCCTTTAAAGGCCCTATCTCCAAATAGTCACATTATGAGGCACTAGGGGTTATATCATGTGAACCTCAGCGAGAGGGCACAATTGAGCTCATAACAGAGATTGAGTGATTCATTTCTCTCATCTGTATCTTCCCTATACACTTTGAGTTTGCTTAAAATGAAGGTATTTTTCTTAAGTGCACAGCCATTGTAAGGGGCAAAGCTATACTAATATTATGTGGTGTGAAAAAGTAAAACCCATGAAGTTTTTTTTTTTGTTTGTTTTGTTTTGTTTTGTTTTGTTTCCTTTAAGAACTGAATAAGGATGGGAATTTTAAATTATTATTATTATTATTTAAGATTTTATTGGGGAGGGAACAGTGTTGGAGAATTGGGGAAGGGGCACAGACAAGTTGCTGTCCTTTTGTTCTTTAGTATAGTTGTGGAGGACGTTGCTTCACTGGCCCATGTTGGTATCATCATTGCATTCTTCCCAGGTGAGACAGTTGGTCGCTGGCCATTGGACAGCCACTCATGGCAGCTCATGGCAGCCCCACTGCAGCCTACACTATCGCAGGCGACTCATAGGAGCCCAGCTCCAGGTCGAGCTGTTGTTCACCATCTTAGCTGTAGAGGATGCAGCATTACTGGCCCATGTGGGAACCGAACCAGTGGCCCCAATGCTCAGAGCTCGCACTCCCAAGCCAACTCTTAACTAGCAAGCCACTCAGCCAGGCCCCTTAAATTATTATTTTATGTCTTTTCTGAACACAGCTTCTCACTCTGTCAGTGCATTTTGCATATAGAAGCCACAAGTGATTCTTTAAAAATGCAAATCTGATTATGTCAGGGGCCTGCTGACTTCCCTTCCATATGGCCTGAGTGATGATTTACAGACACCCCTGACATCGTTATCCCTGGTATCACTCATCTTCCTGGCCTTCTGTGTTTCTGCCTCATGTCCTAGATATAAGCTTCCTTTCTTGACTGTTATATATGACTCTTTCCCTGGTTTCTGCCTTCTCATCACTCAGATAGCCCTTTAAGTGTCTTTTCATCAACAAAGCCCTCACTGACCTCAAACTTTAGCCTTTAGATGAAGTTAGATCCTCTTGCTATGGCCCCTGTCAAAGTTGTGGGGTTTTTAAAATATAATTTATCACAATATTAATAAATTCACTATTTAATTTCTGTCTTCACCTTCTGGGTTGCATATTTATTTAAGTCAAATTTTCTTTTTTATTTTCTGGATGGATGGATGGATGGATGGATGGATGGATGGATGAATAAATGGATGGGTAAATGGATGGATAAATGGATGGATGGATGGATGGATGGATGGGAGGATGAGTGGTAGATTTCATAATTACCTTTCTATGAAGTTCCTGAATAGCTGAACTCCAAGCAATGGTTTTTTAAAACTTTGAGCTTTGGATATGAATCACCAGTCATGTTCTAATGCCCAGACGTAGATCATTGTTCTCTAAATCATGCATTTTTCAGTTTTAAAAAAAATGGATGTAGATTGAAAAGGAAAACCTAGGTTCAAGTCAAGCCAATGATTTCTTATGCCTAAGAAATCAAAAGAAAATATGAATCTGCCTCTCCAGTAAGAAGTCAGGAAATTAATGCAGAATAAGTATTTCATTCTCCAG